>JASDFA010000001.1:141527857-142789642 GCA_035772735.1 Datura wrightii
GGGAGATGGTGTGCTCCGTCACTAGGGCAGGTTGTGTGTATCGGATGTGGGTAAGTTGAGACAACAAATACTGGCTGAGGCACACAGCTTTAGATACACCATTCACCTGGGTGCTACCAAAATGTACCGCGATTTGCGGGTCACTTACTGGTCGAACGACATGAAAAGAGACATTGCGGGATTTGTAGCTAAGTGCCCGAACTGCCAGCAAGTCAAGGTAGAATACCAGAGACCAGGAGGTATGACCTAGGATATCAGCATACCCACATGGAAGTGGGAAGAAGTAAACATGGACTTCATTACGGGTCTACCTCGGACTCATCGGTGGCACGACTCAATCTGAGCAGTAGTAGACCAGATGACTAAGTCAGCACATGTCCTCCTAGTTAAAACCATAGATTTAGCTGAGGACTATGCTAAACTTTATATTCGAGAGCTGGTTAGACTTCATGGGGTGCCATTGGCCATTATTTCAGATAGGGGTACCCAGTTCACCTCCCATTTCTGGAAGTCTTTTCAGAAGGGACTTGGCACTCAGGTCAAGCTCAGTACAGCTTTTCACCCGCAGAGAGATAGGCAAGCTGAGCGGACTATTTAGACTCTAGAAGATATGCTAAGAGAATGCGTGATTGATTTTAAGGGCAGTTGGGACGACCATTTGCCTCTTATCGAGTTTGCATACAACAACAGCTATCACTCTAGTATTCATATGGCCCTGTTCGAGGCATTATATGGTAGGAGGTGCAGATCTCCTATAGGGTGGTTTGAGGTTGGAGAAGCTACCCTGATAGGGCCAGACTCAGTTCACGAGGCAATGCAAAAAGTTCAACTAATCCGAGAAAGATTGAAAACAACTCAGAGCCGTCAGAAATCTTATGCAGATGTGCGGAGAAAAGGGTTGGAGTTTGTAGTTGATGACTGGGTATACTTGAAAATTTCTCCCATGAAAGGGGTGATGAGGTTTGGAAAGAAGGGGAAACTCAGTCCAAGGTATGTGGGACCTTATAGAATTTTGAGATGTATCGGCAATGTAGCCTATGAGCTAGAGTTACCTTCGGAACTAGCAGCTGTGCCCCTAGTCTTCCATGTGTTACTTTTGAAGAAGTGCATCGGAGATCCAACCTCAGTTGTGCCATTGGATAGCTCAGGAATAAAAGATAGTCTCTCATATGAGGAAGTACCAGTCCAGATCCTTGACCGTCAGGTGTGTTAGCTGAGGAACAAGGAAATAGCTTTAGTCAAATTCTTATGGAAAAATCAGCAGGTTGAGGGAGCTATGTGGGAGGCCGAAGCAGATATGATGGACAAATACACGCACTTGTTCCCTACCGGCTCCAACACAGCTTGAGATATTAGTTTTGACCCTAGAACTCAATTTAGTTTTCATAACTCAATTTAGCTGTTCAAGTCTCTTTTCTGTTTGTAAATGTATGTGTGAAAAGTAAATTCAGTTCAGTTATGCATTTTGAATCGGAGGTAGTCATTCCGACAGTTTTGAAGTTAAATGAGCAGTATTTGAAAATTTTGATTGCTATTTTTATGCTTCCCGCATGTTTCCTAACATTAGAGGACGAATGTTTACAAGGGGGAGATATTGTAATGCCCCGGAAACTCAAAATCTAATTTCAGGACTTAAATCAGAAAATCTGGAAAATTGCAGAAATGTTACGGGACGGCCCACCTGACGAGCCGTTAAGCCGCCTCACGATTCGTTAGGTGAGCCGTGAGGAGGAGGCTGGATATCATAATGAAGGGAGGTAGTGTACCTAATGAGGGACGTCATGAGTCGTGTTTACTAACCACGACTCGATAAGTCACTTGTGGTTAGGCTTGAGTTGGGAATATTTTCAGTTGACCAGTGTACTTGACGAGTGGGTGAAATGAGTCGTCACATGTGGAAATGACTCATTAAGTGACTCATTACCTAGCCTAGAGTTAAATCTTCAGCAGTGAACCACTGTGGTCCACGAATGGTGACCATGACTCGTTAGGTCCCTCGTGGTAGCCTACTGAGGATCCCAGGCAGTGTACCTGATGGGAGTGACCACGAGTCGTGGTCTGTCACCACGACCCATTAGGGACACCTGACAGTTTTTTCCAGCGAATATTTAAGGGCTATTTAGTAATTTCCTACCCTCCCAAGCTCTAAACCACATCATTTTGAACGTAAATTCAGACTTATTAGAGGGTTGGGACGTTTCCTTCCCTCATTCTCACGTTATTTCTCAGAAAAATCATTGAAGGTTCTCTCAAGAAACTCTCAACCAAGCGTAGGATTTTCCTCCTTTGCAGCAGTTCAAGTCTCCTTCTTCAAGAAACCTTAACTCAGGTATGTGGGGTTTTAGCAAGGGGTTTGTTCATCCCTTGTGTCCCCAAAATCCTCCTCAATTCCCTATATCAAATTTAAGCCCTGAGTTTTCGGGTATGAAAAGGATTCATGTTTATTTTTTTCATTGATTCCACTTAGAACGTTGTTCATGTATATTGTTGATATGATTCCCATTAGCTTTTACTTAAATTATTGAGGTTCTTGAGATAGTAAATTTAAGCCCTAACTTTCGAGTAATGATTCTGCTTATTAAATCCCATCTAGTGAATGAATAATGTTTTAGGATGAATTTCCTAGAAATTCTTATGATATCTTTGTGGAGCGATTATCTCATCGATAAGAAAGATTTAGTCTTGACAGATGAGATTTCTTTAATTCTTGAATTGCTTCCATATTATGAAAATTCCCATAATTATTGGGATAAGTTGAGTTCTCTATTAGCTGCTAGTAGTTCAGACTAGTTAGAACGTAAAGTCTCTTCAGAATCTTTCAGAAAATTGTCAACTAATCAGTTTGACTTCAGTCTTATTTTGAGGTGTTAGTGGTGCCTCTCAGTTATTAGAATCAGACTTAGATTATAGTTTTGTTCCATTAGGCGGTCATGACATTTTAGCATACAGCTTTGACCAGCCCTAGGACCCCAGTTCAGTTACAACTTGTTCTTAGATGGTTACGACGCTTCCAGATAAGTAGCTCTGACCTGTCAAGAACCCAGTTTCAGAATCTGGTCTGATAAGACTCTCAGGGTAAATGCAGTTATACGTCCCTGACTAGTCTTGGACCTCAGTTTTGAGCTATCAGCTTAGTAGATCAGTTTAAGTTTTCCAGTGGGAGTAGAACTTAGCACCGAGCGGGCCGGGGTTCTAGCGCACCCAGGTTCCCAAAACTATGTTGCCAGCATAGGTATATTGGGTCCTACCGCTGGGGTGTATACATCGGACTCCATGTCTAGCTCACATGGTTACATGTCGGTTGTAGACTCTTCGACAAGTCAGTCCAGTCCAGTTTCAAAATAAGCAGCTTAGTTTAGTGCAGTATCTTGGATTTCAGTGTTTCCGACTTAGGGCATGTCCTTGACCATCAGAAAGGGTCATCTTGACCATTTCAGATTATATTAGTAGTTCAGTTCATCTTACCTGTTGGTCATTGCATGTCATTTCAGTTCAGACTTTATATTCAGTTGTGTTTCTCCCACTTATTCAGTACATTCAAAGTACTGACGCATACTTTTATGTTGTATCATTTCATGATACAGCTACAGGTTCTCAGACTCAGCTCCGTTAGTTGTCGCAGATCAGATTCTCCTCCTCAGGTGAAGTGTGAGTCCTCATCATCCGAGGGCATTATTTATTCCTTTCAGTCATTTATTTGTTTCAGTTAGACTTTCAGTTAGCTGGGGGCTTGTCCCAACAACTCCTCAGTTAAATGGACAGATATGGTTTTCAGATTATTTAGATTATTCAAAATGTTTTATACTTTATGTTCTCAGATTCGTTTTTTATAAATGCTTTATGATATTGTTTCAAAGTTTCGTTGTGCATGTTTACTCAGAATGCTAGTGAATGGTAGACCAAGGGTTGACTTGGGGTCACATGTGACTTCAAGTACCGTGTTATGTCAACGGTGTAGGCTCAGGGCGTGACAAAATCTCCTATAGTAACCCGCTAAGCCCAAAAAGCTCCTGATATCAGATGGGTTTACCGGTCTAGGCCAATTCTTCACCGCCTCGATTTTCTGGGAATCCACCCTTATGCCCTCACTCGATAGCACATGGCCCAAAAATGCCACGGAGTCCAACCAAAATTCACACTTTTTGAACTTTGCATACAACTGTCGATCCTTGAGTGTCTGAAGCACTACCCTCAAGTGAGAGGCATGCTCCTCCTTGCTCCGAGAGTATATAAGGATGTCATCAATGAACACGATGATGAACATGTCCAAATATTCCTTCAACACCTTGTTCATTAGATCCATAAAAGCTACAGGGGCGTTGGTTATTCCAAAAGTCATAACGGCAAATTCGTAGTGACCATACCGAGTCTTGAAAATGGTTTTCGGGATGTCACTCTCCCGAACCCTAAGCTGGTGATACCCGGATCTTAGATCAATCTTGGAGAAACACTTGGCACCCTGAAGCTGGTCAAACAAATCATCAATCCTGGGAAACAGATACCTGTTCTTAACGGTGGCCTTGTTCAACTGCCTATAATAATACACATTCGGAGAGAACCATCTTTCTTTCAAACTAATAGGACTGGTGCACCCTATGGAGACTTACTCGGCCTAATAAATCCCTTATATAATAGGTCTTTTTCAACTGATCCTTCAACTCTTTTATCTCGACTGGAGCCATTCTGTAAGGCGAAATAGATATAGGTTGCATGTCGAGAAGAAGATCTATACAGAAATCAATCTCCCGCTAGGGAGGAACACTTGGAAAATCATTAGGAAAGACCTCGGGATACTCACATACTACTGGAACTAATTGAATAGTCAGGGTTTTGGACTCAACATCCTTAACCCTAACTAGATGGTACATGCAACCCTTAGAAATCATTTTCCTGGCCTTAAGGTAGGAAATGAATCGACCTACAGGCACAACTGAACTACCCTTCCATTCTAAGACTGGCTCACCTAGAAATTTGAACTCTATTGCCCGGGTTTTACAATTAACTGAAGCATAGCATGCAAATAGCCAATCCATGCCTAGAATAATATTGAAATCGGTCATGGATAACTCTATCAAGTCTGTTGAGGTGACCTTATGAAGGACTGATATTGGGCAACCTCTATACACTGGTATAGCTATAACTGAGTCACCTACTGGAGTGGAAACTGAGAAAGGTTCTGACAAGACATCAGAACTGACTTCGAAGCTACTGGCCACTTATGGTGTCACAAAAGATAAGGTAGCCCCCGGATCTAACAAAGCATATACATCAATATGGAAAACTCGCAACATACCAGTGACCACATCCGGGGAGACCTCCTGCTCCTGACGGGAAGCTAAAGCATAGAATATGTTCTGGCGCTGACCGCCAGCAGTGCTAGTAGATGCCCCCTGATGTGCTGAGTGTGGGGGAGGGGCTGCTGAATTAGAAGCTGGGCCTCAGACCCCAACCTGATCTTGCCTGTATCCGGGTTCCCATACCTGAAACAAGCACCTGAACCATCCAAGCACTAGCCTGTATGCCCTCGACCACACCTGCGATAAGTTGGGATGCTAGAATCTACGGGTCTACTACTCTGACCCCTCGATCCTAATTCTTTCCCTCTCTAATCATGTCTAGGCCTAGATGGCACACTAAATGCCAAAGATGACGGGGCTGATGATATCTGGTGAATCTGCTGCCGGTGTCCACCACCGAACCACTGCCGAAAGAATCTGTGATCCTCGATCCTGGCCCTCTTGGCCTCCCTCTCTCTCGAATGTGTTGCCTCCATCTACTAGGCGTACAACACTATACGAGGGAAGTCCATATCCTAGTATAGCATAGCAATCCGACACTCCTTGTCCAAATACCTTGCTATACCATGTACAAACCTTCTCACTCGCGCCCTCTGGTCAGCCACTAACTCCAGGGCATATTTCAATAGGCGAGTGAACTCAGGGGAATACTCTTGCACTGTCATTATTTCTTGCTTCAGGTTTACAAACTCATCTGCCTTCAGCTCCCTCATCTCCCGGAGGAAGAACCGATCTAAGAATGCCACCTGAAACTCCTCCCATGTGATCGGACCTGCTCCTGCGACCCTGCTATCCTTCCATTGGTGAAACCAGATATGCGCAACCCTTTTCAACTGGTAGGAGGCCAACTCTGCACACTCAACACTACTCACCCGCGTGACTTGGGTGATCTTGACAATCTCATCAATGAAATCATGCGGGTCCTCATCTACTTTGGACCCCAAGAACTCCAGCGGATTCATCCTTAAGAAGTCTCTAACTCGAGTTGCCGCTGCATTGCCTTTTTGCGAAAAATGCGCAACGGGCTGTTGATTGACCTGAGCGGTCAAGGCCTACACAAGCATCTGAATAGCGGCCCGAAACTCAGCATGAGCGGCTGGCTCTAGTGCCTGAGGCTCCTGAACTTGTGGGGCTAGCTGATGCCCATAACTATTTCCATTCTCTTGGCCCTCACCACCTCTATTCCTCCTTCCTTTCATTCTTCGAGGAGCCATGATTCTGCAATTGCGATTAGAACGAATTAGAAGGATAGAAAGAGTTTTCATCGTACGACATAGATCATGAAAGAAGGAAATATTTCCTAATCGTCTCGTAGCCTCTTCTTCATAAGTGTGGCGTGCTTTACACCCATGAAAAAGACTCTACTTAATGCACTTTTCAGATACGTTATGACACTTCAAATCTATGGCTCTGATACCAAGTTTTTCACGACCTGAATGGAGGCCCGGATCATAGACACGGGACAAGGGACCTCGAGAGACCACAAGTCAACCCATGGCATAAGCATACATTTAACTCATTCGATAAACTGAAGAAAATTATCAACACAATTCAATAGAAGTCTAACTCAACATAACATCAGAATAAATATCCGAAGCTAACACATACATAAGTCTGAAAAGTCTCTAATCTAGACGAGTTGATTGGACAAGACCCCAACTAACTCAACAAACACCGAAACTAAAAATACATGAGGAAACTGAAAGTCTAGCCCTCAAAGGATGAGGATTCACCAACCAAGAAGGTGCTGACTCTGACAACCGACTACGAGCGGGGTTGAACCTGGGAGCTGAGTCCTATATCATGAATGATACAACATAGAAAGTATGCGGTCAGTACATGAAATGTACCGAGTATGCAAGGTAAGTAAAATCGCTTAAGTAAGATAAATCATTTAAAGCATTTCATAACGTATCATAAGCTTTCAAATATGAGAGGAAGGATTGCATGCATTCATTCTGAAATTGTAATCTTTTCATAATAAGACCATGCGTAGCTTCATAACCTCATAACTAACTCAAATGACTCAAAGCTGAAACATGGAATTATAGAAAAGCTGAACAATGAGTCAAACCTTGATTTTAATACATGCATGCTTAAAGTAATAATCATGAGTAATGAATATGCAAATCTGAATCATGTAGACAATGGGAGACTCGTCACTTAACTGACATACCACGATAGAGCTTACGTGGTCCCGACTGTTACACTCAAGTAGGCAAAGCCGTCTAAAACCTTTCTAGGGCTAAAGACACTACCATGATATCGATATCAAGATCATGGGCCATTTGTGCCAGGAATAGCTCACAAGGGAGGTCCTAATAACATAATAGTATAAACCTATGTTGGCGCGTAGTTTTGGGGCATAGGGTGATCGACCCTTAGCCTGCTCGCTGCTAGACTCTTCTCCCAAAACATGAAATGCTCTACATCGTATATAATACGAAGCTCAACATCGTCTATTGATGAATCTTTACAATGGAAATCATGCATAAAACTCAACATCGTATGAAACGAAGCTCAACATTGTCATTTGATAAATCTTAATAATGAAATCTTGCATAGAATCGACATCATATGAAAATAAAGGTCAATAATACATACATCTCAATTATGAATTCATGCATATGATAAGATTTATTTTGAAACATACCACAAGCTCAAATATAAGTGGGAGCGCCTACTCAAAAATCATGTGGTAAGCTTACTTTAGAGATACTACATCATCATACTTGATATACGGGCCTTGCCCAAACTTTATCATGGTTGGACCTACTCAATTCATTTTAAAAACAACATCATAATCATGGGTAGTTTTAGAAACATGCTTTTCATTATCAAATCTCATCATCATCACACATTCATTATCATTCTCTTCTTTCATGAACTTCTCATCTATGGGCATTTAAATTTCATAATTTAGAAAACATAATTTTTGATTGAAAATAATTTAAAATCTTTCCAAGCTTCACAATTCATCAATATAAACATAATCTAATCGTACCCATGCATAGAAATTGAAGAATCATACAATTGCACAAAACCCCATAACTTGATCATATAAGTTTCTCATACTTAGCTAGAGATTTGGGCATGGGTGAGGAAGGAAACACCCACTCATAACCCTACATACCTGGAAGGGATGATTTTACCACTTCTCTAATTTCCCAAGATGAGATTCCAATGGAAACCTTCAAACTTGCTCTAAATCCTCTTTTCAAACTCTCGAGTTTGCATGCATGGAGTGAATTAACTTAGAATAGGTTTTCCCTTCCTTAAACCCTCTGAAAAGAGCCTTAAACGATGTAGTATAGGACCCTAGAACTTAGAAATAATGAAAATACCCTTACTGAAATTGTAGAAAAAATGCTCATTGGACCAAACAACAAACGACCCAATAGGTCGTTGGAGGATACCACGACCCGTGGTATTTGTCCGTGTTGTGCACTACCCAAGCCTTCTCTCAGAATCAGACCACGGTTAGATAAGATGACTCATCCTTAGGTCTAATGGGTTGTTTAATCGGTCGTAGATTGCCCTCCTGAACCTTCTGAACTTCCCGACGACGAGTCTCACCACGATTGTTGTTGTCTCCAACGGATCGTGGTATCCATCCGTCAAGTCCATTGGATATTTAGGTTCCCTTACCAAAACTCACAACAACGGATCATTGCATGCCACGATGAGTCGTGGAATGACCCGTTATATTCCCCAAATGCTAAGTCCATCTCTTACCACGACAACGAATGACAACTTGTTATTTCTTACAATGAGTCGTTACATCAATTGTTACTTCCACTGCCACCTGAACCCACGACTGTTAACAACTGCTCATGGTTTGCAACCACGAGTCGTTACTCCACTCATCCTGTGCTGTTTTTTTCATTTTCTGCAGATTTTTATAAACTCCCGGGTCTTATTCTTAGGCACCTCTAGGGTATTACAGGCCAGTTACTATAGGAGGCTTGGGGAAGGATTTTTATCCATTGCAACACCGTAGACTAAGTTGACCCAGAAGAAAGTGAAATTTCAATGGTCGAGGCCTGTGAGAAGAGCTTCCAAGAGTTGAAGACTCGACTCACCTCAACACCAGTGTTGACCCTACCCGAGGGTGCCGATGGGTTTGTGGTATATTGTGATGCCTCAAGGATCAGCCTTGGTTGTGTGTTAATGCAACAAGGTAAGGTTATAGCCTATGCTTCTAGGTTGCTGAAAGTCCATGAAAATAATTATTCGACTCACGACATCGAGTTTCCAGTGGTAGTATTTGCCTTGAATATTTGGAGACACTATCTATACGGGGTCCACGTGGATGTGTTTACGGGACACAAAAGCCTGCAGTATGTGTTTATCCAGAAGGATCTGAATCTACATCAGAGAAGGTGGTTTGAGCTTCTTAAGGATTACGATATGAGTATCCTTTATCATCCGGGAAAGGCCAATGTGGTGGCAGATGCTCTTAGTAGGCTTTTCATGAAGAGCGTCTCATGTATATAAGGAAAGGAAAGAGCTGGTGAAGGATGTGCATCGGCTCGCATGGTTGGGAGTTCATCTTGTTGATTCGACAAACGGAGGTGTTATTATTCAGAATAGATCAGAATCATCTTTAGTGATTGAAGTCAAAGCTAAACAAGATGAGGATCCTATTTTGGTAAAGTTAAAGGAAGCCTTTTAGAATCATAAAGTGGAGGCCTTCTCCCAAGGGGGAGATGATGTGCTTTGATATCAGGGTCATCTGTGTGTACCGGGTGTTGATGATTTAAGAGATCGGATATTCCACGAGTCTCATGGTTCCAGATATTCTATACATCCACGTGCCACCAAGATGTATCGTGACCTATGAAAAATCTATTGGTGGAGTGGCATGAAGAAGGACATAGCAGCGTTTGTGGCTAAGTGTCCGAATTATCAACAGGTGAAGGTTGAGCATCAAATACCTATAGGTGTACTTCAAAACAATAGTATTCCTACTTGTAAGTGGGAGGAAATCAATATGGACTTCATCATAGGGTTGCCTCGTACTCATCGACAGTATGACTCTATTTGGGTTGTCATAGATAGTTTGACTAAGTCAGCTCATTTTCTACTGGTCAAAACCACCAATTCAGCAGAGGATTATGCCAAATTGTACATTAGGGAGTTAGTTTGGTTGCGTGGAGTTCCCTTCTCCATCATATCAGATAGAGGCACTCAGTTTACCTTCTAGTTTTGAAGATCGTTTCAGAAGGGACTTGGTACTCAGGCCAAGCTTAGCACGCATTTCACCCGCACATAGATGGTCAGGCAGAGTAGATCATTCAGACTCTGGAGGATATGTTGAGAGAGTGTGTGATTGATTTTAAGGGTATTTTGGATGATCATTTACATTTCATTGAGTTTGCATATAATAATGGTTATCATTCTAGCATTCAAATGGCTCTGTTTGAGGCTCTTTATAGGCGGAGGTGTAGATCACCTATTGGTTGGTTTGAGGTCGGTAAAGCTGCAATAATAGGACCAGATTCAGTCCATGAGGCTATGGAGAAAGTTTATCTTATAAGGGATAGGTTGAAAACAGCTCAGAGTCGTCAAAAGTCCTATGAGGATGTGAGGGGGAGAGAACTTGAGTTTGAAGTTGATGATTGGGTGTTTCTGGAGGTATCTCCCATTAAGGGAGTGATGAGATTCGGAAAGAAGGGGAAGCTGAGTCCCTGTTATGTTGGCCCATATTAGATTGTGAGGCGTGTTATCAAGGTGGCCTATGAGTTGGAGTTTCCCTCTGAATTAGCTTAGTTCATCTAGTTTTCTATGTATCACTCTTAAAGAAGTGTTTGGGTGATCCAACTCTGGTTGTTCCTATAGAGAGCGTAGGTGTGGAGGATAGCCTTAGCTATGAGGGGATTCCGGTGAAAATACTTAATCAACCGGTTCGAAAACTAAGAAATAAAGAAGTTTCCTCTGTCAAGGTTTTATGGAGTAACCAATATGTCAAGGGAGCTATGCTGGAAGCCAAAGCAGATATGATGGCTAAACACCCACATCTATTCCCTTTCAGCTTAATTTCAGCTTGAGGTATCAGTTTCCTCCCTAGTACTCTATTCGGTTTCGTGTTCAGTTCATGTGCCCCAGTTTCTTTCATGTCAATGTATGTATGTATGATTCATGAAATCAGTTCAGTCATTTTAGTTCACTCCAGAGTAGCCACTCCGTTAGTTTCCAGCTTTAGATGTTCCGTATTTGGTGTGGTAGTTGCATTCTCAGTTTTTCGATATGTTTACCAAAATTCTAGAATGAATATTCCTAAGGGGGAGATATTGTAACACTCTGAAAGCCCTAAGATAAGACCCGTGGGTTGAAATAGAGAAAATAGAATTTTCTATATCAGGTCACAGGACGAGTCATCCAGTGACCCGTGAGGTGTACCACGAGTCGTTAGGTGACTCATGGAGTGAAGGGTGAGTTGGTTGAGGTTTTCGTTCAAGGAGTTGACCATGGGAGAGGCCACGAACCATGGTCAGGACCATGAGTCATTATGCCACTCGTGGTCAATGGTTGGTGTGAAGGTGGAGATTTTGGGCAGTGCTCGTCATGACTCGGTCACCACGAGTCGTGGTGTCCCTCGTGGTGACCCTCAGAGGTATGGATTCTAGTAACTGCTAGGAAGGCAGGCCACGAGCCATCCCCTCAGGCCACTTAATCGTCCAATCCCTCGTTGGGACTGGCAGTGTATATTTTTCTGCGAATTTATTAAGGGCTTTTCTGTAATTCCTAAGTTCCTAAGTCCTAAACTACATCATTTTAAACTCAGTTAGAATTGTGTTAAGAGGGTTTAGCTCATTCTAAATCACTCCTCTCCTTGCATGCAAGACTAGAAGGTTCCTAGGGGTGATCAAGTCTAAAATCCATCAATTCTCCTTCAATTTCCTTTGGCATTCAAGGAAAAGTATAAGATCAACTAGTTTTAAGTTTCATGATCTTATGGGGTTTATACCAATTTTTTTGAAATCCTCTATGATCTATATATGGGTCAATTCCCTTCAGGTATCAAATCATATTTTATAATCTATAGGTAGATTTTATAACTATTTTTTATTATTAATCTATAGTTTCAAATTTAATTGAATTATGCCCAATTATACATGCTTCATGAAAAGTTAAGTTAAGATTCTATTATGGTTTGATCTTAGCAAGTCTAAATTATGATTTATGATTTATTCTATGAATTCTCTTCAAGTACTTGATCTTGGGCAGATTTATATGCCCAAGTGATACTCAAACGTATCATTTTCGCCTTGTTTATCTAGCAATATGTATACATTTTCATGTAATTGGTAATAAAATGTGAATTTATACTAACCAACATGATTAGCATTGTTTTGTAGGTAAAATGTGAATTCGGGAAGCTAAAATGCATGTTGGATGATATCGGAGTTGGACTTGAATGCGAGCAAGGGAAAAAGCATTGGACTGCACCAATTAAAGGGGCTCCGCGATGGAGCCGTGTCACGCTGCCATCGCAGAGGCATTCTGCCTGGAGGGTGAAAAAATGCATCAATTCCAGTGGAGGCTCGCGACAGCTCTGTGGCACGGTGGCAAGCCTCCGTGTTGCACGCCGTGCCACGTTGATGCTTTATTTTCGGACCCCCAATTTCCAATGAGGGTCCGCGTCCACGCCGTGTCACGGAGGCAGTGCTCCGCGATGCACTCCGTGACACGTTGCTTGTTATTCTGGGAAAAATTCCCACTAGTATAAATAGAACACTTAAATGTATTTTTCATAATTCAGACTTGGTGGAGCAAGGACGTGGGTTACAGGCAGTTGAGGGACGAAAAGTTCAGGGTTTTTTCTCTCTTTCTTTCTTCTTTAACTCAATTGTTTGTATGATTAACACTTGTTTTAGGATGATTAATCCACAAATGAGTGGCTAATTCCCTTCCTTGCTGAGGTTATGAACATTTGTGATGAATTTTGATTATTGAATTATATGGTTTTTCATCTTCTTTTTCCATGTAATTCTATTAATTCTTGTTTCTACTGCATTGGTGTGTGGCCGACATTAATGTATATTTAAAAAGTCCGATTTCACTCGAGAGAGCACGAAATTGGAAAGTTGTGAATTAATAGGATATTGTTCTTTACTTGATTTGGGAAAATTGAGTTTTGATGTGCTTTCCTGATAGAAATATACTTGAAAGCCGTATTAGTCAATTTAGGAACCGGAATTGTATTGCTAGGTCATGAATTGCATTTGATCACAGAAATGTAGACGGATGGTTTATGATTCTTAAGTGAGATTAAATACAAGAGTTTTAATCTCTTGGCTAATGTTCTTGGCTAGCAACTGGAAGAAGAGATTAACCAATGTATGATTATAATCAGTTTCATTACATGTTCTTAACCTCGGCATGCTCATATCCATAGTTTAAATTCAAAGTAGATATTTGTTAGTAGTTATAGTATAAAATTTATAAATCAAATTATTCACTTTTTGGTTACGTTGTTGTCAGCATATTTAGAAGTGAGATATAGTATAGTATACTTAAGCAAATTTCACTTATCCAGAGTCTCCGTGGATCGATACTTGGCTTACTAAAGCCACTTACTACTTGTTTGACCACGTGCACTTGCGTGTCGGTTTAGATACCTATAACGAACGCACCGAACAGTACTCATCATGGATTTATGAATATCAAGTATATACTTTTTTTACTGTACTCATCGTGGCAAATCACGTATATCAAGTATGATCAAGTATGTTATGATGTAATTGGCCAAGAACTTCATGAATGATTTATGATTATGATATGAGCCTCATGTGCATGTTTTTAGGAGCAGTGTCTAGCACCGAGTAGACCTGGCGTTCAGGTAAACCCCGTGGTCTCAGAACTACTTGCCACCATAGGTATATACATTCATAAATGGATCCCTGTGATATTACCATACTGCATGTCCCTTAACTGGAAAGCCTGAGATGGCTCTGCCCACTTGAGCGAGATAGTTGGGGCATCATGTAAGCTCTATCATGATTGTATCGATTATGAAGAGTTCTCCCATTGTTCCTCATGATTTATGCATTGTCATGTTATGTTACTTTGGCTCAAGCTATTTTTTTATAAAGTTTCTCTTACGATTGTGATTACGAATGGATTATGAATGGTTTGAAAACCTTGAGCCCTCTTGTTTATATTATGATATTTACTTCACGTTCATGTTGTCCTATTCTTATGAACTCTTATTTATTTTTAATGTATGTTTTACTTACCTTTCATATTCAGTACATTCCAAGTACTAACCTCATACCCTATACTGTATCATTTCATGATACAGGTCCAAGAGATCACCTCAGCCGCACCATTAGTCTTGCTTTCCTCTCTGACCTGTGTTAGTCGGGATTGGTGAGTCCTCATCCTTCAAGAATATTCAGTTATCTATAGTCATGTTATTTCAGTTACTGACCTTCTTTTGTCGAGCTAGTTGGGATGTTGTCCCATCAGCTCATCAGCTCTATTAGAGGCTATTCAGATATCATGTAGAAATCAGCTTGTCATTGTTGACTCTATTTTAGATATATATGTATGCAGACTTCTACTTAAGCATGTTTTATTATACTAGTATCAGTTTATCATATGCTCTTGGTTGTTATGTTCATGAAATGGGTCGACTTGGAGCCTCTCGGGGTTCCTTGTCACGTGTCTCTATTCGGGTCTATGATCGGGTCGTGACACATCTGTAGACCATAAAATCAATTTAAAATAAGACAATCAAATTCAGTTACGGATTACTATCTCAAGTACACACAAAGGTCATCAAAACAATATGAGCAAGTCAATTTCCCCAACAGTAAAGTGCATGCACATACCTGACCTCATACCACGAAATGTCATAAGATACCATACCTGAACTGGATAGCCATAAATGGTATTCCACACCTGTTCCTCACCTCAAACCCAATTCATGTTGGTATATCCTGTATCACACTGGTATATCAGTTACCTTTCTGCATCTATAGCCGTATGTATATCAACCTACCCGCATAATTTTTATATCATAATCATACCATTGGTGATATGCCAGTCACACGCCTCTGTCACATCACTGTACACACATGCCAAAGGGTCATATACTTACCTTTCCAGTCATGACCTGTAGTGAACTCTAGAAATTCCTGTACTGTACACCCATTCATATGAACATTCATCATACCTGTCTGTGTACTCACTCGTACACCCAGCTGCATGGTCCTTTAGCCATACCTGTCTATGTACCCTCTGATATCGCTTGCTTGAATGCTCACCTTGGGCACGAGCCACTTGTGTGTCCAATCCTTATTCGAAATCTAATTGTAGTAACCCGTTTATCTGTTCCTTAACTTCGACCATTGGTATCTCATTTACCATCATATCGATAACTTTCCTTTCATATTATCCATTGTCGCGCCCCATTTTTTCCCTCGCGGGTAAAGCGGGATTCGACATCGAGGACTCTTAAGGGTTGAAAAGAAGAGAGTCGCCACCTAACGAATTTAAGGTGCGTTAGGGCACCGTTCTAAGGTAAATTGTTACCTAAGTTACCAGAGTTGGGTAAGGGCTTAAATTACCTCAAAAGGAAGGTGTTAGGCACCTTTCGAGGTCCACAAATGTGGTTCCCGGCCGTACTCATTAAATGGGGATATTAACTAAGTGATCACATAAAGTCGATGAATTATTAAACATAAATAGAATACTAACTTAAATACTAAATTAGCAGAAACTAAAATATAAAACTTAGTGGGATCAGGTTTTGACAAGGCTGAAAACGGGCCCAATTCGATACTACTCCCTTCTATTCTATTTTTAAAATCAAGATAGTTTGAAGAGAATAATATATATATATATGTATAACTTGAGAAAAAATCATTTTAAGAAAATCGTATATATTATATATTTTTAACAAAATTTTTTTTTTTAGATGAAAATATATCAATATTTGAACATAACAATGATAATTTTAAAATATTTAAAGCTTCTTAGAAAAAATGAATTTAGAAAAGATGGGAGTAATAGGTTGCTTTGTATTTACAAAACAAATATACGCTTCATACGTGAAATCAGCAATAGCCTGTCTGTTTCATCATCTCCCGTCTACCCACCTAATTGATTATTATTGTTAAGCTTAAGCGATCTAGGTGATGGAAAAGACTAACGACCTAACAAGTACCTACCCGTCCCAATCCTAATATCCAAGAGGCGATGGAATACTAGAAGGGATTTTAGGGTCTAAAAAATTCTTAGGCTTTGTTAAAGGACATTAATATCAAACAAGTAAATTCAAACAAACAATTAACATTAAGGGGGTTTCAAATAGGCCTCTTTATTAAACCTATGATCATGATTTCTAGTGAACGTAGCAATGTTAAAATTTATCTTAAAGCCATGATGTCTAGTGCGTGTAAAATCTACTCATTAAAATAATTCCAGCAACAAAAAAAAATGACCCAAATAAATTAATGTTGTAAAGAATAAAATAATCTAGGCATGATGTCTAAATGTCACCCTAAATTCGCATGAAATAAATTGCTGCATTTTAAATTGAATTATTTAAGGCCTATAGGCATGATTTCTATGTGCATCAAACTATTTTAATTCCTATAGGCATGATTTCTAATAAAGCAAATAAGACGATAAAATAAACCCCCGCCCTCATAACCCCCTTTTTTTTTTTACTATTATGAGTTTATTACAAATATTTACAAACGTAAAATAGAATGAATAATTATGATACATTAAAATAAATAACATTAAAGAAAATCCGGCAGCCTCCTTTCGTCCCGGTAACTCTTTGATGAATGTCAGATTAAGATGATACCTGTTTAAAGGTTAGTACAACCGTAGATGCAAAATAATCTCAAACGGTAAATGACGAAAGCAAAAGAAAATCAAACATCACGGATACCGCGATTGTTACTCACACTCAATGCGTCAAGATCACGAGAATCTCGAGGATTCCGAGCAGTGCTCGTATTGAGGTGAAAGAAGGATGGAGAATTTTTAGAAGCAGAGCAGTATTATAAAAATAAATAAATTATTCTCTCTAAGTGTTCTCCTCCCCGTCCTCTTCTAAAGAAGATGAGAAATGTCTGTTTATATAATTCCCCCCCCCCCGTAAGAGCCGTTAAAGGCAAAGAATTTAAATTAACCAGATTCTTTTACTTTTTAATTTAAAAAGCGGACCCATCAAAAAGTAAAGTTAGTCAAAAGTGAAACATAATGATGAAAGTAAATAATGATTAAAGTAAAGTAAAGAATCTTTACTTTTTCTTTTTTTTAAAAGTAGACATGACAATTAATTTAAAATGTTTATACCATTAATCAAGACAAATAAAAATGAAATTCTCAACGGACAGAAAATTAATTAGCATCTAAAAATTAATACATGATAATTTTATAAAAATAAATTATTAATCAGAGCAATCATACAATTAAGAATCAACGAGAACATAATCATGCTCCATATTTAAAACATTCAAATATTTATTTAGCTAGGTAAAAAATGCAAAACTTAATGAACAAACCACATAAAAAAAAATATAACGATCTGAAATTTTCTCACAAAAATACAAACGTAAGAGACCTAAAATTAACACACATTAATATATAAAATTAGATATTGGTTAATTTATAACAATATTGTAATTAAAATTCATGTTTTTCAAGTATAACAATCTAGATGTAATTTCAAACAATAATCTATGTAATTGCATGAACTTAAGATCTGGAAATATAAATTATTAATTAGCATTGCAAATGAGAAAAGATTAGCAATTATGATTAGATAGGATTAAAAATCATTATGTGTAATAACACATGGAACAATGAAGAAATAATGGACATATTCATACTTACATGTATCCCAACTTTGGGTCGGCGGTGATCAATAGCTTCACTGGCCGGACATGGCGGATGAAGTGGTTTCGTTGCCGGCGTTGATGGAGGTTTCGCCGGCGAGGAGAGGGAGATGAGAAGAAGAGAGTGTGAAGGAGAGGGCTGCTAAGCTTGAGGGAGAATGGCTTTGAGAAGAGAAGAAGAGGGTGTGAGTATGTGGGAAATGGATGAAAAAATTAGGTTTTGGGGTAGGTGAGGTAAATAAGGAAGTAGGTAGGGTTTAATCTTAGCCGTAGGATTAAATGCGATGAACGACTAAGATTAGTTGGGTGTAATACGGATCGGGTCATAGGTCAAACGGGTCGTCCGGATAGGGTAAACGGGTTGGGAATTGGGTTATTTAATTAGAAATTGAATTTAAATAATAGCCAAATGAATTAAAATTGGCTAAAATTAAAATGGGTTTAATGAAAAGTGGCTAGATTTGAAATGAATTGAATGAATTGAATGGAAAGATGGCTAGAATTTAAATGAATTGATTGAAATTGAATTTGGCTTCTATTAAATTAATATATATACTACACTTTAAAATAATTTAATAAATAGATATAAAATAATTTAAATTATAAGAAAATCATATAAATATTATTATTAATAAATAAATTCTAAATTTAAATATACTTATGTAAATATCATATAACTAAACTATTATATTTACGAAAAATTTAATGACTAAAATATAAAATCAGGTTATCAAATATTATAAAAATCATATTATTTACATAAATAATTTATAAATTCGAGTAATAATATTAGTCAAATAATTTGTAAAATTTAGAAAAATTATGTAAATAGTATATTAAGTAAAGAATATATTTCGAAATAAGGGCGCATGTTAATATAAATTATATTATATACGATGTAATTATTTAGTATCAAAAATTTAAATTAATATAAATCATATATATATAACTTGAAATAATTTTCGCCATATTATGATAATAAATTATTTTATAAATACAAAAAATAAGTCGAATTTTTGCATAAAATATATAAACAAATATATACATATATAAGCAGCATATTTAGTGCAGGTCGGTCAAAATTGGGTGTCAACAGCTGCCCCTTCTTTGCTCGGGAATGAAGGATGAATTGTCGAGCAAAGAACGTTGACTTAGTAGCCAATTTTGTCCGACCGAAGGAAAATTTCGGTAGGGCCAAGTAAAAGGAAAGAAAGTCATGTAGATGTTGCGACCGAGACTTCAGTTTCAAGTCGCCTACATATCTCGGGTTTCACGAGAATCAGGCCGCGTGTAGTTCTGGATTAGGGACAGACAAGATCCCTAAAATTTATAACACGAGGCTTGAATAAGGGTAGGTAGCACGAATCGACACGATTTAGAATGCGTTGTGATAATAAACAAGCGGGAGTACTGTTCAAAAGAAGATAGTAGGAAGGTACTAATCATTCGTAGCTCGTGATTTCTTCGGTATTCGCAAAAACAGCATGTGCATCAAAATACTTAGTAAAATAAACGGATGCGAAAATTAAACATGATGCAAGTTCCCTTTAGACAATGAAAGTTTGTTTAGAGATAATGGATGATGTCTCTAAACCATGATGTCTCGGGCCATGATACGCAAAATAAATTCCTTAGGCCATGAAATGATGTCTGTAGGCCATGAAAAATGACGCCTTTAGACTATGACGCCTTAGGACATGATACGCAGAAAAATAAATTTCCTAGGCCATGAAATGATGTCCGCAGGCCATGAAAATGACGCCTTTAGACTATGACTCCTGAGGGCATGATAAGCAGAAAATAAATTCCCTAGGCCATGAAATGATGTCCGCAGGCCATGAAAAATGATGCCTTTAGACTATGACGCCTGAGGGCATGATAAGCAGAAAATAAATTCCCTAGGCCATGAAATGATGTCTGCAGGCCATGAAAAATGACGCCTTTAGACTATGACGCCTTAGGGCATGATAAGCAGAAAATAAATTCCCTAGGCCATGAAATGATGTCCACAGGCCATGAAAATGATGCCTTTAGACTATGACACCTGAGGGCATGATAAGCTGTAAATTAAATCCTCAGGCTATGAAATGATGTCTGCAGGCCATGAAACGATGCCTTTAGACTATGATGCCTTCGGACGAGTGGAAGAAATGCTTATTCAAAGAAAGTAAATTGTTTGAGGGTTTCAATAATTCAAATAAGAGCTCCAGGTTATTCGGGCTCAGATGCGAATAACTGATTCAAAATGCATAAGCGGGCTTAAAATGCAAACAACGGGCTCAAATGCATAAACGGGCTTAAAATGCAAATATCGGGCTCAGATGCATACGTCAAAATGTATATCACGGGCTCGGATGCATATATGGATGTATATCAGGGCTCCAATGCATATGCAGAATGTATATCCGGGCTCAGATGCATACGTAAAAGTAAATACGGGCTCAAATGCATAGATAAAGTGTATATCACGGGCTCAAGATGCATACGTAAAAATAAATTCGGGCTCAAATGCATACGTAACGTCTATATCACGGGCTCAGAATGCATATGCAAAATGTATATCAAGGGCTCAAGATGCATACGTAAAAATAAATCTGGGCTCAAATGCATACGTAAAAATAAATCCGGGCTCAAAATGCATAAATTATATATCACGGGCTCAGAATGCATATGCAAAATGTATATCAAGGGCTCAAGATGCATACGTAAAAATAAATCCGGGCTCAAATGCATACGTAAAAATAAATCCGGGCTCAAAATGCATAAATTATATATCACGGGCTCAGAATGCATAAATAACTGTATATCAAGGGCTCAAATGTATATGTAAAATGTATATCCGGGCTCAAATGCATATGTAAAATGTATATTCGGGCTCAAATGCATATGTAAAAGTAAATTAGGGCTCAAATGCATACGTAAAAGTAAATACGGGCTCAAATGCATATATATATTATATATCAAGGGCTCATAATGTATATGCAAAATGTATATCGCGGGCTCAAATGCATATATAATGCGTATATCACGGACTCAGAATGCATATGCAAAAATATATCAAGGGCTCAAATGCATATGCAAATATATATCACGGGCTCAAATGCATATGCAAATATATATCACTGGCTCAAATGCATATGCAAATATATATCACGAGCTCAAATGCATATGCAAATATATATCACGAGCTCAAATGCATATATAAAGCGTATATCACGGGCTCAAATGCGAATAACGTGCTCAAAAGTGAAAAACTAAATAAATATATAACATAACGTATAACAAATCGTGGCTGAGATAATTTTGGAAGGGTAGTGTTTTACCCAAATGACGTAAAACGATAGGACTATGCTTGGCCCTTAAATTTGGAGTAAAGCTTAACCCATCTAAAATCGCAGGAATGAGAGTAGCACGATGATAATAGGAGAAAAGTAGCATAAGAATAACAAAGAGTCATAAGAGCTTGAAAAGGGCATGATATTAACTTGATTAAACGGCATGAAAACAACGCAATCGTAGCCTGCAAGCTCAAAAAAAAAACTGGATAAAATGGTTAGTCAATAAGCATGGAGTAACTAACAATTAGCGCTTAATCAAATTAAAATTTAGGAGACAATGCTTAGCCTTTAAGATCAGGGGGTAGTGCTTAACCCGTAGGACAATGATTAGTCCTTAAAGGAAAATTTTAGGGTAATGCTTAACCCGTAGGACAATGCTTAGCCTTGAATAAAAATTTAGGGTAATGCTTAACCCTAGGACAGTGCTTAGCCCTTGAAACATAAATTTAGGGTAATGATTAACCCTAGGACAGTGCTTAGCCCTTGAAAAATAAAATTTAGGGTAATGCTTAACCCTAGGACAGTGCTTAGCCCTTGAAAAATAAATTTAGGGTAATGCTTAACCCTAGGACAGTGCTTAGCCCTTGAACAAATAATTTTAGTAAATACCTTTGAAGATCCATATGGAATGATTGCAAATTTGGTGCCTGTTGCATCCTGCGTTTAAAGAAGAGATTATAAGATTAAAATGGGGAAGGTTGATTTGTGCCTGCTCGTCCGTTGTTATCCCGATCTCATGAGCTTGATGATCAGATTGGATGTCTCGTCCTTTCGGGAATCAGCTCCTCGGCTTGACTTAGTCTTGATGAAATTTTGAGATCCTTCTCAAAATTTCTGCCCCAGTTATGTAGAAACGCTCGATCTGTTGAATTTTTGAGGTCCTCTCAAAAATTCTGCCCCAGTGTAGACTTCTGTTCAAATGACGTAAAGTTGTGAATTTTTGAGGTCCTCTCAAAAATTCTGCCCCGGTTGGAAAAGGAAAGGAGAAAGGAAATTTTATTGAGATATAGACCGAACCCCATAAGGGCGCCTACGTATCCCTCTTAAACGGGAATCAGGTCCAACGTAGTTCAGATTTTAGGGAAAATGAATGAGATGGGAAAATGATAGAGTGGACGAAGGGTGAACGAAAGCGCTTTGCTTGTGAAGGTCTCGTCTTCATCAGTTCCTTTTGCGCTTTTTTGCCAAATATCTTGGAACTATTTTTGTTGGATCACCTTGGATAACGGTTGCTCCAGAAGCAAAGAGGTTGTAACTCATCGGTCCTTGATGCACTATTATCCTCCTTTTCTCAACCAAATCCTGAATCTTGTATTTCAAAGCTGTACATTCTTCGGTATCATGTCCTTGAATATTCGAATGGTATGCGCAGCTTTTGGATGGATCAAAATTTGGAGATGGGTATTTAGGAATCCACCCTCTTCTCGGTTTCAAAACTCCTTGTGTCTTCAACCTTTCAAACATGCCTGCCAGAGATTCAGTTAGAGGAGTAAATGTACGAGACTTCACAAAATCGGATTGTACTGGATAAGCCTGGTTTTGAAAATCAAGTTGGTCATAATCAGGTGATATCCGATAAATTTGTTGTTGGGAGCTCTGCTCATTGCCAGAGTCAAAGATGGTACATACTTGTTGTACGTCCTGATGATGTTGTGGCGGAGGAATAGTGATTGAGATATCCTTTTTCCTTTTATTCGGAGGACTTTCTCGTGCTTGAGAACATGTGGAAATATCAATAATTTTTCCTGTCCGAATGCCATATTCCAATTCTTTCCCAATCCGAATTAGACTTGCGAAGCTATGAATGATTGTAAAATATAAATACTTGCGATATATACCCTCTAATGACTTGATGAAATATTGGACTAATTCTTCTTCAGATAGCGAGTGATGGATCTTAGAAGCTTCCCTTCGCCATCGAGTCACATATTCCTCAAAAGATTCTTGATTCATTTTCCTTATCTCAAGCAAATCTAGAAATGTCAGGTCATCCTTGGTATTAAATTTGTATTGTTCTACAAAATCTCGAGCCATATCTTCCCAAGTTTGCCATTTATCGAAGTCCTGTTTGCCATACCAAGTTAATGCCATTCCTGACAGGCTCTGCATAAACAATCTCATTAGGAGAGGTTCATCATGTCCAATTCCGACTAATCTACCGCAATAGTCCTTCAGATGTTCGATTGGGTCTCCATGCCCATCGAAGATGTTGAATTTTGGGATCTTGTATCCCAGCGGCAATTGAACACTTGGACGTAGGCACAACTTCTTATACCTTAAATCTGGAATATTTTTTGAGCGTAGCTTCTTATCCACAATCTTTTCCAAGTTATTGAACTCTCTCCGTAGCGTGATGACCTCTCTCTCGGATATCGTCATGTCTTGAAAAGGGCCGATATAGGTATGTGATGAAGGAATTTGTTGAGGAAGTGTAAGAGGTGGAGTTGGACACAGAGACACTGTCGAGAAGAGACCTTGTTTCGGGAGAGAACCAAAGTTTGCGTCAGGAATAAAAGTAGAATTGTTTGGGATGTTGGACATTTCGATGGAATTGCAGATTCTCACTGAGTTGATGTTCAAATATTTGACAGCCCTTAAGCATAAACATATCAAATGCAAACGTCCGATTAGTATGCAAAAATAGAAAGTATTACTGACTACATCAAGTAAGATAAGTAAATTTAAGCTTTGACACAACAATTTTATAGCATGAGGGTGACAAAACTCGCGATTAATGACTATTAGAGAGTTAATATTTGAAATGGTGATATTGCAAAAGAATTTAACAAGCTAATGGAATGAGCAATGTCGACTCGTGCCAGATAATTAGATATCTTGATATGTAAATAAAAGGTAACACATAATCCTAACTAATAGAAAAATGAGTCAAATTGTGAGAGCCTTAAGAGAATGCCGAAGCAAAATTTATGAAAGTGACGCGAGGCTTGATAGAAGCATGATTTTAGGAAAGTAACCAAAATAAATAATAAATAGAAAAATTGAAGCATGACACATAATCGATGAAAAACACATTAAATACATTTCACATGGTAAAATAAAAAAAATTAAACACGTTTATACGTCTTCCTAATTTGGGGGCCTCTTTTATGCCAGAGATAGGCCTAACGAATTTAAAAGAACTTGTTATTAAATATTGTCATTTTGCTCCCAAAATAAACCCCAAAAATAAACTTTATTATTATATGAGATTACAAGAATTACAATAAAGCAGTAAATCTTAAAAACATCCTCGTCTGCATCCAACTTCTTCGAATCTTCTAATACTTTGTTGAAATGGTGGCGATCTTCTAAATTCGACCACCAAGCTAACCATGCCGAATCTTGGATACGAAGTTGGGAGACTCATTGTGCCTGCAATAAAAGAAAGGTTAGGCTATCCTACCCACCCGGGAGCACAATGACGATATTTTAAACAAAATTCTCTTAAGATGCACACAATTCATGAATCGTCTTTTATCGGGATTAAAACTGATCCCTTAAGACTTAGGGCAAGTTTCTATTTAATCTTGACGTACCATGGACGTCGCGATTTTTCTAAGTTTTAAAAGAAGTGCAAGCCTTGCTAAAGGAGTACACGGTCACGATCTAAGAGTAGAAGTGGGTATGACACGGTTCCCTCGAGCGGACAACTCGAGAGTGAGGAAGCTTATGACCGTCGACGCACCGCTGATCGACCAAATCACAAACAATCCTCGAGGTGTTTTAAACTGGTGAACGGCCGTGAAACCACGCAACCGTCATTGTGTGTGAAAGTGTGAAATTCCCAAGTGGGGGAAGTATGAGCGATATGTCAGATAAATAAAAGAAAATTACAATAATTTATTTATCGACAATTACATAAGAAATAATAAACAATAAGAAAACAAAGAAAACGGTTAGTAACTTCATGATAAAGTCAAAAATAAGAAAATAAATCAAACACTTAGCAAGTTAACAGTTAATTAAACCTCATTTAAATAAACACGTAATGGTTAAAGCCTAATATCCCCAGCAGAGTCGCCATTCTGTCGCGCCCCATTTTTCCCCTCGCGGGTAAAGCGGGATTCGACATCGAGGACTCTTAAGGGTGGAAAAGAAGAGAGTCGCCACCTAACGAATTTAAGGTGCGTTAGGGCACCGTTCTAAGGTAAATTGTTACCTAAGTTACCAGAGTTGGGTAAGGGCTTAAATTACCTCAAAAGGAAGGTGTTAGGCACCTTTCGAGGTCCACAAATGTGGTTCCCGGCCGTACTCATTAAATGGGGGTATTAACTAAGTGATCACATAAAGTCGATGAATTATTAAACATAAATAGAATACTAACTTAAATACTAAATTAGCAGAAACTAAAATATAAAACTTAGTGGGATCAGGTTTTGACAAGGCTGAAAACGGGCCCAATTCGATACTACTCCCTTCTATTCTATTTTTAAAATCAAGATAGTTTGAAGAAAATAATATATATATATATATGTATAACTTGAGATAAAATCATTTTAAGAAAATCGTATATATTATATATTTTTAACAAATTTTTTTTTTTAGATGAAAATATATCAATATTTGAACATAACAATGATAATTTTAAAATATTTAAAGCTTCTTAGAAAAAATGAATTTAGAAAAGATGGGAGTAATAGGTTGCTTTGTATTTACAAAACAAATATGCGCTTCATACGTGAAATCAGCAATAGCCTGTCTGTTTCATCATCTCCCGTCTACCCACCTAATTGATTATTATTGTTAAGCTTAAGCGATCTAGGTGATGGAAAAGACTAACGACCTAACAAGTGCCTACCCGTCCCAATCCTAATATCCAAGAGGCGATGGACTACTAGAAGGGATTTTAGGGTCTAAAAAATTCTTAGGCTTTGTTAAAGGACATTAATATCAAACAAGTAAATTCAAACAAACAATTAACATTAAGGGGGTTTCAAATAGGCCTCTTTATTAAACCTATGATCATGATTTCTAGTGAACGTAGCAATGTTAAAATTTATCTTAAAGCCATGATGTCTAGTGCGTGTAAAATCTACTCATTAAAATAATTCCAGCAACAAAAAAAAATGACCCAAATAAATTAATGTTGTAAAGAATAAAATAATCTAGGCATGATGTCTAAATGTCACCCTAAATTCGCATGAAATAAATTGCTGCATTTTAAATTGAATTATTTAAGATCTATAGGCATGATTTCTATGTGCATCAAACTATTTTAATTCCTATAGGCATGATTTCTAATAAAGCAAATAAGACGATAAAATAAACCCCCGCCCTCATAACCCCCCCTTTTTTTTTTTTTACTATTATGAGTTTATTACAAATATTTACAAACGTAAAATAGAATGAATAATTATGATACATTAAAATAAATAACATTAAAGAAAATCCGGCAGCCTCCTTTCGTCCCGGTAACTCTTTGATGAATGTCAGATTAAGATGATACCTGTTTAAAGGTTAGTACAACCGTAGATGCAAAATAATCTCAAACGGTAAATGACGAAAGCAAAAGAAAATCAAACATCACGGATACCGCGATTGTTACTCACACTCAATGCGTCAAGATCACGAGAATCTCGAGGATTCCGAGCAGTGCTCGTATTGAGGTGAAAGAAGGATGGAGAATTTTTAGAAGCAGAGCAGTATTATAAAAATAAATAAATTATTCTCTCTAAGTGTTCTCCTCCCCGTCCTCTTCTAAAGAAGATGAGAAATGTCTGTTTATATAATTCCCCCCCCCCCCCCGTAAGAGCCGTTAAAGGCAAAGAATTTAAATTAACCAGATTCTTTTACTTTTTAATTTAAAAAGCGGACCCATCAAAAAGTAAAGTTAGTCAAAAGTGAAACATAATGATGAAAGTAAATAATGATTAAAGTAAAGTAAAGAATCTTTACTTTTTCTTTTTTTTAAAAGTAGACATGACAATTAATTTAAAATGTTTATACCATTAATCAAGACAAATAAAAATGAAATTCTCAACGGACAGAAAATTAATTAGCATCTAAAAATTAATACATGATAATTTTACAAAAATAAATTATTAATCAGAGCAATCATACAATTAAGAATCAACGAGAACATAATCATGCTCCATATTTAAAACATTCAAATATTTATTTAGCTAGGTAAAAAATGCAAAACTTAATGAACAAACCACATAAAAAAAATAATAACGATCTGAAATTTTCTCACAAAAATACAAACGTAAGAGACCTAAAATTAACACACATTAATATATATAATTAGATATTGGTTAATTTATAACAATATTGTAATTAAAATTCATGTTTTTCAAGTATAACAATCTAGATGTAATTTCAAACAATAATCTATGTAATTGCATGAACTTAAGATCTGGAAATATAAATTATTAATTAGCATTGCAAATGAGAAAAGATTAGCAATTATGATTAGATAGGATTAAAAATCATTATGTGTAATAACACATGGAACAATGAAGAAATAATGGACATATTCATACTTACATGTATCCCAACTTTGGGTCGGCGGTGATCAATAGCTTCACTGGCCGGACATGGCGGATGAAGTGGTTTCGTTGCCGGCGTTGATGGAGGTTTCGCCGGCGAGGAGAGGGAGATGAGAAGAAGAGAGTGTGAAGGAGAGGGCTGCTAAGCTTGAGGGAGAATGGCTTTGAGAAGAGAAGAAGAGGGTGTGAGTATGTGGGAAATGGATGAAAAAATTAGGTTTTGGGGTAGGTGAGGTAAATAAGGAAGTAGGTAGGGTTTAATCTTAGCCGTAGGATTAAATGCGATGAACGACTAAGATTAGTTGGGTGTAATACGGATCGGGTCATAGGTCAAACGGGTCGTCCGGATAGGGTAAACGGGTTGGGAATTGGGTTATTTAATTAGAAATTGAATTTAAATAATAGCCAAATGAATTAAAATTGGCTAAAATTAAAATGGGTTTAATGAAAAGTGGCTAGATTTGAAATGAATTGAATGAATTGAATGGAAAGATGGCTAGAATTTAAATGAATTGATTGAAATTGAATTTGGCTTCTATTAAATTAATATATATACTACACTTTAAAATAATTTAATAAATAGATATAAAATAATTTAAATTATAAGAAAATCATATAAATATTATTATTAATAAATAAATTCTAAATTTAAATATACTTATGTAAATATCATATAACTAAACTATTATATTTACGAAAAATTTAATGACTAAAATATAAAATCAGGTTATCAAATATTATAAAAATTATATTATTTACATAAATAATTTATAAATTCGAGTAATAATATTAGTCAAATAATTTGTAAAATTTAGAAAAATTATGTAAATAGTATATTAAGTAAAGAATATATTTCGAAATAAGGGCGCATGTTAATATAAATTATATTATATACGATGTAATTATTTAGTATCAAAAATTTAAATTAATATAAATCATATATATATAACTTGAAATAATTTTCGCCATATTATGATAATAAATTATTTTATAAATACAAAAAATAAGTCGAATTTTTGCATAAAATATATAAACAAATATATACATATATAAGCAGCATATTTAGTGCAGGTCGATCAAAATTGGGTGTCAACATCCATCATCTCAGTCATACACTCATTTGATGCCAATTCGCCCCTCAATCTCGGGACACATAATGTAACACAACACGTAACAAATCATCACACGATAAAAATTATACATTCACACAACAAGTACAATCACGTGAATTTAAATCAACCTCATGTTCGACAAAATAGTAATAATAGTTAATTTAGCACGTTATAAGACTTCCAACTTAGCCCACTCACTGGTTTAGGCTCCGCTGTAGCAGCATCACTACCGTTACAGCGGTCTCGCTGTAGCGGTATACTACCCGCTGCAGCGGTACTGCTGGCAGTATTGCGACCAGTATTTATTCCAGTTTTCTCCCATGTTTTGTTTTCTTTATACCCACCATAATGAAACAATGTCATAACATGCTTACATCAACAATTAACTTACCACAGCGTCACCATTAATGCGGGCAACTATCATCAATTCAAAAAATACAATACCGACCACAACTTGTTCGGTTGGTTTCGTGGGGTTATAAACCGACACACAAGTGCACGTGGTCAAACAAGTAATAAAGTGGCTAAGTAAGCCAAGTATCGAACCAAGGAGACTCTGGATAAGTAAAAATTTCTCAAGTATACTATATTCTATCTTACTTCTATAGATGCTGACAACAACGTGACTAAAAGTTAAATAATTTTGTTTATAAATTATATACTAAAACTATTAACAAATATCTACTTTGAATTGAAACTATGGATATGAGCATGCCAAGGTTAAGAACAAGTAATGAACTTGATTATAATCATAATTCGGTTATTCTTCTCTTCTAGTTGCTAGCCAAGAACATTAGCCAAGAGATTAAAACTCTCGTATTTAATCTCACTTAAGAATCATAAACCATCTGTCTACATTTCTGTGATCAAATGCAATTTATGACCTCGCAATACAATTCCGGTTCCTAAATTGACTAATACGGCTTTCAAGTATATTTCTATCAGGAAAGCACATCAAAACCCAATTTTCCCAAATTAAGCTAAGAACAATACCCTATTAATTCACAACTTTCCAATTTTGTGCTCTCTCGAGTGAAATCGGACTTTTTAGATGAACATTAATGTCGGCCACACACTAATGTAGTAGAAACAAGAATTAATAGAACAACATAGAAGAAGAAGATGAAAAACCATACAATTCAATAATCAAAATTCATCATCATTGTTCATAACCTCAACAAGGAAGAGAATTAGCCACTCATTTGTGGATTAATCATCCTAAAACAAGTGTTAATCATACAAATAATTGATTGAAAGAAGAAAGAAAGAGAGAAAAACCCTTAGCTTTTTCGTCCCTCAACTGCCTGTAACCCACGTCCTTGCTCCACCAAGTCTGAATTCTGAAAAATAAACCTAAGTGTGCTATTTATAGTAGTAGGACTCTTTCCCGGAATAACAAGCAACGTGTCACGGAGTGCATCGCGGAGCACGGCCTCCGTGACACGCTACGGACGCGGAGGCCCTCTGGAAATCACCCGAAATCGGCCCGGGCAGCACCCTGCCGCGTTGGCAGCGTGTCACGCTGCCTGGGCAGCGCGTTGGCAGCCCTTGGTCATGGAGGCCACCTGCCGTGGCACGTTGCCAATGCGTAGGTGGGCTGTTGTGAGCGGCCTGCCTACCGTGGCACCTTGTCGACGCGCCGGTGGGCTGTTTTGTGCCTCCTCTTTGCCGACGTTCGCGTGTTGATTCTGTTTCCAAGCCTCTACTTCACCAACTCATGGATTAGTTACTCAAAAGTCATCAAAACCTACAAAACAAAGGCTAATCATGTTGGTTAGCACATATCTTTAATTCATCTAAAATTACATGAAAATGTATACAACAATCTTAGATAAACAAGACTAATTTAAGTTGTAAAGCGTATCTCGGGCATATATTTCTGCCCGTGATCACAACCCCACACTTAAATCCTTGTTCGTCCTCGAACAACCTTTTAAATATCATGCATATGGAGACTCCCACATAACTAATTTAGCAAGAGAATTCAAGTTACGGCTATAATGATTACGTAAGATACAAGCTAAAAATTCAGCATGCCTGATTTGATCATTGAAATGAAGTACAACTATGTTAAGACTTCTTAACCTCAAGAATCGACTCTCAATTCTAGCAAACTCATGCAAATCAACTGACTAAGAAATCCGACATGATTTATATCCTTCATTCAACATGTGCCCCTCACGGAAAGAGAGTTACCCATTTTCACATGCAAAAACAATTTTTATATCACAACATGTGTGGGTACATGAATAGAATTACACTCACTCTCACAAAGAATTCACATGCATTATGTAATGACCCATAAGCTTGCCCTTAGTGTTTTATTCCACTAATTTAAGGATGTATGAATGTAAGATCAAGTAGGACTTTTTAGGTTGTATTGTAACTCAGGTGCGGGTAAGTACTATTATTGCCAGTAATAGTGACTGTCTTTCCTAAGCGCTTTTAATACATCACGCCTTCATTACGAACTTCCCTTCCCTCACTTCCCCTTTTTCTCTTTTCATCTTTCTTTTTCCTCTTTTGTTCCCCCGTTTCTTTAGGCACTTTTAGCTTATTAGTAAGGAGTTCTATAAGTAACTTTTCATTTATTTATATTCTTACTCCCTACTAATACTCACCCATATTCAAACAAGTGCACCCTCGACCTTTCTCAACTCTTACAATTGCTACTTTCCCTTCTTTTTCATTCTTCTCACTCCTTTACCCTTTCGGATTTTTCCTTTAAGCGCTTAGGAGTTTTGGTTCAATTTCAAGGCTAATGAAAGAACAAGGATTAAGCTTATGTTGCAGCTATCAAAGAATAGGCTCAAGGCTCAATGGGGTTAACTAGGATTAATTTTTCAAGGTAGGTATAATGAGGGATAAAAGTTTGGTTCATTCAAAGAAATGCCTAAATCATCTCCTACAATTCACATCCTTCATTTCGTTTTATATACACACCAGGCAAGTTCTAGACATTTCATAATAGCACAGAATACTCAAAAACCTTACACTCATGGCACATGCTCAATTCAAGACACAATCAGTAGACTCTTACTCAGCTAATCACAAGAATTCAGAATTAAGCTTCCATCATATTGAGTCAAATTCAAGAACCTAAGTGTCTCAAACAAAGTTATACACTTGCATGCTTCACACTGAACATACTTGCATCTTACAACCATGTATAGCACATAAAAAGAACATCAAGCACCAATTAGTTATGGTTTCAAAAACCCAAAACCTATCGACTAATTTTTCTTCAAGACGGTCGTCATCCATCCATCGTTGGAAACAGTCTCTAACTATGACTAAAACACTATATACAGACAAAGGAAAGAAAGAAAAAGAAAATTTTTTATTCTTCGGTTCAAAGACCCCCCGTCGGAAAAGAACCGAAAAGAAAAACCAACAGGTGATGAATTCATGCTTAACTCACAAAAAAAATTTCAACTTTTTCACAAGCATTACATTCACCAAAAATCGTTAAGCACAAAAATTTGAAATTTCCCTCACCCCACACTTAAATCATGCTATGTCCTCATAGCATCAAATTAAAATTTAAAAAGGGTGAGAAATACTCCCTGAGGCCTTTAGGCCTAGCTAACAACATGCCTTTCTTCAACTTTGCACAAGTGGGTGTTCAACCCCACACTTTTTCTCTTCCATGCTTGTTAGCTTCCTCCTCCACGGGTACTCAGACTTCCCCTCCATCTGTGCTTAACTTTCCACCAAAACAACACAAGATGAAAATAAACAAAAATTAACTCAATTGCAAGAAATTAAAATGGTACCTGTGGTACCCTTGGGTTGCCTCCCAAGCAGCGCCTAATTTTACGTCGCGGCACGACGTACCAAGTTTCACCACTTTTTCCTCCACCTTGAGGATATGAATCTCACCCCTAATTTCTTTTCTAATTTCCTCTTATGCTCCAGGGGTGGTGGTGAAAAATTGTAAGGACCAAACAGTAGGTGTTGCCTTTTTACTTTATTGGCCCTCAAGTAAGCGAAGTCATTTTGTCTCTCCGCGTTGGCAAATTTCAAAATATATGGTGCTTGGTCCTCCTCTAGACATTTCTCTATAAGCTTGGAAGACTCTCTTTCTATGTTGTCAACCAAATTTAACGTCAAAAAATGAGTAGAGTGTGGTCCAATACACCTCAAATCTGAAACTGCATTTTGCTTGACCTCCTTACTTGTATACTCCTTCTCAGCATCGACATCTATCTCTTCATAGATGTCAAATGGGGGATACTCTATCTCGTCTTCCATGAATGGATTTTCCATAAGTGTGAGCCCGTCACGGGGACACTCAAGAGATTCTAATTGTTGGGCTTCATCCAAAAATTCACCCTTGTCTTCCTCTTGTAGTTCCTCTTGAATATCGGCTAAAGTTGTTACCTGCAATTTATCACAAGCTTCAGCTTCAGCGATCATCTCCGTGAATTTGATGCTCATCCTTTCTAGAGCCTCTGCATTCTCTTCTTGCTGAATTCTCAATACTGCCATCGCCTCCTTCATTGCTTCTGATTGCTCCAAGAGTTGTTTCATCATGTCTTCTATTCGAGCTTGGCGTCCCAAGTCCTCATTTTCAGCATGCCTATATTCAGGAAAAACAACAGAAGGATCATAGTAGGGGCTTGGGGGAGGGGAATATGCATTCGGACAGCCATCCCAATGGCCATCTTGACCACCATATATATTGCACGTGTTACAGTGTTGCCACGAGTGGTGTCCTCCGCAATTCAGACAAGATTCACTAAAATATGAGTATCCACCATTGAAACCATTTATATTCCACGATGTCATGTCAATAAGGGTATTCGAAAAAGAAAAAGTAAAATGCAGAAGAATTAAAACAAACACTAAGACTAAGTTGTCAACACTTGAGAAAAATAAAAATACATCAATTACTCTTAAAACAAATTCACCTATTGCCAAGTCTCCCCGGCAACGGCGCCAAAAACTTGTTCGGTTGGTTTCGTGGGGTTATAAACCGACACGCAAGTGCACGTGGTCAAACAAGTAATAAAGTGGCTAAGTAAGCCAAGTATCGAACCAAGGAGACTCTGGATAAGTAAAAATTGCTCAAGTATACTATATTCTATCTTACTTCTATAGATGCTGACACCAACGTGACTAAAAGTTAAATAATTTTGTTTATAAATTATATACTAAAACTATTAACAAATATCTACTTTGAATTGAAACTATGGATATGAGCATGCCAAGGTTAAGAACAAGTAATGAACTTGATTATCATCATAATTCGGTTATTCTTCTCTTCTAGTTGCTAGCCAAGAACATTAGCCAAGAGATTAAAACTCTCGTATTTAATCTCACTTAAGAATCATAAACCATCTGTCTACATTTCTGTGATCAAATGCAATTTATGACCTCGCAATACAATTCCGGTTCCTAAATTGACTAATACGGCTTTCAAGTATATTTCTATCAGGAAAGCACATCAAAACCCAATTTTCCCAAATCAAGTTAAGAACAATACCCTATTAATTCACAACTTTCCAATTTTGTGCTCTCTCGAGTGAAATCGGACTTTTTAGATGAACATTAATGTCGGCCACACACTAATGCAGTAGAAACAAGAATTAATAGAACAACATAGAAGAAGAAGATGAAAAACCATACAATTCAATAATCAAAATTCATCACCATTGTTCATAACCTCAGCAAGGAAGAGAATTAGCCACTCATTTGTGGATTAATCATCCTAAAACAAGTGTTAATCATACAAACAATTGATTGAAAGAAGAAAGAAAGAGAGAAAAACCCTTAGCTTTTTCGTCCCTCAACTGCCTGTAACCCACGTCCTTGCTCCACCAAGTCTGAATTCTGAAAAATAAACCTAAGTGTGCTATTTATAGTAGTAGGACTCTTTCCCGGAATAACAAGCAATGTGTCACGGAGTGCATCGCGGAGCACGGCCTCCGTGACACGCTACGGATGCGGAGGCCCTCTGGAAATCACCCGAAATCGGCCCGGGCAGCACCCTGCCGCGTTGGCAGCGTGTCACGCTGCCTGGGCAGCGCGTTGGCAGCCCTTGGTCGCGGAGGCCACCTGCCGTGGCACGTTGCCAATGCGTAGGTGGGCTGTTGTGAGCGGCCTGCCTACCGTGGCACCTTGTCGACGCGCCGGTGGGCTGTTTTGTGCCTCCTCTTTGCCGACGTTCGCGTGTTGATTCCGTTTCCAAGCCTCTACTTCACCAACTCATGGATTAGTTACTCAAAAGTCATCAAAACCTACAAAACAAAGGCTAATCATGTTGGTTAGCACATATCTTTAATTCATCTAAAATTACATGAAAATGTATACAACAATCTTAGATAAACAAGACTAATTTAAGTTGTAAAGCGTATCTCGGGCATATATTTCTGCCCGTGATCACAACACATTCCAGTCATTATGTAAAAAATTACTATCCTATATCACTCGTTTCATCTCACGCTCAAATACAGTTATAACTTATTTATTAGTTTGTTAGTCGCATCCCCTACACAAGTCTATGTGATTTACCCATCCAAGGTTTCGATTCAAAGAAAGAAGCAGTCTATATTTATACCTGAGAATATTCTATCAATGACACCCAAAAGTTAATCTCCTCAACAATGTTTGACTCAACGTATATCCCAGAACATGAACCAATTTATTGGTTGAAATATCTCCCCTAGGGTTTTTCCTCATTATGAGCTTTCGGCACCCCTCTTCTAATACGTTTGTCCTTAGATTTTCACTAATTTCGGTTAATAGACCATAACATAGTTAAAAGTACTATCTACTCATAGAAAGCATATAAATCATATGCACGTATATGTTTATCTAACCAAAGTCTAACGCAAAAGCGAGTATGGCGCTATTATCCCGATTGTCCTCGACTGTGGCTACACCATTCTTTTGGTTTGCTCACAAGAGGTCCTAGATATAGAGGTCAAATTCCACCCTTTGGATCCTTTTTTTCCTCAAAAAGTCTATTTTCTGTTTTTAGACGTTTTTAATAAGTCCTCCTCAAGGACTAGGTCTTCAAAATCCTAATTAGAACGGGATTGTGCATTTCTGGTCTGCGTCATCTGCTACAGTGAAAACACTACCTGTTGTGGCAGAAATATTCCCGCCATGGCGGACACTCACTTAGGTCCGCTCGATCATGACTGAGCCTATTCAAATTTACTCTTCGGGTATCCTTCATTTCTCATAGATTTATCACGAGTTTCTAAAATTTTAAATTTTCCTATTTTTATGTGGTTGGAATGCTATAACATCCGGGCGGATCGTTATAATATTGTATTCCCAACTGCTGCTCTGCGGGAGTCATTGGCACTGGCCCATTACCCCCGAGGCCACTCAGAAGGCTAAGGGCATGAGCCAGGACCTCGGAGGATGTTGGAGCGGCTGCAACCTCTACCTGAGTCAGAACCTCTTCCTCCACAGCCACCCTCTCTTGTACCGTCTGTGGTAATAAAGATATTGATCTCTCCCAAAACAGAGCAGAAGCAAGGGCCCCGCCTCTGGCTGCAGCGATTAGTTGGTAATTTACCAATTCACTAGGCTTTTAAATATGAGCTTTTACTTGATTTTTAAGTCATTTAGGAGGATTTTGTTCTCTTTCTCTTTTGTTTTTGCAGGCATTCAATTTAAATAGAGAAAGCAAGAAATTAAACAAAAGCATGAAGTCTATAGAAGTGGACCTGCATTCCACCGAATGGGACCGGTGAAACACCGATCAAACGCAGGAGAACACCAGTGTGAAGTGGAAGGTGCACCGGCGGAATACGAGTCAGCTCCTGCGAACCGCCAGTGCCAATGCCAGCCAGAGCGGCATCCCATGGATGGTCACCAGCAAAACGTTGGTGACTCGCAAGTGAAGCTATCTTCAGGAGGGCAAAATCATCCAGCACGGGATTTGAGGAGCATTTTTAACCTATTTCTGTTTATTTCCTAAAAAGGATTGTACATTCAATTCCATATTTGTAGAGTTAGAGAGAGAAATATTGAATAGTTTTTCTTCTTCTTCTTCAAGGTACAAGCCACCATTGAAGACAATTTTGAGCTTCATATTAACTCTTGATGATGGATGTTATGAGTTTATTTATTAATATAATCTAATATTTCTCATCTATGAGTAGCTAAATACTTTGTTAGGAGTGCGTACATGCTTGGGGTAAAATTGTATTAGGTGTTGCTAGATTGATCTTATAATCACTCATTTAGTATAAATCTATTAATTTTTCCCAATTTATAATTAAATCACCCATAGGTTCAAATGTGGATTATGTCTACTTATTCCATTTTTTGCTTGTAAAAGGGAAATTGAATATGGATGAGAAAGCAATGGTGGGTAATTGGGTCTTGATTATGTGGGGTTAGGCTAGAGATAGCCAAAACCTATAGTCATCCACCCATTAGAGATTTGAGGCTAGAAATAGTTCAAATCTGACCCAAGTCATAGTGGATGAATTTTTTGGGACCTTAGGGTCTGAGAAAACTTGAGGCAAAAGGCACCCAAGTGGTTGAAAAATATCGGGTACCACCTCGGCCATGGTTATTTATGCTTATAAGTATAATTCAATTTCCTAGTTAATTCTAATCCAACTAAAGCCCCATTAATAGCACATCCCTTGCCTTTGCTCATATTTGTTCATTCAATTTTGTTGCCTTGCTTTAATTGGTAGTTGATTTTAATTCAAATTATGATCTCACTTTCCCTTGGCATTTATTTTTCTATTTTTAATGCATTGATGTCATATTAGTTCAATTCAATAGACGACTTTTGTGTCATCCAATCGCTATTCCCTGTGGATTTGACCCCAACTCTTAGTTGGGTATTTATATTACAACAATTGTTTAGGCTTCCTCCTTATGAGGAGTGGATTTGAATGTCATCAAGCAGCAGGCCTCTGCTTGCATCTCTACCCTGTCCTCTTTCTCAAACTGTGGCTGCTGCTGCTGGCTCAGGTGCTTCCTCTTTGTTTTCGCCTATGTATGTTCTCATCATTTGTGAGAAAAATAAAAAAGAATTGTTAGATGCCATTTTGGATCACCAGATACCAATTGGAATTAAGTAATAGCACAAAAAGGAATAAAAGAAGGGAGTTTTCCTAAAGTCCTGCAGTCTCTCAAAGATAAGTTAGAGACATCTCCGCATCGATCCGTGAGACTCTACTAGACTCATTCTCATGCAATGAGATCAACGAACCTAGGGCTCTAATATCAACTTTGTCATGATCCAGATGGCTGTGATTGGCACCCACACTAACCCCTCAGTGGGTGAACCAATGTTGTCCAACTAATTATCCAAACCATCGACAGTTGACAGGTTAAAACACATTATGAAAATGATTAACAGAATATCACTATAACAAAAAGAAACAATAACAATCTGCGATTAAAACACTCCCAGGACGTGATAGTCATTGTACATGAGGACATCTACCTATCTTTTTCTAAGAGTAATCCAAAAGAAAAAGAAAATTCCAAGAAAATAATAAGTGTCTGAACTAGAGACATCAGCCGCAGAAGAGTTGATCAGCACGTCTTGGCCCGCTCACCATTTTATAATTCCGCTGCTACTTTAGAGATGAGGGAAAGATGAGATGCCAGGATCGGGTTCTGCACTCAAAAAGAAGTGTAGGAGTAGCGTTAGTAAAAAATATAGTACGGGTAGGCATTATCGGTCGACCTTAAATCACACCATATATATATATATATATATATATGAAACGACATTATGTGATTACCTCTGAACACCATTTTTGTAGGTAATACTCATTAAGAAATTAAATCTATGTATGGTGCTAGCCGGCCTGCTCACTGGATTGGGTCTCGCTACAGCAGTAATTTGACAACTGTCATGGTCTCACCCCAATTGAAGAAGTTCCGCTGCAGCAGTACTGCCTTGGCGGTAACTCGCTTTAGCTGCACCCCCACCATTCTCAACTTTGTTCCACATTCTATTTATTATGATCATCCAAGTTATTCATACTCGTCAAATAAACAATTGACATATCATAATCACAAGGAATATACAATAATCCATTCACGAAAGGTTTCACAACTCATCATGAGTCTTCATTTAACTTCACATAAACTATCAAATCATTATAAACACATTAATAATTCAAATGCACCAAATACATGACCATAAGTTAAGTTCATTCAGGTCCTCACATTCCCAAACTGATCTTACCTCTTACATTCAGTCAAATAATACAACACATGGTGATATGACGGGCACACCAATACATCACCATGAACACTCAATCACTAAATATTGATGTACACACATGCCAGAGGGTTTTATTTTTGCCCTTCTATTCATGACCTGCAGGGAACTCTAGAAATCCATATACTGTACCAGTGTTGTACCCGCTCCCGCTCATCTGCTCATCCGGATGCTCCCCTCGAACACGAGCCACTCAACCATCATGGCTCTCTTGGATACTCCCCTTGGGCATGAGCCACTCATCTCACGACATTCATATTATCCACTTTCATTTATACATCTCAGTGTTTTACCACTTAGTTAGTTTATTTGACCCTGGGAAGGCCTCATCTAGCCTCCCTTAACTCGATTACTCACACAACTCATGAATCATGTTCAAACAATACAAACTAATACAAACAACCTCTCAACCTCCAATTTCCACATTACATAAATAATAATTTCGTAGCTTATCGTTTAGTGATAGAATTCAACGAAAGACTATATCAGCAAGCAATATTCGGAGGCCAATTCACACTATTATTTCACACACATATATACTATTATCCAAAGTCTAACTTTTGTTAAATCATAACCTACCTCAATTGAAGATGGAAAATCTCAAGTTACTACACTGGAGCCTTGCCTTTCCTCAGGGATTTCGAACATTCAAAATCTAAAACAAAATATTAATGAAGAATCAACCAACTATTTCAAAAAATAAGGGTTTTGGAAATTCAACCCCGCCCCCAATTCTACCCCTTTCATGGGGTTCTAATTATTACCCATGACTAAGTCATCCAATCCTAACCCTACCATAATCATTCAACCCCGGGTCATGGGGTTTCTACTCCCCAAACCCTTTTTCAAACAGTTTTAACACTAAATTTTCCACTTCTACTACACTCTAGGTCTCCAATTCTAGAAATGATGAACTAGCTCCATCTCGTTCACCCTATGGGGCAACAATTACATGCTTACAGACCTAGGAATCAATCAACCTTCAATACCCAGTCAATTTCCCTTACTCTCATCGTTCTAGGATTTTTCAACCTAGAATTTCCACCATAACAGGTCCCCTTATTGATTCTATGGGGTTAGGGCATCAAAAATAAAGAGAATAGACTAAGATTCTTACCTTCGAGAAGGGAAAACTGCTCCACAGTTGGAGAACTTTCTCTGAGTTCTAACGGTTTATTTTTGGAATAATAGGGTAAACCCCCAGAAATCCTACTTAAAACCCACTTACTGGTTCCGTTGTCCACTGCGGTGGTCGTATTTCCATTGCAGCGGACCCTCAACACACCGTCACAGTGAATTCGGTGGTATATCTCCCCGTCCATTACAACAGGCCTCCCACCATGATAACGATTTCACTGCAACGGTTATCATCCAGTGCAGCAGTCCCCCATAACCAGAAGCTCTCGTTTCTTGCATACAAACCATTTCAAGCTCAAATTTTCCTTAACACTTACTCCACACCTTTCTACCAATACTTAGGCTAGAGAGGTGTGTCCGATCTCATTCCCCTCCCCTCCCCCCCCCTCCCCCCCCCCCCATAATAACAGACGGGTCGTTACAGGAATATCTGAACTTCCAAATATACTCTAACTTCGATTATTATCCAAATTAAGATTTTGAACTAAATAAAAATTAGTTTAACCTCTTAAAAATGGATATCAAGATTCATCTAATAACTATGAAAGGATATTGGAGATCTTCAAGTTATTCTTTACAAACTTAAGTTATTACCAAAGGCTTCAAAAAACTGAATTATTTTAAGACACAATGATTAATAATACTAGAATTCATCAGCTCATTATTTCATAAGTAAAGTAAACAAATACAATATATTGAAGGAAAACCATTTAAAACTCTCTTCAGGGATTCATCTGAGTTAACAAAAAATGTTTGTATATTTGCAAAATAGAAATAATACTCAAATAAAGGAGTAAAGAAAGAAATAAAATTGAGCCCAAGTCTGGCTCCTCTTATTCCGTTATTGTTGCGATATTCTGGGTTATCAATCCATTTTTTGCTTCTGCTACAATTCCGAATAATGATTTTCACCCAATATCAGCTTCCCTTTTACTTGTTGAGGCTAACTCAAAGAGTATCGTATTGGATCGCAACCCAACATGAGATGCAGATGGAAAGGTCCATTAGACCCAAGATTGGACAGTTCATGCAAGAGATAGAAGAAAGAAAAACAATTAATATTTGCAAAATTTTGATAGTAAAATAAAACAAATAAATAAAGACTAAGGAGATTGGAGCACCATTTTATATTTATATATTTTTAGATCATAATGGAAACAAAATATTCAGTAGAGGTGACATGGGTATGGGATACACTTTCAAACGTTATTTAGGCTTTTTAAAGATCAACAAAATACATATTTACAGATACATACATAGATAATTTTCAATCAAATCTCAATTCAAATGTAAAAAAGTCACTCGAAATCTCATAATATAGAAAGAATAAAGTGTCTCTCAAGTAATTCGAGAAGGGGACGCCTGAAAATTTTAAGCATATATACAATCAAGATGATAATCAGGATGATGTAAGAGATTCGTCTCAATTTTGACTTCCTAGTTAAAAACAAGTAGATTCAAGATACAAGGGGAGATGATATTTGGAAGGAATTTGATGTTTAGAATCTTGAAATTTTTTTTAAGAGGAAACACATTGTTTGTAATGATTTAACTGACCAGCATAATATATTTACAGAGACATAAATGAATAGGTCATATTAGTATATTAAAGAAAAGACATAGTTAGTAAAGAGAAGCTATGTCTTGAATAGTTAATAGACATTTATTTAACAGTTCCAACTAATTTGAAATGACTTCACTCAAATTGAGAGCATAAACATCAAACCAAAAGACAATCAACTAACACAAAATGAATTTAAGATGGCTCAAATATTACTAACATAAAACATCATCTAGTGCGCCTTAAGGCTCAAACTAAAATTCAGGAGAATATGAAGATAAAGTGTAATACCCCGAAATCCCTAAGATCAGATCTGAGGGTTCAAACGGAGAAAACAGGAAATTTTGCACCAAGTCATAAGACGAGTTTTCCAGTGACCCGTGAGGAGAATTCACAAGTCATTAAGTGACTCATGAAGAGAAGGAAGAATTGGCAGGAACCCGTTGTCATGGGGTGACCACGAGAGAAGTAACGGGTCATGGTCAAGTTAACGAGTCATTAAGTGAGTCGTGGTCAAGATGGTCTATGGTTCAAGGTTTAATTTTCCAGAGAGGCCACGAGAGGCAGGCACGAGTCGTGGAGTTGGTCGTGGTCAGGAGCAGGTTTTGAAGTGTGAAATTTGGGGCAATGTACTTCATGACTGGGTCACCACGAGTTGTGGTGTCTGGCAGTGTGTATTTTTCCTGCATTTTAGTAAGGGTGTTTTCGTAATTTCTAAGCTCCTAAGTCCTAAACTACATCATTTTAAGCTCAGTTAGAAGGGTTTTAAAGATACTTAGCCTATTCTAAACCTCCCCATTCCATGCATGCGAGATCAAGGAGCCTATAGAAGATCAAACTAGAGGATTCTTTAGGTTCTTCCTCAAGTCACTTGGGTTCTCAAGAGAGGTTGTGAAATTCAAAGAACACAAGTATGTTGGTTTATGAATTGACGTATTCCTTCACTCCCATGCCCAAATCCTCTTCTAATTCATGGAATTCTAAGTTGATGAATCTATGGCGTTTTAACCCAATTTGTAAAATTCTCTAGGAATCTATCATGGGTAAATTCTATTCATGTTTCCAATGTTGTTTTAAGATTCATGGACATGTTTTATAATGATTTTAATTACAAATTTATGATTTCAAAGTTTTACAATTACAATGCCCAATTATGAAAGTTCATGAAAGGTTGAGATTATGATCTATGTTTTCAAGTATGATGAGATGTATATGATGAAAGTATATTTTGAATTTCCCATGTTTATATCCATGATTTTTGACTATCTTGAAGTATGTATAAGTTTGGGCAAGACTATATGGTCAAGTATGTCTCATGATTTACTTTAATTTCATGTTATTAGCTTACCACATGGTTTTGGAGTCTAGACTCCCATTTTACAGCTTGTGGTATGGTTTGAACCAAGGCTCTTCATGGTATATTTTCAGATTATGTATGTACTATTATGATTCATCTTCGCAGTAAGACGATGATTCAGCTTCTTTGAAAAATGATGAAGAACATATGTATGTTTTTTGGAGTAGTGTCTAGCACCGAGTAGACTAATGGTTCAGTCAATCCTGTGCCACAGAACCACGTGCCAACATAGGTATGTTCAAATTATTTGGGATCTCCCTTGTGAGCTTTCCCTGCACTTAAAGGGCCTTCAGTTTGATATCAATATCATGGTAGCGCTCTTAGCCCTGACAAGGCTTTGAATAGCTATGCCCACTTGAGTGTAACAGTCGGGACCACGTAAGCTCTATCGTGGTAATATCGGTTATATGACGAGTCTCACATTGTTTCTCATGATTTTCAGTTATGTATGTTCGTCAGTTATGATATTATGTTTTCAACAGGTTTGACCCAATGTTCTGTCTTACTTATGATTATTAATTTTAGCTTTGGGTCATTAGAATCATCTATGATACTTATACATGTTTGAATCATGTTTTCAGATAATACCATGCAAGCCTTACTCTCAGAATCTTATCTTGAATATCTTTATTGATATGCATCATTTCAGTTTTTACTTACGTAGCAGTTTTATTTATCTTGCATACTCAGTACATTCCAAGTACTAACCGCATACTCTATGTTGTATCATTTTATGATATAGGCTCGGACATTCAAGTTCAATCCCGCCGCTAGCCAGATTTTTAGAGTTAGCATTTCTCATCCTATTGGTGAGTCCTCATCCTTTGAGGACCTTCCTATCAGCTTGTTAGTTTTAGCTTGTTAATGAGTTAGTTGGGGTCTTGTCCCATCAACTCGTGAGGTTATGGAGCCTTATCAAACATAGCATGTATTCAGCTTATGATCAGTACTATGTTTTCCATTATTCAAATGTTACTGGATTTTCAGACTTCCGCTATTCCAAATGTTAGATTTTTTACATTTATTTATGTTGAGTTTAGTTAACATGTTCATGCCATGGGTCGAATTGGAGCCTCCCGGGGTTCTTTGTCCCGTGTCTCGATCGGGGCCTATGTTTGGGTCGTTACAAACTTGGTATCAGAGCATTAGGTTTTGAAGTGTCCTAGGGTGTCTGAAAGCCGTGTTAAGTGGAGTCTTTTTCATGGGTGTGAAGCGCGTCACACTTATGACAAAGAGGCTAAAAAGCATTTTAGGAAATTTTCTTTCTTTCATTATCTATGTCATGCATGAAATGTCTCTTTATTCTCCTAACTCGTACTATATGCATTTGAAAAAATCATGCCTCCTCACCGAATTAACGGAAGAAGAAACGAAAACAGCAATGGCCATGAGAATGAAAACAAAGATGGGCACCAACAGCCCTCACCAGCCATCGAGGATCATGTGTCCAAGCAAGTTGCCCTTGTGAAGTTTAGGGAATCCATCCAGATGTTGGCACAGGCATTGACCACCTAGGTAAACCAGCACGCAGTAGTGCAAGTTCCCTAGAATGGGAATGCGGCAGCGGCAAGAGTTAGGGACTTTCTTAGGATGAACCCTCCGGAGTTCCTTGAATCCAAGGTGGATGAGGATCCACACGAATTTATTGATGAGGTCTAGAAGATCACCCAGATTATGGGGGTGATAGGGGAGTAATGCATAGACCTAGCCTCTTATCAGGTCAAAGGGGTTGCCCATATCTGGTTTAGATAATGGAAAGGATAGCAGGACAGTTAGAGCGGGTCCCATTAGTTGGGATGAGTTTCATACTGCGTTCTTGGATCGTTTCTTTCCCAGAGGGATGAGGTAGATCAAAGCAGCTGAATTTTTGAACCTAAGGCGAAATAACATGACGGTCTAGGAGTATGCTATAGAGTTCACCCGCCTATCCAAATATGCACCTGAGATGATGGCTGATCAGAGGGCTCAAGTGAGCAGGTTCGTGCATAGTATAGCGGACTATTTGGTCAAAGATTGTAGGACCACTATGCTTCACCGGGATATTGACTTCTTACTGTTGGTTCTGTACGCCCAGCAGATAGAGGTGATACAAAAGAGTGAGTGGGAAAGAGAGGCCAAGAGGGCCAGGACCGAAAGTTTTGGGTTCTTCCAGCAGAGGCCTGGTGTGGGCATCATCAACAGTCCCAGTGGAGATCATCAGCCCTAGCTCCGTTAGTAGCAAGTGTTCCATCCATATCTAGGCACGACTAGAGGGGAGAGCATCAGGCTTTTGAGGTCAAGGGAGCAGATTCATAGAGCCTAGTATTCCAAGTAGTGACAGGTGTGGCAGAAGGCACACTAGTCAGTGCTTAGTAAGTAAAGGTGCTTATTTCGAGTGTGGAAAGCCCGGACATATGCTCAGAGATTGTCCAACAGCTATACAAGGCCAGGGTAAGGGCCGAGACCCAACCACTAGTTCAGCAGCCCCGCCAGCACGCTCAGCTCAGCAGAGTGCCTCCACTAGTGCAAGTGTTGGTCAGCGCCAGAATACATTCTATGCTCTAGCATCTCATCAGGAGCAGGAGGCCTCTCTAAATGTAGTCACTGGTATGTTACGAGTATTCCACCTTGATGTACATGATTTGTCAGATCCAGGGATACTATATCTTTTGTGACACCCTATGTTTCTAGTAGCTTCAGAGTTAGACCCAAAATCCTATTAGAATCCTTCTCAGTCTCTACTAAAATAGTCAATGATTCAGTTATAGCATGATGGATATATAGAAATTGCCCTGTCATAGTCCTTCAGAAAGTCACCTCAGCAGATTTAGTAGAGCTAGCCATGACAGATTTTGATGTTATCTTTGGCATGGATTGGTTACATGCATGTTATGCCTCAGTAAATTGTAGAACCCATGCAGTAGAGTTCCAATTTTTGGGTGAGCCAGTCCTAGAGTGGAAGGGTAGTTCAACTGTGCATGTAGGTCGCTTCATTTCCTACCTTAAGGCCATAAAGATGATCTCTAAAGGTTGCATGTACCATCTAGTTAGGGTTAAGGAGGCTACATCCTAAACTCCGACTATCCAGTCAGTTTCTATAGTGTGCGAATATACAGTAGTGTTTCCAGATGATCTACTGGGAATTTCTCTCAAGCGGGAGATCAATTTTGGTGTTGACCTTCTTATGATATGCAGCCTATATCTATTCCTCTATACAGGATGGCTCCAACGAAGCTAAAGGAGTTGAAGGAGCAGTTGAAGGATATTTTAAACAAGGGTTTCATTATACCTAACAAATCCCGTAAGGTGCACCAGTACTCTTTGTTCGGAAGAAGGATGGTTCCCTTCGGATGTGCACTGATTATCGGTAGTTGAATAAGGTCATAGTCAAAAATAGGTATCCCCTCCCCAAAATTGATGACTTGTTTGACCAGCTTCAGGGTGCCAAGTGTTTTTCAAAGATAGATCTCAGATCCGGATATCATCAACTCAGGGTTAGAGAGAGTGACATCTTGAAGACAGCCTTCAAGACTCGGTATGGTCACTATGAGTTTGTAGTTATGTTTTTTGGACTAACGAATGCTCCTGCAACTTTTATATATTTGATGGATAGGGTATTCAAACCATATTTGGACATGTTCGTGATTGTGTTCATAGATAACATTCTCATATACTCTCGGAGTCAGGAGGAGCATGCTGCTTATTTGAGGGTAGTGCTACAGACTCTTGATTCAACAAGTGTGAGTTTTGGTTAAACTCAGTAGCATTTTTGGGTCATGTGGTGTCAAATGAGGGTGTACAAGTGGACTCTCAAAAGATAGAAGTTGTGAAGAATTAGCCTATACCAGTTAGTCCTTCGGATATCAAGAGTTTCTTGCGCTTAGCTGGTTACTAAAGGAGGTTTGTTGAAGGATTTCATCCATTGCAGCACCGTTGACTAAGTTGACCCAGAAGAAAGTGAAGTTTCAATGGTTAGAGGATCGTGAGAAGAGCTTTCGAGAACCTCAGCACTAGTGTTGACTCTACCTGAGGGTACCGATGGGTTTTTGGTATATTGTGATGCTTCAAGGATCGGCCTTGGTTGTATATTAATGCAACATGGTAAGGTTATAGCCTATGCTTCCAGGGAGCTGTAAATCCATGAAAAGAACTATCCGACTCACAACCTCGAGTTGGCAGCGGTACTATTTTCTTTGATGATTTTGAGACACTATTTGTACGGGGTCCATGTGGATGTGTTTACGGACCACAAAAGCCTATAGTACATGTTTACCCAGAAGGATCTAAATCTATGTCAAAGGAGGTGGCTGGAGCTTCTTAAGGATTACGATATTAGTGTCTTTTACCATCCGGGTAAGGCTAATGTAGTGGTAGATGCTCTTAGTAGACTTTCTATGGAGAGTGTGTCCCATGTAGATGAGGAGAAGAAAGAGTTAGTGAAGAATGTGCATCTATTAGCACGACTAGGAGTTCCTCTTATTGACTCGACAGATGGTGGTTTCATTGTTCAGGATGGAGCAGAATCTTTGTTGGTGACCAAAGTCAAGGCTAGACAAGAGGATCCTATTTTGGTAAAGTTGAAGGAAGTTGTTCAGAATCAGAAGGTAGAGGTTTTCTTCCAAGGGGGAGATGGTGTACTACGATATCAGGGTCATTTATGTGTATCGGGTGTTAATGACTTGAGAGAGAGGATGTTGCATGAGGCTCATAGTTCCAGATATTCCATACATCTAGCTGCCACCAAGATGTACTGTGGCCTATGGTAAGTCTATTGGTGAAATGGCATGAAGAAGGACATAGCAGAGTTTGTGGCAAGGTGTCCTAACTGTCAATAGGTGAAAGTTGAGCATCAAAGACCTGGAAATGTGCTACAAGATATTAGTATCCCTACTTGGAAGTGGAAGGAAATAAATATGGACTTCATTACAGGGTTGCCTCGTACTCGTCGACAATATGACTCTATTTGGGTTGTTGTAGACAGGTTGACTGAAGCAGTCCATTTTCTATTGGTCAAAACTACCAATTCAGCGAAGGATTATGCCAAATTGTACATTCGAGAGTTAGTTCGGTTTCATGGAGTTCCCTTGTCCATTATACAAATAGAGGTACTCTGTTTACCTCCCAGTTTTAGAGATCATTTTAGAAGGGACTTGGTATTAAGGTCAAGCTTAGTACAGTTTTTCACCCGCAGACAGACGGTTAGGCCGAACGGACCATTCAGACTCTTGAGGATATGTTAAGAGCGTGTGTGACTAATTTTAAGGGTAGTTGGAATGATCATCTACTTCTCATCAAATTTGCATATAACAACAGTTACCATTCCAGTATTCAGATGGCTCCATTTGAGTCTCTTTATGGACGGAGATGTAGATCACCTATTGGTTGGTCTGAAGTTAGTGAAGATACTTTGATAGGACCAAATATAGTTCATGAGGCTATGGAGAAAGTTCAGCTTATAAGGGAAAGGTTGAAAATAGCTCAAAGTCACCAAAAGTCCTATGCGAATATGAGAAGGTGTCTCCCATGAAGGGAGTTATGAGGTTCGGAAAGAAGGGGAAACTTAGTCCCCGTTATGTTGGCCCGTACCGAATTGTGAGATATGTTGGCAAGGTGGCCTACGAGTTGGAGTTTACCTCAGAATTGGCTTCAGTACATCCAGTTTTACATGTGTCGCTTTCAAAGAAGTGCATGGGTGATCCATCTTTGGTTGTCCCAGTGGAGAGCGTAGGTGTGATGGATAGCCTAGAGGTTCCAATTGAAATACTTGATTGTTCAGGTTCGGAAGGTAAGAAATAAAGAAGTAGTGTCAGTAAAGGTTTTTTCGAGAAATTAGCACATTGAGAGAGCTATGTGGGAAGCCAAAGAAGATATGATGGCTAAATACCAGCATCTATTCCCTTTTGATTTAGTTCCAGCTTTGATGTATCAATTTTCTCCTTAGTACTCTATTCAGTTTCATGTTCAGTTCATGTGATCCAGTTTATTTCATGTCAGTGCATGTATATGTGATTCATGAATTCAGTTCAGTCATGTATTTTAGTTCGGAGTCAGTCACTCTATTAGTTTTCAACTTTAGATGTTCAATATTTGAGATGTCAATTCTATTCCCCAGCTTTCAGTATGTTCATTCACATTCGAGGATGAATGTTCATAAGGGGGAGATATTGTAATACCCTAAAAACCTTAAGATTAGACCCAAGGGTTGAAACGGAGAAAATAGGAAATTTTGCACCAGGTCATAGGACGAGTCATCTAATGACCCGTGAGGAGACTTCATGAGTCGTTAAATGACTCATGAAGTGAAGGAAGAATTGTCAGGAACCTGTGGTTAGGGGGTGACCATGAGAGAAGTAACGAGTCATGGTCAGGGCAATGGGTCATTAAGTGAGTTGTGGTCAAGATGGTCCATGGTTTAGGGTTTAATTTCACGAAGAGGCCACAAGAGACAACCACGAGTCGTGAAGACTCCACAACTTGTGGAGTTGGTCATGGTTAGGAAAAGGATTTGAAGTGTGAAATTTGGGGCAGTGTACTTCACGACTGGGTCACCACGAATTGTTAGGTACACCACGAGTCGTGGTGTCTGGCAGTGTGTATTTTTCCTACATTTTAGTAAGGGTGTTATCATAATTTCTAAGCTCCTAAGTCCTAAATTATTTCGTTTTAAGCTTAGTTAGAAGGGTTTTAAAGATACTTAGCCTATTCTAAACCTCCCCATTCCATGCATGCAAGATCAAGGAGCCTATAGAATATCAAACTAGAGGATTCTTTAGGTTCTTCCTCAAGTCACTTGGATTCTCAAGAGAGGTTGTGAAATTCAAAGTACCCAGGTATGTGGGGTTATGAATGGGGGTATTCCTTCACTCCCATGCCCAAATCCTCTTCTAATTCATGGAATTCTAAGTTGATGAATCTATGGGGTTTTAACCCAATTTGTGAAATTCTCTAGGAATCTATCATAGGTAAATTATATTCATGTTTCGAATATTGTTTTAAGATTCATGGGCATGTTTTATAATGATTTTAATTACAAATTTATGATTTCAAAGTCTTACAATTATAATGCCTAATTATGGAAGTTCATGAAAAGTTGAGATTATGATCTATGTTTTTAAGTATAATGAGATGTATATGATGAAAGTATATTTGAATTACCCATGTTTATATCCATGATTTTTGACTATCTTGAAGTATGTATAAGTTTGGTCAAGCTCATATGATCAAGTATGTCTCATGATTTACTTCAATTTCATGTTATTAGCTTACCACATAGTTTTGGAGTCTAGACTCCCACTTTTCAGCTTGTGGTATGGTTTGAGCCAAGGCTCCTCATAATATGTTTTTAGATTATGCATGTACTATTATAATTCAGCTTCGCCATAAGACAATGGTTCAGCTTTGTTGAAATATGATAGAGAGCAGATGCATATTTTTGGGAGTAGTGTCTAGCACCGAGTAGGCTAAAGGTTTAGTCAATCATGTGCCTCATAACTACGTGCCAACATAGGTATCTCCAGATTATTTGGGACCTCCCTTGTGAGCTTTCCCTGCTCCCGAGGGGCCTTCAGCTTGATATCGATATCATGGTAGCGCCCTTAGCCCTGGCAAGGCTTTGGACGGCTCTGCCTACTTGAGTGTAATAGTCGGGACCACGTAAGTTCTATCGTGGTAATGTCGGTTATGTGATGAGTCTCCCATTGTTCCTCATGATTTTTAGTTATGCATGTTTATCAGTTATGATATTATGTTTTCAGCAGGCTTGACCCAATGTTCAGTTTTACTTGTGATTATCAGTTTCAGCTTTGGGTCATTCAAAACAGTTACGATACTCAGTCATGTTTGAATCATGTTTTCAAATAATAGCATGCAAGTCTTACTCTCAGAATCTTATCTTGAATATGTTTATTGATATGCATGATTTCAGTCTTTACATAGCGGTTTTACTTACCTTGCATACTCAGTACATTGCAAGTACTGACTGCATACTCTATACTGTATCATTTTATGATGCAGGCTCGGACGTTTAGGTTCAGTCCCACCGCTAGTCAGATTCTCAGAGTTAGCATTTCTCAGCCTATTGGTGAGTCTTCATGTCACGCCCCGCCTTGGGAGGTATGACTGGCACCTGGTGCCCTATTAGGACCTGAACTGCTAGACTACTGAGCCTAAGCACATCTGGTGCCTGGATGGCTCTAACTCAGATTCATGGAATCAACGGGCTATATAACGGCTGTAAATACAGCCTCCGGCCGACTGGGCCTATAGACACCTGTACTATATCATCAGCTAACCAGAATCATACTCATATAGGGAAACCTATGCGGGCCGACAAGGCCACCATGCTGTCTAGTTAACTCTAAATCAATATAACAATTGCTGGACAACTACGTGACTGGCAAGGTCACCACTACTGACTGGATAAGGCCTCACACGGCCAACATAAACAACTAAACATACGCACGGCCCCACACAACCGGCACAACTAACCACAGGGAAATATATACAGACTGCAAGCCTCTAGGAATACTGATAAGATGGTCGGGACAGGGCCCTGACCTACCCCTACTATACAACAAAAGAAAATGAAATACACCTCTAAATATCAAGCTTCGGATGACAGGAGCTGATGACTCTGCGCTGGCTAGGATTACGAGGGATCAGCTCCTCGTCTATGAGTACCTGCAGGCAAGTAATGCAGCGCCCCAAACGGGCGTCAGTACCACTGGTACCGAGTATGCAAAGAAAACTGAACATAACTGAATATAAACAACAATGCTAGTAAATTTTGAATAGAAGGAAGTATCTAAAACTGTCTGAACTAGCAGCATCTGGAGTAGGCTTATCTGTACTGAAGGTAAGGTAGAATCATACCTGTCGTCATGGCGACCTGCTATCTATCAACTAATAGATATCATGTATATACATATATATAACACACAAGAACCTATACTAGACCCCATAAGCCGGAAGGTGCCAACCAACACACAATCTATATGCCCCTACCCGGGTCAAAACCATCCAAAAATAAATCGCTCCACTCGCCTACTAACTACGAGCACCTCTACCGGCCCCCTGGGTCTCCAGCTCAAGCTATAGCCTCTGATATAAATAATTGTGTCTGAGCCCGAAGGACTCCTGTACTGTAAACTGTAATTTGTATCTGTATCTGTATCTGTAATTTGCCCCCTGGGCGCAAGCGCACAACAGGGTAAGCTATACTGCTATGCTGATCATCCTGATATGGGGAATGCTCCATCCCATCTTCGTCCTACTGCGAACGGCATACCACTCCTTGGAGTGGTGTATCCCTACCCTCATGGTGGGTCGACGCAGTTACCAACCCAGGGGCGGCGAGGACGCTCAAAGGGTGCCCTCATAACACAAACAGGTCTCAACAAACAATAATCACATATAGCAAGCATGTTTAAACTGAAAATACTATTTGTACTCTGATTTCTCATTCTAAACTTTTTTCTGTGTTATACTGATTTTCATACTGACTATGTTGTATCTGAGATATTATCTGACTGTCTAATTATACTGTAACTGAGATATCATCTGACTGTCTGGTATTGCTTTACTAACTTTTATTTTGAATATATATCATAATATCATAAAACGTGCTTTCAAAATTCAAACTGGACTTAATTCTCGACTTTTGAGTTCTTTCTTCTATACAGCACGCTATCTATCGTACTGTATTACTAACTTGCCGAAGGAATTAGCGTTACATACCTTCGCTTCGGAGTTCGCGACTAACTGGCGTAGTTCGGTCAGTATTTCTGCTATTTCTCCCAACTGCATTCATATATATGTCAATTAGAACTAAATACGCTAATATTTTGGAAGAAAATATCACTTTCAATATATATATAGCCCAGACTTAGGCTTATCGAAAAATGGTCAAAAACTCGCTATTTCTCGAAAGTCCAGAAGGGAGAAATACTCACTTTAGGGATAGGAGTATATTAACACTAATTTGGAGAAATTCCACTTACCTTAGTTCGGTAGCACGATGATTCGCCGGCCAAATTTCACGAAACTAAATCCGTAGGAATGCTCCTTACTGCTTAATACCTCGGTATCTGGAGTTAATTTGAGTTTGGACCGCGTTTGATGGCGTAATCGGAAAGAAATTATCGAGAAACCTCGTCTCCCTCTGTTTTCCCTCGACCTTACTGGAAATTATATGAAAAGCAACTTTAAAATCGAAGTGGAGGGGCTTATTAGTTGAGCCTGGACAGGGCCTCCGTGACACGGATCCAACGCGGAGGCCCTCCCCCCGTGGCACGTTGCCATCACGGAGGGGCTCTGCCCCGACTCCTTCCGTGATGGTTCGACGGATTTCTTATCCGGTCTTTCCCCGGGCCTTTTCCTAGCATGTATGGCATTCAAAAACACTTAACCAACATGCGAATAGGCCATCCACATGTTGAAAATTTATAGGGTGTAACATTCTCCCCCCTTAAGAACATTCGTCCTCGAATGTGAACTTCTATTTATAGGAATTCTCAACTTACTCAACTTATTTTTAGAAAAATTTTGGCAGAGTTTCCACTGTAATATGGACTATCTCAAAAACTTGAAATGTAGAAAATTTCAATACAGGTACTCCACAAAATACTATAGTATCCATCTTGTAAAAGACTAGAGTCGACAACCTCATTTATAGATATACTACAAGGCACTATATAAAATAAAAGTACTAACATACCTGTTATCTGACTAGGCTTGGAACAAATGATGATATCTGGTTTTCATATCTTCCTCGACCTCCCAAGTCATCTCTTCTCGGTTCCTATTACGCCACAGCATCTTGACAGAAGCGATATCTTTTGTTCTCAATCTACGAATCTGTCTGTCTAATATGGCTACTGGAACCTCTTCATAGGCCAGCTCCTCCGTAACCTGAACATCCTGGACTGGGACTGCTCTAGTTCCTTAGCATAGATACGTGGAAAACTAGATGAACGGATTCTAATTCTGGAGGTAAGTTCAACTTATATGCCACTTGGCCTATTCTTCGACGAATCTGATAAGGCCCAATGAACCTCGGACTGAGCTTACCTTTCTTACCAAATCTCATTACCCCTTTCATCGAAGATACTTTTAAAAATACCCAGTCATTCACATCAAATTCCAGGTCTCTACGTCACACATCAGCATACGATTTCTGGCGACTCTGTGCAGTCAGTAGGCGCTCTCTGATAAGATTTACCTTCTTCTCTAACTGATGAATAATATTTGGCCCAATCAGCGCTGACTCTCCCACTTCAAACCAGCCAACTGGCGATCTACATTTTCGCCCATACAGTGCCTCAAAGGGCGCCATCTGGATAGCTGAGTGATAGTTATTATTATAAGAAAACTCAATTAGTGGAAAATGCTCATCCCAGCTATCTCCAAAATCTAGCACACATGCCCGTAGCATATCCTCAAGCGTTTGAATAGTGCATTCAGCCTGTCCATCTGTCTGAGGGTGGAATGTTGTGCTCAAATTAATCTGCGTTCCCAGACCTCTTTGAAATGACTGCCAAAATCTAGCTGTAAATTGTGCTCCTCTATCAGAGATAATAGATACTGGAACATCGTGTAATCTAACTATTTCTCTGATATACAATTCAGCGTAATCTTCGGCCGAGAAAGTAGCTTTCACTGGCAGGAAATGGGTTGATTTCGTCAATCTGTCAATTATTACCCAAATGGAATCATGTCTATGCCTGGTATGGGGTAATCCTGCCACAAAATCCATGTTTACTTCTTCCCATTTCCAGAGAGGCACAGCTATGTCCTGAGTCAATCCGCCTGGTTTCTGGTGTTCTACTTTTACCTGTTGGCAGTTAGGACATTGGGCTACAAATTATGCTATTTCCCTCTTTATATTTGGCCACCAATAGATTTCCTTGATATCGTGGTACATTTTTGTCGCGCCTGGGTAGAGAGAATAGCGGGCGTAATGTACCTCATTCATAATCTGCTGGCGGAGCCCTGAAACGTCTGGAACACAGAGGCGGCCCTTACATCGCAGCACTTCATTTTCAGTTATCTGAAAATCTGGCACTTTCCCTTGCTGAATTCTATCCTTAAGCTGGGCCAGGTCAGGATCTTCATATTATCGTTCCTTTGCCTCCACAACTAATGACGACACAGCGGTGTTCTGAATTACCGCTCTGTTGTCCTCTGTTTCTGCTACACGAACAGCTAGGCTGGCTAATAGATGTATTTCTCTGACCAACTCCCGCTGCTCGGGCTGCAAATGCGCCAAACTTCCCGTTGATTTACGGCTGAGAGCATCTGCTACTACATTGGCTTTTCCCGGATGATACAGAATGTCCACGTCATAATCTTTCAATAACTCCAACCAGCGACGCTGTCGCAAATTCAACTCCCTCTGAGTGAAGATATACTGTAGGCTCTTATGATCTGTGAAAATATCCATATGGACGCCATACAAGTAATGTCTCCATATCTTTAAGGCGTGGATCACTGCGGCTAATTCCAGGTCGTGGGTAGGATAATTCTTTTCGTGTTTCCTCAGCTGTCTGGAAGCATACGCAATCACTTTACCATGCTGCATCAACACACAACCCAACCCAATACCTGATGCGTCACAATACACTGAATAACCCCCTGTACCTTCCGGTAATGCTAACAATGGAGCGGAGGTTAATCTATCCTTTAATTCTTGGAAACTCTACTCACATGCCTCTGTCCACTGAAACTTTACTACTTTCTGCGTCAGCTTAGTCAGAGGTGCCGCTATAGTGGAGAATCCCTCAACAAATCTTATGTAATATCCCGCTAATCCCAGAAAACTGCGGACTTCGGGCGGAGTGGTAGGTCTAGGCCATGTTTTGACTGCTTCTATTTTCTTCGTGTCAACCTATATACCAGCATCCGACACAATATGCCCCAAGAAGGCTACTGAGTTCAGCCAAAATTCACATTTGGAGAATTTAGCATACAACTGACGGTCCCTAAGAATCTGAAGCACTGTCCGTAAATGAGCCTGGTGGTCTGCCTCTGAGCGAGAATACACCAGAATATCATCAATAAATACAATCACGAATAGGTCCAGGTATGGTCTGAAGGTACTGTTCATCAGGTCCATAAATACTGCTGGGGCATTCGTCAACCCAAAGGACATAACTAGGAATTCAAAGTGGCCATATCGGGTTCTGAAGTCCGTTTTAGGAATGTCTCTTTCACGGACTCGAACCGATGGTATCCAGACCATAAGTCAATCATGGAGAAATATCTGGCCCCTTGTAGCTGATCAAACAAATCATCTATTCGGGGAAGCGGATACTTATTCTTTACTGTAACTTTATTCAGCTGCCGGTAATCTATACACATGCGGAGCGAGCCATCCTTCTTTCTCACAAATAGAACTGGCGCACCCCACGGTGAAGTACTCGGCCTGATAAAACCCTTATCTAGCAGGTCCTTCAACTGCTCCTTTAATTCTCTGAGTTCAGCAGGAGCCATGCGATACGGAGGAATTGATATAGGCTGAGTGCCTGGTAGTAAGTCGATTGCAAAATTTATTTCCCTTTCTGGGGGAATACCAGGTAACTCATCTGGAAATACATCAGAAAATTCATTCATCACTGGAACAGACTGGAGTGTCAGAGACTCTACCCGAACATCCTGAACCCTAACTAGGTGGTAAATACATCCCTTACCTATCAACTTCCTTGTCCGAAGGTAGGAAATAAACCTACCTTTTGGCGTAGCTGTGCTTCCCTTCCACTCTCGCACTGCCTCCCCTAGAAAGTGGAATCAGACCGTCTTGGTCCAACATTCTACGTTAGCATAACATGGCACCAACCAATCCATACCCATAATGGCATCGAAATCAATCATCTCTAGTTCTACAATATCTACTATAGTCTGACGATCAGCAACCTCTACTGAATACCCTTGATAAATTCTGCTAGCTATAATAGAAGCACCGACGGGTGTAGCTACTGAAAAGGGTTGTTGTAGCAGTTCTGACGTAACACTGAACTTTCAAGCCACAAATAGGGTAACGTAGGACAAAGTGGACCCTGGATCAATCAATATATAAGCAGGGTAAGAGCAAATAATCATCATACTTGTTACCACATCTGGAGACGCCTCTGAGTCCTATCTCCCTGGTAACGCATAGGTACGGCTTGAGCCCGTACCTAAACTAGAGGCTCCTGATCTACCTCAGCCTCTACCTGTTGAACTTGAGGGCCTACGCCCTACCAAGGCTACTGGAGCTCGTGGCCCTACTGATGTCCTGTCCTGGCTATCTCGGCTACCTTGCCCCCTGGCCGGACAATCCCTCATCAAGTGTCCCTCCTATCCACATATATAACATCCTGAGGAGCCATATCTACAAGCTACGATGTGAGGTCGGTTGTAAATAGGGCAGGGTGGGGGCGTGTATTTGCTCTGCTCTACCCTCCTCTGCTGAGGTGAATCCACCATTCGAGAACTGCCACCAGACTCTGACTGCCCTCGACAAATAAATCTACCCCTCTGTTGTTGTGGTGGAGGTGGGGGTCTAGGGGGCCTGTCTGACAACCGGGGCCTAGGTCCTCTCTGAATCTCCCTCTGTATATCATCTGATCTATCCCTGCGGCACTGCTCCTGATGTATCTGTCTACTATCCTGTTGCCGTTGTATAAGGCCCTCAATAGTCTAGGAAAAGGCCTGCACCTGGGCAATGTCCATATCTTCCGGTAATGTAGCTGTCATGCATGCCTCAATGTACTCTGGGTTCAGACCCATAATGAACCGGTGGACTCTGGATGGCATAGTGTCCACAAAAGCTGGAGCATAGCGGGCTAAGGAGTCAAACTGTAGGGCATATTCTCATACACTCCTCGCCCCCTGCTCCAACTGCAAAAAAAATGATCCATCCGGGCCTGCCTGATCTCCCATGGTAAATAACGATCCAGGAAGGCCTCCGAGAAGCTGGACCAGGTCAGAGGGGCAACATCTCTCCCTTGAGACCTTTCCCAGCTCTCGTAGGTGTCACATGCATGACCCGGAAGATTCTCTGCATCTGATCTAGGAAATCCTGGGGGTCCTCTGCCTGATCTGACCCTGTGAACTGTGGGGGACCCAATGCCAAAAATTCCCTGACCCTCGAACTGCCAGATCCACCTGATGGCTCTGCTGTTACAGGTGGCACTGACTGGCGCTGAGTGGCCATCATTTGTGCCAACATAACAACTGCACTGCGAACTTCCTGGTTGGATGGTGTAAGTACAGGAGCTGTCGGAGGCGATGTCGTTCCGAATGGCTCCTGGTGAGATGGGGACTGCTGAGAAGGCTGTGATGATGCCTCTATATCGCCCTCAGATCGGGCTGATTCTAAATGAAGCTAAGGTATCCTGTTGGTACCTTCTCCTATCGCGATATCCAACCTTCTACCTGTGGCAGGGTGTCGCTGGTCTGCCATTTTTATCTGTAGACAAAGAATATGATAAGTTTTAGGAACTCGACCCTATACTGTACTGTTCTATGGCACGACGGAATATGAAGAAAGAGTAACCATCCTATTATGCCTTGCAGCCTCCTGCTTATATTATGTGGTGCACAACACATCCATAGACAAGACTCTACTTAGCACGGCTTGTAGACTCCTTGGGACACGACCTGCTCTGATACCAAGTTTGTCACGCCCCGCCTTGGGGGGTATGACTGGCCAGTCATACCCCCCAAGGCGGGGCATGACACCTCATCCTTCGAGGACCTTCTTATCATCTTGTTATCAGTACTTTCAGTTTCAGCTTGTTAGTGAGTTAGTTGGGGTCTTGTCCCATCAACTCGTCAGGTTATAGAGGCTTATCAGACATAGCATGTATTCAGCTTCGGATCAGTACTATGTTTTCCATTGTTCAGATGTTACCGGATTTTCAGACTTCCGCTATTTCAAATGTTAGACTTTAGGCATTTATTTATGTTGAAGTTTGTTATCATGTTCATGCTATAGGTCGACTTGGAGCTTCTCGAGGTTCTTTGTCCCGTGTCTCGATCCGGGCCTATGTTTGAGTCGTGATATAAAGAATTGTTATAGTTTTGATCCTAACAGATATTACTTGCAAATGAATCATCTTAATCATATAAACTTTATTCATAGATTTCCAGCAAACATATTCATATCATAAACATCTCGCAACTATTCGAGAAAACAAAAGGAAATTAGAAACAACTGAACTTTCCTTTATTCCACTATCTCTGGGACTTCTATGATGTAAGGTGGAAAAGGAATACAACCAAACTCAAGCCCAACTAAAACAGATTTTATAGAGTTAGATAGAAACACACAAAACAAACACATGAAAAAATGGAGATTTTCGACCAAGATAGTGAAAAGGATATACAAAGCTCATCTCAAATTTCACTTCCAAAGCTATCACTTGGATGTTTCTATAAGTTCTAAATCCAAACCATATTAGTCATTTTTACCCAGAAAGAATCTATACAAAGAAGGAAAATTACTCCCAAACATTTACAATTTACATGAACATTGCTTCTAATCAAGAAAGCTAATTTATACTAAAAATAGAGAAAATACTAAACAAACTGAACTATGAGATTACCTAATTTAACATACAAATTGGAAACTTAACTAGCTTAAGAAAAACTAATGGTAAAATCCTAAATAAAAAATTATAACTGTAACAGAACTAAGCTATATATTCAAACAGGCAGAGTGAAAGCAGTAAGAAAAAATGAAAAATTATTTGTTGAAAGGCAGCGACTGGAGACGACGATTTGACGGCGCACTGCCATCACCTCGATTAATGAGAATATCGCTCAAAAGAAGAATAAGAATGAAATCATATTTTCAGGAGTTCAAAAGAAACATTTCTGCAACTGGTTAGCTTAGAATAGGAACTTCTTAGCTTCAAGTGCTTCGACTCAAAATCCCCAAAAGATCCTCTCTGTGAACAGTGAAAGAGAAGGCTTCTTATAGCTCTCAAATCTAAGAAAAGTCTTGTTAAAAATTGATGTGGGAGAGTAGGATTTCAAAAAATTCTTGAAGGATAAGATTGTCAGGTGGAGTTGTATGAAAAATCAAGAAGAAAAATTTTAAAAACTAATGAAAATAGGATAAGGCTTATCACCACGAATTCGTACAACTTTGAGATTTGCCAAAATTAACCTATGGGAGTTGGAAAAATGTCGATTTGGGCCTAATTATGTTGGGAAAGGGGTGGTTTAGGAGAAATGCTCGTTGGTTTCTGGGTTGGTTTTGTTGAGAAAAGGATAAAGAAGGAAAAGAGGTTGTTGAGTGTTTGAAAAATAGGATTAAGGAGAAAAAGGGGTCTTTGATTTCTGAAAAAATGAAAAAAGGGTATAGATGTTAAAAGAAAATTGGGCTGGGTCATGTGAGCCATTAGGTTAAATAGTTCGGATTTAGTAGTGTTTTGGGCTGATTTTAGGGAATTTGGAGCCTAAAAATTATAAGAATAGGGCTGAAATTATGGTTTAAAATATGGCTAAAAATTGAATTCATATCATGTCAAAAATATTTCAATTGTAATCAAATTGCTAATAGAATAGCCAAAATGATCAAAATTAAAACGCTCTTGAAAAATCAACTTAAGGTAAAATTGACACAAATTAATTATTCAATTAATAATATAAGGTTATTAAACTTAACAAAGTAAAATATTTATTTGTAAAAATGAACTAGATATTAAAATTAAGTCGTAATGATTGTACTTGATTAAATATTTAGTTTTGATATTAATATATTTCCAAACTAATCCAATAAATATATTTCATTTTCATTATTTATGTAAATATATATTATATATTAAGATATTTTGCTAAATAAAATGGCAAAATAATCCTAAAATAATTTTAAAAATATTCTTCACTATGTAAAATAAATATTTTACTCTGTTTACAATTTGAGAAGCTGGACTAATTAACAAAAATATGGATGGCCAAAATTGAGTGTCAACGGACTTATTCTACTGCTATAAATACCCCTTTTTAGATGTTTTTGGGAGTTTAATCAGTTGTGAAAGTTCAATTCACCATTTATTTATCAACTCATAGTCTAGTATTGATTCGTTGCAAGTGTGGAACATATTATTTTGTCACGCCCCGCCTTGGCAGGCATGACTAGCACCTGGTGCCCTACTAAGACCTGGACTGCTGGACTACTAAGCCTAATCACTTTTGGTGCCAGGCTGGCTAACTCTGGGTTCATGGAACCAACGGACCATATAACGGCTGTAAATACAGCCTCCGGCCAACTAGGCCTATAGCCACCTGTAAGACAACAACAGCTAACCAGAACAACAGTAGTATAAAGGAACCTATGCGGGCCGACAAGGCCACTATGCTGACTAATTTCACTGAAATACTGAATCAAATGCTAAACTACTCTGTGGCCAGCAAGGTCACCAACTATTAACTGAATAAGGCCCCACACGGCCATCATAAATAAGCTAAAACATAGACACGACCTCACAAGACCGGTACAACTAACCACAGGGAATATACAATTTGCAAGCCTCTAAGAATACTGATAAGATGGTCGGTACCCGTACTGTACAACAAAAGAAAAGGAATAAACCTCTAGCTGTCAAGCTCCGGATGACAGGAGCTGATGACTCTGTGTGTTGGCTGGAATTATGAGGGATCGGCTCCTCGTCTATGAGTACCTGCAGGCACGTAATGCAGCGCCCTCAAACGGGCGTCAGTACCACTGGTACCGAGTATACAAAGCAATAACTAAACATAACTGAAAATAGACAGTAATATTGATAGTTACTGAATAACAGAAGATGGCTAAGATTGTCTAGGATAGCAGAATCTAAACTAATCTTAACTGTACTGGAGAGAAGGTGAGAATCATACCTGTCAATACGGCGTCTTGCTATCTATCAATTTAATAAATAACACATATAGCATACAAGAACCTATACCAGCCTCCATAAGCCGGAAGGTACCAATCAACATGCAATCTATATACCCCTACCCGGGTCGCCATCCAAAAATAACAATTCACTCCACTCATCTAGTAACTATGAGCATCCCGCCGGCCCCCTGGGTATGCAACTTGGGCTCTCTGGGCCCCTGACTATAGCTGTATCTGAGTCCGGAGGACTCCTATAAACTGTAATCTGAGATCTATGATCTGTGATCTGTAATCTGTAATCGGTGCCCTGGGCGCAAGCGCTCGACAAGGGTATGCTATAATGCTGATCAGCCTGCTATGGGAATGCTGCATCCCATCTTCGTCCTCTGGCGAACGGCATGCCACTCCTTGGAGTGACGTATCCTCACTCTCTGGCGGGCGAGTCGACACAGCTATTAACCTTGGGGCGGCAAGGAAGCTCTAAGGGTGCCCAACATAGAACAATCAAGTCTCTACAAACAACAATAATCACATATAACATATATATTAAGTCTGATAATACTATCCATGTTCTGATATTCTATTTTGAATCCCTTGCTGAATTATACTGAATCTGATACTGAGTTATACTGAGTCTGGAATAATATCTCGCTGTCAGATACTAATTTACTGACTTTTATTCTGAATATGACATAATAATTATTCAAGCATGCTTACTGAATTCAAACTGGGATAATACTCGGCTTTGAAACGTTCTTCTGGAATTTATTCTATTTTACTATACTAGAATTACTATCTTGCCGAAGAAACTGGCTTTCCATACCTCAGTTGCCGACTTCTTGACTAACTGATGTAACTCGGCCAATATCCAACTATTTCTTCCAACTTCATTCATATTCATAGCAAATAAAACTAAATTCATTAATATTCTGGAAGAAAACACTACTTTGAATATATATACTGCCCAAACTTTGACTTATCGAAAAACAAGCGAAAAGTCGCTATTTCTCGGAAATCCAGAAGGGAGAAATACTCACTTTAGGGCTAGGAGTATATTGACACTAATTTGGAGAAATTTCACTTACCTTAGCTCGGTAGGACGAAGATTCGTCGGCCGAATTTCACAAAACTAACTCTGTAGGAATGCTCCCTGTAGCTTTATACTTCTCTACCCGAAGTTAATTTGAGTTTGGACCGCGTTTAACAGCGTAAACGGAAGGAATTTTAATGGAAACCTTCGTCCTCGCTGTTTCTCTACTGTTCTCTGGTTTACTCACTGGAAATATTGATAATTATCACTTAAAAACCGAAGTGGGGGCTTATATACTTGGGGCATTTAAGTCGCATTTGTCGAATGTGATTTATAGAATGCGATTTATAAGTCGCATTTGCCTTGCGACACTCCGACTTGGCGCTTGTCCAGTCTCTCCCAGGGCCCTTTTTCTAGAATGTATGGCATTCTAAAAATCTTAACCAACATGCGAATAGGCCATCTAAATATCAAGAATTTATGGGGTGTAACATCCTCCCCCCCCCCCTTTAGAACATTCGTCCTCGTATGTAAACTTTTGCTCGCAGGAATCTCAACTTACTCGACTTATTCTAAAAAAAATTTGGCAGAGTTTCCCCTGTAACATGGACTATCTCAAAATTTCTGAAATGCAGAAAAGTCCAATCCAGGTACTCCACGCAATACTATAGCATTCATCACGCAGTAGACTAGAGTCAACTATCTCATTTATACACATAACATAAGGCAATTCATAAAACAACAATACTAACGTACCTCTGGCTGATTAAGTTTGAAATAACTGAGGATATATGACTTTCATATCTTCCTCTGCTTCCCAAGTCATTTCCTCTCGGTTCGTGTTGCGCCATAATACCTTGAGAGAAGCAACATCTTTAGTTCTTAATCTGCGAATCTGCCGGTCTAGTATGGCTATTGGAACCTCTTCATAAGTCAGCTCCTCCGTAACCCGGACATTCTTCCGGTCTAGTATGGCTACTGGAACCTCTTCATAAGTCAGCTCCTCCGTAACCTGGACATCCTGAACTGGGACAACTCTGGAGGGGTCTCCTATATACTTCCTCAGCATAGACACATGGAAAACTGGGTGAACAGACTCTAATTCTGGAGGTAAGTTCAACTCATATGCCACTTGGCCTATTCTTCGGCGAATCTGATAAGGCCCAACAAATCTCGGGCTGAGCTTGCCTTTCTTGCCAAATCTCATCACCCCTTTCATTGGAGAGACTTTCAAGAATACCCAGTCGTTCACATTAAATTCCAAGTTTCTGCGCCGCACATCAGCATATGATTTCTGGCGGCTCTGAGCAGTCAGTAGGCATTCTCTGATAAGCTTTACCTTTTCCTCTGACTGATGAATAATATCCGGCCCAATCAGCGGTGACTCTCCTACTTCAAACCAGCCACTGGCGATATGCACTTTCGCCCATACAATGCCTCATAAGGCGCCATCTGGATAGCTAAACGGTAACTGTTATTATAAGCAAACTCAATAAGTGGTAAGTGCTCATCCCAGCTACCTCCAAAGTCCAACACACACGCTCGCAACATATCCTCGAGCGTCTGAATTGTGCGTTCTACCTGCCCATCTGTCTGAGGGTGAAAAGTTGTGCGCAGGTTAATCTGTGTTCCCAGGCCTCTCTGAAATGATTGCCAAAATTTGGCTATAAATTGTGCCCCTATGTCAGAGATAATGGAAACTGGAACACCATGCATTCTGACTATTTCTCTGATATACACTCAGCATAATCTTCGGCAGAGAAAGTAGCCCTTACTGGCAGAAAATGGGCTGATTTTTTCAGTCTATCAACAATTACCCAAATCGAGTCATTTCTATGTCTGGTGCGGGGTAATCCTGCTACAAAATCCATATTTACTACTTCCCACTTCCAAAGAGGCACCGCTATGTCTTGAGTCAGCCCGCCTGGTTTCTGGTGTTCAGCTTTTACTTGTTGGCAGTTAGGACACTGGCTACAAATTCTACTATTTTCCTCTTCATACCTGGACACCAGTAGATTTCTTTGATATCGTGGTACATTTTCATCGCGCTTGGATAGAGAGAATAGTGGGCGTAATGTACCTCGCCCATAATCTACTAGCGAAGCCCTGCAACACCCGGAACACAAAGGCGGCCTTTACATCGCAACACTTCATCCTCAGTTACCTGAAAATCTAGCACTATTCCTTGTTGAACTCTGTCTTTGAGCTAAACCAGGTCAGGATCTTCGTACTACCATTCCTTTACCTCCATAACTAATGACGACTGCGGTGTTCTAAATTACTGTTCTTTTGTCCTCTGTTTCTGCTACACGAACGGCTAAATTGGCTAACTGGTGTATTTCTCGGGCCAATTCCCGCTGCTCGGGCTGCAAGTATGCCAAACTCCCCATAGACTTACGGCTATGGGCATCCACTACAACGTTGGCCCTTCCTGGGTGATACAGAATATTTACATCATAATCTTTCAACAACCCTAACCAACGACGCTGCCGCAAATTCAACTCTCTCTGAGTGAAGATATACTATAGGCTCTTATGATCAGTGAAAATATCCACATGGACGCCATACAAGTAATGTCTCCACATCTTTAGGGCATGGATCACTGCAGCTAGTTCCAGGTCATGGGTAGGATAATTCTTTTTGTGTTTCCTCAGCTGTCTGGAAGCATAAACAATTACTTTACCATGCTGCATCAACACACATCCTAACCCAACACCCGAAGCATCACAATAAACTGCATAACCCTCGGTACCTTCTGGCAATGGTAACACAGGGGCAGAGGTTAACCTGTCTTTCAATTCGTGGAAACTCAGCTCACATGCCTCCGTCCACTAAAACTTTACTACTTTTTGTGTTAGCTTAGTCATAGGTGTCGCTATGGTGGAGAATCCCTCAACAAATCTTCTGTAGTACCCTGCTAATTCCAGAAAACTGTGTACTTCGGTCGGACTGGTAGGTCTGGGCCATGTTTTTACTGCTTCTATTTTCTGTGTGTCTACTTGTATACCAGCATCCGACACGATATGCCCCAAGAAGGCTTCTGAGTTTATCCAAAATTCACATTTAGAGAACTTGGCATACAGCTGACGATCCCTGAGAATCTGGAGCACTGTCCACAAATGATCCTGGTGGTCTACCTCTGAGCGAGAATACACCAGAATATCATCAATAAACACTATCACGAACAGGTCCAGGTATGGTCTGAAGATGTTGTTCATCAGGTCCATGAATACTGCGGGAGCATTCGTCAGCCCAAAGGCATGACTAGGAATTCAAAATGGTCGTATCTGGTCTTGAAGGCAGTCTTTGGAATGTCCCTTTAACAAAATCGAACCTGATGATATCCGAACCTCAAGTCAATCTTGGAGAAATATTTAGCCCCCTGTAACTGATCAAACAAATCATCTATTCTGGGAAGCGGATACTTATTCTTAACTGTAACCTTATTCAGCTGTCAGTAATCTATACATATGCGGAGGGAGCCATCCTTCTTCCTCACAAACAGAACTGGTGCACCCCAAGGTGTACTCGGCCTGATAAATCCCTTATCTAATATATCCTTCAGCTGCTCTTTTAGTTCTCTGAGTTCAGCAGGAGCCATACGATACGGAGGAATTGATATGGGCTGAGTTCCTAGTAGTAAATCAATTGCAAAATCTATTTCCCTTTCTGGGGGAATACTAGGTAGCTCGTCTGGGAATACGTTGGGGGAATTCATTAACCACTGGAACAGACTGGAGAGTCGGAGGCTCTACCCGAACATCCTGGACTCTGGCTACGTGGTAAATGCATCCCTTAGCTATCAATTTCCTCGCCTGAAGGTAGGAAATAAACCTACCTTTCGGCGTAGCTGTACTGCCCTACCACTCTCATACTGCCTCCCCTGGAAAGTGGAATTGAACCGTCTTGGTCCAGTATTCTACATTGGCATAGCACGACGCCAACCAATCCATACCCATAATGGCATCGAAATCAATCATCTCTAATTCCACCAGATCTACTGTGGTCTGACGATTAGCAACCTATACTGTACACCCTCGATAAACCCTTCTGGCTATGATGGAGTCACTGATGGGTGTAGATACTGAAAAGGGTTGCTGCAGCAACTCTGGTACAATACTGAACTTTTGAGCCACAAATGGGGTAACGTAGGACAAGGTAGATCCTGGATCAATCAATACATAAGCAGGGTGAGAGCAAATAGTCATCATACCTGTTACCACATCTGGAGACGCCTCTGAGTCCTGCCTCCCTGGTAATGCATAGGTACGGCTTGGGCCCGTACCTGAACTTGAGGCCCCTGATCTGCCTCGACCCCTGCCTGCTGGGAATGAGGGCCTACGCCCTGCCGAGGCTACTGGAGCTCGCGGCCCTGCTGACGCCCTGTCCTGTCTATCTCGGTTACCCTGACCCTTGGCTAGACAGTCTCTCATCACATGACCCTCCTGCCCGCATATATAACACCCTGTGGAGCCATATCTGCAAGCTCCAGTATGGGGTCAGCTGCAAATAGGGCAAGGTGGGGGTGTATACCTGCTCTGCTCTACCCTCCTCTGCTGGGGTGAATCTACCGTTCGAGAACTCCCGCCGGACTTTGTCTGTCCCCGGTGACCAAATCTACCCCTCTACTGGTGTGATGGAGGCGGGGGTCTAGGTGGCCTATTTGACAACCGTGGCCTAGGCCCTCTCCAAATCTCCCCCTGTATCTCATCTGATCTATCCCTATGGTGTTATTCCTGATTTATTCGTCTGCTATCCTGTTGCCGCTGTCTAAGGCCCTCAATAGTCTGGGCAAAGGCCTGCACCCGAGCAATATCCATATCTTCCCGCAGCATAGCTGTCATGCATGCCTCAATATATTCTGGGTTCAGACCCATAATAAACCGGTGGACTCTAGATGGCATGGTGTCCACAAAGGCTGGAGCATAGCGGGCCAAGGAATCAAACTGCAGGGCGTACTCCCGTACTTCTTGCCCCCTGCTCCAAGTGTAAAAATTGGTCCATCCGGGCCTGTCGGATTTCTCGTGGCAGATAACGGTCCAGGAAAGCCTTTGAAAAGCTGGACCAGGTCGGAGGGGCAACATCTCTCCCTCGGGACCTTTCTCAACTTTCGTACCATAATACAGCAATATCCCACGCCGGAATACCTCTAACTCAACCGACTCTATAGATGTCACATGCATGACCCAGAAGATTCTATGCATCTGATCCAGGAAGTCCTGGGGTCCTCTGCCTGATCTGACCCTGTGAACTACAGGGGACCTAGTGCCAAAAATTCTCGGACCCTCGAACTGCCAGGCCCACCTGATGACTCTGCTGTTATGGGTGGCACTAACTGGCGCTGAGTAGCCATCATTTGTGCCAACATAACTACTACACTTTGAATTTCCTGGTCGAATGGTGTAGGTACAGGAACTGTCAGAGGTAATGTCGTCCCGAGTGGCTCCTGGTGGGGTGGGGACTGCTGTGAAGGTCGACATGATGCCTCTGTATCTCCCTCAGATCGAGCTGATTCTAAGTGAGGCTGAGGCATCCTGTTGGTGCCTTCTCCTACAGCGGTATCCAGTCTTCTACCAGTGACAGGATGTCGCTGGTCTGCCATTTTATCTGTAAACAAAGAGTATGGTAAGTTTTAGGGACTCAACCTTATACTGTTCTACTCTATGGCACGACTGATTATGAAGAAAGAGTAACCATCCTATCATGCCTTGCAGCCTCCTGCCTATGGTATATGGTGCACAACACATCCATAGATAGGACTCTACTTAGCACGGCTTGCAAACTCCCTAGGATACGACCTGCTCTGATACCAAGTTTGTCACGACCCGCCTTGGGTGGCATGACTGGCACCTGGTGCCCTACTAAGACCTAGACTGCTGGACTACTGAGCCTAAGCACTTCTGTTGCCAGGCTGGCTCTAACTCTGGCTTCATGGAACCAACGGACTATATAATGGCTGTAAATACAGCCTCCGGCCGACTTGGCCTATAGCCACCTGTAAGACAGCAACAGCTAACCAGAACAACAGTAGTATAAAAGAACCTATGCGGGCCGACAAGGCCACCATGCTGACTAGTTTCACTGAAACGCTGAATCAAATGCTAAACTACTCTGTGACCGGCAAGGTCACCAACTATTAACTGAATAAAGCCCCACACGGCCATCATAAACAAACTAAAACATAGACACGACCTCACACGATTGGTACAACTAATCACAGGGAATATACAATCTGCAAGCCTCTAAAAATACTGATAAGATGGCCGGGAAAGGGCCCCGACCTACCCGTACTGTACAACAAAAGAAAAGAAATAAACCTCTAGCTTTCAAGCTCCGGATGATAGGAGATGATGACTCTGTGTGCTGGCTGGAATTACGAGGGATCGACTCCTCGTCTATGAGTACCTGCAGGCAAGTAATGCAGCGCCCCCCAACGGGTGTCAGTACCACTGGTATTGAGTATGCAAAGCAATAACTAAACATAACTTAAAGTAGAAGTAATACTGATAGTTACTGAATAACAGAAGATGGCTAAGACTGTCTGGGATGGCAGAATCTAAACTAAGCTTAATTGTACTGGAGAGAAAGTGAGAATCATACATGTTAATGCGATGTCCTGTTATCTATCAATTTAATAAATAACACATATAGCATACAAGAACCTATACCAGCCCCCATAAGCCGGAAGGTACCAATCAAAATGTCATTCTAAAACTCTTAACCAACATGCGAATAGGTCATCTAAATGTCAAGAATTTACGGGGTGTAACATATTCCATACAATTGTTGAGCAAAACATCAAGTTCTTGTGACTCTAGTTAACTTTCAAGATTTTTCAAACAGTTTCATATTATTGTAAGTATTCATCATGACTTCTTATAAAAATTATGTTATTGTTTGTTCAAACATGAGCGGCTAATTTTTTTAGCTAGGGTTGTGGGAACCATGATTGATTAACGAAAGTAGGCAAAATAAAATAGTGATTTATGAATGGTGAATTGCTATTCTTCATTTTAATTAGTTTTAGCGGTTTCAAATGTTGAAACGCGCTTGTATCATCAACTTGCTTGACCAAAGATGTAATATCCCAAAAGCCCTTAAGATCAGACCCGAGGGTTTAAATAGAAAAAACAGAAAATTTTGCACCAGATCACAAAATGAGTCATCTAGTAACCCATGAAGTACTCCACGAGTCATGGAGTGACTCATGAAGTGAGGGGATATTGGCAAGAACTTGTAGTCAGGAGGTGACCATGATAGAGGCAACGAGTCGTGGTCAGGGCAATGACTCGTCAAGTGAGTCATGGTCAAGGGTTCGAAGTAGACTCCCGGAGATGCTACGAGAGGAATCCACGAGTCGTGAAATGACTCCATGACTCATTGGATTGGTTGTGGTCAAGAGTTGTGTTCGATGTTGAATTTTTGGCAGTGTTCATCATGACTTGTCACCACGAATCGTCGGGTACACCACGAGTCGTGGTTTCCCTTGTGGTGACTGACTGGAGGAAGTCTCCTAGTGTTAAAACAGGATACATAACTAGTCGTCCCTTAAGTAACAACTAGTCCAGTCCTCATTGGGACTGGCAGTATGATTTTCTGTGAAATTTCCAAGGGCTTTTTCGTAATCTTTTAAACTCCTAGGCTCTAAACTAAGTCATTTTGGCATGTTATGGAGAGAATTAAAGGGGTAATCGACTTTACCACTCTCATTCTACTCACTGCACGATCTCAGAGCACAGAAATTCCTGTCAGGCATCTCAGAACTAAGCTAGGGCATCCTCAATTCTTCAGATTTTTTCCAAGCTCCTCTCGAGGATTATACACAAGGTATATGGGAATTCAATAAGGAAATTTTTATTCCCTTGTGTCATGATCCAAACATACACCCGGATTGTAGACATGGGATAAGGAGCCCCGAGAGACCCCAAGTCGACCCATCCCATGAGCATACATCTAATTCAATCACATGAGCGGAAGATTTAGCATAGAGAACGTAATCATAACATAGCATAAGGGAAAACAGTACAATACTTATGCAATATGGCGGAATATAACTTTTTAATCTGATAAGCCTCTAAACATGAAAGGCGGATTGATGGGACAACTCCCCAACTAATCCAACATCCACAAACTGAAAGAATAACATAGAGTGTGAACATATAGCCATCGGAACTTGAGGATTCACCAAGTACGCTGAGAGAAAGTCTGAATCTATCTACGGGTGAGGATGAGCCTAAGAACTGGGACCTATATCATGAGACGATACAATATAGAAAGTATGTGGTCAGTACGTGAAATGTACTTAGTATGCAAGGTAAGTAACACGGACATTTAAAACATGTATAAAACTCATAAATGGTCATAAGATTAGGATAGCATGCTCGTATCATAAATCGTTATAACATATTATACGGCTCAAGGTTTTCAAAACATTCATAACATAAACATAGTAATAATTATAAGAGGAGAATCTCTCTTAACATAACTTGAGCCAACATACATAATCATAACATGCGTAAATCATGAGGAACAGTGGAAGATTCTCTTAACCGACATACTCCATATGAGCACACATGAAGCCCGACTTATAACCCTAGTCGGGAGGGTGTTCGTACCTTGCCAAGGATAGAAACTATGAAGGGCGAGATCACACATGAAAAAGGCTATTTGGGCCAGGGACAAACATGAGTGGGTCCCAACATACCTACGGTGGCACATAGTTCATGAGATCCGGGACTTAACCTGAGCCCCAAACCTACTCCGTATTCGATACTACTCCCAAAACATATATAGTGCTCATAATGATACATACATGAGTTCATGGGCCAGTAAAATCATGATAATCGTAAATATGCATGAACATACGTGAACTAGGCATGACTTGAGGCCCGTGAGTCGGCCAAAAACACAATTCATGCTTAGTAAAATACATACATACTTGTAGATCATGCATATAGTTTAAATTTCCATAATATCATAATAGATAACATAATATATTCAAGATTTAATTCATAATACATGTTGGGCTTATCAAAAACATCAATTGATCAATGGATCATAAATCAGTTTATCAAGGGCATGCATAATCGGGTTTAAATGATTAAAAATTCGAAATCAGCCATACTAATATCAATTTAGAGCTCAAAAGATTATCAAAATCAGTAGATAATGATAGGGTTTTAAAATCACAAGACCCATAATTAAATCATTAAAATTTATACAAATCGAATATAAAACCCCATGAGTTTTTAAATAAATTTTGAGTAATTAATAGAGGAGGAGCATGGGTGTGAAAGAATCCACCCATTAAAGACCTTACATACCTGAGATTATCAACTCCTAACCCTCCTTAAAAGCCCAAGAATGAAATTGAAGGAATTGAGGTAAAAAACTTGAAATCTCCCCTTAGATCACTTGTCAAAATCCTTGCATAGTTTAGAATAGGTCATTCTCTTAAAAAACCCAACTTTTTCAAGCTAAAACGACATAATTTAGGGCATTATATCATGAAAAAGTCAAAAATACCCTTAATGAACCTGCCCTGAAAACTATCCAAATGGAACCAAAGGACAGCACCAACGGATTGTTGGAACCCACCATGACCTGTCGTGTCTCTCGTGGAATAAATTGTTGATGACCCATTCTCAGAACCAAACAACGGACCGTCAAGACGACCTATCACAACAAACAATGGGTCGTTGTTCCCCTTCGTCAAATCCCACTGGAAAACTTAATCTCCAATAACGATTAAAAACCACGGCTCGTGGTTCCTACTAACGGGTTGTTGGGACGCCCGTTGAAAGTCACCTAAAACCTAACTCCTTCCCGTGACTTCTATCGACGGCTTGTTGTTTCCCACAACGAGTCATCCTACCTCTAGTGGTTTACACTGCTAATCAACCTAATCCTAGCCATGACTACAAAGAACGGCCCGTTGTATCTCACAACGGGCAGTCATACCAGCCATTGCTCCCCACTTGTACCAGAACACTTGAACCCACGACCACCAACCACGGCTCGTGGTTACTTACCATGGGTCGTTGTACCTATCGTCCGGCAATTTTTCTCAATTTTCAGCAGTTTTGCATTTTAGCTTCCCGGGTCTACTCCAAAGCACTTCCGGGGTATTACACCTTGTGCCCACAAAACCTTTCCTAAATTTTCTATCACTAATAGCCTTAAGGTCTCGAAATTTAGAAAGTTTTCAGATATAATTCTATAAATTTTTGGTGGAATATTATCCATGTTATTAGCTGCTACATTTTTCCTAAATCCTTAGAAATCATGTGGAAACTAGTTTCTTGTAAAATGATTTAGCCTAGTTTCTAATTCAGTAAATTAGAGTCTTGCATATTTGACAAGTTATTCATATTGCTTGATTCTATCAGTGTTGGGATTCCCTTTTTAAAATAAGATGAAATCTCAGTTAGATGCATGTTAGTCCAGTTTCAGTCAGAATATTAGTATACTTAGTATTATTCAGAAATATCAGCTGATTAGTTTGACTATAATCTTTTCTTCAGGTGTTAGTGGTGCATCCCAGATATCAGTTATTAGACTCAAATATCAGTTAGCAGATTTCAGTTTGTTCTTTAGAGGGTTACGACGCTTCCAAATAAGCAGATCTGGCCAGTCTTAGAACATCAGTTACAGAATCTGGTCCGATAAAACTCTCAGGGTACTTCTAGATAGGTATCCCTAACTTAGTCTTAGGCCCCAGTTTTGAGCTATCAGCTTAGTATTAAGCCTAGGACTATCTAGTGGGAGTAGGACTTAGCACCGAGCGGACTGGGGTTCCAGCGCACCCAGGTTCCCAGAACTACATTTCCACCATAGGTTATTTTTTTATTGGCCCTATGGCACCAGACTTGTGATCACCCAGCTCATGCCTTTATACCCTGGAAAGGTATATTGGGTCCTACCGATGGAGTGTATACATCGGGCTCCACGTCTAGCTCACGTGGTTATATGTCGGTTATAGACTCTTCCACTAGTCAGTATATTTTAAGTTTAGCTCAGCTCAAAACAATTTCAGTTTACTCAATTCAGTTCAGTATAGTTAGCTTAGAATCAGTATCTCAAATTTAGGGCATGTTTATGACCACCAATCAGGGTCATTATTGACCATCTCAGTTATATTTCAGTTATTCAGTTTTCAGTATTTCAATTGGTCATTTCATGTCATTACAGTTCAGTTATTTGTTCTTTATGTTATATTTTCTCCCACTTACTCAGTACATTCAAAGTACTGACGTATACCTTCTATGTTGTATCGTATTATGATAGAGCCGCAGGTTCTCAACCCTAGCACCGTTAGACGATTTCCTTCTGGTGATATCAGCAGTTGCAGTTGGTGAGTCCTCCTCTTTCGAGGATGATATTTTATTATTCAGTTATTTATTTTAGTTAGACTTTAGATTTAGTTGAGGACTTGTCCCAGCAACTCATCATTGTAGATGACTTTCAGACATTCAGTTTTGTTTTCAGATGCATGAACTTTTATCATTTAGCTTTTCTTAAATGGTTTATTATTTAAGCTTCTGCTATGATTACTCAGATTACCAGTGTTATGATAAACCATAGGTTGTCTTAGGGTTACTTGTGACTCCAAGTACCATGTCTCGTCCAGGGTATAGACTCGTGTCGTGATAAAAGAGGTAGAAGTTAGGAAGAGAGAATAACAGTAAAAATTTGAGACTACCAACCCTCATCTAATTAACTTAAGTTCTAACCGAGGATAGTTAATCCAAGACATATGAAGAGGGCAAAATATGAACACTTAAAGTCCGAGAAGATTTAAAGTGAAATTCATCTATGTAGGTTGGAAGACATTAGATTAACTTAATCGTCAGTCTTACACAAAATTCACCAGGATAGATCACTAATAAAATAAGCCTACTACATTATGAAATCATAGGGAACACAGTCCTAATATTTCTCTTAAATTTAATAACAACAAACTCTTTGCGTAAAAATATTTTTTCTATTATTGCAACCCTCTTTCGAAATATTGACTACTGGTCAATTTACTCATTATTAACATAATTATTTTTTATCTATACCTTGTGGGATTGACCCCAACCTAGTTGGATTACTATATTTGACAGGGACCACTTTATACTTCATTATGAGGTGTAATTTGAGTGTGATCAGCATGCCCTACCCCAAACTTTTGAAAGGGCAAGGAGAAGCATTGCTTGGCGCGGCGCAACCACCATCTCCACTTCCCCACCTCTATATATTTTAAGTTGTATGTTGTTGGGATTCATTTTATACCTATCCCAAGCATGCTTGAGACCCCTAATTCTCTCTAATTTCCAACAATTTGAAAGGAGAAATCAAGCCATAAAAGTCACTCCGAACGAAGAGCAGATTCGGGCTTTGATTGTTGAATTTGCATAGATCATTCCTATGAAATTTATTTGTTATGGTGCTATATTTTTGGCGTTGTTATGGGCATTAGATGTTGAAGAAACCTCCCCTATCTTGGATAAAAATATCTCTAAGTAAAGGTAAGAGATTCCATCCTTGATTTCTATGAGTTTTGTGAAGGGAACTTGGAGAAAGTTGTAGTAGTTTGTGTTGTTGAATTGTTGTGTTCTTATGTATGTTGTTGCCCATATTTTATTGAAGCAAATCAGTTGATTGTTTTTTATACAGTTTGGAACTTGAATACGCCATAAATTTATACTTAAAGGAAGGTTGTCAGCTAATGTGGGAATCGGTGTTTTAAGGTATGTAAGGTGCTCCTCGTCCTTCTTTAAGCATGATTCTAAGTTCGTTAAGTTGAATCGAACCAGCATGACCTTGCTATTGAAACCAGTATGTTAAACTACTGTTAAATCTATAAATTGTATGTTGAATTGAGGTTAAAATGATGATCTTGTATCTTGTCAAAGTGCTGAATAAAGTACGATAATATTTTATTATTATTATCGTAGATGTAAATCAAATCTGGAGACCCCTCAGTATGGGCATTGTGAACTGGTCCTTTACTTTTAAGTCGTGTATATATATGTTGATCCAACGTGAAGTTCCTATCATTAACTGATTCTAGAAAGAAAGTCGAGGAAAACGACTTGTTAACCAAAGGAAGCATGATTTTATTTTTGTGATTGTATACTGACTTATTAAGTCAGTACACTTTTTGCTTGTCAAGACGACAGATTTCACAGAGGATTATGGTAAGTTGTATATTTAGGAGATTGTCCAACTACCTGGGACCCTAGTGTTTGTTATCTCATTTCACAATGTACTTTTGGAAGTCTTTCTAGAAAGGTTTGGGTACTCACGTTAATCTTATACTACTTTTGACCCATAGATAGATAGTTGACCGAGCACATGATTCAGACACTCAAAGATATGTTGAGAGCTTAGGCTCTAGATTTCAAAGGTAATTGGAATAATTACCTACCTCTTGTTCAGTTTGCTTAAAGCAATAGTTATCATGCCAATATCAAGATGGCACTCTACGGGCCCTGTATGGGCGAAGATATAGATCACCCATTGGTTGGTTCGAAGTTGGTGAGATAGAACTACTAGGACCAGACTTGGCTTATCATGCTATAGAGAAGGTCAAATTGATTCAAGAATGGTTGAGGACTGCTCAGATTCACCAAAATCCTATTCAGATGTATGGTGTAAAGACCTTGAATTTGATATTCATGATTGGACATTCTTGAAGGTTTGTCCTATGAAGGGCATCATGCGATATGAGAAGAGAGAAAAGCTTATTCGAAGGTATATTGGTTCGTACAAGATCTTACAGAGAATTGGGCTAGTAGCCTATGAGTTAGAATTGCCTACAAAATTAAACTCAATACATCCAGTGTTTCATATATTTGTGTTAAAAAGTTTATGTGGGAGATCCATTTCTTGTAGACCCTATTAAGAATATAGGTGTCAAGAAGAGTCTGACTTATGAAGAAGTCCCGACGGCCATTATTGATCATCAAGTCCACAAATTAAGGATCAATAGCATTTGTAAAGGTATTATGGAGGAACCACAATGTTGAATAGGCTACAAAGAAAGCTGAATATGATATGAAAGCAAAGTGCCCTCAGTTATTCCTCGAGCGAGAGGCAAATGCTTAAGGTAATGATCCTAATATTACTCTATGATTCTACGAATTCATATCCTATGTGATAATACTCATGATTTATGAAACTCATGTCTTATATTACGATATGTCATATGAACTCATGTCTTATGTTATTCCCTCCATGTCTTATGTTATTCCCTCAATGTATAAAATAACTCATGATATGTCAAGTCTATGCTAAGTCTACATTTCTCATATGACTCGTGACTATAATTTTTTTCTTAAAATTTTTATGAAATTCTTTATGAGAATGATGTCTATGATGATAATGAATGAAGAAAAAGGTAAGTTTTAGGAGAATTCCCTTTTTCCATGCTTTAAGAGGCCAAACAGGAGCTATGTTGATGTTTCTTGCGTATTCCTTTATGTCTATGCACTTTCTGATGCCCCGTGAGGCTTATGATAGTATTTTTGTTTAGCTAGCACGTGTTTGAGAATTTGAGATAGTCCTATCCATAAAGAAAACTCTGTCAAAATTTTTGAAAATTCAAGAGTTGAATTATGTTCATGTCCATGATCATCATTAAAGGACGAATAATTTTAAGGGAAAAATATTATAACACATCGTACTTTTGTCTATATTTTCAACTGTTACATGTATGAGATTAGACCTGAACCCATGAATTTGGTTGTACCTAGGTGTAAATATCAAGTTTTAAGTGTGGGAAGTGTGGTGGATATGAATTAAGGCCCTAAGAAAACTCTAGTACAAAGTTGGGTCAAAAGCATCCCCATCGATGAAGTTTTTCGTATAATCTTGTGCAAGGTCCAACTTCAAATAAGTATATCTCCTAGAATATGAAGTATTTAAGGGGGAAATACCTATGAAATTAAATTTTTATGAGTCTCATTTCTAACTTATCAAGTCGATCATCATTTGGACCTTCCTACGAGAAGTTCTGATCATTTTACCAAAAGATAGCAGAGAGTAGAGTTGTTTTGGAAACTCTGTAGCTAGAATTCTCATTCTACGAACCGCAGAACAGTTCTGATGTCTGCAGAATGGACTTTATAGTCTCAGGAATTCTATCAACTTCTATGACTAAAATGCTAACAGTAAATCCATTCTGCTAATGGCGGAATGGACCGCAGAATGGCCAACTAGACTGTTTAAAATACTTTTCTTTTCGAATTTTTTGTTCTATTTTTTACTCCCACCATCCCTATAATAATTTTCTCTCCTCTATCCAACATCCAACATGAGTGTATATTCCTCCCGTGTATTCCTAGGTATATCTAAATATTCCTATAATTAATTATGAATTCCTAACAAGATTCTGCAACCACAATCCTAGGGTTTTTATGAAAATCCTTCTTCAAGGTTCAAGAAAGATTTTTGCTATTCCTCTTCTTCAAAGATCAGATTTTTCTTGGGTATTTAATTTCAATTAGAATATAAGGAAATCTCACATGAAGGAGCATCTCATTTCTCCATCATGTCATGTTTTCATGAAAATCCATGAAATTCTCCTTCCTGAGATAGTCAAGGCTAATGTTTAAAGTTGTGATCTTGTTCTTATATATTCAATTCAAATACTATGAACTCCTGTGAATTCATTAGGTGCCCATTATTGTTCTATTCTCTGAGCTTCATGAAATTTTCTATGAAAAGTGTCAACCATGTGAATTACGATTTTCTTCAAAAAGAGAACTCTGAGTTGAAATATTCTGAACTGTGAATATGACTTGATGATATGAATTACGAAGGTGTCTTGATGAACATGAACTATGAATACAACATGATGAATGAAATATGAATTATGAGCTTATGAAGCTAAACTATGATAATGAATTAATCTCACATAATGAATGAGAGTAGTACTAATAACCGAGAGGCCTTCATGCCTGAAACTATATATGCCAACGTAGGATATGAATCATTCTGTTGGTTCGAAAAAATCTTCTATGTGCCCCTGATAAGGGCTTATTATGGATCCTTTCTAGCAATCATGTCATGTATGTCTCGTACCCCCATAAAGTACGAGGTGGCTTAGTCTGTCAGGCGGAGATCAAACTCCATATATGTACATGGTGATTTATGCCAATCAAATTAAAACCACCTATAACAAACTAATGAATGTCGAAAGATGAAGATGAAAAGGTAAATCATCTTATTTTTTAATCCTTGATTTTCCTTCAAGTTATGATTATGTTTCTTGGTTGTCCTTCTACTTCAGTTATATTCATATTTTCATTTTGTCATATTACATACAGTACAAATCAATATGTACTTACGTCTCTTTTGCGGGAAGGGTGGGGGGTTGCATTTTAAATAATGCAAACTCAGGTACACAGACAGACGATCAAGCAGCATGTTAGGTTCTACACATTCTGCTTTTGGTGAGCCCCGCTTCCTTTTGGGGCCTATTCTTTACATTCAGTATTTGGGGCCTAGGTATCTTGTTGACATACATTTCAAGTATGTTTTTGTCGATTTGTTCTCTAAAATCAATTGAATACCTCAGAAAATCTGTCAAAGATTCATCGTCATCGATATTGAACTCGACATAATTGGTTGAGCCTTACGATGAAATAGAATATGGGAATCTCCCAATTACAAAAAGTTTAAACTCTCTCCTGCTAACCTTTATTTCTTTTTTTTTTAAATTACATGATTAATATTATGTATTTCAATATAATTGGAAACTTAATATTGGACTTTGGTGGACAAGTTTAATGCATAGAATTGTCATCATTAATGATCTCATCGTCTCTATACAACGCTAATCCTTAATAGTTGGAACATTCGACATTTATCAAGAAGACTAAAAAATATCAAAAGATGAATATAAGAGAAGATCAAATGTAATGTTCTTTCAAATTTAGGAGTTTAATGAATATTTAGACTATCTAAAATCCTATTTAAGTAGACTTTGTATGAATTTTCGAATAAATAATCTGATAAAAAAGTATGCCATTATACTTTTAGGTCAAATCTAGTACGGATTAATAGTAGATCGTTTCAGAAATACTGAGCAGATTATTGTGACCATATAGTGCAGAAATGGTAACCACCGTTAGGCCGAGTCCGTTACCAAGACTCCCATAGCGTTAAGATTTTTGTCCATCATTTCAGCTTCTTTGACTCTTTTTTTCTCATCAATTAGGTTTTGGACTCATCCCAACGCCCCCAACCTCTTCATTACTTGACCAACCCACCCCCTGCCACTCCCAATCCCCCACTCCTCATCCTAACATTATCCCGTGATGTTTTGAAGATTATTATAAATTATTTTAAGATAAATTTTTTTTATTTATGAAAAATTAAAAATAGTTTAAAAATCACTTTTAAAGAAAAAAAAACCCTTCATACCAAACACACCCTCAGTATACCTTTAATCACCACGGTTGGTTATTGGTACCTCGGAACTTATAGCCACTGATAATATCAGTCAATTGAAGAAATTTACACACAACATTTCAGGTTTTCAATCAAGTAATTAACGAGAAGCGGATTGCATTTCAAAATTTAAACAAAAGAAAAGCATGGCAAAAGACACATTACAGATTCTTATAAATAATTACTTAATAAACGTAGTAGTAGATTATAAAGGGCCAGTAGCGCAGGCCTCGAGACTCTCATCCCTGGCTACTACAGTACGCTTAACCTTGTGATCAAACATAATTCATGATTTCCAATTGGCTCTCTCTAGTCCTTATAGGAAATTTTATGTAATAGAAACTGGATTTATCACAGATGTTCCAGTAAATCCAGATGTCTCTGCTCAAAGCCTCGGGAGTACCTATTGATGAAGGATGAAGGGGGCTCTACGCAATCGTCTCAAATAGAGCTCTTCTCTTCCCTAGACACCAACGGAATCACTGGTGCAGCTACCTGCTTCTACAGCTGGACGATATATTGAGAGGGGAAGTAAAGATCAAGGATTATACAGTAGCAACCAAGTGTTGGAAGGGTATACCTTAGAAGCACTAGCATAGGGAATGCAATAGTCCTCATTTTATACTGGTACAAAACCAACTCAACCAAAAACATCTCTATCAAAAACTGACACAATAGTCAAGTCTTTCACATATAAAAACTCTAATCCACGTGATAACATTGATCAAGCATGTGAACCGAAACGACCAAAAAAAAAACAAAATTGGTAGGTTTAGACTTTAGTCCAACAGCAGCATACAAATAAATAGAAGCTTTTTAGTTCATTCTCTGCGCTGCTTCCTTGGCAAGAAGACTCTCTTTTGCCTTGGTTCTGGCTTGTGATTTGGATCCCATGATACCACCACCCCATTTCTTTCTGTTCTCCTCATACTTGTCATTAAAGTTAGCCTGGAAAAAATGTATAGTGAACGTCAGAACAAACCCCTGAATATTTGTTTAAGATAATAGAGAAACTAAAAAGAACACAAACAGCAATTTATCATTCATTGACATAAGATACCTTGATTGCCTCCAAAATTCTGCTGAACTCCATTTTATCTTCATTTTTCACAGTTGTTAAGCATAAAGCTGAAGCAGTTTTCTTGTGCACGATCTGAAAGTATTGCTCAATCATCAGAATCTAATCTATTAGGACAGCATACTAGTGCACACTTGATGTTCCTTACCGATCCTAAACGTGCCTTTCCCTTTACAATGCAGTATGGGATTTCCATCTTTCTGCACAAAGCTGGCAGCCACACAACCAACTCTATTGGATCCACATCATGAGCAATCACCACCAACTGTGCTTTGTTCTTGGAGCACATCAATTGAGTTGTGTTATTTCACAGTAAAATCATCTGGGGAAGTACTAATGCATTTTTAGACCAAAACAAACCTGCTCAATAAGATAGGTTATGTGCTTAAGACCATATTTCACAATAATAGGTTTCTTTGTCTCAGGAATTTTCCCCTCTGCTTCAGCTTGAGCTCTTTTTACAAGCCGCTCCTTCTTTGCAGCTTTATCCTCAGGCCTGTACTTCAGAAGCATCTTGAACAGGGTTGTGGCTGGTTATTCCAAAGAAAGGCAATTTTAAACATCCATTTAGCTGTAATGGAACTTCAAATAGTAGGTACAAGCGGATTATGAACTTGAGGTCAGGCATAATTTAGTATACTCATATTTACAAGAGATATGGTAAGAACAGTAGACTATTTGCAGGTGAGATGAGGACAGTGCAGATTACACACTAATCGAGTATCCTGGAGAGGGGATAGGAGGCAAGCTAACAACACCCAGTAAACTGAAAGGATGAGAGAGTAAAGACAAAACATTGTATTACCACTCTTGGAGCTAGATTGAAGAAATTTGTTACATGACCCCATAGGCACATAGAAACTCTACTTCCACATGCAAGAAGCAGAAGGCAACCATCCATATAAGTCTTTTTCAAACAATTCACTTGGTTCGAGTAAAATAAACAGCAGACAAAAAGTAACCAACTTTCATATCAACCACAAGCAAATTATGAATAATTTGGAAAATTATTCTATAACATATTAAAGAGGTTATAGCATAACCAAAAAAAAAAAAAAACATCCTAAGAAGACCCCCAAAAGTAGACTATTGATTCCTAAACTAAAAACATGTTACTGCTATTACATGTTTCAAGCATATATATAACATGGTCATGACTGAAGTAGATCTGTTCGGCTACTCAGCTATAGAAATCTATACAGCAATCGGACACCAACGCTTAAACATTGATCCATTCCTCTATTATCTATTTCAAAATCCCTTTGACTATTAAAGCAGCATTTGATAGAAAGATGAAAGAAAAACACAGGCAGCGCAGAAAGAAAAGAAAACTGTTGGGTAAAACATACCAAGATTCTTGTCAAGGGTCTTGGAGAACTGGTTAAGAGCAGGAGGAACCTTCAAACGCTGCTTAAGAATCCTCCTCTTCCTCTGGAGACGAACAACTTGAGGCCATTTCACGAAACGGGTCAGATCTTTCTTAGGCGGCAATGCACCACCGACTCCAAACTGCTTTGGCCGCTTCTCGAACAATGGATTCACCACTTTCGCCTTCTCTCGTTTCTTCTTTGCTGCTACCGCGACACCTTTCTTTGGAGCCTGCAATTTCACACAGTCAAACGTTAGGCACAAATCCAAAATCCTCGAGGAAGAGAGCCTTTCTGTGTCTATACTAACCATTTTTTTGCTAGACGGCGATGGATGTGCAAAAGCTACAAGTACATATGAACTCTCTGTTGTTGTGAATGGGGGTTCTAGGGTATAAGATACGTTGGTGAAGTCCTGCAAATAATTGGGCTAGGGCTAACTACTTTGTTTGGGCCTCACTGTTTTGGACCCTAACCCACGAGGGAAAAATAATTATTTTAAGGTGGTTTTTAATTTTTATCTCTTAAATTAGTAATCTTTAATTTTTATTTTTTAGCACATTAAATAATAAAAAATATCAAAAATATTCTTAACAGTTAAAAAAAAAAAAAAACATTCCCTACTTATGTCCGCCCCAGATAATCCATGTCTTCTAGTAAAAAATAAAATAAGTAATAAATCAAAAATAAGTACTACTATTAAATTGTACAAACACTCTATATATATATATATATATATATATATATGCATTAAGAAAAAAGAAATTATGCCTAAAAAAAAAGAAATTATGCCTCAAGGGAAAAAAAATTATGCAAAGAAACTATGCCTTAAAGAAAATAAAATTATGCCTCAAGAAAAAAAAAATTATGTCTGAAGGAAAAACTTATGTCCCAAGGCATGAGCTTAGCAATACAAGTTATGTCTCAAGAAAAAAAAGAAATAATATCTTAAGGACAAAGAAATTATGCCTCAAAGCACAATTTATATCCCAACTCCCAAGGCATGAACTTAGTAACACAAGTTATGCTTCAAGGAAAAAAAATTATGCCTTAAAGAAAAAACATTATGCTTCAAGAAAAAAATTTATGCATTTAGAAAAAAAATTACTTAAGTCATAATAAAAAGAAATTATGTCTCAAGGCACAACTTATGTCCCAACTCTCAAGGCATGACCTTAGTAACACAAGTTATGCCTCAAGGAAAAAAATTATGTAAAAATTACGCCTAAAAAAAGAAATTATGCTTCAAGGTAAAACTTATGTCCCAATACATGAGCTTAGCAATACAAGTTATGTCTCAAAGAAAAAGAAATAATGTCTTAAGGACAAAGAAATTATGGCTCAAGAAAAAAATTATGCCTCAAAAAAAAAAAATTATGCCTCAAAGCACAATTTATGTCCCAACTCCCAAGGCATGAACTTAGTAACACAAGTTATGCCTCAAGGAAAAAAATTATGCCTTAAGAAAAAAGAAATTATGCTTCAAAAAAATATTATGTCTTAAGGAAAAAAATTATGCCTCCAAAAAAATAAATTAAGTCTCAAGAAAAAGAAATTATGCCTCAAGGCACAACTTATGTCCCAACTCCCAAGGCATGACCTTAGTAACACAAGTTATGCCTCAAGGAAAAAAAATTATGTCTTATGCCTCAAGAAGAAAAAAATTATGCCCCAAGGAAAAAAGAGATTATGCCTCGAGAAAAAAGAAAGTAAGTCTTATGCCTCAAGAAAAAAAAATAATGCCTCAAAAAAAAATATACTTCAAGGCACAACTTATGTCTCGAGACAGGAGCTTAGTAACACAAGTTATGTCTCAAGAAAAAAAATTATGTCATATGCCTCAAGGAAAAAGAAATTATTCCTCATGAAAAAAAATCATGATTCAAGGCACAACTTATGTCCCACGGCATGAGCTTAATAATATAAATTATGCCCCAAGACATAAGTTTAATCGCACAAGTTATGTCTTAAGCAAAAAAAATTGTGTCTCAAGAAAAAAATTATGCCTCAAAAAAAATTATGCCTAAAAAAAATTATGCCTCAAAGAAAAAAAATTATGCCATATGTCTCATGTAAAGAAAAATTATGTCTCAAGAAAAAAGAAATTATGTCTTACGCCTCAAGGAAAAAGAAATTATTCCTCATGAAAAAAGAATTTATGCCTCAACGCACAACTTATGTCGAAGGCATGAACTTAGTAATACAAGTTATGCTCCAAAACATAAGTTTAGTCGCACAAGTTATGCCAAGGAAAAAAAAATTATGCCTCAAGAAAAAGAATTATATATCAAGGAAAAAGAAATTATGCCTTAAGAAAAAAAATATTTAATAAACATTAACGCCAAAAACTAAAAACTACATGTATAAAATTTTAAAATTAAAGACCACTGCATTTCAATAGCATTCCGTGCAAAAACTTCTTATGCGGGTATTAGTAATATATGATTTAGTTATGAGGAAATTTATATATTACTTTATGCAAGTATTAGTTATGCAAGTTTTAATTATTCATGTATTAGTTATATAGATATTAGTTATGTAGGTATTAATTATATATAGTTTAGTTATGTAAAGATTACAATACATGAATTATTAATTATTGAATATTTAATTTGTTGTAAATTAATATATATTATTTACAAATAAATAAGTAAACAAATAGTATAAAATTATTGTATAATTGAATTTATTTAAATAAGAAAATGGATATATAAATGTACACGAATAAAGAAAATAGTGGACCAATAATAATTTAATTATAATATATATATATATATATATATATATCCAAAAAAAAATATACCACATTAAAAAAAGTAATAACTAATTCTAGGTAAATGTACATAGAAGAAAGTATAATTTCTTTTAAAAAGAACCGAATTAAAAAAGATTTTAAAAGTAAATTGATAGGGGTAAATGTGTAATTTTATTATTTTAATTCATGTATAACTAATACCCACATAACTTATTCTACCTTCTACCCCCCATAAAGTTATACATATATTTCCTCATAAGTTATGTAAGTTTTAATTATGTAGAATTACTAAAAACACAACCAAACATTATATAAAATTAATACATGAATAACTTTTATCCTAATTGATAACCAAACAATGCATAAAATCAATACATGAATAACCAAGTTATTCATATATTATTTTGATCCTTATCCAGTAACTAAATGACCCCTTAATAATACAATAGGCGCAAAACATACATAACAATACTGTGTGTGAAAGTCGTCTAAGATCTGGCGAGTTGCTGGGACAAGACCCCAACTAACTCTAAAGTAATACTGATAAGGAATCTGAAATGAAGGAAAGTTTTGTCCTCGGATGATAAGGACTCACCAATGACTTATGTTGCTGAACCATCGGAAGGGAACTACTAACGATGCTGAGTCTGGGTACCTGTACCTGAATCATAATACAATATAATATGAAAAATATGCAAGTACTTTGAATGTACTGAGCATGCAAGAGGTAAGTAAAATAGTAAGAACACATAACTGAGTTGAGATGATATGAAATGACCAATTATAAGCTGATAAGTACTGTAATATAACTACAATAATGTGAGTACATGCACAGACTGATGATCATACACATGTCCTGAAATTTGAATAACTAAACTGAGCTGAACTGAGACTAAACTGTACTAACAAAAGGTACGGTGCTACACTTTGGGAGCAATTACAACCGACATGTAACCACGTGAGCTAAATATGAAGTCCGATGTATACCACTCATCTGAGAAGACCCACTATACCTTGCCAGGGTATAATAGCTAAACTGGGTGATCACTGTCTGATACCCATTCGGGCTGAACCTACGATGTCAACATAGTTCTGGGAACCTGGGTGCGCTGAACCCTGGCCCACTCAATGCTAAGTCTTACTCCCACTGAAAACCCTAGATGTGATTACTAGGCTAATAGCTCAAAACTGATGACCCAGACTAAGTCAGGGATACCTATCTGGAAGTACCCTGAGAGTCTAAAGGACTTGATAACTGGAAATTAGTGTTCCAAGACTAGTCAGAGCTACTTTCTTTGTCTGAAAGCGTCGTAACCGTCAAAAGAACAACCTGATAACTGATACTAAGGAGTGTTACTGAACCCCTCAAGAACTAACTATAGCCAAACTGATTAGCTGACATTAATGAAAATACTGAAAAGGCTAACTTTCGACTGAGACTGAATTAACATTTAAACTGACTAATAATTCACATGACAGTCAAAACATGGTGATTGTAAGAATTCATAAAGTTAAGCAACACTTGTATTTAGAATATGATAAAATACTCAATTCACTGTATTCAAAGAAACTAGGGCTAAAATCATATAATTTCATGTAAGGAGATAATGGTCAGAAGTATAGCTAACAACCGCCTTCAATATTCAAGAAAAATTATAGCAAAAAAGAATTTATAATTTACTGACAAACGAACCCTAACTGTGAACTTCAGGGCCAGAACTGATAAGCATTTCAGAAGAGTTTTTGGGCACAAAGGAAGAATAATTCCCTTGTTGAATTCCCACATACCTAGAGTCCAATTTTCTGGGAATGTAATTGAAATTTGTGTAGTTACTAGGGTAGTAATTACACAACATAGTAGTTATAATGACCTGTTTGTTTGTCATGATGTAATTACAAGCATACTGTTTGGTTGCACAAATGTAATTACGTAGTTAGATTAACTTTTTAAAATAAAAGTTAATTATCAAAAATTAATATTTAATAAATATTTGTCTTTATAAATAATATTAAATTGGGTATTTAAGATATATATTATCTCTAGAAAATATATTAATTAATAAATATATATTTTTAACTAATATGATAAAAAAATAATTGATACATATTTTCAAAGTAATAATATTTTAATTTAATTAATTATTAAAATTAAAATTCATATTTTTTTAAGAACGTCATGAAATGAATGTTTGATAAAAATATTAATTTTATAAACATAATACCATAAAATTATTTAAATATTTGATAAAAAATAATCTATCAATTCTAACTAAAAAATGAATGGCATGCAACATTAAATAACAAGTCAATACTACTAAAATAAATAAATTAGAACCGAAGACATAATATAAATTCAAAATCTAAAATAAAAAAAATTAAACATAATACTCTTATGTCAAATTTCAACATAAATTAAAATAAGTTCCAATATAACTTAAGTAGATATAATTCAAAAGAAAAGAAAAACAAGTCTATAACATTGTTCAATAATGAAATTCCACGTTAATTCAAAAATTAAGATAATAATGCATTTTAAGAAAAATAAAAAATAAAAAATAAAAAATAAAAAATATGAGCAATTACATAAAATCACAAGAAGTAAGGATTGAAAATTGAGAAGAAATGAAATAAAAAATATTTTTAAAATAAAAAATTAAAATAATAAAAATAAAAAAGAAATTAAAATAAAGAAACAAAGAAAATAAATTAAAATAAAAACAAAAATGAAGAAATTAAAAAGTAACCTTGTAATTATACCATGTAATTACCTGCAATTCTCACTTCTCCCCTGGGAATTGAAGAGTATAATTACACCCTCCCAATTACACCCAATTCCCTTCTGTCCATGTAATTATCTGGCCAAACAAATAGGCCAAACTGTGTAATGACACCCAATTACACTCAAATTCAATTACCGGGTGGCTCTCCAAACAGGCCCTTAATGAAATTTTTGCCTGCCAGGTGGTACGACTAAACCTACGGTCCGTACCACGATCCTACGGTCTGCACCACAAGTTGTGGTTAGGGATTCTACTCCACCCGATCCCTTTGAAGTTTTCCACAGACACCTTCTACAACTCGTACCTGCATCATACGATTGGTATTACGACCCTAACTAAAACCTGAGTCTACATCTGATCTCTCTCATGACTCATCCTACGAGTCGTACCCTCTTCTCACGAGTCGTACCTTGTCTAGTGGTTACTCAGGATTTTCCCTGAAAAAAATTTCTATACTTTTCCACGATTTCTATGTACTATCTATACCTTCATTGTACGATCCGTAACATCAAGTCGTGGTCCCTCCAACCTTATTTCCTGATCATCACTATCCCCCCAGTCACGAGTCATGGTAAGACTCGTACCTCGATTGTACGGGTTGTACTGTGAGTCGTACTGAGGCAATTTTGCCAGTTTTCTACAGAATCAATTTTTAAATTTCTAAACTAGTCTTAGGAAGTTATGGGGTGTTACATAATTTTGTACCAGGATAAAATCAATTCATGTATTAATTTGATTGGTACATTTCAAATATTATATAAAAATTATTCATGTATTAATTTTATACGGTGTTTGGTTATGTTTTAGTAATTCTACATAACTAATACTCACATAACTTATAGAAAATCTATGTATAATTTTATGCGGGGTAGAAGATGGAATAAGTTATGTGGGTATTAGTTGTACATGGATTAGAATAATAAAATTAAACATTTACTCCTATCAGTTTACTTTTAAAATCTTTTTTATTTTGGTACTTTTTTTTAAAATTATCACTTTCTTCTGTGTACATTTACCAATAATTAGTTATCATTTTTCTTATTCGGTATACATTCTTTTTTGTAATATAAATATTTTTTATATATAACTAAACCATTATTGTTCTACTTTTTTTTGGGTATGTGGATAGTGATATGCTTAATAATATAGTTGAAAGAGTTGTAACCAGTTTTAAAATTCTATTGGATAATAATAAGCTTAATAATACAATAGAATTTTATATTATTTACGTAGAATAAATTATGTAAAATTACTAAAATACAACCAAACACATTCCGTAGAATCTTCATTGCAACATTCTGTTACCCGCAGTTCTTCCCAACTCCATACCATACTGAAGAATGGGGACCATATGCATATTTTCGAGCAGTGGAGGAGGTCCATTGTATAACGAAGAATTAGAGGTAGAACATCCCGAGGTACAACTAAATCAGCAAACCGGTACAACTATTAATCCTTTTGAGGATGTTGAGTATGGCAGAATGCGAGACATAAGACATTGTACACCTATGTTCTAAGTGTTCAACTAGCTCAGTTTGTTACTATTTTCTTGTGAATATTTAGACTGCTTTTGTTATAGGTTAAGTATTTTAGCTTTAGGGACCTATTTGATTACTTAATGTGTGTGTGAAATTTTTTGCATAATTAGTTCAATTGGTTGATGATTTTCTTAAAAAAAAATATTATGTAGAATTACTAAAATATAATTTTATATAGTGAATTAATAATTTTTTACAGTAGTCAAATTACTCACTTCGGTACGCGAGTACACAATTTTTAAACTAAAAAAAGCTATTGACTAACTATATGAGTAATTTGTTTTATTTTTTTAAACAATATTCAATTATATAATAAAATTTTATACTATTTGTTTACTTATTTATTTGTAAATAATACATATTAATTTATAATAAATTAAATATTCAATAATTAATAATTCATATATTGTAATCTCAATAATTAAACCCCTACATAAATAGTACCTACATAATTAAAACCCGCATAACTAAAATTTGTACAACTAATCCCTACATAAAATAATACATAGATTTCCTCATAATTAATTCATGTATTATATGCCCTTGGTACGAGCTTTTATGGATCCTTGCCAGCAAACTATTTTATGATGTCTTATACCCCGACAAGATATGCGATGACTTAGCTGATGGGATGAGATCAGCCTTCATGTTTACATGGTGAGTTTATGTCGGTTAAGTTAAGAACCTCCCACAATGAAATAATGAATGATGATGTAAAATTTGATTCTTTAAAAGAAAAGTCAACCTATTGACTTCATGTTCTTGAGTTTCTTCATATTATGTCTCTACTATTGGTTGCACTATCTATTATCAGTTACGTTAAGTTTTATTTAGCCGTTTTACATACAGTACGATTTTATGTACTCACGTCTCTTTTATCGGGGGCGCTGTGTTGCTGCGCTCCACCGCATACGCAAGCGTACGTGGTCGTACAAGTAATACAGTGACCCTTTTTAAGAGCCGGATGTCGAACCCACAGGGAATGGGCCAATTCAGCAAATTATGAAGTTCAAGTGTGAGATTAACCTTCACAAGTGTTGATTATAAAAGTTTTCGGTAAATTATAATTAAGTTTTGGGGTGGTCACAAAACAATATGGAAACAATATAAGAAGCAACTAGAGTTAAGGCCGGATAATCATGCAACGCCACACTTCATAATGAGTCAAGTATGATATTATCAATTGTTGTCTTACATAGTTGAGACATGTGATGTTCATGGTCTCTCGAGCCTCTAAACATGACAAACTAGCTTCACAACTACATCGTTAAGCAGGGAGACATCCTAGTTCGTGGGCAGTTCAACTACATGGATGTGGTTTACAGGGTTTATTGTCTTGATTAGGGACTTTCGTACCTCTAATCTTTTAATCCAACTTAGCATCACAACTACTTCTACGAGTGGTGGAGTGATAATTCTAAGCCGGTGTCTTGCTATCATCCCGTTTTATTAACCAAGCAAGGCAATTTAGGTATATTATTTATCCTAATTGCGAATCATATCGAAAGATAAGAACTTGCTCCCTACATTCCTATGTTCTTGCTTAGGGTTACTCTTTCAAGCTTTTACCTAAGCTTAACGCATTTGTTTTCATGGTGATCAAGCATAAAAACAACAACAATGAAGAATGTAAGGCAAAACAACAATTAACAACTCAAACCAAAACAAATTCATGCAATTACAATCATCTCACATGGCCTCAACCCTAGAGGAAGGGTTTTAACCACTCCTATTCATACAATAACTCAAAAACATGTTTAGAGTAGTGTACTTACAAGAATAGGTAAAAGAGAATGTAAAATTGGTGAACCTTAGGTGAGTTCTTCACTTCTCTCTTCGCTCCTCTATGGTTTTCGGAAAATATTTCGTGACTAATGATTTTAGAAGCTAAGGGTTTAATTTATAGTAAATAGGGAATTTACAAATTTTGGCCGGTCATGGAATGGCTCCGTGGCACAGAGGTGAACGCACCAATTTGCCTCCGTGCCACGGAAGTAACGCGACAGCTTACTGGAAATCGCATTAAAATGATGCTTGGCCGAGGCATGGCGCGATGGCCAACGTGGCACGACGCTGCCCTTGTGCGATGGCCTGCGTGACGCGGCTGTGGCGCACAGCAGTGCCTAGCGTGGCATGGCGCTGGCGCGCAGGCGCCCTGGAATGCTGCATCTTCGCGCGCATGGCCTTGGCGTGGCACGACGCTGGGCGCGGCACACGCATAGCGTGGCACGCTGCCTGGTGCGGTCAGCCTTGCCATGGCATGCTTTCTTGCCAACTTTTGCAATTCGCTTCCAACTCCATTTCTTCACTTCACCCATCATTATTTAGTCCCTCATATGCATTTTACACCTACAAAACAAGGACTAATCATGTTGGTTAGTGCATACCCAAATTTACATAAAATCACATAAGAATGTAAGTGTATAAATAGACAAACATGACTAAACTAAGTTATAAAATAGCACTTGGGCACGTAATTATGCCCAAGATCACTACCCCACACTTAAAGCCTTGTTCGTCCTTGAACAACTCTTTTACATCTTATGCACATGAAGACTCACATATAGCTAATTTAGCAAGACAATTCAAGCTGCGGCTACAACGATTATTTTTAGATAGCAAGTTAAAAATCTTGCATGCACGGTGTAACCATCAAAAGCAAATATGACTATGTTGAGACTTCCTCACCTCAAGAATCGACTCTCAATCTCAACAAACTCATGCAAATCAACTGATCAAGAGATCCGACATGAACTTTATCCTTTATTAAACATGTGCCCTCACAACAAGCGAGTTACACATTTTTACTCACAAATTTTCAAATTATACTGTGTACGGGTATATGGATAAGAATTAAGCTCACTCTCACAAAGAATTCATATGCCACGTGTATTGACCCATAAGCTTGCCCTTAGTGTTTTACTCCACTAATTTAAGAATGTTTGACCATAAGATCAAGTAGGACTTATCGGGTCGTAATGTAAGCTAAGGGACGGGTAGGTACTATTCTGGCCAGTAATAGTGGCTATCTTCGCCAAGCGCTTTTAATACATCACACATTCATTACGGACATCTCTTCTCTTACTTCACCTTCATTCTTTTCAATCTTAAATTTCCTGTTCTGTTTCCCATTTCTTTAAGCACACTTAGCTTATTAGTAAGGAGTACTTAAACAACTTTTTCATTCATTTGTTCTCTTACTCCCTACCAATACTCAAGAATTTTCAAACAAGTGCACCTCTAATCTTTTCCTCAACTCCCGCAACCGTTATTTTTCCTTCTTTTTCATGATTCTCATTCCTTTACTCTTTTGGATTTTTCACTTAAGCGCTTAGGAGTTCTGGAGCAACTTCAAGGCTATTGAAAGAAAATGATTAAGCTTATGTTGCAGCTATCAAAGAATAGGCTTAAGGCTCAATGGGGCTAACTAGGATCAGACATTCAAGGTAGGTAAAGTGAGGGATAAAAATTAGGCTCATTTAAGAAAAATGCCTAAATCATCTCCTACAATCGACATCCCTTATTTCGTTTTGTATACACACCAGGCAAGTTCTAGAAATTACACAATAACATGAAATATTCAAAAATCTTACACTCACAGCACATGCTCAATTCAAGACAAATTCAGCAGACTCTTAACTCAGCTAATCACAAGAATTTAAAATTAAGCTTTAAGCACATAGAGTCACATTCAAGAGCCTAGGTGTCTCAAACAGAGTTATACAACTTCTTACATGCTTCAACACTAACCACACTTGCATCTCACAATCGTGTATAACACACAACACGAACATCAAGCCATCAATTAGCTACAGGTTCAAATACCAAAACCTATTGACTAATTTTCCCTCAAGACGGTCGTCATCTATCCATCGTCGGGAATAGTCCCTAACTATGACTAAAAACAACTATGTACAAACACACAATTTTTATTCTTCAGTTCAAAGTGCCCCCCGTCGGAAAAGAACCGAAAAGAAAAACCAACTGGTGGGGAATCATGCTCAAATAAAAAATTCCCCCTCAACCAATACCTATCAAGCACTAAATTCACCCGAAATTATTAAGCACAAAATTTTTGAAATTTCTCTCACCCCACACTTGAATCATGCTATGTCCCCAAAGTATCTAATTAAAATTCACAAAGGGTGAGAAATACTCCCTGGGGCCTCTAGGCCTAGCTAACAACATGTTTTTCTTCATTTTAAACAAGTGGGTATTCGACCCCACACTTTCGCTCTTTCATGCTTCTTAGCTTCCTCCTCCAAGGGTACTCAGATTTCTGCGCCATTTTTTCTCCACCAAAAACAACAACAAGATGAAAATAAACAAAATCAACACAAATAAAAAAAACAATTAAAATTGTACCTGTGGTACCCTTGGGTTGCCTCCCAAGCAGCACCTAATTTTACGTCATGGCACGACGTGGACTATCCTTTTCAGGACATCCTCATACCCATGTTCCCTTTCGAGAACTATCTTCTTCTCTTTTTATTTTTCGAGGTAACAACCACCACTCCATCCCTCTCTTCCTCTAACTCCTTCTCTAATAGAAGCCCTCCATCAGATTCGGACTGAAAACTAATCATTTCTTGTAGCCATGGACCTGTGGAATTTACCACCCCACACTTAGCCTCTGCTAACACACTGACTTTACAAAGGTCTCTATAATGTGCGGGTGAGTTAATCTCTTGGTAGACCCGAAAGAGTTCTTCTTCATCATCGACCCTCATTTTCAGGGTCCCTACTCTTACATTAATAATCGCTCCTCCAGTGGCCAAAAATGGCCATCCCAAGATCAGGGGTACCTTGTCATCAACTTCAAAATCCAATATAATGAAATTAGCGGGTATAATGAACTTACCCACTTTGATAAGAAGGTCCTCGATTATTCCATCTGGTGCCACTCGCGACTTGTCTACTAGCTGCAGCATCAATCGTGTTGGTCTCGGTTGACCCAACCCCAAGGTGTTAAATAAGGATAGGGGCATTAGATTAACTGCTGCCCCTAAACCACACAAAGCTCTTATCACCTCAGCTTTACCAATTTGTATGGGAGGGTAAAACTCCCTGGGTCTTTGAGCTTTTTAGGTATCTTGCTCATTACCCTGTGGCTGCACTCCTCAGTCAATGCTATTGTCTGAACATCCACCAATCTGATTTTGTTGGCCACCACATCTTTCAAGTATTTATCATACTTGGGCATTCCTTGCAAAACATCAAGCAAAGGCAAATTTATGTGAAGTTCTTTGAAAATATCAAAGAACTTTCTAAAGCATTCCTCCTCCTTGCTCTTTTTGAATCTTTGCGGAAATGGTGGTGATAGTCCCTGTGCTGGATGCAATGATGATTGTGCATTTTGTTGCACTACACTCTGATTCTCTCCCTTGTCAGTGGATGGTCCCTTTCTAACCAACTCTGGCTGCACCTCATTTCTCCTCTCTTTCGGTGTTGCATCAGCCAATTGCTTGCCACTCCTCAGACTGATGGCATTGAACTGTCGGGGGTTTGTGTCTGTGTCACTAGGTAATCCTCCCTACTGTCTATTGTGGTGAGCAGCTGCTATTTGACCCATCTGCTTCTCTAGATTGCGGGTGGCCAACTGCTCATTTTTCAAGTCTGATGCCATCCTCGTCTGATTCTCTACTAATTGGGTCTGTGTCTCCATAATCTTCTGCAACATCTCCTCAATGTTGCTGCTCAACTGGCCATTATTCTGCCTGTTCTGTTGCTGATACTGCTGTTATTGAGGTTGTTGGTAGCTTTGCTTTTGATTTCCACCCCAAGAAAAATTCGGGTGGCTCTGCCAATTCTTGTTGTAACTGTTCCCAAAATTCTGATTGTTCCTCTGAACATTCCCAACAAAATTGACTGATTCAGGATTTACCCCGCATGATTCTGCATTGTGCCCATTATTGCCGCAAATTTCACACCAACTCGGAGCTTGCTGAATTGCATTTACTTGTCCTTGCTGTTGGTTCATACTCAGTTTATTAAACTGAGTCATCATCTTATGCTGAAATGATGCTAGCTGTGCCGCCAAGGCATTTACACCATCTATCTCTATCAGCCCTGTTGTTCTCTTTCCTGCCCCTCTCGATGACTCACTGTGCCACTCTGGATTTCCCTGAACAATCCTATTCAACAAAGTGTACAACTCATCATAAGTCTTTTCTAAGGCTTGCCCACTCGATGTAGAGTCTAGTAAAATTTTTGTGTGTGGGTCTAGACTTTCTACAAAGGTATGGGCTAACACTTCATTGGACTGCTGATGATGAGGGCAGTCTCTCAATAATGACTTGAATCTCTCCCAAGCCAAATACAAGTTCTCCTCCGGCTTCTGCTTGAAGCTTAATATTTCACTCCTGAGTTTGGCAGTCTTGCCTGAAGGGAAGAATCTGATGAGGAACTTATTTGCCAAATCATTCCAAGAAGTTATGGAATTCAGTGGCTTAGATTTCAACCACCTCTTAGCCTCCCCCAACAATGAGAATGGAAAGAGGGTAAGTCGGACATAATCTGTGGACACTCTGGTGGGGACGAACGTGTCACTAATCTCAAGGAAGTTCTGTAAGTGCTGTTGGGGTTCCTCATGAGTCATCCCAGTGAACTGGCCACTAGAATGTAACAGCTGCACCATATTCTTTTTCAATTCAAAGTTCCCTCCAGGTTTTGGTTTGCGGATACTAGAGTTTAAATTTGTCGCTAGTGGGATAGCCACTTCGCGAACTGGTCGGGCTGCCATGATTTCAGGTAACAACTTTGCTTGTCCTGCCAGTGGGTGTTGTTGTAACCTATCCTGAAGTATTTTTAGCTTTTGCTCTAGAGCTTCCCTCCTGCGTAAATGAATTTGACGTTCAGGTTCAAGCAATGGTTCTACTAGCTCTCTATTCCTTGCCAGCTCTGCAAGGACAACCTGTCACCTACAATATATCAAACTAAGACCAAGTTTCTCAACACTTAAGGAAATTAAAAATCACACAAAAATAGAAAAATTTACTAAACTTCGCCAGTCCCCGGCAACGGCGACAAAAACTTGTTGCTGCGCTCTAGCGCACACGCAAGCGTACGCGGTCGTACAAGTAATACAGTGACCCTTTTTAAGAGCCGGATATCGAACCCACAGGGAATAGACCAATTCAGCAAATTATGAAGTTCAAGTGTGAGATTAACCTTCACAAGTGTTGATTATAAAAGTTTTTGATAAATTATAATTAAGTTTTGGGGTGGTCACAAAACAATCTGGAAACAATATAAGAAGCAACTAGAGTTAAGGCCGGATAATCATGCAAAGCCACACTTCGTAATGGGTCAAGTATGATATTATTAATTGTTGTCTCACATAGTTGAGACATGCGATGTTCATGGTCTCTCGAGCCTCTAAACATGACAAACTAGCTTCACAACTACATCGTTGAGCGGGGATGTGACATCCTAGTTCGTGGGCAGTTCAACTGCATGGATGTGGTTTATGGGGTTTATGCTCTTGATTAGGGACTTTCGTACCTCTAATCGTTTAATCCAACTTAGCTTCACAACTACTTCTACGAGTGGTGGAGTGATAATTCTAAGCTGGTGTCTTGCTATCATCCCGTTTTATTAACCAAGCAAGGCAATTTAGGTATATTATTTATCCTAATTGCGAATCATATCGAAAGATAAGAACTTGCTCCCTACATTCCTATGTTCTTGCCTAGGGTTACTCTTTCAAGCTTTTACCTAAGCTTAACGCATTTGTTTTCATGGTGATCAAGCATAAAAACAACAACAATGAAGAATGTAAGACAATACAACAATTAACGACTCAAACCAAAACAAATTCGTGCAATTACAATCATCTCACGTGGCCTCAACCCTAGAAGAAGGGTTTTAGCCACTCCTATTCATACAATAACTCAAAAACATGTTTAGAGTTGTGTACTTACAAGAATAGGTAAAAGAGAATGTAAAATTGGTGAACCCTAGGTGAGTTCTTCACTTCTCCCTTCGCTCCTCTACGGTTTTCGGAAAATATTTCGTGACTAATGATTTTAGAAGCTAAGGGTTTAATTTATAGTAAATAGGGAATTTACAAATTTTGGCCGGTCATGGAATGGCTCCGTGGCACGGAGGTGAACGCACCAATTTTCCTCCGTGCCATGGAAGTAACACGACAGCTTACTGGAAATCGCATTAAAATGATGCTTGGCCGAGGCATGGCGCGATAAGCCAACGTGGCACGACGCTGCCCTTACGCGATGGCCTGCATGACACGGCTGTGGCGCGCAGCAGTGCCTAGCGTGGCACGGCGCTGGAGCGCAGGCGCCATGGAATGCTGCATCTTCGCGCGCATGTCCTTGGCGTGGCACGACGTTGGGCGCGGAACACGCATAGCATGGCACGCTGCCTGGCGCAGCCAGCCTTGCCATGGCATGCTTTCTTGCCAACTTTTGCAATTTGCTTCCTACTCCATTTCTTCACTTCACCCATCATTATTTAGTCCCTCATATGCATTTTACACCTACAAAATAAGGACTAATCATGTTGGTTAGTGCATACCCAAATTTACATAAAATCACATAAGAATGTAAGTGTATAAATTGACAAACATGACTAAACTAAGTTATAAAATAGCACTTGGGCACGTAATTATGCCCAAGATCATGCTGCATTATTTTATAATACAAACTTAGGTACTCATATCGATGATCGAGTTGTACGCTAGGATTCTCTTGTTAAGCTATTGGTGAACCCCACTTGTTTTGGGCTTTGTTACTTCACTCAGCTTTATTAGTTTTTGACTATATGGTATGCTGGGTGCCTTGTCCTGGTAAAACATTTATTCCATTTATGATAGAGGCTTTATAGATTTTTATGGTTCATGTTTATGTAAACTTGGCAGGTCCTTTTTATAAATTGATTATTTTTTTCTGCTGTTTAAAGATTGAGTCTAATGAGTCCAATGATTTTTTCGCTTATGTTAGATGTACGCTCTTGATGAATACCATGTTATGTGGTTCGCTTGGACCAGCAATGGCATCGGGTGCCGGTCACGTCTAGGTCGGGCGTAATAAACTTGGTATTAGAGTACAAGATTCAAGTGTCCTAGGGAGCCAGCCGTGTTGGTAGAGTGTCGTTTATTGTTGTGAGGGCCCCACCTCTATAAACGAGGGACTATGGATATTTAAGAAATATTTCCTATTCTTTTCTTACTCTAAATCGTGCCGCACAACATATCATAAGAACTGTTTTGATTCTCGCATTACTTCAGTTCTACCGACTACGCCTCACCTTCAAAGTGATAGAAGTGATAAAGCTAAAGCTCTTGTCTATGTGATACTTTTCAATGAAGTCACCAAAGGTGGAAGAGATTGCACAAGGATTGAGTAAGACCATTAGTGCATTGAAATCTCTTTTTTCAAGGGATAACTCTGGTTTAGATAAATCGTGAATTTTAGTCTAACGTAAGATGTGCATTCAAATCCTTATTTAAATATCAACATGAATAATACCCTCTAAGGGAGAGTATGTATCTCAAGGTTTGGGTAAAGTTGTCATTTGAGGGATGATAAGATATGGGTTGTTGTAATCCATAAGTAGTAGAATATATGCCAGGACCAGGATATGGAGTCATAAATGTAGTAGCCAAGAAGTGAAAATAGTGATTAATTGAAATATGCAACTAGAGTCATATAAGTTTTAGGTAAACAATGGGATGACCATGTCCTGAGGCTTTGACAAAGAGGTAGTGAGATTGGCACAATTTGGAATGTGCTTGGAGGCTACAATTTGAAATGGGTCGAGTGATTAGGATAAACTATTTTATCATGGATTCTCAATAGTCTAGCATTTCGTTGATCACCTTCGTTAGAATATTTCTATGTTGTGCAAAGGATTTAGGTTGCCACCCATTTGTTTAGTAAAACACTAGGCTAAACCTCTAAAGGATCATCATGGTGAAAGAGTGAAAGTTTGAAGGTGATAATACTAGTTTTGAGATTGGATGTAGTAGGTTTCATATAGAGAATGCATGAACTTATGACATTTGTGAAGGTTTAAGCATGAAATATGTGAGCTCTAGATGAATAAGTGAATAGAGGCCAAGTCATTAGATAAAGATGAAACTCTAAGAATTATGAAGGGAAATGGTGTGGCCAGATGAGGAATATTGTTACATGAGATACTAAGCTTCTAAACTCCATGTGTGCCTAATGTAGTATTCTTAAGTCGTGATAGTTGGAGAAATACTGGGTGTATCATCACAGCGTTCCCATCCCAAGAGCCGAAGTGAGAAGATAATAGACAGACGATGTTAAGCCTCTTATAATTTTAAACTCATCTAAATTGGGTGGATAGAAATTTGCAGATGTGATGTGAGTAAAATTTTTATGAGAAAATCATATTGTTAAGGTGATATAGAGTATAAGTTACACAGTGATAACATGAGAGGTGGGATGAAGTTAAGAGATATTGGGGAAGAAGACTACCATGACTTGTAGTACCTATGAATATGTCCCACAAAGAGAAGTATGACCACCATGAATATATTGATACAACTATCATGCAGAGTAATACAACTGTAACCTAATAAGGAAGATATGTCCTTCATCGAGTAAGCGTGTAAGAAGGTTTCTACTAGGTTCAGCGCAAAAGTTGCAAGATGTAAAGGAATAATAAGAAAATGATCATCTAGGACTCCATTTAGAGGAGGGGTCCACAAAGTTAGAACACTAATGTTTGAACTAAGGGGGAGACGGTACAGTGAAGTGCCCAAACATGTTACGTATCCCAGATAGTGAAGGGATCCAAGAAGAAATGTAATGATAATGAACTATTCTCATTCTAACAAAATCCCAATACTTCGTCAAGATGACGCTCATCCGATGTTTTATGTATTCATGTCATGCCTATGCCCATGCATCCTCCCAAAGTGAACCTATGCCGATGGAAACACCGAAATGTGAACCATAAGGAACGAGGAGTTTGTACTGGTAACACGACTTCTCTCAAAGAGATTTATGAACTGATATTGCAATTAGTCCTAAGGGTGTTAATTTTCCCTTTTCCATGCAACTATGCCCTATCCATGCACAAAGTATTTGTGCCAATGGTTCTATCATTAATGAGTTCCAGCCAGGATGATGATTTTATTATGAGATTTAGTATGTTGAACAAAATTTCATTCATCCCTTATGATTATGGCCTAAAAGGTGGCACTCTATTCATGCCTTATGCTTATAATCAAGACTTACACCTCTAGTCATATTTCATGAGGTTCATGCTTATGCTCTATTCCTCTAATGATTCTCGCTTATGATGCAATATATGGTAGACTGGAGAGGGTAGAAGTTCCTTTTTTGTTGGCAATAATAGGCATGCTTGCTCCGTAAAAGGTTAAAGGATACGGGAAGTGAAGGAAGTTGGGCTTTAACTATGTGTAGTGATTGGATGGAAGTATTGCATGTCTCCTCATATGGTTTGGTATGGTTGTTAATAGTAAGGAAGTTCTAGAAGATGGGGAAGTTTTTAGATGGTCTTAGCAACAAGGGAGTAATGAAATGTATATAGCGATAGGCTTGAATATTGTATTGATGAATGTGTGGATTCTTGCATCTGTGACTACTTCATAAAGTTAGAGGTAGTTTGAATGTTGTGATAAGGATGAATAATGTTCTTGGGATGACCCTAGATACAAAAGAAATCTTGTTGAACATTGGAAACACCTAATAACCTAATCAATTATCGATGGACCTAAGAAGTAGTGTTAGTGAAAGTTCTAAGGGGAAATTAGGGTGTTAAAGAGGCTACCTGGCAAGCCAAGAAAGAAATGAGAGCGAATTATCATCATTTGTTACTCGATCTAGAAGAAAATGCTTAATGACAATGTTCCATTCTATCCTATGTATAGCACACTCATGATCCATGATATTGTCATTCAGATGATATAAAGCTTACGTACAATGCAATGCCGATCATGTCCTCGAATCCATCTCTAAGGGTCAATACACTCAGGCTATGTTAATGTTCCATCCCAAACGTCTCATATAATTCCTGCCTATAGTCCTTCTTTTGTTAACGTCATATGCCACAAGTATGATTATGATGAGAGCTATTACTTTTTTATTATACCATAAACTCATCACCCCCGTTACGATACTCATGATCCACAAACTCATGTCCTATGCTATGCTCTCCATATTTGAGAGAACCCCATTATGACACGTCTATTCTAAGCTTAAACGCACCATATGACTTGTGCCTACTATTTCATTCTAAGAGTGTGATGAAATTCCTTATGATGATGTCTATGATGATGAATGAAGGTATAGGTAAGTTTTAGGGAGAATTTCCTTCTTAATGCTTTAAAACAGGCCAAGAGGAGCCATGCGTATGTTACTTATGTATTATTTAATGTTAGGCATTATGGGATGTCCCGTGAGGCCTATGATAATGTGTCGGTTAGATGCAACAAGTTTGAGAATTTGGGATAACTCTAGTTACAAAGAAAATTTTGCCGAAATTTTGAGAAATTCCAGAGTTAGAATCTGTTATTGCCCGTAACCATCATTCGAGGACGAATGATCCCAAGGGGGAGATATTGTAACACCTCATACCATCGTACTAAGATTTGAACTATTTGTTACACCCCTTAAGTTCCTATTGTTTAACCGATGCGTGTGTACATATGTTGAGAATTTTGGAGTATGACGCATACAAAAAAAGGCTCGGGGAGTGAATGCATGAGTATGGTATCGAGCGAGTAGGAGGTCGAGGTTGGGGGCAGGGCTCACCAGGAACCGCATTGCTCCGTCCCCACGATGCAAGGAGAGCCACATCAAGCCCCTCCCTTGGCGCGTTGGGAGGCGACCCGCACCCATTCCCCTGCCGTGATGGGAGGTGCGTTGCGGACCTATCCCCACTGCCTCTCTCTCTCTCTCTATATATATATAAGTTTTAAGTGTGAAGAGGGTTTCATATTAAATATTTTCCTTCGGCAGAGATGAAAGAGTGAGCAATGATTTCTTCCGTTTTCCACCGATTTACGTTGTTAAACTTCGTCTAAATACAAATTCATCTTGGATAATGAGTTCCAGGCATAATCAGAGTACCGAAACCCCGCCGAGTAAGAGTTATCTCAATCACTTCTAGTCAAGTCCTAAGCAGTTACAAGTGATAGGTAAGCATTTCTACCTTCTAGACTCCCGAGAATTTGTGAGTTTTCGGCCGAATTGAGTGAAACTAAATTGTAGTCAATGTTCTCTGAAAGATATCATTGTTTATCGATTTGTACTATTGAAATAGCCTTATTCTCTCAGCGTAAAACCTATAATTGAGTGGAATTACTGGCTTCAGGTTGGAAACTATTTGGGTAAATAAAAGTCGGCATTCGAGGTATGTTAAGGCTTATCTCTTCGACAAGTTATTCTCGTTGTATAGTGATACGAACTATGCCTTTGAAAGTAGATAATGATATTATATGTTGTGATTAGCTGCTGCAAGTAAATAAGGATTATGAATATTGTGGTTAGTTGCTATAAGACGTGTTAAGAGTATACTATGGTATCCCTCATTGGGAAAGGAGTATGTTAAGTGTGGCAGTGCCGGGCGCCATAGAGAGTTCCCCATTCACTTGCTTACTATTTAGAGGTTTTCTGATGTTCTGTTGTCGTGCCAAGGCCTTAGAAGTCTATGGTTAGCTGTTGGGTCTGAATTGGTCAGTGGCACCAAGGTTGCCTAGTGAACTGAGCGATAGCTTGCCATATGAGTGGCTACTGTCAGTGATCGTTAGTTTCAGCTGACTCAATGCTTATCATACCGGATGCTTAGGGAACCACTCCAGTTGTTAAAAGCCCGATGGCTAGTTGATATCCTAAGGAGGGAATGTTATTAGTAGTTAGATATGGGGCCACCGCCCCAGGATACTCTTACAGATGCCAGGTATATATTGCCGTGAAGGGCTAGGTCCAGTTACATCTGCCTACAGGGCTATGAATCACCCATAGGATCCACATTAATTCTGGACAGATCAAGTTAGTATCTAAGGTACTAGAACCATAGTATCACAACGTTACCTCCAGCTAAGAGTTATTGTGAGCTGCCTGTGGAAGTTACGGCTGACTGCTTAGGAGTATGTCCAATTAGTAGCAGCCCTACAATCATCCTTAGCAAAGGAACTAAATGATTGGTTTCCTGTGACCTTACTATTCACATACGAGCTATCACTGTCCTAGTATGACCTTTAGGCTATCGCTTAGGTCACCCAAACCTTGTCCTTTTCTGTCTAAGTCGACAGAGGGTGTGATCACTACCAGGACCCTCTGGTCAGGTATAGGCACACAAACTATGCCTGTTGGCAGCTATATAGACCAGTCTAGGGACGAGTAAGAGTAGCAGTAGCAATTAGGCCTAAGGGGACCAAATACGCCTTTTGGATGACTAGGTTTGTGGATTGTAACATAGTGTCCCTAGTTGGGGTAGATCATGTTTCGTATTGTCTCTTTCCTTAAATAACTAAGAGGCTGCTAGTTTTATAAACCACTTTCAGAGCTATAAGCTGCTTACTGAGCTATGATGCTGCTAATGCTTATGGAGCTATAGATTACTTACGGAGCTATGATGCTGTATTACTTACGGAGCTATTGAATCGCCTACGGGGCCGTATATTGTCTGTAAGGACTAAACTAGATCCTACAGGGCCATATTGAGGTCTATTCACTTATGGACTTCTTCTACGCCGCAGCGGCATTACAGACCTTTCGTAGAGCCGCGTGTGCTAGGAGTACTGTCACAGGGGCGGAAAGGCCCGCACTCAGTTACAGGAGCCCAAAAGGTTCTGGTATAGTCTCAAGAGACCAGGAATGTTCAGTCATAGTTACTTCTAGAGCCTCAGGGGTACTAATAGGGGTATATAGACTGATTGACGCCTATTGGGGCTTATGGGGGCCTAGGTAGGTTATCTCTGTGTTGATTGTATCTTCCAGGCTTATGGAGGTCAGTTTAGGTTCTTGTTTGTAACTTTCTTGCTAGATATAGATTATAAATGAATAGTCGTGTAGTTTCAACCCTTATTCATGTAGTGGTTTATCAGATGCAAGTTATGGATAAGAAAGTTTACAAGTTAACTTCTTCCCTTGTCGTTGATTACTTTCAATTCCTTAATTTTTATTCAGCTTTTATTACTGCCTTACATATTCGATACATATTTTACTGACGCCCAACTATGGGGTGCTGCATACTTGCCTGCAGGTTTACATAAACAAGGTTTTGGGATCTCTTAGCAGCTATTCAGAGTTAGCAGATTGGCCAGCTCCTTTCATTTGGAGTTTCCAGGTTTTAAGGTTTACCCATCTTTTATTATATAGTATTTGGGTAGGCTAGGGCCCTTTCCTGACCAATATTTTTACTCTTAGAGGCTTGCAAACTACAGTCTTCAGTTAACTATTCGTGTTGGCCGTGTGGGGCCTAATGTAGTTTTCAATTAGCGTCCTTGTCGGCTGTAGTTGGTATGTGACGGCCTATCTTTCTTTCTGTTATGACTAGACAACATGGTGGTCTTGTCGGCCTGCATAGGATTCCTTACTATTATGTTGCTGGATTAACTGTTTTCTTTCACAGGTTGGCTATGTGGCCTTGTCGGCCGAAGTTGTGCACCCGAGATATAGTTGTTTCTTTTCTTGATTGTGAGTTGCTAGCAAGCACCAGAGGTGTATATGTCCAGCCAGCTCAGCCCAGGTCCTAGTGTGGCACTAGGTGTTAGTCATGTCTCCCAAGGTGGGGTGTGACACTGTTCTATTTATGTGGGTGAAATTGACTAAAAAAATTTTGTGATGAATCTTTAAGTTTTTGGAGGATTAAAAACATGAGTTTTAATGTGTTAAGGAACTTTGGAGTTGGTTAGGAATTGAAAATATCGATTATTGTGACTTTCTCCATGAACGAGCAAAAGTACGAACCATATAATGGAAGTTCCCCACCTTAGTCCATGACCGTCAAGTGTTTTTAAGGCTAAACTTTGGAGAAAATAAGTGTTAAGATCAATTTTTAAGTGTGGGGAGTGCATTGGACGCGAATTAAGGTCATAAGGAACCTCTAGCACAAAGTTGAGTTGAAAGCCTTCTTATCGATTGAGTTTTTGTATAAGTTCTTACTAGGATCAATTTTAAACGACCATAACTCCTAATTTATGAAGTGATTTTGGGTGATTCAATACATCAAATTGAAGAAATTTGATTCTTCTTTCCTAATGCATCCGACTTTGTATTAATTGGAGTTTGGAGTAAAAAGTTATGAACAATTTAGTGGAGCACTATCAGGTGTGACGGCTAGAGTGATGACCCGTCAACCACCCGACGGCCTATCAAGTTTGGTCTGTCAACCTTAACCAAAACCAACGAATTTCCACTCCCAAGGGATAAGCAAGTTGATGGTCCGTCGAGGGACTGACGACCCGTCACCTGGAGGTTTCAGGGCTTCTAAAATTTGCCTGAAATGATTCTTCTTGGTATTGTTCCGCCTCCAGATCATCCCTATCAGCTCCAAGAGTTCTCTTCAACCCTCCTAATTCTAGGTAAGTATTCTCCAACCTATTACATCATAAATCCATGAATTTCTTCATGATTCTAACATCAAAATCATCTTCCTATCTCTAGCAAGTTCAAGAACAACTTTTGAGTTCTAAGACTTAAAATATTGAGCACTCCTCTTTTTTCCAAGGTAAGTAACTCTGCCTAAAATCTTACATGAGTATTGTTTTCTATTTCATAGGGATGTTTCTAAGGTCAGAACTCATGGTACGGTGCTAGGAAGCCATGAGTTCATGTGATGACCTAGGGTTAGGGTTTATGGAACTATTTTGGTGTTGAGGATGATGTGCTTATTTTGGTTGTACTTGAAATGGTTATGCATGTTGTTAATGGGAAGTAGAAAGAGGTTGGTGTTAGTACACCCCACCCATAGGAGGCTCAATATCCTATGCCCTCCGTGTGTTCGATGAAATGCCTCTATGACTTGAAATTCATCGTTAAGGTGTTGATTGTAGTTCCTATCCATATAACTGTTGTAGATTGATGTCTTAAAGGGATTTTTGCTTTGCGGTGATTATTGTGAAGCCAATAATATGATATGTAAGGCTACCTCTAAGTGTGATAACCTCATTGTTCTTCCCAACACTACGTTATTCATGTTATGAGTTTTTCCCCCATGTATGAGTTAGAGTTAAAGTGAAAAACTTATTCCTTGATCTTATTGACTCTTATGAAATCCAAGACTTTATCCTTTACGATATCTCTTTTCCAAGAATTTTTATGATTTTCTACACGAAATTATTAAAGCATGAGAGATACGAAATTCCTTAGCAATCAGAGTTTGATGAATCCTCTTAAAGATTTACTTATAAAATCCTTCTTCTTCAGAGTTGTTAGGATTAAGGTCAAGAACGTTATGTTTATGATGAATTCTTCTCAGAACCCTATAGGTTCCCACGTATATTATATGATCATTCTTAATCACTCTGTGAGTTCCTATGTATGTCTAAGAGCCTTCTTGATCTTTCTATAAGTTTCATGAGTCCTATTATGAAAAGTGTCAATTTTACAAACTATGATTTTTCCTCTAAAAGAGAAGTTTCAATGATTTTTAGGCACAACAATTTTGACACAATGACTTATGAATTTACAGGTCTTACAACAATGATAAACTATGATAATGATACAATGATGACTTATAATGATAAGCTTGGTTGCTTAAATATGCTTTCGAGTAAATCTCGCAGTGTAGTAAAAAAGGGAGTAGTATTATTAACCGAGAAGGCTTCGTACTTGAAATTATGTATGCCAACGTAGGTTATGGATCCTTTCCGTTGGTTCGAATGACTCCTTATGTGCCCCTGGTACGGGCTTTTATGGATCCTTGCTAGCAAACTATGTCATGATGTCATACACCCCAGCAAGGTATGCGATGGCTTAGCTGATCGAGCCTCCATGTTTACATGGTGAGTTTATGTAGGTTAAGTTAAGAACCTCCCACAATGAAATAATGAATGATGATGTAAAGTTTAATTTTAAAACAAAAGTCAACCTATTGACTTCATGTTCTTGAGTTTCTTCATATTATTTATCTACTATTGGTTGCCCTATCAATTATCAGTTATGTTATGTTTCATTAAGCCATTTTACATACACTATAATCCTATGTACTCACGTCCCTTTTGCCGGGGTTTATAATGTAGTCTTAGGTACTCATATCGATGATCAAGCTGTATGCTAGTATTATCTAATTCCGCTATTAGTGAGCCCCACTTGTTTTGGATTTTGTTACTTCACTCAGCTTTATTAGTTTTTGACTATAAAGTATGCCGAGTGCCTTGTCTCGGTAAAACTGTTACACCCCACCTTGGGAGGCGTAACTAGCACCTAGTGCCACACTGGGACCTAGGCTAACCTAGCTGGACATATGCACCTCAAGTGCCTGCTAGCTACTTAAAATCAAGAAAAAAAGCTATATCTCGGCTGTAAACACATCCTCGGGCCGACTAGGCCACACAACAAACCTGCATAAAAACAGCAAACCCAATAGTCACAATAATAAAATGATCCTATAAGGGCCGACAAGACCATCATGCTATCTAAGTCATAACAAAAGAAAGACAGGAAGTCATATATAAACTATAGCCGACAAGGCTGCTAACCGATAGCTAAGTTAGGTCCCACATAGCCAACACACAAAACATAACATACATAGGCCCCACGCAACCAACAACAACCAACAACTAGGAACCGTACTCTGCAAGTCTCTAAGAGTGGAATAGTGGCCGGGATAGGGCCCGACCTACCCAAAAGCTCTACAACAAAATGAACAAACCTTTCTAACTGACAACACTGAAGAAAAGGAGCTGACTGATCTGCTAAGGAGATCCTGAAACATATCTGTTCGTACCTGCAGGCAAGTGTGCAGCGCCCCATAGGTGAGCGTAAGTACACTATGTACCGAATATGTAAGGTATTAATAAAAGCTGAATAGAAGCTGATAAAGAATTGAAAGTAATCAATAAGAAGGATAACAATTTTAACTTGAATAGCCTTATTACAAACAAGAACCTCACCTGGCCCCCATAAGCTTGGAAGGTACAATCAGCACAGAATAACCTACCTGGCCTCTAGGTCTGCAATTGAGCCCTCTGGGCTCCTGTAACTACACCCTGGGCCCACAAGGCTCGATGGAGGGTCAGTAATGCCATGATGGCATAAGGGAAGTTCATATGTAGATGGACTTTGATACGGTCTTATAGGGTTGAATATAGTCCTTTCAGACATCACATAGCTCCTCTAAGTGATCTGTACCCCCGTAGGTAATGACACAATTAGCAACCCTGAGATTGGTCAATGGAAGGGCTATATTAGGTGGGGTCAATTCCAACCAAAGTACTACATTCTAGTCTCAATGATTAGCAGCTAATCACAATGTACCTGCTCGCAACTTACTTACAAAAGCATAGGTCGTATCGACTGTACGATGAGGATAACTTGCCAAAAAGGTTAGCCTTAACATACCTCAATTATCAATTTCATTTACCCAAACAGTTCCAACCTAAAGGCAGTAATTCCTCCAAATTGGAGCCCTTATGCTGAGAGAATAAAGCTATTTTCAATACTAGGAAACTGCTATTAACAATATCTTTAAGGACATTAGCTATAAATAAAACCTCATCCAATATGGCCCAAAACATATGAACTTCGAAGAATTTAAAAGGTAGAAACACTTACCTATCACTTGTAGCCGCTTAGGACTCAATTTGAAATGATTTCTACAACTTTTACTCAGCAGGATTCTGACAATCCGAGTGAGATTTTAAGAAATATCTCTATAGGGACGTTCTTCATAGGTCCAAAACTTGTTATCCAAGTTGAATTTGCATTTGAACAGATTTTAATGGCGTAATTCGACGAAAATCTCATAAAACGGCTGCTCAAGTTCGCTCCTCTTCTTTTTTTAAATTAAATACGGTGGCATTTATGCCATTTTATTAATAATAGAAGAGATAAAGAAACTACAAATTAATGTCATCTCATCTAATCAAAAAACGGAAACCCTATTCTAACTTTCCATTTCCTCTGCTGCTTCTGATGGATGTCTTCTTCGCTGACCCCATGCCTTCCTTTTTCAATATTCACTTCCTCCTTCTCCAACTCTGGGTGGTGAATGGGTTTGCACTGGTCTTCTGCACCAACAATTAACTCAGAAAGGTACTCTTTCAACTCATTCCCTTCGCTATACCATTCTTCTTCCTCCTCTGACTTTTGTTTTCTAGGTGAATCTCTGCGATGCAAGTTTTTCATAGGAGCTTCCTTCAAACCAGGTGAGGATCGTAAAGATGGATGTAGAGAAAATGTGTTGCTCAGACCCTCTTTCTTCATCCTCACTTGTGAAATTCAGATCTACGAAGCCCTAATTTTTGCTGCTCTTCCCTTTTCGAAGCTACCGTACATAGTAGTAAGTATCTTACCCACTAACTATTAATACTCTATAAAAATATAGTGGGGATTTTATAATTACCTATGTGCATGTTGCTGCTGTTTGGAACTAATTGTCTTCTTGAATTTAATTCTGATCTGTGGGATTTGCGATTTATCAGAATTTAGTACTTTCCTGCATTCACTTGGTAGCTAATAAAAAGTGTTGCATGTTAGCTTAGCCTCCTGTGTAAAAGCAAAATTAGCAAGCTATCAGCTAGCTGATTGGCTTCTCTAAAAGCATGTACTACTTGAATCCTTAATCTAGATAGCATCTCCCAGTTCTCCTCCATTATATCCGCTATCTCCCAAGTATCTTCCACTCCCTATTGAGCATCTTCTGCAAGCCTAAAGAATCAATCTCTAGAATTTTATTCAACTGTAAAGCTAAGCATTTTTTAAGTGCTTGCCTTAATGCTGTAGCCTCTGCAACCATGTTATTGGTGATTCCAATGGTTTGAGCTTCAGCAAATATAAGATCTCCTTGCTGATCTCTTAAGCAGAAATCATAGGCACTAATCCCTAGATTGCCTTTGCTTTCTCCATCCGTATTGCACTTTATCCATACAATTCCTGATATTTCCCATTTAAGAATTTTGTAATGAATTCCCAACCTGCAAATCTTGATGAACTCTATGATCTCTTCCCACTGATAAATCTGACTTCCTAGATGCATCAACTTGACTAGTTGATGAATAGTCTTCAAACATTGAGTTAATAACCTGTAATAGTTACAATCTTTGTCATGCCTTATATTATTTCTCTTCTTCCATAATTCCCAGCATAAAATTAGTAGAACTGCATTGAAAATTTCCTTCAAGCTATGATTTCCAGGAATGTTACACCAATCCTTGATGAGCTGTTGTAGGGATCTTCCATCAATTGATAAACCTGCAAAACTAGCAAACTGCTTCCATAACTTAAATGCTATGGGAGCTGTTAGAAAAAGATGTCTCCTTGTCTACATCTCATAATTCTCACAACAGTAACATCTAGAAGCAATCTGAATATTCATCCTCCTTAGAACATCATATGTGGCAACCCTTCCCTTCCATAGTCCCCACATGAAAAAACATATCTTATAAGGAAATCCTTTCACCGAAATATTCTTATACCAATCTCTTTCCTCCTTTCTACTTCTTAACCTTTCAAAAGCAGACTTTACAGTGAAAATTCCTTCAGAATTTTCCGTCCACCAAGGTTTATCATTCTCCTCTCCAATCACTGGTCTTATATTCTCCACATTGTAGTTAACCATTTCCATTGAAATTTTCTCCTTTAGTTTGTCAACATCCCAGTACCCTAAATGTATGAAATCTCTGACCTCTAATTCCTCCATTATGTCATGACCCGCAAGTACACCCGAGTCGTAGACACGGGACAAGGAGCCCCAAAAGACCCCAAGTCGACCCATGGCATGAGCATACATCTATTTCATTCACATAAGTGGAAGATTTAACACAAGAAAACGTAAACAAGTCATAATAATGGAGAAAATGCAATACATGAAACGATAAGCTGATAGCGAACTCTGAGGAGCTACTGAGGAGGGTGAGCCTGAGAGCCGGGTCTTGTATCATGAAATGATACATCATAGAAAGTACGCGGTCAACACATGAAATGTACTGAGTATGTAAGGTAAGTAAAACAGATATTTCAAACATGTATAAAACTCATAGGTGATCATAAGAATAGGACAACATGTTCATAACATAATTATCGTAATATGACATAAGGCTCAAGGTTTTCGAAATATTCATAAAGTAAACATAATCATAATCATAATAAGAGCATTACTTAACATAAATTGAGCCACCATTCATAATCTTAAACATGTATAAATCATGAGGAACAGTGGGAGGTTCTCTTAACTGACATACCCCATATGAGCACATATGAAGCCCGACTTGAAACCCTAGTCGGGAGGGTGTTCATACCTTGCCAAGGGTAGGAACCATGAAGGGCATGATCACACATGAAAAAGGCCTGATCACACATGAAAAGGGCCAATTGGGCTAGGGACAAACATGAAAGGGTCCCAACATACCTATGGTGGCACGTAGTTCATGAGATCCGGGGCTTAATCATTGGCTCCGAACCTACTCGGTGTTCGATACTACTCACAAAACATATATAGTGCTCATAATAATACATACATGAGTTCATGGACTAGTTAAATCATGATAATCGTAAACATGCTTGAACATATAAGAGCTAGCCATGACTTGCGGCCCGTGAGTAGGCTAAAAACATAATTCATGATTGATAAAATTCATACATACTTGTAGATCATGCATATAGCTTGGAATTCATAAGTTCATTATAAATAACAAAATAAATTCATAATTCATGTTGGGATTATCAAAAATACCAATGGATCAATGGATCATAAATCGATTCATCATGGGGCATGCATAGTCAAGCTTCATTATTTAAAAATTCAAAATCAACAATATTATAATCAATTTAAATCTCAAAGAGATGATTAAAATCAGTAGATTATGATAAGATTTCAAAATCACAAGACCCATAATTAAATTATTTAATTTATACAAATCAAATACAAAACCCAATGAGTTTTTAAATAAATTTTGGATAATTAATATAGAAGGAGCATGGGTGTGGAAGAATCCACCCATTTGAAGACCTTACATACCTGGAATTATCAACTCCTAACCCTCCTTAAAAGCCCAAGAATGAAATTGCAGGAATTGAAGTGAAAAGCTTGAAATCTCCCTTTGAATCCCCTCTCAAAGTCTTGCATGCATGAATGGGAGTTTAGAATAGGTCATCCTCTTAAAACTCAGCTTTTCCCAAGCCAAAATGACGTAGTTTAGGGCCTTATATCATGAAAAAGTCAAAAATACCCTTAATGAACCTGCCCTAAAAACTATCCAGATCTATCCCACGGGTGGGACTAACGGGTCGTTGGAACCAACGACGACCTGTCTCATCCCTCATTGAAGCCACTGCTAGTAGTCCATTCTCAAAACCCAAACAGTGGACCATCAGGACGACCCTTACCTTTAACCAACGACTCGTCATATCACCCGTGGGTTAACCCCCTGAACCTTGGCATCTCATCTGCTAATGGGTCACACCATGACCCGTCACAAGAAAAATTGGACCGTTGTTATCCCCTGTAGAGTCCACTAGAAAAACTAAAACTCAACAACGACCACAACCAACGACTCGTGGTCTATCCTCATGGGTCGTTGGAACGCCCGTTGAAAGTCACCTGAACAACCTATCTCCTTCCTACGACTACTAACGACGAATCGTTGTTTCCCACAACGAGTCATCACATCTCCCGTGGTATCCACTACCACCATCCTTTCCTCAACCAATGACAGCACACAATGACTCATGGTTTGATACCACGAGTCATTCTGTGGTCCGTTCTGTGATGTTTTGCCAGTTTTTTTGCACTCTTAAAATTTAACTCCCGGGTCTATTCTTAAGCCTTCCAGGGGTATTACAATATCTCCCCCTTGAAAACATTTGTCCTCGAATGTAGGAAACAAGCAGCAAACAGAAACATACAATTTGTCATAGCTATATATTGATCATTTTAGCTGAAATTTTCATGGAATGACTACCTCTGGATCAAACCACATAGCTGAACTGTTCTCATGCTTCACATACGCATTCATACACATAAAAGAAACCTAAACACATAAACTGAACATGAAAACTAAATGGGATCATAGGGAGAAACTGATAGCTTAAGTCAAAACTGAGCCGGTAGAGAACAAATGTGTATATCTAGCCATTATATCCGCTTTGGCTTCCCACGTGGCTCTCTCAACATGCTGATTCCTCTATAATACTTTCACTGAAGATACTTCTTTGTTCCTTAATTTATGGACTTGACGATCTAAGATTTCAACAGGGATTTCTTCATAACTGAGGCTGTCTTTTACTCCAATGCTGTCTACTGGAACTACCAAGACTGGATCACCCAAACACTTTCTCAAAAGCGACACATGAAACACCGGATGAATTGAAGATAACTCCGAGGACAAGTCCAACTCATACGCCACCTTACCAACTCTTTCCACAACCCAGTAGGGACCAACATAACAAGGACTGAGTTTCCCTTTCTTTCCGAACCGCATGACTCCCTTCATGGGATATACCTTTGGAAATACCCAGTTATCCACATCAAACTCCAAATCTCTTCTCCTTACATCAATATACGATTTCTGACAACTCTGAGCTTTTTTTAACTGGTCCCTTATCAATTGGACCTTTATCATCGCCTCGTGAACCGCATATGGCCCTATCATGGCTACCTCACCAACTTCAGACCATCCAACGGGAGATCTACACCTCCACCCATAGAGGGACTCGAACAGTGCCATTTGGGTACTAGAGTGATAACTGTTATTATAGGAAAACTCTATCAAGGGAAAATGATCATCCCAACTACCTTTGAAATCCATAACTCATGCCCTCAACATATCCTCGAGGGTCTAAATGGTTCATTCTGCCTGGCCATCCGTTTGCGGATGGAATGCTGTGCTGAGCTTAATCTGAGTTCCAAGTCCCTTATGAAAAGACCGCCAGAAATGGGAGGTAAACTGAGTACCTCGTTCTGAAATAATAGACAAGGGCACTCCATGAAGTCGAACCAACTCCTGAATATACAACTTGGCATAATCATCTGCTGCATCCATGGTCTTGACCGGTAGGAAGTGTGCAGCCTTTGTTAACTTGTCTACCACAACCCAAATGGAGTCATAGCGCCGGGGAGTACGAGGTAAACCTGTAACAAAATTCATATTAATTTCTTCCCACTTCCAAGTGGGGATGTTGATATCCTAAAGTACGCCTCCCGGTCTTTGATGCTCGACTTTCACTTGCTGGCAGTTTGGGCATTTTGCTACGATGTAGGTGATTTGAGAGTTCGGATATTGCATGAGACACATAAACGACCCTGTTATCATAGCACACCATCTACTCCTTGGGAGAAAACCTCCACCTTTTGACTCTGCACTGCCTCCTTCAGCTCGCTCAAAATAGGATCCTCATCTTGCCTGGATTTAACATCAACCACCAAGGACGATTCTGACCCACTATGTACAACCACACCGCCATCGGCTGAGTCGGTCAATCTAACTTCCAGTCTTGCAAGTTGGTGGACATCTTTCACCAACTCCTTCTTCCCCTCATCCACATGAGACACACTATCCATTGAGAGCCTACTAAGCGCATCTGCAACCACATTTGCCTTGCCCGGTGGTATAGGACGCTCATGTCGTAGTCCTCTAGCAACTCCAACAACCTCCTTTGCCGAAGATTTAGATCCTTCTGTACGAACACATATTGCAAGCTCTTGTGATCCATACATACATCCACGTGAACCCCATACAAGTAATGCCACCATATCCTTAATGCAAACACTACCGCGGCCAACTCAAGATCATGGGCTGGGTAATTCTTTTTGTGAACCTTTAACTGTCGTGAGGCGTATGCTATCACCTTCCCATGCTGCATCAACACACATCCCAGTTCGACTCTCGAATCATCACAATATACAAAAAAGCCATCGGTACCCTTGGATAAAGTCAACACTGGTGCTGAAGTGAGTTGGGTCTTCAATTCTTGGAAGCTTTTCTCACAATCCTCTGACCATTAGAACTTCACCTTTTTCTGAGTCAACCCAGTCAAAGGTGCCGCAATAGATGAGAAACCCTCAAAAAACCTCCGGTAGTAGCCTGCTAGGCCCAAGAAACTCCGAATTTCTAAAGGATTCACCGGTCTAGGCCAATTTTTCACCGCTTCGATTTTCTGAGAATCCACCCTTATGCCCTCACTTGACACCACACCACATGGCCCAAAAATGCCACCGAGTCCAACTAAAATTCACACTTGCTAAACTTTGCATATAATTCACGATCCTTGAGGGTTTGAAGTACTACCCTCAGGTGAGCGGCGTGCTCCTCCTCGCTTCGCGAGTATATATGGATGTCATTAATGAACACAATCACGAACATGTACAAGTATGCCTTGAATACCCTGTTCATCAGGTCCATAAAAGTTGCAGTAGCATTGGTTAGTCCAAAAGACATAACTACAAACTTGTAGTGGCCATACCGGGTTCTGAAGGATGTCTTTGGAATGTCACACTCCCGAACTCTGAGCTGGTGATATCCAAACCTAAGATCTATCTTCGAGAAACACCTGGCACCCTAGAGCTGGTCAAATAAATCATCAATCTTGGGCAAAGGGTACCTGTTTTTGACAGTGACCTTATTAAGTTGTCGATAATCAATACAATCCGAAGGGAACCGTCCTTATTTCGAACAAATAGAATCGGTGCACCCCATGGAGACTTGCTTGGTCTAATGAAACCCTCATCCAACAAATCCTTTAATTGATCCTTTAACTCCTTTAGCTCAGCTGGAGCATCCTGTAAGGAGGGATAGAAATAGGCTGCATATCGGGCAATAGATTAATATCGAAATCAATCTCCCTCTCCAGAGGAATACCTGGCAAATCATCAGGAAACACCTCTGGATATTCGCACACCACCGAAACTGACTGAATAGTTGGGGTCTTGGACTCCACATCCTTAACCCTAACTAGGTGGTACACGAAACCCTTAGAGATCATCTTTTGGGCTAAGATAGGAAATAAACCGACCGACTGGTACGACTGAATTACCCTTCCATTCCAAGACTGGCTCCCCTGAAAATTGGAATTCCACTGCTTGGGTCCTACAATTAATCGAAGCATAACATGCAAACAATCAATCCATACCCAAAATGATGTCGAAATCAGTCATGGCCAATTATACTAAGTCCGCGGAGCTAATCTTATGCAACACCGTAATGGGGCAACCTCTATATACCCGCCTAGGTACAACTAACTCACCAAATGGAGTAGATACAAAGAATGGTTTAGACAGAACTTTAGGACTAACTCCAAATCTACTAGCAATGTAAGGGGTCACAAAAGACAAGGTAGCTCCTGGATCTAACAAAGCATAAGCATCGATATGGAAGACTTGCAACATACCCGTGACCACATACAACGAAGCCTCCTGCTCCTGGCGAGGCACTAGAGCATTAAACCTATTTCGACACTGACCACCTGCCGAACTAGTGGAGGCATCTTGCTGAGGGAGTCGTACTGCTGGAGCGGTAGAATTGGCTACAGGGCAATCTCTGATCCTATGTCCGGGTTTGCCACACCTGAAACAAGCATCCTCACCGACCAGGCACCTCCCGGGATAGTTTTTGGCACATCTTGCACACGCTGGGAAAGTGCGCTCCACCTGCATGCTATCATGATCCTTCGAGCCTGGCGCCCTACTTCTCTATTCTCCCTTGAACCTGGATGGCATGCTAGCCAATAATAGAGCTGGAGTAGTGATCCTGTGCTGAGACTGCTGTCATGATCCACCTCCCGACCTAGTCTGAGAAACCCTGTAGCTGTTGGTCCTGGCCCTCTTGGCCTCTCTCTACCTCCTATAGACCAACTCCATCTGCTGGGCATGCAATACAATATGGGGAAAGTTGATGTCCTGGTGTAGCATGGCAATCCGACAATCCTTATCCAAGTAATCTACTACTCCATACACAAAGCGACTCACCCGAGCTCGCTGATCCGCCACCAACTCCGGAGCATATTTAGATAATTGAGTGAACTTCAAGGCATACTCCTGGACTGACATGTTTCCCTGCTTCAAATTCACAAACTCAGCCACCTTGAGCTCCCTCATTTCCCAAGGAAAGAACCGATCCATGAACGCGGTATGGAACTCATCCCAACCTATCGGGCCTGCACCCGCTTCCCTAGCACCACTCCATTACTTGAACCATATATGTGCTACCCACTTGAGCTGATAGGAGGTCAAATCAACACATTCCCCATTATTCACCCCCATAACCTGGGTGATCTTCAAAATTTCCTCAATAAAGTCATGTGGGTCCTCGTCCACCTTCGACCCTGTGAACTTCGGAGGGCTCATTCTGAAAAATTCCCTCACCCTAGCAGCTACCGCATTCCCATTTTGCGGATAATGGGACACCTTATGATTTTGGACCTGGGCTGTCATGGCCTATGCTTAACAACTGGATCACCGCCCTAAACTTAGCGTCGGTGGCTGGCTCTGGTACATGCTCCTCATGAACGGGTGGAGCTGGCTGATGCCCTCCATCATGGGTACCCTCATGATCATCACCATTATTGTTCCTCCTGGAATTTACTCGTCGTGGAGGAATTATTCTGCAAATGCGAATAGCGTGAATTAGAGGAGTAAAGGATGCTCATCACATAACATAGATCATGAAAGAAGGGAACATTCCTAAACGTCTAGTAGCCTCTTCGTCATAAGTGTGGCGCGCTTCACACCCATGAAAAAGACTCTACTTAACGCGACTTTTAGACACCCTAGGACACTTCAAACCTATGGCTCTGATACCAAGTTTGTTATGACCTGCACGTACACCCGAGTCGTAAACACGGGAAAAGGAGCCCTGAAAGACCCCAAGTCGACCCATGGCATGAGCATACATCTATTTCATTCACATAAGCGAAATACTTAACACAATAAAACATAAAAAAGTCATAATAACAGAGAAAATGCAATACATGATCCATATATGATGGCTGAATACAACTTATAGTCTGAAGAGCCTCTAATCATGGAAGACGGGTTGATGGGACAACACCCCAGCTAACCCTACATTACTGAAACTAAAAGAGAAACAATAGAGTCTATACATATAGCCCTCGAAACATGAGGACTCACCAAATAAGCTGATAGCGAACTCTGAGGAGCTATCGAGGAGGGTGAGCCTGAGAGCCGGGTCCTGTATCATGAAATGATACAACATATAAAGTATGCGGTTAGTACGTAGAATGTACTGAGTATGCAAGGAAAGTAAAATGGATATCTAAACATGTATAAAACTCATAGGTGATCATAAGAATAGGACAACATGCTCATAACATAATTATCGTAATATGACATAAGGCTCAAGGTTTTCTAAATATTCGTAAAGTAAACATAATCATAATCATAATAAGAGAGCATTACTTAACATAAATTGAGACACCATTCATAATCGTAAACATGTATAAATCATGAGGAACAGTGGGAGGTTCTCTTAACCGACATATCCCATATGAGCACACATGAAGCCCGACTTGAAACCCTAGTCGGGAGGGTATTCGTACCTTGCCAAGGGTAGGAACCATGAAGGGCGTGATCACACATGAAAAGGGCCAACTGGGCCAGGGACAAACATGAAAGGGTCCCAACATACCTACGGTGGCACGTAGTTCATGAGATCCAGGGCTTAATCATTGGCCCCGAACCTACTCGATGTACAATACTACTCCCAAAATATATATAGTGCTCATAATAATACATACATGAGTTCATGGGCTAGTTAAATCATGATAATCGTAAACATGCTTGAATATATAAGAGCTAGCCATGACTTGAGGCTCGTAAGTCGGCCAAAAACATAATTCATGATTGATAAAATTCATACATACTTGTAGATCATGCATATAGCTTGAAATTCATAAGTTCATAATAGATAACAAAATAAATTCATAATTGATGTTGGGCTTATAAAAAACACCAATGGTTCAATGGATCATAAAACGATTCATCATGGGGCATGCATAGTCAAGCTTAGTTGTTTAAAAATTCAAAATCAACAATATAATAATCAATTTAAATCTCAAAGAGATGATCAAACTTAGTAGATTATGATAAGATTTCAAAATCACAAGACCCATAATTAAATTATTTAATTTTATACAAATCAAATACAAAACCCCATGAGTTTTCATATAAATTTTGGATAATTAATATTGAAGGAGCATGGGTATGGAAGAATCCACCCATTTGAAGACCTTACGTACCTGAAATTATCAACTTCTAACCCTCCTTAAAAGCCCAAGAATGAAATTGAAGGAATTGAGGTGAAAAGCTTGAAATCTCCCCTTGAATCCCCTCTTAAAGTCTTGCATGCATGAATGGGAGTTTAAAATAGGCCATCGTCTTAAAACCCAGCTTTTCCCAAGACAAAACAACGTAGTTTGGGGCCTTATATTATGAAAAAGTCAAAAATACCCTTAATGAACCTACCCTAAAAACTGTCCAGATCGATCCTACGGGTGGGACTAACGGGTCATTGGAACCAATGACGACCCATCACATCCCTCGTTGAAGCCACTGCTGGTAGCCCATTCTCAGAACCCAAACAACGGACCGTCAGGACGACCCGTACCTTTAACCAACGAATCGTCACATCGCCCGTGGTTAACCCCCTGAACCTTGGCATCTCATCTCCTAACGGGTCACACCACAACCCGTCACAAGAAAAAATGGACTGTTGTTATCCCCCATAGAGTCCACTGGAAAAACTAAAACTCAACAAAGACCACAGCCAACGACTCCTGGTCTATCCTAATGGGTCGTTGGGATGCCCGTTGAAAGTCACATGAACTGCCTATCTCCTTCCTACGACTGCTAACGATGACTCGTTGTTTCCCACAATGAGTCGTCACATCTCCTGTGGTCTCCACTGCCACCATCCTTTCCCCAACCAATGACAGCATACAACGACTTGTGATTTGATACCACGAGTCGTTTTGTGGTCTGTTCTATGATGTTTTTCCAATTTTTCTGCACTCTTCAAATTTAACTCTCGGGTCTATTCCTAGGCCTTCCCGGGGTATTACACATTGCATGATCTTTCCTCCAAATAAAAAAAATCCCCCTTTTGAGTCCAGTTATCAAACCAGAAACTGGTAGACAGCCTTAATTTTCCACCATATAACTTGAACAATTTCATCTATAATCAGTACCATTCTTCTCCAAATCTGAGAGGCTCCTCTACCATGTGCTAATATAGGATTAACCTTTTTACAATATTTATTCCAAGAGAAGGATCTCCATAAAGAAGAAGTTGAAGTTCTAAAATTCCACCACAATTTGGCTATAAGAGCTTTAGACATATCGTGAACTGATTTGAGACCCACTCCATCCTCCTCCTTAGTAAAACACATATCATCCGAAGAGACCCAATATTTACCCTGAACTCCTCCAACTTACTCCAAAAGAATTTTGCAAACACCTTATGCAATTGATTGAACACACTTTTAGGAGGGTTTAAAGTAGATAATAAATAAACTTGCATAGTTTGTAACACATGTGCAATTAAAATATATCTCCCTCCAAAAGAAAACCATTTATTTTGCCAGGCCATGATCCTCCTAGTTATTTTTCTGATGTTATCCTCAAAGTAAGATTTTTTCCCCCTCACATAATAAACTGGACATCCTAAATAAGTGAAAGCGAAACTTCCTTGATTAATACCTGTCCATCTTCTTATTCTTGCACTCAACCAACCATAACCTTTTCATGAAGATAAAAGAAAATCTTCTATCTATTAATCATCTGTCCTGATATCTTCTCATACTCCATTAGAGTAAACACAATTTTCATCACTAAGCTTTTCTCCCCTAAAAAGAATAGAATAGTATCATCATCATATGACAAATGATTAATTTCTGGACTCCACTTTGGCATTCCAAACCATCTGAAATTAGGATCTTCATGAAGCTTATTCAATCTTTTGATAAAACCTCAGAAGAAATGATAAACAAAGTAGGAGAAATTGGGTCACCCTATTTAATCCCTCTAAAAGATTTGAAAAAACCAGCAGACTTACTATTAATTAACACTGAATACCAATTATTAGATACCAACCTCCACACCATGTCAATAATAATTTCAGAAAAACCAAACTTCCTTAGAACTTTAGTTTCCAAGAAACCCTATCATAAGCCTTGGCCATATCCAACTTAACTACCATATTTTGCCATTTATTCCTCTTATTCATATCCCTGATAATCTCCTGAGCTAGCAAAACATTTTCTGTGATACTCCTCCCTTTCATAAAATCAGTCTGATTCCTAGAGATTATCCTTGGCAAGTGAACCTGTATTCTATCATGTAAAACTCTGGATATGATCTTATTAATAAAGGAGCTAAGGCTGATAGGTCTATAATCAATAAGCTTTTTTGCTCTTTCCTTTTTTGGAATTAACACTAGGTTTGTATGAGTAATGAACCTAGATAATTCCTTCCCACAGAAAAAAGCTTTAACCATATTAGTCACATCTTCACCAATGATCTCCCAGCTAGCTTGAAAGAACCTTCCTGAAAAACCATCAGGACCACTAGTGCTATCACCATTCAATTCAAAGACCACACTTTTCACCTCTTCTTCAGTTGGCAGTTTAACTATCTCCTCATTCCGATCCAGTGAAATGAGTTGAGGAATATTCTCCATTAAAATAGAATCAGTGAAACTACCTTTCTCCTTGAATTGATCCTCAAAAAGTTTCACTGCCTCTCTTTCAATATCCCCTTGTTCATTCAACACCACCCCCTGATTACTCCTTATTTCTCCTATAAACAACTTCTTCCTCCTTCCATTCACATAAGAATGAAATTTTTTTAATTATTATCTCATCCTTAAACCACTTCATGCCTGATTTCTGTCTCCAATTTTCTTCTTCATATTTCCTGTACCTCTTTAATTCTGCCTCTGCCTTTATAAGTTTCATCCTATTCTCTTGGGATGGTAAAATCTCCAACTGTATTTCACTTACTTTCACCATATCTTCTAGAGTAGAAACTCTTTGAAATATGTCCTCATAGGTAGCTTTACTCCAGACAGCCAAAGCTTTCTTGAGATTATGATGTTTTGCCTTGAACATCATGAAAGGAATGCCCATGAAATCCACTTTCCAATTATCCTCTATAAGTTTCTTAAACTGACTATGTCCTGTGCAGAAGTTGATAACCTTAAAAGGATTCACCACTACTTCTTCATCTGAATTACAAATGAAATGCAAGGGAGCATGATCTGACCCCTGTCTTATTAAGTGATGTACCTCACTAGATGGTAATATGTCAAAAAACTCCTTATTTTCCAAAACTCTATCTAGTCTTTTGAAGATGCAATCCTCCTCCAATCTCCCATTCCACCAAGTAAAAATACTGCCCCTGAAAATAAGTTCCTTTAACTCACAGTTATTTAAGCACTGTACAAAGTCTATTGCTTCACTCTGATAAAAATCTAAACCTCCTTGTTTCTCATCTTCATTCAAAATTCATTGAAATCTCTACCAACAACCCATGGATGAGTATTGTGAAGAGCAACAGATTGTAAATCCTCCCAAAGTTCCAACCTTTCCAAAGCACTGCATCTAGCATATACTGAAGAAATTTTAAACCTTTTACCAAAGGCTTCAAATTTCATAGTAATTTGTTGATGAGTGTCTAGCTCCACTTCTCTTTTCCAAAAATCCCTCCAGAAGATCCAAATTTTACAAGAAGTATTAGTAACTGCATGATCCATCCCCCATCTTTTTTTAAATTGTTCTAGATTCCCTAGCCCCTGAAATGGCTCCATTAAAGCTATGAAAGAGTATTGGTGTCTTCTATTTAAATTTGTTAATCTCTTAAAAGTTTTTTGAGTATTAATAGATCTTATATTCCAAAAAATGATCTTATCAATCATTGATCACTGCTATAAGCTCTCTCTTTACTGCTCCTTGTTTGTACCTATAACAGGACTGCTACATGATGTTTGACTTTTTTGGAAGTTGCTTTTATATCTGCAATATGCCTTGGAGAAAAATCCCCCGTCCTTCCTATATTATTAATGTTCTCCACTTCCTCATCCATATGCTCCTGATGCTGATCTTCTTGTACTTCTAATCCTATTAAATTCATAAGATTGCTTGGTTCCTCTCCCTCCTTAGCTTCAAGTTCCTTATCTGTATATTATCGTTCATATTAATTTGCCTCTTTATGTTATCCTTCCCCTCTTTCCGTGGCTCCTAAATAATTATTGCATTGTCTATAGCTATTGCCTTCTCCAAGTCCCCTTTAGTAACATTGTCTGATTGAGAGCTTTTTCTCCTTTGTATCAACTTCATTATGCTTTGTACCACCATTATCATTATCTCTCTTGAGATTTATGTTTGATCTCTCCCCTTCTTTCTCATTCTCCTTCAGTACATCAAACTGATTAGTTGTGTTCACCTCATTAACTTCCTGCTGCTGCTTTTGTTCCCATCTCTTTTCTTTGTCCTTCATTTCCCCTCCTTTCTCTTGTACAGGTCCTCTCTTCTTTATATTTCTTTGAATATGAAATTCCTACTCATTATTCCGCTTTATTCCACTGTCTACTGAGTAATCCCTTTACCCTCCTGTGTTACTTTTTCCTTTTGCACCTTCTTGTGCTTCTCCTCTTCCTCCCTAGGAAATAATTCAGGATGCAATATACAGCAATCTTTATCACTGTGACCTTGTAACTTGAAATTGACACAATATTTAGGTACATAGTCATATTTAATAGGAATCTACTTCTCTACCACCTCCCATTTTGTATTTTGTTTCCTACATTAATCCTCTTAGGAAAATCCCCTAATAGATCCACTTCCACCTTAACCCTAGCACAACTGGGTCTTGTTTGGTTTTTAGTAGCCACATCAACCTGTAAAGGTTTCCCCACAGCTGATGCCAATGAAAATATAGCTTCCTTCATGAAAAAAATTGGGGGTATAGATGGGAAAGATATCCATGCAATTGCCATAGTTGTTTCCTCCTCCGGATCAAAAAGCGGATCCCACTTCAATGTCCTCATGGTATACGTCCACTGTCTACGCAAAATATTGAAAACTGGCTTGGACAGTAAATTAACATAATATTCCATATTAGCCACCCTAATTAGAATATGTTGACTATTCAACACTCCAATAGAACATTCTCCTTTCAAATTACATTGCTTTGAGTTCAGTTTCCTTAAATCATGAATGTCAGGCGCTCCATATGAAAATTTCCCAATGATGGAAAATTGAAGATTCTCCTTAATAATCATTTGATTTATCTCTTCCTCCTCCCATATTGTTCATGGTTCACCATGTAATTAGGTAACTAGTTTCATAGGAACAGGTTTGACTTGAACAGGTGCAGGTTTTAATGTGGTAGCATAGTTAATTGCTGACGTACTTTCCTCCCTCGGGGAGGTTGTCTGGCAAAATGGTGTCCATATCCACCGATGAAAGTCACAATTCTAGTAGACAATAGGAATGACGACAGTAGGCAAAGTAGTTTTTTTCGGTGATGCGCAAGTTCGCTCGTCTGCTTTGGGGAAATATTGAAAATGATTCACTAAGACTTAAAGGAGCTTATATATATTTGAGGCGGTGTGTAGGGGGCACGGCGCGCCGCCCATAGTTCAGGCGCGATGCGTCGGCCAATGTGCTAGTATGGCCACGCAACGCGGCGCCCGGTGCCTCTGCCTCCGGTCCCATCCTCCTGCTCGCTTGACAACATGCTTGTATGCTCATTCCTCGAGCCCTTCCTCACATGTAATCCAAAACTCTCAACATACGTACGCATGTATCTGTTAAACGATAGAACTTACAGGGTATAACAAAAACAATTATTCCATTTATAATAGAGGCTTCATAGATTCTTATGGTTCATGTTTATGTAAACTTGGCAGGTCTTTTTTATAAATTGATTATTATTTTTTTCTGATTTTTAAAGATTGAGTCTAACGAGTCCAAAGATTCTTCCGCTTATGTTAGATGTATGCTCTTGATGAATACCATGGTATGTGGTTCGCTCAGGCCAGCAATGGCATCGGTGTCGGTCACGTCTAGGCCTTAGGCTGGGGCATGAAAAACTTGGTATCAGAGCACTAGGTTCAAGTGACCTAAGGACTCTATGAAGCCGTGTCAGAAGAGTCTTATTTATCATTGTGAGGGCTCCACATCTATAAACGAGGGACTACAGACATTTAAGAAAAAATTTCCATTTTTTTATTACTCTAGATTGTGTAGCATAGCTATATCATAAGAAACTATTCTGATTGTTGCGTTACTCCAGAACTGCCGACTACGCCTCACCTTCAAAGTGATAGAAGTGATAAAGCTAAAGCTCTTGTATATGTGATACTTTTAGATGAAGTCATCAAAGGTGGAAGAGATTACACAAGGCTTGTTGTAAACCCATTAGTGCATTGAAATATCTTATTTCAAAGGATATACTCTGATTTAGATAAATCATGCATTTTAGTCTAACATAAGATGTGCGTTCAAATCATTATCGAAATATCGATGTGAATAATACCCTCTTAGAGAGAATATGTATCTCAAGGTTTGGGTAAAGTTGTCAATTAAGGGATGATATGATATGAGTTGTTGTAATCCGTAAGTAGTAGAATATATGCCAGGACCAGGATATGGAGTCATGAATGTAGTAGCCAAGAAGTGAAAATAGTGTTTAATTGAAATATGCAACTAGAGTCGTATAAAATTTAGGCAAACAAAAGGATGACTATGTCCTAAGGCGCTGACAAAGAGGTAGTGAGATTGGCATAGACACTACAACACATTTGGCCTAAGGCTACATTAATTTTAGACCACACTTCAAAAGTGTTGCTAAAAACACCTATGAGAACGATTATAAAGCATGGACTTTGTTTTGAGCTTTTGGCTATAGAAAATAAGGCAACACTAGCAAAATCTGCTCTTTTGAGGTAAAAATTACGCCATATAAGCATTGCCAAAAATAAAACTATTTGCAATGCTTATTTATATATATTTTGCTACATTTTTAAACGTTTTACTTTTATAATTTCAAAATGTCACGGCCTAAATAGATAGGCCGTGAGGGCGCCTACATCGACTCTGCTCGATAGGAGAACCCTTACAACATTTCTATAAATCAGACAAGAAAATAATTTTTAGCATTTACGTCACTTCTCATTAACTGCTAAAAATTCCCAATAAATTAACATTACAAGATTTATCTAACATAAATCTCCCAAGATTTAGTCTAGACAGGTACAAGAGCTCTATTTGAATACTTGACAAACAAAATGACCTTGCTTCATCGGGAAGAGGAATACTAAAGCTGGAGTTGAGTACTCCATGCCAATCAAGGAACTTGTAATGACCCGAATGTAGACCCAGATAGAGACACAGGACAAGAAACCCCGAGAGGCTCCAAGTCGACCCATGGCATGAACATAATGTCTAAACTCAACATAATACAACGAAAGTTCAACATAATTAACATAGCGAAAGTCTGCATATATATATATATATATATATATATATATATATATTAAGCTAAAACTGAATCAACAACAACAAGTTGATTTCTACATAACGTCTGAAAAGCCTTTAACATAACTGATGAGTTGATGGGACAACATCCCCAACTAGCTTGACAAAGTATGAACTAAGAGGAACATAACAAACTATAGATAACTGAACATCCTCGAAGGATGAGGAATCACCAACACCAGCTGGATAGGTCGGAGAGGGAAGCAGAGCCTAATGATGTGGCTGAGACTGATCCCTCAGAATTGTATTATGAAATGATACAACATAGAGTATGCGGTCAGTACTTGGAATGTACTGAGTATGCAAGGTAAGTAAAAACGGACAGTTAAAACACATATGATTTCATAAGAGTAGGAAAACATGATCATAAAGTAAATATCATAATGTAAACATAGGGCTCAAGGTTTTCTAAACATTCATAAATTAATCATAATCATAATCATAGGAGAAAAGCTTCATTAAACATGACTTGACCCAACGTAACATAAACACGATCATGCATAAATCATGAGGAATAATGGGGGAACTCGTCATAACTGACACCATCATGATAGAGCTTACATGATTCCCCAAATATCTTGCTCAAGTGGGCAGAGCCCTCCCAGGCTTTCCAGGAAAGGGATGTGCAGTATGTGATATTACGAAAAGTGGGATCCATTAACATTTGGAGATATATAATCCTATGGTGGCACGTAGTTTTGAGACACCAACATAGTTCTTTGAACATCGTGCTGGTCGGTGCTAGACACTGCTCCCTAAAACATGCACATGGCTCATATCATAATCATAAATCATTCTTAAAGTACATGAACAATTATAACATAACATACTTGATCATATTTGAAATACATGATTGGCCATGAATAAGAGCCCATAAGTTGGCCAAGAATCATAAATCCATAAATCATTAAATCCATGCATACTTGTAAAACTTGATATACTTGCTGTTTATAAATTCATGATGAGCATTTGAGAGAATTCATATCATAAATCATAAATCAAACTGGGCTAAAGAAAATCAAGATCATAATGAAATCATAACTTGACTTTGCATGAAATATACATAATTAGGCATAATTAAATGAAAATTCAAATCTATAAATTTATAATTAAAATAGTTATAAAATCTACCCATAAATCATAAAACATGATTTGATACATGAAGGGAATTGACCCATAGATAGATCATAGAGAAGTTCATAAGCATTGAGATAAACCCCGTAGATCTTGAAACTTGAATTTAGAATTGAAATCCATAAAATTTGAGAAGAAACTAGGGAATGGGAATGAAAAGAACTTCCATTCATAGCCTCACATACCTGGATAAATCGAATTCACACTCTTACTTGAAAACCCAAAGGAAATTGGAGAGAATTTGATGAAATACCTCAAACTTGATCTTCAAGGAAGGGAGCTTACCCCCTTAAACACACTATTCAGATCTTAAAACGATGTAGTTTAGGACCCTAGGGCTTAGAAATAATGAAAATACCCTTAATGAAAAACCTAAAAAATCTGCACTGCTAGTGACCACGATCGATCCAACGGATCGTACCTCGATCTATCCAACAGATCGTACCTCGATCTATCCAACGGATCATACCTCGATCTAATGGGTCGTGATTTCCTCTAGTAGGATCGTTGTATTTCCCACGTACCACACCACAACTCATAGCATCTATCAATGGATCGTTGTATCCTTCCATTACCACGACTGGGAGAAAATCCCTGCTCCTTCCTACAGGTGGAAGTAACGACCCGTCGTCCTCACCACGGGTCATATCTTGACCCGTACAATCTAGCTCTGCCAACCTATCCCACAACCTACGGGTCCTAACCACGATCCATGGTTCCTCACCATGGGTCTTCCCATGAGTCGTGTCACACCCCGAGCCTACACTCTAGACATAACACGATACTTGAAGCAACAAGTGACCCCAAGTCAACCCCTAGTTTATCACTCACTAGTATTTTCAGTAAACATGCACAACGGAACTTTTAAATAACAACATTAACTAGTTTAAGAAAATGTAAAGACTGAAAGTAATGAAGAAAGTAACATTTTCTGAAATACATCTCTAAAAACAAGTCTGGTCTGAAAGCCATCTACTGAGGAGTTGTTGGGACAACCCCCAGCTAACTCTAAGTCTATAGAAAATCATAACTCAAATGAAGAAAATAAAACAAGGCCCTCGAATAATGCGGATTCACACTTGATCTGCTGAAGTGAGATACTCTGAAACTGTAGTAGCTATCTGTGATGAATCTGAGAACCTGCAGCTATATCATGAAATGATACAACATAAAAATATGTGTCAGTACTTTGAATGTACTGAGTATGCGAGAGATAACATGCATAACATGAATAACTAATATTTGAATTGGTATGGCATGACATGACCAACTGAAAAGCTGAAATCTACTGCAACTGGTATAGAATTGATATGGTCTAGATTGACCTTCGCTGATGGTCAAAACATGCCCTAAGTCTATTTCTGATATGAACTGAACTAGCTAAGCTGGACTGGGCTGAACTGTATTGAACTGGACTGATTAGTGGGAGAGTCTCTAACTGACATATAACCACATGAAATAGACGTGGATTCCAATGTATACATCCTACCAGTAGGACCCAATATACCTTGCCAGGGTATAAAGGCATGAGCTGGGTGATCACAAAAGTCTAGGGCTGAACAGGCCAATAATCTATATTTGAAATCCTACGCTGGCAACGTAGTTATGGGAACCTGGGTGTGCTGGAACCCCGGTCCGCTTGGTTCTAAGTCCTACTCCCACTGGAAATCCTATTCTGAACTACTAGGCTGATAGCTCAAAACTGGGGCGCAAGACTAGTCAAGGACGTATAGCTGAAACTACCCTGAGAGTCTTATCGGACCAGATACTAAAACTGGATTCTAAGACTAGTCAAAACTGCTTATCTAGAAGCATCGTAACTGTCTAAATAACAAATACTAACTGAACTGAGGTCCTGGGGCTGGTCAGAGCTATAACTGAAATGTCATGACCGCCTAATGGACCAAATAACTATAATATGAGTTTGAGTCTAATAGATGAGAGGCACCACTGATACCTCAGGAAAAGATTATAGTCAAACTAATCAACTGACATTTCTTACTAGCACTGAATATTCTAGTACTTGACTGAAGCTGAACTAGTACTGATAGGGAAAAACAAGGAAGGATCTTGGGGACACAAGGGAAGAACTATTCCCTTGTTGAATTCCCACATACCTGACTAAAATTCTCCTGGAGAAAGAAACATGAACTGCTGCAAGAGATGAGAAACCCTAGTCTTGCTTGGAGGGTTCTTGAGAGGAGAACGTTCGATCTTTTCTGAGAACTGAGAGTGGGGAATGAGGAATGAACCGTTTTCCCCAACTAAAACATCTAAAATTAACACAAAAATGACGTAGTTTAAAGCTTGGGAGAGTACGAATTTGGGTGCCCCTAATGGGTGACCTAACGGGTTGTGGTGACTAACCACGACTCATGATCACTCTCGTCAGGTACACTGCCTGAGATCCTCAGTAGGTCACCACGAGGGACATAATGAGTCATGGTCAATGTCCAGTAACGAGTCATCTAATGAGTCATTGACACAGATGACGACTCATTGTGACACTCATCAGGTACACTTGCTAAAAAATAAATAAGGATGATAATGGGGGATATAACGAGTCGTTACTAGGGATCACAACTCGTTGACCCCACTCGTCAAGTACACTGGTCAACTAAATATACTCCCAACTCAATCCTGACCATGAGTGACTTAACGAGTTGTGTTCAGTGACCACGACTCGTGATGTCCCTCTTTGGGTACACTTTCTCCCCTCTTTAAATTATTAAACCTCCTTCTCACGGTTCACCTAATGAGTCGTGAGGTCACTTAACGACTCATTAGGTGGGTCATTCTAAAGCTTTTCTGCAGCTTTTCCAGATTTCCTAATTTAAGTTCCGGGATTAGATTTTGAGTTTCCGGGGCATTACAAATGGTAGTACTATCCTGGGGCCAATATCCACTTTAGTGTTACTCCTTAATAGTTATTTCTTTGTGAAGTATTTACTAGTTATCTTATCTAATTTCTTTAGGTCTGGTGAGGGGAACACCATCGGGGTCTGACTCTAGTATCTAAACTTTAGAGCTAATCCAGTAGAAAATGCAGGCTTGCCAAAATCTAGACCATAATTAAACGGTTACCCAACTTGAGGAATAAAACTAAGAAAATAGAGTAAGAGTATCAGCAAAACTAAACACAGAAATAACCGCTCAAGGGTAACATAATTTTGACTGGCTCTAGGATAGTATAAAGATTTAGCTACTCAAACTCATACTCCTCCTAGACAACATGGCTCTGATACCATTTAACGGATCGTAGAAAATGACTTGAAAATAAATTACAAAGGCAGGAGCAAAATAAAAGAAAATACTACAAGTAATAATAAAGTAGAAGAAAAAGACACTTACAAAGAGTTGTTTATTGATAAGAAGGAAATACAGAGAACATAGAGGGAAAGAGAGATTTGGGCAATTTGGAAGTGAGTGTAGTATTTTCCGAATGCCCTTCCTAATACAAGGTGAAGGTCTTAAATATACCTCAATATGATGAGTCAACTAATTACTACCTGCTATCTATTTACATGTGTCTACACGTGGCAGATTTAATTTTACACGGATCTATTTAAAAGATGTCTTCATCTTCTTGAAACTTGGTTTTCTTGAAATTTGATATTTGTCCTGATGTGACCTTGGAATTTGATATAATCATACCAGTTGTATGTTTGGAGTCTATGGGTTCTTGATAGGGGAATAGGTGTATGTAGATGATATACAAACCATTCAAACGGACTTAAAATTCTTTTAATTGTGAACTTCAAGTATCGAATACTATTAGGATTATCCGGACATTTTAATTTATGCTCAATTTTTACTGCATCGGTGTCTGTTAAAATGAACTCATAATACCTTCGGGATTTAAGGGGATCATCTGTCTCCACATAATTCCAATTTGTGTAGCAAGGTTTTAGTAACTCGAGTACTCCAAAAACCTTCATATTTTTAATCGAGGGCCATAATCGGCAGTACCTGTAAAACTGTTAGCTCAAACTGTTGTTTATTTGGAATATTTTTCTCCATTTTCTTTTTAGGAGTTGCTGTGTCAAGCCCCGAGCCTACACCCTAGGCGTAACACGGTACTTGAAGCAACAAGTCACCCCAAGTCAACCCCTGGTCTATCAGTTACTATCATTCTGAGTAAACATGCACAACAGAACTTTGAAGTAATATCATAAAATATTGATGAGAGACAGTATGAAAACATAAAGTTCAAACAATAGAATAATACTGATAAATCTAAAAATCAAGTATGTCTAAAAGCCATCTAATAGAGGAGTTGCTGGGACAAGCCCCCAGCTAACTCTAAGACTAACTGAAACTAATACATGACTGAAAGAAGGAAAATAGTGCCCTTGGATGATGAGGACTCACACTTCAACTACTGCAATGAAGAATCGGTACTACGACAACTAACAGTACTAGGTCTGAGAACCTGCAACTGTATCATGAGACGATACAACATAAAAGTATGTGTCAGTACTTTGAATGTACTGAGTAAGTGGGAGAAACATAACTGAAAATGAAGTCTGAGCTAAAATGACATGCAGTGACCAATAAGTAAGCTGAATTGAACTATTAATATAATTTGAAATGGTAAAGATGACCCTGTCTGATGGTCAAGGATGTGCCCTAAGTCTGAAACCCTGAGGCTGAGATACTGTACTGAACTAAGTTAAACTGAACTGAACTGAGCTGCTTATTTTGTAACTGGACTAGACTGACTAGTGGGAGAGTCTATAACCGACATATAACCACGTGAGCTAGACGTGGAGTCCGATATATACACCCCACCAGTAGGACCCAATATACCTTGCTAGGGTATAAAGGAATGAACTGAGTGATCACATAAGTCTGGGGCCAATCAGGCCAAGTCATACTGTAACCTACGCTGGCAATGTAGTTCTGGTAACCTGGGTGTGCTGGAACCCCGACCCGCTCGGTGCTAAGTTCTACTCCCACTGGAAAACCTAAACCGAACTACTAAACTGATAGCTCAAAACTGGGGTCTAAGACTCGTCAGGGATGTATAACTGCATTTACCCTAAAAGTCTTATCAGACCAGATTCTGAAACTGGGTTCAAGACTAGTCAGAGATGCTTATCTGGAAACGTCGTGACCGTCTAGGAACAAGCTGTAACTGAAATGGGGTCTTGGGGCTGGACAAAGCTATATACTAGAATGTCATGACCGCCTAATAGACAAAAAACTGTAAATCTGAGTCTGGTTCTGATAATTGAGAGGCACCACTGACACCTTGAACTAAGACTGAAGTCAAATTGATCAGTTGACAATTTCTGAATATCACTGAGGATTATAACATTCTGACTGAGACTAAACTGCTATGATTCTAGAGAGATTCTAGTTCTAACTAGTCTGGATTACTAGCAGCTAATAGAGAATTCAACTTATCCCAACAATATGGGAATTTCACAATATAGAGAAATTCAAGAATTATAGGAACTCCATTCAACGAACTAAAGTCATTCTGATTCTCGGGGTATTTACCCAACATATACATATAGCAAGAAATTTTAGGAATTCAGCCCAAAGCATTCTTCATTCACTAGAGGGAAATTAACAAGAAAAATCATTACTCGAAAAATTAGGGCTTAAACTCACCTTTTGTATGAACACCAAAAAATTGATAAGGAATTTATGAGGATCATATCAACAATATTCATGAACATTGTTCTAAATGAAATCAACAAAAATAACTATGAATACTCTTAATATTCGAAAGCTCAGGGCTTAAAACTGATAGAAGAAATTGAGGAGGATTTTGGGGACATTAGGGAAGAACAATCCCCTTGCTAAAACCCCACATACCTGGTGAAGAAACCTGGAGAATTTGCTTGAGAATCAAAGAGAAAAGTTCAGCCCTAGCCCTTGCTCTGAAATACTCTGAGAGAATTCTACGATGTTTCTCTGAGGGTTAACGTGAGAATGAGGGGAGGAATCGTCCAAACCCTCTAATAAGTCAGAAATTAGGTCCAAAACGACATAGTTTAAAGCTTAGGTGAATAGGAATTTACTAAATAGTCCTTAAAAGTTCGCTGGGAAAAATTGTCAGGTGCCCCTAACGGGTGACCTAATGAGTCATGGTGACTGACCACGACTTGTGGTCACTCCCGTCAGGTACACTGCCTGGGATCCTTAGTAGGTCACCACGAAGGACCCAATGAGTCGTTATCTATGACCACGACTCGTGGTCACCAATCGTGGATTACACTGTCTCATTCTGGAGATTTTATTCTAAGTCCCATAACGAGTCACTTAACTGGTCGTTGTCAGAGGTGATGACTCGTTGCACCCACTCATCGAGTACACTGACCAACTAAAACATTCCCAACTTAGGCCTGACCACGAGTGACTTAATGGGTCGTGGTCAGTGACCATGACTCGTGACGTCTCTCATTAGGTACACTGCCTCCCTCCTTTACATTAATCAGCCTTCTCCTCATGACTCACCTAACGAGTCGTAAGGTTACTTGATGACTCGTCAGGTGGGCCATCCTGCAACATTTCTGCAGTTTTTCAGATTTCCTGCTTTATGCCCCAGAATTGGATTTTGAGTTTTCGGGGTGTGACAATATCTCCACCTTGTAAACATTCGTCCTCGAATGTTAGAAAACACACAGGAAGTAGAAAATAACAATCAAAACCTTCAATTACTTCTCATTTAACTCCAAAACTGCCGGAATGACTATCTCCGTTTCAAAATACATATCTGAACTGAGTTTACTTATCATACATACATTCAAAAACATAAAAGAGACTTGAACATCTGAACTGAGTCATGAAAACTAAACTGAGTTCTAGGGTCATAGCTAATATGTCAAGCTGCATTGGAGCCGGTAGGGAATAAGTGCGGGTATTTGGCCATCATATCTGCTTCAGCCTCCCACGTAGCTCCCTCAACTTGCTGATTTCTCTAGAAGACTTTGAATGAAACTATTTCCTTGTTCCTCCGCTTACGCACCTGACGGTCAAGGATCTGGACTGGTACTTCCTCATATGAGAGACTATCTTTTATCCCTACGCTGTCCAATGGCATAACTGAGGTTGGATCTTTGATGCACTTCTTCAAAAGTGACACATGGAAAACTGGATGCACAATTACTAGTTTTGAAGGTAACTCTAGCTCATATGCTGCCTTGCTGATACGCCTCAAAATTCTATAAGGTCCCACATACCTCGGACTGAGCTTCCCTCTCTTTCCAAACCTCATCACCCCTTTCATGGGTGAAATTTTTAGGTACACCCAGTCATCAACTGCAAACTCTAACTCTCTTCTCCTCACATTGGCATAAGATTTCTGGCGGCTTTGAGCTGTTTTCAACCTTTCTCAGATAAGCTGAACTTTCTGCATTGCCTCATGAACCGAGTCTGGCCCTATCAAGGTGGCTTCACCAACTTCAAACCACCCTATAGGAGATCTACACCTTCTACCATACAATGCTTCAAATGGAGCTATCTGGATGCTAGAATGGTAGCTGTTGTTGTACGCAAACTCGATAAGAGGCAGATGGTCATCCCAATTACCCTTAAAAGCGATTGCGCACACTCTTAGCATATCTTCTAGAGTATGAATAGTCCGCTCAGCTTGCCTATCTGTCTATGGGTGAAAAGCTATACTGAGCTTGACCTGAGTGCCAAGTCCCTTCTGAAAAGACTTCCATAAATGGGAGGTGAAGTAGGTACCCCTGTCTGAAATAATGGCCAATGGCACCCCATGAAGTCTAACCAACTCTCGGATGTAGAGTTTGGCATAGTCCTCAGCTGAGTCTATCGTTTTGACTGGGAGGAAATGTGCTGACTTAGTCATTTGGTCTACTACTACCTAGATTGAGTCATGCTGCAGATGAGTCCGAGGTAGACCCGTAATGAAGTCCATGTTTACCTCTTCCCACTTCCATGTGGGTATGCTGATATCCTGGGTCATACCTCTTGGTCTCTGGTATTCTACCTTGACCTGCTGGCAGTTCGGGCACTTACCTACAAATTCAACAATGTCTCTCTTCATGCCATTTCAACAGTAAATATCCTGCAAATCGCGGTACATTTCGGTAGCACCGGGGTGAATGGTGTATCTCGAGATGTATGCCTCAGCCAGTATCTGCTGTCTCAACTCACCAACATTAGGCAACACAATCTGCCCTGGTAACGAAGCACCCCATCTCCCCCTTGGGAGAAAGCCTCAACCTCCTTCTGAGGACTGCTTCTTTAGGTTTAAGTAGAACTGGATCTTTATCTTGTCTGGACTTAACTTCTACTACCAAGGATGAGTCCAACCCACTTTGCATTACCATGCCACCTTCAGCTGAATCCACCAACTGCACCCCTAACTGATCTATCCTGTGAACTTCTTTCGCTAGCTCTCTCTTGCCTTACTCAATGTGAGATACACTTCCCATAAACCGCCTGCTTAGGGAGTCAACCACCACATTGGCTTTCCTGGGTGATACAACACACTCCTGTCATCATCCTTTAGCAGTTCCTACCACCGTCTTTGATGCAGGTTTAAGTCCTTCTGGCTGAACACATATTGAAGGCTCTTGTGATCTGTGAACACATCCACGTGATCCCCGTACAAGTAGTGTCTCCATATTTTTAACGCGAATACCACCGTTGCTAAATCCAACTCGTGAGTTGGATAATTCTTCTCATGGACTTTGAGCTGTCTAGAGGCATAGGCTATCACTTTGCCTCTCTGCATCAAAACGCAACCAAGTCCAACTCCGGAGGCATCAAAATACACAACTAACCCATCTGATCCATCTGGTAAGGTTAACACTGGAGCGGTAGTGAGTCGAGTCTTCAACTCCTGGAAAATCTTCTCACACTCATCTAAGCACTGGAATTTCACCTCCTTTTGAGTTAATTTGGTTAGAGGAGAGGCTATGGAGGATAAACCTTCCACAAACCATCGGTAATAACCCGCTAAGCCCAGAAAACTCCTGATTTCAGTAGGAGAGGTAGGTCTGGGCCAATCCTTTACTGTTGTTATATTATGAGGATCTACTTGTATCCCTTCTCTTGAGACCACATGACCCAAGAAAGTCAAAGAATTCAACCAAAATTCACACTTGCTAAACTTGGAGAATAACTAACGATCTCTGAGATTCTGTAATGCTAGCCTTAGGTGATTGGCATTCTTTTCCTCATTCTTGGAGGATGCTAGAATGTCGTCGATGAATACAATGATGAACATATCCAGGTACTACTTGAAGACCCTATTCATCAAATCCATGAAGGCTGCTGGGGCGTTTGTGAGTCCAAAGGACATCACCACAAACTTGTAGTGACCATACTGAGTTCGGAATGCTGTTTTTGGTATGTCACACTCTCTGACCCTTAACTGATGGTATCCTGACCTGAGATCGATCTTGGAGAAACAACTGGCTCCCTGAAGCTGGTTGAATAGGTCATCAATTCTAGGTAAGGGATATCTGTTCTTGACTGTGGCTTTGTTCAGTTGACGGTAATCTATGTACATTCTGAGGGTACTATATTTCTTACGCATGAATAGCACTGGAGCACCCCAGGGAGAGATGCTGGGTCTGATAAAACCCTTGTCAAGAAGATCTTTTAGTTGCTTCTTCAACTCCTTAAGCTCAGCTGAAGCTATTCTATAAGGAGGGATGGAGATGGGCTGAGTATCTGGGAGGAGATCTTCCGAAGTCTATTTCTCGTTCAGGGGGAACTCCGAGAAGATCCTCCAGAAATACATCTGGGAACTCGCTGAAAATTGGAACTGATTGAATGGTTGGGGTCTCAAAGTTGGAATCCTTTACCCGAACCAGATGATATAGGCATCCTTTGGAAATGAGTTTCTGGGCCTTAAGGTAGGAAATAAACCTACCCTTAGGCACTGAACTGCTGCCTGACCATTCTAAAATTGTCTCATTAGGAAACTGGAATTTAACAACTCTACTTCTGCAATCAACTGAGGCATAGCAGGAGTGTAACCAATCCATTCCCAGAATAAGGTCAATGTCAACCATGTCTAGCTCTACGAGATCAACTGGAATTACTTTGTTCAGGACAGAAACCAGGCAATTTCTATACACCCAACTGGCTCTAACTGACTCGCCAACTGGGGTAGAGACTAAGAATGGTTATGAGAGAACCTCTGGACTTATACTGAGCTGAACTGCTATATACAGAGTTACGAACAAAAGAGTAGCTCCTGGATCTAAGAAGGAATATACGTCGAGATGGAAGAGATGTAACATACCAGTAACTACATCAGGTGAGCTTTCCTGATCCCGATGAGAAGATAGAGCATAGAAATGATTTTGGCGCTGACCGCCATTTGTACCTGCTGTGTTAGCTTGCTGGGCTGGTCGACCTGCCGGAGCTGATGATGTGTTAGATTGTGATCTCCCTCGCCCCGTTGATGGGCACTCCCTAAGCTTGTGTCCAAGCTGTCCACACCCAAGGCAACCCTCTTGTCCCTGAAGGCATTCTCCTGAGTGATTCCTACCACACTTCGGACAAGCTGGATACTTGTTGCTGGCACTGGAACTCTGTTACTGAGAGCCAGATGCTCCGCCCCTCCGATCCTAGCGAGACCGAAAGGCTGGCGCTCTAGCTTAGCTGTGTGCTGGGGATTTCTGTTGTTGTTGTTGCTGCTGCTGTTGCTATTGTGGGCAGATACTAGTGCCAGATTTCTAATGGATATAGTCTAAATGACCAGTTCTTTGCCTCTGGTTCTTACGCTCTATATCATTCAGCTTCTCTACCTCAATCTTCTGGGCATAAACAATTAGGCAAGAGAGGTCCATGTCCTTGATCAGCATCGCGGTCCTGCACTCCTTGAGGACCAAATTAGATACACCATTAACGAATTTCAGCATACGAACCCTTGGCTCGGCCACCATCTCTGGAGCATACTTTGATAGTCTAGTAAACTCCAGATCATACTCCTCCACTATCCAGTTGCCCTGCCGTAGGTTCATAAACTCTGCCATCTTAGCCTCCCTCAGCTCCCGAGGAAAAACCTATCCAGGAAAGTTGTGTGGAACTCCTCCCACTCCACCGGTCCTGCTCCCGCTGACCGCCCCTCCTTCCACTGCTCATACCAAACCTGGGCTACCCCTTTAAGCTGATAGGTAGCTAGGTCAGCACTCTCGAAGGAGCTGACACCCATAATACGGGTAATCTTTCTAATCTCATCTATAAACCCTTGTGGGTCCTCTCCCACCTTTGCTCCATGAAAATCTGGAGGGTTCATTCGGGTAAAATCCCGCACCCGAGCAGCAGCTGCAGAACCATCTGTGGTTATAGGAACCACCTGCTAGTTCACCTGGTTGGTGACTGTTTAAGCTAGCAATTGAATGGCCTCCCTGAATTCAGCGGTGGATATGGATTCATCTTGAGGTGCTGCCGGAGCTGATGGGGCAGGTTTGTTGACATTAGCAACCCTTCTTCCATTACCACGTCTGGGAGGCATGGTTCACTGAAATGAAACAGAGCACGAATTAGAAGGGCATTTATGGAATTTGGACTTTAACGCACAATAAAGAATATGAACAAAAGGAAATTTTCCTAATAACATCTCGTAGCCTCCTCGTCATAAGTGTGGCGCATTTCACACCCATGAAAAAAGGACTCTACTCGATGCGGCTTTCAAACATTCCTAGGATACTCTAAACCTAGGGCTCTGATACCAAGTTTGTCATGCCCCGAGCCTACACCTTGGGCGTAACACGGTACTTGAAGCAACAAGTGACCCCAAGTCAACCCCTGGTCTATCAGTTACTAGAATTCTAAGTAAACATGCACAACGGAACTTTGAAGTAATATCATAAAATATTCATGGGAGACAAGTCTGAAAACATAAAGTTCAAATAATAGAATAATACTGATAAATCTGAAAAATTATGTCTGTTTGAAAGCCATCTAATAGAGGAGTTGCTGGGACAAGCCCCCAGCTAACTCTAAGTCTAACTAAAACTAATACATGACTGAAAGAAGGAAAATTGAGCCCTCGGATGATGAGGAATCACACTTCAACTACTGCAATGAAGAATCTAAACTGCGACAACTAACAGTGCTGGGTCTGAGAACTTGCAATTGTATCATGAAATGATACAACATGAAAGTATGCGTCAGTACTTTGAATGTACTGGGTAAGTGGGAGAAACATAACTGAAAATAAAGTCTGAGCTGAAATGACACGTAATGACCAACAGGTAAGCTAAACTGAACTACTGATATAATCCAAAATGGTCAAGATAACCCTGTTTTATGGTCAATGATGTGACCTAAGTTTGAAAACCTGAGGCTGAGATACTATATTGAACTGAGTTAAACTGAGGACTAGAACTGAACTGAGCTCTTATTCTGTAACTAGACTAGACTGACTAGTGGGAGAGTCTATAATCGACATATAACCACGTGAGCTAGACGTGGAGTCCGATGTATACACCTCACCGGTAGGACCCAATATACCTTACCAAGGTATAAAGGCATGAACTGAATGATCACAAAAGTTTGGGTTCAATCAGGCCAAGTAATACTATAACCTACACTGGCAACGTAGTTTTGGAAACTTGGGTGCGCTGGAACCCCGGCCCGCTCGGTACTAAGTTCTACTCCCACTGGAAAACCTAAACTGAACTACTAAGGTGATAGCTCGAAACTAGGGTACAAGACTCGTCAGGGACGTATAGCTGCATGTACCCTGAGAGTCTTATCGGACCAGATTCTGAAACTGGGTTCTAGACTGGTAAGAGCTTCCTATTTGGAAGCGTCGTGATTTTCTAAGAACAAGCTGTAACTGAACTGGGGTCTTGGGGCTGGTCAGAGCTATATACTAGAATGTCATGATCGCCTAAAAAACTGTAAATCTGAGTCTGGTTCTGATAACTGAGAGGCACCACTTACACCTCGAAATAAGACTGAAGTGAAATTGATCAGTTGACAATTTTTGAATATCACTGAGGATTCTAGCATTTTGACTGAGACTAACTTATACGATTCTGGAGAGATTCTAGTTCTAACTGGTCTAGACTACTAGCAACTAATAGAGAATTCAACTTATCCCAATAGTATGGGAATTTCACAATATAGAGAAATTCAAGAATTATAGGAACTCCATTCAATGAACTAAAGTCATTCTGATTCATGGGGTATTTACCCAACATATACGTATAGCAAGAAATTTTAGGAATTCATCCCAAAGCATTCTTCATTCACTAGAGGGAAATTAACAAGCAAAATCATTACTCGAAAAATTAGGGCTTAAACTCACTTTTAGTATGAACACCGAAAATTTGATAAGGAATTTATGGGGATCATATCAACAATATACATGAACATCGTTCTAAGTGAAATCAACAAAAATAACCATGAATACTCTTCATATTCGAAAGCTCAGGGCTTAAAACTGATAGAAGAAATTGAGGAGGATTTTGGGGACATAAGGGAAGAACAATCCCCTTGCTAAAACCCCACATACCCGATGAAGAACCTTGGAGAATTTGCATGAGAATCAAAGAGAAAAGTTCAGCCCTAGCCCTTGCTCTAAAATACTTTGATTGAGAAGTCTACGATGTTTCTAAGAGGGTTAATGTGAGAATGAGGGGAGGAACCGTCCAAACCCTCTAATAAGTTTGAAATTAGGTCCAAAACAACATAGTTTAAAGCATAGTTGAGAATTTACTTGATAGTCCTTAGAAGTTCACTAGGAAAAACTGTTAGGTGCCCCTAACGGGTGACCTAGTCACCACGACTCATGGTGACTCCCATCAGGTACACTTTCTAGGATCCTTAGTAGGTCATCACGAGGGACCGAACGAGTCATTATCTATGACGACGACTCATGGTTACCAATCGTGGACCACGTTGTCTCATTCTGGAGATTTTATGCTAAGTCCCATAACGAGTCGTTGTCAGAGGTGACGACTCGTTTCACCCATTCATCGAGTACACTAGCCAACTAAAACATTCCCAACTTAGGCCTGATCACGAGTGACTTAATGGGTCGTGGTCAGTGATCACGACTGGTGACGTCCCTCATTAGGTACACTGCCTTCCTCCTTTACATTAATCAGCCTTCTCCTCACGACTCACCTAATGAGTCGTATGGTTACTTGAAGACTTGTTAGGTGGGCCATCCTGCAACATTTTTGCAGTTTTCCAGATTTCCTACTTTATGCCCCGGAATTGGATTTTGAGTTTTCGGGGTGTTACACGCTGGTAGAACTACTTGAGAGTATATCTCTGATGGCTTCATTTCATAGTTATCCATTATTTGGATAGATATAGTTTTGTCGCCTGATGAAGAGTCTCCTTTAAAAACTGATTTTAATGGTTGTAATCTGGTCTGACTGGTTATGGGTTCCTTTAATGGGGACGGAGTAGTAGTTTTTGGCAAAGATGGAAATTCTGCCAGAACTGAATATCTATTTTCTAGTTTTTTTTCCTCTTCTTTGAAGGGTCTTTTCATTTTTCTAGTTTGAAGGGCAGAAATGGAGGCCTCAAGGGCCTTATACCTGGTGTTACGGGTCTCATTTAGTTCCCTGTAGAAATTCCCTAGTCAGAAAATCTGGGAGATAATTATTTTCTCCTTTTATGAATTCGATTTAAAAATCAAAGCTGGATAACAAAGCCTGCCATCTAGCAAATATTCGTTTAGAAACCAGATTTTTTACATCTTTTTGTAAAACCTCTTTGGTTGCTTTGCAGTCTACTCGTAGTAAAAATTCTTTATTTATTAAATCGTCTTGAAATTTTGTGATACATAACACTATAGCCAGAATTTCCTTTTTAATGGTGCTGTAATTTTTCTGACTATTATTCTAGATTCCTGAAGTGAATCTTACTAATTGTTCGGGGATTTTTAGGGGAATTCTTTGTTTAAGGATGCCTCCATATTCTATGTCCGAGGCGTCAGTTTCTACTATCATGAATGCCTCTGTATGTGGTATTCCAAGACATGGAAGTTTTTGAACTATTGATTTTATTTTTTGGGCTTTCTTTGTTTGCTCTAATCCCCATGGGACTGGATCCTTCCTAAGACACAGATAAAGAGGCTTACAAACCTGTCTAATATTTGGAATAAAATCTGCAACATAATTGAGACTTCCTAAGAATCTCTGAAGCTGAGTTTTATTAATTAATTCATCTGAAAATTTGGATGAGAACTCTATGGCTCTACAAATGGGTTTATAGGTTCCTTGATATAAGTCATGACGAAGGAATCTAATAGCAGGCTGGAATAACTTAATCTTTTTAGTGCTCACTACTAATCTGTTTTGTTTAGCAACCTTTAAAAAGGTTTGGATATGTTTGAGATGATGGTCAATATCTTCTGAGTATATTAAAACATCATCTATGTAAACAATAGAAATATGACTATGTGGATTAAATATGTTGTTCATTATATTATGAAATTCATACAGTGCATTTTTTAATCCGAATGACATTACATTTCATTCATATTGTCCAAAAGGTACATTAAATACTGTTTTATATTTATGTTTTTCTGCTATTTGTATTTGCCAAAATCCCAATTTCATATCTAACTTACTATAAATGTTAGCTTTATAAGTCCTTTTAAGAAGATCTCTTTTATTGGGTATTGGGTACCTGATCCATTTTAGAACTTTGTTAAGAGGCTTATAATTAATGACTAGCCTTGGGGCGCCTCTTTCTTTTTCCGCACTATTATTGACGTAGGATGCCAAACAACTCCATGGTGACTTGGAAGGTCTAATAATCTTTTTATCAAGTAAATCGTTGATTTCCTTTTTACAATATTCCATTAACTCTTGTTTCATTTGAATAGGTCTTGCCCTAGTGGGGATATTCTTTTCGTTGAATCCCTCAGTATATGGTAACTCAATAATATGGCATTTCCAAAAGGCATTAGGAAATTCTGAACAAACTTCTCATTCTATGAATTCTGTAGGCTTTTAATTTTGGCTTCTACCTTCGAATGTTGTAAAGAGGATTCAATCCATTTAAATTTTATCTCGTTCTTTAAATAGTTTATTTGTTGGGAAAGAAGATTTATTCTAAAGATAATTTTTTCTTTTATAAATTCACTTTCTTCTTTTGACATATTATTTAGGTAGGAAAAAATGATCTCTTTTCCTAGAGCAGTGGTGTGGATGCCGTCTAAATTAGCGACATAGGATTTTATTTGGGTTATAAAGGGGGTGCCTAATATTATTTCTTCATTTATATCTTTAGTTATTACAAAAATCATTAATAAAGCATATTCCATTATTGCATATGTGTGCCTTATGGAGTTTATAATTTATTTTGAGCCTTTCTCCTGTCGCGGAGAATAACCGCGTTATACTTTTTTCAAGGTACTTAGTGGGGATTATTCCTTCAATAATGCAGTTTTGCTCTGCACTTGTATCTAATAATCCAATTTTGTGAATAGTATAATTTTTATTTATGACCAATGTGATAGGTATATGCCAGCTCTGGGCTTTAACTATTGTAATAGTTTTTACTCCCGATTTACCTTCTAGAGGGCTTTCTAGAGACTCAATTTTTGCTTCACCTTTTTCTAATTTTGATATTTCTCCTGGTTCGGATTGATATAATTCAGACCCTTGCATCGGTTCTAGTTCATTTAATAGTTTATTAGCAAGGGCATCTGTTTCTAGCTTGTTAAGTCTTTGCTTAACTTCTTTAACTTCATTTTAATATGTAATAATTCGGTTTGAAGATCTTATACTGTTGTACTAGACTTTTGTTCTTTAAATTTATTTAGTATGTTTTTTCATATTAAAAGGCTCAATTGTTTCTTTGTCATGTTGTTGGTTAAGAACTATATTTTTTAATTCTATTAAATATTTTCTTTTAAGATCTTTATCCTCAATATGATCAATTATATCACATAAGATTTCCTTGTTATTATTGGTAATGACATTTATTGAGTGGCTATCAAGGTTTAGATTGCTCCCATGCATCCACAATAATCAGTTGAGTCACTATTGTCAGAACGATATGCTATATTAAGCTGGTCTTCATAACCGAAACTTTCTTTAGAGGAAGAATTATTCTCATGTTCATCAAGAATAGAATATAATCTATATTTTATTTCTAGCTCAAGTTCTAACATATTGATCTTATCTTTCTTTTTATTAGGGACCTTACAATCCTTAGCCTTGTGGCCAAATTTTCCACAATTCCAACACTTATCAGTATTTTCTTGAAAGCCACCTTTGCTGGCTTCTCTTTTATGCCTTTTAAATTTTTTTCTGTAATGATGGGGTTTTCAGATTTATTCTTATAGTGCTTGTGTCTTCTTTTAATTTTCTTGGATGCTTCTTTTTAAGGGGCAGACAATTTGACGTATCCAAAATCTTGACAAAAGCTTCCTATTTCTTTTTTGGATATTTTATTATCCCTTTTTAAGCTTATTTTTAAGCTTCATATCAGTACATAATTCAAGTCCTGTGACATTTATAAAACATATAAGGTCATCATAGGTTAACTGGCTATAAGAATTTTTTCCATCAAATCTATCTTTTAATTTTATCCTAACCTTTTCGGCAAATAATGTTGGTAGACCACTTATGAATTTTTCTTTCCAATAATCATGACTACATTCTTCTCTGACCATAACCTTGTTGAGGAATACATCCTTATACTATCTAAAATCATCTAACTTTGGGCAAGATAGGTTAGATAATATTACTAAACTCCTATCTTGATAAAGTTGAGGTTCTCCTATAAAATGTTTTTCTATACTGTAAATTAAGGTAGCGATGGTGTCTTCTACGCATAGATTTTCAAAAGTTTGTCATGTAGATTCAGTCTTAATAACTTGAGTGATGGTTGTAGCCTTTGTTACACTATGTCTATTATCTTCAGTAAGATAATTATCCCACCAATATTTTAATGTCCTTGTAAATCCAGATATAATTAGAGTGACAACTTATTTATTCGTGCATTTTTTCATTTTATATGCCGTAATCGCCATCCCCATTTCATGTAACTTGTTGTATATCTGATGTTCTGCAAGTACATCAATATTCCATTCAGTAATTTCATTTCCAGAGTGTGAAGTATGAGATAAAAATTCATTTTCTTCATACTGCATATCTGGGAACGAGGGTTTATTATAATAATTCTTTTTGATGGAATATTTAGAGCTTAACTTATTAATGTCGTTATCAGACTTTTCAGATATTGTTCTTATGACCTTATCATCATTTAATTTTAATTCATCCTTTACTTTTAATTTATTTTTTAATTTTAATTCAACTTTTAATTTTTCATTAATCTTTTTTATAAGATCATATGTGATTTCATACTTTTCATGAAATTTGGGGAATTTATCTTTGAAAAATTCTGGTAATTTAAATATTGGATGGGTTTCTAATTTCTTATTATTATAGAAAAGGCTAGGTTTATCATTGAAAATTGATTTATTATCAGTTTTAAGGATTTGATTAGAGACTACATATAGTAATTGATTATTACAATTATTTTGCTAAATTAATCTATTTATATCTTTATTCTTAGGATTACCTTCGGTGTCTACTATATCAATTTTAAAAGGTGTAGCTGTAACAATTCTACCATCTATTGGTAAACTAATTTCCTCTAGTGGGGGGATTATAGATTCAATCACCTTAGTTTTAGTATGTCATTTATTAAAGATCATGCTTAATGATTCCTTTTGATCATCCAATTTTCCTGTGTACTCAATCCATTTAAAGAACTCTATATTGCATCTCATCCTTTTCATATCTTCACACCATTTTTTCCTAAAGCATAATCTTTCCTTTAATGAATATTTTTCTGCATACCATTGCCTTTTTATGCTATTTTTTGGATCTAACCAAAGTTTATCTAAATATTCAAAGTCTGGTTCGAACTCCTCATAAGATCTAATCATGCATAAAGAGTTTCTCACTCCTAGCATCTCATTAGCAGTGGGACTTGTTCTTTTGGTAATTCTAGGTTCATATTCAACCTTAGAAATTTTTTTAGAGAAATTTACTCCCTTTAATTTTTTTCTCTATGTCTTCAAGTGTTACCTCCTTTTCTTCTTGCATTTTTGAAAATGAAGGTCTCAAAAAAGACATTCTTTTACTCGAAGAAGTTTGACTAAAGGATTGGGATCTTAGAAATTTTAAATCTATAGATCCATCCAGAAATTGTATTACCTGCTAAATGGTTGAATTTTCTTCCTCAATTTCTAGCTTCGTTATGGAGTCAAAATGCCAATTATCCTTTACTAACACATCATCCCATTTTATCATTTTTGGGACGAAAATATTGTTGTGATTGTGATTGGCTTCCATAAGCATGGTAACTCCTTCGTTACTTACTATTTTTGCTTTTGGAGCTAGGGTAGTTTTCATTAGACTGTAATATACTCTGTATATTATGGCTATTTCTCCTATATTTTCTTTGCTATACATGTTTGTTGTTTTAACATTTAATGTTAGGGTATCCATAACATTTTAATCATTAATATCTATAGAAAAATTGGGATAATAGTTAAAATATACTGGGCTATTAGCTAGGTTACTTTGTAATACTGCTAATAATGAATCATCAAAGTTTAGAAGCCTATTGTCTCTTAATAGAAGACATATAGGTACATCTAAGCCTAATCGATACAACGGTTTAATCGCGACTTCGACAAGTCCTATGTGAAGAAACTTATAGTTTCTCCTATATCTGTTAATGTCTTCAGCTACTAATAATTTAATAGTCTCAATAGACTTATTAATAGCGACCGTAGATGTCACGACCTGAGTTCACACCCTAGCCGTAACATGGGACAAGGAATCCCAAAAGGCTCCAAGTCGGCCATGGCATAATCATAGCATAACCCTTAACATTTGAAACGGCCAACAACATGAATAAACAGAAGCTAATAACAAGAATCTAATAGAAACCATAAAGAGCACTTTAATAACACTTGGATACAACACTGGATCTATCAAAACAAGTATGAAAGCCTTCTACTAAACTGATGAGTTGCTGGGACAAGCCCCCAACTAAATCCTAAAATCTAAAAACTGGAACATAAGAAAATATGAACATAGATCATGTCCTCGAGAGATGAGGACTCACCACTAGCAGCTGAGAAGGAATGAAGTGTATCTAACCACGAGGCTGAGTCTGGAGACTTGAATCTATATCAAGAAATGATATAGCACATAAAAGAGTGTGCTCAGTACTTGGAATGTACTGAGTATGTGGGAAGCGTAAATAAACTAAAACATGTAAGTATACAAGAAGGAAGTAAACTAGATACATCGACATGCAATTACTGATCTTGGGCAGATTTATATGCCCAAGTGATACTCAAATGTATCATTTTCACCTTGTTTATCTAGCAATGTGTATACATTTTCATGTAATTGGTAATAAAATGTGAATTTATACTAACCAACATGATTAGCATTGTTTTGTAGGTAAAATGTGATTTCGGGAAGCTAAAATGCATGTTGGATGATATCGGAGTTGGACTTGGATGCGAGCAAGGGAAAAAGCATTGGACGACACCAATTAAAGGGGCTCCGCGATGGAGCCGTGTCACGCTGCCATCGCGGAGGCATTCTTCCTGGAGGGTGAAAAATGCATCAATTCCAGTGGTGGCTCGCGACAGCTCCGTGGCACGGTGGCAAGCCTCTGCGTTGCACGCCGTGCCACGTTGATGCTTTATTCCCGGACCCCCAATTTCCAGTGAGGGTCCGCGTCCATGCCGTGTCACGGAGGTAGTGCTCCGTGATGCACTCCGTGACACGTTGCTTGTTATTCCAGGAAAAATTCCCACTAGTATAAATAGAACACTTAGGTTCATTTTTTCATAATTCAGACTTGGTGGAGCAAGGACGTGGGTTACAGGCAGTTGAGGGACGAAAAGTTCAGGGTTTTTTCTCTCCTTCTTTCTTCTCTAATTCAATTGTTTGTATGATTAACACTTGTTTTAGGATGATTAATCCCCAAATGAGTGGCTAATTCCCTTCCTTGCTGAGGTTATGAACACTTGTGATGAATTTTGATTATTGAATTATATGGTTTTTCATCTTTTTCTTCCATGTTGTTCTATTAATTCTTGTTTCTACTGCATTGGTGTGTGGCCGACATTAATGTATATCTAAAAAGTCCGATTTCACTCGAGAGAGCACGAAATTGGAAAGTTGTGAATTAATAGGATATTGTTCTTTACTTGATTTGGGAAAATTGAGTTTTGATGTGCTTTCTTGATAGAAATATACTTGAAAGCCGTATTAGTCAATTTAGGAACCGGAATTGTATTGCTAGGTCATGAATTGCATTTGATCACAGAAATGTAGACGGATGGTTTATGATTCTTAAGTGAGATTAAATACGAGAGTTTTAATCTCTTGGCTAGCAACTGGAATTAAAGATTAACCAATTTATGATTAAGTTTCATTACATGTTCTTAACCTCGGCATGCTCATATCCATAGTTTAAATTCAAAGTAGATAATTGTTAGTAGTTTTAGTATAGGATTTATAAAACAAGTTATTCAATTTTTGGTTACGTTGTTGTCAGCATATTTAGAAGTGAGATATAGTATAGTATACTTAAGCAAAGTTCACTTATCCATAGTCTCCGTGGATCGATACTTGGCTTACTAAAGCCACTTACTACTTGTTCGACCACGTGCACTTGCGTGTCAGTTTTATAACCCCTAAAAACGCACCGAACAAGTTTTTGGCACCGTTGCCGGGGAGACTTGGCAATTGGTGAAATTGTATTAAGTGTAAATTTACTGTATTTTTATTTTATTTTCTTAAGTGTTGACAACTTGGTCTTAGCCTGTATTTTGCAGACTTAATTGCTGTGAACACTGGCAAGAGACAAAGAGATGGTGGAATCTTATATAGAGCCTGAACGTATATTTCATAGTAAACGGAGAGAAGCTCTATAAAGGAAGCTGCAGTTGCTCAGACAGACTATTATGGAGCAACAAAATCCACCGGTTGTGAGGGCAGTGTTAGTGCCCGAAGCAGCAGCAGCAAGGCCGGTCCCCGAGGTGGCAATCCCACATGCCAACAATGTTACATCCAGTATCCGCAAACCAGAGCCTGGAGGGAGATTTGAACTCAAGCAAAATATGGTGCAATTGTTGCACACAAGCGGGCAATTTACCGGTCTCCCTCATGAGGACCCACAACAGCATCTCCAAAACTTTTTGGAGATAAGTGAAACTTATATACCCGCTGGAGTATCACCTGATTATGTTCGGCTTACATTATTTCCGTTCTCATTACTCGGTGAAGCCAAGAGGTGGTTGAAAGCTGAGCTACCGAATTCTATTTCAACGTGGGATGATCTTGCACGAAAGTTCTTGATAAGATTTTTTCCCTCGGGCAAAACAGCAAGACTTAGAAGTCAAATTCTAAGTTTCAAACAGAGGGAGGGAGAAAATTTATATCAAGCCTGGGAAAGATTTAAATCCATGTTGCGGGACTGTCCTCCTCATCATCAGTCCAATGAGGTGTTGGCGCACACATTTATTGAGGGTTTGGAACCCCATACCAAAATTTTGCTAGATTCAGCAGCTGGAGGGCAAGCGCTGGAAAAGACTTATGAGGAGCTGTACACCTTGCTAAACCGGATTTCACAGGGCAATCCAGAATGGAATGCTGATTCATCACGAGGTGGGGCAAGGAAAGCAGCGGGAGTGCTTGAAGTGGATGGATTTACAGCTATCGCTGCACAGATAGCTGCTTTGCAGAATCAATTGAACAACCACTTCAGCAATATGACTTTGAACCAGCCGTCAGCTCCAGTTAATGCGGTCCAGCAAATGTGGTGTGAAGTGTGTTGAAGCAGCGAGCACTCAGCTGAGTGCTGTGGAGCAAATCCTGATTCGATTAACTTTGTGGGCAATGCACAAAGAAATCATCAGCAGTATGGGAGTAGCTACAATTCAAATTGGAGGAACCATCCAAATTTTTCATGGGGTAGCAACAACCAACAAGGACAAAGTGCGGGTCAGGGTATGCAAAGGAATCAAGGAGGGCAACAGAACTACCAATCTCAATTCAGAAATAACAATGCCCCTCCTCCACCACCATCACCCAGCATTGAGGAGATGTTCAAGACCATGATCGCTAATCAAGCGCAATTGCAGGCTGACTATGTTAAATTGGCAGCCGAAGTGAAAAATAACCAGTTAGCGACAAAGGCTCTTGAGTATCAATTTGGGCAATTTGCTAGTGCCCAAAACACAAGGCCCAGAGGAGGACTGCCGAGCGACACGGATCCGAATCCGAAGCAGGTAAATGCAGTGACCACAAGGAGTGGTTTGCAGCTGAAGGAGGTGGAACCAGAAAGACCACCTCAAAAGTCGGGAGCAGCAGAAGTTGAGGGGGAGCAAAGTTCGGAAAGGGGGAAGACCAAAGAAGCTGAATCAGAAAGACCTCCACCCCTGTTCCCTCAACGGCTCAAGAAACACAAGGAGGAGGCGTGTTTCAAGAAATTCATGGAGGTGCTTAAATAGGTACATGTTAACTTACCTCTTGTTGATGTCTTGCCGGGAGTGCCTAAATATGCAAAATACATAAAGGACATCGTGGCCAACAAAAGTCATTTGACTGAGTATGCCACAGTGGCTTTGACGGAGGAGTGCACTTCCCGGATCCAAAATAGACTGCCCACGAAGCTAAAAGACCCTGGAAGTTTTACTATCCAGCTTTCTATTGGGCAAAGCATCCGAGCTCGTGGATTGTGTGACTTGGGAGCGAGCATAAATCTGATGCCATCTTCGGTATTCAGAAAGTTGGGTCTAGGTAGTCCTAGACCTACAACCGTAATCTTGCAGTTGGCGGATCGATCCTTAGCTAGGCCGGATGGCATTGTTGAGGATGTTCTAGTGCAAGTGGGCTCCCTAATTTTCCCAGTAGATTTTATTGTTCTGGATTTTGAACCAGACGCGAAAGTACCATTTATTTTGGGACGACCCTTCTTGGCAACCGGGAAAGCATTAATCGACGTAGCTGCGGGTCAACTTACAATGCGAGCACATGACAAGGTAGAGGTGTTCGATGTGTACAAAGCACCCAAGCTCCCGATGGTGAATGAAGAACTCTTGGTGATCAATGTAATTGATCATGGTAATGCTAAGCAAATGAATGATTCCCGAGAGTTGATGGGAAGACCACCGGATAGGTGTAAGCACTACTGGGGGGAGGAAAATGATCGTGAGAAATCGTCTATCACCCTAGCGGACAATTGAGCGTAAAGGACGTCGAGCCGCGACGGGAAACCAGGCGCTGCACGGGAGGCAACCCGTGAAAAAATATTTTTTCTCTCATTTTGTAAAGGGTAAATAGATTTTACTTTTCTTTTTCTTGATTTAGTACAAAATTTTTGCGTTTTAGTTAGTTTTTTTTATTTTAGTTAGGTGAAACCTATTATTCTAACCAATTTTGTTTAGTGAGAGGATTTTCAGGTCAAACGGAGAAAAATGTGCACGGAATCGTGAAGGAAAAGGCGAGGTATGAAAAAATTAATAAAATGTAGAAGACAGTGAGCTGGGGCGATAGCTCCGTGTCACGGAGGAGGACCTCCGCGTTACCCTCCGTGACACATTGAGGTGTAATTTGGAAATTTCAAAATTTCCAATAAGCTATCGCGATGGCTCCGTGTCACGGAGGCAGTGCACCGCGATGCACTCCGTGACACGTTGCCATATAAATTGTGATGGGTCACACCGGGTTGCCGGGTGACCCACGTGTTTTTCTACATTTTAAACCCCGATTTCTCCCCTTTTCCCCTCATTCTTATTTTCCTCCGCGACCAAACATCCTAAAATCCCTCCCCCACTAACGTGCCACGGCTTAAGGCAAAGAATTACCAAGTTTCTTCGGTTCTTCAACTTCGAGGTATGTTTTCCGATTATCTCTCAAGTTTTTGTCGATTTTATTCGAAATTAAGCATGAGAGGTGAACTAAATCACCCTAAGTTGAAATTAAGCATGAATTCGAGTATTTATTGATTGATAAAAGTTCGGAATGTTGTAATGATTGTTTGAACTTGTCGATTGCATGAAGTATTCGAAGTTGATTGTGAAATACAATTCTAGGGCTTGGTTGTTGAATTTGAAATTGGTAATGTGTTGAATTTGTGAATTCTATGCCGGTTTGTACGTATTGAATGGGATGAATCGTTGTAAGAAGTGGTTGAATGTTAATAGACGACGAATTCTCGGGTTGTGGGGAAAATGTTGAAATTTGTTCAAATTGGGTTGGTTGTATAGGTTCATGTATATAGAATTTTTGTTGTTGTTTTTGTTTCGTTGTTTCTCTTTGCTAAGTGCGATGGTTGAATTGCTAGCGATGGTAGTGATTGGGATTAGCTGTACGAAGTCTGAGTAGTACGCAGAAGTTATACCGTCGAATTTTTCTTTGTGAACGCACTAAGCATGAATTGTATAGCTGGTTGTTTGGTGTAAATAAAGTTATTCTTGCCGTAGTATCATAACTTTAGCTAAGAACTAAGTGTGGGGTAAACTTAGCGTAACCCGACCTTAGCCGAAGTTAATATTCATTTAGCTTGACATTGCGATTGTTTACTTGTGTTGACAGACAAAATGGCAAGCAGGCAAGATAAAGGTAAGGGTGCATCAACTTCAGGCACCGGGAGGAAAAGACTTAGACTGGGCACAACAGTCCCAGCTGCACCAGCAGTTCCACGCGGCCAGCGCCGCCAATACAGAATGAGATGGGTGACTGATGAGGGGAAGAAGTGGTATGCTAAACACAAAGAAAACAAATACTTCCCCGAGGAGCATATAGCATGGGAACCATTAGCACAGGAGTTCCCCCGAATAGTTCAAAGGATCGAGGCAGCTGGGCTCAGCTTCATATTTCAGGAGCCCAAGGAATGCAACCTACACCTGGTCCGGGAGTTCTATGCTAATTGGAACCCGGCAATCAGAAGCCACACCATCAAGATCAGAGGGCAGATAGTCACTCTGGAACCCCAACAGCTAAATGCCATCATTGGAGCGCGGGACACAAACGCCCACGTTCTCCGCCAGCTGAATATTACCCCACCGTATGCCGATATCAGATGCACATTGTGTGGGGCTCGATCCACAGCTAGATGGAGCAGATATAAAGAAAGGGGCTACCACCAGACTCTGCCATACTCTCAAATGAACAGGGAAGCCCGAATCTGGCTGAAGATAGTCTGCTCGTGCCTAATCCCGGGGGTACACATGACTGATGTGACCCGGGACTGTGTTTGCCTGGTGTATGCCCTGATGAAAGGGCTGGAGATTAATGTTGGGGCGGTCATCATATCCGCCATGAAGAGAGCCTGATTACACCAGGGCCACAGGTATGGGTTCGGTGGACTACTCACCACCTTTCTCCGGGGCCTCGACGTCGAGGAAGAGGCTTTGGATTATATCCCGCAGTTGGAGCGGCGGGCCTTGGATGTGACCAAAACTAAGGCCCCCGACACCACCCACGGGCCAGTGCTGACGCTTGGCGAGCGACATGCTCGTGATGACCAGTACATGGCGCGGTGTTTGGAATGCAAATGCTCCAGCTCAGGATCGGTGGGAGACCAGCCACGGAGGAGGAGCTATGGCAGCTCGAGCTGGATTACCCATTTGGCGAAAACGCCAAGGCTCTATGCCGAGTGGGGCCAGCCTTTGTAGAGCCCACTGACGATGATGTCCCCACGGACGAGGAGACACGTCGGGAGGACTCCGATGTGGAGTCCGATGACGACGACGGAGGCGACTCGGACATGGGAGATGAGGCAGCAGCACCTGATGAAGAAGTGGAATACTTTGACTGATCAGGGAGTTCCACCACCCAATTTTGTGATTTTAAATTTTTGTGAACACTGGGGACAGTGTTCGGTTTAAGTGTGGGGTAGGGAGTAGTTAGGTGCTGGGCTGGGTTGGTTTGCTTGTATGCTTTCCTCTGTATTCTTGTATGTATGTTTCCCTGTGTTTGTGAATTTGCAAATTGTTCTGTATTTGTAATTATTTGTGAAATTGATGTGTGTTGTGGAATGTTGATGTTGCCAGCTAAGTCCGTAAAATTTTTGTAAATATTTTTGCTTATCGAAATGATCAATATTTTTAAAATTTTGTGAAAATATTTTATTCATATTTAAAATATTTTGTAAATAATTTTTCCATCGAAATGATCGATGTTTTGCAAAATTTTTCAATTTTTTTTGGGTTTCTCGGCGTTTGTTTTCGGTTCTTTTACCAAGAATGGTCCCATTGAACCGACGTCATAGTTAGTGACTGTTCCCTATGATGGATGGATGACGACCGTATTAAGGGAAATGTAGTCGGTAGGAGTAGTTATTTTAATTTATTTTCAATTTTTTTTCTTTGGTGGATTGCATCACGGAACCTGTAGTTACTATATGGTTGTGAAATTTTGGTTGCGTGTTGTAACTGATATTCAAAATGCAAAAGTGATTCGTATGAAAGCATGCAATTTTGTAAATATGTTGAGATACCTAGGCTGTAGAGTTCGATTCGGTGTGATTGAGGCTTAATGTTTGAATTCATGTAATTAGCTGATTGAAGAGTCTGTGAATGCATCTTGAATCGAGCATGTGCATAAAGTGTGAAGTGAGGTATTGTTATTCCATGCTATTGTGAAGTGTCTAGAACTTGCCTGGTGTGTGTACAAAACAAAATGAAGGAGGTGTAGTGTTGGAAAGGATGTAGGCATTTCTTTGTTTTAACCGAGAGTTTCTATTTTTTTCTTGTCATACTCCCCCTTATGTGATTGCATACCCTAGTCAGCCCTTTGAGCCTTTAGCCTATTATTTCTTTCTTTTGTCCAAAAAAGTATAAACTGAACTTAATTTTTTCTTTTCATTAGCCGTAAAGTCTATACAAAACTCTTAAGCGCTTAAGAAGAGAAAATAATTTTCCCAAAGTGTCAAAGAGTGAGAATGGTGAAAAGAAAAAGAAGAGCAGAGAGAGGGAAGAAAAGAAAAGGTTGAAGGTGCACTTGCTATAATTAAATGATAATGAAGGTGCATGAAAAACCTTTGTTTTCGTGTCAAGTGTGCTTGATGAAATGGGCCATACTAAAGTAAATCATCAAGAATGGGATGATGAAAAAAAAAGAAAAGAGAGAAACAATGTCCATGAGTTGATGGGAATGTGTTGAAAAGGCGCTTAAGGATGCTAGTGGCTATTATTGGCTAATCCAATATATACTAGTTCCATAGCTTGCATTACAACCCATTAAAGTCCTACGTGATCTTACATTGCATTTCTTTATATTAGTGGAGTAATACACTAAAGGCAAGCTTATGGGTCATGACATGATGCATGTGAATTCTTTTAGGAGAGAGAGTGAAATTAATTTTTACATGCCCCTACTTGAATGTTTGTGTGTCACATGAGCAAAAAAGGGAAGATTCTCTTGAGTTGTGAGGGCACATGCTTGATGAAAGATTGATTTTCGTGTCGGATATCTTGATTAGCTGATTTGCATGAGTTTGCCGATATCGAGAGTCGATTCTTAAAGTCTAGGAAGTCTTAATGCATTGAAGGTCCTTGCATTGTTAAGACCATGCATGTTTTCTTGATGATTTGAAATATTGAATGATCGGTATGACCGTAGCTCAAATTGTCGCACCATAGTGGCGAAGGTTGGGATGTAAATTGCATGAATTGTATGTTTGTTGTTCGAGGACGAATAAGGATTTAAGTGTGGGGTAAGTGATCTTGGGCAGATTTATATTCCCAAATGATACTCAAACGTATCATTTTCACCTTGTTTATCTAGCAATGTGTATACATTTTCATGTAATTGGTAATAAAATGTGAATTTATACTAACCAACATGATTAGCATTGTTTTGTAGGTAAAATGTGATTTCGGGAAGCTAAAATGCATGTTGGATGATATTGGAGTTGGACTTGGATGCGAGCAAGGGAAAAAGCATTGGACTGCACCAATTAAAGGGGCTCCGCGATGGAGCCGTGTCACGCTGCCATCGTGGAGGCATTCTGCCTGGAGGGTGAAAAATGCATCAATTCCAGTGGTAGCTCGCGACAGCTCCGTGGCACGGTGGCAAGCCTCTGTGTTGCACGCCGTGCCACGTTGATGCTTTATTCCCGGACCCCCAATTTCCAGTGAGGGTCCGCGTCCACGCCGTGTCACGGAGGTAGTGCTCCGCGATGCACTCCGTGACACATTGCTTGTTATTCCGAGAAAAATTCCCACTAGTATAGATAGAACACTTAGGTTCATTTTTTCATAATTCAGACTTGGTGGAGCAAGGACGTGGGTTACAGGCAGTTGAGGGACGAAAAGTTCAGGGTTTTTTCTCTCCTTCTTTCTTCTCTAATTCAATTGTTTGTATGATTAACACTTGTTTTAGGATGATTAATCCCCAAATGAGTGGCTAATTCCCTTCCTTGCTGAGGTTATGAACACTTGTGATGAATTTTGATTATTGAATTATATGGTTTTTCATCTTTTTCTTCCATGTTGTTCTATTAATTCTTGTTTCTACTGCATTGGTGTGTGGCCGACATTAATGTATATCTAAAAAGTCCGATTTCACTAGAGAGAGCACGAAATTGGAAAGTTGTGAATTAATAGGATATTGTTCTTTACTTGATTTGGGAAAATTGAGTTTTGATGTGCTTTCCTGATAGAAATATACTTGAAAGCCGTATTAGTCAATTTAGGAACCGGAATTGTATTGCTAGGTCATGAATTGCATTTGATCACAGAAATGTAGACGTATGGTTTATGATTCTTAAGTGAGATTAAATACGAGAGTTTTAATCTCTTGGCTAATGTTCTTGGCTAGCAACTGGAAGAAAAGATTAACCAATTTATGATTATAATCAGTTTCATTACATGTTCTTAACCTCGGCATGCTCATATCCATAGTTTAAATTCAAAGTAGATAATTGTTAGTAGTTTTAGTATAGGATTTATAAAACAAGTTATTCAATTTTTGGTTACGTTGTTGTCAGCATATTTAGAAGTGAGATATAGTATAGTATACTTAAGCAAAGTTCACTTATCCAGATTCTCCGTGTATCGATACTTGGCTTACTAAAGCCACTTACTACTTGTTCGACCACGTGCACTTGCGTGTCGGTTTTATAACCCCTACAAACGCACCGAACAATTACACTGGAATACAACAACCCTTCCTGAGATACATATATGTGCCATTAAGCTTTTATTTGAAAACATTTATCTAAGTATAATCAAACAGATGCATAAGGGTCATATTGTACATTTATTGAGAACTGAAGTTGTAACTGATATCATACATTGTACTGACTATCTGCTGATAATTGAATATGAATCCAGCTTAACTTCTTTTAAATAAATTTGAAATTATGCGGAATTGAGTTGAACTAATGTCGGAGACTAAGTGAGACATTCTCAGCTATAGAGAGTCCCTAACTGACTGAGGGAAACATTCTCTGCTATGGAGCATCCTTGACTGACTAAGGGAAATATTCTCGGCTATGGAGTGTCCTTGACTGATTGTGTTACACCCCGTAAATTTTAAATGAATAAATAGCCTAATGGCATGTTGGTTAAGGGATTTAGAAAAAAAATAAATAGGAAAGTCGGTTTTTACCATCTTCATCAATAAAACTAGGAAAAAAACAGAGGATAGCCATTTTAAGGAAAACCCACGACATATATATATATAATTCCTTTCGATTACTCTTCGAAACGCGGTCTAAACTCTGTTCCGTCTTAGATACCGAGGTATAAAGCTGCAAAGAGCAATCCTACGGAGTTGGTTTCGTGAAATTTGGCCGGTGAAATGTCATGCTATCAAGGTAAAGTAAATAGAATTGCTTTAAATTAGTACCAATGTGTTCCTAGCATTGCAGTGAGCATTTATCCCTTCTGGACTATCGAGAAATAACGAGTTTTCGACCGTTTTCCGAAAGGTCGAAGTTTGGGATAAATATATATCAAAAGTGATAATTTCTCTCAGATATTAATGTATTTTGTTCTAATTGATATGTATATGAATGTAGTTGGGAGAAACAACAGAAGTACCAACAGAAATCACATCGGTCAGTCGGGTACTCAGAAACCAAGTATGTAAAGCTATTCTTTCGGCAAGCCAGGAAGTACATTCTAGAAAATAAATAGAATAAAGGCTATTGATAGATACCCAGCGTACAGGAATGATTTTAGTACGATTCCCAGCAAGCATGCTAGTATATCATTACGTATCATGCGATAATCAGAATAACGGATAGTCAGATAATTTTAGGTAGTAATGTGATATCAGCTAGTAGCTCAACATGTTCTTACATAATACCCAGAATGGAAGTTGTAAAAGTAGTATAATGAGTTAGAAAGATTATAGACAGTATGTATTACATTTGTTGAGACTGTATCCGATAACAGATGGCACATCTTATGTTATTGAGCTATATCCAGTTATAGATGGCATGTTCTATGTTATTGAGTTATATCCAGATGTAATCAGATCAGTAATCAGATATAGAAATAGCTCCAGATACAGATGTAGTTCTAGAAACAGATATAGCTTCAGATCGCGGATAACAATAATCAGATAAACAGATAAAGGCCAGGTAGCAGTTAGCCCAGCAATCAGAAATAGTGTAAAACAGAATATAGCATCAGTTGTTTAGTACGGACTGGCCTTGAAATAAAAGAAGAGAATATGATTAGTATTTTCCATTTGAGCATGCTTGTTGTGTATGTGTTTTGCATGTTGAGACTTGTTATGGCATGTGGGCACCCTTTAGCATCCCCACCGCCCCTGAGTTATAGCTGTGTCGATACCAGATTCAGATACCGCCACCAGCTGGGCGATGCCGTCCGCCTAGAGGACGATGATGGCCGACCAGCATAATAATACGATCCAGATTACCCTGCTTGCAGGGGCAGTTCAGTTTACTCTGCGCAGAGCCAGATTACCCTGTTTACAGGGGCAGATTACTCTGTGTGCACTTGTGGCTGGGGGCAGTTTCAGATACAGATTTTTATGAAATTACCCTGTTGTGTGCTTGCACCCAGGGGCAGTTTCAGTCACAGATATAGCAACAGATTACCTCGTGAGCGCTTGCACCCAGAGGCAGGAGTCTTCGGACTCAGACACAGTTTATTGTCAGAGACCAAGGCCTGAGCTACGTACCCAAGGGGGCCGGTAGGAGGAGCTCACAGTTATGAGATGAGTGGAGTGACTTATTTTTGGTTGGTTTAGACCCGAGTAGGGGTAAATAGATTGTTCTGTTGGTTGGCACCTTCCGACTTATGGGGGTCGGTCAGGTATTGTGTGTATTATTATGTATATCTATATGTGCTATTAGATACTGATAGACAGTAGGATGACACGTCATCAGGTACGCTCAGTTTAGTTACAGAATAAATAAACTCTCCCCAGTTATCCTCAGCTAGATAGACTCAGCTACTTCCTGCTTATATGTCATGTTATTGTTGCTATTCATTTTAGTAGTATATTTCAGTTTGCTTTACATGCTTAGTACCTGTGGTACTGATGCCCGTGGGGTGCTGCATTGCTTGCCTGCAGGTAATCACAGACGAGGAGCCGATCCCTCGTGATCCTAGCAGGCGCAGAGTTATCAACTCCTGTCATCCGGAGCTTGATATTCAGAGGTGTATTTCATTTTCTTTTGTTGTATAGTACAGGTAGGTCGGGGCCCTGTCCCGACCATTCTACTGTTACTTCCTAGAGGCTTGCAGTCTGATGTTTCCTATGGTGGTGGAGCTGGTCGTGTGGGGCCATTCATGTATATATGTGTTTAGTTGTAGATGTTGGCCGTGTGGGGCCTTCTTCTTGTTATAGTTAGTGACCTTGTCGGTCACAAAGGTGAATAGTAGTTGCTTCAGATTATAGTGTCATTGTTCTGGTTAGCTGTTGTGCTTAGCAGGTGGCTATAGGCCTAATCGGCCGGGGGCGGTATTTAAAGCCTCTATATAGCCGATTCATTTCTTGAAATAGAGCCAGAGTCTAGCAGGTACCAGGTGCCCATCATACCCCCCAAGGTGGGGTGTGACAAACTTGGTATTAGAGTAGTTCGTGTCCCAGGGAGTCTGCAAGCCGTGCTAAGTAGAGTCTTGTCTATGAATTTGTTGTGCACCACATACTATAGGCAGGAGGCTTCGAGGCATAATAGGATAGTTACCCTTCTTTCATACTCAGTCGTGCCATAGCACAGTACAGTATAGGGTTGGTTCTTTTGAAACTTACCACCCTCTTTGTTTACAGATACTATGGCAGACCAGTGGCAACCAGCTACAGGCAGAAGATTGGATGCAGCGGCGGGCGAAGGCACCAGTAGGATGCCTCACTTACAGCCAGATTCAGCCCGGTCTGAGAGTAATACGGAGGTGTCATCTCGACCCTCCCAGCAGTCTCCGCCTCGCCAAACACCATTTGAGGCAGCACCGCCTCCCACAGCTCCTGCACCTACTTCATCTGATCAGGAGCTATGTAGTGCGGTGGTTATGTTAACCCAGATGCTAGCTACTCAGTGTCAGCCAGTACCACTTGCAGCAGCAGAATCTCTAGGTGGGCCAGGTACTTCCAGGGTTAGAGAATTCTTGGCGTTGGGACCCCCACAGTTCACTGGGTTAGATCAAGCAGAGGACCCCCAGGATTTCCTAGATCAGATGCAGAGAATTTTCCGGGTTATGCATGTGACCCCTACAGAATCAGTTGAGCTGGCAGTGTTCCGGTTGAGGGATATTGCTGTTTTGTGGTACGAAAGTTGGGAGAGATCTCGGGGAAGAGATGCAGCCCCTCCTACTTGGTCCAGCTTCTCAGAGGCCTTCCTGGACCACTACTTACCCCGGGAGGTCAGATAGGCCCGGATGGACCAGTTCTTACACTTAGAGCAGGGGGCCAGGAGCGTCCGTGAGTATTCTTTACAGTTCGACTCCTTAGCCCACTATGCTCCAGCATTTGGGGACACCATGTCGTCCAGAGTCCACCGCTTTATTGTGGGCCTGAATTCAGATTACATAGAGACGTGCATGACGGCTACTTTGAGAGAGGACATGGACATAGCCAGGGTATAGGCCTTCGCACAGACAATTGAGGGCCTGAGACAGTGGCAGCGGGGTGACAGGCAGGCGACTTCAGAGCAGCGCCGTAGAAATAGACCCGCTGAGATTCAGGGGGAAACCCCTAGGCGGCCGAGACCACGGTTTTCAGATAGGCCACCCAGATCTTTACCTCCGGTACAACAACAGAGAGGCAGATTTGTTCGCCGGAGTCAGTTAGAGTCCGGTAGCAGTTTACGGACAGTAGCATCACCTCAGCAGCGGAGGGCAGAATAGGGTAGATTTGCACCTACCCCTTGTCCTATATGCCACCGACCTCATTCTGGAGCCTGCAGGCAAGGCTTCTCAGGGTGCTATCACTGCGGACAGGAAGGGCATTTAATGAGAGATTGTCCGGCCAGAGGACAGGGTAGCCGGGATAGTCTGGATAGAGCATCAGCGGGACCACGAGCTCCAGCAGCCTCAGTAGGGCGCAGACCCTCAGGTTCAACAAATAGGGGCTGAGGTAGATCAGGAGCCTCTGGCTCAGGTGCAGGCCCCAGCCGTACCTATGCATTACCAGGGAGGCAGGATTAAGAGGCATCTCTCGACGTGGTCACAGGTATATTGATTATCTGCTCATGCCCTGTTTATGTATTGATTGATCCAGGGTCTACCTTGTCATATATTACACCATTTGTGGCCCGGAAGTTGGGTATCGAACCAGAATTGCTTCAGCAGCCCTTTTCAGTGCTTACACCGATCGGTGACTCGATTACAACTAAAAGAGTTTACCGAGGGTGTATGGTAGAGGTTGCTGATCGCCAGACCACAGTAGACTTAATAGAACTTAACATGGTTGACTTCAATGCCATTATGGGTATGGACTGGTTAGTGCCATGCTATGCCAACTTAGAATGCTGGACCAAGACGGTCCGATTTCACTTTCCGGGGGAAGCAGTGCGAGAGTGGAAAGGGAGCATAGCTACGCCAAAAGGTAGGTTTATTTCCTACCTTCAGGCGAGAAAATTAATAGCAAAGGGATGTATTTACCACCTAGTTAGAGTCCAGGACGTTCGGGTGGAACCTCCGACTCTTCAATCTGTTCCAGTGGTCAATGAATTCCCTGACGTATTTCCAGATGAGTTGCCTGGTATCCCTCTCGAAAGGGAGATATATTTTGCAATTGACTTGTTGCCAGGGACTCAACCTATATCCATTCCCCTGTATCGCATGTCACCAGCTGAGCTTAGAGAGTTGAAAGAGCAGTTAAAAGATTTGCTCGACAAAGGCTTTATCAGGCCTAGTACTTCCCCGTGGGGTGCGCCAGTCATGTTTGTAAGGAAGAAAGATGGCTCACTCCGTATGTGTATAGACTACCGGCAGCTGAATAAGGTAGCGGTTAAAAACAAATACCTTCTCCCTAGAATAGATGATTTGTTTGACCAGTTGTAGGGGGCCAGATGTTTCTCTAAGATAGATCTGAGGTCCGGATACCACCAGGTCCGGGTTCGTGAGAGGGACATTCCAAAGACTGCTTTCAGGACCAGGTATGGTCACTTTGAATTTCTAGTCATGTCTTTTGGGCTGACAAATGCTCCCGCAGTGTTTATGGACCTGATGAACAACATATTCAGACCGTATTTGGATCTATTCGTGATAGTATTTATCGATGATATTCTGGTATATTCTCGTTCAGAGACAGATCACCAGAACCATTTACGAACAGTGCTCCAGATCCTTAGAGACCGTCAGCTGTACGCCAAGTTTTCTAAGTGTGAGTTTTGGCTGAACTCAGTTGCCTTTTTGGGGCATATCGTGTCAGATGCTGGGATACAGGTGGATACACAGAAAATAGAGGCGGTCAAGACATGGCCCAGACCTACCACTCTGATCGAGGTCCGCAGTTTCCTGGGTTTAGCAGGGTATTACCGGAGATTTGTTGAAGGATTCTCCACTATAGAAGCACCTCTGACAAAGCTGACACAGAAAGCAGCGAAATTTCAGTGGACGGAGGCATGTGAGCAGAGTTTTCAAGAATTGAAAGACAGATTGACCTCCGCCCCAGTACTAGCATTGCCAGAGGGAACAGATGGGTATGCGGTGTATTGCGACGCTTCAGGCTTGGGACAGGGTTGTGTGTTGATGCAGCATGGTAAGGTGATTACTTATGCTTCCAGACAGCTGAGGAAGCACAAAAAGAACTATCCGACCCATGACCTGGAACTGGCCGCAGTGATCCACGCTCTGAAACTCTGGAGGCATTATCTGTATGGCGTTCATGTAAACATTTTTACAGATCATAAAAGCCCGCAGTACATTTTCACACAGAGGGAGTTAAATCTGTGACAGCGTCGTTGGTTAGAATTGCTGAAAGATTATGACGTAAATATTCTCTACCACCCAGGGAGAGCTAATGTAGTAGCCGATGCCCTCAGCCGTAAGCCAATGGGGAGTTTGGCGTATTTGCGACCCGAGAAGCGGGAGTTAGCCAAGGAAATTCATCAGCTAACTGGTTTAGCTGTTCGAGTAGTAGAAATAGAAAATAACAGAGCGGTGATTCAGAACTCTGCTGTGTCATCATTAGTTACAGAGGTAAAAGAACGGCAGTATGAGGACCCTGACTTAGTCCAGGTCAGAGATAGAGTTCAGAAAGGTAAGGAGCCAGATTTCCAAGTGACTGAGGATGAAGTGCTACATTGTAAGGGCCGCCTATGTGTCCCGAATGTTTCAGGGCTTCGCCAGCAGATCATGCATGAGGTACATTACGCTCGCTATTCCCTCCATCCAGGAGCAACGAAAATGTACCACGACATCAGAGACATCTACTGGTGGCCAAGTATGAAAGCTGAAATAGCTGAATTTGTATCTAGATGTCCTAATTGCCAGCAGGTGAAAGCAGAACACCAGAAACTAGGCGGTCTGACGCAGGATATAGCTGTGCCTTTATGGAAATGGGAAGCGATAAATATGGATTTCGTAATAGGGTTACCCCGTACCAGACGCAGAAATGATTCTATTTGGGTAATAGTTGACAGGCTGACAAATCAGCTCATTTCCTGCCAGTGAAAGCTACCTTCTCGGCCGAGGATTATGCCGAATTATATATCAGAGAAATAGTTAGATTACATGGAGTGCCGGTATCTATTATTTCAGACAGAGGAGCACAATTTACAGCGAGATTCTGGCAGTCGTTCCAGAGAGGCCTGGGGACATATATTAACTTGAGTACAACCTTTCATCCTCAGACAGACGGGCAAGCAGAACGAACTATCCAAACGCTCGAAAATATGCTACGAGCGTGTGTACTAGATTTTGGGGGTAGCTGGGATGAGCATCTGCCGTTGATTGAATTTGCCTATAATAACAGTTATCATTCAGCTATCCTGATGGCGCCCTTTGCAGCATTATACAGGCGGAAATGTAGATCACCCGTTGGCTGGTTTGAAGCGGGGGAGATAGCGCTGATTGGGCCAGATGTTATTCGTCAGTCAGAAGAGGCGGTGAAGCTTATCAGAGAACGCCTACTGACTGCTCAGAGCCGCCAAAAGTCTTATGCAGATATGCGGCGCAGAAATCTAGAATTTGTAGTAGATGACTGGGTATATCTGAAAGTGTCTCCGATGAAAGGGGTGATGAGATTTGGCAAGAAGGGCAAGCTTAGCCCGAGGTTCATTGGGCCATATCAGATTCGGCGGAGAATAGGCCGAGTTGCATACGAATTGAACTTGCCTCCAGAGTTAGCGTCTGTTCACCTAGTATTCCATGTATCTATGTTGAGGAAGTTCGTAGGAGACCCTTCCACAGTTGTTCCAGTTCAGGATGTCCAGGTCACAGAAGAGTTAGCATATGAAGAGGTTCCAGTAGCTATCTTAGACAGAAAGATTCGTAGATTGAGAACCAAAGACATTGCGTCTTTCAAGGTATTGTGGCGTAACAGGAACTGAGAAGAGATGACCTGGGAAGCCGAGGAGGACATGAAAGCCAGATATCCCCACTTATTCCAGGCATAGGCAAACAGGAGGTATGTTAGAACTGTTTTTCCTTATGAATGCTTATATTTCATATATGAAAGCGGGCGATTGATTATAGACAGTTATATATGAATGTTATTATATCGTGTGGAGTACCTGTATTGGGCTTTTCTGCTTTTCAGGAATTTTGAGATAGTCCATAATACAGGGGAAACTCTGCCGAAATTTTTCTAGAAACAAGTTGAGTAAGTTGAGAAGTCCTCTAGATAGAATGTCATTCGAGAACGAATGTTCTTAAGGGGGGGAGGATGTTACACCCCGTAAATTTTAAATGAATAAATAGCCTAATGGCATGTCGGTTAAGGGATTTAGAAAAAATAAATAAATAGGAAAGTCGGTTTTTACCATCTTCATCAATAAAACTAGAAAAAAAACAGAGGGTAGCCATTTTAAGGCAAACCCACGACATATATATATATATATATATATATAATTCCTTCCTATTACGCTTCGAAACGCGGTCTAAACTCCGTTCCAGCTTAGATATCGAGGTATAAAGCTGTAGAGAGCAATCCTACGGAGTTGGTTTCGTGAAATTTGGCCGGCGAAACGTCGTGCTACCGAGGTAAAGTAAATAGAATTGCTTTAAATTAGTACCAATGTGTTCCTAGCATTGCAGTGAGCGTTTATCCCTTCTGGACTATCGATAAATAATGAGTTTTCGACAGTTTTCTGAAAGGTCGAAGTTTATGATAAATATATATCAAAAGTGATAATTTCTCCCGGATATTAATGTATTTAGTTCTAATTGATATGTATATGAATGTAGTTGGGAGAAACAGCAGAAGTACTGACGGAAATCACATCGGTCAGTCGGGTACTGAGAAACCAGGTATGTAAAACTATTCTTTCGGCAAGCCAGGAAGTACAGTCTAGAAAATAAATAGAATAAAGGCTATTGATAGATACCCAGCGTACAGGAACGATTTTAGTACGATTCCCAACAAGCATGCTAGTATATCATTACATATCATGCGATAATCAGAATAACAGATAGTTAGATGATTTTAGGTAGTAATGTGATATCAGCTAGTAGCTCAGCATGTTCTTACATAATACCCAGAATGGAAGTTGTAAAAGTAGTATAATGAGTTAGCAAGATTACAGACAATATGTATTACATTTGTTGAGACTGTATTCAGTAACATATGGCACATCTTATGTTATTGAGCTATATCCAGTTATAGATGGCATGTTCTATGTTATTGAGTTATATCCAGATGTAATCAGATTAGTAATCAAATATAGAAATAGCTCCAGATACAGATGTAGCTCCAGAAACAGATATGGCTCTAAAAATGGATATAGCTTCAGATTGCGGATAACAATAATCAGATAAACAGATAAAGGCCAGGTAGCAGTTAGCCCAACAATCAGAAACAGTGTAAAACAGAATATAGCATCAGTTGTTTAGTATGAACTGGCCTTGAAATAAAAGAAGAGAATATGATTAGTATTTTTTATTTGAGCATGCTTGTTGTGTATTTGTTTTGCATGTTGATACTTGTTATGGCATGTGGGCACCCTTTAGCATCCCCACTGCCCCTGGGTTATAGCTGTGTCAATACCAGATTCAGATACCGCCACCAGCTGGGCGATGGCGTCCGCCTATAGGACGATGATGGCCGACCACCATAATAATACGGTCCAGATTACCCTGCTTGCAGGGGCAGTTCAGTTTACTCTGCACAAAGCCAGATTACCCTGTTTACAGGGGCAGATTACTCTGTGTGCACTTGTGGCCGGGGGCAGTTTCAGATATAGATTTTTATAAAGTTACCCTATTGCGTGCTTGCACCCAGGGGCAGTTTCAGTCACAGATACAACAGATTACCCCGTGAGCGCTTGCGCCCAGAGGCAGGAGTCTTCAGACTCAGACACAGTTTATTGTCAGAGGCCAAGGCCGGAGCTACATACTTAAGGGGGCCGGTAGGAGGAGCTCACAGTTATGAGATGAGTGGAGTGACTTATTTTTGGTTGATTTAGACCCGGGTAGGGGTAAATAGATTGTTCTGTTGGTTGGCACCTTCCGGCTTATGGGGGTCGGTCAGGTATTGTGTGTATTATTATGTATATCTATATGTGCTATTAGATACTGATAGACAGTAGGACGACACGTCATCAGGTACGCTCAGTTTAGTTACAGAATAAATAAACTCTTCCCAGTTATCCTCAGCTAGATAGACTCAGCTACTTCCTGCTTATATGTCATGTTATTTTTGCTACTCATTTTAGTTGTATATTTCAGTTTGCTTTACATGCTCAATACCTGTGGTACTGACACCCGTGGGGCGCTGCATTTCTTGCCTGCAGGTACTCACAGACGAGGAGCCGATCCCTCGTGATCCTAGCCAGCGCCAGAGTTATCAACTCCTGTCATCCGGATCTTGATATTTAGAGGTGTATTTCATTTTATTTTGTTGTATAGTACGGGTAGGTCGGGGCCCTGTCCCGACCATTCTATTATTACTTCCTAGAGGCTTGCAGTCTGATGTTTCCTGTGGTGGTGGAGCCGGTTGTGTGGGGCCGTGCATGTATATATGTGTTTAGTTGTTGATGTTGGCCTTGTGGGGACTTCTTCTGGTTATAGTTAGTTACCTTGTCGATCAAAAAGGTGAATAGTAGTTTCTTTAGATTATAGTGTCATTGTTCTGGTTAGCTATTGTGCTTAGCAGGTGGCTATAGGCCTAATCGGCCGGGGGTGGTATTTACAGTCGCTATATAGCCGATTCGTTTCTTGAAATAGAGACAGAGTCTAGCAGGCACCAGGTGCCCGTCATACCCCCCAAGGTGGGGTGTGATAGATTGAGGGAAACATTCTTTGCTATGGAGCATCCCTGACTGATTAAGGGAAACATTCTCGGCTATGGAGAGTCTCTGACTGACCGAGGGAAACATTCTCGGCTATAGAGATCCCTGACTGACTAAGGAAAACATTCTCGGCTATGGATAGTCCCTGACTGACTAAGGGAAACATTTACGGCTATGGAGAGTCCAGTTAACTAGAACATGGAGGTTATTGGTCTGATGTTATTCGTTTAGTCTATGTCACTTCAGCTAATCAGAGACGTGAGCATTCAATTGTTTACATCATGCTAAATATCAAACTAAATCATTTAGAATTGATTAAGGCCACTCTCTACTAATAATAAGCCCAATGGTCTAAGGGATCATTCTCATGCTTTGTCATCATAATTCATATCATCATGGTGCCAATTCATGATTTAATCCATACATTTTACATTCATGAAACACCTATAGGATCAGATCATACTTTACACACATCCACAACATTCAAATCTCGAGTTCATAACATATGACGTATATATGCGATTCATGTAGGATGTAATACCCCGGAGTTAGAAGAAGCTCAGCAAAAATTTGCCTCAGAACAAGTCAGGGAACGACTCGTTAGGAGACCTAACGGGTCATGGTTTTACCCTTGATGAACTGTAAGGAGAGGATGGCAAGCCCAGTGGCCACGAACGACCTGATGAGTCATCTTGCCTGGTAGCGATTTTTTAGGTTGGTCGTTGGGTAATGAATCAAGTGAGAAGTCAGTGTAGTTGACGGAAGGATGTGACGAGTCGTTTAGTTTAGGAATGACTCGTCATGTCCATCGTTAGATGGGAAGAGTTGAAGTTGTGAAATAGTCTTCCAGTGCACTTGACGAATGGGTCTAACGAGTCGTTGGGTTAACGACTGGTTACGTTGGTCTTTGTTTGAAGAACGATAAAACTGTTTGAATTCTCTAGTGTGCTTAACGGGCGAGATGTCGAGTTGTTGGATGGGATGACGACTCGTTACGTGAGTCGTGACTCCAGATTCGGGGAAATTTCTAGTTTTCTTCAGGGATATTTTTGTAAACTCCTATGCTTTTAACTATTAAACTATGTTGTTTTGGTGTATTTTTTGGGACGTTTTTAAGGTTTTCTACAAGCCTAAACATCCATTCTCTGAAGATATCTCTCAAGCTCTTCTTCTTCCTCTCCTCTCAAGATTCAAGAACTTCACCAAGGTGCTCATCAAGCTTCAAGGGAAATTTCAAGTTGGCTCTCTCTACCAGGTATATGGGTTTTTCAACAAGGATACTCTTACCATCCTTGTGCCTAGAAATGCTTTTAATTAAAATGCCCAATTTCTATTATTCTAGGAAATGGATGACCTAGGGTTTTAAATTCATGGTGAATCTTCCTGCAAATATTTAAATTTCAATATCTATTGTGATTATGAGATAAGTATGATGCAAAATGATTGGGTTACCTTGAATTATGTGTTGGGTGATGAAAAGTGTGGAGTTATGAAATATTCTTCATGAATGATTTGAAATATAAATACGACTTTGTCATTGTTCATTCAATTATCACAAATCCATTGCATCCATGTTTAATATGTGAAACTTGTATGATTATCCTTGAGGATTTGAATATGTCAATGACAGATGTGATGAGATTGAAATAGGGTTCATGGACTTGAAGAATTGGGAGTAAGTATGTGTGTTCTTTTATGTCTGGATGGAATTAATTGGGTAAGAGGTAAATCTTTGATAATGGCCTATCTAATGCATTCTTCTCATGAATTGGAATAAATCTTGAAATGGGTCTTATGAAATGAAGATGTACACTTCTCACATTATTTCATTGTATATGTTGAGATATGAGTAATCACGTAGCTTCCTGTAAATCTAGATTATGTGAATCAATGTATGCATGTTGAAGTATGAATTAAATATGTGGGTCATGAATGTCTCTATGATACATGCTGATTAATACGAAACTGGAATTTAACGATGAGAAAGTAGTATGCATGATGTGGAACTAAAGATGCTCATCAATGTTAGACCTATGAAGAAATTATAGTATGGCTCCATGATGATATGAATTGTGATGATAAATTATGAGAATGATAATTTCTGAATGTTGGGCTTGTTGTTAGTAAAAAGTAGCCTCAATCCTTCTGATATGAATGATGTATGAAGAAAGCCGAGTATGTTTATGTTTCTGATTAGCTGTAGTAGTAGAGATCAGATATATATATATAATTTCAGACTAGTACCTCTCACATTTTAGCAGTAGTCGGGATCCTCCATAGTAGAGAGAGACTTCCTAGCTCAGTCGGGATCCTCAATAGTAGAGAGTGACTCCCTAGCAGTAGTCGGGATCCTCCATAGTAGAGAGTGACTCCCTATTACAGTTGGGATCCTTCATAGTAGATAGTGACTCCCTAGCATCAGTTGGGATCCTCCATAGTAGAGAGTGACACCCTAGTACAGTCGGGATCCTCCATATTAGAGAGAGACTCCCTTAATGATGATAGCAGTATGATTCAGTCTTACATGACCCAGCTTTCAGATTATAATGGCTTAATTAGATGATGATCAGTCTTAGTTATCAGTAATGATTCGGTATACTATGTTCTACCAATTTCAGATTTGGCACTTATTATATGTTCAGAATTTGACCCTTATGCATGAGTTCTAAGATGTTATATAAATGAGATTCAACAAGAAGCTTCCTGTATATATCTGTGTATGTGAATCATAGATATGAATAGCATGTTGAAGCAGTTATGTGGATGTATTTGATTAAATATTTGTCGGATATTTGTTTATTTAATTATTTATATTATCCCGAATGCTCAGTGCATTTCAAGTACTGGCTGCACGCATTTTGTGCTATATCTTTTCATGATATAGATTCAGGTTTCCAGACTCGGTCTCGTGGTTAGATACGCTTCGTCCCTATTCAGCAGCTATTGGTGAGTCCTCATCCTCCGAGGATGTGATTATGTTTGTATGTTACTATGTTTCAGTTGTAAGACTTTAGGAGCTGGGGGCTTGTCCCAGCAACTCATCAGTTTAGTAGAAGGCTTTCAAACTTATCTAGACAGATTCAGCGTTGTATCTAAGTGTTATTAAATTGTCGTTATGGCTTATATTAGTTTCATGTTATTAGCTTCCACTTATTTATGTTGTTAGTCATTCTCATGTTAAGTGTATGCTATGATAATGCCATGGGTTGACTTGGAGCATCTCGGGGTTCCTTGTTCCGTGTTACGGCTAGGGTGTGAACTTGAGTCGTGACAAAATTGGTATTAGAGAAAATGATTAGAGTGTCCTAGGGTGTCTGAAAGCTGCGTTAAGTAGAGTATTCTTCATGGGTGTGAAGTGTGTCACGTTTATGACGAGGAGGCTATGAGACGTTCTAGGAATGTTCCCTTTCTTCATGATTCTTATCTTGCGTAGAGTATGAAGCTCTAAACTGTTCCTCCCTCTGACTCATGCTTTACGTGCTCGCAGATAATGCCTCATAGACAAGCAAATGGATGGAGAAATGGTAATGATCGCCAGCAGACACCACCAGCCCAGCGAACCCGAGGGACGACCGTTGTTACCCATGCCGAGTTCCGGCAAACTCTTAATATGTTGGCACAGGCCGTAACCACCCAGATTAATCAACAAGCAATGGCCCGTATTTCCCAGAATGGAAATATAGCGACGATAAGGGTGAGAGATTTTCTCCGAATGAATCCACCCGAGTTTTTGGGGTCAAAGATAGAAGAGGACCCGTATGAGTTCTTGGAAGAGATTCAGAAGATCACCCACATTATGGAGGTGACGGGAATTGAAAGCATGGACTTATCCTCCTACCAGCTAAAAGGAGTTTCTTACATTTGATTTTGTTGGTGGGATAAATTTAAAACCGCATTCCTGGATAGGTTTTTCCCTAAAGAGTTAAGAGAGGCTAAGGCGGCAAAATTCATCAACCTAAAATAGAATGGCATGACAGTACAAGAGTATGCGTTGGAATTTACCCGACTATCCAAGTATGCCCCGAAAATGGTAGCGGACCAGAGGGCCCGAGTGAGCAGGTTTGTGAATGGAGTGTTAGACTCCTTAATTAAGGAGTGTAGGACTTCCATGTTGCACAGGGATATAGATTTCTCACATTTGGTGATATTTGTGTAACAAATGGAGGCAGATCAAGTAAAGGAAAAGGAGAGAGAGGCCAAGAGGGCCAAGAGAGGAAATTCAGAGTCCTCTTTGCCAAGGACGAGTGGTGGACACCGCCCATTTTCTCAGCCAAGGTCGGTAGCCTCAGCATTTTCAACAGTCAGTGCCCCATATAGACCTAGAGTAAAAGGGATCATGTATCCCATGTGTGCCAACTGTGGGAAGCACCACTTGGGAGAGTGTATGGATGAGTCGGATGTTTGTTTCTAGTACGGCCAGTCAGGCCATAAGCACCAGGATTGTGTAGAGGCAAAGTGAGGCGAGAGTAGGTCCTCGGCTGTTTCTTCAGTGGCCCCCGTACTCACCCATTTCAGTAGGATGCAGTATCTAGCGCAGATGGTAGACGTCGACAAAATTGCTCTCATGCTAGAAGAACACACCAGGATAACGACAAGTCGCCAGTAGTGGCCACAGGTATGTTGTAAGTTTTGTATTATCCCTTATATCATGCCAGCCCAGTATTGAATAAGAAGCCCTGTTGTGATTGCAAGAATTGATTGTCGACGGGTAATGTGAATAGCTGTTAGTGTGAGGCTTGTAGTGAAGGTTAGCGGCGGAAGAGAAGCCAGGAGTTTGTAAATTGGCCTGACCTTAAGGAAGATTCAGGAGTCTTAGAATGATGACTACAAGCTAAGGGGGAGATAGTGAGTATGCGTAGTAAGTCAGACCTTGAGGGTGCTTATAAAGAAGTTTCAACCTTAGAAGTGCAGTATATCGATCTCTTCAAGGTTCAGATAATTTCCCTCGTGATTCAGTTAAAGTTAAAGTGATGTCCATTCCTATATGCAGATTCCCTGAGGTTTAGAAGTAACCGTTTTAGACAGTGATGTAAGTTTTTCTCTATAAGTTCTTTATGCTCATTTTTATGTTATGAATCAATTATGTGTGTTAATTTATGTGTTCCAGTATCGACAGCTCGAACTCAGTCTTTAGAAGTTGTTTATTAACTCATTAGAGTCAGATTATCTCTTGTATGTGCTCAGTTTTTGATGTCGGGAATAACTCATGCTCATGAATTCCCTACCCTCAGTTAGATTTGATATCGTGAATTTTATCTTAGTATCAAGACGAGATTTAAGAACGAGGGATCAGCCTATATCAATTCTGTGCCAGATAAAAAGGGGAAAGGATTTTCTATCAAGTGCTCTGTTTAGTTCTATGTTGGCCTCACGTTCTTTGGTTCCCTTGTGCCATGGTATACATGTTAGACGTAGATATTCAGATTTGGAGCATAGGGTTGGTCCGGAGCTAGATACTCTATTGATGTTTAGCTGTGATTGATTGGTATTTGAATATCGATTTCGTCTCAATCTTCTTAGTATGTTCATCCAACATTCGAGGACAAATTTTCCCAAGGGGGAAATGTTGTAATACCCTGAAAGTCCTAGAGATCAGTCCTCGGAGTTAGAAGAAGATCAACAAAAATTTGCCTCAGAATGAGTCGGGAATGACTCGTTAGGAGGGGATGGGACAAGCCCTAACACCGAGTTCACACCCTAGCCGTAATACGGGATAAGAAACCTCGAAAGGCTCCAAGTCAGCCCATGGCATAATCATAGCATAACCTTTAACATTAGAAATGGCCAACAACATGAATAAATGGAAGCTAATAACAAGAATCTAATAGAAACCATAAGAGCACTTTAATAATACTTGGATACAATGCTGAATCAGTCTAAACAAGTATGAAAGCCTTCTACTAAACTGATGAGTTGCTGGGACAAGCCCCCAGCTAACTCCTAAAATCTAAAAACTGAAACATAAGAAAATATGAACATAGATCACGTCCTCGTGAGATGAGGACTCACCACTAGCAGTTGAGAGGGAATGAAGAGTATCTAACCATAAGGCTGATTCTGGAGACCTGAATCTATATCATGAAATGATATAACACATAAAGGAGTGCAGTCGGTACTTGGAAAGTACTGAGTATATGGGAAGAGTAAAGAAACTAAAACATGTATGTATACAAGAAGGAAGTAAACTAGATACATCGACATGCAATTACACTGGAATACGACAACCCTTCCTGAGATACATATATATGCCATTAAGCTTTTATTTGAAAGCATTTATCGGAGTTTAATAAAAAACTGATGCATAAGGGTCATATGATGTACATTTATTGAAAACTGAAGCTGTAATTGATATCATACACTTTACTGACTATCTTATGGTAATTGAATATGAATCTGGCTTAACTGCTTTTAACTAAAATTTGAAATTATGCAGAGTTGAGGTAAACTAATATCAAAGACTAAGGGAGACATTCTCGGCTATAGAGAGTCCCTGACTGGCTGAGGGAAACATTCTCTGCTATGGAGCATCCCTGACTGACTAAGGGAAACATTCTCAACTATGGAGAGTCCCTGACTGACTGAGGAAACATTCTATGCTATGGAGCATCCTTGTCTGATTAAGAAAAAAATTCTCGGCTATGGAGAGTCCCCGATTGACTAAGGGAAACATTCTCGGCTATGGAGAGTCTCTGACTGACTAAGAGAAACATTCTTGGCAATGGAGAGTCCCTAACTGACTAAGGAAAACATTCTCGGCTATGGAGAGTCCTTGACTGACTAAGGGAAACATTCTCGGTTATGGAGATCCAATTAACTAGAACATGAAGGTCACTGGTCTGACGTTATTCTTTTAGTCTAAGTAACTTCAGCTAATCAGAGACGTGAGCATTCAACTGTTTACATCATACTAAATATCATACTGAATCATTTAGAATTGATTAAGGCTACTTCTACTAACAACAAACCCAATGGTCTAAAGGATCATTCTCATGCTTTGTCATCATAATTCATATCATCATGGTGCCAATTTATCATTTAATCCACACATTTTACATTCATGAAACACCTATAGGATCATATCATATTTACACACATCCACAACATTCAAATCCTGAGTTCATAACTTATGACGTATATCTATGATTCATGTAGGATCCATAGGTTAATTCATACTTTACATGTATACATTGATTCATATATTCTAGATTTACGGAAAGCCCATGCATATAATCAACTCATAACTTGAACACGTACAGTGAGATCATGGTGGAAGCATATGAATATTCATAAAAACCCCATAGCGAGATTTACTCTAAATCACAGTGAAAATTCGATAATCATGCCATAACCGTTGGTTCAACTCATACCCAATACATTTACATCGTAATCATAGTGAAAACATGCACATACTCCACATTGGTCAAAGCCCATAAGTTCTAATTGTGTTCCAACATATACAATGTGACATATGTTCTAGATTTGTGGAACCCATGTGATTTACATATACTTTAAACAAGGATATAACTTCATGATAAGAGCATATGATTTATTTATGAAATCCCATTAGACTAATTCATGGTGAAAATTCCTTAATCATGCTAATTCCTCATCAAGTACATCATTCGATATTTTGAAAGTAATGTTACAAGCATACATAAGTATCCATCATAATGGGTCTTAGAATTCATAGGAGACATATGATAATTTATTCACAAATCGAACCTTAGATCATGCTTTCTAGAAAATTAAGGAAGTTGGATTTTAGTATTAAAATTTGGGACACAAGGATCGAAGGAGATCCTTGCTGAAGTCCCACACACCTAAATTGATGATCCCTTGCCTTGTCATGAAGATCCAAGAGGAATTGAGAAGTTGGAGGTGATGAACCCTAGCTCCTTCATGAGAGATTCTAATCTAAGCATGTTGAAGAGAGTAAGGATTTAGGCTAGGTTAATCCCTTTAATCTGACCTTAAGGAAGCCCAAAACGTTATCATTTAGAAGTTAGAAACATAGGAGTTTACCGAAATGCCCCAAAACTAACGAAATAAAACCTGTAACTGGCAGTTACCACAACCAACAGTACGAGTCGTAGGTTGCTTGTACGACTCGTGCTGAGAGTCGTACCATGCCTATTGCAGCTTCACTAAATCGCTCATAACTTTTAACTTTGAACTCTGATTGGTACAAGGTCAGCTGCATTGGCAAGAAGACTCAAAGGGCTTCAATTTGATATGTTGAATTACCCAAAAACATTTTGTAAAAAGAGAGCTATGATCAGTTGAAGTTGACCCTTATACGAACTAATATGGAAAACCCAATCGGTAAGAAGACCCTCAACTCAACTTCATGCTAGAGGTTTCTTATGATCTTAACTTGAATCTAATGCACTTTATACACTCAATAATTGATCTTAACACCTTGTTTCCATAAATTCATTGGGTTCGGGTCTATCCAAATACCTAGAAGGGTTTCGAACTTAGCCTCAAAGTCCAAGGCATTACAATATCTCCACCCACGACTGAAACAACGATTCATACCATCATATTATGACTCGTACCACAAGTCGTACCACCAAACTACGACTCGTGGTTTCCTCCCATGACTAATGATCCATTTTTTTCCAACTCTCTGAATATTTCCACGACTCGTACCACGACCCGCAACTCCATCCTATGAGTCGTACTGTTATCCATACAATCATTCACATGATAATCCAAAGACTTGTTACGGCTTCTGGCCACGGGTCATTCCCACATACTACGGCTCGTGGTGGGAACTCAGGGTTGGGAAACATCTTATCTGATCTGGACCATGGGTCTTCCTATGACCCGTACTACCAACCTACAACTTGTATATTGAGTCGTACTGAGGCAATGTTATAGATTTTTCTGCTGAGCACATTCCAAATATTGATTTTTAATCTTGAGAACTTTTGGGGTGTTTAGATTCAGAGGTTTTAATATTATATTTTTTAATAAAATTAAAGTGTCCAGTCTTATATACCTTTTCAAAACGTTCCTTTGGGATATTCCAATTTTTTAAATCGCTCTCTATCTTAGCAGTTTTAGTAGTTGTGGAAGAAATATTGATACTATTTATTATGTCCTGATTTTTAGAGGTATCCATTAAATTTGTGCAGAGAGTTTTAACTGAATAATTAATATATCATCTAATTGTCTTCTTTGTATAGACAAAGTATGACTAACATAACATAATTCATTATATGACCTAATTAGATTGTGAAGAATTAATTTTCTAGTTTCCCAACAAATAAACTATTTAAAGAATGAGATAAAATTTAAACGGATTGAATCCGCTTTAAAACATCCGAAGGTAGAAGCCAAAATTAAAAGCCTACAAGAATTCATAGAACGAGAAGTCTGTTCAGAATTTTCTAATGCCTTTTGGGATAGGAACACCATATTATTGAGTTACCATATATTGAGGGATTCAACGAAAAGAATATACCTACTAGGTCAAGACCTATTCAAATGAATCAAGAGTTAATGGAATATTGTAAAAGGAAATCAATGATTTACTTGATAAAAAGATTATTAGACCTTCCAAGTCACCATGGAGTTTTTCGGCATTCTATGTCAATAATAGTGCAGAAAAAAAAGAGGGGCCCCAAGGCTAGTCATTAATTATAAGCCCCTTAACAAAGTTTTAAAATGGATCAGGTACCCAATACCCAATAAAAGAGATCTTCTTAAAAGGACTTATAAAGCTAACATTTATAGTAAGTTTGATATGAAATCATAATTTTGGCAAATACAAATAGCAGAAAAAGATAAATATAAAATAACTTTTAATGTACCTTTTGGACAATATGAATGGAATGTAATGCCATTTGGATTATAAAATGCACTGTCTGAATTTCAAAATATAATGAACGACATATTTAATCCGCATAGTCATATTTCTATATTTTACATAGATGATGTTTTAATATACTCAGAAGATATTGACGAACACTTCAAACATATCCAAACCTTTTTAAAGGTTTTTAAATAAAACAGATTAGTAGTGAGCACTAAAAAGATTGAGTTATTCCAGACTGCTGTTAGATTCCTTGGTCATGACTTATATCACGGAACCTATAAACCCATTTGTAGAGCCATAGAGTTCTCCTCCAAAATTTCAGATGAATTAATTGATAAAACTCAGCTTCAGAGATTCTTAGGAAGTCTCAATTATGTTGCAGATTTTATTCCAAATATTAGACAGGTTTGTAAGCCTCTTTATCAGTGTCTTAGGAAGGATCCATTCCCATGGGGATTAGACCAAATAGAGACAGTCCAAAAAATAAAATCAATAGTTCAAAAACTTCCATGTCTAGGAATACCACATCCAGAGGCATTCATGATAGTAGAAACTGACGCCTCAGACATAGGATATGGAGGCATCCTCAAACAAAAAATCTCCCTAGAAAACCTCGAACAATTAGTAAGATTCACTTCAGGAATCTGGAATAATACTCAGAAAAATTACAGCACCATTAAAAAGTAAATTCTGGCTATAATGCTCTGTATCACAAAATTTCAAGATGATATAATAAATAAAGAATTTTTACTACGAGTAGAATGCAAAGCATCCAAAGATGTTTTACTAAAAGATGTAAAAAATCTGGTTTCTAAATAAAAATTTGCTAGATGGCAGGCTTTGTTATCCAGCTTTGATTTTCAAATCGAATTTATACAAGGAGAAAATAATTCCCTCCCAGATTTTTTGACTAGGGAATTTCTATAGGGAACTAAATAAGATCCGGAACACCAGGTATAAGGCCCTAGAGGCCTCCATTTCAGCCCTTCAAACTAGAAGAAACAATGAAAATACCCTTCAAATAAGAGGAAAAACCAAAACCAGAAAATAGATATCACTTATGGCAGAATTTCCATCTTTGCCAGAAGCTACTATTCCGTCCCCATTAAAGGAACCATTAACCAGTCAGACCAGATTACAACCATTAAACTCAGTTTTTAAAGGATACACTTCATTAGGCGACAAAACTATCTCTATCCAAACAAAGGATAGCTATGAAATGAAGCCACCAGAGACATACTCTCAAGCGGTTCAGCCAGTGACTCCTGAAAAGAAAATGGAGAAAAATATTCTAAATAAACAACAGTTTGAGCTAACAGTTTTACAGGTACTACCGATTATGGCCCTTGATAAAAAATATGAAGGTTTTAGAATACCCGAGTTATTAAAACCCTGCTACACAAATTGGAATTATATGAAGACAGATGATCCCCTTAAAATCCGAAGATATTATGAGTTCATTTTAACAGACACCAATTCAGTAAAAATTGAGCATAAATTAAAATGTCCGAATAATCCTGATAGTATTCAACACTCGAAGTTCATAATTAAAAGAATTATGAGCCCATTTGAATGGTCATCTGCATACATCCATTCCCCTATCAAGAACCCGTAGACCCCAGACATACAACTGGTATGATTATAAGGCAACTTGGTATAACTTTATGTATCTAAGGGTCAACACTCACTCTTGGTTTGTCAAGTATTCAGAAGATATGAAAGCGCGATCATCTCCAGATGGTTTTACGAATGGTGGAACCAATTCAGAGGAAATAAACAGGTATTGTCAAAACATTTTTAATCACAGTTTGAAAAATTCCAAATAGAGCAGAATATTTCTACCCTACCAGAAAATATTAAATTGTGTAAGTTTTTATTGCAAAAAGAATTTCATACATTATCAGCTGGTCCTTTTATATTCATGAATTTGAAAGGATTAAATATTTGAGTAAGATCATCAAAATCAAAGGCTGGGCACCAACACCCCAGGAAGACAAGGAAACTTCAAGTTCTTCATTACGACAGCATTCCCAACTGTTCAATGAAGAAATAAAAAGAAGGCTCCAGCAATCCTTGTCAAAATTGGAAAAAGATACCCAACAAAAACAGATAATGAAATTGTTAGATACTGCATCCTCTCATACAAGTGAACCGAGCAATGGAGACATGCTAGATCTGCAAGGGACAGCTCAAGCTTATCTTTTCAACTAAAGAAGACGGCTAGACCACTCTTTCAGAAAAATGAAAAGCTACTACAATCAAAAGAAGTGGACCCCTCATAAATCCACCCAAAAAATAATGCATCAAAAAGACAAGCCACATAAGGACAAAATGTAATCTCTACAAACTCTCATGCAGATGAAGATGAATCTTCATCAAATTCCAAGGTCACATCAGGACAAATATCAAATTTCAAGGAAACCAAGTTTCAAGAAGATGAAGACATCTTTTAAATAGATCCATGTAAAATTAAATCTGTCACGTATGGACACATGTAAATAGATAGCAGGTAGTCATTAGTTGACTCATCATACTAAGGTCTATTTAAGACCTTCACCTTGTATTACGAAGCACATTCGGAAAACACTACACTCACTTTCAAATTGCCCAAATCTCTCTTTCCCTCTATGTTCTCTGTATTTCCTTCTTATCAATAAACAATTCTTTGTAAGTATCTTTTTCTTCTACTTTACTATTACTTGTAGTATTTTCTCTTTTATTTTGCTCCTGCCTTTGTAATTTATTTTCAAGTTATTTTTTACGATCCGTTAAATGGTATGAGAGCCATGTTGGCCGAGAGGAGTATGAGTTTGAGTAGCTAAATCTTTATACTATCCTAGAGCCAGTCAAAATTATGTTACTCTTGAGTGGTTATTTCTGTGTTTAGTTTTGCTGATACTCTTACTCGATTTTCTTAGTTTTATTCCTTAAGTTGGATTACCGTTTAATCATGGTCTAGACGTTGGCAAGCCTGTATTTTCCATTGGATTAGCTCTAAAGTTTAGATACTAGAGCCAGACCCAGATGGTGTTTCTGCCACTAAACCTAATGGAATAAGTTAAAAGAAATTAGATAAGATAACCAGTAAATACTTCACAACGAAATAACTGTTATGGAGTAACATCTAAAATAGATATTGGCCCAAGAATAGTACTACCATTACCTTGAATTCTTCGTATTATATTAAAATTTTTGCTTACACATCCATTTACAGAAAAACTAAAATACTACAATAGGATAAAACGGGTATGTTTGAAATACCATAGTAACTATAAAAACTTAGACTGTTATAAAAAACTTGTACCTTCAAAAACTCTAGATAATTATTCCAGAAAGATAACTGATCTTGGGCAGAATTATATGCCCAAGTGATACTCAATTGCTTCATTTCGTCTTGTTTATCTGTCGTTGTTTGTACATTCTCATGTGATTTGTAGTTAAAATGTGAATTTATACTAACCAACATGATTAGTGTTGTTTTGCAGGAAAAATGTAATTTTAGGAAGCTAAGATGCATGTTGGTGAAAATCGGGAATGGACTCGGAAGCGAGCAGTGGAAAAGGTCAAGGAAAAGCAACAAATATAGGGGCTTCGCGATAGAGCCGTGTCACGCTGCCATCGCGGAGTCATTCTGCCTCGGGTGATTTATTTTAGCAAATTTCCAGTGAAGGTCCGCATTGCCTCCGTGACAAGCAACAAATATAGGGGCTTCGCGATGGAGCCGTGTCACGCTGCCATCGCGGAGTCATTCTGCCTCGGATGATTTATTTTAGCAAATTTCCAGTGAAGGTCCGCATTGCCTCCGTGACACGGAGGCAATGCCACGCGATACAAGCCGTGGCACGTTGGGGATATTTTCCTGGAACATCAAATTCTAGTAAGGGTTCGCGACAGTGCCATGGCACGTTTGCCAAGCCCCACGTTGCATGTCGTGGCATGCTGAGGAGTAAAATGCTGAGGGACCTGATTCCAGAGAGGGTCCGCGTTAGCTCCGTGTCACATAGGTAGTGCTCTGCGATGAACTCCGTGACACGTTGCTTGTTATTCCGGGAAAAAATTCCCACTAGTATAAATAGCACACTTAGGTTTATTTTTAATTATCCTGACTTACTTGAGCAAGGACGTGGGTTACAGGTAGTTGAGGGGACGAAATTCTTAGGGTTCTTCTCTAACTCTTTCTCCTTTATTTCAATTGTTTGTATGATTTATACTCATTTGATGATGTTTAATCCACAAATGAGTGGCTAAATTCACTTCTTGCTGAGGTTAAAAACATTTGTAGTGGAATGTAATTGTTGATCATTTTGGTTTTTCATCTTTTCTTCCATGGTTGTTCTATCAATTCTTGTTCTTACTGCATTAATGTCTGGCCAATGTTAATGTATATCTAAAAAATCCAGTTTTATCTTGAAAAGGAAAGAAATTGGAAAGTTGTGAATTGGTAGGATATGATCTCTTCTTAGTTTGGGAAAATTGAGAATTGATTTACCTTCAGAATAGAAATATTTTGAAAGTCGTATTAGTCAATTAAGGAATCAGTTTCGTATGGCTAGAACATGAAATTCTTTTATCACAGAAATATAGGTTGAAGGTTCATGATTCTTAAGTTGGGTAGAATACGAAAGTTTCTCTCTATAGGCAATAATTCTTGACTAGCAACCGAAGGAAAGATTAAACGAATTGTATCGATAAATTACTTCCCTGCATGTTCGTTTTGGCTTCAACTTGCTCATTACTATAGTTCAGGCTCACTTTATCATTTTGTCTTAGATTAGTATAAATTAGGAAACAAACTCTCAAAATCTTGTTTAAATTGTTGTCTGCATTTTTAGAGTTAGAGTTCGCTAACACTTAATTCAATTATTACCTTGGTTCAGTCCCTGTGGGATCGATACTTGGCTTACTTTAGCCATTTTACTACTTGTTCGATCACGTGCACTTGCGTGTAGTTGCGAAACATTGCGACAAGTTTTTGGCGCCGTTGCTGGGGACTGGCTATTGGTAAAATTGTTTTATTAAGTGTTAGTTTATGATTTCAATATTAGTGCTGACAACTTGATCTTAGCCTGTTTTTTTGCAGATATTGCATTCTGTTGAACACTGGCAAGAGACAAGGAACTGGTGGATTCATACTTAGAGCCAGAAAGTCAATTTCATCGTCAAAGGAGAGAAGCTCTAGAGAAAAAGCTGCAGTTGCTCAGACAAACAATCCTGGAGCAACAACAGAATCCACCACTTGTAAGGGCAGTGTTAGTGCCCGAGGAAATGGCAGCTAGGCCGGTTTGCAAAGTGGCAATCCCACATGCTAACAATGTTACATCAAGCATTCACAAACCTGACCCAGGAGGGAGGTTTGAGCTTAAACAGAATATGGTGCAATTGCTGCACACCAGCGGGCAATTCACAGGTCTCCCTCATGAAGATCCACAACAACATCTCCAAAACTTTTTGGAGATAAATGACACTTACATCCCCGCTGGAGTATCATCTGATTACGTAAGGCTTACATTATTCCCATTTTCACTATTGGGAGAAGCAAAGAGGTGGTTGAAAGCTGAGCCACCTAACTCTATCACCACTTAGGATGATCTTGCAAGAAAATTTTTGATACGGTTCTTTCCATCCGGGAAAACAGCAAGACTTAGAAGTCAGATTCTAAGTTTTAAGCAAAGAGAGAGGGAGAATCTGTATCAAGCTTGGGAAAGGTTCAAATCATTGCTAAGGGATTGTCCTCACCATCACCAGCCCAATGATGTGCTGGTGCATACTTTCATATAGGGTTTGGAACCCCACACAAAAATTTTGTTAGACTCAACAGCTGGGGGGCAAGCATTAGAAAAGACTTATGAGGAGCTGTATACTTTGTTAAATCGTATTTCGCAGGGAAATCCAGAGTGGAATGCGGAATCTTCTAGAGAAGGAACAAGGAAAGCGGCAGGAGTCTTGGAAGTGGATGGTTTTACAGCTATCGTTGCATAGATAGCTACGTTACAGAATCAGCTCAACACCCACTTCAGCAATATGAGCTTGAATCAATCTCAAGCCCCAGTTAATGTAGTGCAGCAGATTTAGTGTGAAGTATGTAGTAGTAATGAAGACTCAACTGAGTGTTGTGGTGCAAATCCTGATTCAGTGAACTATGTTGGTAATGTACAGAGAAATAATCACCAACAGCATGGCAACAACTACAACTCTAATTGGAGGAATCATCCGAATTTCTCCTAGGGTAGTAACAGCCATCAAGGGCAGAGTTCGAATCAGGGTGCGCAGAGAAATCAAGGAGGGCAACAGAACTATCAGACTCAATACAGAAGCAACAATGCATCTCCTCCACCACCACCACCCAGCATTGAGGAAATGTTTAAAACAATGATAGCTAACCAAGCTCAATTGCAGGTTGATTATGTGAAATTGGCAGCAGATGTAAAGAACAATCAGTTAGCTACAAAGGCGTTGGAGTACCAGTTTGGACAACTAGCTGGAGCTCAAAATACCAGACCAAGAGGAGGACTACCGAGTGACACTAACCCGAATCCCAAGCAAGTAAATGCAGTTACCACAAGGAGTGGTTTAGAACTCAAGGAGGTGGAACCAGAAAGACCACCTCAGCAGTCAGGAGCAGTGGAGAAAGAAAGGAAACAGAATGATGAGAGGGGGAAGGAGAAGGCAGCTGAAGTAGAAAGACCACCACCCCCATTGCCTCAAAGATTAAAGAAACACAAGGAAGAAGCGTGTTTCAAAAAGTTCATGGAGGTGCTTAAACAGGTACACATTAATTTACCTCTTGTTGATGTTTTGCAGGGAGTGCTGAAGTATGCAAAGTATATCAAGGACATCGTGGAGAACAAAAGCAGGCTGACAGAGTACGCTATGCTGGCGCTTACGGAGGAGTGCACTTCTCGGATACAGAACAGGTTGCCCACAAAGCTCAAGGACCCTGGGAGCTTTACAATTCAAATTACAATTGGGCAAAGTATCCGAGCTCGTGGATTATGCGATTTAGGAGCGAGCATTAATTTGATGCCGACACCGGTATTCAAGAAGTTGGGGTTGGGCAGTCCTAGACCAACTACAGTGATCTTGAAGTTAGCAGATCATTCTTTGGCCAGACCAGATGGCATTTTGGAGGACGTGCTGGTGCAAGTGGACTCCCTAATCTTCCCAGTAGATTTTGTTGTGCTGGATTTTGAGATGTATGCGGAAGTCCCATTTATTTTAGGATGCCCTTTCTTGGCAACCAGAAAAACATTGATTGATGTAGCTGCAGGGCAGCTAACCAAGCGGGCGCATGAGAAGGTGGAGGTATTTGATGTGTGCAAGGCCACAAAGCTTCCGGCCATATATGAGGAGCTTTCAGCAATCAACTTGCTAAATCAAGCAGATATTGTTCATATTGTTGATTCTCGAGATCCACTAGGAAAACCACCGATTGAGGACACCCCAAAACTGGAGTTATGGCAAGAAGATCGAAGTGCCACGTTATTAGTCAATGGGAAGCGGTGTAAGCATTACTGGGGTGAGGACGGTAGTCGAGAGAAGATGTCCGTCACTCTAGAGGATGATTAAGCTTTAATGACGTTGAGCCGCGATGGTAAACCAGGCGCTGCACGGGAGGCAACCCATGAAATTGTTGTAATAGATGAGTAGAATTAGCTAAAAAGAAAAAGAAAAAAAGCAAAAAAAAATAATAAAAACAAAAATTCTGTTCGTGTTTGAAACCTATGAATTCTAACCAATTTCTTGTTGTGAGATGAATTTCAGGTGGAACGGAGGGCAAAAATGCAAAGGATCACAAAGGAAAAAATTGAGGTGAAAAAAAAAATAATAAAAGGTGGCAAGACAGTGAGCCTACGCGATGGCTTCGTGTCACGGAGGAGGGCCTCCGCGTTATCCTCCGTGACACGTTGAAGGTATTCTGGAATTTTTACAAATTCCATAACACCTACGCGATGGCTCCGTGTCATGGAGGGGGTGCTCCGCATTACCCTCCATGACACGTTGAGGTGTTATTCGCGTTCGGTCACACCGGATCACCGGGTGACCCCCGCGAAAAAACCTCTTTTTAACCCCGAAAACCCCTCATTTTTCCCATTTCCCACTCCCCTCCGCGACAAACCCCCTAAAATCCCCCCTCCCCCAACGTGACACAGACCTAGGATCGAAGTTTCTTCAACTTTTCTTCGAGTTCATTGAATTAAAGGTATGTTCTTGAACTTAACCTCAATTTTTGCCTAAATTTTCAATTTTTGAGCATGTGAGGTGAGTAAAGCTTGCCCTAAGTGTAAATTAAGCTTGAATTTGTTTAAAGTATGATTGATTGATGTTCGTAGTATCGTTGTGAGTATATGAAAATGAATACATGTTTGATTGAATTTTTGTGAAATTGGTAACTAGGGTTGGAATTTGAATAGGAAGAAACTAAATGTGGTTGAAATGTGAAAATTTTGGGTAAGGTGAAGTATGTTGTGAATATAGATGAATATGCTAAATAAACAAGGGAATTTTCGGGAAAATGAAATTGGTGAATTGCATAGGTTGTTGTGTTGAAATAATTCTTGTCTAAGTGCTATGTGATGAAATGGAATCAATGGTGATATTGTTATGCGTTGTACGAAGTCTGAGTAGTACTTAGTAATTATTCCATCGACTTATCTGAATGCACGAGGCATGTTGATTGTAAAAATTAGGAAAGCACGAGTATCTGGCCGAATAGTTTTAATTGGGGTTAAAGACTAAGTGTGGGGTGGCCTAACTCAACCCAACCTTTGTCGAAGTTAATTTTTGACTTGAATAACATTGGGACTGTCTGTTTGATTTGACAGGAATGATGTCAAGAAGGAAAGACAAAGGAAAGGGCGCATCTACATCAGGCTCCGGTAGAAAGAGGATTAGACTAGGAACAACAGTTCCAGCAGCACCAGCGGTTCCGCGCGGCCAACACCGTCAATACGGAACCCGATGGGTGACTGACGAAGGGAACAAATGGTATGCAAAACATAAGGAGACCAAATACTTCCCTGAGGAGCACATTGCAAGGGAGCCACTTGCACAGGAATTCCCCAGAATCGTACACTGGATTGACACTGTCGGACTGAACTTCATCTTTGAAGAGCCCATGGAGTGCAATCTCCATCTGATTCAGGAGTTCTACACAAATAGGAACCCAACACTCCGCAGTCACACCGTCAATATAAGGGGGCAGGTTGTCACCTTTGAGCCCCATCACCTGAATGCCATATTGGGGGCGCGGGACACAGACGCCCATGTACTCCGGCAGCTGAACATAACTCCACCTTATGCGGATATCAGACGCACTCTGTGTGGAGCTCGTTCGACAGCGCGGTGGAGCAGGCATAAGGAGAGGGGCTACCATCAGACACTGCCTTACTCTCAAATAAATAGGGAAGCCAGGATTTGGCTTAAAATTGTGTGTTCCTACCTGATCCCGGGGGTGCACATGACAGATGTCACCCGGGATCAAGTGTGCTTGGTTTATGCCTTGATGAAAGGGCTTGAGATAAATGTTGGGGCGGTGATCATCTCCGCCATGAAGAGGGCCCGTTTGCATCAAGGGCACAGGTACGGGTTTGGTGGTTTGCTCACCACGTTTCTGAGGGACCTTGATATCGAGGAAGAGGCCCTGGACTACATCCTGCAAATGGATAGGCGTGCCTTGGACGTCACCAAAACCAAGGCACCCGACACCACTCACGGGCCAGTTCTCACACTAGCCGAGCGACATGCTCAGAATGATCAGTATATGGCCCGCATGTTGGGGATGCAGATGCTGCAGTTGCGCATAGGCGGGAGGCCAGCAATGGAAGATGAGCTATGGCAGCTCAACTTGGATTACCCCTTCGGCGAAAATGCTCGGGCTCTATCCGAGTAGGGCCAGCTTTTGTGGAGCCTGTAGATGATGATGTCCCTACCGATGAGGAGACACACCATGAGGACTCAGATATTGAGTCGGATGAAGACAGCAGGGGCGATTCAGATATGAGGGACGAGGAAACGACACCTGATGAAGAAGTTGAATACTTCAATTGATCAGGGAGTTTCACCACCTACTTTTGTGCTATGTTGAATTTGGTGAGCATTGGGGACAGTGTTCGTTTTAAGTGTGGGGTGGGAGTAGTTAGGTGCCAGTTGTTTTGTTGTGGTTATGTTCATTTCTTATTGTGGTGCCTGTGAAAAAATTATGACCCTGTGATTTTGTGCGTAGGTTTTGTATTGTAATTCAATGTTGTAATGAATGTTAAGCTGTTGTGTGCTGTGTTGAGTTGTTGTTAGCTGATTGTGTAAATATTTTTGTTTCTATCGAAATTATCGATATTTTTAAAATTGTTGAATTATTTTATGATTGGGTTTCTCGGCGTTTGTTTTGGGTGCTTTTACCGAGAATAGTCCCATTGAACTGAAGTCATAAATAGTGACCATTCCCTATGATGGATGGATGATGAACGTCTTAAGGGAAATGTAGTCGATAGGTGTTCGGTGGTTTGCTATATGGGTTAAAAACTGACACGCAAGTGTACGTGGTCAAACAAGTAATAAAGTGGCTAAGTAAGCCAAGTATCGAACCAAGGAGACTCTGGATAAGTAAAAATTGCTCAAGTATACTATATTCTATCTTACTTCTATATATGCTGACAACAACGTAACCAAAAGTTAAATAATTTTGTTTATAAATTATATACTAAAACTATTAACAAATATCTACTTTGAATTTAAACTATGGATATGAGCATGCCAAGGTTAAGAACAAGTAATGAACTTGATTATAATCATAATTCGGTTATTCTTCTCTTCTAGTTGCTAGCCAAGAACATTAGCCAAGAGATTAAAACTCTCGTATTTAATCTCACATAAGAATCATAAACCATCCGTCTACCATTCTGTGATCAAATGCAATTTATGACCTCACAATACAATTCCGGTTCCTAAATTGACTAATACGGCTTTCAAGTATATTTCTATCAGGAAAGCACATCAAAACCCAATTTTCCCAAATCAAGTTAAGAACAATACCCTATTAATTCAGAACTTTCCAATTTCGTGCTCTCTCGAGTGAAATCGGACTTTTTAGATGAACATTAATGTCGGCCACACACTAATGCAGTAGAAACAAGAATTAATAGAACAACATAGAAGAAGAAGATGAAAAACCATACAATTCAATAATCAAAATTCATCACCATTGTTCATAACCTCAGCAAGGAAGAGAATTAGCCACTCATTTGTGGATTAATCATCCTAAAACAAGTGTTAATCATACAAACAATTGATTGAAATAAGAAAGAAAGAGAGAAAACCCTTAGCTTTTTCGTCCCTCAACTGCTTGTAACCCCCGTCCTTGCTCCACCAAGTCTGCATTTATTAAAAATAAGCCTAATTGTTCTATTTATACTATTGGGAATTTTTCCCGGAATAACAAGCAACGTGTCACGGAGGCCAACGCGGAGCACTGCCTCCGTGACACGGCGTGGACGCGGACCCTCACTGGAAATCTGGGGTCCGGGAATAAAGCCTCAACGTGGCACGGCATGCAACGCGGTGGCTTGCCTCCGTGCCACGGAGCTGTCGCGAGTCTCCACTGGAAATTGACAATTAAATCACCCTCCAGGCAGTGTGCCTCCGCGATGGTAGCGTGGCACGGCTCCATCGCGGAGCCCCTTTACATTGTGCAGTCCAATGTCTTTTCCGTGCTCGCATCCAAGTCCAACTCCGATATTGTTCCAACATGCCTTTTAGCTCCTCAAAATCATGTTTTACCTACAAAACAATGCTAATCATATTGGTTAGTATAAATTCACATTTTATTGCCAATTACATGAAAATGTATACACATTGCACAATAAACAAGACGAAAATGATACGTTTGAGTATCACTTGGGCATATAAATCTGCCCAAGATCACTTACCCCACACTTAAATCCTTGTTCGTCCTCGAACAACACATACACAACTCATGCAAATTACATCCCAGCCTTCGCCACTATGGTGCGACAATTTGAGCTACGGTCATACCGATCATTCAATATTGTAAATCATCAAGAAAACATGCATGGTCTTACAATGCAACGACCTTTAATACATCAAGACTTCCTAGACTTTAAGAATCGACCCTCGATATCGGCAAACTCATGAAAATCAACTAATCAAGATATCCGACACGAACATCAATCTTTCATCAAGCATGTGCCCTCACAACTCAAGAGAATCTTCCCCCTTTTTGTTCATGTGACACACAAACATTCAAGTAGGGCATGTAGAAATTAATTTCACTCTCTCTCCCAAAAGAATTCGCATGCCTCATGTCATGACCCATAGGCTTGCCCTTAGTGTATTACTCCACTAATATAAAGAAATGCAATGTAAGATCACGTAGGACTTTAATGGGTTGTAATGGAAGCTATGGAACTAGTACATATTGTATTATCCAATAATAGCCACTAGCATCATTAAGCGCCTTTTTCAACATATTCCGATCAACTCATGACATTGTTTCTCTCTTTTCTTTTTTTATCATCCCATTCATGCTGGTTTACTTTCGTATGGCCCATTTCACCAAACACACTTGACACAACAACAAAGGTTTTTCATGCACCTTCATTATCATTTCATTATAACAAGTGCCTCTTCAACCTTTTCTTTTCTTTCCTCACTCTGCTTTTCTTTTTCTTCCCGCTATTCTCACTCTTTGACACTTTGGGAAAAATTTTTCTGTTCTTCTTAAGCGCTTAAGAGTTTTGTATAGACTTTATGGCTAATGAAAAGAAAGAATTAAGCTTAGTTTATACAATTTTGGACAAAAGAAAGAAATAATCGGCTAAAGGCTCAACGGGCTGACTAGGGTATACAATCACATAAAAAGGTAGTGTATGACAAGAAAAAAATAGAAACTCTCGGTTAAAACAAAGAAATGCCTACATCCTTTCCAACACTACACCTCCTTCATTTCATTTTGTACACACACCAGGCAAGTTCTAGACACTTCACAATATCATGGAATAACAACACCTCACTTCACACTTCATGCACATGCTCGATTCAAGATGCATTCACAGACTCTTTAATTAGCCAATTACATGAATTCAGAATTAAGCCTCAATCACACCGAATCGAATTCTACAGCCAAGGTAACTCAACATATTTACAAAATTGCATGCTTTCGAACGAATCACTTTTACATTTTGAGTATCAGTTACAACACGCAACCATAATTTCACAACCATATAGTAACTACAGGTTCCGTGATGCAATCCACCAAAGAAAAATTGAAAACAAAGTAAAATCACTACTCCTACCGACTACATTTCCCTTAAGACGGTCGTCATCCATCCATCATAGGGAACGGTCACTAACTATGACATCGGTTCAATGGGACTATTCTCGGTAAAAGAACCGAAAACAAACTCCGAGAAACCCAAAAATAAAAATCGAAAAATTTTGCAAAACATCGATCATTTCGATGGAAAAATATTTACAAAATATTTTAATATGTACAAAATATTTTCGCAAAAATTTTCGCAAAAATTTTAAAAATATCGATCATTTCGATAGAGAAAAAAAACATAAGAAAATATTTACAAATTTTTTTTTTACAGACTTAGCTGGCAAACCACAACATTTCACAACACACATCATCAATTACCACAAATATATACAGATACAAACCAGTTTGCACTTCACAAACACAGGGAAACTTAAACATACAAGACAAACAGAGGAAAGATCATACAAGCAAACCAGCCTAGCCCCAGCACCTAATTACTCCCCACCCCACACTTAAATCGAACACTGTCCCCAGTGTTCACAAAAATTCAAATCACAAAATTTTGGGTGGTGGAACTCCCTGATCAGTCGAAATATTCGACTTCTTCATCCGGTGCTGCTGCCTCATCGCCCATGTCCGAGTCACCTCCATCGTCGTCATCGGACTCCACATCGGAGTCCTCCCGACGTGTCTCCTCGTCCGTGGGGATATCATCGTCAGTGGGCTCTACAAATTCTGGCCCCACTCGGCATAAAGCCCTGGAGTTTTTGCCAAATGGGAATCCAGCTCCAGCTGCCATAGCTCCTCCTCCGTGGCTGGTCTCCCACCAATCTGAAGCTGAAGCATTTGCATACCAAACATCCATGCCATGTACTGGTCTTCGCGAGCATGTCGCTCGCCAAATGTCAGCACTGGCCCGTGTGTGGTGTCGGGGGCCTTAGTTTTGGTCACATCGAGGGCCCTCCGCTCCAACTGCGGGATGTAGTCCAAAGCCTCTTCCTCGATGTCGAGGCCCCGGAGGAAGGTGGTGATAAGTCCTCTGAACCCATACCTGTGGCCCTGGTGTAGTCGGGCTCTCTTCATGGTGGATATGATGACCGCCCCAACATTAATCTCTAGCTCTTTCATCAGGGCATACACCAGGCAGACACGGTCCCGGGTCACATCAGTCATGTGCACCCCCGGTATTAAGCACGAACAGACTATCTTCAGCCATATTCTGGCCTCCCTGTTCATTTGAGAATACGGCAGAGTCTGGCGGTAACCCCTCTTCTTATGTCTGCTCCATCTGGCTGTGGATCGAGCCCCACACAGTGTGCGTCTGATATCGGCATATGGTGGGGTGATGTTCAGCTGGCGGAGAACATGGGCGTTTGTGTCCCGCGCTCCAATGATGGCATTTAATTTCTGGGGTTCCAAAGTGACAATCTGCCCTTTGTTTTTATTGTGTGGCTTCTGATTGCCGGGTTCCAATTTGCATAGAACTCCCGGACTAGATGTAGGTTGCACTCCTTGGGCTCCTGAAATATGAAGCTGAGCCCAGCTGCCTCGATCCTCTGCACTATACGGGGGAACTCCTGTGCTAGTGGTTCCCTCGCAATATGCTCCTCAGGGAAGTATTTGTTTTCCTTGTGTTTAGCGTACCACTTCTTCCCCTCATCGGTTACCCATCTCATTCCGTATTGGCGGTGTTGGCCGCGCGGAACAGCTGGTGCAGCTGGGACTGCTGTGCCCAGTCTAAGTCGTTTTCTCCCGGTGCCTGAAGTAGATGCACCTTTACCCTTATCCTGCCTACTTGCCATTGTACCTGTCAACACAAATAAACAAGAACCATGTCAAGCTAAATGCATATTAGCTTCGGCTAAGGTCGGGTTAAGATAAGTTTACCCCACACTTAGTCCTTAGCTACGGTTACGATACTATGACAAGGATCACTTTATTTACACCAAAAAACAAACAACTATACAATTTATGCTTAGTGAGTTCGCAAAGAAAATTTCGACAGTATAACCTTAGCGTACTACTCAGACTTCATACAGCTAATCCCAATCCTACCATCGCTAGCAATTTAACCATCGCACTCAGCAATGAAAACAACAAACAAAAACAACAACAAAAATTCTATATACACATGAATCTATATAATCAACCAATTCGAACAATTTTCACATTTTCCCAAAATCCCGAGAATTCATCGTCTATCACATTCAAACAATATTTACAATGACTTATCTCAATTCACAAGCACACCCCGGCATATAATTCACCAATTTACCAAGTTACCCATTTTCGAATTCAACAACCCAAGCCCTAGAATTGAATTTCACAATCAAATTTGAATGATTCATGCAATCGACAAGTTCAAATGCGTATTACAACATTTCGAACATTTATCAATCAAAGAATAACTCAATTTCATGCTAAATTGCTACTTAGGGTAATATATCTCACCTCCCATGCTCAAATTCGACTAAAATCGACAAAAACTTGAGAGAGACGAGGAAAACATACCTTTAAGTTGAATAATCGAAGAAACTCGACAACTTGGTTGCTTAATACCGTGGCACGTTGGTTGGGGTGGGAAATTTGGGTGTTTGGTCGCGGAGAAGAGAAAAAATGAGGAAAAAGGGCCTAAAATCGGGGTTTAAAATGAAGAAAAATACGCGGGTCACCCGGCAACCCGGTGTGACCCGTCACAAAACATAGGGCAACGTGTCACAGAGGGTAACGCGGAGCCCCTCCTCCGTGACACAGAGCTATCGCGATGGCATACTGGAATTTCCAAAAATTCCAGATTAACCTTCAACGTGTCACGGAGGGTAACGCGGAGCCCCTGCTCCGTGACACGGAGCCATCGCCCCAGCTTACTGTCTCTTCATTTTATTCATTTTTCCATACCTTGCCTTTTCCTTCCCGATTCCATGCACATTTTTCTCCGTTTGACCTGAAAATCACCTCACTAAACAAAATTGGTTAGATTAATAGATTTCCCTAATTAAAATGAAAAATACTAACTAAAACGAAAAATTTGTACTAAATCAAGAAAAAGAAAAATAAAATAAAATCTATTTACCCTTTGCAAAACAAAAGAAAAAAATATTTTTCACGGGTTGCCTCCTGTGCAGCGCCTGGTTTACCGTCGCGGATCGACGTCCTTTATGCTCAATTATCCACTAGGGTGATGGACGATTTTTCACGATCATTGTCCTCCCCCCAGTAGTGCTCACCCTTATCTGGTGGTCTTCCCATCAACTCTCAAGAATTATTCATTTGTTTCGCATTCCCATGATCAATTACATTGATTACCGAGAGTTCTTCATTTACCATCGGGAGCTTGGGTGCTTTGTATACATCGAACACCTCTACCTTGTCATGTGCTCGCATTGTAAGTTGACCTGCAGCCACGTCGATTAATGCTTTCCCGGTTGCCAAGAAGGGTCATCCCAAAATAAATGGGACTTCAGCGTCTGGTTCAAAATCCAGAACAATAAAATCAACCGGAAAAATGAGGGATCCCACTTGCACAAGCACATCCTCAACAATGCCATCCGGCCTAGCTAAGGATCTGTCTGCTAACTGTAAGATTACGGTTGTAGGTCTAGGACTCCCTAGACCCAACTTTCTGAATACCGAAGATGGCATCAGGTTTATGCTCGCCCCCAAGTCACACAATCCACGAGCTCGGATACTCTGCCCAATAGTAAGCTGGATAGTAAAACTTCCAGGGTCTTTTAACTTCGTAGGCAGTCTATTTTGGATCTGGGAAGTGTATTCCTCCGTCAAAGCCACCGTAGCATACTCAGTCAAACGACTTTTGTTGGCCACGATGTCTTTAATATATTTGGCATATTTTGGCACTCCCTGCAAGACATCAACAAGAGGTAAATTAACATGTACCTGTTTAAGCACCTCCATAAATTTCTTGAAACACGCCTCCTCCTTGTGTTTCTTGAGTCGTTGAGGGAACGGGGGTGGAGGCCTTTCTGATTCAGCTTCTTTGGTCTTCCCCCTATCCGAAGTTTGTTCTTCCTCAACATCTGCTGCTCCTGACTTTTGACGTGGTCTTTTCGGTTCCACCTCCTTCAGCTGCAAACCACTCCTTGTGGTCACTACATTTACCTGCTTCGGATTAGGATCCGTGTCGCTAGGCAGTCCTCCTCTGGGCCTTGTGTTTTGGGCACTAGCAAATTGCCCAAATTGATACTCAAGAGCCTTGGTCGCTAATTGATTGTTCTTCACTTCGGCTGCCAATTTAACATAGTCAGCCTGCAATTGCGCCTGATTAGCGATCATGGTCTTGAACATTTCCTCAATGGTAGGTGATGGTGGTGGAGGAGGGGCATTGTAATTTTTGAATTGAGATTGGTAGTTCTATTGCCCTCCTTGATTCCTGTGCATACCCTGACCCGAACTTTGGCCTTGTTGGTTGTTGCTACCCCACGAAAAATTTGGATGGTTCCTCTAATTTGAGTTGTAGCCGCTACCAAACTGTTGCTGATTTCTTGGTGCATTGCCCACAAAGTTAACAGAATCTGGGTTTGCTCCACAGCACTCAGCTAAGTGCTCACTGCTTCCACACACTTCACACCACATTTGCTGGACCGCATTGACTGAAGCTGAAGGCTGGTTCAAGTTCATGTTGCTGAAGTGGTTGTTCAACTGATTCTGCAAGGCAGCTATCTGCGCAGCTATAGCTGTAAATCCATCCACTTCAAGCACTCCTGCTGCTTTCCTTGCTCCACCTCGAGATGAGTCAGCATTCCATTCTGGATTGCCCTGTGAAATCCGGTTGAGCAAAGTGTACAGCTCCTCATAAGTCTTTTCCAGCGCTTGCCCTCCAGCTGCTGAGTCTAGCAAAATTTTAGTATGGGGTTCCAAACCCTCAATAAATGTGTGTACCAACACCTCATTGGACTGATGATGATGAGGACAGTCCCGCAACATGGATTTAAATCTTTCCCAGGCTTGATATAAATTTTCTCCCTCCCTCTGTTTGAAAGTTAGAATTTGACTTCTAAGTCTGGCTGTTTTACCAGAGGGAAAAAATCTTATCAAGAACTTCCGTGCTAGATCATCCCACGTTGATATAAAATTTGGTGGTTCAGCTTTTAACCACCTCTTGGCTTCACCAAGTAAGGAAAACGGAAATAGTGTGAGCCGAACATAATCAGGTGACACTCCAGCGGGTATATAAGTGTCACTTATCTCCAAAAAGTTCTGGAGATGTTGTTGTGGGTTTTCATGAGGGAGACCAGTAAATTGCCCGCTTGTGTGCAACAATTGCACGATGTTCTGCTTTAGTTCAAATCTCCCTCCAGGCTCTGGTTTGCGGATACTTGAATGTACATTGTTGGCGTGTGGGATTGCCACCTCGCGAACCGGCCTTGCTGCTGCTTCGTCGGGCACTAACACTGCCCTCACAACCGGTGGATTTTGTTGCTCCATCATAGTCTGTCTGAGCAACTGCAACTTCTTTTGTAGAGCTTCTCTGCGTTTACTATGAAATTCACGTTCCGGCTCTATATAAGATTCCACCAGCTCCTTGTCCTTTGCCAGTGTTCACAGAAATCAAGTCTGCAAAATACAGGCTAAGATCAAGTTGTCAACACTTAAGAAAATAAAACAAAAATACAGTAAATTTACGCTTAACACAATTTCACCAATTGCCTAGTCTCCCCAGCAACGACGCCAAAAACTTGTTCGGTGGTTTGCTATATGGGTTAAAAACCGACACGCAAGTGCACGTGGTCAAACAAGTAATAAAGTGGCTAAGTAAGCCAAGTATCGAACCAAGGAGACTCTGGATAAGTAAAAATTGCTCAAGTATACTATATTCTATCTTACTTCTATATATGCTGACAATAATGTAACCAAAAGTTAAATAATTTTGTTTATAAATTATATACTAAAACTATTAAAAAATATCTACTTTGAATTTAAACTATGGATATGAGCATGCCAAGGTTAAGAACAAGTAATGAACTTGATTATAATCATAATTTGGTTATTCTTCTCTTCTAGTTGCTAGCCAAGAACATTAGCCAAGAGATTAAAACTCTCGTATTTAATCTCACTTAAGAATCATAAACCATCCATCTACATTTCTGTGATCAAATGCAATTTATGACCTCACAATACAATTTCGGTTCCTAAATTGACTAATACGGCTTTCAAGTATATTTCTATCAGGAAAGCACATCAAAACCCAATTTTCCAAAATCAAGTTAAGAACAATACCCTATTAATTCACAACTTTCCAATTTCGTGCTCTCTCGAGTGAAATCGGACTTTTTAGATGAACATTAATGTCGGCCACACACTAATGCAGTAGAAACAAGAATTAATAGAACAACATAGAAGAAGAAGATGAAAAACCATACAATTCAATAATCAAAATTCATCACCATTGTTCATAACCTCAGCAAGGAAGAGAATTAGCCACTCATTTGTGGATTAATCATCCTAAAACAAGTGTTAATCATACAAACAATTGATTGAAAGAAGAAAGAAAGAGAGAAAAACCCTTAGCTTTTTCGTCCCTCAACTGCCTGTAACCCCCGTCCTTGCTCCACCAAGTCTGCATTTATTAAAAATAAGCCTAAGTGTTCTATTTATACTATTGGGAATTTTTCCCGGAATAACAAGCAACGTGTCACGGAGGCCAACGCGGAGCACTGCCTCCATGACACGGCGTGGACGCGGACCCTCACCAGAAATCTGGGGTCCGGGAATAAAGCCTCAACGTGGCACGGCATGCAACGCGGTGGCTTGCCTCCGTGCCACGGAGCTGTCGCGAGGCTCCACTGGAAATTGACAATTAAATCACCCTCCAGGCAGTGTGCCTAGGCGATGGTAGCGTGGCACGGCTCCATCGCGGAGCCCCTTTACATTGTGCAGTCCAATGTCTTTTCCATGCTCGCATCCAAGTCCAACTCTGATATTGTTCCAACATGCCTTTTAACTCCTCAAAATCATGTTTTACCTACAAAACAATGCTAATCATGTTGGTTGGTATAAATTCACATTTTATTGCCAATTACATGAAAATGTATACACATTGCACAATAAACAAGATGAAAATGATACGTTTGAGTATCACTTGGGCATATAAATCTTCCCAAGACCAATAGGAGTAGTTTTTTTCGTTCTTTTATTTCCTTTCTTTTTGTTGGTTTCCCAAACGTGTCGCTATTTCATGGTTCGAAATTCTTGTTGCGTGTTGTACATTATATTAAAGATGCAAAGGTGATTCATATGAAAGCATGCAAATGTGTAAACATGTTGAGATACCTAGGCCATAGAGTTTGATTCGGTGTGATTGAGGCTTAATATTGAATTCTTGTAATTAGCTGATTGAAGAGTCTGTGAATATGTCTTTAGTTAAGCATGTGCAATGAGTGTGAGGTGAGGTTTCGATTCTTCCATGCTATTGTGAAGTGTCTAGAACTTGCCTGGTGTGTGTATGAAACAAAATGAAGGATGTGTAGTGTAGGAAAGGATGTAGGCATTTCTTTGATTTAACCGAAAGTTTTTCCATTATCATACCTACCTTGAATGTACATCCTAGTTAGCCCCATTGAGCCTTTAGCCTATTTTTTTTCTTTTGTGAAAAGGTACAAACCGAGCTTAATCCCTTCTTTTCATTATCTGTGAATTTGATCCAAAACTCATAAGCGCTCAAGAAAAATAATTTTCCCACAGTGTCAAGGAGTGGAAAGTGTGAAAAGAAAGGAAAAGTGGAAGTGGTGAAAATAAAGATAAGGTCAAAGGTGCACTTGCCGAATTTAAATAAAATGAAGATGTATAACTAATCTTTGTTATTAAGTCGAGTGTGCTTAAACAAATGGGAACAAAAATAAAGAAAGACTTCAAGAATGGGAGGATGAAGGAAGAAGCAATGCCCATAATGATGGTGGGATGTATTGAAAAGCGCTTAGGGAAGCTAGTTGCTATTATTGGTTAGCCCAGTATTTACTAGTTCCTTAGCTTACATTACAACCCGTTAAGTCCTACGTGATCTTACATCACGCCTCCTTATATTAATGGAGTAATACACTAGAGGCAAGCCTATGGTTCATGACATGATGCATGCGAATTCTTTGGGAGAGAGAGAAATTGTGTTCATATACCCCTAAGTGTAATGCTTTGAGATCATATAATTGAAAATGGTGAAATTCTCTTGTGTTGTCAGGGCACATGCTTGACGAGAGATTGAATTTCGTGTCAGATGTCTTGATCAGCTGATTTGCATGAGTTTGCCGAGATCGATAGTCGATTCTTGAGTCTAGGAGGTCTTAATGTGGTGAATGTCATTGTAGCGATGATACTATGCATGTTTTCTTGATGATTTGCTATAGTAAATAATCGGTATAACCGTAGCTTGAATTGTCGAGCCAAAGTAGCTATGCGTGGGTGTCAGTTGCATGAGATGTGAGAGTATTGTTCGAGGACGAACAAGGTTTTAAGTGTGGGGTAAGTGATCTTGGGCAGAATTATATGCCCAAGTGATACTCAATTGCTTCATTTCGTCTTGTTTATCTGCCGTTATTTGTACATTCTCATGTGATTTGTAGTGAAAATGAGAATTTATACTAACCAACATGATTAGTGTTGTTTTGCAGGAAAAATGTAATTTTAGGAAGTTAAGATGCATGTTGGTGAAAATCGGGAATGGACTCGAAAGCGAGCAGTGGAAAAGGTTAAGGAAAAGCAGCAAATATAGGGGCTCTGCGATGGAGCCGTGTCACGCTGCCATCGCGGAGGCATTCTGCCTCGGATGATTTATTTTGGCAAATTTCTAGTGAAGGTCGGCGTTGCCTCCGTGACACGGAGGCAATGCCAAGCGATACAAGCCATGGCACGTTGGGGATATTTACTTGGAACATCAAATTCTAATAGGGTTCGCGACGGCGCCGTGGCACGTTGGCTAAGCCCCGCGTTGCATGCCGTGGCACGCTGAGGAGTAAAATGCTGAGGGACCTGATTCCAGAGAGGGTCCGCGTTAGCTCCGTGTCATGGAGGCAGTGCTCCGCGATGCACTCTGTGACACGTTGCTTGTTATTCCAGAAAAAAATTCCCACTAGTATAAATAGCACACTTAGGTTTATTTTTAATTATCCTGACTTAGTTGAGCAAGGACGTGGGTTACAGGCAGTTGAGGGGACGAAATTCTTAGGGTTCTTCTCTAACTCTTTCTCCTTTATTTCAATTATTTGTATGATTTATACTCATTTGATGATGTTTAATCCACAAATGAGTGGCTAAATTCACTTCTTGCTGAGGTTAAGAACATTTGTAGTGGAATGTAATTGTTGATCATTTTGGTTTTTCATCTTTTCTTCCATGGTTGTTCTATCAATTCTTGCTCTTACTGCATTAATGTCTGGCCAATGTTAATGTATATCTAAAAAATCCAGTTTTATCTTGAAACAGGAAAGAAATTGGAAAGTTGTGAATTGGTAGGATATGATCTCTTCTTAGTTTGGGAAAATTGAGAATTGATTTACCTTCAGAATAGAAATATATCTGAAAGTCGTATTAGTCAATTAAGGAATCAGTTTCGTATGGCTAGAACATGAAATTCTTTTATCACAGAAATGTAGGTTGAAGGTTCATGATTCTTAAGTTGGGTAGAATACGAAAGTTTCTCTCCATAGGCAATAATTCTTGACTAGCAACTAAAGGAAAGATTAACCGAATTGTATCGATAAATTACTTCCCTGCATGTTCGTTTTGGCCTCAGCTTGCTCATTACTATAGTTCAGACTCACTTTATCATTTTGTCTTAGATTAGTATAAATTAGGAAACAAACTCTCAAAATATTGTTTAAATTGTTGTCTGCATTTTTAGAGTTAGAGTTCATTAACACTTAATTCGATTATTACCTTGGTTCAGTCCCTGTGGGATCGATACTTGGCTTACTTTAGCCATTTTACTACTTGTTCGACCACGTGCACTTGCATGTAGTTGCGAAACATTGCGAAGAATAACTAGAAAATTAATTCTTGACAATCTAATCAGTTTATATAATGAATTATGTTATGTTAGTCATAATTTGTCAATTCAAAGAAGACAATTAGATGATATATTAATTATTCAGTTAAAACTATCTGCACAATTTTAATGGATACCTCTGAAAATCAGAACATAATAAATAGTATTAATATTTCTGCCATAACTACTAAAATAGCTAAGATAGAGAGCGATTTACAAAATTGGAATATCCCAAAGGAATGTTTTGAAAAGGTATATAAGACTGGACACTTTAATTTTATTAAAAATTATAATATTAAAACCTCTGAATCTACGGTCGCTATTAATAGGTCTATTGAGACTATTAAATTTTTAGCAACTGAAGACATTAACAAATATAGGAAAAATTATAAGTTTCTTCACATAGGACATGTCCAAGTAGCGGTTAAACCGTTGTATCAATTAGGCTTAGACTTATCTATATGTCTTCTATTAATAGACAATAGGCTACTAAACTTCGATGATTCATTATTAGCAGTATTACAAAGTAACCTAGCTAATGGCACGGTATGTTTTAACTATTATCCCCAATTTTTCTAGAGATATTAATGATCAAAATGTTATGGATACCCTAACATTAAATGTTAAAACAAAAAACATTAATAGCAAAGAGAATACAAGAGAAATAGCCATAATATATAGAGTATATTACAGGCTAATGAAAACTACCCTAGCTCCAAAAGCAAAAATAGTAAGTAACAAAGGGGTTTCCATGCTTATGGAAGCTGTAACACCCCAAAATCTTAAAATTTATATCCAGGACTTAAATCAGAAATCAAGAAAAAAACTACAGAAATGTTGCAGAACGACTCACCTAACGAGTCGTTGGGAAACCCAACGACTCGTTAGGTCAGCCATGAGGAGGATGACAAGAAATGTAGACCACTGTTCCCAACGGACGACCTCACGAGTCATTGTTAGGCCCCATGACTCGTTAAGTCTCTCGTTTCCAGGCCAGGATTCAAAATCTTGTGAAGTTGATAGTGAACTCGACGGGAGGTCACCACGAGTCGTTTAGTGGGGACGACTCTTCAGGTCCCTTGTTAGGAGCCGGTAGAAATTTTTCCAGTGAACTTGACGGGAGGACCCAACGACTCGTTGGACCTGGTAATGAGTCGTTAGGTCACCCGTTAGGGACATTTGACAATTTTTTCCAATGAAATTCTAAGGACTATTTAGCAATTTCCTATTCACCTAAGCTTTAAACTACGTCATTTTGGATCTAATTTCAGACTTATTAGAGGGTTTGGATGGTTCCTACCCTCATTCTCACGTTAATCCTCAGAAAAACATCATAAAATTCTCTCTCAGAGTATTTCAGAGCAAGGGCTAGGGTTGAACTTTTCTCTTCGATTCTCAAGCAAATTCTCCAGGTTTCATCACCAGGTATGTGGGGTTTTAACAAGGGGATTGTTCTTTTCTTGTGTCCCCAAAATCCTCCTCAATTTCCTCAATCAGTTTTAAGCCCTGAGTTTTCGAGTATGAAAAGGATTCATGTTTATTTTCGTTGATTCCACTTAGAACATTGTTTATGTATATTGTTTATATGATCCCCATAATTTCCTTATCAAATTGTCAGTGTTTATATAAAAGTGAATCTGAGCCCTAACTTTTGAGTTATGAATTTTGCTTATTAAACTTCCTCTAGAGAATGAAGAATGCTTTGGGTTGAACTTTCTAGAATTTCCTATATATGTATATATATTGAGTAAATATTCCATTAATGAGAATGACTTTAGATCTGTTGAATGAAATTCCTAGAATTCTTCAAATTTATCTACATTATGAATTCCCGTGTTGTTGGAATATGTTGAGTTCTCTATTAGTTGCTAGTAGTCCAGAACAGTTAGAACTTAGAATCTCTTCAGAATCATATCTGTATAGTCTCAGTCAGATGTTAGAATCCTTAGTGATATTCAAAAAATTGTCAACTGATCAGTTTGACTTTAGTTTCTTCCCGAGGTGTCAGTGATACCTCCCAGTTATTAGAATCAAATTCAGAACAATATTTATTTGGTCCATTCGGCGGTCATGACCTTCTAGTTTATAGTTCTGACCATCCTCGGGACCCTAGTTCAGTTATCAGTTGTTCTTTAGACGGTTACGACACTTCCTGTAAGAAGCTCTGACCAGTCTTAGAACTCAGTTTCCATACCCGGTCCGATAAGACGCTCAGGGAACTCTTAGTCAGTATCCCTAGGTCAGTTACAGTCTTGGGGCCCAACATCGAGCTATCCGCTGGTCAGTAGCAGTCGTGATAAGATTTTTCAGTGGGAGTAGGACTTAGCACCTAGGTTCCAGAACTACATTGCCACTGTAGGTTATATTTTTGGCCTCATGGCCCCTTTGACAGTGATTCTCACAGTCCATGCCTTTATACCCTAGCAAGGTATATTGGGTCCTACCAATGGGGTGTATACATCAGACTCCACGTCGGGCTCACGTGGTTATATGTCGGTTATAGACTCTCCCACTAGTCAATTAGTTCACTCTCAGATTTCTCAGTTCAGAGTAGTTCAGTATAGTATCACAGAATTAGTCTTTCAGATTTAGGGCATGTTTATGACCATCTGTCAGGGTTATTATTGACCATATCAGTGTATTCTATTTGTATCAGTTTTCAGTATTTCAGTTGGTCATTTCATGTCTCTTCAGTTCAATTACTAGATCGTTCATGTTATCTACATCTCTCACATACTCGATACATTCAAAGTACTGACGCATACTTTTATGTTGTATTGTTTCATGATACAGCCACAGGTTCTGAGACCCAGCACCGTTAGCTGATGTTGTCAGATACCCTCAGCTTCAAAAATGTGAGTTCTCATCCTCCGAGGGCATCAGTTCATTATTCAGTTTTCTATATTGGTTTAGTTATATTTTCAAGTGAGCTGGGGGCTTATCCCAGCAACTCCTCAGTTAGATGGCTTCATACATAGACATGGATTTCTTTCAGATTTACAGTATTTATCATGACGTTTAAACTTTATGATTCAGTCTTGCTGTTATGTTCATTTTATGTTATCGTTTTAAAAGCTTCCGCTATGCCTGTTTTACTCAGTATACCAGTGTATGATAGACCAAAGGTTGACTTGGGGTTGCTTGTGACCTCAAGTACCGTGTTTCGTCCAGGGTGTAGACTCGAGGCGCGATAGAAGCCAATCACAATCACAACAATATTTTCGTCCCAAAAATGATAAAATGGGATGATGTGTTAGTAACGGATAATTGGCATTTTAACTCCATAACAGAGTTAGAAATTGAGGAAGAAAATTCAACCATTGAGCAGATAATATAATTTCTGGATGGATCTATAGATTTAAAATTTCTAAGATCCCAATCCTTTAGTCATGCTTTTCAAGTAAAAGAATATCTTTTTTGAGACATTCATTTTCAAAAACGCAAGAAGAAAAGGAGGTAACACTTGAAGACACAGAGAAAAAATTAAAGGGAGTAGATTTCTCTAAAACAATTCCTAAGGTTGAGTATGAACCTAGAATTACCAAAAGAACAAGTCCCACTGCTAGTGAGACGCTAGGAGTGAGAGACTCTTTATGCATGATTAGATCTGATGAGGAGTTCAAACCAGAATTTGAATATTTAGATAAACGTTGGTTAGATCCAGAAAATAGCAGTAAAAGAGCAATGATATGCAGAAAAATATTCATTAAAGGAAAGATTATCCTTTAGGAAAAAATGGTGCGCCGATATGAAAAGGATGAGATGCAATATAAATTTCTTTAAATGGTTTGAGTACACAGGAAAATTGGATGATCAAAAGGAATCATTAAGCATGATCGTTAACAGGCATACCAAAACTAAGGTGGTTGAATCTATAATCCCCTCACTAGAGGAAATTCATTTACCAATAGATGGTAGATTTGTTACAACTACACCTTTTAAAATTGATATAGTAGACACCCAAGGTGATCCTAAGAATAAAGATATAAATAGATTAATTCAACAAAATAATTATATTAAGGAACCTATAAACCCATTTGTAGAGCCATGGAGTTCTCATCCAAATTTTCAGATGAATTAATTGATAAAACTCAACTTCTCAATTATGTTGCAGATTTTACTCCAAATATTAGACAGGTTTGTAAGCCTCTTTATCAGCGTCTTAGGAAGGATCCAGTCCCATGGGGATTAGAGCAAACAGAGACTATCCAAAAAATAAATCAATAGCTCAAAAACTTCCATGTCTAGGAATACCACGTCCAGAGGTATTCATGATAGTAGAAACTAACGCCTTGGACATAGAATATGGAGGCATCCTTAAACAAAGAATCTCTAGAAAACCTTAAATAATTTGTAAGATTTACTTCAGGAATCTGGAATAATAATCAGACAAATTACAGCACAATTGGAAAGGAAATTTTGGCTATAGTGCTATGTATCACAAAATTTCAAAATAATTTAATAAATAAAGAATTTTTATTATGAGTAGACTGCAAAACAACCAAAGATGTTTTACAAAAAGATGTAAACAATCTAGTTTCTAAACAAATATTTTCCAGATTTTAGGCTTTGTTATCCAACTTTGATTTTCAAATCAAATTTATAGAAGGAGAAAATAATTCTCTCCCAGATTTATTTACTAGGAAATTTCTACAGGGAACTAAATGAGACCCGAAACACCAGGTATAAGGCCCTTGAGGATAAATTTCAGCACTTCAAAACAGAAGAAATAATGAAAAGACCCTCCAAGGAAGAGGAAAAACCAAAACCAGAAAATAGATATTCAGTTTTGGAAGAATTCCCATCTTTGCCAAAAGCTACTATTCCGTCCCCATTAAAGGAACCCATAACTTGTCAGACCAGATTACAACCATTAAAATCAGTTCTTAAAGGAGACTCTTCATCAGGAGACAAAACTATATCAATCCAAACAAAGGATAGCTATGAAATGAAGCCACCAGAGACATACTCTCAAGTGTGTAATTCCCCGAGAGTGAGTAGGAATAGACTCGAAAGTGAAAAGTTGAAAACTGGAGAAAATGGGAAAAATCCCCCAGGACAGGCCAAGACAGGACTCCTGGTGAAATATCACGTGTCGTTGTAATGAGTTGTGGTGAAGTTTAGGCTGAGTGTCAGTGCAAACCACGGGAGACATGATGACTCATTGTGGGAAACAATGAGTCGTCGTCAACAGTCGTTGGAAGGAGTTAGGCTCTTCAGGATACATACAACGAGCGACCCAATGACCTGTTAGGAGAACCACGAGTCATGGTTTGTGGTCGTTGTTGGAGATTAAGTTTCCAGTAAGCTTGACGGGGGGAAACAATGATTCATTGGTTGTAGTGACGGGTCGGGGGGTGACCTGTTAGGAGATGAGATGCCAAGGTTCAGGGGGCTAACCACGGGCAATGTAAGGAGTCGTGGGTTGAAGGGACGAGTCGTCTTCATAATCCGTTGTTTGATTCCAAGAATGGGTCATCAGCAGTGTTTACAACGAGGGACATGAAGGGTCATCGTTGGTTCCAACGACCAGTTAGTCCCATCCTTGGGTTCCATCTGGCCAGTTTTCAGGGCAGGTTCATTAAGGGTATTTTTGACCTTTTCACGATATAAGGTCCTAAACTATGTTGTTTTGGCTTGGAAAAGCTAGGTTTTTAAGAGAATAATCCTTCCTAAACTCTCATTCATCATGCAAGGATTTTGATAGGTGATCTAAGGGAGATTTCAAGCTTTTCACCTCAAATTCTTTCAATCTCATTCTTGGGCTTCTAAGGAGGGTCAGAAATTGATAATCCTAAGTATGTAAGGCTACCAATGGGTGAATTCTTCCACACCCATACTCCTACTCTATGATTTCACTCAAAATTTATCAAAAACTCATGGGGTTTTGTGTTTGATTTGTATAAAAATAAATGATTTAATTATGGGTCTTGTGATTTTGAAATCTTATCATAATCTATTGATTTTGATCATCTTTCAAGTTTTAAATTGATTATGATATTGTTGATTTGATTTCTAAGCAATTAAGCTTCAGTATGCATGCCCCATGATGAATCGATTTATGATCTAATTTCCCATTGATGTTCTTTAGAAGCCCAACCTGAATTATGTTTTAAATTATGAATTTATTATGTTACCTATTATTATTTTTACAAAATTCAAGTTATATGCATGATCTACAAGTATGTATGAATTTTATCAATCATAAATTATGTTTTGGCCGACCCACGGGACTCAAGTCATGGCTAGTTCTTATTTGTTCAAGTATGCTTACGATTATCATAATTTAACTAGCCCATGAACTCATGGATGTATTATTTTGAGCATTATATATGTTTTGGGAGTAGTATCGAACACCGAGTAGGTTCGGGGCTCAGGTTAAGCCCCGAATTTCATGAATTACGTGCCACCGTAGTTATGTTGGGACCCTTTCATATTTGTCCCTAGCCCATATGGCCCGTTTTCATGTGTGATCACACCCTTCATGGTTCCTACCCTTGGAAAGGTACGAACACCCTCCCGACTAAGGCTACAAGTCAGGCTTCATGTGTGCTCATATGAGGTAAGTCGGTTAAGAGAATCTCCCACTATTCCTCATGATTTATGCATGTTATGATTAGGTACGTTGGTTCAAGTTATGTTAAGAAAAGCTCTTCTATTATGATTATGACTATGTTTGTGTTACGAATATTTTGAAAATCTTGAGTCGTATGATATGTTATAATGATTTACGATATGAGCATGTTGTCCTACTCTTATGATCTTTTATGAGCTTTATATATGTTTTAAATGTCCTTTTACTTACCTTGCATACTCAGTACATTCCACGTACTGACCGCATACTTCCTATGTTGTATCGTTTCATGATACAGGTCCCAGTTCTCAGGCTCATCCTCACCTGTAGCTAGTTTCAGCCTTGCTCTCAGTGCACTTGGTGAGTCCTCATGTTCCGAGGGCTGCATGTTCATACTGTATATTATTTCATTCAGTTTTTGAATTTTGGATTAGTTGGGGAGTTGTCCCATCAATCCGCCTTTCATGTTTAGAGTCTTGTCAGATTATAAGATGTATTCCGCCGTATTATATAAGTCTAGTACTATTTTTTGTTATGCTATGTTATGATTATGTTCTCTATGTGAAGTTTTTATGCTCATGTGATTGAACTAGGGTCATGTTCTTGCCATGGGTCGACTCAGGGTCTCTCGGGGCTCCTTGTCCCGTGTCTACGATCCGGGTGTACGTTTGGGTCATGACAAACTTTATATTAGAGCCATAGATTATGTGTCCTCGGGAGTCTGAAAGCCGCATTAATTGGAGTCTTTTTTATGGATGTGAAGCACGCCACACTTATGATGTAGAGGCTACTAGACATTTAGGAAATGTTCCTTTCATTCATGATCTATGTCGTGAGATGAAAAGTCTCCCTATTCTTATAACTCGTGCTACACGCGTGTGCAGAATCATGTCTTCTCAGAACAACGATGGGAGTCGGTCAGTGCCACCAGCTCCAATGGATTCCATGCATGTTTTTGATACGAATCTTGGAGCCGCTCATAGAGTATTGATGCGAGCTATGATCACCCAGCCTAACCAGCAGGCTATCACACTAATGAACCCTACCAGGGAGGCAGCAACTACTGGAATTCAAGGACTCATGAAGGAGAGCCCATCGGAGGTTGGTGACTCAGGTGTGGTTAGGGAGTGTAGAGGGAACAAGAGGCCTATGGCTGGAAACCTTAAGATATCCCAACAAGGGTCGAGTAGTGGGAGTCACTCTCAAACCCGCTAGAAGTCTCTAGTCAAAGCTCAGGGGTACAAGCCTCAGGTGAGGGAGATTACTTACCCAAATTGCAGGCGCTGCGGAAAGCACTGCCGAGGGAAGTGCTTGGAAGGTTCAGATGTTTGTTTTTATTGTGGCCAACTCGGTCATAAACACAGGGATTGCGCTTTAGCTATGGGAGATGGTCAGAAAGGCCGTGCTCCGAATCCTCCTCCATCAGCTCCAACAAATTGCCCACCTCAGCATCACAGGTTATCAAGAGTGAGTGGCGGTCAACCGCAGATGTAGTCTCAGGTATGTTGAAGTGCCCGCAAGTGTACGGGTCATACAAGTAATACAGTGACCTTTTTTAAGAGCCGAATGTCGAACCCACATGGACTAGACCAATTAAGCTAATTATCAAGTTCAAGTGTGATATTAACTTTCGCAAGTGTTGATTATAGACTTTTTTGAGAAATTTAATTAAGTCTAGATGTGGTCAACGAAATACTCTTAATTCATTCAAGGAGCAACTAGAGTTAAAGCCAGATAATCATGCGATACTACGATTTGCAATGGTTTAAGTATGAAACTATTAATTGTCGTCTCACATAATTAAAATTGCATGTTCGTGGTCTTCCGAACCTCTAAACATGACAAACTAGCCTCACTACTACATCATTGAGTGAGGATGTTATTTCTCATTCGTGGGCAATTCACTATGTGGATGTGGTTTATGGGGTTTATGCCCTTGATTTGGGTACTCCCGTACCTCCAACCAATTAACTAATCTTAGCTTCACAACTACTCCTACAAGTGGTGGAGTACGATTCTAAGTTAGTGTCTTTCTGTCTTCCCATTTTATCAACCAAGCAAGGTATTAGGTATATTCCTATCCTAACCATAAATCTTATCAAAAGACAAGAACTTGCTTCCTACATTCTTATTATTATTTCCTAGGTTTGCGTTCTCAAGGATTTATCTACACGTAACGTGTGTGTTTTCATGGTGATCAATCATAAAAACAACCATAATTAAGAATGCATCAATAACTTAATTCCAAAACAAATTCGTAAAAACACAATCATAACTCATGGCTTCAACCCTAGAGGAAGGGTTCTAGCCACTCAAGTTCGTAAAATTACAAGAAAACATTGTTAAAGTAACATACTTGGAAGAATTGGTAGAAGAGAAGATGAAATTGATGAACCCTAGGTGAGTTCTCCCACTTCTCCCTTCACTCCGAGGTAGTTTTTCAGAATAAAATTGTGACAAAATGTTTTTAGGAGCTAAGGGACCTATTTATAGTAAATGAGAAAAAGTAGCTATTTAGCCCGACGTGGAGTGGCTCCGTGTCACGGAGTGTATCACGGAGCACTGCCTCCGTGACATAGAGTGTATTGCGGAGCACTACCTTCGTGACATGGAGGTATCGCGGAAGCCCTCTGGAAATCTCCCAATTTAAATCCTGGAGGCAGAACACTGCTGCGATGGCTCCGTGACACGGTGCCCATTGCGGCACCCTTCAGTGATCCCTCATTTTGTTCCAACTTTGGTGTATCGCTCCCGATATCATTCCTCCACTTCATCAAATCATAGATTAAGTCCTCAAATGCGTTATTTACCTTCAAAAACGAGGACTAATCATGTGGGTTAATACATATTCACATTTACACAAAAACACATGAGAATGTATATAAATAAATAGATAAACAAGGCAAAACTAAGTTATAAAGAATCACTTGGGCATGCTATTATGCCCACGATCACCTACCCCACACTTAAAGCCTTGTTTGTCCTCGAACAACCCTTTTACATCTCATGTAAATGAAGACTCACACATAACTAATTTAGAAAGACAATTCAAGCTGTGACTATAATGATTATTTAAGATAGCAAGTTAAAAATAGATCATGCACGATTTAATCATTGAAATGAAATACAGCTATGTTAAGACTTCCTAACCTCAAGACTTGACTCTCAATCTTAGCAAACTCATGCAAATCAACTGATCAAGAAATCCAACATGAATTATATCCTTCATTAAACATGTGCTGTCACAACAAGAGAGTTACCCATTTGCACATGCAAATTTTTAAATCACAACATGTATGGGTAAATGAATAAAATTACGCTCACTCTCTCAAAGAACTCACATGCATCATGTAGTGAACCATAAGCTTGCCCTTAGTGTTTTACTCCACTAATTTAAGGATGTATGAATGTAAGATCAAGTAGGACTTAATGGGTTGTAATGTAAGCTAAGGGACGGGTAGGTACTATTCTGGCTAGTAATAGTGGCTATCTTCCCCCAAGCGCTTTTAATATATCCACATTCATTAAAGACATCTCCTCTATACTTCCTCCTCACTCTTCTCACTTTTGAATATTCTCTTTTTGTTCCCATTTCTTTAAGCACACTTAGCTTATTGGTAAGGAGTACTTAAGCCCTTTTTCATTCATTTCATTTCTTACTCCCTACCAATAATCAAGCATTTTCAAACAAGTGCACCTCTAAGTTTTTCCTTAACTTCCACAACTGCTATTTTTCCTTCGTTTTCCCAATTCTCACTCCTTCACTCTTTCGTATTTTTCACTTAAGCGCTTAGGAGTTTTGGATCAATTTCAAGGCTAATGAAAGAAAAAGGATTTAGCTTATGTTGTAGCTATCAAAGAATAGGCTTAAGGCTCAATGGAGCTAACTAGGATTCAATATTCAAGGTAGGTAAGGCAAGGATTAAATATTTGGCTCATTCAAAGAAATGCCTAAATCATCTCCTACAATCCACATCCTTCATTTCGTTTTAAATACACACCAGGCAAGTTCTAGACGCTCCACAGTAGCACGGAATATTCGAAAACTTACACTCACAACACATGCTCAATTCAAGACACATTCCGCAGACTCTTAACTCAGCTAATCACAAGAATTCAAAATTAAGCTTCAATCATATTGAGTAAAAGTCAAGAGCCTAAGTGTCTCAAACAAAGTTATACACTTCTTACATACTTCAACACTAACCACACTTGTATCTTACAATCTTGTATAGCACATAACAAGAACATCAAGCCATCAATTAGCTACGGGTTCAAAAACCAAAACCTACTTACTAAAAACACTATATACAGACAAAGAAAATTTTTATTCTTCAGTTCAAAGACCCCCCGTCGGAAAAGAACCAAAAAGAAAAACCAACGGGTGATGAAGTCATGCTTGACTCACAAAAAAATTTTTCAAATATTTCTCACAAGCATTACATTCCCCAAAAATCATTAAGCACAAAATTTTTTGAAATTTTCCTCACCCCACACTTGAATCATGCTATGTCCTCATAGCATCAAATTAAAATTAAACAGGATGAGAAATACTCCCTGAGCCTCTATGCCTAGATAACAACATGCTTTTCTTCAAGTTTTCATAAGTAGGTGTTTGACCCCGCACTTCTTCTCTTCCATACTTGTTAGCTTCCTCCTCCACGGGTACTCAAACATCCCCTCCATCTGTGCTTAACTTTCCACCAAAAACACAAACACGATGAAAATAAACAAAATCACTCAAACAGAAAATCACAAATTATACCTGTGGTACCCTTGGGTTGCCTCCCAAGCAGCGCCTTATTTTACGTCGCTGCACGACGTGAACTATCCTTTTCAGGACATCCTCAGACCTGGGTTCCCGTTCGAGAACCATCTCCTTTTCATTTGATTTTTATAGGAGACAACCTCCACTCTATTCCTCTCTTCCTCCAACTTCTTCACACTCTAAAGCCCTTTATCAGACTCGGGCTGAACATTTATGATTACCTTTGGCCGTGGACCTGTGGAATCCCCCACCCCACACTTATCCTCTGACAACACACTAACCTTACAAAGGTTTTTGTAGTGTGTGGATGGATTCATTTCTTGGTATACTCAGAAGTTTTCTTCTTCATCTTCGACCCTCATTTTCAGGGTCCCTGCTCCTAAGTCTATTACCGCTCCTCCGATGGCCTAGAATGGTTGTCCCAAGATTAAGGGTACCTGGTCATCAACATTAAAATCTAAGATAATAAAATCAGCAGGTATAATAAACTTACCCACTTTGATGAGAAGGTCCTCTATTATTCCATCAGGTGCCACTCGCGACTTATCCGCCAGCTGCAACATCAACCTCGTTGGCCCCGGTTTTCCCAACCCCAGGGTGTTAAATAAAGATAGGGGCATTAGATTAACTGCTACCCCTAGATCACACAAAGCTCATAGCACCTCAGCTTTACCAATTTGTATGGGGAGGGTAAAACTCCCTAGGTCTTTGAGCTTTTTTGGAATTTTGCTCAATACCCTGTGTCTGCACTCCTCAGTCAGTGCTACTGTCTGGACATCCACCAATCTTACTTTGTTAGCCATCACATCTGTTAAGTATTTAGCATACTTGGGCATTCCCTGCAAAACATTAATAAGAGGAAAATTTATGTGAAGTTCTTTGAAAACCTCAAAGAAATTTTTGAAGCATTCCTCCTCCTTGCTCTTTCTGAATCTCTGAGGTAATGGTGGTGGTGGTCTTTGTGCTGGCTGCAATGAAGATTGTGCAGTTTGTTGCACAGCACTCTGATTTTTCTCCCTTGTCAGTGGATGGTCCGGGTCTAACCAACTCCGACTGCACCTCATTTCTCTTCTCTTTAGGCACTGCATCAGCTAATTGCTTGCCGCTCCTCAGACTAATGGCATTGACCTGCCGGGGATAAGGATCTGTGTCACTTGGTAGTCCTCCCTGCGGTCTCATGTTTTGAGCAGCTGCTATCTGACCCATCTGCTTCTCTAGATTGCGGGTGGCCCCTTGATGATTCTTCAAGTCTGATGCAATCCTCGCCTAATTCTCTACTAACTAAGTATGGGTCTCCATGATTTTATGCAATGTTTCCTCAATGTTGCTGCTAAACTGGCCATCATTCTGCCTATTCTGCTGATACTGCTGCTGTTGAGGTTGCTGATAACTTTGCTTTTGATTTCCACCCCAAGAAAAATTCGTGTGGCCCTGCCAATTTCTGTTGTAGTTGTTTCCAAAATTCTGATTGTTCCTTTGCACATTCCCAACAAAATTGACTAATTTCGGATTGGCTCTACAAGATTCTGCATTTTGCCCATTATTTCCACAAATTTCACACCAACTTGGAGCTTGCTGAACTGCATTAACTTGGCCCTGTTGTTGGTTCATACTCAGTTTATTGAACTGGGTCATCATCTGATGCTGGAACGAAGCTAACTGTGCCGCCAAGGCATTCATACTATCTACCTCTATCAGCCCTGCTCTCTTTCCTGCCCCTCTTGATGATTCGCTGTGCCACTCTGTATTTCCCTGTGCAATTCTATTCAACAGCGTGTACAACTCATAATAAGTCTTCTCTAAGGCTTGCCCACCCGAAGCAGAGTCTAGTAAAATTTTCATGTGTGGGTCTAGACTTTCTACAAAGGTATGAGCCAACACTTCATTCGATTGCTGGTGATGGGGACAGTCTCTCAATAATGACTTGAATCTTTCCCAAGCCAAATATAAATTCTCATCAGGCCTCTGCTTGAAACTCAGTATTTCACTTCTCAATTTTGCAGTCTTGCCTGAAGGAAAAAATATGATAAGGAACTTCTTTGCCAAATCATTCCACGAAGTTATGGAGTTCGGTGGCTCAGCTTTCAACCACTTCTTTGTCTCTCCCGACAATGAAAATGGGAAGAGGGTAAGTCAGATATAATCTGTGGACACGCCGGTGGGGACAAACGTGTCACTAATCTCAAGAAAGTTCTGTAAGTGTTGCTGCGGGTCCTCATGTGCCATCCCACTGAATTGACCGCTAGAATGTAATATTTGCACCATGTTCTGCTTCAATTCAAAGTTCCCTCCAGGCTCCGGTTTACGGATACTAGAGTTCACATTAGTCGCTTGTGGGATTGCCACTTCGCGAACTGGTTGGCTGCCATTGCTTCCGGTGACAATTGTGCTTGTCCTGTGGGTTGTTGTTGTTGTACCTTTTCTTGAAGTGTTTTCAGCTTTTGCTCAAGAGCTACTCTCCTTCGCAAATGTATTTGATGTTCTGGTTCAAGCAACGGTTCCACAAGCTCTCTATTCTTAGCCAGCTCGGCAAGAGAACCTATCACCTGCAATAAGTCAGACTATGAGCAAGTTTCTCAACACTTAAGAAAATTTAAAAATCACAAAAAAAATAGACAAATTCCCTAAACTTCGACGAGTCCCCGACAACGACGCCAAAAACTTGATGTGCCCGCAAGTTTACGGGTCGTACAAGTAATATAGTGGCCCTTTTTAAGAGCCGGATGTCGAACCCATAGGGACTGGACCAATTCAGCTAATTAGCAAGTTCAAGTGTGATATTTACTTTCACAAGTGTTGATTTTAGACTTTTTCGAGAAATTTAATTAAGTCTAGATGTGGTCAACGAAATACTCTGAATTCATTCAAGGAGCAACTAGAGTTAAAGTCGGATAATCATGCGATACTACGATTTGCAATGATTTAAGTATGAAACTATCAATTGTCATCTCACATAATTAAAATTGCATGTTCATGGTCTTTCGAACCTCTAAACACGACAAACTAGCCTCAGTACTACATTGTTGAGCGAGGATGTTATGTCTGGTTCATGGGCAATTCACTACGTGGATGTGGTTTCTGGGGTTTATGCCCTTGATTTGGGTATTTCCGTACCTCCAACCATTTAACCAATCTTAGCTTCACAACTACTCCTTCAAGTGGTGGAGTATGATTCTAAGTTGGTGTCTTTTTGTCTTCCCATTTTATCAACCAAGCAAGGTATTAGATATATTCCTATCCTAACCACAAATCATATCAAAAGACAAGAAGTTGCTTCCTACATTCTTATTATTCTTGCCTAGGTTTGCATTCTCAAGCATTTACCTATGCGTAACGTGTGTGTCTTCATGGTGATCAATCATTAAAACAACCATAATTAAGAATGCAAGACAAAACAACAATCAATAACTTAATTCCAAAACAAATTCGTAAAAACACAATCATAACCCATGGCTTCAACCCTAGAGGAAGGGTTCTAGCCACTCAAGTTTGTAAAATTACAAGAAAACATTGTTAAAGTAACATACTTACAAGAATTGGTAGAAGAGAAGATGAAATTGATGAACCCTAGGTGAGTTCTCCCACTTTTCCCTTCACACCTAGGTGGTTTTTCAGAATAAAATCATGACAAAATGTTTTTAGGAGCTAAGGGACCTATTTATAGTAAATGAGAAAAAGCAGCTATTTAGCTCGACGTGGAGTGGCTCCGTGTCACGGAGTGTATCGTGGAGCACTGCCTCCGTGACACAGAGTGTATCGCGGAGCATTGCCTCCGTGACACGGAGTGTATTGTGGAGCACTGCCTCTGTGACACAGAGGTATCGCGGAAGCCCTCTGGAAATCGCCCAATTTAAATCCTGGAGGCAGAACACTGCCTCGATGGCTCCGTGACACGGTTCCCATTGCGGCACCCTTCAGTGATCCCGCATTTTGTTCCAACTTTGGTGTATCGCTCCCGATATCATTCCTTCCCTTCACCAAATCATAGATTAAGTCCTCAAATGCGTTATTTACCTTCAAAAACAAGGACTAATCATGTGGGTTAATACATATCCACATTTACATAAAAACACATGAGAATGTATATAAATAAATAGATAAACAAGGCAAAACTAAGTTATAAAGTATCACTTGGGCATGCTATTTTGCCCACGATCACCTACCCCACACTTAAAGCCTTATTTGTCCTCGAACAACCCTTTGACATCTCATGTAAATGAAGACTCACACATAACTAATTTAGAAAGACAATTCAAGCTACGACTATAATGATTATTTACGATAGCAAGTTAAAAATAGAGCATGCACGATTTAATCATTGAAATGAAATAAAGCTATGTTAAGACTTCCTAACCTCAAGACTTGACTCTCAATCTTAGAAAACTCATGAAAATCAACTGATCAAGAAATCCAACATGAATTATATCCTTCATTAAATATGTGCTGTCACAAGTTACCCATTTGCACACGCAAATTTTTAAATCACAACATGTATGGGTAAATTAATAAAATTAGGCTCACTCTCTCAAAGAACTCACATGCATCATGTAGTAAACCATAAGCTTGCCTTTAGTGTTTTACTCCTCTAATTTAAGGATGTATGAACGTAAGATCAAGTAGGACTTAATGGGTTGTAATGTAAGCTAAGGGACGGGTAGGTACTATTCTGGCTAGTAATAGTGGCTATCTTCCCCCAAGCGCTTTTAATATATCCACATTCATTAAAGACATCTCCTCTATACTTCCTCCTCATTCTTCTCACTTTTGAATATTCTCTTTTTGTTCCCATTTCTTTAAGCACACTTAGCTTATTGGTAAGGAGTACTTAAGCCCTTTTACATTCATTTCATTTCTTACTCCCTACCAATAATCAAGCATTTTCAAACAAGTGCACCTCTAAGTTTTTCCTTAGCTTCCACAACTGCTATTTTTCCTTCGTTTTCCCAATTCTCACTCCTTCACTCTTTCGTATTTTTCACTTAAGCGCTTAGGAGTTTTGGATCAATTTCAAGGCTAATGAAAGAAAAAGGATTTAGCTTATGTTGTAGCTATCAAAGAATAGGCTTAAGGCTCAATGGAGCTAACTAGGATTCAATATTCAAGGTAGGTAAGGCAAGGATAAAATATTTGGCTCATTCAAAGAAATGCCTAAATTATCTCCTACAGTCCACATCCTTCATTTCGTTTTAAATACACACCAGGCAAGTTCTAGACACTCCACAGTAGCACGGAATATTCAAAAACTTACACTCACAACACATGCTCAATTCAAGACACATTCCGCAGACTCTTAACTCAGCTAATCTCAAGAATTCAAAATTAAGCTTCAATCATATTGAGTCAAATTCAATAGCCTAAGTGTCTCAAACAAAGTTATACACTTCTTACATGCTTCAACACTAACCACACTTGTATCTTACAATCATGTATAGCACATAACAAGAACATCAAGCCATCAATTAGCTACGGGTTCAAAAACCAAAACCTACTTACTAAAAATACTATATACAAACAAAGAAAATTTTTATTCTTCGGTTCAAAGACCCCCCCATCGGAAAAGAACCGAAAAGAAAAACCAATGGGTGATGAAGTCATGCTTGACTCACAAAAAAATTTTCAAATATTTCTCACAAGCATTACATTCACCAAAAATTGTTAAGCATAAAATTTTTTGAAATTTTCCTGACCCCACACTTGAATCATGCTATGTCCCCATAGCATCAAATTAAAATTAAACAGGATGAGAAATACTCCCTGAGCCTCTATGCCTAGCTAACAACATGCTTTTCTTCAAGTTTTCATAAGTGGGTGTTTGACCCCACACTTCTTCTCTTCCATACTTGTTAGCTTCCTCCTCCATGGGTACTCAGACTTCCCCTCCATCTGTGCTTAACTTTCCACCAAAAACACAAACACGATGAAAATAAACAAAATCACACAAACAAAAAATTACAAATTGTACCTGTGGTACCCTTGGGTTGACTCCTAAGTAGCGCCTTATTTTACGTCGCTGCGCGACGTGAACTATCCTTTTCAGGACATCCTCATACCTGGGTTCCTATTCGAGAACCATCTCCTTTTCTTTTGATTTTTATAGGAAGCAGCCTCCACTCTGTTCCTCTTCTTCCTCCTACTTCTTCACACTCTGAAGCCCTTTATCAAACTCGGCCTGAACATTTATCATTACCTTTGGCCATGGACCTGTGGAACCCCCCACCCCATACTTATCCTCTGATAACACACTAACCTTACAAAGGTTTCTGTAGTGTGTGGATGGGTTCATTTCTTGGTATACTCGGAAGTTTTCTTCTTCATCTTCGACCCTCATTTTCTGGGTCCCTGCTCTTAAGTCTATTACCACTCCTCCGGTGGACAAGAATGGCCGTCCCAAGATTAAGGGTACCTGGTCATCAACATCAAAATCTAAAATAATAAAATCAACAGGTATAATAAACTTACCCACTTTGATGAGAAGGTCCTCTATTATTCCATCAGGTGCCACTCGCGACTTATCCGCTAGCTGCAGTATCAACCTCGTTGGCCTCGGTTTTCCCAACCCTAGGGTGTTAAATAAAGATAGGGGCATTAGATTAACTGCTGCCCCTAGATCACACAAAGCTCGTAGCACCTCAGCTTTACCAATTTGTATGGGGAGGGTAAAACTCCCTGGGTCTTTGAGCTTTTTTGGAATTTTGCTCAATACCCTGTGAATGCACTCCTCAGTTAGTGCTACTGTCTGGACATCCACCAATCTTACTTTGTTAGCCATCACATCTTTTAAGTATTTAGCATACTTGGGCATTCCCTGCAAAACATTAATAAGAGGAAAATTTATGTGAAGTTCTTTGAAAATATCAAAGAACTTTTTGAAGCATTCCTCCTCCTTGCTCTTTCTGAATCTCTGATGTAATGGTGGTGGTGGTCTTTGTGCTGGATGCAATGAAGATTGTGCATTTTGTTGCACAACACTCTGATTTTTCTCCCTTGTCAGTGGATGGTCCTAGTCTAACCAGTTTCAGCTGCACCTCATTTCTCTTCTCTTTAGGCACTGCATCAGCTAATTTCTTGCCACTCCTCAGACTAATGGCATTGACCTGCCGGGGGTTAGGATCTGTGTCACTTGGTAGTCCTCCCTTCGATCTCATGTTTTGAGTAGCTGCTATCTGACCCATCTGCTTTTCTAGATTGCGAGTGGCCACTTGCTGATTCTTCAAGTCTGATGCCATCCTCGCCTAATTTTCTACTAACTGAGTCTGGGTCTCCATGATTTTATGCAATGTTTCCTCAATGTTGCTGCTCAACTGACCATTATTCTGCCTATTCTGCTGATACTGCTGCTGTTGAGGTTGCTGATAACTTTGCTTTTGATTTCCACCCCAAGAAAAATTCGGGTGGCCTTGCCAATTTCTGTTGTAGTTGTTTCCAAAATTCTGATTGTTCCTTTGTACATTCCCAACAAAATTGACTAATATCAGATTGGCTCCACAAGATTCTGCATTGTGCCCATTATTTCCACAAATTTCACACCAACTTGGAGCTTGCTGAACTGCATTAATCTGGCCCTGTTGTTGGTTCATACTCAGTTTATTGAACTGGGTCATCATCTGATGCTGGAACGAAGCTAACTGTGCCGCCAAGGCATTCATACTATCTACCTCTATCAACCCTGCTCTTTTTCCTGCCCCTCCTGATGATTCGCTGTGCCACTCTGGATTTCCCTGTGCAATTCTATTCAACAGGATGTACAACTCATAATAAGTCTTCTCTAACGCTTGCCCACCCAAAGCAGAGTCTAGTAAAATTTTTGTGTGTGGGTCTAGACTTTCTACAAAGGTATGAGCCAACACTTCATTCGATTGCTGGTGATGGGGACAGTCTCTCAATAATAACTTGAATCTTTCCCAAGCCAAATATAAATTCTTGTCAGGCCTCTGCTTGAAACTCAGTATTTCACTTCTCAATTTTGCAGTCTTGCCTAAAGGAAAAAATATGATAAGGAATTTCTTTGCCAAATCATTCCACGAAGTTATGGAGTTCGGTGGCTCAGCTTTCAACCACTTCTTTGCCTCTCCCAACAATGAAAATGGGAAGAGGGTAAGTCGGACATAATCTGTGGACACGCCGGTGGGGACAAACGTGTCACTAATCTCAAGAAAGTTCTGTAAGTGTTGCTGCGGGTCCTCATGTGCTATCCCAGTGAATTGACCGCTAGAATGTAATATTTGCACCATGTTCTGCTTCAATTTAAAGTTCCCTCCAGGCTTCAGTTACAGATACTAGAGTTCACATTAGTCGCTTGTGGGATTGCCACTTCGCGAACTGGTCTGGCTGCCATTGCTTCCGGTGACAATTGTGCTTGTCCTGCGGGTGGCTGTTGTTGTACCTTTTCTTGAAGTCTTTTTAGCTTTTGCTCAAGAGCTACTCTCCTTCGCAAATGTATTTGACGTTCAGGTTCAAGTAACGGTTCCACCAGCTCTCTATTCTTAGCCAGCTCGGCACGACAACCTATCACCTTCAATAAGTCAAACTAAGACCAAGTTTCTCAACACTTAAGGAAATTTAAAAATCACACAAAAAATAGACAAATTTCCTAAACTTCGCCGAGTCCCCGACAACGACGCCAAAAACTTGATGTGCCCACAAGTGTACGGGTCGTACAAGTAATACAGTGGCCCTTTTTAAGAGCCAGATGGCGAACCCACAGGGACTAGACCAATTCAGCTAATTATCAAGTTAAAATGTGATATTAACTTTCACAAGTGTTGATTATAGACTTTTTCGAGAAATTTAATTAAGTCTAGATGTGGTCAATGAAATACTCTTAAGTCATTCAAGGAGCAACTAGAGTTAAAGACGGATAATCATGGGATACTACGATTTGCAATGGTTTAAGTATGAAACTATCAATTGTCATCTCAAATAATTAAAATTGCATGTTCATGGTCTTCCGAACCTCTAAACACGACAGACTAGCCTCAGTACAACATCGTTGAGCGAGGATGTTATTTCTGGTTCGTGGGCAATTCACTACGTGAATGTGGTTTATGGGGTTTATGCCCTTGATTTGGGTACTTCCGTACCTCCAACCATTTAACCAATCTTAGCTTCACAACTACTCCTACAAGTGGTGGAGTACGATTCAAAGTTGGTGTCTTTCTGTCTTCCCATTTTATCAACCAAGCAAGGTATTAGGTATATTCCTATCCTAACCACAAATCTTATCAAAAGAAAAGAACTTGCTTCCTACATTCTTATTATTCTTGCCTAGGTTTGTGTTCTCAAGCATTTACCTACGCGTAACGTGTGTGTTTTCATGGTGATCAATCATTAAAACAACCATAACTAAGAATGCAAGACAAAACAACAATCAATAACTTAATTCCAAAACAAATTCGTAAAAACACAATCATAACTCATGGCTTCAACCCTAGAGGAAGGGTTCTAGCTACTCAAGTTCATAAAATTACAAGAAAACATTGTTAAAGTAACATACATAGAAGAATTGGTAGAAGAGAAGATGAAATTGGTGAACCCTAGGTGAGTTCTCCCACTTTTCCCTTCACTCCTAGGTGGTTTTTCAGAATAAAATCATGACAAAATGTTTTTAGGAGCTAAGGGACCTATTTATAGTAAATGAGAAAAAGCATCTATTTAGCCCGACGTGGAGTGGCTCCATTTCATGGTGTGTATCGTGGAGCACTGCCTCCGTGACACGGAGTGTATCGCAGAGCACTGCCTCCGTGACACTGAGTGTATCGCGGAGCACTGCCTTCGTGACATGGAGGTACCGTGGAAGCCCTCTGGAAATTGCCCAATTTAAATCCTGGAGGTAGAACGCTGCCACGATGGCTCCGTGATACGGTGCCCATTGCGGCACCCTTCAGTGATCCCTCATTTTGTTCCAACTTTGGTGTATCTCTCCCGATATCATTCCTCCACTTCACCAAATCATAGATTAAGTCCTCAAATGCGTTATTTACCTTCAAAAATAAGGACTAATCATGTGGGTTAATACATATTCACATTTACAGAAAAACACATGAGAATGTATATAAATAAATAGATAAACAAGGCAAAACAAAGTTATAAAGTATCACTTGGGCATGCTATTTTTCCCACGATCATATGCCATAAGTTATTCCCTCGTAACTATCATGATTGTTAGTTCCAAGGATTACTGTATGAGGTACAGTTCCCTTTGCGAATTATAAGATGAGATTATCACATGGGAGGTGAGGAAATGGTAAGTGAGGGCCCAGTCATGTATTGAGTTTCTAGTAAGGAAGTCCTATGGATAGCATTAGGGGGTAGTCTCTCCTTTCTTCTTTTGATGTTCCCTTATGTATCACTCGATGCTATGCTCAACTCGCACTTACGTTCAAAACCCTAAGACGAATGGCAACCCCGTTCGTTTGCGATCTCAAGATTATCATTTTTTTATGTCATGACTCTTGTTATGTATTTGAATGTAATACCCTAGAAGGGCTTAAGAATAAAATCGGGAGATGAAGTTAGAAACTGCAGAAAAACCTGGAATTTTGCACCAGGACGACTCAAGGTACAAATCGTGGTGAGGACCTACAACTCGTGACTCGAGTCGTGATGAATTTCGGGAGCTTGAGGTCATATCATGGGTGGTCCTACGAATCATGTCGAGTAGGTATGACTCGTGGTTAGGAGTTGTGGTGAAATTCTCAGTGGTGCCAGAGTGAGTCGTCACGGGTCATGGTACGACTTGTGGTACGAGTCATGGTCGGGGCCAGAATTGTTTTTTAGGGAAATTTCATCAAGGGCAAATTCAACTTTTCTATGCTTTTGGACCCTAAAACACGTCATTTTGGGGTCGGGATAGGGTCTTTTAGGGAGGAAAAACTCATGCTAAGTCTCATTTGGAATTAGCAAGAACTAGATAAGGGAGTAGGAGGAGATTCAAGGGTTCTTCCTCAATTCTTCAAGTTTCCACCTAGGGTTTTTCAAGGGAGTTAGAAGCAAGTAATTCCAGGTACGTGGGGTTTTGAATGGGTAGTTTAGTCCCTATCCATGCCCAATTTCTCCCTAATTCTATGTTTGAAGTTACCAAAACTTTATGGGTCTTTATCAAATTGCATGATTCTTTTAAGATTGGAATGAGCTTGTTGTAGCATGCCTAACTTATGAATTTTGAATTATTTGGGCTGATTTCACTTGTTTATTTTAATATTTCATGATCTAACCTCTAAAAGTATAGATGCCCAATTATGAGGAATTTTTAGTAATGTTCATGGTCATGATGATTCCGCAAGCATAATACAAACCTTTTCTTAAATTTTAAGCATGTCTTAAAGTCTTCAACTACTTATGTTAGTAGGATCATGTTTCCTATAAATTTAAGCATCTCATGTATGATTGGAACTATGGGCAATGCCCACATGTTGCTTATGATTTATGAACTATGATTTTGGTCGATTCACGGGCCCAATTCCATGGCTAGTATTACGAATTCTCAAGCATGATATGATTCTCACGATTTAACTAGCCATGCATGTAATGTATGAATTTCTATGAGCACGTTGCATGTTTTCGGAGTAGTACTTAACACCGAGTAGGTTTGGGGCCTAGGTTACGCCCCGAATCTCAGAACTACGTGCCACCATAGGTTATGTTTGGGACCTCCTCAGTAACTGTCCCCTATGCCCTATGGGGCCTTCATGAGTGATATCATGCCTTTCATGGTTCATACCTTTGGCAAGGTATGAACAACCTCCTGACTAGGTTTACAGGTCAGGCTCCATGTGTGCTCATATGGGGTATGTCGGTTGTAAAAATCTCCCATTGTTCCTCATGGTTTTAATGCATGTATGATTATGTTCTTTTGGCTCAAGTTATATTTTATGAAATGCTTTTCTCACATGTTGGGATTATGACAGGTTTATGAATAATTTTGAAAATCTTGAGCCTTATGCTATACTTACGATTTCAGTCTTATGATCATGATGTCCCACTCCTATAACTTTTATGTTTTAACTATTCTTTTGCATACCTTACATACTCAGTACCTTCCAAGTACTGACCCATATATTTTCAACATCCGGTTCGCAGGTTCAGCATCGTTCCTAGCTTGCTCTCAGTTCTGTTCTCAGCTCTCATGGTGAGTCCTCATGATTCGAGGGCTTCATGTTCGGACCTTGTTTATCTTTTGTTTTAAGAATGTTGGGGTTAGTTGGGGCCTTGTCCCTTCAACCCTTCTATTATGATTAGAGGTTTTCAGATTCAATTGTAGTATTCTGCTATTTATTCTTGGATTATGTATTACCGTTTCTTATATTTCATGTCGTGCTTCATTTAAATCATGATTTTTAAGTTAAGTCTTCCTCTTTATGTGTATGTATTAGATATATGCTCACGCCATGGGTTGAATTGGAGTCTTTCGGGGCTCCTTGTCCTGTGTCATGATACGGGTGTACTCTCGGATCGTGAAAAACTTGGTATCAAAGCAATAGGTTTAGATGTGTCCTAGGGAGTCTGAAAGTCATGTTAGGTAGAGTCTTTTTCATCGGTGTGAAGGACGCCACACTTATGACGAAGAGGATACTAAATATTTTAGGAAGTATTCCCTTCTTTCATGATCTATGTCATGCGGTGAAAATCTCTCCGTCCTTCTAATTTGTGCTATTCACGATTGCAGAAAATTATGGCTCCCAGAAGAATAAACAGAAGGAGGAACAGAAATGATGAAGGCCATGAGGGTGGCCATGATAATGGGCGTTAGCATGCCCCACCTGTTGAGGAGTCCCAGGCAACAGAGCCAGCTGCCCACGCCATGTTTTGGGCAGCTATTCAAATGATGGCGCAGGCCTTGACTGCTCAGGTCAACTAGCAGGCTGTTGCGCATGTTCCACAGAACGGCAATGCAGCGATAACCCGAATCAGGGACTTTTTAAGGATGAACCTTCCCAAGTTCACAGGGGCAAAGGTGGATGAGGATCCACACGAGTTCATTGAAGGGATCTTGAAGTTCACTCAGGTGATGGGGGTGACGAATGAGGAGTGTGTTGACCTGGCCTCTTATCAGCTGAAGGAGGTCGCTTATATTTGGTTCAAGCAATGGAAGGACATCAGGGCAGCGGGAGCGGGCCCTATCAAATGGGATGAGTTCCACCTGGCCTTTCTCGACAGGTTCTTCCCTCGAGAGATGAGGGAATTGAAAGAAGCAGAGTTTGTTAACCTCAAATAGGGAAAGATGATGGTGCTAGAATATTCACGTGAGTTCACTTTCCTATCAAAGTATGCCCCGGAGTTAGTGATGGACCAGAGGGCGCGGGTGAGAAGATTCGTGCAAGGAGTAGCTGAGTATCTGGATAAGAACTACAGAACAACCATGCTTAATCAGGATATGGACTACCCGCGGATAGTCCTCTATGCCCAGCAAATGGAGGCAGCTCAAATGAGGCAGAGAGAGGCAAAGAGGGCCAGAACTGATAGCCACAGGTTCTCCTAGCCGAGGCCAGGGGGTGGGCCTCACCAGTAGTTCCAGCTCAGGTCCATTACATCAACACTATCTTCAGCCAGTACCCATCCAGGCCTCGAGATGATCAGAGGAGCAGGGCCTCAAGTTTGAGGGGTCAAAGTAGTATGTGGACAGAGCTCACCTTCCCATGTTGTGCTAGTTGTGGCAAGAACCACCCAGGGAGGTGTTTGGTGGGCTCAGATGCTTGTTTCTGGTGTGGAAAACCCAAACACGGACTCAGGGATTGCCTCGCAGCTAGGTCAGGGGGTGGTGGAGCTCGCACTTTAGCAGCTAGTTCAGCAGTTCCAATGGCACGTCAGACTCAGTAGGGTGCTTCGACTGCTTCAGCTAGCAGCCAGTGCCAGAATCGATTTTATGCACTTGGCTCTCGATAGGAGCAGGATACTTCTCCTGATGTGGTTACGAGTATGTTGCGGGTCTTTCATATTGATGCTTATACTTTGTTAGATCTAGGAGCCACACTTTCTTTTGTGACACCTTACATTGCTAGTCATTTTGGAGTCAATCCCGAATTTTTGTCAGAACCATTTTCTGTATCTACTTCGGTTGGTGATTCAGTCTTAGCGAAGAGGTTGCCCCATTACAGTCTTGCATAAGGTTACCTTTGCAAACTTAGTAGAATTACTATGATTGATTTTGACATCATCTTGGGCATGGATTGGTTGTTTGCATGTTATGCTTCTGTTAACTATAGAACTCGAGCAGCGGAGTTTCGATTTCCAAGTGAATCGGTTTTAGAATACAGGGGTGGTTCAGCGATACATGTAGGTCGCTTTATCTCCTATCTCAAGGCCAGGAAAATGATTTCCAAGGGTTGTATTTACCATTTGGTTAGGGTTAAGGATGTCACATCTGACACCCCGACCATTCAGTCAGTCCCTGTGGTATGTGAATATCCTGAGGTATTTCCATATGACCTACCAAGTGTTCCTCCCGAGTGGGAGATTGATTTTGAGATCGATCTTTTGCCCGACATGCAGCCCATATCAATTCCTCCCTACCGAATGGCCCCAGCCGAGCTAAAAGAGTTAAAGGAGCAGCTGAAGGATTTGCTAGATAAGGGTTTCATTAGACAGAGTAAGTCCCCATAGGGTGCCCCAGTGTTGTTCGTCTGCAAGAAAGATGGTTCTCTTCGGATGTGTATTGACTATAGGCAGTTGAACAAGGTCACCATCAAGAATAGATACCCTTTACCCAAGATTGATGACCTATTCGATCAGCTTCAGGGTGCCAAATATTTCTCCAAGATAGATCTCAGGTCCGGGTATCACCAGCTCAGGGTTCGGGAGAGCAACATCCCAAAGACTGCTTTCAGAATCCGGTATGGCCATTGTGAATTTGTTGTTATGTCTTTTGGACTAACCAACACCCCTGCAGCTTTTATGGATCTAATTAACAGGGTATTTGAGGCATATCTGGACATGTTCATGATCGTGTTCATTGACAACATATTAATATACTCTAGGAGCGAGGAGGAGCATGCCACACACCTGAGGGTAGCACTTCAGATCCTTAAGGATAACTAGCTATACGCCAAGTTCAGCAAATGTGTGTTCTGGCTGAAATCAGTTGCATTCTTGGGACATGTAGTGTTAAGCGAAGGTATTAGGGTGGACTCCAGAAAATAGAGGCGGTAAAGAATTGGCCCAGACCAGTAAACCCTTTGGAGATCAGGAGCTTTTTGGGCTTATCGGGTTACTATCAGAGGTTCATGGAAGGTTTCTCATCCATTGAATCCCCACTGACTAGATTGACTCAGAAAAAGGTGAAGTTTCAATTGTCGGAGGCTTGTGAGAAGAGCTTCTAGGAATTGAAGGCCAGACTCACTTCAGCATCGGTGTTGACTTTATCGGAGGATACTGATGGCTTTGTGGTATATTGTGATGCTTCGAAAGTTAGACTGGGATGTGTATTGAAGCTGCATGGGAAAGTCATAGCATATGCTTCTAGACAGCTAAAGATTCACGAGAAAAATTACCCAACCCATGATCTTGATTTGGCCGCAGTTGTATTTGCTTTGATGATATGGGACACTATTTGTATGGGGTTCATGTAGATGTATTCAAGGACCACAAGAGATTACAATATGTGTTCAAAGAGAAGGAGCTAAATCTTCAGCAACAGAGGAGGTTGGAGCTACTTAAGGACTACGACATGAGTGTCCTTTACCACCCAGGCAAGGCCAACGTGGTAGCAGATTCCCTTAGTAGACTTTCTATGGAAAATGTGTCACATGTGAGTGAAGACAAGAAGGAGCTGGTAAAGGAAGTACACAATTTGCACGGTTGGGAGTTAGATTAGTTGGTTCGACCGATGGTGGGGCAGTAGTTCAGAATGGGTCAAAGTCATCTTTGGTAACGGAGGTGAAGGCTAAACAAGATGAAGATCCAATATAGGTAAAGTTGAAAGAAGCTATTCAAAGTCATAACGTAGAAATCTTCTCGAAAGGGGGAGATGGTGTGCTTCGGTACTAGGGTCACTTATGTGTTCTAAACATGGGGGAATTGAGGAGTCGGATGCTGCATGAGGCTCATAGATCCAGATATTCTGTCCATCCAGGTTCCACCAAAATGTATCGTGCCTTGCGGGAAATCTATTGGTGGAATGGCATGAAGAGGGATATTTCAGAATTCATAGCCAAGTGCCCGAATTGCCAATAAGGGAAAGTCGAGCATTAGAGACTGGAGGGGGGGGCGGTGTACTCCAAGATATCAGCATTCCTACTTGGAAGGGAAGAAATCAATATGGACTTTGTAATAGTTTTACCCCCGCACTCGTAGAAAGTTTGACTACATTTGGGTTGTGGTGGACAAGTTGACCAAGGCCGCTCATTTCCTACCGGTCAAAACCACTGATTCAGCAGAAGATTATGCTAAGTTATACATTCGAGAGTTGGTTAGATTGAATGGAGTGCCGTTGTCCATTATATCAGATAGGGGTACTCAGTTCACCTCTTAGTTCTGGAGATCTTTTCAAAAGGCACTTGGCACCCAGGTCAAGCTTAGAACGACATTGCATCCACAAACAGATGGTCAGGTGGAGCTGTCAAGACCCGAGCCTACACCCTAGACGTAACACGGTATTTGAAGTCACAAGTGACCCCAAGTCAACCCTTGGTCTATCATTCACTATCATTCTGAGTAAACATGCACAACAGAACTTTGAAACAATATCATAAAGCATTTATGAAAAACCAATCTGAGAACATGAAGTTTAAAACATTTGAATAATACTGATAAATCTGAAAATCATGTCTGTCTGAAAGCCATCTAATAGAGGAGTTGCTGGGACAAACCCCCAGCTAACTCTAAGTCTAACTGAAACTAATAAATGACTGAAAGGAAGAAATAATGCCCTCGGATGATGAGGACTCACACTTCACTGCTGAGGTGGAGATTCTGAACTACGGCAACTAACGGTGTTGACTCTAAGAACCTGCAGCTGTATCATGAAACAATACAACATAAAAGTATGCGTCAGTACTTTGAATGTACTGAGTAAGTGGGAGAAACATAACTGAATATAAAGTCTAAACTGAAATGACACGCAATGAACAACAGGTAAGTTTAACTGAACTACTGATGTAATCTAAAATGGTTAAGATGACCCTGTCTGATGGTCAAGGACATGCCCTAAGTCTGAAAAACTGAATCTGAGATACTATACTGAACTTAGTTAAACTAATAGAACTAGAACTGAAATGAGTTGCTTATTCTGAAACTGGACTGGATTGACTAGTGGGAGAGTTTATGACCAACATATAACCACGTGAGCTAGACATGGAGTCCAATGTATACACCCCATCGGTAGGACCCAATATACCTTGCCAGGGTATAAAGGCATGAACTGAGTGATCACAAAAGTTTGGGGCCAATCAGGCCAAGTAATACTATAACCTATGCTGGCAATGTAGTTCTGGGAACCTGGGTATGCTGGAACCCCGGCCCGCTTGGTGCTAAGTTCTACTCCCACTGGAAAACCTAAATTGAACTACTAAGCTGATATCTCAAAACTAGGGTCCAAGGCTAGTCAGAGACGTATAAATGCATGTACCCTGAGAGTCTTATCGGACTAGATTCTGAAACTGGCTTCTAGACTGGTCAGAGATGCTTGTTTGGAAGTGTCGTAACCGTCTAAGAACAAGATGTAACTGAACTGAGGTCCTGGGGCTGGTCAGAGCTATGTACTAGAATGTCATGATCGCCTAATGGACCAAAAACTATAATCTGAGTCTGATTCTGATAACTGAGAGGCACCACTGACACCTCGAAATAAGGCTGAAGTCAAACTGATCAGTTGACAATTTTCTGAAAGATTCTAAAGAGACTCTACGTTCTAACTTGTCTGAACTACTCGCAGCTAATAGAGAACTCAACTTATCCTAACAATACGGGAATTTCATAACATGGCAACAATTTCAAAATTATGGAAATCTCATCCAACCAGGCTAAAATCATTCTTATCAGTGAAATAGTTGCTCAACAAATATATCGTAAGAATTTCTAGGAAATTCAGCCCAAAACATTCTTCATTCACTAGATGAAATTTAATAAGCAAAATCATTACCCGAATGTTAGGGCTTAAATTCACTTTTTGTACGAACATTGACAATTTAATTAGGAACTCATGAAGATAATATGAACAACCAACATGGATATCATTCCAAGCGAAGTTAACGATAAATAACATGGAATTCATTCGTATTCGAAAGCTCAGAGCTAAAACTGATAAGGGAGTTATGATAGGATTTTGGGGGACACAAGGGAAGGACAATTCCCTAGTTGAATTCCCACATACCTGACTAATATTCTCCCGGAGAAGAGAACTTGAACTGCTGCAATGGAGGACAACCCTAAGCTTTCTTGAGAGTTTTCTTGAGGAATCCTTTGATACTTTTCTGAGAATAAACATGAGAATGAGGGGAGGAACCATCCCAACCATCTAATAAGTCTGAATTTATGTTCAAAACAACGTGGTTTAGAGCTTAGGAGAATAGGAAATTACTAATAGCACTTAGAAATTCGCTGGAAAAAACAGCCAGGTGTCCCTAACGAGTGACCTAATGGGTCTTGGTGACTGACCACGACTTGTGGTCACTCCCGTCAACCACACTTCCTGGGATCCTCAGTAGGTTACCACGAGGGACATAACGAGTCATGGTCATTGACCACTACTCATCGTCACCAGTCGTGGACCACACTGGTTCACTACTGAAGATTTAACCCTAGACTAGGTAATGAGTGACTTAACGAGTCATTGCCATAGGTGACAACTCGTTTCACCCACTCGTCAAGTGCACTGGTTGACTAAAATTAGTAGTAACTTAGGCCTGACCACGAGTGACTTAACTGACCACGACTCCTGACATCCCTCGTTAGGTACACTGCATGCCTCCTTTACATTATCCCACCTTCTCCTCAGGCTCACCTAACAAGTCGTGAGGTTGCTTAATGACTCTTCAGGTGGGCCGTCTTGCAACATTTCTGCAGTTTTCTAGATTTTCTGATTTAAGTCCCGGAATTAGATTTTGAGTTTTTGGGGCATTACAAGAGCGGACTATCCAGACTCTTAAGGACATATTGAGAGCTTGTGTTATTGACTTCAAGGGTAGTTGGGACGAGCATTTTCCTCTTATTGAGTTTTCCTACAACAACAGCTATCACTCTAGCATTAAAATGGCACCGTTCGAGGCTCTTTACGAGCGAAGGTGTAGATCGCCCATTGGGTGGTTTGAAGTCAGTGATGCTTCATTAGTGGGTCCAGATTCAGTCCATGGGGCTATGGATAAAGTTCAGTTAATAAGAGAAAGGCTAAAAACGGCTCAAAGTCGCCAAAAGTCTTATGCAGATGTGAGGAGAAGGGAGATTGAGTTCAAGATCGATGATTGGGTGTTTCTGAAGGTATCTCCCATGAATGGAGTAATGAGATTTGGAAAGAAAGGGAAACTCAGTCCCCTCTATATTGGCCCATGCCATATTGTGAGACGAGTGGGCAAGGTAGTTTATGAGTTAGAGTTACCTTTAGAGTTGGATTTAGTGCGTCCCGTATTTCATGTATCGCTCTTGAAAAAGTGCATGGGAGATTTTGCCTTGGTGGTTCCAATGGAAAGTGTTGGAGTGAAGGATAGCCTCAATTATGAAGAAATTCCTGTTGCATATATTAGATCGTCAGGTTTGAAGGCTGAGGAACAAGGAAGTAGCTTCATTAAAGGTGTTTTGGAGAAATCAACATATTGAGGGAGCTACGTGGGAAGCTGAAGCGGATATGATGGCTAAATACCCCCACCTGTTCCCTACCGGCCCAGTTTCAATTTGAGGTATCAGTTTTGGCCCTAAACCTCTAATCAGTTTTTCATGTTCCGTTCATGCATGCAAGTTTGTTTTATGATATGATATATGTATGTGATGTCTGAATTTAGTCCAGTTATGTATTTCTTTTTGGGGGTAGTCATTCTGTCAGTTTTCGGCTTAAATGATCAGTATTTGCATATAGTAATTATATGTTTCTGGTTGCTGCTTGTTTCCTACATTCAAGGACAAATATTTCCAAGGGGGAGATATTGTAATACCCCGGAATGGCGTAAGAATATACCCGGGAGTTGAAGTTGGAAACTGCAGAAAAACCTGGAATTTTGCACCAGAATGACTCGAGGTACGAATCATGGTGAGGACCTATGACTCGTGACTCGAGTCGTGATGAATTTTGAGAGTCTGAGATCATATCACGGGTGGTCCTACGAATCGTGTCGCGTAGGTACGACTCGTGGTTAGGAGTCGTGAAATTCTTTATAGTGCCAGAGTGAGTCATCACGGGTCATGGTATGACTCGTAGGATGTCACAACGAGTCCTGATGAGGAGTCATGGTTAAGTCGTATTTGGTATAGGTGGATGGTACCGCGCCTTATAGTACGACCTGTAGGATGGTACTACGAGTCGTGTTCTGCGAGTTGTGGCCAGATTCAGAAGATTGAAAAATGGTGAGGTGACCACGAGTTGTGACTTCGTGGTATGACTTGCGGTATGAGTCGTGGTCGGGGCCAGATCTATTTTTCAGGGGAATTTCATTAAGGGCAAATTTGACTTTTCTACACTTTTGGACCCTAAACCACGTTGTTTTGGGGTCGAGACAGGGCCTTTTAAGGAGGAAAAACTCATGCTAAGTCTCATTTGGCATTAGAAAGAACTAGAGAAGGGAGTAGGAGGAGATTCAAGGGTTCTTCCTCAATTCTTTAAGTTTCCACCTAGTGGTTTTCAAGGGAGTTAAGAATAAAATAATTCCAGGTATGTGGGGTTTTGAATGGGTAGTTTAGTCCCCACCCATGCCAATTTCTCCCTAATTCTATGTTTGAAGTTACCAAAACTTTATGGGTCTTTATTAAATTGCATGATTCTTTTAAAATTGGAATGAGCTTGTTGTAGCATGCCTAACTTATGAATTTCGAATTATTTGGGCTGATTTCACTTGTTTATTCAATATTTCATGATCTAACCTCTAAAAGTATAGATTCCTAATTATGAGGAATTTTTAATAAAGTTCATGGTCATGATGATTCCGCAAGCATAATACGAATATTTTCTTAAATTTTAAGCATGTCTTCAAGTCTTCAACTACTTATGTTATTAGGATCATGTTTCCTATAATTTTAAGCATCTCATGTATGATTGAAACTATGGGCAATTCCCACATGTCGCTTATGATTTATGAACTGTGATTTTGGTCGATTCACGGGCCCAATTTCATGGCTAGTATTACTAATTATCAAGCATTATATGATTGTCATGATTTAACTAGCCATGCATGTCATGTATGAATTTCTATGAGAACGTTGCATGTTTTGGGAGTATTACTTAACACCGAGTAGGTTCGGGGCCTAGGTTACACCCCAAATCTCAGAACTGCGTGTCACCATAGGTTATGTTTGGGACCTCCTCAGTGACTGTCCCCTATGCCCTATAGGGCCTTCATGAGTGATATCACGCCTTTTATGGTTCATACCCTAGGCAAGGTATGAACGACCTCCCAACTAGGTTTACAAGTTGGGCTCCATATGTGCTCATATGGGGTATGTCGGTTGTAGAAATCTCCCTTTATTCCTCATGGTTTTAATGCATGTATGATTATGTTCTTTTGGCTCAAGTTGTGTTGTGACAGTGACAGGTTTATGAATATTTTGGAAATCTTGAGCCTTACGATATACTTACGATTTCAGTCTTATGATCATGATGTCCCCACTCCTATAACTTTTATGTTTTAAGTATTTTTTTGCATACCTTAAATACTCAGTACCTTCCAAGTATTGACCCATATATTTTTAGGATCCGGTTCGCAGGTTTAGCATCGTTCCTAGCTTGCTCTCAGTCTACTCTCAGCTCTCAGTGGTGAGTCCTCATGATTCGAGGGCTTCGTGTTCGGACCTTGTTTATCTTTTATTTTCAGAATGTTAGGGTTAGTTGGGGTCTTGTCCCTTCAACCCGTCTATTATGATTAGAGGCTTTCAAACTCAATTGTAGTATTTCGCTATTTATGCTTGGATTATGTATTACCGTTTCTTATATTTCATGTCACACTTCATTTAAATTCATGATTTCCTCCTTATGTGTATGAATTAGATATATGCTCACGCCATGGATTGACTTGGAGTCTTTCGGGGCTCCTTGTCCCGTGTCTACGATCCGGGTGTACTCTTGAGTCATGATAGTGAACCCGTGTTTCTTAGCACACTCATCCCTATGAATTCAATCCCCATAGTTTGTTCTATCGGCTTATGAGATGGAGCTATATCATGTATATGCCAAGATTAGACTTCCTATACGATTTGAGCTTATGATTCTCTTACTCTAAACCCTAATGATGTTCCCCGTGATGTAAATGCTGGTTAGGACATGTACGTTTAGGATAACTCGCTATCCCCACTATAGATGTTGAGCCTAGTACAGGAGCCCAGTTATTAACCATGCCTGGAAGTGTAGCAAGCCACATGGTCATGTTGTGATTGTCGATCTGTTTTCCTAGGATGAACCTTTCCGTATCATTACTCTGTTGTTCATGACTTGCAGAAGTGGAAGACTTCATTCTGAGATGATTTAATGAAGATTTGATGAGACTTTTGATTTTTGAAGGGTTTGAAGCTTGAGGGTTGACCAAAGTCAACAATCTAGGTTGTCAAGCTCGAAAGTGGACTCTGAGAGTTTGGTTGGTTCTGGGTGGTGAGTTATGATTTATTTGGGTGGTTTGGAGGGATTATGAGGTGATTTGAGAGTGATTTGAACCTCGGGGTTGAATTTATAAGTTTTGAGGAAGCTAGATGTGACCATGGTAAAGTCGGGGTCAAGAAAATTTATGTGGGTAACTTGGTGGTTCCAACCGGTCAAGAGTAGGTTTTATGATTGGAATGTGTATCTAGGTTGTGGCCAGATAATTTTGGATGAATGTAAAATGAATTAGAGTGAACTGCGTATTTGTCATGATCTTAGGCATAAGAGATGGAGACTCAGGAGTTGGGCACCTCAGCATTCTTGACAGGAATTGTAGGAGTTCATTCGGTCGACTTAACCGATAGCGGTGTAGTAGTTCCAAATGAATCAGAATAGTCCTTCGTGATTGCTGTAAGGGTGAGGCAAGATGAGGAACTGATTTTGGTAAAGTTGAAGGAGGTCATTCAAAATCTGAAAGTAGAGGTCTTCTCGAAAGGGGGAGATAGTGTGTTATGATACCAGGGTCACCTATGTGTCCCAGATGTTGATGAATTGAGAGTTCGAACATTGCATGAGACACATGGTACAAAGTATTCGATCCATTCGGGATCCACGAATATGTATCGGGACTTGTGAGAAATCTATTGGTGGGATGGTATGAAGAAGGATATTGCTGAGTTCATAGCCAAATGTCCAAACTGTCAGCAAGTGAAAGTCGAGCATCAAAGGCTGGGAGGCGTACTTCAGGATATTAGCATTCCCACATGGAAGTAGGAAGAGATTAATATGGATTTCATTACAGGCCTCGTACTCGACGACACTATGATTCCATTTGGGTAGTGGTAGACAGGGTAACCAAGGCTGCACTTCTACCATTCAAGACCATGGATTCAGCGGATGATTATGCCAAGTTGTATATTTGGGAGTTGGTTTGACTTCATGGAGTGCCCTGTCTATTATTTTAGGCCGAGGTACTCAGTTTACCTCACAGTTTTGGCGGTCTTTTTAGAAAGGACTTGGGACTCAAGTCAAGCTCAGCACAACCTTTTATCCGCAAACGGATGGCCAAGCCAAACGAACAATCCAGACCCTTGAGGACATGTTGAGGTCATGTGTTATGGATTTTAAAGGTAGTTGGGATGATCATTTGCCCTTGATTGAGTTTGCTTATAATAACAGTCATCACTCTAGTATCCAGATGGAACCGTTCGAGGCTCTTTACGGGCGAAGGTGTAGATCACCCATCGAATGGTTTGAGGTTAGTGAGGCAGCCATGATAGGACCTGATTCGGTTCATGAGGCCATGGTAAAGGTCCGTTTGATAAGGGAACGATTAAAAACTGCTTAGAATCATCAGAAATCGTATGTAGATGTGAGGAGAAGGGATCTATAGTTTTATGTAGACGATTGGGTATTTCTAAAGGTATCTCCCATGAAGGGAGTCATGCAGTTTGGAAAGAAAGGGAAACTGAGTCCCTGATATGTTGGTCCTTACCGGGTTATAGAAGAGTTGGTAAGGTAGTGTATGAGTTGGACTTGCCATCAGAGTTATCTTTTGTGCATCCCGTGTTTCATGTGTCGCTCTTGAAAAAGTGCTTGGGTGATCCAGCTTTAGTAGTCCCAGTCGACAGCGTTGGAGTAAATGATAGTCTCAACTATAAAGAAGTTCCGGGGGAAATACTGGATCATCAAATCCATAAGCTAAGGAATAAGGAAGTAGCCTCAGTTAAGGTTTTATAGAGAAACCAGCATGTTGAGGGAGCTACGTGGGAAGACGAAGGAGATATGATTGCTAAATACCCACATTTATTCTCTACCGACTCAGTTTTGACTTGAGGTGTCAGTTTTACTCTATGATTCTATCTAGTTTACATGTTCAGTTCATGTCTGCAAGTTTATTTTATGTTTATGGATGTGTATGTGAAGCATGAGATCAGTTCAGCTATGTGGTTCTATTCGGAGGTAGTTATTCCGTGAAAATTTCAGTTAAAATGATCAGTATTTGGCTATGATAATTGTACGTCTCTGATTTCTACTTGTTTCTAACATTTGAGGATGAATGTTCCCAAGGGAGAGATATTGTAATACCCCGGGAGTGAGTAGGAATAGTCCCGGAATTAAAAAGTTGAAAACTGCAGAAAAAGGGAAAAATCCCTCATGAAGAGCCAAGACACGACTCATGGTGACATACCACGGGTCATTGTAACAAGTCGTGGTGAAGTTTAGGCTGAGTGTCAGTGCAAACCATGGGAGACATGATGACTCATTATGGGAAACAATGAGTTGTCGTCAGCAGTCGTGGAAAGGAGTTAGGTTCTTTAGGAGACATACAACGGGCGATCCAATGACCCGTTTGGAGAAACCACAAGTCGTGGTTTGTGGTTGTTGTTGGAGATTAAGTTTCCAATAGGCTTGACAGGGGGAAACAATGATTTGTTGGTTGTAGTGACAGTTCGTGCTGTGACCCATTAGGAGATGAGATGCCAAGGTTTAGGGGGCTAACCACGGGCAATGTAATGAGTCGTGGGTTGAAGGGACGAGTCGTCCTGACGATCCATTGTTTGATTCTGGGAATGGGTCATCAGCAGTGTTTACAACGAGGGACATGACGGTTCGTCGTTGGTTCTAACTACATGTTAGTCCCATCCGTGGGTTCCATCCGGCCAGTTTTCAGGGCAGGTTCATTAATGGTATTTTTGACCTTTTCACGATATAAGGCCCTAAACTATGTCGTTTTGGCTTGAAAAAGCTAGGTTTTTAAGAGAATAATCCTTCCTAAACTCTCATTCATGCATGCAAGGATTTTGATAGGTGATCTAATGGAGATTTCAAGCTTTTCACCTCAAATTCTTTCAATCTCATTCTTAGTCTTTTAAAGAGGGTTAGAAATTGATAATCCCAGGTATGTAAGGCTACCAATGGGTGAATTCTTCCACACTCATGCTCCTACTCTATGATTTTACTCAAAATTTATCAAAAACTCATGGGGTTTTGTGTTTGTTTTGTATAAAATTAAATGATTTAATTATAGGTCTTGTAATTTTGAAATCTTCTCATAATCTACTTATTTTGATCATCTTTCAAGTTTTAAATTGATTATAATATTGTTGATTTGATTTCTAAGCAATTAAGCTTCAGTATGCATGCCCCATGATGAATCGATTTATGATCTAATTTCCTATTGATGTTGTTTAGAAGCCCAACCTGAATTATGTTTTAAATTATGAATTTATTATGTTACCTATTATTATTTTTACAAAATTCAAGTTATATGCATGATCTACAAGTATGTATGAATTTTATCAATCATAAATTATGTTTTGGCCGACCCACGGGCCTCAAGTCATGGCTAGTTCTTATTTGTTCAAGTATGTTTACGATTATCATAATTTAACTAGCCCATGAACTCATGGATGTATTATTTTGAGCACTATATATGTTTTGGGAGTAGTATCGAACACCGAGTAGGTTCGGGGCTCAGGTTTAGCCCCGAATTTCATGAATTACGTGCCACCGTATGTATGTTGGGATCCTTTCATGTTTGTCCCTAGCCCATATGGCCCGTTTTCATGTGTGATCACACCCTTCATGGTTCCTACCCTTGGAAAGGTACGAACACCCTCCCGACTAAGGCTACAAGTCGGGCTTCATGTGTGCTCATATGAGGTAAGTCGGTTAAGAGAATCTCCCATTGTTCCTCATGATTTATGCATGTTATGATTATGTACGTTGGCTTAAGTTATGTTATGCAAAGCTCTTCTATTATGATTATGACTATGTTCGTGTTACGAATGTTTTGAAAACCTTGAGTCGTATGATATGTTATAATGATTTATGATACGAGCATGTTGTCCTACTCTTATGATCTTTTATGAGCTTTATATATGTTTTAAATGTCCGTTTTACTTACCTTGCATACTCAGTACATTCCACATACTGACCACATACTTTCTATGCTGTATCATTTCATGATACAGGTCCCAGTTCTCAGGCTCATTCTCACTCGTAGCTACTTTAGACCTTGCTCTCAGCGCACTGCTCGGTGCTTTGGGCTACGGGTAAAAACCGACACGCAAGTGCACATGGTCAAACAAGTAATAAAGTGGCTAAGTAGCCAAGTATCGATCCAAGGAGGCTCAAGATATGTAAAATTGCCTAATTTACTATATTTCTATTTAACTTCTAATTATGATAACAACAACGTAACCAAGGGTTAATTGAGTTTTTGTTTCTAAACTATATACTACAATTAATAACACTATTTACTTGTGAATTCAGACAATGGATATGAACATGCCAAGGTTAAGAACAAGTAATGAACTTGATAATCATGATAATTTTGGTTAATTCTCTTCTTCAAGTTGCTAGCCAAGAACATTTGCCTAGAAATTAAAACTCTCGTATTTAATTTCACTTTAGAATCATAAACCATCCGTCTACATTTCTGTGATCAAATGCAATTTATGACCTAGCACTACAATTCAGGTTCCTAAATTGACTAATAAACCTTTCAAGTATATTTCTATCAGGAAAGCACATCAAAACCCAATTTTCCCAAATCAAGTTAAGAACAATACCCTATTAATTCACAACTTTCCAATTTCTTGCTCTTTCGAGTGAAATTGGACTTTTTAGATATACATTAATGTTGGCCAATCACTAATGCAGTAAAGAAGAAGAATTAATAGAACAACATTAAAGAAGAAGAATAAAACCATATCATTTAGAATCAAAATTCATTACACATGTTCAAAACCTCAGCAAGAAAGAGAATTAGCCACTCATTCTTGGATTGATCATCCTAAAATGAGTGTAAATTATACTTACAATTGATAGAAAGAAGAAAAGAAGAGAAGAAATCCCTTAGCTTTTCCAATCTTCAACTGCTACTAACCCACGTTCCTGCTCTCCACTTCTGAACTCAGTCTAAAAACTAAAAACTCATTAAAATAAACCTAAGTGTGCTATTTATACTAGTGGGAAATTTTTCCCGGAATAACAAGCAACGTGTCACGGAGGCCAACGCGGAGCCTTGCCTCCGTGACAAGGCGTGGACGCGGACCCTCACTAGAATTTCCAGGGTCTGGTAATTTAACCTCAACGTGGCACGGAGGCCATCGCGGAGGCCTATCTCCGTGCCACGGAGCTGACGCGCAGGTACACTGGAAATTGCCAAATTAATTCATGCTCAGGCAGTGTGCTACCGTGATGGTAGCGTGGCACGGAGCCATCGCGGAGCCCCTATAAATCCTGCATTCCAAGGTCTTTTCCACGCTCGCATCCAAGTCCAACTCCGACATAGTTCCAACATGCATTTTAGCTCCTAAAAATCACCTTTATCTGCAAAACAAATGCTAATCATGTTGGTTAGTATAAATTCGCATTTTATTACCAATTACATGATATTATATACACATTGCACAACAAACAAGGTAAAAATGATACGTTTGAGTATCACTTGGGCATATAAATCTGCCCAAGATCACTTACCCCACACTTAAATCCTGGTTCGTCCTCGAACAACACATACACAAATCATGCAAATTACATCCCAACCTTCATCACTATGGTGCAACAATTTACGCTACGGTCGTACCGATTATTCAATTTTTGTAAATCATCAAGAAAACATGCTTGGTCGTACAATACAATGACCTTTAATACATCAAGGCTGCCTAGACTTTTTAAGAATTGATTCTTGATATCGGCAAACTCATGCAAATCAACTAATCAAGAAATCCGACACGAAAATCAATCTTTCATCAAGCATGTGCCCTCACAACTCGAGAGAAACTTCCCCTTTATGTTCATGCCACACACGAACATGCAAGTAGGGGCCTATAAAAATTAATTTCACTCTCTCTCCCAAAAGAATTCACATGCATCATGTCAAGACCCATAGGCTTGCCCTTAGTGTATTACTCCACTAATATAAAGAAATGCAATATAGGATCACGTAGGACTTTAATGGGTTGTAACGGGGCTATGGATCTAGTATGCATATATTGGATTAGCCAATAATAATCGCTAGCATCCTTAAGCGCCTTTTCAACTCATTCCCATCGACTCATGGACATTGTTCCTCTCTTTTCTCTTTTTCTCCCATTCATGCTGGTTTACTTTCACACAGCCCATTTCATCAACCACACTTGACACAAAGCAGAGGGTTTTCATGTACCCTCAATATCAATTAATTACAACAAGTGCCTCTTCAACGTCATCTTTTCTTTCCTCACTTTGCTTTTCTTTTTCTTTTCACTCTTTTCACTCTTTAACACTTTGGGAAACATTTTCTGTTCTTTGTAAGCGCTTAAGAGCTTCTTAAAGACTTTAAGGCTAATGAAAAGAAGGAATAAAGCTTAATTCATACAATTTTGGACAAAAGAAATAAATCGGCTAAAGGCTCAACGGGCTGACTAGGGTATACAACATATAAAAAGGTAGAATTTGAGAAGAAAAAAATGGAAACTATCGGTTAAAACAAAGAAATGCCTACATCCTTTCCAACACTACACCTCCTTCATTTCGCTTTGTATACACACCAGGCAAGTTCTAGACAATTCACGATGACATGGAATAGCAAAACCTTACTTCACACTTCATGCACATGCTCGAATCCAGATGCATTCACAGACTCTTTAATTAGTCAATTACATGAATTCAAGATTAAGCCTCAATCATAATGAACCAAATTCTATAGCCTAGGTAACTCAACATATTTACAGAATTGCATGCTTTCAAACGAATCATTTTCACAATTTGAACATCAATTACAACATGTAACGAAATTTTAGCAACCATAAGCAACTACAGTTTATTGATGCAATCTACCAAAGAAAACTAAAACAACAAATAAAAATCCTACTCCTACCGACTACATTTCCCTTAAGACGGTCGTCATCCATCCATCATAGGGAACGGTCACTAACTATGACATCGGTTCAATGGGACTATTCTCGGTAAAAGAACCGAAAACAAACTCCGAGAAACCCAAAAATCAAAATCGAAATTTTTTTTGCAACACATCGATCATTTCGATAGAAAGAAAATATTTACAAGTGCAAAATATTTTCGCAAAAATTTTGAAAAATATCGATCATGTCGATAGAGAAAAAAAAATTATTTACAAAATTTACAAAATATTTACAATGGCAACCATACTTTCAAAAACACACATCCTTAACCACACAACAAATATATACACATACATCGCAAATAGTTCACAACAGGGAAAGCACAACATACATAAACAACAAGGAAAAATTATACAGCAATTTAGAGCCTTGACCTAGCACCTAACTACTCCCCACCCCACACTTAAATCGAACACTGTCCCCAGTGTTCACAAAAATACAAAGCACAAAATTTGGGTGGTGGAACTCCCTGCTCAGTCGAAATATTCGACTTCCTCATCCGGTGCTGCGGCCTCGTCGCCCATATCTGAATCAGCTCCATCGTCGTCATCGGACTCCACATCAGAGTCCTCACGACGTGTCTCCTCATCAGTAGGGACATCGTCATATGTAGGCTCCACAAAGGCTGGCCCCACCTTACATAAGGCTCTGGCGTTCTCGCCAAAGGGGTAGTCCAGCTCCAGCTGCCATAACTCCTCCTCGGTGGCTGGTCTCCCACCTATCCGTAGCTGCAGCATCTGCATGCCAAACATACGGGCCATGTATTGATCGTCACGAGCATGTCGCTCGCCCAAGGTCAGCACAGGTCCGTGTGTAGTGTCGGGGGCCTTAGTCTTTGTCACGTCGAGGGCCCTCCGCTCCAGCTGTGGAATATAGTCCAAGGCTTCTTCCTCAATGTCGAGGCCTTGGAGGAAGGTGGTGATGAGTCCGCCAAACCTGTATCTGTGGCCCTGGTGCAGTCTGGCTCTCTTCATGGCGGATATTATGACCGCCCCAACATTAATCTCAAGCCCTTTCATAAGGGCATACACCAAGTAGACACGGTCCTGGGTCACGTCTGTCATATGAACTCCCGGGATCAAGCACGAACATATAATTTTTAGCCAGATTCTGGCCTCCCTGTTCATCTGCGAGTAGGGCAGAGTCTGGTGGTACCCCCTCTCTTTGTGTCTACTCCATCGGGCTGTGGATCGAGCCCCACACAACGTACGTCTGATGTCGTCGTACGGTGGGGTGATGTTTAGCTGGCGGAGAACGTGGGCGTCTGTGTCCCGCGCTCCAACGATGGCATTCAGCTGCTGGGGTTCCAGAGTGACGATCTGCCCTCTGATTTTAATAGTGTGACTCCTGATGGCCGGGTTCCAGTTGGCATAAAATTCCCGGACCAAGTGAAGGTTGCACTCCTTGGGCTCCTGAAAAATAAAGCTGAGCCCAACTGCCTCAATCCTCTGTACAATGCGAGAGAACTCTTGTGCAAGTGGTTCCCTTGCAATATGTTCCTCCGGGAAGTACTTGTTTTCTTTGTGCTTCGCGTACCATTTCTTCCCTTCATCGGTGACCTATCGTGTTCGGTATCGGCGGTGTTGGCCGCGCGGAACAGCAGGTGCAGCTGGGACTGCAGTGCCCAGTCTCATCCTTTTTCTACCGGTGCCTGAGGTAGAAGCACCCTTGCCTTTGTCTTGCCTGCTAGCCATTGTACCTGTCAGTTTACACAAACAAGCACAACGTTAAGCTAAAAACTTGTTAGCTTCGGCTAAGGTCGGGTTAAACAAATTTTACCCCACACTTAGTTCTTAACAATATTTACAAAATTTCAGCAAGGATAGCTCTATTTACAACCCCAAACACAAACAACTATACACATATTGCTTAGTGCGTTCACAACGAAATTTCGACATCATAACGGTTAGTGTACTACTCAGACTTCATACAGCTAATACCCAATCCTACTATCGCTAGCAATTAAACCATCGCACAAGCAACAAAACAACCACAAACTAAAAACAACTAGAAAAATATTTCATATACAAGCTAATCTAAACAATCTAACCAATTCACACATTATGCAATTTCCCACAAAAATTCGAGAATTAGTCATCTTTGAACATTTACACACTATTTACCACGACTTATCTCAAATAATAAACACACCCCGGCATCGAATTCACCAAACAATCAAGTTGCCCAAGTCAAATTCAACAACCCAAGCCCTAGGATAGAGTTCGACAATCAATTTCGAATTATTTACATAATCGACAAGTTCAAATGCCAAATACAACAATCCGAACATAATCAATCACAACATAATTCACCATCATGTTTAATTTCTACCTAAGGTGGTATGTCTCACCTTACATGCCCAAAATTGACAAAAATCGCCAAAATATTTGAGTTAGACGATGAAAACATACCTTAGAATTGAAGAATCGGAGAAACTTGACGTTTTTCTTTGACTATCAACGTGGCACGTTGCTTGGGGAGGGGGAAATGGGTGTTTGGTCGCGGAGGGAAGAGGGAATGGGGAAAAAATGGGCGAAATCGGGGTTATATTTAAAGAAAACACGCGGGTCACCCGGAAACCCGGTGTGACCCAGCACTCGATAAGGGTCAACGTGTCACGGAGGGTAACGCGGAGGCCCTCCTCCGTGACACGGAGCCAACGCGTTCGCTTACTGGATTTTTGAAAAATCTAGATTTGCCTTCAACGTGTCACGGAGGCCAACGCGGAGCATTGCCTCCGTGACACGGCGCCAACGCGCTAGTGCTCTGTTTCACCAATACATTTAATTTTTCATACCTCGCCTCATTTTCTCGATTCCATGTATATTTCCTCCTTTATACCTGAAAATCACCTCACTAAACAAAAATTGGTTAAATTAATAGATTTCCCTAACTAAAATAAAAAATATTAAATAAAATGAAAATCTAAACCTAGTTAAGAAAAAAAAGAAAAGAAAAATAAAAATTATTCACACTAAAAAGAAAGAAAGAAAATATTTTCACGGGTTGCCTCCCGTGCAGCGCCTGGTTTACCGTCGCGGCTCGACGTCCTTTAAGCTCATTTATCTACTAGGGAGATGGACGATTTGTACCGATCATGATCATCCCCCCAGTAGTGCTCTACCTTGTCCGGTGGCCTACCAGTAACTCTTGGGAATCACTCAATCCATTAGCATTCCCATGATCAATTATGTTGATCACTGAGAGATCCTTATAAACAGTCGGAAGCTTAGGTACCTTGTACACATCGAACACTTCGACCTTGTCATGTGCTCGCATCGTGAGTTGACCCGCAACTACATCAATTAATGCCTTTCCGGTTGCCAAAAAGGGTCATCCCAAAATAAATGGGACTTCAGCATCTGGTTCAAAGTCCAGAACAATAAAATCGACCGGAAAAATGAGGGAGCCTACTTGCACTAACACATCCTCAACAATGCCATCCGGCTTAGCCAAAGACCTATCTGCTAGCTGCAAGATTACCGTTGTAGGTCTAGGACTCCCTAGACCTAACTTTCTGAATACCGAAGATTGCATCAGATTTATACTTGCCCCCAAGTCGCATAATCCACGCGCTCGGATACTTTGCCCAATAGTCAGCTGGATAGTGAAACTTCCAGGGTCTTTCAGTTTTGTGGGCAACCTATTCTGAATACGGGAAGTGCATTCCTCCGTTAAAGCTACCGTGGCATACTCAATCAAACGACTTTTGTTAGCCACGATGTCTTTAATATACTTCGCATACCTCGGCACTCCCTGCAAGACATCAACAAGAGGTAAGTTAACATGTACCTGTTTAAGTACCTCCATGAATTTCTGGAAACACGCCTCCTCTTTGTGTTTCTTAAGTCGTTGAGGGAACGGGGGTGGAGGCCTTTCTGGTTCAGCTTCTTTAGTCTTCCCCTTATCAGAACTTTGCTCTCCCTCAACATCTGCTGCTCCTGACTTTTGAGGCAGTCTTTCCGGTTCCACCTCCTTTAATTGTAAACCAATCCTCGTGGTCACTGCATTTACCTGCTTTGGATTTGGATCCGTGTCGCTAGGTAGTCCTCCTCTGGGTCTAGTATTTTGGGCACTAGCAAATTGCCTAAACTTATATTCAAGAGCCTTGGTCGCCAATTGATTGTTCTTCACTTCGGCTGCCAATTTGACATAGTCAGCCTGCAATTGTGCCTGATTAGCGATCATGGTTTTGAACATCTCCTCAATAGTCGGTGATGGTGGTGGAGGAGGGGCATTATGATTTCTGAATTGAGCTTGATAATTTTGTTGCCCTCCTTGGTTTCTGTGCATACCCTGCCCTGAACTCTGGCCTTGTTGATTGTTGCTACCCCACGAAAGATTCGGATGGTTCCTCCAATTTGAGTTGTAGCCACCACCAAACTGCTGTTGATTTCTCTGTGCATTGCCCACAAAGTTAACAGAATCAGGATTTGCACCACAACATTCAGCTGAATGCTCACTACTACCACACACTTCACACCACATCTGTTGAACTGCATTGACTGAAGCTGAAGGCTGGTTCAAATTTATATTGTTGAAGTGAGTGTTTAACTGATTTTGCAAAGCAGCTATCTGTGCAGCGATAGCTGTGAATCCATCCACTTCAAGCACTCCAGCTGCTTTCCTTGCTCCACCTCTTGAAGAATCTGCATTCCATTCTGGATTGCCTTGTGAAATTCGGTTGAGCAAAGTGTACAGCTACTCATAGGTCTTCTCCAGCGCTTGCCCTCCAGCTGCTGAATCTAACAGAATTTTAGTGTGGGGTTCCAAACCCTCAATAAAAGTGTGTACCAACACCTCATTGGACTGATGATGGTGAGGACAGTCCCGCAACATGGATTTGAATCTTTCCCAGGCTTGATATAGATTTTCTCCCTCCCTCTGTTTAAAACTTAGGATTTGACTCCTAAGTCTGGCTGTTTTACCAGAAGGGAAAAATCTAATAAGAAACTTCCGTGCAAGATCATCCCACGTTGATATAGAGTTGGGTGGTTCAGCTTTTAACCACCTCTTGGCTTCACCAAGTAAGGAAAATGGAAATAAGGTGAGCCGAACATAATCGGGTGACACTCCAGTGGGTATATAAGTGTCACTTATCTCCAAAAAGTTCTGGAGATGTTGTTGTGGATCTTCGTGAGGGAGACCGGTAAATTGCCCGCTTGTGTGCAAAAGTTGCACCATATTCTGCTTTAATTCAAACCTCCCTCCAGGCTCTGGTTTGCGGATGCTAGAATGTACATTATTAGCGTGTGGGATTGCCACCTCACGAACCGGCCTTGCTGCTGCTTCATCGGGCACTAAAACTGCCCTAACAACTGTTGGATTTGGTTGCTCCATCATAGACTGTTTAAGCAACTGCAGCTTCTTTCGAAGAGCTTCTCTACGTTGACTATGAAATTCCCGTTCAGGCTTTAAGTAAGATTCCACCAGATCTTTGTCCCTTGCCAGTGTTCACAGAAACAAAATCTGCAAAATACAGGCTAAGACCAAGTTGTTAACACTTAACAAAATAAAAATACAAATACAGTAAATTTACACTAAACAAAATTTTACAAATCGCCTAGCCTCCCCGGCAACGGCGCCAAAAACTTGCTCGGTGCTTTGGGCTACGGGTAAAAACCGACACGCAAGTGCACGTGGTCAAACAAGTAATAAAGTGGCAAAGTAGCCAAGTATCGATCCAAGGAGGCTCAAGATATGTAAAATTGCCTAATTTACTATATTTCTATTTAACTTCTAATTATACTAACAACAACGTAACCAAGGGTTGATTGAGTTTTTGTTTCTAAACTATATACTACAATTAATAACACTATTTACTTGTGAATTCAGACAATGGATATGAACATGCCAAGGTTAAGAACATGTAATGAACTTGATAATCATGATAATTTTGGTTAATTCTCTTCTTCATGTTGCTAGCCAAGAACATTTGCCTAGAAATTAAAACTCTCGTATTTAATTTCACTTTAGAATCATAAACCATCCGTCTACATTTCTGTGATCAAATGCAATTTATGACCTAGCACTACAATTCAGGTTCCTAAATTGACTAATACGGCTTTCAAGTATATTTCTATCAGGAAAGCACATCAAAACCCAATTTTCCCAAATCAAGTTAAGAACAATACCCTATTAATTCACAACTTTCCAATTTCTTGCTCTTTCGAGTGAAATTGGACTTTTTAGATATACATTAATGTTGGCCAATCACTAATGCAGTAAATAACAAGAATTAATAGAACAACATTAAAGAAGAAGAATAAAACCATATCATTTACAATCAAAATTCATTACACATGTTCAAAACCTCAGCAAGAAAGAGAATTAGCCACTCATTCTTGGATTGATCATCCTAAAATGAGTGTAAATTATACTTACAATTGATAGAAAGAAGAAAAGAAGAGAAGAAATCCCTTAGCTTTTCCAATCTTCAACTGCTACTAACCCACGTTCCTGCTCTCCACTTCTGAACTCAGTCTAAAAACTAAAAACTCATTAAAATAAACCTAAGTGTGCTATTTATACTAGTGGGAAATTTTTCCCGGAATAACAAGCAACGTGTCACAGAGGCCAACACGGAGCCTTGCCTCCGTGACATGGCATGGACGCGGACCCTCACTGGAATTTCCAGGGTCCGGTAATTTAACCTCAACGTGGCACGGAGGCCATCGCGGAGGCCTATCTCCGTGCCACGGAGCTGACGCGCAGGTACACTGGAAATTGCCAAATTAATTCATGCTCAGGTAGTGTGCTACCGCGATGGTAGCGTGGCACGGAGCCATCGCGGAGCCCCTATAAATCCTGCATTCCAAGGTCTTTTCCACGCTCACATCCAAGTCCAACTCCGACATAGTTCCAACATGCATTTTAGCTCCTAAAAATCACCTTTATCTGCAAAACAAATGCTAATCATGTTGGTTAGTATAAATTCGCATTTTATTACCAATTACATGATATTATATACACATTGCATAATAAACAAGGTAAAAATGATACGTTTGAGTATCACTAGGGCATATAAATCTGCCCAAGATCACGCACTTGGTGAGTCCTCATGCTCCGAGGGCTGCATGTTCATACCCTATGTTATTTCTTTCAGTTTCTAGATGTTGGATTAATTGGGGAGTTGTCCCATCAATCCGTCCTTCATGTTTAGAGGCTTTTCAGACTATAAGATGTATTCCGCCATATTGTTAAGTCTAGTGTTGTTTTCCCTTATGCTATGTTATGATTACATTCTCTATGTTAAGTTTTTCTGCTTGTGTGATTGAACTAGATGAATGTTCATACCTTGGGTCGACTCGGGGTCTCTCGGGGTCTCTCGGGGCTCCTTGTCCGGTGTCTACTATCCGGGTGTACGTTTTGGGTTTGTGAAAAAGCGGTTCTGCCAGCGACTCCTGTAAAGAAAATGGAGAAAAATATTTCAAATAAACAACTGTTTGAGCTAACAATTTTACAAGTACTGCCGATTATGGCCCTCGATAAAAAATATGAAGGTTTTGGAGTACCCGAGTTACTAAAGCCCTGCTACACAAATTGGAATTATGTAGAGACAGATGACCCCCTTAAAACATGAAGGTATTATGAGTTCATTTTAACAGACACCGATTTAATAAAAATTGAGCATAAAATAAAATGTTCGGATAATCCTGACAGTATTCAATACTTGAAGTTCACAATTAAAGAATTTTAAGTCCATTTGAATGATCATCTACATACACCCATTCCCCTATCAAGACCCCATAGACCCCAAACATACAATTGGTATGATTATAAGGCAACCTGGTATAACTTTATGTATCTAAGACCCAACACTCACTCTTGGTTTGTCAAGTATTCAGAAGATATGAAAAGCGCGATCATCCCCAGATGGTTTTACAAATGGTGGAACCAATTCGAAGGAAATAAACAGGTATTGTCAAAATATTTTCAGACACACTTTGAAAAATTCTAGGTAGAGCAGAATATTTCTGCCCTACCAAAAAATATTAAATTGTGTAAGTTTTTTATTGCAAAAATAATTTCATACATTATCTGCTGGTCCTTTGATATTCATGAATTTGAAAGGATTAAATATCTGAGTAAGACTATCAAAATCAAAGGCTGGGCACCAACACCTCATGAAGATAAGGAAACTTCAAGTTCTTCATTACGACAGGATTCCCAACTGTCTAAGGAAGAATTAAAAAGAAGGCACCAGCAGGCCTTGCCAAATTTGGAAAAAAATACCCAACAAAAACAGATAATAGAATTATTAGATAGTGCAACCTCTTATACAAGTGAACCGAGCAATGGAGGCATGCTAGATCCTCAAGGGATAACTCAAGCTTTTCTTCTCAACTAAAGAAGACGTCTAGACTACCCTTTCAGAAAAATGAAAAGCTACTACAATCAAAAGCAGTGGACCCCTCAGGAATCTACCCAAAAAATAATGCATCAAAAAGACAAGCCACATAAGGACAAAATGGAATCTCTACAAACTCCCATGCAGATAAAGACCAATCTTAATCAAATTCCAAGGTCACATTAGGACAACTATCAAATTTTAAGAAAACCAAGTTTTAAGAAGATGAAGACATCTTTCAATAGATTCGTGTAAAATTAAATTTGTCACGTGTGGACACATGTAAATAGATAGCAGGTAGTAATTAGTTGACTCATCATATTGAGGTCTATTTAAGACTTTCACCTTGTATTAGGAAGGGTATTCTGAAAATACTACACTCACTTCCAAATTGCCCAAATCTCTCTTTCCCTCTATGTTCTCTATATTTCCTTCTTATCAATAAACAACTCTTTGTAAGTATCTTTTTCTTCTACTTTGTTATTACTTGTAGTATTTTCTTTCATTTTGCTCTTGCCTTTGTAATTTATTTTCAAGTCATTTTCTATGATCCGTTAAATGGTATCAGAGTCATGTTGGCCGGGAGGAGTATGAGTTTGAGTAGCTAAATCTTTATACTATCCTAGAGCCAGTCGAAATTATGTTACTCTTGAGCAGTTATTTCTGTGTTTAGTTTTGTTAACACTCTTACTCTATTTTCTTAGTTTTATTCCTTAAGTTGGGTAACCGTTTAATCATGGTCTAGACGTTGGCAAGCCTATATTTTCCACTAGATTAGCTCAAAAGTTTAGATACTAGAGCTGGCCCAGATGGTGTTCCCGTCACCAGACCTAAAGGAATAAGATAAAAGAAATTAGATAGGATAACCAGTAAATACTTCACAAAGAAATAACTATTAAGGAATAACATCTAAAGTAGATATTGGCTCCAGGATAGTATTACCATTCCCCTGAATACTTCGTATTATATTAAAATTTATGGTTGCACATCCATTTATAGAACAAATAAAATACTACAATAGGAGAAAATGGGTATGTTTGAAATAACGAGTAACTATAAAAAGAAAAGAACGGAAATATTAAAGAACTTAGACTATTATAAAAAACTAAAACCTTCAGAAACTCTAGATAATTATTCTAGAAAGATAACTAGAAAATTAATTCTTGACAATCTAATCAGGTTATACAATGAATTATGTTATGTTAGTCATAATTTGTTTATACAAAGAAGACAATTAGATGATATATTAATTATTCAGTTAAAACTATTTGCACAATTTTAATGGATACCTTTGAAAATCAGAACATATTAAACAGTATTAATATTTCTGCCACAACTACTAAAATAGCTAAGATACAGAACGATTTAATTGAAATATCCCAAAGGAATGTTTTGAAAAGGTATATAAGACTGGACACTTTAATTTTATTAAAAGTTATAATATTAAAACTTCTGAATCTACGGTCGCTATTAATAAGTCTATTTAGACTATTAAATTATAAGCAGCTGAAGACATTAACAGATATAGGAAAAATTATAAGTTTCCTCACATAGGACTTGTCCAAGCGCGGTTAAACCGTCGTATCGATTAGGCTTAGATGTACCTATATATCTTCTATTAAGAGACAATAAGCTACTAAACTTTGATGATTCATTATTAGCAGTATTACAAAGTCACCTAGCTAATGGCCCGGTATGTTTTAACTGTTATCCCAATTTTTCTATAGATATTAATGATCAAAATGTTATGGATACCTTAATATTAAATGTTAAAACAAAAAACATGAATAGCAAAGAAAATACAAGAGAAATAGCCATAATACACAAAGTATATTACAGACTAATGAAAACTACCCTAGCTCCAAAAGCAAAAATAGTAAGTAAGAAAGAGGTTACCATGCTTATGGAAGCAAATCACAATCACAATAATATTTTTGTCCCCAAAATGATAAAATGGGATGATGTGTTAGTAAAGGATAATTGACATTTTGACTCCATAACAGAGCCAGAAATTGAGGAAGAAAATTCAACCATTGAGCAAGTAATACGATTTCCGAATGAATCTATAGATTTAAAATTTCTAAGATTCCAATCCTTTAGTCATGCTTATTCAAGTAAAAGAATGTCTTTTTTGAGACCTTCATTTTCAAAAACACAAGAAGAAAAGGAGGTAACATTTGAAGACATAGAGAAAAAAATTAAGGGCAGTAGATTTCTCTGAAACAATTCCTAAGGTTGAATATGAACCTAGAATTACATAAAGAACAAGTCCCACTGCTACTGAGATGCTAGGAGTGAGAGACTTTTTATGCATGAATAGATCTGATGAGGAGTTTGAACCAGACTTTGAATATTTAGATAAACTCTAGTTAGATCCAGAAAATAACATAAAAAGGCAATGGTATGTAGAAAAATATTCATTAAAAGAAAGATTATCCTTTAGGAAAAAATGGTGCGCCGGTATGAAAAGGATGAGATGCAACATAGAATTCTATAAATGGTTTGAGTACACAGGAAAATTGGATGATCAAAAGAAATCACTGAGCATGATCGTTAATAAATGGCATACCAAAACTAAGGTGGTTGAATCTATAATCCCCCACTAGAGGAAATTAGTTTACCAATAGATGGTAGAATTGTTACAGCTACACCTTTTAGAATTGATATAGTAGACATTCAAGGTGGTCCTAAGAATAAAAATATAAATAGATTAATTCAACAAAATAATTATACTAATCAATTACTATACGCAGTCTCTAATGAGATCCTTAAGACTGATAATAAATCAATTTTGAATGATAAACCTAGCCCTTCCTATAATAATAAGAAATTAGAAACCCATCTAATATTTAAATTACCAGAATTTTCCAAAGATAAATTCCCCAAATTTTAAGAAAAGTTTGAAATCACAGATGATCTTATAGAAAAGATTAATGAAAAATTAAAAGCTGAATTAAAATTAAAGAATGAATTAAAATTAAAGGATGAATTAAAATTAAAATATGATAAGGTTGTAAGAACAATATCCCAAAAGTCTAGTAACGACATTAATAAATTAAGCTCTAAATATTCCATCAAAAAAATTATTATAATAAACCCTCGTTCTCGGATATGCAGTATGAAGAAAATGAATTTTTATCTCATACTTCACACTCTGAAAATGAAATTGCTGAATGGAATATTGATGGACTTGCAGAACATCAGATATACAACAAGTTACATGAAATGGGGATGGCCATTACGACCTATAAAATAAAAAAAATGCACATATAAACAAGCTTCCACTCTAATTATATCTGGATTTACAGGGAGATTAAAATATTGGTGGGATAATAATCTCACTGAAGATAATAGACATAGTGTAACAAAGACTACAACCATCACTCAAGTTATTAAGACTGAATCTTAGGACAAACTTTTGAAAATCTATGTATAGAAGACGCCACCGCTACTTTAATTTATAGTATAGCAAAACATTTTATAGGAGAACCTCAACTTTTTCAAGATAGGAGTTTAGAAATATTATCTAATCTATCTTGCCCGAAGTTAGATGATTTTAGATGGTATAAGGATGTATTCGTCAACAAGGTTATGGTCAGAGAAGAATGTAGTCATGATTATTGGAAAGAAAAATTCATAAGTGGTCTGTCAACATTATTTGCCAAAAAAGTTGGGATAAAATTAAAAGATAGATTTGATGGAAAAATTTCTTATATCCAGTTAACTTATGGTGACCTTATAAGTTTTATAAATGTCACAGGACTTAAATTATGTACATATATGAAGCTTAAAAATAAACTTAAAAAGGATAATAAAATATTCAAATAAGAAATAGGAAGCTTTTGTCAAGATTTTGGATATATCAAGTTGTCTGCCCCTTCAAAAAAGCATCTAAGAAAATTAAAAGAAGACACAAGCACTATAAGAATAAATCTGAAAAACCCCATCATTACAGAAAAAGATTTAAAAGGCATAAACGAGAATCTAACAAAGGTGGCTTTCAAGGAAATACTGATAAGTGTTGAAATTGTGGAAAATTTGGCCAATATGTTAGAACTTGTTCTAGAAATAAAAAATAGATTATATTCTATTCTTGATGAACATGAGAATAATTCTTCCTCTAAAGAAAGTTTCAGTGATGAAGACCAACTTAATATAGCATATTGTTTTGACAATAGGGACTCAACTGATCATTGTGGATGCACGGGAGCAATCTGCACCTGTGATAGCCACTCAATAAATGTCATTACCAATAATAACAAGGAAATCTTCTTTGATATGATTGATCATTTTGAGGATAAAGATCTTAAAAGAAAATATCTAATAGAATTAAAAAATGTAGTTCTTAACCAACAACATGACAAAGAAACAACTGAGCCTTTTAATATGAAAAACGTACTAAATAAATTTAAAGAACAAAAGTCTAGTACAACAGTACAAGACCTTCAAACTAAATTCTTACATATTAAAAATGAAGTTTAAGAAGTTAAGAAAAGACTTAACAAGCTAGAAATAGATGCCCTTGCTAATAAACTATTAAATGAACTAGAACCGATGCAAGGATCTGAATTATATCAATCTGAACCATTAGAAACATCAAAATTAGAAAAAGTTGAAGAAGAAATTGAGTCTCTAGAAAGCCCTCTAGAAGGTAAATCGGGAGTAAAACCTATTGCAATAGTTAAAGCCCAGAGCTGGCATATACCTATCACATTGGATATAAATAAAAACTATACTATTCACAAAATTGAATTATTAGATATAGGTGCAGACCAAAACTACATTATTGAAGGAATAATCCCTACTAAGTACCTTGAAAAAAGTATAATGCAGTTATTCTCCACGACATGAGAAAGGCTTAAAATAAATTATAAACTCCATAAGGCACACATATGCAATAATGGAATTTGCTTTATTAATGATTTTGTAATAACTAAAGATATAAACGAAGAAATAATATTAGGCACCCCTTTTATAACCCAAATAAAATTCTATGTCGCTGATTTAGACGGCATCCACACCACTGCTTTAGGAAAATAGATCATTTTTCCCTACCTAAATAATATGTCAAAAGAAGAAAGTAAATTTATAAAAGAAAAAACTATCTTTAGAATAAATCTTCTTTCCCAACAAATAAACTATTTAAAGAACGAGATAAAATTTAAACAGATTGAATCCGCTTTAAAACATCCGAAGATAGAAGCCAAAATTAAAAGCCTACAAGAATTCATAGAACGAGAAGTCTGTTTAGAATTTCGTAATGCCTTTTGGGATAGGAAATGCCATATTATTGAGTTACCATATATTGAGGGATTCAACGAAAAGAATATCCCTAATAGGGCAAGACCTATTCAAATGAATCAAGAGTTAATGGAATATTGTAAAAAAGGAAATCAATGATTTACTTGATAAAAAGATTATTAGACCTTCCAAGTCACCATGGAGTTGTTCGGCATTCTATGTCAATAATAGTGCAGAAAAAGAAAGAGGGGCCCCAAGGCTAGTCATTAATTATAAGCCCCTTAACAAAGTTTTAAAATGGATCAGGTACCCAATACCCAATAAAAGAGATCTTCTTAAAAGGACTTATAAAGCTAACATTTATAGTAAGTTCGATATGAAATCGGGATTTTGGCAAATACAAATAGCAGAAAAAGATAAATATAAAACAGCTTTTAATGTACCTTTTGGACAATATGAATGGAATATAATGCCATTCGGATTAAAAAATGCACCATCTGAATTTCAGAATATAATGAACAACACACTTAATCCACATAGTCATATTTCTATAGTTTACATAGATGATGTTTTAATATACTCAAAAGATATTAGCTGACACTTCAAACATATCCAAACCTTTTTAAAGGTTGTTAAACAAAATGGATTAGTAGTGAGCGCTAAAAAGATTAAGTTATTCCAGACTGCAATTAGATTCCTTGGTCATGACTTATATAAAGGAACCTATAAACCCATTTGTAGAGCCATAGAGTTCTAATCCAAATTTCAAGAGGAATTAATTGATAAAACTCTAGTTCTGCAGTCAATTGAGGCATAGCAGGAGTGTAACCAATCCGTGCCGAGAATAAGATTTAAGTTGGCCATGTCTAGTTCTACGAGATCAACTAGAATGACTTTATTCAGGACAGAGACTGGGCAGTTTCTACACACCCGGCTGGCTCTAACTGGCTCGCCAACTGGGGTGGAGACTAAGAAGGGTTCTGATAAGACCTCTGGACTAATGTTAAACTGGACTGCTATGTATGGAGTAAAGAACGAAAGAGTGGCTCCTAGATCTAGGAAGTCATATATGTTTAGATGGAAAAGACGTAACATACCAGTAACTATGTCAGGTGAGCTTTCCTGATCCTAACGAGAAGATAGAGCATAGAAACGATTCTGGTGTTGACCGCCATCTGTACCTGATGTGTTGGCCTGCTGAGCTGGTCGGCCTGTTGGAGCTGATGATGTGGTAGATTATGATCTCCCTCGCCCTATTGACAGGCACTCCCTAAGCCTGTGTCCAAGCTTTCCATATCCAAAACAACCTCTCGCCCCTGAAGGCATTCCCCTGGGTGATTCCTACCATACTTGAGGCAAGCTGGATACCTTTTCCCGGTACTGTGAGCCTGAGATTGAGTGCTAGATGATCCACCCCTCCAATCCTAGCGGAACCAAAAGGTTGGGGTGCTGGCTGAACTAAGGGCTGGGGCTCTCTACTGCTATTGCTACTGCTGTTGTTGCTGTGGGCAACTACTACCGCCAGACCTCTGATGGCTAAAATATGATTGGCCATTCCTTGCCCGTTTGTTCTTATGCTCCATATCTTTCACCTTTTCGTCCTTAATTTGCGGGGCATACACAATTAAGCTAGAGAGGTCCATATCCTTGATTAGCATCGTCGTCCTGCACTCCTTGAGGACCAGGTTTGTCACTCTGTTAACAAACTTTAGCATGTGAGCCCTTGGCTCGGCTATCATCTGTGGAGCATACTTAGACAACCTAGTAGTCTCCAGAGCATACTCCTGCACAGTTCTGTTGCCCTGTCGCAAGTTCATAAACTCCGCCATCTTATCCTCCCTCAGCTCCTGAGGGAAAAACCTGTCATGGAACGTTGTGTGGAATTCTTTCGACTCCACTTGTCCTAATCCTACTGGCCATCCTTCCTTCCACTAGTCATGCCAAACTTGGGCTACTCCTTTCAGCTGGTAGGCAGCTAAATTGGCACTTTCAGAGGAACTGACACCCATAATTCGGGTGATCTTCCTGATTTCGTCCACGAACTCTTGGGGGTCCTCCCCGACTTTGGACCCCTGGAATGATGGAGGGTTCATCCGGGAGAAATCACTTACCCTCGCAGCGGCTGCAGACCCATTAGTGTTCATCGGTACCACCTATTGGTTCACCTGGTTGGTGACTGTTTGGGCGAGCAGCTGGATAGCCGCTCTACACTCTACTATGGACATTGTGTCATTCTGAGGGGTTGCTAGGGCTGGTGGGGCGGGTCTGATGGCTTTGCGGGCGCTACTTCTGTTATAGCGTTTAGGAGGCATGATTCACTGAAATGAAATAGAGCATGAGTTAGAAGGGCATTTCTGAAATTGAACTTTAACGCACGATACGGAATGTGAAGAAAAGAGTGTTTTCCTAATAACATCTTGCAGCCTCCTCATCATAAGTGTGGCGCTCTTCACACTCATGAAAAGGACTCTACTCGATGCAGCTTTCAGACTTTCTGAGGATACTCTAAACCTAGTGCTCTAATACCAAGTTTGTCATGCCCCGAGCCTACACCCTGGACGTAACACGGTACTTGAAGTCACGAGTGACCCCAAGTCAACCCCTGGTCTATCATACACCTGTATTCCGAGTCAACATGTACAATAGAAATCTAAAATAATACATAATAGCATTTATGAAAAATTAAAGACTAAACATAGAGACTTAAAATATCTAAAATTCTGAGATCAAGTCTGGTCTGAAAGCCATCTAACTAAGGAGTTGCTGGAACAAGCCCCCAGCTAACTCTAAGTCTAGCGGAAAATAATAAAGAAACAGAAATGAATAAAATGTGCCCTCGAAATATGAGGACTCACACTGCTGCTGCTGATAGAGAGACCCGAACGTAATCGGCTAACAGTGCTGGGTCTGAGAACCTGTGGCTGTATCATGAAATGATACAACATAAAAGTATGCGTCGGTACTTTGATTGTACTGAGTAAGTGAGAGAAACATGAATAATATGATAGAACTAATAACTGAACTGATACGGCATTAAATGACCAACTAAAATACTGAAAACTAATACAACTTGTGTAAAACTGATATGGTCAAAAGTGAGATACTGCACTAAACTAAGAAATTGGATATTAAACTGAAAAGACTAGTGGGAGAGGCTATAACCGACATACAACCACGTGAGCTAGACATGGAGTCCGATGTATACACCCCACCGGTAGGACCCAATATACCTTGCCAGGGTATAAAGGCATGGACTATGAGAATCAGTGTCAGAGGGGGGCCGTTAGGACAAGTAAATAAAACCTACTAGGGCAATGTAGTTCTGGAACCTGGATGCGCTGGAACCCCGGCCCTTTCAGTGCTAAGTCCTTCTCCCACTAGATAATCCTATTACTACTACTACTGACAAGCGGATAACTCAGTACTGGGGCCCAAGACTATACTGACCCAGGGATACTGCCAGAGAGTTCCTTGAGCATCTTATAGGACTAGATTTGAAAACTAAGTTCTAAGACTGGTCAGAGCTGCTTATCTGGAAGCGTCGTAACCGTCTAAAGAGCAAACTGATAACTGAACTAGGGTCTTGGGGCTGGCCAGAGCTATATAACTGGAATGTCAAGACTGCCTAATGGACCAAATAAAATTAATTCTTAGTCTAATTTTGTTAACTGGGAGGCATCACTGATACCTCGGGAATAGACTGGAGACAAACTGATCAGCTAACATTTCTGACTAACACTGAATATTCTAGTACTTTGACTGAAACTGAACTGTCAATTTTGAGAAATACAAAGTATATACACTTTCTGATAGAATCTGAATAACATACATGTAACTGAGTTTTTAACACATACAATCATTATAGAAGCCCCTAACTCTGAGAGATGCAAGCAATTTTCAAGAATTCAAAACTTAAGCAGGATTCTAATTTCTGACTTTTCAAAAGTTAGGGCTAAATTTCTAAATTGATGAAGCAAGCATCATTTTGATTACAAGATGGTGGAAAATAGCTAAAATTAACATAGGATGGGATTCCACATTAAATAATCTAAGAACAATAGAAAAAATTTCAAATTCACAATCTCAGGGCTATGACTGAAAGTGAAAAGGGAGAGCTTTGGGGGATGCAAGGGGAGAACAATCTCCTTAATGAATTTCCACATACCTGAAGAAGAAAACCCTGGTGAAAATCCCTGAGAAAACTTAGAAGAACATCAACCCTAGCTCCTTCTCTATGCTTCAAGAGAAGTTTTACGCTCTGTTCTTGAGGGAGTTGAGAAAAATGAATGGAAAGGGTCATTCTAACCCTTTAATTCCCTCCTATAAGAACCTAAAATGACATGGTTTCAAGTTTAGAAAGCTTGGAAAATACTAAAATACTCCTGGCAGAAAGAACTGAAAACTGCTCAACCCTAAACAACGGATCTCAGGACGGGTCGTTGGTTCAAATAATGACCCTTTGAAAGCTATCGTTGGTTTTGGTTTCTAAAGCCGGACCTACTAGACTGAAACAACGAGAGGATCCAAAGGTCCGTTAGAAGCACTAACGAGCCGTTGGTTCCTGTCGTGGTTACGGAGAGGGAAACTCGGGCCCTAAGACAACGAGCGATACAACGACTCATTATTAGGTACAATGAGTCATTGCACCCACTCACTGTCAACAATGTTGGGGGACTGGGTCCTAACGAAGGGTGGAAAGGACGGCCCGTTGGAGATAAAAATGAGTCGTTACTCCACTTGTTTCTTCCCAGCATAAACCCAACCCCTTACTGGAAGATCTCACAATGGATGCGTACAATGGGTCATTGGAACTACCAACGAATCATTGGTCGTCTTGTTGTTTGTGGGAGGAAATTTGCTGAGCAATCAACGACTCCTTACGATAGCCCGTGGGTTCCAACAAAGATCTGTTGTCTGGGTCGTCTAAGACAGAAATATTTCTCTGGTTTCTCTATGGTTTTTCATGCCACGTATGAATTTGGTCTAGGAAAGTTTCGGGGTGTTACAGTATCTCCCCCTTGGGATCATTCGTCCTCAAATGAAGACCAAAACTAGGAAAAGAGCTGCGATTTCAAAAATTGAGACTACGAACTATTTTCTGAAGGAATAACTGACTCCAAACTAAATTTAACTGTACTAATAGAGTTGATGCAATTAGGATACTCATAGAAAATCTAAATAGAGCTGATGAGTACGGAACTGAGTAGAGTACTGTGAAGGGATTTAGTACCTGATTCCGAAACTGAACTGGGAGAGAACAAGTAAGGATATCTGGCTATCAAGTTTGCTTTTGGCTAACTCAACTAATTGATTCCTCCACAAAACTTTCACCGAAGAGATTTCTTTATTTCTCAGCTTACAAACCTGAAGGTCAAGGTTATGAACTGGAACTTCTTCGAAAGAGAGATTATCCTTTATATCCACACTATCCAATGGTACCACTGAAGTTGGATCACCAATGCACTTTTTCAGTCGTGACACATGGAAGACTGGGTGGACGACTGCTAACTTTGAAGGTAACTCCAACTCGTATGCTAGCTTACAAATTTGCCTTAGAATCTTGTAAGGTCCCACATATCTTGGACTGAACTTTCCCTTTTACCCAAATCTCATCAACTATTTCATGGGTGAAATTTTTAGGTATACCCAGTTATCAGCTGCAAACTCCAACTCTCTTCTCCGCATATCGGCATAATATTTTTGACAGCTCTGACCTATTTTAAGCCTCTCTCGGATGAGCCGAACTTTTTGCATTTCCTCATGAACTGAGCTAGGCCCTATCAAGGTAGCTTCACCAACTTTAAACCACCCTATAGGAGATCTACACCTTCTACCATGCAATGCTTCAAATTGGGCCATATGGATGCTGGAATGGTAGTTGTTATCATATGCAAACAAGATAAGAGGCTAATGGTCATCCCAATTACCCGTAAAATCATTTGCGCATGCTCTTAGCATATCTTCTAGGGTCTGAATGGTCTGCTCAGCTTGTCCATCGGTCTGTGGATGAAAAGAAGTGCTGAGTTTAACCTGAGTGCCTAGTCCCTTCTGAAAGGACTTCCAAAAGTGTGAGGTGAACTGTGTTCCCCTGTCTGAAATGATTGCCAAGGGCACCCCATGGAGTCTTATTAACTCTCGAATGTAAAGTTTGGCATAGTCCTCAGCTGAGTCTATGGTTTTGACTAGGAGGAAGTGAGGTAACTTAGTCATCCGATCTATTACCACCTAGATTGAGTCATGCTGCCGGCGAGTCCAGGGTAGACCTGTAATAAAGTCCAATTTACTTTTTTCTACTTCCAAGTGGGTATACTGATATCTTGAGTCATGCCTCCGGGTCTCTGGTATTTTACCTTGACTTTCTAGCAGTTCGGGCACTGTGCTACAAATTCAAGGATATCCCTTTTCATGCCATTCCACCAGTAAATATCCTGTAAGTCGCGGTACACTTTAGTAGCACCAGGGTGAATAGAGTATCTTGATCTGTGTGCCTCTTCCAGAATCTGCTGTCTCAACTTACCAACATCCAGTACATACAACTTGCCCTAGTATACAGAGCACCCCATATCCCCCTTGTGAGAAAGCTTCTATCTCTTTTCTGAAGACTGCTTCCTTAAGTTTAAGTAAAATGAGATCCTCAGCCTATCTGGATTTGACTTCAACTACCAAGGATGAATCTGACCCGCTTTGCATTACCACGCCACCTTCAGCTGAATCCACCAACTACACCCTCGGGCTAGCCTGTGAACTTCTTTCTCTAGCTCCCTCTTATCTTCCTCAAAGTGAGCCACACTTCCTATAGACCATCTGCTTAGGGTGTCAGCCACCATAATGGCCTTACTCGGGTGATACAACACACTCATGTCATAATCCTTTAGCAGTTCTAACCATCGTCTATGACGCAGGTTTAGGTCCTTATGGATGAACACATACTGGATGCTCTTGTGATCCGTGAACACATCCACATGAGCCCCACACAAGTAATTTCTCCATATTTTTAATGCGAATACCACCACTGCTAACTCCAAGTCACGAGTTGGATAATTCTTCTTATGAACCTTGAGCTGTCTGGAGGCATAGGCTATCACTTGGCCCTGCTGCATCAAAACGCAACCGAGTCTGACTCTGGAGGAGTCGCAATAAACAACCAACCCATCTGATCGTTCCAGCAAGGTTAACACTTGAGCGAGTGATTTGATTCTTCAACTCCTGGAAACTCTTCTCACACTTGTCCAATCACTGGAATTTCATCTTCTTCTGGGTTAATTTGGTGAGTGGACATTCTATGGAGGAGAAACCTTCTACAGACTGTAGGTAATACCCCGCTAGGACCAGATAACTTCTTATTTCAGTAGGTGAGGTAGGTCTAGGCATACCCTTCACCACTGCTATCTTATGGGGGTCTACTTGTATCCCTTCACCGGAGACCACATGACCTAAGAAAGTTACGGACTTTAACAAAAATTCGCACTTGCTGAGCTTGGTGAATAACTGGCGGTCTCTGAGTGTGTGCGATGCCAAGCTTACGTGATCGGCATGCTCTTCCTCATTTTTGGAGTATACTAGAATGTCCTCGATAAATACAATGATGAACATATGCAGATACTGCTTGAAGACTCTATTCATTAAATCCATGAAAGCTACTGGGGCATTTGTTAACCTAAAGAACATCACCACAAACTCGTAGTGACCATACCGAGTTTTGAATGCTATTTTCGGTGTGTCACACTCCCTAACCCTTAGCTGATGGTACCCTGACCTGAGATCGATCATGGAGAAACAGCTGGCTCCCTAATGTTGGTCAAACAGATCATCAATTTTGGGCAGAGGGTACTTGTTATTGAATGTGACCTTGTTTAGCTGATTGTAATCTATGCACATTCTGAGGGTACCGTCTTTCTTACGCACGAATAACACTGGAGCACCCCAGGGAGAGAAGCTGGGTCTGATAAAAACCTTATCAAGAAGATCCTTTAACTGCTCCTTTAGATCCTTAAGCTCAGCTAGAGCCATTCTATAAGGAGGGATGGAGATGGGCTGAGTGTTTGGGAGGAGATCTATTCTGAAGTCTATTTCCCGTTCAGGGGAACTCCGGGAAGGTCTTCAGGAAATACATCTGGGAACTTGCTAACAACTGGAACTGACTGAATGATTGCGGTCTCAGAGTTAGAATCCTTGACCAGAATCAAGTGATATAGACATCCTTTGAAAATGAGTTTCTGGGCCATAAGGTAGGAAATAAACCTACTCTTAAGTGCTAAACTGCTGCCTGACCATTCTAACGCTAGTTTATTCGGAAACTGAAACTTGATAACTCTAGTTCTGCAGTAAATTGCGGCATAGTAGGAGTGTAAACAATCCATGCCGAGAATAAGGTCGAATTCGACCATGTATAGCTCTACGAGATCAGCTGGAATGAATTTATTCAGGACAGAGACTGGGTAGTTTCTATACACCCGGCTGGGTCTAACTGACTTGCCAATTGGGGTGGAGACTAAGAAGGGTTCTCATACGACCTTTGGACTGACGTTGAACTGGACTGCTATGTATGGAGTCAAGAATGAAAAGGTGGCTCCTGGATATAGGAGAGCATATACATCTAGATGGAAAATACGTAACATACTAGTAACTATATCAGGTGAGCTTTCCTGATCCTGACAAGAAGATTGAGCATACAAATGATTCTGGTGTTGATCGCCATCTGTACCTAATGTGTTGGCCTACTGAGCTAGTCGTACTATTGGAGCTGATGATGTGGTAGATTTTGATCTCCCTCGCCCTGCTGACGGGCACTCCCTAAGCCTGTGTCCAAGCTGTCCATATCCAAAACAACCCTCTCTCCCCAGAAGGCATTCCCAGGGTGATTCCTACCATACTTGAGGCAAGCTGGATACCTGTTCTCAGTACTGTAAGCCTGAGGTTGAGTGCAAGATGATCCACCCCTCCGATCCTGGCAGGACCAAAAGGTTGGGGCGCTGGCTGAACTAGGGGCTGGGGCTCTCTGCTGCTGCTGTTGTCGTTGTGGGTGGCTACTACCACCAGAACTCTGATGGCTGAAATCTGTTTGACCATTCCTTGCCCGTTTTTTCTTACGCTCCATATCTTTCAGCTTTTCGGCCTCAATTTGATGGGAATACGCAATTAAGATAGAGAGGTCCATATCCTTGATTAGCATCACCGTCCTGTACTCCTTGAGGACCAAGTTTGTAACTCCGTTAACAAACATCAGCATGCAAGCCCTTGGCTCGGCTACCATATCTGGAGCATACTTAGAAAACCTAGTAAACTCCAGAGCATACTCCGCCACAGTTCTGTTTCCCTGTCGCAAGTTCATAAACTCCGCCATCATAGCCTCCTTCACCTCCCAAGGGAAAAACCTATCCAGGAAAGTTGTGTGGAATTCTTCCCACTCCACTAGTCTTGCTCCCGCTGGCCGTCCTTCCTTCCACTGGTCATGCTAGAATTGGGCTACTCCTATCAGCTGGTAGGAGGCCAAATCGGCACTTTAAGAGGAATTTACACCTATGATTTAGGTGATCTTCCTGATTTTTTCCACGAACTGTTGGGGGTCCTCCCCTACTTTAGACCCCTAGAATGATGAAGGGTTCATCGAGGTGAAATCCCTCACCCTCGTAGCGGCTGCATACCCATTAGTGTTCATTGGTACCATCTGTTGTTCACCTGGTTGGTGACTGTTTGGGCGAGCAGCTGGATATTCGATTTTAACTCTAAAATGGACACTGAGTCATCCTGAGGGGACGCTAGGCTGGTGGGGCGGGTCTGTTGGTGTTTCTGGCCCTTTTTCCGTTACCGTGTTTAGGAGGCATGGTTCACTGAATGAACTAGAGCATGAGTTAGAAAGGCATTTCTAAAATTGAACTTTAACGCACCATAAGAAATGTGAAAAAAGAGTGTTATCCTATTAAGATCGTGCAGCCTCCTCTTCATAAGTGTGGCACGCGTCACACTCATGAAAAAGACTCTACTTGATGAGGCTTTCAGACTTTTCAAGGATATTCTAAACCTAGTGCTCTGATACCAAGTTTGTCACGCCCCGAGCCTACACCCTAGACGTAACACGGTACTTGAAGTCACGAGTGACCCTAAGTCAACCCCTAGTCTATCATACACTGGTATTTTGAGTAAACATGCACAACGGAAATTTAAAATAATACATAATAGCATTTATGAAAAATTAAAGACTAAACATATAGATTTAAAATATCTGAAAATTTGAGATCAAGTCTGGTCTGAAAACCATCTAACTGAGGGGTTACTGGGACAAGCCCCCAATTAACTCTAGGTCTAGCTGAAAATAATAAAGAAACTGAAATGAATAAAATGTGCCCTCAGAATATGAGGACTCACACTGCTGCTGCTGATAGAGAGACCCGAACGTAATCGGCTAACGGTGCTGGGTCTGAGAACCTGCGGCGTATCATGAAATGATACAACATAAAAGTATGTGTCAGTACTTTGAATGTACTGAGTAGGTGAGAGAAACATGAATAATATGATAGAACTAAAACTGAACTGATACGACATTAAATGACCAATTGAAATACTAAAAACTAATACAACTGGTGTAAAACTGATGTGGTCAAAAGTGACCCTGGCTGATGGTCATATATATGTACTAAGTTTGAGATACTGAATCTGAGATACTGCAGAAAACTGATCTGAACTAAGAAATCATATGTTAAACGGAACTGACTAGTGGGAGTGGCTATAACCGACATATAACCACGTGAGCTAGAGTGGAGCTTGATGTATACACCCCACCGGTAGGACCCAATATACCTTGCCAGGCTATAAATGCATGGACTGTGAGAATCTCTATCAGAGGGGGGCCGTTAGACCAAGTAAATAAAACCTACGGTGGCAATCTAATTCTGGAACTTGGGTACGTTGGAACCCCGGCCCTTTCGGTGCTATGTCCTACTCCCACTAGATAATCCTATTACTACTACTGACAAGAGAATAGCTTGATACTAGGGCCCAAGAATATACTGAGCTAGGATACTGTTAGAGAGTTCCCTGAGTGCCTTATAGGACCAGATTTGTAAACTAAGTTCTAAGACTGGTCAGAGCTGCTTATCTGGAAGCGTCATAACCGTCTAAAGAACAAATTGATAACTGAACTGAGGTCCTGGGGCTAGCCAGAGCGATATAACTAGAGTTTCATGACCGTCTAATGGACCAAATAAAATAAATTCTTAGTTTGATTTTTTAACTGGGAGGCACCATTGACACCTCGGGAATAGACTGGAGCCAAACTGATCAGCTGACATTTCTGAATAACGCTGAATATTCTAGTACTTTTACTGAAACTGAACTGTCAATTCTGAGAAATACAAAGTATATAGACTTTTTGATAGAATCTGAATAACATACATGTAACTGAGTTTTTAACACAAATAATGGCCTGTTGAAAGCTGTTGTTGGTTCTGGTGTCTGAAGCCGGGCCTACTGGACTGAAACAACGAGAGGATCCAAGGGTCCATTAGAAGCACTAACGAGCCGTTGGTTCCTGTCATGGTTACGGAGATGGAAACTCGAGCCCTAAGACAATGAGAGATACAACAACTTGTTGTTAGGTACAATGGGTCATTTCACCCACTCATTGTTAACATTATTGGGGGTCTGGGTCCTGACGACGGGTGGAAAGGACGGTGCGTTAGAGATAAAAACAAGCCGTCATTCCACTCGTTTCTTCCAAGCACTAACCCAACCCCTTACTAGAAGATCTAACAATGGATGCCTACAATGGGTCGTTGGAACTACCAATGACTCGTTGGTCGGCTCATTGTTTCTTGGAGGAAATTTGCTGAGCAAACCATGACTCCGTACAATGGCCCGTGGGTTCTACCAATGGTCCATTGTCTGGGTCATCTAAGATAGAAATTTTCTATGGTTTTTCATGCAACGTCTGAATTTGGTCTAGGAAAGTTTTGGCGTGTTACAATATCTCCCCCTTGGGATCATTCGTCCTTGAATGAAGACCACAACTAGGAAAAGAGCTATGATTTCAAAAATTGAGACTATGAACTTTTTTTTGAAGGACTAATTGACTCCAAACTGACTTAACTGTACTAACAGAGCTGATGCAAATAGGATACTCATAGAAAATCTAAATAGAGCTGATGAGTACGGAACTGAGTAGAGTACTGAGAAGGGATTTAGTACTTGATTCCAGAACTGAACTGGGAGAGAACAAGTGAGGGTATCTGGCCATCATATCTGCTTTTGCTCTCAATGTGGCTCCCTCAACTAGATGATTCCTCCACAAAACTTTCATTGAAGCGATTTCTTTGTTTCTCAGCTTACAAACTTGACGGTCAAGGATCTGAACTGGAACTTCTTCATAAGAGAGACTATCCTTTATATCCAAACTGTCCAATGGTACCACTAAAGTTGGATCACCAACGCACTTTTTCAGTAGCGACACATGGAAGACTGGGTGCACAGCTGCTAACTCTAAAGGTAACTCCAACTCGTAGGCTACCTTTAATCCGTCTTAGAATTCCATAGGGTCCCACATATCTTGTACTGAGCTTTCCCTTTTTCCCAAAACTCATCACCCCTTTCATGTGCAAAATATTCAGGTATACTCAGTAATCAACTGTAAATTCAACCTCTCTTCTTCGCACATCGACATAAGATTTTTGACGGCTCTAAGCTGTTTTCAACCTCTCTCGGATGAGCTGAACTTTCTGCATTGTCTCGTGAACTGAGTCTGGCCCTATCAAGGTAGCATCACTAACTTCAAACCACCCTATAGGATATCTACACCTTCTACCATACAATGCTTCAAATTGGGCCATCTGGATGCTGGAATGGTAGCTGTTATTGTACGCAAACTCGATAAGAGGAAAATGGTCATCCCAATTACCCTTAAAATCAATCTCACACGCTCTTAGCATATCTTTCGGGGTTTGAATGGTCCGCTCAGCTTGCCCATCGGTCTGCGGATGAAAATTAGTGCTGACTTTGACCTGAGTGCCTAGTCCCTTCTGAAAGGACTTCCAAAGTGTGAGGTGAACTGTATTCCCCTATCTAAAATGATTGCCAAGGGCACCCCTTGGAGTTTGACTATCCTTTCTGAAAACTTGGGATAGTCCTCAGCTGAGTCTGTGGTTTTGACTAGGAGGAAGTGAGTTGACTTAGTTATCTGATCTACTACTACTCAGATTGAGTCGTGCTGCCGTTGAGTCTGGGGTAGACCTGTAATGAAGTCAATTTTTTACTTCTTCCCACTTCCATGCGGGTATAGTGATATCTTGAGTCATGCCTCTGGGTCTCTAGTGTTTTACCTTGACTAGCTGGCAGTTCGGGCACTGTGCTACAAATATAGAGATATCCCTTTTCATGCCGTTCCACCAGTAAATATCCCGCAAGTCGCGGTACATTTTAGTAGCACCAGGGTGAATAAAGTATCTCGAACTGTGTGCCTTGTCCAGTATCTTCTGTCTCGACTTACCAACATTCGGTACACACAATCTACCCTGGTAATGGAGCACCCCATCTCCCCCTTGTGAGAAAGCTTCTATCACTTTTCTGCTGATTGCTTTCTTAAGTTTAAGTACAATGAGCTCCTTAGCCTGTATGGTTTTGACTTCAACTACCAAGGATGAATCTGACCCGCTTTGCATTACCACGCCACCTTCAACTGATTCCACCAACTGCACCCCTAACCGGGCTAGCCTGTGAACTTCTTTCGCTAGCTCCCCATTTTCTTCCTCAAAGTGAGCCACACTTCCCATTGACCATCTACTTAAGGTGTCAACCACCACATTGGCCTTACCCTAGCGATACAACACACTTATGTCATAATCCTTTAGCAGCTCTAACCATCGTCTTTGACGCAGGTTTGGGTCCTTCTGGCTGAACACATACTAGAGGCTCTTGTGATCTTTGAACACATCCACATGAGCCCCGTACAAGTAGTGTCTCCGTATTATTAACGTGAATACCACCGCTGCCAACTCCAAGTCATGAGTTGGATAACTGCTCTCATGAACCTTGAGCTGTCTGGAGGCATACACTATCACTTTGCCCCGCTGCATCAAAACGCAACCGAGTCCGACTCTGGAGGCGTCACAATGAACAATCAACCCATCTGATCCTTCCGACAAGGTTAACACTAGAGCAGTAGTGAGTCGAGCCTTCATCTCATGGAAACTCTTCTCACACTCATCCGACCACTGGAATTTTACCTTCTTCTAGGTTAATTTGGTCAGAGGAGATGCTATGGAGGAGAAACCTTCCACAAACCGTCGGTAATACGCCGCTAGGCCCAGAAAACTTCTGATTTTAGTAGGTGAGGTAGGTCTGTGCCAATCCTTCAATGTTGCTATCTTATGAGGATCTACTTGTATCCTTTCACCGGAGACCACATGACCTAAGAAAGTTACAGACTTTAACCAAAATTTTCACTTGTTGAACTTGGCGAATAACTGTCGGTCTTTGAGTGTATGTAATGCTAATCATAGGTGATTGACATGCTCTTCCTCATTTCTGGAGTATAATAGAATGTCGTCGATAAATATAACAAAGAACATATCCATATACTGCTTGAAGACTCTGTTCATTAAATCCATGAAAGTTGCGGGGGCATTTGTTAACCCAAAGGACATCACCACAAACTCGTAGTGACCATATCGAGGTCTGAATGCTATTTTTGGTGTGTCACACTCCCTAACCCTTAGCTGATGGTACCCTGACCTGAGATCGATCTTAGAGAAACAACTGGCTCCTTGAAGTTGGTCAAACAGATCGTCAATTCTGGGCAGAGGGTACTTGTTTTTTACTGTGGCCTTGTTTAGCTGATGGTAATCTATGCACATTCTGAGGGTACCGTATTTCTTATGCACGAATAGCACTGAGCACCCTAGGGAGAAATGCCGGGTTTGATTAAATCCTTATCAAGAAGATCCTTTAACTGCTCCTTCAGCTTCTTAAGCTCAGCTAGAGCCATTCTGTAAGGAGGGATGGAGATGAGCTGAGAGTCTGGGAGGAGATTATTACACCCCGGAAATCTTATTTATTTTGTTTGATATTTATTTGATGTTTATATGTTATATTAAGGAAATTATGGGTTGTAGGTTGTCCATAGCCGAGGAGGAAAACATGGGCAAAGGGAAAAGTGAAGAGTATATGAAGTTTGTAAATAAGGGTCAACTTTAAATGGACATATCTCCAAATATATAATGATTTAGAGGTCCTATAGCTTATCAAATGAAAGGTATTTGAGTCTAGTTTACAGTGAAAAAAGCCACTCGTCAATCGAAGTTCGGTGTAAAATGTTATGCTCGTTTGAAAACAATACTATCGGCTGGAAAAACGCCCATGCGCGGAGACAGGCAGGCAACAGGCGCGCGCGCGAGGGCACATCGCACGGGTGCCACATGCGGGCACCTCCCAACCCGCCTATATGACGTAATTTGGAGCTAAAAAGCTCATTTCTACTCCGTTTCATGTCATGTTTTTTCAAAATTCACAGAATTAAGCACTCTATCCAATGGTGAAAACAACTCCCAGGTAATAAATTGGATGGATAGGTCAAATTTCCTTATAGTCCAAGCTTGGAAAGGGTTTCTTATGTCGTAAGCTTCCAATCGTCGAGTTGTTGTGTTTTGGGCTGCCAAGATGCTACATTTTTGGGCAGTAGGGAGGTGAAGTTCTACCTCCATATTGGTGAGAGTTGAGTACAAAAGGAGATAGGAGTTTTTACTCTTTAAATTATCATGAGTTAACAAGTTATGTTGGAAGTGAAGTTGGAACTTATGTGTTGCTTGGGTGTGTTGTTGCTGCGGTTTGGCAGCATGGTTGCTACATTTTTTGAACAGAATTTAGATTAAGAGGAACCCTATATGGGCAGGAGTTATACACAAGTAAAGGTAAGTGTTCCTACTTGGTTTATCCGCTAAAATTCGCAAGCTAAAGTAAGGAAATGACATAAAGTCAATGTGTTTTATGTGATATGTGACTGAGGTTTTTGCCCATTTTTGGGAGCTTGTTACAGCTATATAGATGCCGGAATTTATCCAAAAGATGTAAGTAAAACACCACACCTTTGGGGAGGTTAAACACCAAAAGCACGTAAGCGAAACTCTCTTGAATTGCCTCAAGTTTAAGACACCTAAGGTACGTAGGATTGCTGAAAATTATATTATGATGTGGCTGTTTGGTTGTACGTTTTGGGACATGAATTGTGAATAGGAACTTGGAATAAACAATAATAATTCCATGCAGTGTATGTAAGGAAGTTGAAGGTGTTAGAGTTTCTAGCAAGCGGAAGAAATTGGCTAAAAAGACGCGATGAAGTGAGGTATGTAATGGCGTCCCTATTCTTATTTTCCGAGCACGAAATCTTGTTGTTGATCGGGCCAATGTTCCTATATTTTTTTTGTTCCTATTGAGTCATACATGATTCTACCCAAAGAATTATAAATACTTCATAGAAACCTTAAAGAGTTAAATATGCTTGAAGTGAACAAACGCAAAGTGGAAGGCATATTGTTTACGATTATTGTTGTAGTTGTAAATCTAGTCTGAAGTCCCCTCAGTGTGGGCACTATGAGCTGGTCCTTTATATTATTTAATTCATGTGATATCAAATGTGTTCAAAATTATAGTTGCTATTTGAAATTTGTAAAAGGCAAGACGACGTCACGCAAACGAACTTAACGCTAGAAAACAATTTTAAGCTAAATAAGGGTAAATGAGAACAACGAAATGAAAATGCCTTACATTAGTTATCCACCCTATTATGAACATGTTCTAAGGTATATAACGACAAGAGGAGATTCCTTGATTTCTCTTCCTTTATCTAACTGACTAGTTATCGAGTTTTCAAACAAACCGATACGTTGAACTTGAAAGATTGAACTTGAATGTGTAAATTATTAATATTTCTATGAAACCATCTTTATGGGCAGGTTATACACAACTTTTTAATGTTAGCAGATTATATGAAAATAAGTATATATTTACGCTTATGCCTACATTCAAGTTACATGCTAGGGCAACAAGAATTGTCTTTAGAGTGTCGTTGTAAATTTACTGTAACTCTTGTGTTATCTGAACCTCCTGAGAGTCGACAAGGCATTAAGTTAAATAAGTGATATAAATACGTTATGTGGTAATGATATAATGAATATTAGGTGACGACCTTGTATAAATCAGCCAGAGTTGAAGGTTTGTAAAATAGTAACTTAAGTTAAAGAGAAGCTCTCTTCTGTACCCCTAAATGTTTATGTTAAGTTATCGATTCTAAGTGTTGAAATTATCTTCCATGACCGAAAAGGGTGATCCTAGGAGCTTTTACTCCATTTATAATGTAAGCTTTCGTAAGCTCCTCAGTTAATTACAAAGTTGTGAAAGTCAATCTAGCGTCGTCCGAATTATCATTATAAGTCTTTATTTGCCTATAAGGCAGCACTTGGAGAGTTGCTTATGAATTCTCAAGTTGAAAAAATCCAAATCTCAGATTCTTAAGTAATGTCTTCCAGTCCATAAGTTATGTTGAAGTGTGTTATGCTAATCTAAGAAGTTTTGAAGAGATCATATTTCGAGAATCATGCTAATGCCTCGATCAAGTATTTGAAGTTGCATACCAGCCTAAGAACTTAAGTCTTTATGTGTCTTTCCAGTAAAAAGTCTTAATGTATATGATTTTCATATTATAACATACAATTGAATTTTTTTCAGTTATATTCCTGTGACGCATCTATATGTTTAGCTCTTGTTGAGTTATCATTTGAATTCACTAAATTTAGAGGAGAGATTATCCCATGTACCAATGTTCCTAATGTCTATGTAAGTATAAGCACAAGCTATGAAAATTATCAGTTAAGCTTAGAACTTCTAATCCCAGGAAGTCACCTGGAGGTCACTCAGCTAACTAAATACGAGTTTATACGTTATACAGATGTATAATACGTTGTATGTCTGTAATTCAGCTCTCAACTCTACGTATATGTTAAAACATTATGACAATAACTCCAAGCTTCAAGTTATAAGTCCCATGTTTTCCTACAAATAAGGCAAATGAATTGAGAACTGCATGTGCTCATCGACGTGATAAGTTTGGCAATAAAATTCCAATGTATAGTTGTCGATACATGTAAAGGAACCACCCTGTGGGCAGTATATATATGTAGTTCCTATATTTCAAAGGATTGTATAGAAATGGGAATCTATGTGCTTCTACTCAAGCAATACGTTAAATTGGTAAGACTATCTATAGGACATTGCTTGTAAGTCTTCTAAAATTCTTATGTTGGCTAAACCTCCTGAAGGTCCGTCGAGTCACTGAGTTGACATGTTTGTACATAATTTGATAGCTTTACATGATATATGTGCACATTTGCTAATTATACATGGTATATGTGCTCACTTGCATTTATATGTTACGAATGAGACCTATTACGGACACAGATTAAGCATTTGTCATTTCAATGCTACATGTGTTAAATTTACTCAGTAAAAGCTTTATCGGCTCCATTCATGATTATGATTGAGAATATTTTTATTTTTACGCCGGTATGGCACACCGGCTGGAGATGTTTTTATTTTACCCAGGTGTTGCACACCGGCTGGAGATATCTTTATTTTACCCCGATATGGCACACCGGCTGGAGATATTTTTATTTTTACCCCGGTCTGGTACACCAGCTGAAGATATTTTTATTTTTATCCCGGTATGATACACCGGCTGGAGATATTTATTTTACCCCGGTATGGTACATCGGCTGGAGGCATTTTTATATGGTTTTTATGGTCGGTTGGCTGCCAACATTACAATTATAGTTTTTCTTGTGCATTACTTGGTTGCATTTGCACTTCAGTTTCGACTTATTGTTAGGTTTCAGTTTCTAGGATTCCAGGTTGTTACTATTCCTTATTTCTGGCTCAGCTATCATTGCTATCTTACATGTTTATAGTTTTCAGCCTTACATACCAGTACATTTTATTATACTGATGTCCCTTCGACTGAGGACCTACATTCGTGTCGCAGGTGCAGGTAGAGGTCGGGATTTCCAGTTGCAGTAGCAGTTCGTGAGATTAGCAGATGTGTTGGTATGCTCCTTTCTTTCTGGAGCTAAGACTGTTTTTTTTTTCAGTTAGAGTTTTGAGGTGTAGTTATGGGTAGGTCGGAGCCCTATTCCGACCATCAGTCAGTTTACACTTTAGAGGCTTTGTGGACTTAGTGTGTACAATGGTATTCAATTTGTGGCCTTGTCGGCTTTTTGTTGTTTAGGTTGGCATACTCATAGCCTTGTTTGCATTTCAGTTGTTTACCCTATATTTTTGAGACATTATGGGTCCAGTTTGTGCTCCAGTTGATTGTGATAGGTGGCCTGGATGGCCTAAGTATTACAGTTACAGATGTCATATAGCCGGCTTCCCAGTTAGTCTGGTATGGGGAGCCAATCGAGCCCTCCCCCCAGTTATGGGGCGTAACAGAGATCTATTCCGAAGTCTATTTCCCATTCAGGGGGGAACTCCGAGAAGGTCTTTAGGAAATACATCTAGGAACTCATTGACAACTGGAACTGACTGAATGGTTGGGGTCTTAGAGTTTGAATCCCTGACCTGAACCAGATGATATAAACATCCTTTGGAAATGAGTGACCCAAGTCAACCCCTGATCTATCATACACTAGTATTTTGAGTAAACATGCATAGCAGAAATTTAAAATGATACATAATAACATTTAAGAAAATTTAAAGACTACACATAGAGATTTAAAATATCTGAATATCATAAAATCTGAAATCAAGTTTGGTCTGAAAGCCATCTAACTAAGGAGTTGCTGGGACAAGCCCCCAGCTAATTCTAACTCTAGCTGAAAACAATAAAGAAACTGAAATGAATAAAATGTTCCCTTTGAGTATAAGGATTCAAACTGCTGTTGCTGATAGAGAGACCCAAACGTAATTGGCTAACAGTGCTGGGTCTGAGAACCTGCGGCTGTATCATGAAACAATACAACATAAAAGTATGCGTCAGTACTTTGAATGTACTGAGTAAGTGAGAGAAACATAAATAACATGAAAGAACTAGTAAATGAACTGAAATGACATGAAATGGCCAACTGAAAATGCTGAAAACTAATACAACTGGAATATAACTGAGATGGTCAAAAATGACCTTGGCTGATGGTCATAAACATGCCCTAAGTTTGAAATACTGAATCTGAGATACTGCATGAACTGATCTGAACTGAACTGAACTGAGAAATCTGAGAATGAGCTAAACTGACTAGTGAGAGAGTCTATAACCGACATATAACCACGTGAGCTAAACGTGGATTCTGATGTATACACCCCACCAGAAGACCCAATATACCTTGCCAGGGTATAAAGGCATGGACTGTGAGAATCACTATCAAAGAGGGGGCCATGAGGCCAAGTAAATATAACCTACTGTGGCAACGTAGTTCTGTAACCTGGGTGCGCTAGAACCCCGGCCCTTTCAGTGCTAAGTCCTATTCCAACTAGATAATCCTTTCACGACTACTACTCACAAGCGGATAGCTCGACATTGGGGCCCAAGACTATAACTGACTCAGGGATACAATCTGATAGTTCCCTGAGCGTCTTATAGGACCGGATTTGGACACTGAGTTCTAAGATTGGTTAGAGCTGCTTATCTGGAAGCGTCGTAACCGTCTAAAGAACAAACTGATAACTGAACTTGGGTCCTGGGCTGGTCAGAGCTATTTAACTAGAATGTTATGACCGCCTAATGGACCAAATAAATTATATTCAATGTTTGATTCTGATAATTGAGAGGCCCCACTGATACCTCGGGAAAAGACTAGAGTCAAACTGATCAGCTGGCATTTCTGACAAACACTGAATACTTTAACTGAAACAAAATTGTCAATTTTGAGAAATACAAAGTATATAGACTTTCTGACTGAATCTGAATAACAATCATGTAACTGAGTTTTTAACACATACAATCATTATAGAAGCCCCCAACTCTTAATTCCCACATACCTGAAGAATAAAACCCTGGTGAAGATCCCTGAGAAAACTGAGAAGAAATCAACCCTAGCTCATGGTCTGTGCTTCTAGAGAAGTTTTACGCTCAGTTCTTGAGGGAGTTGACAAAAATGAATGGAAAGGGTCATTCTAAACCTTTAATTCCCTCCTATACAAACCCAAAATGGCATGTTTTCAAGTTTAGAAAGATGGAAAAAATACTAAAATACCCCTGGCAGAAAGAACTGAAAAGCACCCGACCCTAAACAACGGATCTCAAGATGGGTCGCTGGTTCAAAAAACGACCCGTTGAAAGCTGTCGTTGGTTCTTGTTTCTGAAGTCGGACCTACTAGACTGAGACAATGAGAGGATCCAATAGTCCGTTAGAAGCACTAACGAGTCGTTGGTTCCTGTCATAGTTACGGAGAGGGAAACTCGGGCCCTAAGACAACGAGAGATACAATGACTCGTTGTTAGGTACAACGGGTCATTGCACATACTCATTTTCAACACTGTTGGGGCCTGGGTCCTGACGATGGGTGGAAAGGATGGCCTGTTGGTGATAAAAATGAGCCGTTGATTCCACTCGTTCATTCCTAGCACAAACCCAACCCCTTACAGAAAGATCTAACAACTGCTGCCTACAATGGGTCGTTGGAACTACCAATGACTCGTTGGTTGGATTGTTGTTTCTGGGAGGAAAAATGCTGAGCAAACCACGACTCCTTACAACGGCTCATGAGTCCACCAACAATCCATTGTTTGGGTCGTCTAAGACAAAAAAATTTCTCAGGTTTTTCTACGGTTTTTCATGCAATGTCTGAATTTGGTCTAGGAAAGTTTTGGGGTGTTATCTCCCACTTGGGATCATCATCCTCGAATGAAGACCAAAAGTAGGAAAATAGATGAAATTTCTAAAATTGAGGCTATGAACGGATTTCTGAAGGAGTAATCGACTCCGAACTGACTTAACCATACTAATAGAGCTGATGCAACTCGAGTGCACAAAGGAAATCTAAATAGAGCTTATGAGTACAGAACTGAGTAGAGTATTGAGAAGGGATTTAGTACCTGATTCCAGAACTGAACTGGGAGAGAAAAAGTGAGGGTATCTGGCCATCATGTCTGCTTTTTCTTCCCATGTGGCTCCCTCAACTAGCTGATTCCTCCATAAAACTGTCACCGAAGCAATTTCTTTGTTTCTCAAATTATGAACCTGACGGTTAAGGATCTGAACTGGAACTTCTTCATAAGAGAGACTATCCTTTATCTTCACACTGTCCAATGGCACCACTGAAGTTGGATCACCAACACACTTTTTCAGTAGCGACACATGGAAGATAGGGTGCACAGCTGTTAACTCTGGAGGTAACTCCAACTCGTAAGCTACCTTACCAATCTGCCTCAGAATCCTGTAGGGTCCCACATATCTTGTACTGAGCTTTACCTTCTTCCCAAATATCATAACCCCTTTCATGGGTGCTATTCTCAAATAAACCCAGTCACCAACAGTAAACTCTAATTCTCTTCTCCTCACACCGGCATACGATTTCTAACAACTTTGAGCTATTTTCAACCTCTCTCTGATGAGCTGAACTTTTTGCATTGCCTCGTGAACTGAGTCTGGACCTATTAGAGTATCTTTACCAACTTGAAACCACCCTATGAGAGATCTGCACCTCCTACCATATAATGCCTAAAATAGGGCCATCTGAATGCTAGAGTGGTAGCTGTTGTTGTATGCGAACTCAATGAGAGGAAAGTGGTCATCCCAACTGCCCTTGAAATAGATCACGCAAGCCCTAAACATATTTTCTAAGGTCCGAATGGTCCGCTCAGCTTGTCTATCGGTCTTTGGGTGAAAGGATGTGCTGAGCTTGACCTGGGTACCTAGCCCTCTCTGAAAAGATTTTGCAGAAGTGAGAGGTGAATTGGGTACCTCTGTCTGAGATAATGGATAATGGAACCCCATTAAGTCTAACCAGTTCTCGAATATAAAGCCTAGCGTAGTTCTCAGCTGAATTTGTGGTGTTGACTGGTAGGAAATGTGCTGACTTAGTCATCCGGTCTACTATCACCCAAATTGAATCATGTTGCCGAAAAGTTCAAGGTAGACCCATAATGAAGTACATGTTTACTTCTTGCCACTTCCATGTGGGTATACTGATATCCTAAGTCATTCCTCCTAGTCTCTGGTGTTCCACCATAACTTGCTACCAATTCGGGTACTTGGCTACAAATTCAGCAATGTCTTTTTTCATGTCGTTCCACTAGTAAATATCTCTCAGATCATGGTACATCTTTGTAGCACCAGGGTGAATGGAGTATCTTGAGTTGTGTGCCTCAACCAGTATCTATTGTCTTAACTCACCAACATCCGATACACACAACCTTCCCTGGTAACGGAGAACATCATCTCCCCCTTTGGAGAAAGCCTTAACCTCCTTTCTGAGAACGGCTTCTTTAAGATTAAGTAGAATTGGATCTTCATCTTGTCTGGTCTTAACTTCAACTACCAAGGATGAATCCAACCCGCTTTACATTACCACCCCATCTTCGGCTGAAATCCACCAGCTGCACCCCTAACCAGGCTAGCCTGTGAATATCCTTCCCCAACTCCTTTTTGCCTTCTTCTACATGAGCCACGCTACCCATAGACACTTTGCTTAGGGCATCAACCACTACATTGGCCTTGCCCGGTTGATATAACACACTTATGTCATAGTATTTCAGTAGTTCCAACCACCTTCTCTGATGAAGATTTAGGTCCTTCTGACTAAACACATACTGAAGACTCTTGTGATCCGTAAATACAGCTACATGAGCTCCATATAAGTAATGCCTCCATATTTTTAGCGCAAACACCACCGCTGCCAACTCCAAGTCATGATTTGGATAATTCTTCTTATGAACTTTGAGCTGTCTGGAGGTGTAGGCTATTACTTTGCCGCGCTGCATCAGAACGCAACCGAGTCCAACCCTGGAAGCATCACAATAAACAACCAATCCATCTGTTCCTTCTGGAAAGGTTAGAACTAGGGCAGTGTGATTCGGGTCTTCAACTCCTAGAAACTCTTCTCACACTCGTCCAACCACTAAAAATTTACTTTCTTTGGTGTTAACTTAGTCAGAGGATATGCTATGGAGGAGAAGCCTTCCACAAACCGTCGGTAATACCCTGCTAGGCCCAAAAAACTTCTAATTTCAGTAGGTGAGGTAGGTATGGGCCAATCCTTCAGTGCTGCTATCTTATCAGGGTCTACTTGTATCACTTCACCGTAGACCACATGACCTAAGAAAGTTATGGACTTTAACCAAAATTTGCACTTGCTGAACTTGGCAAATAACTGGCGGTATCCGAGTGTCTGTAATGCTAATCTTAGGTATTTGGCATGCTCTTCCTCATTTCTGGAGTATACTAGATTGTCATCGATAAATACAATGATGAACATATCTAGATACTGCTTGAAGACTCTGTTCATTAAATCCATGAAAGATGCTGGGGAGTTTGTTAACCCAAAGGACATCACCACAAACTCGTAGTGATCATATTGAGTTCTGAATACTGTTTTCGGTATGTCACACTCCCTAACCCTTAGTTGGTGGTACCCTGACCTAAGATCTATCTTGGAGAAACAACTGGCTCCCTGAAGTTGGTGAAATAGATTGTCAATTCTAGGTAGGGGATACTTGTTTTGATTGTGACCTTGTTTAGCTGACGATAATCTATGCATTCTGAGGGTACCGTCTTTCTTATGCATGAATAACACTGGAGCACCCCAGGGAGAGATGCTGGGTCTGATAAAACCCTTATCAAGAAGATCCTTTAACTGCTCCTTCAGCTCATCTGGAGCCATTCTGTAAGGAGGAATGGAGATGGGTTGAGTATTTGGGAGGAGATCTATTCCGAAGTCTACTTCCCAATCAGGGGGATCTCCGGAAAGATCCTCAGGAAAAACATCTAGGAACTCGCTGACCACTGGAACAGGTTGAAGAGTCAGGGTCTCAGAGTTGGAATACTTAACCTGAACTAGGTGATATATACATCCCTTGGAGATGAGTTTCTGGGCCTTAAGGTAGGAAATAAACCTACCCTTAGGCGCTGAATTGCTGCCCGTCCATTCTAACATTGGTTCATTTGGAAACTAGAACTTGACAACTCTAGTTTTGCAATCAACTGAGGCATAGCAGGAGTGTAGCCAATCCATCCCGAGAATAAAGTCAAATTCGACCATGTCTAACTCTACAAGATTAGCTGGAATAACTTTATTCAGGACTGAGATTGGGTAGATTCTATACACCCGGCTAGCTCTAACTGACTCGCCAACTGGGGTGGAGACTAAGAAGGGTTCTGATAGGACCTCTAGACTGATGTTGAACTGAACTGCTATATATAGAGTTATGAACGAAAGGGTAGCTCCTTGATCTAAGAGGGCATATACATTTAGATGGAAAAGACGTAACATACCAATAACTACATTAGGTGAGGTTTCCTGATCCTGACGGGAAGATAGACCATAGAAGTGATTTTGGCGCTGACCACCATCTCTACCTGATGTGCTGGCCTGCTGAGCTGGTCAGCCTATTGGAGTTGATGATATGGTAGATTGTGATCTCCGTCGCCCTATTGACGGGCACTCCCTAAGCCTGTGTCCAAGCTATCCACATCCAAAACACCCCTCTCATCCCTAAATGCATTCCCCTGGGTGATTCCTACCACACTTGGGGCAAGCTGGATACTTGTTCCCGGTATTGTACGCTTGAGACTGAGTGCCAGATGATCCACCCCTCCGATCCTGGTGGGACCGAAAGGTTAGGGCGCTGGCTGAACTAGGTGCTAGGGCTCTCTGCTGCTATTGCTGATGTGGGCGGCTACTACCGCCAGATCTCTGATAGCTGAAATCTAATTGGCCAGTCCTTGCTCGTTTGTTCTTACGCTCCATATCTTTTAGCTTTTTAACCTCAATTTGCTGGGCATACACAATTAATATAGATAGGTCCATATCCTTGATTAGCATCGTCGTCCTGCACTCTTTGAGGACCAGGTTTGACACTCCGTTAACAAACTTCAGCATGCAAGCCCTTGGCTCGGCTACCATCTCTGGAACATACTTAAATTAGTAAACTCAAGAGCATACTCCTCCACAGTTTTGTTTCCCTGTCGCAAGTTTATAAACTATACCATCTTAGCCTCCCTCAGCTCCCGAGGGAAAAACCTGTCTAGGAAAGCTGTGTGGATTTCTTCCCATTCCACTGGTCCTGCTTCTGCTGGCCGTCCTTCATTCCACTGGTCATGCCAAACTTGGGCTACTCCTTTTAGGTAGTAGGCAGCCAAATCAACACTTTCAAAGGAACTGACACCCATAATTCTGGTGATCTTCTTGATTTCATCCACGAGCTCTTCGGGGTCCTCTCCTACTTTAGACCCCTGGAATGATGGAGGGTTAATTTGGGTAAAATCCCTCACCCTCGCAGCGGTTGCAGACCGTTAGCATTCATCGGTACCACCTACTGGTTCACCTAATCAGTGACTATTTGGGCGAGCAGCTGGATAACCGCTCTGAACTCTATAGTGGACATTGTGTCATCCTGAAGGGCTACTGGGGATGGTGGGGCGGGTCTGTTGGCATTGCCATCCCTTCTTCCGTTACCGCATTTAAGAGGCATGGTTCACTAAAAAGAAATAGAGCACGAGTTAGAAGGGTGTTTCTGAACGTGAACTTTAACGTATGATAAGGAATGTGAACAAAAGAGAGTTTTCCTAATAACATCTGGCAGCCTCCTCATCATAAGTGTGGCACGCTTCACACTCATGAAAAGGACTCTACTCGATGCGGCTTTCAAACTTTCTGAGGATACTCTAAACCTAGTGCTCTGATACCAAGTTTGTCATGCCCCAAGCCTATATCCTGGACATAACATAGTACTTGAAGTCACGAGTGACCCCAAGTTAACCCCTGGTCTATCATAGACTTGTATTCTGAGTAAACATACCCAATGGAAATTTAAAATAATAAATAATAGCATTTATGAAAAATTAAAGACTGTACATAGAGATATAAAATATTTGAAAATCTAAAATCAAGTCTGGTCTGAAAGCCATCTAACTGAGGAGTTGCTGGGACAAGCCCCTAGCTAACTCTAACTCTAGCTGAAAATAATAAAGAAACTGAAATGAATAAAATGTTCCCTCAGAATATGAGGACTCACATTGCTGCTGCTGATAGAGAGACCTGAACGTAATCGGCTAACAGTGCTGGGTCTGAGAACCTGCGACTGTATCATGAAACGATACAACATAAAAATATGCGTCAGCACATTGAATGTACTAAGTGAGATAAACATAAATAACAATAAAGAACTAGTAATTGAACTAAAATGACATGAAATGACCAACTGAAAATACTGAAAACTGATACAACTGGAATATAACTGAGATGATCAAAAATGACCCTGGCTGATGGTCATAAACATACCCTAAGTCTAAAATGTTGAGTTTGAGATACAACACTGAACTAATCTGAATTGACTGAACTAAGAAATTTGAGAATGAGCTAAACTGACTAGTGGAAGAGTCTATAACCAATATATAACCACGTGAGCTAAATGTGCAGTCCGATGTATACACCCCACCGGTAGGACGCAATATACCTTGCCAGGGTATAAAGGCATGGACTGTGAGAATCACTGTCAGAGTGGGGGGGCATGAGGCTAAGTAAATATAACCTATGATCGCAACATAGTTCTGTAACCTAGGTGCGCTGGAACCCCGTCCCTTTAGGTGCTATGTCCTACTCCCACTAGATAATCCTATCACGACTACTAATGACATGCGAATAGCTCGACACTGGGGCCCAAGACTATAACTAACTCAGGGATACTGTCTGAGAGTTCCCTAGGCATCTTATAGGACCAGATGCGGAAATTGAGTTCTAAGACTGGTAAGAGCTACTTATCTGGAAATGTCGTAACTGACTAAAGAACAAACTGATAACTGAACTGGGTCCTGGGGCTGGTCAGAGATACTTAACTAGAATGTCATGACCACCTAATGGATCAAATAAATTATATTCTTAGTCTGATTCTGATAACTAAGAGGCACCACTAACACCTCGGGAAAATACTGGAGTCAAACTGATCAGCTAACATTTCTGACTAACATTGAATATTCTAGTACTTTGACTGAAACTGAATTGTCAATCCTGAGAAATACCAAGTATATAGACTTTCTGACTGAATCTGAATAACATACATTTAACTGAGTTTTTAACACATACAATCATTATAGAAGCCCCTAACTCTGAAAGATGCAAACAATTCTCAAGAATTCAAAGCTTGAATAGGATTCTAATTTTTGACTTTTCAAAAGTTAGGGATGAATTTGTAATTTGATGGAACGAGCATCAGTTTAGTTACAAACTGGTGGAAAAAAGCTACAATTAACATAGGATAGGATTCCTCATGAAATAATCCAAGAACAATAGTAATAATTTCAAATTTGCAAACTCAGGGCTAGGACTAAAAGTTAATAGAGTGAGAGTTTTTGGAGAAGCAAGGGGAGAACAATCTCCTTGATGAATTCCCACATACCTGAAGAAGAAAACCACGGTGAAAATCCTTCTAAGAAAACTGAGAAGAAAATTAACTCTAGCTCCTGCTCTGTGCTTCCAGAGAAGTTTTACGCTCTGTTCTTGAGGGAGTTCAGTAAAATGAATGGAAAGGGTCATTCTAACCCTTTAATTCCCTTCTATACAAACCCAAAACGACATGGTTTCAAGTTTAGAAAGTTGGGAAAATACTAAAATACCCCTGGCAGAAAGAACTGAAAACTACCGGACCCTGAACAATGGATCTCAGGACGGGTCATTGGTTCAAACAACAGCCCATTGAATGCTATCGTTGGTTCTAGTTTTTGAAGCCGAACCTACTAGACTGAAACAACGAGAGGATCCAATAGTCCATTAGAAGCACTAACGAGCCGTTGGTTCCTGTCGAGGTTACAGAGCGGGAAACTAGAGCCCTAAGACAACGAGAGATATAACGACTCGTTGTTAGGTACAACGAGTCGTTGCACCCACTCATTGTCAACACTGTTGGGGCCTGGGTCCTGACGACGGTTGGAAAGGATGGCCCGTTGGTGATAAAAACAAATTGTTGGTTCCACTCTTCCTAGCACAAACCCAACCCCTTACTGGAAGATCTAACAACGACGGCCTACAACGGGTCGTTGGAACTACAAAAGACTCAGGTCGTCTCATTGTTTCTTAGAGGAAATATGCTGAGAAAACCATGACTCCTTGCAACTGCCCATGGGTCCACCAACGGTCCGTTGTCTGGGTCGTTTGAGACAGAAAATTTTCTCTGATTTTGGTATGGTTTTTCATGCAACGTTTGAATTTGGTCTAGGAATGTTTCGGGGTGTTACAATTTTTTTTTGCATACCATTTCCTTTTTATGATATTTTCTGGATCTAACTAGAGTTTATCTAATTATTCTATGTCTGGTTCGAACTCTTCATCAAATCTAATCATGCATAAAAAGTATCTCACTCCTAGCATCTCACTAGCGGTGGAACTTGTTCTTTTGGTAATTCTAGGTTCATATTCAACCTTAGGAATTGTTTCAGAGAAATCTACTCCCTTTAATTTTTTCTCTATGTCTTCAAGTGTTACCTCCTTTTCTTCTTGCGTTTTTGAAAATGAAGGTCTCAAAAATGACATTCTTTTACTTGAAGAAGCATGACTAAAGGATTGGAATCTTAGAAATTTTAAATCTATAGATCCATCCAGAAATTGTATTACCTGCTCAATGGTTGAGTTTTCTTCCTCAATTTCTGTGTCTGTCATGGAGTCAAAATGACAATTATCCTTTACTAACAGATCATCCCATTTTATCATTTTTGGGATGAAATTATTGTTGTGATTGTGATTAGCTTCCATAAGCATGGCAACCCCTTTGTTACTTACTATTTTTGCTTTTGGAGCTAGGGTAGTTTTCATTATCCTGTAATATACTCTGTATATTATGGCTATTTCTCTTGTATTTTCTTTGCTATTAATGTTTTTTTTAACATTTAATGTTAGGGTATCCATTACATTTTGATCATTAATATCTATAGAAAAATTGGGATAACAGTTAAAATATACCGAGCCATTAGCTAGGTTACTTTGTAATACTACTAATAATGAATCATCAAAGTTTAGTAGCCAATTGTCTCTTAATAGAAGAAATATAGGTATGTCTAAGCCTAATCGATACAATGGTTTAACCGCGACTTGGACAAGTCCTATGTGAAGAAACTTATAGTTTTTTCTATATCTGTTAATGTCTTAAGCTGCTAATAATTTAATAATCTCAATAGACTTATTAATAGCGACCGTACATTCAGAGTTTTAATATTATAATTTTAATAAAATTAAAGTGTCCAGTCTTATATACCTTTTCAAAACGTTCCTTTGGGACATTTCAACTTTGTAAATCGCTCTCTATCTTAGCTATTTTAGTAGTTGTGGAAGAAATATTAATACTATTTATTATTTTATGATTTTCAGAGGTATCCATTAATTATTCAGTTATACCATTTAACTGATCGTAGAAAATGACTTGAAAATAAATTACAAAGGCAGGAGAAAAATGAAAGAAAATACTACAAGTAAGAATAAAGTAGAAGAAAAAGACACTTAGAAAGAGCTATTTATTGATAAGAAGGAATACAGAGAACATAGAGGGAAAGAGAGATTCGGGCAATTTGGAAGTGAGTGTAGTATTTTCCGAATGCCCTTCCTAATACAAGGTGAAGTTCTTAAATAGACCTCAATATGGTGAGTCAACTAATTACTACCTGCTATCTATTTACATGTATCCACACATGCCAAATTTAATTTTATACGGATCTATTTAAAAGATGTCTTTATCTTCTTGAAACTTGATTTCCTTGAAATTTGATATTTGTCCTTATGTGACCTTGGAATTTGATGAAGATTCATCTTCATCTGCATGGGAGTTTGTAGAGATTCCATTTTGTCCTTATGTGGCTTGTCTTTTTGATGTATTGTTTTTTGGGTGGATTCCTGAGGGGTCTACTGCTTTTGATTGTAGTAGCTTTTCATTTTTTTGAAAGGGTAGTCTAGCCATCTTCTTTAGTTGAGAAGATAAGCTTGAGCTATCCCTTGCGGATCCAGCATGTCTCCATTGATTGGTTCACTTGTATGAGAGGATGCAGTATCTAATAATTCCATTATCTGTTTTTGTTGGGTATCTTTTTCCAAATTTGACAAGGCCTGTTGGAGCCTTCTTTTTAGTTCTTCCTTGGACAGTTGGGAATCCCGTCGTAGTGAAGAACTTGAAGTTTCCTTATCGTCCTGGGGTGTTGGTGCCCAGCCTTTGATTTTTATGGTCTTACATAGATATTTAATCCTTTCAAATTCATGAATATCAAAGGACTAGCTTATAATGTATGAAATTCGAATTGGAGAAATTTGATGAAATCTCTCACACTTGATCTTCAAGGAAGGCTCTAGGTTACATGCATGGAGTGGGGATACTTAGAATGAACTTACCCCCCCTTAAACACACTCTTTAGAGTTTAAAACAATGTATTTTAGGACCCTAGGGCTTAGGAATTATGGAAAAGCCCTTAATAAATTCGCAGGGAATAACACATTGCTAGTCCCCACGAGGGACTGGATGACCCGTCGTCACTGGCCATGACTCGTGGCCTGGTCACCAACACGTGAAAGTTTACCCCTGCTGGTCACCACGAGGGACAACACGACTCGTGGTGTACCTAACGACTTGTGGCGACCGATCATGGGGAACACTGCCAATCGTATCAACATTCACTACAACTCTTGATGTCACGACCCAAGTCTATACCCTAGATGAGATAGGGTACATGGAGTCACAACTAACCCCAAGTCAACCTATGGTCTATCATCACACTAGTAATCTGAGTAAATCATAACAGAAGCTTAAATAAATAAACCATTTTTGAAAAACTGAATAATAAAAGCTTTTATATCTAAAACAAAACTGAAAGTCTGAATCTATGTCTGAAAGCCATCTATATCTAATGAGTTGCTGGGACAAGCCCCCAGCTAACTCTAAAGTCTAACTGTATGAAAATAAATGAAGAAAATGAACATCTTACTCGAAGGATGAGGACTCACCACTGGTACAGCTGATATCACCTCGAGAAGATCTATTAACAGTTGAGATTGAGAACCTTCAGCTGTATCATAATACGATACAACATAGAAAGTATGCATCAGTATTTTGAATATACTGAGTAAGTGGGAGAAAAATACAACATAAAGGAGTACATAGTTGAACTGTAATGACATGCAATGACCAACTAAAATTCTGAAACTGAATAAACTAAAACATAACTGGAATGGTAAAAATGACCCTGTCTGATGGTCATAGACATGCCCTAAATCTGAGATACTGATCTGAACTAACTGAGAAATCTAAAATTGTTCTGAGCTGAGCTAAGATGAGATTGTACTGACTAGGGGGAGAGTCTAAAACCAACATATAACCATGTGAGCTAGACGTGGAGTCCGATGTATACACCCCACTGGTAGGACCCAATATAACTTGCCAGGGTATAAAGGCATGAACTGGGTGATCACAAGTATAGGGCCATAAGGCCAGTAAAATAACCTACGGTGGCAACATTGTTCTGGAAACCTGGATGCGCTGGAACCCCAGTCCGCTCGGTGCTAAGTCATACTCCCACTTGATAGTCCTAGGCTGACTACTAAGTTGATAGCTCGAAACTAGGGTCCAAGACTAAGTTAGGGATACTTATCTGGAAGTACCTTGAGTTTCTTATCAGATTTGATTCTGTAACTGGTGTTCTAATACTGGCCAGAGCTGCTTATCTGGAAGCATCATAACCGTCCAAAGAACAAACTGAAACTGAAGTTGGGGGTTCTAAGACTGCTCAGAGTTGCTTATCTAGAAGTTTCATAACTATCTAAAGAACCACTAAAATTTTACATCGAAATCTAATAACTGATTACTGGGATGCACCAGTGACACCTCAAGAAAAGATTGTAGTCAAACTTATCAGCTGACATTTCTGGACAATACTGAGTATGCTAATAATCTGACTGAGACTAGACTAACATGCATCTGACTAAGATTTCAAGAGTTACTAATAATATGGGAGTCCCAAAACTGATAGAATCAAGCCACAAGGAAAACTAGTCTAACATGCAAGATTCTAATTTACTAAACTGAGAAACTAGGGCTAAATCTTTCCACTAGATGCTAGTTTTACAAAATTTCTAGAAATTTAGAATAATAAAGCAACTAATATCATGAATAACATTCTACTTGAAATCTTAAAGAAGTTTTTCTAAAACTTTCTACATTTTGAATCCACAGGGCTGTAACTGATAAAAGAATTAGAGAAGGGTTTTGGGGACACAAGGGAAGAACAATTTCCTTGTTGAATTTCCACATACCTGGTGAAGAATTCTTGAGGAAATCCTTGAGAAATTCTGAGAAAAAGTAGTCGAATTCCCTAACTTTGCTCTATGCTTCATGGATGTTTTTTCGCTTTAGACTTGAAGGAATGAGTGGAATGAAGGGGGAATGTCATTCTATCCCTTTAACTCCCTCCTAAATGAGGCCAAAATGATAGGGTTTTAAGATAAAAAGGTTAGGAATAAAATCTAGAAAACTGCTCGACAGGATCCAATGAGACTCACAACGGGTCGTTGGTCGAAACCACGGCCCATTGGAACCAACCGTTGGTCCTGGGTCCAAAAACTGAGCTCACTGGAATGGGACCACGAGATGATACCATGACTCATTGGGATAACCAATGGGTCATTGGTACCTCTCATTGTCACTGGTAGGGAAATCTAGGCCCTAAGACAACTGGCAACACAAGGACTCATTGGTAGCTAAAATGGGTCATTGCATCGACTCATGGTCAACACAGTTAGGGCCCGGGACTTGGTTATGGGTGGTAGAAATGGCTCATTCGTAGGAACCATGAGCCTTTAGTTCCACTCGTTGCCTTTGTGAAAAGTCGGGTAGGCTTCTGAGCTTGGGATCTAACGGGCAATAGGACGACTCGTTTCTTCTCCCAATGAGCCGTCCTATGCCTTGTTGGTTCCCCTGAAGGAAATATGTTGAGATGACAATGAATCAGACAACCGCCCATTGGAGGTGACCACGATCCATTGTCTGGGTCTTTTTGCAAGAAAATTTTCTAGTTTCCCTTGGTTTTTCTTGCAAGGTCTAAGTTTGGTCTAGGAAAATTTTGGGGTGTTACAATATCTTCCCCTTGGGATCATTCATCCCCGAATAAAGGCTGAAACTGTTGGAAAACTAGGAAAAGAGCTAAAATTCCCAGACTGAGACTATAAGCTGGTTTCTGAAGGAGTAACTGACTCTGAACTGACTTAACCATGCTAACAGAGTTTATGCAACTAGAATGCACATAGAAAATCTGAATAGAATTGATGAGTACGGAACAGAATAGAGTACCGCGGAGGAATTTAGTACCTGATGCTGGAACTGAACTGGAAGGTAATAAGTGGGGGTATCGGGCCTTCATGTCTGCTTCTATCTCCTATGTGGCTCACACAACTAGCTAGTTCCTCCACAAGATTTTCACCAAAGCGACTTCCTTGTTTCTCTGCTTATGAACCTAGCAGTCAGGGATCTGAATTGGGACCTCTTCATAACAGAGACTTACTTCCTTGTTTCTCTTCTTATGAACCTAACAGTTAGGGATCTGAACTGGGACCTCTTCATAACAGAGAGTATCTTTTATTCCCACATTGTCTAGTGGCACACCTGAAGTTGGATCACCAATTCACTTCTTCAATATTGACACATGGAAGACTGGGTGCACAGATACTAACGCTGGAGGTTGTTCTAACTCATATGCCACACTGCCAATTCGCTTCAGAATTATATAGGGTCCCACATATCTCGGAATGAGTTTTTCTTTCTTCCCAAACCTCATCACCCCTTTCATTGGTGAAATTTTCAGATAAAACCCAATCATACACTACAAACTCTAACTCTTTTCTCCTCACATCAGCATAGGACTTCTGTTGGCTTTGCATTGTTTTTAATCCTCCTGATAAGTAGCACCTTCAGCATAGCTTTATCAGGTCCATGAAAGTTGAGGGGGGCACTAGTTAGTCCGAAGCACATAACCAAAAATTCGTAGTGACCAGATCGAGTTTTGAAAGTTGTTTTCGGTATGTCACATTCTATGACCCTTAGCTGATGCTACCCTAATGTCACACCCCGCTTTGGGGGGTATGACTGGCACCTAGTGCCCTACTAGGACCTGAACTGCTAGACTACTGATCCTAAGCACATCTGGTGCCTGGCTGGCTCTAACTCAGATTCAGGGAAACAACGGGCTATATAACAGCTGTAAATACAGCCTCCGGCCTACTAGGCCTATAGCCACCTGTACCTATAATAGTAGCTAACCAGAAACACACTCGTAATAAGGAACCTATGCGGGCCGATAAGACCACCATGCTGTCTAGTTATCTGCATCTCAACAATGGAATACTGAATAACTACGTGACCGACAAGGTCACCACTACTGACTGGATAAGGCCTCACAAGTCCAACATAAACTGAAATGCTAGATAGCTATAACAAACAACACGGCCTCACACGACAGGCTCAACTGACCATAGGGAAATATATACAGTCTGCAGCCTCTAGGAATACTGATAATATGGTCGGGACAGGGCCCCGGCCTACCCATGCTGTATAATAAAAGAAAAAGGATAAACCTCTAGCTATCTAGCTCCGGATGACTGGAGCTGATGACCCCGTAAGCTGGCTGGAATCACGAGGTATCGGCCCCTCGTCTATGAGTACCTGCAGGCAAGTAATGCAGCGCCCCAAACGGACGTCAGTACCGCTGGTACTGAGTATGTAAAACAACAACTGAATGATATCTGAAAACAACAATACAACTGATGGAACTGAAATAGAAAGGAATAGACTAAACTAACTGAAAATGTAAAGCTATGCCTACTCTCAACTATGCTGGAAGGAGTAGGAGTCATACCTGGAAATGTATCGCTCTATTGTCGATCTACTCGTATCTAGTGTAACGTGGCATAACATAACATAACATAGCATAGCACACACAAACCTTACCCGGCCCCCATAAGCCGGGAGGTACAATCAACACGCAATCTATAACCCTACCCAGGTTGTCCCATCTCCTATAATAACTATAAGCATCCTGCCGATCCCCTGGGTATGCACTTGGGCTTGCTAAGCCCCTGACTATAATTGTACCTGAGTCCGGAGGACTCCTGCATCAACACCCCGGGCGTACCCGCTTGACGGGGGTGTATAAAGGCCGACCAAGGCACAATATGGGGAAACAAGCATCCCATCTTTGTCCCTTGTGGGACGGCATGCCACTCCACAAAGCGACGTATCCTCGTCCTTTGGCGGACGAGTCGATACAGCTATTAACCCTGGGGCAGTCATGAATGCTAGGTAATCCATCCCAAGATAATACAGTGGTCTCAACTAATAATACTAACTACGTATACCGCATGCTGAGGCTAGTGATGATAATGTATCTATACATACTATATTCTGACTAGTGATAGTGATATGTATGTATTTAATACATGCCGAGACTGATAATGGTATATATGTAATCATGTTGTCATACTGTGCTGAGTCTAATGTTGAACAAGGTATAGTTTTTCTGCTGGGAATCATGCTGTATAACTGAGTTTCATAGCAACCTGATTTACTATTTCCAACATGCTTCCTAAACTTCATTTTAGGCTACCATTCTATTTCTGAAATACCTTACAGGAACTTATATTGCTTTACTAAGTTTCAACTGAACACGGTAATATCCTAACATACTTTACTAAATCACATACTGGGCATGCTGTACAGTTCCTAACACTTTGTATTAGAATTTATATTGTGCTAGCAAGTTTCACACTATACATAACATGATGCTTCCAATATCGTACTAATATTCATACTAAACATAACACTCGACTTCTGAAACATTCTACTGGCCTTTGAACTATTTTACTATATTGAGACTACTAACTTGCCGAGGAAACTAGCTTTACATACCATTGTTTCTGATTTCCCGACTAACTGGCGCAGCTCGGTTAGTATTTTGGCTATTTCTCCCAACTGCATTCATATATACGTCAATTAGCACTAAATATAGCATTATTATGAAAGACGACGTCACTTTCAATATAATTATAGCCTAAATTTAGGCCTATCAAAAGACGGTCAAAAACTTGCTATTTTTCAGATGTCCAGAAGGGAGAAGTATTCACTTCATAGCTAGGAACACATAGACACTAGTTTGGAGCAATTCCACTTACCTTAGCCCGGTAGCACGACAATTCGTCGGCCGTATTTCGGCAAAACTAAATCCGTAGGAATGCTCCCTGCTGCTAAATACCTCAGTATCCGGAGTTAATTTAAGTTTAGACTACATTTGGCAGCATAATCGACGATTATAATATCAACCCTCTTCGTCTCTCTCTGTTTCCTCACGAGTTCTGGAAATTATTTGGTGGAAAAATGAGATTAAAACTGAAGTGGGGCTTTATATACTTGGGCCTGGACAGCCCCAACGTGTCACAGAGCCAACGCGGAGTCTCCACCTCCATGACACATTGCCATCGCGGAGGGGCTCTGCCCTGGCACCTTCCGTGATGGTTCGACAGGTTTCCCGTCCGATCTTTTCCCGGGCCTTTCTCTAGCAAGTATGGCTTCCAAATATGCTTAACCAACATGCGAATAGGCCATCCAAGTGTCGGAAATCTTACGGGGTATAACATTCTCCCCCCCTTAAGAACATTCGTCCTCGAATGGAAACTGCTATCTAGAGGACTTCTTGACTTACTTATTTAGAAAAATTTCGGCAGAGTTTCCCCTATAATATGGACTATACCAAAAACCTGAAACGCAGAAAAGTCCAATACAGGTGCTGCACACAATACTTTAAGATTCACTGGATAGCTAAGTATCAATCTTTCTCATTTATTCATACGCAACTATAAGGTATTGCATAAGTAATAATACGGACATACCTGTCGCCTAACTAGGCCTGTAATAAGTGAGGATATCTAGTCTTCATATCTTCCTCTGCCTCCCAAGTCATCTCCTCTCAGTTCCTGTTACGCCACAATACCTTGACAGAAGCAATATCTTTAGTCCTCAATTTGCGAATCTGTCTGTCTAGGATAGCTACTGAAACCTCTTCATAGGACAGCTCTTCTATAACCTGGATATCCTGGACTAGGACTGCTCTGGATGGGTCTCCTATGCATTTCCTCAGCATAGATACATGGAAGACCGGATGAACGGATTCCAATTCTGGAGGCAAGTTCAACTCATATGCAGTCTATCCTTCGACGAATATGATAAGGCCCAACAAACCTCGGGCTGAGCTTACCTTTCTTGTCGAATCTCATCACCCCTTTCATCAGAGATACTTTCAGAAATACCTAGTCATTTACATCGAACTCCAGGTTCCTGCGCCGTACATCTGCATATGATTTCTGGCGACTCTGTGCAGTCAATAGGTGTTCTCTGATAAGCTTTACTTTCTCTGAATGATGTCTGGCCCAATCATCGCCAATTCTCCTATTTCAAACCAGCCAACCGGTGATCTGCACTTCCATCCGTATAACGCCTCAAAGGGCGCCATCTGAATAGCTGAGTGATAGCTATTATTATAAGCAAACTCGATTAGGGGAAAATGCTTGTCCCAGCTACCTCCAAAATCTAGCACACACGCCCGTAGCATGTCCTCGAGCGTATGAATAGTGCGCTCAGCCTGTCCATCTGTTTAAGGGTGGAATGCTGTGCTCAAGTTAATCTGCGTTCCCAGACCCCTCTGAAATGATTGCCAAAATCTAGCCGTAAACTGTGCTCCTCTGTCTGAAATAATGGATACCGGTACTCCATGCAACCTGACTATTTCCTGGATATACAACTCTGCATAATCTTCGGCCCAAAAGTAGCTCTTACTGGCAGGAAATGAGCTGATTTTGTAAATCTATCAACTATCATCCATATAGAGTCATATTTGTGTCTAGTACGAGGTAATCCTGCCACAAAATCCATATTCACTGCTTCCCATTTCCGGAGAGGCACAGCTATGTCCTGAGTCAAACCGCCTGGTTTCTGATGTTTTTCTTTCACCTGTTGGCAGTTAGGACACTAGGCTACAAATTCAGCAATTTCTCTTTTCATACCTGGCCACCAGTAGTTTTCTTTGATATCATAGTACATTTTTGTCGCACCGGGGTGAAGAGAATAACGGACGTAATGTACCTCGTTCTAAATCTGCTGGCGGAGCCCTGAAACATCTGGAACACATAGGCGACCTTTACATAATAGCACTTCTTCTTCAGTTATCTGAAAATCTGGCGCTTTACCCTGCTGGATCCTATCTTTGAGCTAGATCAGGTTAGGATCCTCATATTGCCGTTCTTTCACTTCCACAACTAATGATGACACGGCGGTGTTCTGAATTACCGCTCTACCGTCCTCTGTTTCTGCTACACGAACGGCTAGGCTAGCTAACTGATGTATTTCCCTAACCAATTCCCGCTGCTCGGGCTGCAAATATGTCAAACTCCCCATGGACTTATGACTGAGAGCATCTGCTACAACATTGGCTTTCCCCGAGTGGTATAGAATATTCACTTCATAATCCTTTAACAGCTCCAGCTAGCGACGTTGCCTCAGATTCAACTCCGTCTGAGTGAAGATATACTGTAGGCTCTTGTGATCCATAAAAATATTAACATGGACGCCATACAGGTAATGCCTCCACATTTTCAAGGCGTGGATCACTGCGGCTAACTCCAGGTCATAGGTAGGGTAATTCTTTTCGTGTTTCCTCAGCTATCTGGAGGCATATGCAATCACTTTACCATGCTGCATCAACACACAACCTAACCCAACGCCTGATGCATCACAATACACCGAATAACGTTCTGTACCTTCCGGCAATGCTAACACTGGGGCGGAGGTTAATCTGTCTTTCAGTTCCTGGAAGCTCTGCTCGCATGCCTCTGTCCGCTGAAACTTTGTTGCTTTCTGCGTCAGTTTAGTCAGAGGTGCTGCAATAGTCGAGAACCCTTCAACGAACCTCCTATAATATCCTGCTAATCCCAGAAAGCTACGGACTTCAGTCGGAGTGGTAGGCCTAGGCCATGATTTAACTACTTCTATTTTCTGCTTGTCAACCTGTATACCAGCATCCTACACAATATGCCCTAAAAAGGCTACTGAATTAAGCCAGAATTCACACTTAGAAAATTTAGCATATAACTGGCGGTCCCTGAGGATCTGGAGCACTATCCGCAAATGAGTTCGGTGATCTGCTTTAGAGTGAGAATACACCAGAAATGTCATCAATGAATACTATTACGAACAGGTCCAGGAAAGGTCTGAAAATACTGTTCATCAGGTCCATGAATATTACTTGGGCATTCGTTAACCCAAAGGACATGACTAGAAATTCAAAATGTCCATATTGGGTCTTGAACGCTGTCTTAGGAATATCTCTTTCACTTACTCGAACCTGGTGATATCCGGACCGCAAGTCAATCTTAGAAAATTATCTGGCCCATTGCAGCTGATCAAACAAATCATCTATTCTGGGAAGTGGATACTTGTTTTTCACTGTAACTTTGTTCAACTGCCGATAATCTATGCACATACGGAGAGAGCCATCTTTCTTCCTCACAAATAGAACTGGCGCACCCCATGGTGAAGTACTCGGCCTAATAAAATCTTTATCCAACAAGTCTTTCAGCTGCTCCTTTAATTCTCTGAGTTCTGCAGGAGCCATACGATAGGGAGGAATTGATATCGGCTGAGTGCCTGGTAACAAGTCAATAGCAAAATCTATTTCCCTTTCTGGGGGAATACCAGGTAACTCATCGGGAAACACATCAGGGAACTCGTTCACCACCGGAATAGATTGGAGCGTCGGAGATTCTGCTCGGACATCCTGAACTCTGACCAGGTGGTAAATACATCCCTTAGATATCAATTTCCTCGCCTGAAGGTAGGAAACAAACCTACCTTTTGGCATAGCGGTGCTGCTCTTCCATTCCCGCACTACTTCTCCTGGAAAGTGGAATCGGACCGTCTTGGTCCAACATTCAACATTGGCAAAGCACGACACTAACCAATCCATACCCATTATGGCATCGAAGTCTATCATTTCTAACTCGACCAAATCTATTGTGGTCTGACGGTCAGCAACCTCTACTGTACACCCTCAGTAAATTCTGCTAGCTACAATAGTGTCACCGACGGGCGTGGATACTGAAAAGGGCTGCTGCAATAATTCTGGTGCAATATTGAACTTTCATGCCACAAATGGAGTAATATAGGACAAAGTAGATCCTGGATCAATCAATACATAAGCAGGGTGTGAGCAGATAGTTATCATACCTGTCACAACATCAGGTGACACTTCTGAATCCTGCCTCCCCGGTAAAGCATATGTGCGGCTTGGACACGCACCCACACTGGAGGCCCCTGATCTGCCCCGACCCCTGCCTGCTGAAACTGAGGGCCTGCGCCCTACCGGGGATGCTGTAGCTCGTGACCCTGCGGATGCCCTATCCTGTCTATCCCGATCCTCCTGACCTCTGGCTGGGCAATCTCTCATTAAATGGCCCTCTTGGCCACAAATATAACATCCGGTGGAGCCATACCTGCATGCTTTAGAATGGCGTCGGCTGCATATAGGGCAAAGTGGTAAGGTATACCTACTCTGCTCCACCCTCCTCTGTAATGGTGAATCTGCAATCTGTAAGCCTCTACCGGTCGCTGACTGCCCCCTGCGGCTAAATCTACCCCTCTACGGCTGTGGTGGAGGCGGGGGCCTGGGCGGCCTGTCCAACAATCATGGCCTAGGTCCTCCCCGAGCCTCCCTCTGTAACTCAACTGGTCTGTCCCTGTGGAACTATTCCTGATTGGTCCTCCTGATCTCCCGATGTCGTTGCCTGATGCCCTCAATATTCTGGGCAAATGCCTGAACTCGGGCAATATCCATGTCCTCTCGCAGTGTGGCCGTAATACAAGTCTCAACATATACTAATTTCAACCCCATGATAAAGCGGTGTACTCTGGATGCCATGGTATCAACAAAGGCCGGTGCGTACCGGGCCAAAGAGTCAAACCGCAAGGCGTATTCCTGAACACTCATGGCCCCCTGCTCTAGATGTAGGAACTGGTCCACCCGGGCCTGTCGAATATCCCACGGCAAATAGTGATCCAGAAAAGCTCCTGAGAAGCTGGACCAGGTCGGAGGGGAAACATCTCCCCCTCGGGACCTTTCCCAGCTTTCATACCATAATACGGCGATGTCCCGTAACCGGAATGCTGCCAACTCAATCAATTTTGTAGGCGTGGCATGCATAACCCTGAAAATTCTCTGCATTTGATCTAGAAAATCCTGGGGACAGTGTTCGATTTAAGTGTGGGGTGGGGAGTAGTTAGGTGCTGGGGCTGGGTTGGTTTGCTTGTATGTTTTTCCTCTGTTTGTTTATGTTTATGTTGCCCTGTGGTTGTGAAGTGCAAAGTGCAAACTGCCCTGTATTTGTACAAAATTGTGGTAATTGATGTGTGTTGTGAAATGTTGTGGTTGCCAGCTAAGTCTGTAAAAATTTTTGTAAATATTTTCTTCATTTAATTTTTTTTCTCTATCGAAATGATCGATATTTTTAAAATTTTGCGAAAATATTTTGTACATATTAAAATACTTTGTAAATATTTTTCCATCGAAATGATCGATGTTTTGCAAAAATTTTCAATTTTTATTTTTGGGTTTCTCGGAGTTTGTTTTCAGTTCTTTTACCGAGAATAGTCCCATTGAACCGAAGTCATAGTTAGTGACCGTTCCCTATGATGGATGGATGACGACCGTCTTAAGGGAAATGTAGTCGGTAGGAGTAGTGATTTCAATTTATTTTCAGTTTTTTTTCTTGGGTGGATTGCATCACGGAACCTGTAGTTACTATATGGTTGTGAAATTTTGGTTGCGTGTTGTAATTGATATTCAATATGGAAAAGTGATTCGGATGAAAGCATGCAATTTTGTAAATATGTTGAGATACCTAGGCTATAGAATTCGATTCGGTGTGATTGAGGCTTAATATTGAATTCATGTAATTGGCTAATTAAAGAGTCTGTGAATGCATCTTGAATCGAGCATGTGCATAAAGTGTGAAGTGAGGTATTGTTATTCCATGCTATTGTGAAGTGTCTAGAACTTGCCTGGTGTGTGTACAAAATGAAATGAAGGAGGTGTAGTGTTGGAAAGGATGTAGGCATTTCTTTGTTATTAACCAAGAGTTTCTATTTTTTTCTTGTCATACTCTACCTTTTTATGTGATTGTATACCCTAGTCAGCCCGTTGAGCCTTTAGCCGATTATTTCTTTCTTTTGTCCAAAAATGTATAAACTAAGCTTAATTCTTTCTTTTCATTAGCCGTAAAGTCTATACAAAACTCTTAAGCGCTTAAGAAGAACAAAAAAAGATTTTTCCCAAAGTGTCAAAGAGTGAGAATGGTGAAAAGAAAAAGCAAAGTAGAGTGAGGAAAGAAAAGAAAAGGTTGAAGAGGCACTTGTTATAATGAAATGATAATGAAGGTGCATGAAAAACCTTTGTTGTTGTGTCAAGTGTGTTTGATGAAATGGGCCATACAAAAGTAAACCAGCGTGAATGGGATGATGAAAAAAGAAAAGAGAGAAACAACGTCCATGAGTTGATGGGAATGTGTTGAAAAGGCGCTTAATGATGCTAGTGGCTATTATTGGCTAATCCAATATGTACTAGTTCCATAGCTTCCATTACAAACCATTAAAGTCCTACGTGATCTTACATTGCATTTCTTTATATTAGTGGAGTAATACACTAAGGGCAGGCTTATGGGTCATGACATGATGCATGTGAATTCTTTTGGGAGAGAGAGTGAAATTAATTTCTACATGCCCCTACTTGAATGTTTGTGTGTCACATGAACAAAAAGGGGAAGATTCTCTTGAGTTGTGAGGGCACATGCTTGATGAAAGATTGATTTTCGTGTCGGATATCTTGATTAGCTTATTTGCATGAGTTCGCCGATATTGAGGGTCGATTCTTAAAGTCTAGGAAGTCTTGATGTATTAAAGGTCATTGAATTTTTAAGACCATGCATGTTTTCTTGATGATTTACAATATTGAATGATCGGTATGACCGTAGCGTAAGTTGTCGCACCATAGTGGCGAAGGTTGGGATGCAATTTGCATGAATTGTGTATTTGTTGTTCAAGGACGAACAAGGATTTAAGTGTGGGGTAAGTGATCTTGGACAGATTTATATGCCCAAGTGATGCTCAAACGTATCATTTTCGTCTTGTTTATTGTGCAATGTGTATACATTTTCATGTAATTGGTAATAAAATGTGAATTTATACTAACCAACATGATTAGCATTGTTTTGTAGGAAAAATATGATTTTGAGGAGCTAAAAAGCATGTTGGAACAATATCGGAGTTGGACTTGGATTCGAGCACGAAAAAGGCAGTGGATTGCACCAATTAAAGGGGCTCCGCGATGGAGCCGTGTCACGCTACCATCGCGGAGGCATTCCGCCTGGAGGATGAATAATTTGTCAATATCCAGTGGAGCCTCGCGACAGCTCCGTGGCACGGAGGCAAGCCTCCGCGCTGCATGCCGTGCCACGTTGAAGCTTTATTCCCGGACCCCAAATTTCCAGTAAGGGTCCGCGTCCACGCCGTGTCACGGAGGCAAGCCTCCGCGTTACCCTCCGTGACACGTTTGTTGTTATTCCGGGAAAAATTCCCATTAGTATAAATAGAACACTTAGACTTATTTTTAATTAATTCAGACTTGGTGGAGCATGGACGTGGGTTACAGGCAGTTGAGGGACGAAAAAGCTCAGGGTTTTTCTCTCTTTCTTTCTTCTTTCAATCAATTGTTTGTATGATTAACACTTGTTTTAGGATGATTAATCCACAAATGAGTGGCTAATTCTCTTCCTTGCTGAGGTTATGAACAATGGTGATGAATTTTGATTATTGAATTATATGGTTTTTCATCTTCTTCTTCCATGTTGTTCTATTAATTCTTGTTTCTACTGCATTGGTGTGTGGCCGACATTAATGTACATCTAAAAAGTCCGATTTCACTCGAGAGAGCACGAAATTGGAAAGTTGTGAATTAATAGGGTATTGTTCTTAACTTTATTTGGGAAAATTGAGTTTTGATGTGCTTTCCTGATAGAAATATACTTGAAAGCCGTATTAGTCAATTTAGGAACCGAAATTGTATTGCTAGGTCATAAATTGCATTTGATCATAGAAATGTAGACGGATGGTTTATGATTCTTAAGTGAGATTAAATACGAGAGTTTTAATCTCTTGGCTAATGTTCTTGGCTAGTAACAGGAAGAGAAGATTAACCAAATTATGATTATAATCAAGTTCATTACTTGTTCTTAACCTTGGCATGCTCATATCCATAGTTTCAATTCAAAGTAGATATTTGTTAATAGTTTTAGTATATAATTTATAAACAAATTAATTAACTTTTGGTTACTTTGTTGTCAGCATATATAGAAGTAAGATAGAATATAGTATACTTGAGCAATTTTTACTTATCTAGAGTCTCCTTGGTTCGATACTTGGCTTACTTAAGCCAGTTACTACTTGTTTGACCACGTGCACTTGCGTGTCGGTTTTTAACCCCTAACAAACGTACCGAACAAGTTTTTGGCGCCGTTGCCGGGGAAACTAGGCAATTGGTGAAATTGTGTTAAGTGTAAATTTACTGTATTTTTATTTTATTGTCTTAAGTGTTGACAACTTGGTCTTAGCCTGTATTTTGCAGACTTGATTTCTGTCAACACTGGCAAAGGACAAGGAGCTGGTGGAATCTTATATAGAGCCTGAACGTGAATTTCATAGTAAACGCAGAGAAGCTCTACAAAAGAAGCTGCAGTTGCTCAGACAGACTATTATGGAGCAACAAAATCCACCGGTTGTGAGGGCAGTGTTAGTGCCCGAAGAAGCAGCAGCAAGGCCGGTTCGCGAGGTGGCAATCCCACATGCCAACAATGTACATTCAAGTATCCGCAAACCAGAGCCTGGAGGGAGATTTGAACTCAAGCAGAATATGGTGCAACTGTTGCACACAAGCGGGCAATTTACCGGTCTCCCTCATGAAGACCCACAACAACATCTCCAAAACTTTTTGGAGATAAGTGACACTTATATACCCGCTGGAGTGTCACCTGATTATGTTCGGCTCACACTATTTCCGTTCTCATTACTTGGTGAAGCCAAGAGGTGGTTAAAAGCTGAGCCACCAAATTCTATCTCAACGTGGGATGATCTAGCACGGAAGTTCTTGATAAGATTTTTTCCCTCTGGTAAAACAGCCAGACTTAGAAGTCAAATTCTAAGTTTCAAACAGAGGGAGGGGAAAAATTTGTATCAAGCCTGGGAAAGATTTAAATCCATGTTGCGGGACTATCCTCATCATCATCAGTCCAATGAGGTGTTGGTACACACATTTATTGAGGGTTTGGAACCCCATACTAAAATTTTGTTAGACTCAGCAGCTGGAGGGCAAGCGCTGGAAAAGACTTATGAGGAGTTGTACACTTTGCTAAACCGGATTTCACAGGGCAATCTAGAATGGAATGCTGATTCATCACGAGGTGGAGCAAGGAAAGCAGCGGGAGTGCTTGAAGTGGATGGATTTACAGCTATCGCTGCACAGATAGCTGCCTTGCAGAATCAGTTGAACAACCACTTCAGCAACATGAATTTGAACCAGCCTTCAGCTTCAGTCAATGCGGTCCAGCAAATGTGGTGTGAAGTGTGTGGAAGCAGTGAGCACTCAGCTGAGTGCTGTGGAGCAAATCCTGATTCTGTTAACTTTGTGGGCAATGCACAAAGAAATCAGCAGCAGTTTGGTAGCGGCTACAACTCAAATTGGAGGAACCATCCAAATTTTTCATGGGGTAGCAACAACCAACAAGGCCAAAGTTCGGGTCAGGGGATGCAAAGGAATCAAGGAGGGCAACAGAACTACCAATCTCAATTCAGAAATCACAATGCCCCTCCTCCACCACCATCACCTAGTATTGAGGAGATGTTCAAGACCATGATCGCTAATCAGGCGCAATTGCAGGCTGACTATGTTAAATTGGCAGCCGAAGTGAAAACTAATCAATTAGCGACCAAGGCTCTTGAGTATCAATTTGGGAAATTTGCTAGTGCCCAAAACACAAGGCCCAGAGGAGGACTGCCTAGCGACACGGATCCAAATCCGAAGCAGGTAAATGCATTGACCACAAGGAGTGGTTTGCAGTTGAAGGAGGTGGAACCAGAAAGACCACCTCAAAAGTCAGGAGCAGCAGATGTTGAGGGGGAGCAAACTTCGGATAGGGGGAAGACCAAAGAAGCAGAATCAGAAAGACCTCCACCCCCGTTCCCTCAACGACTCAAGAAACACAAGGAGGAGGCGTGTTTCAAGAAATTTATGGAGGTGCTTAAACAGGTACATGTTAATTTACCTCTTGTTGATGTCTTGCAGGGAGTGCCAAAATATGCCAAATATATTAAAGACATCGTGGCCAACAAAAGTCGTTTGACTGAGTATGCCACGGTGGCTTTGACGGAGGAATGCACTTCCCGGATTCAAAATAGACTGCCCACGAAGCTAAAAGACCTGGAAGTTTTACTATCCAGCTTACTATTGGGCAGAGTATCTGAGCTCGTGGATTGTGTGACTTGGGGGAGAGCATAAATCTGATGCCATCTTCGGTATTCAGAAAGTTAGGTCTAGGGAGTCCTACACCTACAACCGTAATCTTGCAGTTGGCAGACAGATCCTTAGCTAGGCCGGATGGCATTGTTGAGGATGTGCTTGTGCAAGTGGGATCCCTCATTTTCCCGGTAGATTTTATTATTCTAGATTTTGAACCAGACGCGGAAGTCCCATTTATTTTGGGACGACCCTTCTTGGAACCGGGAAAGCATTAATCGACGTGGCTGAGGGTCAACTTACAATGCAAGCACATGACAAGGTAGAGGTGTTCGATGTGTACAAAGCATCCAAGCTCCCGATGGTGAATGAAGAACTCTCGGTGATCAATGTAATTGATCATGGGAATGCTAAACAAATGAATGATTCCCGAGAGTTGATAGGAAGACCACCGAATAAGGGTGAGCACTCCTGGGGGGAGGACAATGATCGTGAGAAATCATCCATCACCCTAGCGGACAATTGAGCATAAAGGACGTCGAGCCGGGATGGTAAACCAGGCGCTGCACGGGAGGCAACCCGTGAAATATATTTTTTTCTTTTATTTTGTAAAGTGTAAATAGATTTTATTTTATTTTTCTTTTTCTTGATTTAGTACAAAATTTTTGTTTTAGTTAGTATTATTTTATTTTAGTTTTTGAAATCTAGTAATCTAACCAAGTTTGTTTAGTGAAATGATTTTCAGGTGAAACGGAGAAAAATGTGCACGGAATCGTGAAGGAAAAGGCGAGGTATGAAAAAAATGAATAAAATGCAGAGACAGTGAGCTAGGGCGATAGCTCCGTGTCACGGAGGAGGACCTCCGCGTTACCCTCCGTGACACGTTGAAGTGTAAAATGGAATTTTCAAAAATTCCAGAGGGCTATCGCGATGGCTCCGTGTCATGGAGGCAGTGCACTGCGATGCACTCCGTGACACGTTGCCCTATAATTTGTGATGGGTCACACCAGGTTGCCGGGTGACCCGCGTGTTTTCTTCATTTTAAACCCCGATTTTACCCCTTTTTCCCTCATTTTCTCACTTCTCCGCGACCAAACACCCGAAATTCCCTCCCCCATCAACGTGCCACGGTATAAAGCAAAGAAATTATCGAGTTTTCTTCGGTTCTTCAACTACGAGGTATGTTTTCCTATTCTCTCTCAAGTTTTTGTCAAATTTATTCGAAATTAAGCATGGGAGGTGAGATAAATCACCCTAAGTCAAAATTTAGCATGAAATTGAGTTATTCCTTGATTGATAAATGTTTGGAATGTTGTAATGAGCGTTTGAACTTGTCGATTGCGTGAATGATTCGAATTTGCTTGCGAATTAAAATTCTAGGGCTTGGTTGTTGAATTCGAAATGGGTAACTTGGTAAATTTGTGAATTATGTGTCGGGTTGTATGTATTGAATGAGATAAGTCATTGTAAAAATTGTTTGAATGTAATAGACGACGAATTCTCGGATTTTGGGAAAATGTTGAAAATTGTTCAAATTGGGTTGATTATATAGGTTCATATGTATATATTATTTTTGTTGTTGTTTTTGTTTTGTTGTTTTTCATTGCTAAGTGTGATGGTTGAATTGCTAGTGATGGTAGTGATTGGGATTAGCTGTATGAAGTCTGAGTAGTACGCTAAAGTTATACCGTCGAATTTTTCTTTGCAAACGCACTAAGCATGAATTGTATAGTTGTTAGTTTTTGGTGTAAATAAAGTTATTCTTGCCGTAGTATCATAACCGTAGCTAAGGACTAAGTGTGGCGTAAACTTAGCTTAACCCGAACTTAGCTGAAGTTAATCTTCATTTAGCTTGACATTGCGCTTGTTTATTGGTGTTGACAGGTACAATGGCAAGTAGGCAGGATAAGGGTAAAGGTGCATCTACTTCAGGCACCGGGAGAAAACGACTTATATTGGGCACAGCAGTCCCAGCTGCACCAGCAGTTCCGCGCGGCCAGCACCGCCAATACGGAAGGAGGTGGGCAACCAATGAAGGGAAGAAGTGGTATGCCAAACACAAGGAGAATAAATACTTCCCCGAGGGGCATATTGCATGGGAACCACTAGCACAGGAGTTCCCCCGCATAGTGCAAAGGATCGAGGCAGCTGGGCTCAGCTTCATATTTTAGGAGCCCAAGGAATGCAACCTACATCTAGTCCGGGAGTTCTATGCAAATTGGAACCCGGCAATCAGAAGCCACACAATCAAGATCAGAGGGCAGATTGTCACTCTGGAACCCCAGCAATTAAATGCCATCATCGGAGCGCGGGACACAGACGCCCACGTTCTCCGCCAGCTGAACATCACCCCACTATATGCCGATATCAGACGCACACTGTGTGGGGCTCGATCCACAGCCAGATAGAGAAGACATAAGGAGAGGGGTTACCACCAGACTCTGTCGTATTCTCAAATGAACAGGGAGGCCTGAATCTGGCTGAAGATAGTCTGTTCGTGCCTAATCCCAGGGGTGCACATGACTGATGTGACCCGGGACCGTGTCTGCCTGGTGTATGCCCTGATGAAAGGGCTGGAGATTAATGTTGGGGAGGTCATCATATCCGCCATGAAGAGAGCCCGACTACACCAGGGCCACAGGTATGGGTTCGGAAGACTTATCACCACCTTTCTTCGGGGCCTCGACGTCGAGGAAGAGGCTTTGGATTACATGCCGCAGTTGGAGCGGAGGGCCCTTGATGTGACGTAAACTAAGGCCCCCGACACCACACACGGGCCAGTGCTGACGCTTGGCGAGCGACATGCTCGTGACGACCAGTACATGGCACGGATGTTTGGAATGCAAATGCTCTAGCTTCGGATTGGTGGGAGACCAGCCACTGAGGAGGAGCTATGGCAGCTCGAGCTGGATTACCCGTTTGGCGAAAATGCCCGAGCTCTATGCCGAGTGGGGCCAGCCTTTGTAGAGCCCACTGACGATGATGTCCCCACGGACGAGGAGACACGTCGGGAGGACTCCGATGTGGAGTCCGATGACGACGATGGAGGTGACTCGGACATGGGCGATGAAGCAGCAGCACCTGATGAAGAAGTCGAATATTTTGACTGATCAGGGAGTTCCACCACCCAATTTTGTGATTTTTTAATTTTTGTGAACACTGGGGACAGTGTTCGATTTAAGTGTGGGGTGGGGAGTAGTTAGGTGTTGGGGCTGGGTTGGTTTGCTTGTATGTTTTTCCTCTGTTTGTTTTGTATGTTTATGTTGCCCTGTGGTTGTGAAGTGCAAAGTGCAAACTGCTCTATATTTGTACATAATTGTGGTAATTGATGTGTGTTGTGAAATGTTGTGGTTGCCAGCTAAGTCTGTAAAAAATTTTGTAAATATTTTCTTCATTTAATTTTTTTTCTCTATCGAAATGATCGATATTTTTAAAATTTTGCGAAAATATTTTGTACATATTAAAATACTTTGTAAATATTTTTCCATCGAAATGATCGATGTTTTGCAAAATTTTTCAATTTTTATTTTTGGGTTTCTCGGAGTTTGTTTTCAGTTCTTTTACCGAGAATAGTCCCATTGAACCGAAGTCATAGTTAGTGACCGTTCCCTATGATGGATGGATGACGACCGTCTTAAGGGAAATGTAGTCGGTAGGAGTAGTGATTTCAATTTATTTTCAGTTTTTTTTCTTGGGTGGATTGCATCACGGAACCTGTAGTTACTATATGGTTGTGAAATTTTGGTTGCGTGTTGTAACTGATATTCAAAATGTAAAAGTGATTCGGATGAAAGCATGCAATTTTGTAAATATGTTGAGATACCTAGGCTGTAGAATTCGATTCGGTGTGATTGAGGCTTAATATTGAATTCATGTAATTGGCTAATTAACGAGTCTGTGAATGCATCTTGAATCGAGCATGTGCATAAAGTGTGAAGTGAGGTATTGTTATTCCATGCTATTGTGAAGTGTCTAGAACTTGCCTGGTGTGTGTACAAAACGAAATGAAGGAGGTGTAGTGTTGGAAAGGATGTAGGCATTTCTTTGTTATTAACCGAGAGTTTCTATTTTTTTCTTGTCATACTCTACCTTTTTATGTGATTGTATACCCTAGTCAGTCCGTTGAGCCTTTAGCCGATTATTTCTTTCTTTTGTCCAAAAATGTATAAACTAAGCTTAATTCTTTCTTTTCATTAGCCGTAAAGTCTATACAAAACTCTTAAGCGCTTAAGAAGAACAAAAAAAGATTTTTCCCAAAGTTTCAAAGAGTGAGAATGGTGAAAAGAAAAAGCAAAGTAGAGTGAGGAAAGAAAAGAAAAGGTTGAAGAGGCACTTGTTATAATGAAATGTCAAGTGTGTTTGATGAAATGGGCCATACAAAAGTAAACCAGCATGAATGGGATGATGAAAAAAGAAAAGAGAGAAACAACATCCATGAGTTGATGGGAATGTGTTGAAAAGGCGCTTAATGATGCTAGTGGCTATTATTGGCTAATTCAATATGTACTAGTTCCATAGCTTCCATTACAACCCATTAAAGTCCTACGTGATCTTACATTGCATTTCTTTATATTAGTGGAGTAATACACTAAGGGCAGGCTTATGGGTCATGACATGATGCATGTGAATTCTTTTGGGAGAGAGAGTGAAATTAATTTCTACATGCCCCTACTTGAATGTTTGTGTGTCACATGAACAAAAAGGGGAAGATTCTCTTGAGTTGTGAGGGCACATGCTTGATGAAAGATTGATTTTCATGTCGGATATCTTGATTAGCTGATTTGCATGAGTTCGCCGATATCGAGGGTCGATTCTTAAAGTCTAGGAAGTCTTGATGTATTTGATCTTGGGCAGATTTATATGCCCAAGTGATACTCAAACGTATCATTTTTACCTTGTTTGTTGTGCAATGTGTATATAATATCATGTATTTGTTAATAAAATGCGAATTTATACTAACCAACATGATTAGCATTTGTTTTGCAGGATAATGTGATTTTTAAGAGCTAAAATGCGTGTTGGAACTATGTCGGAGTTGGACTGGGATGCGAGCGTGGAAAAGACCTTGGATGGCACATTTTACACTAGCTCCGCGATGGAGCCGTGCCATGCTGCCATCGCGGTAGCACACTGCCTGGAGAGGAAATTAATTGGCAGATTCCAGTGAGGCCTCGCGACAGCTCCGTGGCACGGAGACAGGACTCCGCGATGGCCTCCGTGCCACGTTGAGGCCAATTATCCGGACCCTGCAATTTCCAGAGAGGGTCCGCGTCCACGCCGTGTCACGGAGGCAGTGCTCCGCGTTGGCCTCCGTGACACGTTGCTTGTTATTCCGGGAAACATTTCCCACTAGTATAAATAGCACACTTAGGTTTATTTTTAATCAAGTTTTTAGTTTTTAGACTAAGTTCAGAAGTGGAGAGCAGGAACGTGGGTTTGTGGCAGTTGAAGAATAGAAAAGCTAAGAGTTTTCTTCTCTTCCTTTCTTCTTTCCTTCAATTGTATGCATGATTTACACTCATTTTAGGATGATTAATCCAAGAATGAGTGGCTAATTTCCTTCTTTGCTGAGGTTTTCAACTTGTGTAATGAATTTTGGTGATAATTGATATGGTTTCTTCTTCTTATTGCATGTTGTTCTATTAATTCTTGTGCTTACTACATTATTGATTGGCCACCATTAATGTATATCTAAAAAGTCCAATTTCACTCGAGAGAGCACGAAATTGGAAAGTTGTGAATTAATAGGGTATTGTTCTTAACTTGATTTGGGAAAATTGGGTTTTGATGTGCTTTCTTGATAGAAATATACTTGAAAGCCGTATTAGTCAATTTAGGAACCGGAATTGTAGTGCTAGGTCATAAATTGCATTTGATCACAGAAATGTAGACAGATGGTTTATGATTCTAAAGTGAAATTAAATACGAAAGTTTTAATTTCTAGGCAACGTTCTTGGCTAGCAACATGAAGAAGAGGATGACTAAATTATCATGATTATCAAGTTCATTACTCGTTCTTAACCTTGGCATGTGCGTATCCATTGTCTAAATTCTAAAGTAAATAATTGTTATTAATTGTAGTATATAAATAGTTTAGAAACAAAAACTCACTCAACTCTTGGTTGGATTGTTGTTAACATAGTTAGGGATAGAATAGAAATATAGTAAACTAGGCAGTTTTACATATCTAGAGCAGCCTCCTTGGATCGATACTTGGCTACTTAGCCACTTTATTACTTGTTTGACCACGTGCACTTGCGTGTCGGTTGATAATATTTAATACCAACCCAAGCAGTACAAGCCGCGAACAAGTTCTTGGCGCCGTTGCCGGGGAGGCTAGGCGATTTGTAAAATTGTGTTTAGTGTAAATTTGTTGTATTTGTATTTTTATTTTCTTAAGTGTTAACAACTTGGTCTTAGCCTGTATTTTGGAGATTTTTATTTCTGTGAACACTTGCAAGGGACAAGGAGCTGGTGGAATCTTACTTAGAGCCAGAACGTGAATTGCACAGTCAACGTAGAGAAGCTCTTCGGAAGAAGCTGCAGTTGCTTAAACAGTCTATGATGGAGCAACCAAATCCACCAGCTGTGCGGGCTGTGTTAGTGCCCGAGGAAGTAGCAGCCAGGCCGGTTCGCGAGGTGGCAATCCCACACGCTAATAATGTACATTCCAGCATCCGCAAACCAGAGCCTGGAGGGAGATTTGAGTTAAAGCAAAATATGGTGCAACTTTTGCACACTAGCGGGCAGTTTACCGGTCTCCCTCACGAAGATCTGCAACAACATCTCCAGAACTTTTTGGAGATAAGTGACACTTACATACCCGCTGGAGTGTCACCTGATTATGTTCGTCTCACCTTATTTCCATTTTCCTTACTGGGTGAAGCCAAGAGGTGGTTAAAAGCTGAACCACCCAACTCCATATCAACGTGGGATGATCTTGCAAGGAAGTTTTTGATCAGATTTTTCCCTTCAGGTAAAACAGCTAAACTTAGAAGTCAGATTCTAAGTTTTAAACAGAGGGAAGGAGAAAATCTATATCAAGCCTGGGAAAGATTCAAATCCATGTTGCGGGACTGTCCTCATCATCATCAGTCAAATGAGGTGTTGGTCCACACTTTTATTGAGGGTTTGGAACCCCACACTAAAATTTTGTTAGACTCAGCAGCTGGAGGGCAAGCGCTGGAGAAGACTTATGAGGAGCTGTACACTTTGCTCAACCGAATTTCACAAGGCAATCCGGAATGGAATGCAGATTCTTCAAGAGGTGGAGCAAGGAAAGCAGCGGGAGTGCTTTAAGTGGATGGATTCACAGTTATCGCTGCACAGATAGTTGCTTTGTAAAATCAGTTAAACACTCACTTCAGCAATATGAATTTGAACCAGCCGTCAGCCTCAGTCAATGCAGTCCAACAGATGTGGTGTGAAGTGTGTGGTAGTAGTGAGCATTCAGCTGAATGCTGTGGTGCAAATCCTGATTCTGTCAACTTTGTGGGCAATGCACAGAGGAATCAACAGCAGTTTGGCGGTGGCTACAACTCGAATTGGAGGAATCATCCAAATTTTTCGTGGGGTAGCAACAATCAACAAGGTAAAGGTTCAGGGCAGGGTATGCACAGAAACCAAGGAGGGCAACAAGGCTATCAGAATCAGTTCAGAAATCACAATGCCCCTCCTCCACCACCATCACCGACTATTGAGGAAATGTTCAAGACCATGATTGCCAACCAGGCACAATTGCAGGCTGACTATGTCAAATTGGCAACCGAAGTAAAGAACAATCAATTGGCAACCAAGGCTCTTGAATATCAGTTTGGGCAATTTGCTAGTGCCCAAAATACTAGACCAAAGGGAGGACTACCTAGTGACACGGATCCCAATCCTAAGCAGGTGAATGTAGTGACCACGAGGAGTGGTTTACAATTAAAGGAGGTGGAACCGGAAAGACCGCCTCAGAAGTTAGGAGCAGCAGATGTTGAGGGAGAACAAACCTCAGATACGGGGAAGACCAAAGAAGCTGAACCAGCAAGGCCTCCACCCCCGTTCCCTCAATGACTGAAGAAACACAAGGAGGAGGCGTGTTTCTAGAAATTCATGGAGGTACTTAAACAGGTACATGTTAACTTACCTCTTGTTGATGTCTTGCAGGGTGTGCCAAAATATGCGAAGTATATCAAAGACATCGTGGCCAACAAAAGTCGCTTGACTGAGTATGCCACGGTGGCTTTAACGGAGGAATGCACATCCCGTATTCAGAACAGGTTGCCCACTAAACTGAAGGATCCTGGAAGTTTTACTATCCAGCTGACGATTGGGCAAAGTATCCGAGCTCGTGGGTTATGCGACTTGGGGGCAAGTATAAATCTGATGCCATCTTCGGTATTCAGAAAGTTAGGACTAGGGAGCCCTAGACCTACAACAGTGATCTTGCAGCTAGCAGACAGGTCTTTAGCTAAGCCGGATGGCATTGTCGAGGATATGCTAGTGCAGGTAGGCTCCCTCATTTTTCCGGTAGATTTCATTGTTCTGGATTTTGAACCAGATGCGGAAGTTCCATTTATTTTGGGACGACCCTTTTTGGCAACCGGAAAGGCATTGATCGATGTAGCTGCGGGTCAACTCACAATGCGAGCACACGACAAGGTTGAGGTGTTCGACGTGTACAAGGCACCTAAGCTCCCGACTGTCTATAAGGAACTCTCGGTGGTCAACGTGATTGATCATGGGAATGTGAATGGATTGAGTGATCCCCGAGAGTTACTAGGTAGGCCACCAGACAAGGTTGAGAACTATTGGGGAGATGACCATGATCGGGTCAAATCGTCCATCTCCCTAGTAGACACTTGAGCATAAAGGCTGTCGAGCCGCGACGTTAAACCAGGCGCTGCACGGGAGGCAACCCGTGAAAAATATTTTTTTTTCTTTTTCTTTCTTTAGTGTAAAGTTTTTCTTTTATTTTATTTTCTTTTCTTTTTCTTGATTAGGCTTATATTTGCATTTTATTTAGTAATTTTTTTTATTTAGTAATTTAGTAAATTTTTATTTTTTAGTAGGGAATTTATTCATTTAACCAATTTTTGTTTAGTGAGGTGATTTTCATGTATACCGGAGGAAAAATACTTGGAATCGAGGAAATGAGGCAAGGTATGAAAAATAAAATTTGATGGTGAAACAGAGCACTGGCGCGTTGGCGCCGTGTCACGGAGGCAATGCTCCGCGTTACCCTCCGTGACACGTTGAAGGCAAATCTGAAATTTTTTAAAAAAATTCCAGTAAGCCAACGCGTTGGCTCCGTGTCACGGAGGAGGGTCTCCGCGTTACCCTCCGTGACACGTTGCCCTTATCCCAGTGCCGGGTCACACCGGGTTTCCGGGTGACCCGCGTGTTTCCTTTAAATAAACCCCCAATTTTGGCCCATTTTTCCCCATTCCCTCTACCCTCCGCGACCAAACACCCATTCCCCTACCACCAAGCTCCGTGCCACGTTAATAGGCAAGGAAAACGTCAAGTTTTCGTCGATTCTTCAATTCCAAGGTATGTTTTCATCATCTATCTCAAATTTTTGGTGATTTTTGTCGATTTTGAGCATGTGAGGTGAGATATATCACCCTAGGTAGAAATTACACATGACGTGAATTATTTTGTGATTGATTATGTTCGGATTGTTGTAGTTGACGTTTGAACTTATCGATTGATTGAATAGTTCAATTTTGATTGTCGAATTGCATTCTAGGGCTTGGGGTTGTTGAATTTTAACATGGGTAACTTGATAGTTTGACGAAATTGATGCCGGGGTGTGTTTATTATTTGAGATAAGTCGTGGTAAATATTGTATAATTGTTGAAAGACGACTAATTCTCGAATTTTTGTGGGAAATTGCGTAATATGTGAATTGGTTGAATTGCTTAGATTAGTTGTATATAAAATGTTTGTATTGTTGTTTCTATTTTGTTGTTGTTATTGTTGCTAAGTGCTATGGGTGAATAGCTGTCGATAGTAGGATTGGGTTAGCTGTATGAAGTCTGAGTAGTTCGCTAGCCGTTATGCTGTCGAATTTTTGTGAACGCACTAAGCAATATGTTATAGTTGATTGTGTTTGGGGTGTAAATAGAGCTATCCTTGCTAAAATGTTGTAAATATTGTTAAAGACTAAGTGTGGGGTAAATTTTGTTTAACCCGACCTTAGCCGAAGCTAGCAAGTTTTTAGCTTAACGTTGTGCTTGTTTGTGTAAATTGACAGGTACAATGGCCAGCCGACAAGATAAAGGCAAGGGTGCTTCAACCTCAGGCACCGGCAGAAAGAGAATGAGACTGGGCACTGCTGTCCCAGCTGCACCTGCTGTTCCATGCGGTCAACACCGCCGATACGGAACACGATGGGTTACCGAGGAAGGAAAGAAGTGGTACGCAAAGCATAAGGAGAACAAGTACTTCCCGGAGGAATATATTGCAAGGGAACCACTTGCACAGGAGTTCCCTCGCATCGTAGAGAGGATTGAGGCAGCTGGGCTCAGCTTTATCTTTCAGGAGCCCAAGGAGTGCAACCTTCACGTAGTCCGGGATTTCTACGCCAACTGGAACCCGGCCATCAGGAGCCATACTATTAAAATCAGAGGGCAGATTGTCACTCTGGAACCCCAGCAGTTTAATGCCATCGTGGGAGCGCGGGACACAGACGCCCACGTCCTCCGCCAGTTAAACATCACCCCACCGTACGCCGACATCAGATGTACGTTGTGTGGGGCTCGATCCACAGCCCGATGGAGTAGACACAAAGAGAGGGGTTACCACCAGACTCTGCCTTATTCGCAGATGAATAGGGAGGCCAGAATCTGGCTAAAAATTGTATGTTCGTGTCTGATCCCGGGAGTGCATATGACAGACGTGACCCGGGACCGTGTCTGCCTGGTGTATGCCCTTATGAAAGGGCTTGAGATTAATGTGGGGGCGGTCATAATATCCGCCATGAAGAGAGCCAGACTACACCAGGGCCACAGATACGGGTTTGGCGGACTCATCACCACCTTCCTCCGAGCCTCGACGTTGAGGAAGAAGCCTTGGATTACATTCCGCAGTTGGAGTGGAGGGCCCTTGATGTGACAAAGACCAAGGCCCCCGACACTACACATGGACCGGTGCTGACTCTGGGCGAGCGACATGCTCGTGACGACCAGTATATGGCCCGTATGTTCGGCATGCAGATACTGCAGCTACGGATAGGTGGGAGACCAGCCACCGAGGATGAATTATGGCAGCTGGAGCTGGACTACCCCTTTGGCGAGAACGCCAGAGCTTTATGCAAGGTGGGGCCAACCTTTGTGGAGCCGACTGATGACGACGTCCCTACTGATGAGGAGACACATCGTGAGGACTCTGATGTGGAGTCCGATGACGGCGATGGAGCTGATTCAGATATGGGCGACGAGGCCGCAGCACCAGATGAGGAAGTCGAATATTTCGACTGAGCAGGGAGTTTCATCACCCAAAATTTTGTGCTTTGTATTGTTGTGAACATTGGGGACAGTGTTCGATTTAAGTGTGGGGTGGGGAGTAGTTAGGTGCTGGGACATAGGCTCTAAATTTGCTGTATAATTTTTCCTTGACGTTTATGTATGTTTGTGCTTTCCCTGTTGTTGTGAACTGATTTGTGATTTATGTGTATATATTCATTTGTGGCTAATGATGTGTGTTTTTGAAAGTTATGGTTGCCTTTGTAAATATTTTGTAAATTTTGTAAATATTTTTTTTTCTTTATCGATATGATCGATATTTTTCAAAATTTTTGCGAAAAGATTTTGCACTTATCAAAATATTTTTTAAATATTTTCTATCGAAATGATCGATGTGTTGCAAAAATTTTGAAGTTTTATTTTTGGGTTTCTCGGAGTTTGTTTTCGGTTCTTTTAACGAGAATAGTCCCATTGAACCGAGGTCATAGTTAGTGACCGTTCCCTATGATGGATGGATGACGACCGTCTTAAGGGAAATGTAGTCGATAGGAGTAGATGTTTTGTTTTTAGTTTCTTTGGTGGATTGCATCAATAAACTGTAGTTGCTTATGGTTGCTAAAATTTCGTTGCGTGTTGTAATTGATGTTCAAAATGTGAAAATGATTCGTTTGAAAGCATGCAATTTTGTAAATATGTTGAGTTACCTAGGCTATAGAATTTAGTTCATTATGATTGAGGCTTAATCTTGAATTCATGTAATTGACTAATTAAAGAGTTTGTGAATGAATCTTGATTCGAGCATGTGCATGAAGTGTGAGTGAGGTTTTGCTATTCCATGTCATTGTGAATTGTCTAGAACTTGCCTGGTGTGTATACAAAACAAAATGAAGGAGGTGCAGTGTCGGAAAGGATGTAGGCATTTCTTTGTTTTAACCTTTAGTTTCCATTTTTTTTTCTTGTCAAATTCTACCTTTTTATATGTTGTATACCCTAGTCAGCCCGTTGAGCCTTTAGCCGATTTCTTTCTTTTGTCCAGATTTATATGAACTAAGCTTTATTCCTTCTTTTCATTAGCCTTAAAGTCTATAAGAAGCTCTTAAGCGCTTACAAAGAACAGAAAATGTTTCCCAAAGTGTTAAAGAGTGAAAAGAGTGAAAAGAAAAGAAAAGCAAGGTGAGGAAAGAAAAGATGATGTTGAAGAGGCACTAGTTGTAATTAAATGATAGTGAGGGTACATGAAAACCCTCTGTTTTGTGTCAAGTGTGCCTGATGAAATGGGCTGTATGAAAGTAAACCAGCATGAATGGGAGAAAAAGAGAAAAGAGAGGAACAATGTCCATGAGTCGATGGGAATGAGTTGAAAAGGCGCTTAAGGATGCTAGCGACTATTATTGGCTAATCCAATATATATATACTAGATCCATAGCCCAGTTACAACCCATTAAAAGTCCTATTTGATCCTACATTGCATTTCTTTATATTAGTGGAGTAATACACTAAGGGCAAGCCTATGGGTCATGACATGATGCATGTGAATTCTTTTGGGAGAGAGAGTGAAAGTAATTTTTTATATGCCCCTACTTGCATGTTTGTGTGTTGCACGAACAAAAAAGGGGAAGTTTCTCTCGAGTTGTGAGGGTACATGCTTGATGAAAGATTGATGTTCGTGTCAGATTTCTTGATTAGTTGATTTGCATGAGTTTGCCGATATCAAGAATCAATTCTTAAAAGTTTAGGAAGCCTCGATGTATTAAGGTCATTGTCTTGTACGACCAAGCATGTTTTCTTGATGATTTGCAAGAATTGAATAATCGGTATGACCGTAGCGTAAAATGGTTGCACCATAGTGACAAAGGTTGAGATGTGATGTGCATGATTTGTGTATGTGTTGTTCGAGGACGAACAAGGATTTAAGTGTGGCGTAAGTGATCTTGGGCAGATTTATATGCCCAAGTGATACTCAAACTTATCATTTTACCTTGTTTGTTGTGCAATGTGTATATAATATCATGTATTTGTTAATAAAATGCGAATTTATACTAACCAACATGATTAGCATTTGTTTTGCAGGATAATGTGATTTTTAAGAGCTAAAATGCGTGTTGGAACTATGTCGGAGTTGGACTGGGATGCGAGCGTGGAAAAGACCTTGGATGGCACATTTTACACTGGCTCCGCGATGGAGCCGTGCCATGCTGCCATCGCGGTAGCACACTGCCTGGAGAGGAAATTAATTGGCAGATTCCAGTGAGGCCTCGCGACAGCTCCATGGCACGGAGACAGGACTCCGCGATGGCCTCCGTGCCACGTTGAGGCCAATTATCCGGACCCTGCAATTTCCAGAGACGGTCCGCGTCCACGCCGTGTCACAGAGGCAGTGCTCCGCGTTGGCCTCCGTGACACGTTGCTTGTTATTCCGGGAAAAATTTCCCACTAGTATAAATAGCACACTTAGGTTTATTTTTAATCAAGTTTTTAGTTTTTAGACTAAGTTCAGAAGTGGAGAGCAGGAACGTGGGTTTGTGGCAGTTGAAGAATAGAAAAGCTAAGAGTTTTCTTCTCTTCCTTTCTTTTTTCCTTCAATTGTATGCATGATTTACACTCATTTTAGGATGATTAATCCAAGAATGAGTGGCTAATTTCCTTCTTTGCTGAGGTTTTGAACTTGTGTAATGAATTTTGGTGATAATTGATATGGTTTCTTCTTCTTCTTGCATGTTGTTCTATTAATTCTTGTGCTTACTACATTATTGATTGGCCACCATTAATGTATATCTAAAAAGTCCAATTTCACTCGAGAGAGCACGAAATTGGAAAGTTGTGAATTAATAGGATATTGTTCTTAACTTGATTTGGGAAAATTGGGTTTTGATGTGCTTTCTTGATAGAAATATACTTGAAAGCCGTAGTAGTCAATTTAGGAACCGGAATTGTAGTGCTAGGTCATAAATTGCATTTGATCACAGAAATGTAGACGGATGGTTTATGATTCTAAAGTGAAATTAAATACGAAAGTTTTAATTTCTAGGCAACGTTCTTGGCTAGCAACATGAAGAAGAGGATGACTAAATTATCATGATTATCAAGTTTATTACTCGTTCTTAACCTTGGCATGTGCGTATCCATTGTCTAAATTCTAAAGTAAATAGTTGTTATTAATTGTAGTATAAAAATAGTTTAGAAACAAAAACTCACTCAACTCTTGGTTGGATTGTTGTTAACATAGTTAGGGATAGAATAGAAATATAGTAAACTAGGCAGTTTTACATATCTAGAGCAGCCTCCTTGGATCGATACTTGGCTACTTAGCCACTTTATTACTTGTTTGACCACGTGCACTTGCGTGTCGGTTGATAATATTTAATACCAACCCGAGCAGTACAAGCCGCGAACAATATTAAAGGTCATTGCATTGTTAAGACCATGCATGTTTTCTTGATGATTTACAATATTGAATGATCGGTATGACCGTAGCGTAAGTTGTCGCACCATAGTGGCGAAGGTTGGGATGCAATTTGCATGAATTGTGTATTTGTTGTTCGAGGACGAACAAGGATTTAAGTGTGGGGTAAGTGATCTTAGGCAGATTTATATGCCCAAGTGATGCTCAAACATATCATTTTCGTCTTGTTTGTTGTGCAATGTGTATACATTTTCATGTAATTGGTAATAAAATGTGAATTTATACTAACCAACATGATTAGCATTGTTTTGTAGGAAAAATGTGATTTTGAGGAGCTAAAAAGCATGTTGGAACAATATCGGAGTTGGACTTGGATTCGAGCACGAAAAAGGCAGTGGACTGCACCAATTAAAGGGGCTCCGCGATGGAGCCGTGTCACGCTACCATCGCGGAGGCATTCTGCCTGGAGGATGAATAATTTGTCAATATCCAGTGGAGCCTCACGACAGCTCCGTGGCACGGAGGCAAGCCTCCGCGTTGCATGCCGTGCCACGTTGAAGCTTTATTCCCGGACCCCAAATTTCTAGTAAGGGTCCCCGTCCACGCCGTGTCACGGAGGCAAGCCTCCGCGTTACCCTCCGTGACACGTTGCTTGTTATTCCGGGAAAAATTCCCATTAGTATAAATAGAACACTTAGGCTTATTTTTAATTAATTCAGACTTGGTGGAGCAAGGACGTGGGTTACAGGCAGTTGAGGGACGAAAAAGCTTAGGGTTTTTCTCTCTTTCTTTCTTCTTTCAATCAATTGTTTGTATGATTAACACTTGTTTTAGGATGATTAATCCACAAATGAGTGGCTAATTCTCTTCCTTGCTGAGGTTATGAACAATGGTGATGAATTTTGATTATTGAATTATATGGTTTTTCATCTTCTTCTTCCATGTTGCTCTATTAATTCTTGTTTCTACTGCATTGGTGTGTGGCCGACATTAATGTACATCTAAAAAGTCCGATTTCACTCGAGAGAGCACGAAATTGGAAAGTTGTGAATTAATAGGGTATTGTTCTTAACATTATTTGGGAAAATTGAGTTTTGATGTGCTTTCCTGATAGAAATATACTTGAAAGCCGTATTAGTCAATTTAGGAACCGGAATTGCATTGCTAGGTCATAAATTGCGTTTGGTCACAGAAATGTAGATGGATGGTTTATGATTCTTAAGTGAGATTAAATACGAGAGTTTTAATCTCTTAGCTAATGTTCTTGGCTAGCAACAGGAAGAGAAGATTAACCAAATTATGATTATAATCAAGTTCATTACTTGTTCTTAACCTTGGTATGCTCATATCCATAGTTTCAATTCAAAGTAGATATTTGTTAATAGTTTTAGTATATAATTTATAAACAAATTAATTAACTTTTGGTTACTTTGTTGTTAGCATATATAGAAGTAAGATAGAATATAGTATACTTGAGCAATTTTTACTTATCCAGAGTCTCCTTGGTTCGATACTTGGCTTACTTAAGCCACTTACTACTTATTTGACCACGTGCACTTGCGTGTCGGTTTTTAACCCCTAACAAACGCACCAAACACTGTACAATAAAAGAAAAGGGATAAACCTCTAGCTATCTAGCTCCGGATGACTAGAGCTGATGACCCTGTGAGCTGGCTGGAATCACGAGGTATCGGCCCCTCGTCTATGAGTACCTGCAGGCAAGTAATGCAGCGCCCCAAACGGGCGTCAGTACCGCTGGTACTGAGTATGTAAAACAACAACTGAAAGATATCTGAAAACAACAATACAACTGATGGAACTGAAATAGAAAGGAATAGACTAAACTGACTGAAAATGTAAAGCTATGCCTACTCTCAACTATGCTGGAAGGAGTAGGAGTCATACCTGGAAATGTATCGCTCTATTGTCGATCTACTCATATCTAGTGTAACGTGGCATAACATAACATAACATAGCATAGCACACACAAACCTTACCCGGCCCCCATAAGCTGGGAGGTACAATAAACACGCAATCTATACCCCTACCCCGGTCATCCCATCTCCTATAATAACTATAAGCATCCTGCCGATCCCCTGGGTATGCACTTGGGCTCGCTGAGCCCCTGACTATAACTGTACCTGAGTCCAGAGGACTCCTGAGTCAACACCCTAGGCGTACCCGCTTGACAGGGGTGTATTAAGGCTGACCAAGGCACAATATGGCGAAACTGGCATCCCATCTTCGTCCCCTGTGGGACGGCATGCCACTTCGTAGAGCGACGTATCCTCATCCTCTGGCGAACGAGTCAATACAGCTATTAACCCTGGGGCGGTCATGAATGCTAGGTAATCCATCCCAAGACAATATAGTGGTCTCAACAAGTAATACTAACTGCATATACCGCATGCTGAGGCTAGTGATGATAATGTATCTGTACATACTATATGCTGACTAGTGATAGTGATATGTATGTATTTAATACATGCCGAGACTGATAATGGTATATATGTAATCATGCTGTCATACTGTGCTGAGTCTAATGTTGAACAAGGTATAGTTTTTCTGCTGGGAATCATGCTGTATAATTGAGTTTCATAGCAACCTGATTTACTATTTCCAACATGCTTCCTAAACTTCATTTTAGGCTACCATTCTATTTCTGAAATATCTTACAGGAACTTATATTGCTTTACTAAGTTTCAACTGAACACGATAATATCCTAACATACTTTACTAAATCACATACTGGGCATGCTGTACAGTTCCTAACACTTTGTATTAGAATTTATATCGTGCTAGCAAGCTTCACACTATACATAACATGATGCTTCCAAAATCGTACTAATATTCATACTAAACATAACACACAACTTCTGAAACATTCTACTGGCCTTTGAACTATTTTACTATACCGAGACTACTAACTTGCCAAGGAAACTAGCTTTACATACCTTCGCTTCTGATTTCCCGACTAACTGGCGCAACTCGGTCAGTATTTTGGCTATTTCTCCCAACTGCATTTGTATATACGTCAATTAGTACTAAATACAACATTATTATGAAAGACGACGTCGCTTTCGATATAATTATGGCCTAAATTTAGGCCTATCAAAAGACGGTCGAACACTATCTATTTTCCAGAAGTCCAGAAGGAAGAAGTATTCACTTCTCAGCTAGGAACACATAGACACTAGTTTGGAGCAATTCCACTTACCTTAGCCCGGTAGCACGACGATTCGTCGGCCGTATTTCGCGAAACTAAATCCGTAGGAATGCTCCCTACTGCTAAATACCTCGGTATCTGGAGTTAATTTAAGTTTAGACTACGTTTGGCAGCGTAATCGACGATTATAATATCAACCCTTTTCATCTCTCTCTGTTTCCTCACGAGTTCTGGAAATTGTTTGGTGGAAAAATGATATTAAAACTGAAGTGGGGCTTTATATACTTGGGCCTGGACAGCCCCAACGTGTCACGGAGCCAACGCGGAGGCTCCACCTCCGTGACACGTTGCCATCGCGGAGGGGCTCTGCCCCGGCTTCTTCCGTGATGGTTCGACAGGTTTCCCGTCCAATCTTTTCCCGGGCCTTTCTCTAGCACGTATGGCTTCCAAATATGCTTAACCAACGTGCGAATAGGCCATCCAAGTGTCGGAAATCTTACGGGGTATAACACCTAACCTAAGATATACCTTGGAGAAACAACTGGCTCTGTGAAGTTGATCGAACGAGTAATCAATCCTGGTTAAAGGATACCTATTCTGAACTGTGAACTTATTCAACCAACAATAGTCGATACACATTTTGAGGGTACCGTCTTTCTTTCGCACAAATAATACTAGAGCACCCCTGGAGAGATGCTAGGCCTGATGAAACCTTTATCAAGGAGGTCTTTTAGTTGCTTCTCAACTCCTTAAGCTCAGCTGGAGCCATTCAATAAGGAGGGATGGAGATGGAATGAGTTTCTGGAAGAAGGTCTATGCCGAAGTCTATTTCCTGCTCAGGAGTGTGATGCCCCGAGTCTACATCCGGGATGAAACACGGTGCTTGGAGTCACAACTAACCCCAAGTCAACCCTTGGTCTATCATTCACTGATATTCTGAGTAAACATGCACAACGGAACTTTGAAACAATATCATAAAGCGTTTATGAAAGACAAGTCTGAGAACATAAAGTTCAAAACATTTGAATAATATTGATAAATCTGAAAATCATATCTGTCCGAAAGCCATCTAACTGAGGAGTTGCTGGGACAAGACCCCAGCTAACTCTAAGTCTAACTGAAACTAAAAAAATGACTGAAAGAAACAAATAACACCCTTGGATGATGAGGACTCACACTCCAACTGCTGAGGTGGAGAATCTGAACTGCGGTGGCTAGTGGTGCTGAGTCTGAGAACCTGCAGCTGTATCATGAAATGATATAGCATAAAAGTATGCGTCAGTATTTTGAATGTACTGAATATGTGAGAGGAATATACTGATAGATGTAAGTGATGAACTAGAAAGACATGCAATGACCAACTACTTATCTGAACTGAAACAATCTAAAGTAACTGAGATGGTCAAAATGACCCTGTCTGGTGGTCAAAGACATGCCCTAAATCTGAAAGTTTTGAGTCTGAGATACTATACTGAACTGACATTCTTATTCTGAAACTAGACTGGATTGTCTAGTGGGAGAGTCTGTAACTGATATATAACCACGTGAGCTAGACGTGGAGTCTGATGTATACACCCCACCAGTATGAGCCCATATACTCACTAGGGTATAAAGGCATGAACTAGGTGATCACAAAAGTCTGGGGCCATTCAGGCCAATAATCTGTAACTGTAACCTACGTCGGCAACATATTTCTAGGAACCTGGGTGCGTTAGAACCCCGGTCCGCTCAGTATTAAGTCCTACTCCCACTAGAAAACAGATACTGAGAAAATACAAAAAGTACAAAGGCTTTCTGACTGAATCTGAATATCATACAAGTAACTGAGTTTTTAACACATACAAGTATTATAGAAGCCCCTAACTCTGAAATATGCAAACAATTTTCAAGAATTCAAAGCTTAAGTAGGATTATAATTTCTGACTTTGCAAAAGTTAGGGTTGAATTTCTAATTTGATTGATCAAACATCATTTTAGTTACAAGCTGGTGGAAAATAGCTACAATTAACATTGGATAGGATTCTACATGAAATGATTCAAGAACAACAACAATAATTTCGAATTCACAAACTCAGGGCTATGACTAAAAGTTAACAGAGAGAGCTTTGGGGGATGCTAGGGGAGAACAATCTCCTTGCTGAATTCCCACATACCTATATAAGAAACTCTAGTGAAAATCTCTCAGAAAAACCGAGAGGATTGACGTTTGCCCTAGCTTCTGTTCTACGCTCCCAGAGAAATTCTACGCACTGTTCTTGAGAATGAGAAAAGTAATATGGGAAGAAACCGTTGGTTACCCCTTCTAAAACCCCTGAATGAACCCCAAATGACATAGTTTAGGGACTAGGTAGGTGAAATTTTACAAAAATAACCCTGGGATTTAAATCTTAAATCTAACTGAAAGGAACCAGCGGGCCTCAGAACGGGTCGTTGGTAGAAACGATGGCACATTGAATCTGGCCGTGATTTCTGGGTTCAGAAACTAGGTTTACACTAGTGACCCACCGTTAGGTACAACGGTCCGTTGGAAGCAACAACAGGCCATTGATACGTCCTGTTGTAAGAAAACAGGGCACGGGGACAATGAGTGGTAACAATGGCTAATTGGTAGAACCAACGGGCCGTTGTATACCCTTGTGGTCCACATTGCTGGGTCCTGGAAGTAGAGATGGGTGGTGACAATGGCTCGTTGGAGGCTACCATGGGTCGTTTCCCTCCCGTTGTCTCAGGGAAGGGTCTGACAGATATTAGAAGTTGGGATTCAACGGGCGACAAGACGGCCCGTTGTTAGGATCAACAGGTCTTCCTATGACTCATTGTTTCCCCCTGACAAAATTCTGCTTCAAATCCACGACCCATTGCAACGGTCCATTGGTTCCACCAATGGTCCGTTGTGGGGATCGTCTGAGAGAGAAAAACTTTTGGTTTCCTGTGGTTTTTCATGCAATGTCTGAATTTGGTCTAAGAAAGTTTTGAGGTGTTACAATATCTCCCTCTTGGGATCATTCGTCCCCGATGAAGACCAAAACTAGGAAAAAAGCTGAGATTTCTAAAATTGAGTCTATGACTGATTTCTGAAGGAGTAACTGACTCCGAACTGACTTAACCGTACTAACAGAGCTGATGCAACTAGAATGCACGTAGAAAATCTAAATAAGGCTGATAAGTACGAAATTGAGTAGAGTACTAAGAAGGGATTTAATACCTGATTCTGGGACTGAACTGGGAGAGAACAAGTGAGGGTATTTGGCCAGCATGTATGCTTCTGCTTCTCATGTGGCTTCGTCAACTTGCTGATTTCTCCATAGGACCTTGACTGAAGCTATCTCCTTATTCCTCAGCTTACGAACCTGATAGTCAAGGATCTAGACTGGTACCTCTTCATATATGAGACTATCCTTTATCTCCACACTATCCAATGGCACTACTGAAGTTGGATCACCAATGCACTTCTTCAGGAGTGACACATGAAAAACTGGGTGTACAGCTGCTAGTTCTGAAGGCAACTCTAGCTCATAGGCCACCTTAACAATCCACCTCAGGATCCTATAGGGTCCCATATATCGTGGACTGAGATTTCCCTTTTTCCCAAATCTCATCACCCCGTTCATGGGTGAAATCTTCAAGTATGCCCAGTCATCAACTGCAAACTCCAACTCTCTTCTCCGCACACCGGCATAAGATTTTTGACGGCTCTAAGCTATTTTAAACATTTCTCGAATGAGCTGAACTTTCCGCATTGCCTCATGTATTGAATTTGACCGTATCAAGGTAGCTTCACCAACCTCAAACCACCCTATAGGGGATCTATACCTCCTACCATATAATGCCTCAAATGGGGCCATCTGAATACTAGAGTGATAGTTGTTGTTGTACGCAAACTCGATAAGAGGCAAATGGTCATCCCAATTACCTTTAAAATCAATTGTGCATGCTCTTAGAATATCTTCCAGGGTCTAAATGGTCTGCTCAGCTTGCCCATCGGTCTGTGGATGAAAAGTAGTGTGGAGTTTGACCTGAGTGCCTAGTCCCTTCTGGAAGGACTTCCAAAAGTGTGAGGTGAACTGTGTTCCCCTGTCTAAAATAATTGCCAAGGGAACCCCATGGAGTCTGACTAGATCTCGGATGTAAAGTTTGGCATAGGCCTCAGCTGAGTCTTTGGTTTTGACTGGGAGGAAGTGAGCTGATTTAGTCATCTAATCTACTACCACCCAGATTGAGTAATGCTGCATTTGAGTCCGGGATAGACTTGTAATGAAGTCCATATTTACTTCTTCCACTTCCAAGTTGGTATACTAATGTCTTGAGTCATTCCTCCGAGCCTCTGGTGTTCTACCTTGACTTGTTGGCAGTTCGAGCACTCTACTACAAATTCAGCGATATCCCTTTTCATGTCGTTCTACTAGTAAATATCCCGCAAGTTGTGGTACATTTTAGTTGCACCAGGGTGAATCGAGTATCTCGAGTTGTGTGCCTCGGCCAATATTTGTTGTCTAAACTTACCAAAATCCGGTACACACAACCTGCCATGGTAACAGAGCACCCCATCTCCCCTTGGGAGAAAGCTTCTATCTCTTTTCTGATGACTGCTGCTTTAAGTTAAGTAAGATGGGATCCTCATCCTATATGTATTTGACTTCAACTACCAAGGATGAATCTGACCTGCTTTGCATTACCACGCAACCTTCAGCTGAATCCACCAAATACACCCCTAACCGGGCTAGCCTGTGAACTTCTTTCTCTAGCTCCCTCTTGTCTTCCTCAATGTGAGCTACACTTCCCATAGACCGTTTGCTTAGGGCGTTAGCCACCATATTGGCCTTACCCGGGTGGTACGGCATACTCATGTCGTAATCCTTTGCAGCTCCAACCACCTTCTCTGATGCAGGTTTAGGTCCTTCTGGATGAACACATACTGAAGGCTCTTGTGATCTGTGAACACATCCATGTGAGCCCCATAGTAGTAATATCTCCATATTTTTAACGTGAATACCACCACTGCTAACTCCAAGTCATGAGTTGTATAATTCTTTTCATGAACTTTGAGTTGTCTAGAGCCATAGGCTATCACTTTACCCTACTGCATCAGAATGCAACCGAGTCTGACTCTGGAGGCGTCGCAATAAACAACCAACCCATCTGATCCTTCTGGTAAGGTTAACACTAGAGTGGTAGTGAGTTGAGTCTTCAACTCTTGGTAACTTTTCTCACACTCGTCCGACCACTGAAATTTCACCTTCTTTTGGGTTAACTTGGTTAGAGGAGATGCTATGGAGGAGATACCTTCCACAAACTGTCAGTAACAACCCGCTAAGCCTAGGAAACTCTTGATTTCAGTAGGAGAGGTATGTCTGGGCTAATCCTTCACTGCTGCTATTATATGAGAGTCTACTTGTATCCCCTCACTTGAAACCACATGACCCAAGAAAGTCACAAACTTCAACCAAAATTCACACTTGCTGAACTTGGCGAATAACTGGCGATCTCTGAGGATCTGTAATGCTAACCCTGGGTGATTGGCATGCTCTTCCTCATTAATGGAGTACACTAGAATGTCGTTGATAAATAAAATGACAAACATATACAGGTACTGCTTGAAGACCCTATTCATCAAATCCATGAAGGCTGCTGGGGCGTTCGTTAACCCAAAGGACATAACCACAAACTCTTAGTGACCATACCGAGTTCTTAATGTTGTTTTCGGTATGTCACTCTCTCTAACACTTAACTGATTGTACCCTAAACTGAGATTGATTTTTGAGAAATAACTGGCTCCTTGAAGTTGGTCAAACAGATCGTCAATCTTGGGTTGAGGGTACTTGTTCTTAACTGTGACCTTATTCAGCTGACAGTAATCTATGCACATTCTGAGAGTACCGTCTTTCTTACACACGAATAGCACTGGAGCAGCCCAAGGAGAGATGCTGGGTCTGATAAAACCCTTATCAAGAAGATCCTTTAATTGCTCCTTCAGCTCCTTAAGCTTAGATGGGGTCATTCTGTAAGGAGGGGTGGAGATGGGCTGAGTGTAGGGGAGGAGATTTATTCCGAAGTCTATTTCCCATTCAGGGGGAACTCTGGGAAGATCTTCAGGAAATACATCTGGGAACTCGCTCCTTGACCCAAACCAGATGATATAGACATCCTTTGGAAATGCCTTAAGGTAGGAAATAAACCTACCCTTAGGCATAGTAGCAGTGTAACCAATCCATGCCGAGAATAAGGTCGAAGTCAATCATATCAAGCTCTATGAGATCAGTTGGAATGACTTTATTCAGGATTGAGATTAGGCAGTTTTTATACACCCAGCTGGATTTAACTGACTCGCCAACTAGGGTGGAGATTGAGAACGGTTCTGAGAGGATTTCTAGACTGACATCGAATTGAACTGCTAGTAGGGAGTTATGAACGAAAGGGTAGCTCCTAGATCTAGGAGGGCATGCACATCTAGATGAAAGAGAAGTAACGTACCTGTAACTACATCAGGTGAGCTCTTCTGATTCTGACGGGGAGATAGAGCATAGAAACGGTTTTGGCACTGATCGACATCCATACCTAATGGGTTGGCCTGCTGAGCTGTTCGGCCTGCTGGAGCTGCTAAGGTAATGGATTATGATCTTCCCCGTCCTGTTGACGGACATTCTTTAATTCAATGCTCGAGCTATCCATAACTAAAACAACCCTCCCTGCCTTATAGACACTCTCTAGGATGATTCTTGCTACACTTGGGGCAAACTAGGTACCTGTTCCCGGCACTGAAGCTCTGAGGCTGAGAACTAGATGTTCCACCCCTCCGGTCTTGGCAGGACCGAAAGGTAGGGGCGCTAGCTGAACTAGGTGCTGGAGCCCTCTACTGCTGCTGCTGTGGGCGGCTACCACTTTTAGACCTCTGATGGCCGTAATCTGACTAGCCAGTCCTTGCCCATTTGTTCTTACACTCCATATCCCTCAACTTTTTGGCCTCAATCTGCTGGGCGTAGATAATCAAGCTAGAAAGGTTCACATCCTTAATTAGCATCACTGTCCTGCATTCCTTGAGAACCAGATTTGACGCTCCATTTACAAACTTCAGCATGTGATCCCTAGGCTCGGCTACTATCTCTGGACCGTACTTAGACAACCTAGTAAACTCAAAAACATACTCCTCCACAGTTCTGTTGCCGTTTCTCAAGTTCATAAACTCCGCCATCATTGCCTCCCTCAGCTCCCGAGGGAAAAACCTATCCAAGAAAGCTCACTCCACTAGTCCTTCTCTCATTGGCCGCCCCTCCTTCCACTGCTCATACCAAACCTGGGCTACCCCTTTAAGTTGGTAGGTAGCCAGGTCAGCACTCTCGGAGTAGCTGACACCCATAATACGGGTAATCTTCCTGACCTCATCTATGAACTCTTGGGGGTCCTCCCTCACTTTAGATCCCTAAAAATATGGATGGTTCATGTGGGTAAAGTCTAGCACCCTCACAGCTGCTGCAGACCCGTTCGTGTTCACCGACCCGACCTGCTGATTCACCTGATTGGGTACGGTTTGGGCTTGTAACTGTATGGCCGCTCTAAGCTCTGCGGTAGAAACCAAATCATCTTCAGGAGTTGTTAGGGATGTTGGGGCAGGTCTATTGTCATTACCAACCCTTCTTCCAATTACCGCATTTAGGAGGCATGATTCACTGAAATGAAATAGAGCATGAGTTAGAAGAAATTTTTTGGAATTGAAATTTGACGCACGATAAAGAGTACGAACAAAAGAGAGTTATCCTAATAACATCTTGCAGCCTCCTCTTCTTAAGTGTGGCGCGCTTCACACTCTTGAAAAGGACTCTACTCGATATGACTTTCAGACTTTCCAAGGATACTCTAAACCTAGTGCTATGATACCAAGTTTGTCACACCCTGAGTCTACACCCTGGACGGAACACGGTACTTGGAGTCACAAGTAAATCCAAGTCAACACTTGGTCTATCATACACTGGTATTCTGAGTAAACATGCACAGCGGAACATTGAAACAATATCATAAAGCATTTATGAAAGACAAGTCTAAGAACATAAAGTTCAAAACATTTGAATAATACTAATAAATCTGAAAATCATGTTTGTCTGAAGGCCATCTAACTGAGGAGTTGCTGGGACAAGCCCCCAGCTAACTCTAAGTCTAACTAAAATTATAGAAAATGACTGAAAGAAAGAAATAACGCCCTCGGATGATGAGGACCCACACTCCAACTGCTGAGGTGGAGAATCTAAACTGCGGCGGCTAGCAGTGCTGAGTCTGAGAACCCGCAACTGTATCATGAAACGATATAGCATAAAAGTATGCATCAGTACTTTGAATGTACTAAATATGTGAGAGGAATATACTGATAGATGTAAGTGACTGAACTGGAAAGACATGCAATGACCAACTATTTATCTGAACTGAAATAATCTAAAGTAACTGAGATGGTCAAAATGACCCTGTCTGATGGTCAAAGACATGCCCTAAATTTGAAAGTTCTGAGTCTGAGATACTACACTGAACTGAGTTAAACTGATAGATCTAAAACTGATCTGAGATTCTTATTCTGAAACTAGACTAGACTGACTAGTGGGAGAGTCTGTAACCGATATATAACCACGTGAGCTAGACGTGGAGTCTGATGTATACACCCCATCGGTATGAGCCCATATACCTGTCAGGGTATAAAGGCATGAACTAGGTGATCACAAAACTCTGGGGCCATTTAGGACAATAATCTTTAACTGTAACCTACGTTGGCAATGTAGTTCTAGGAACCTAGGTGCACTGGAACCCCAGTTCCCTCAGTGTTAAGTCTTACTCCCGCTGGAAAACAGATACTGAACTATTCGGCTAATAGCTCGAAACTTGGGTCCAAGACTAGTCAAGGACATATAACTTGAAGTACTCTGAGAGTCTTATCAGACTAGATTCTGAAACTAGTTTCTAGACTAGTCAGAGCTGCTTATCTAGAAGCATCGTAACCGTCTAAGAACAAACTGAAATTTGAACTGGGGTCCTGGGGAAAGTCAGAGCTATATATCTGAAATGTCGTGACTTCGTAGTGGATCAATAACTGAATTCTGATTCTAATTCTGATAATCGAGAGGTACCACTTACACCTCGGGTAGATACTGGAGTCAAACTGATCAGCTGAGATTTCTGACAAACATTGAATATTCTAGTACTTTGACTGAAGCTGAACTAACAATTATGAGAAAATACAAAGTATATAGGCTTTCTGACTGAATCTGAATATCATACAAGTAACTGAATTTTTAACACATACAAGTATTATAGAAGCGCCCTTAACTATGAGAGATACAAACAATTTTCAAGAAATCAAAGCTTCAGTAGGATTCTAATTTCGGACTTTTCAAAAGTTAGGGCTGAATTTGTAATTTGATGGATCAAGCATGATTTTAGTTACAAGCTGGTGAAAAATAGGTACAATTAACATAGGATAGGATTCTACATGAAATGATCCAAGAACAATAGCAATAATTTCGAATTCACAAACTCAGTGCTATGACTAAAAGTGAACATAGAGATATCTTTGGGGGATGCAAGGGTAGAACAATCTCCTTGCTGAATTCCTATATACCTATGTAAGAAACCCTAGTGAAAATTTCTGAGAAAAATCGAGAGGATTGACGTTTGCCCTAGCTTTTGTTCTATGCTCCGAGAGAAATTCTACCCACCGTTCTTGAGAATGAGAGAAGGAATATGGGGAGAAACTATTGGTTTCCCCTTCTAAAACCCCTGAATGAAGCCCAAACGATGTAGTTTAGGGACTAGGTAGGTGAAATTTTACAAAAATAACCCTGGGATTTAAATCTGAAATCTGGCCGACAAGAACCAACGGGCCTCATAATGGTTTGTTGGTAGAAACGATAGCCCGTTAAATCTGGCTTTGGTTTTTGGGTTCAGAAACTAGGTTCACACTGGTGACCCACGGTTAGGTACAACAATCTTTTGGAAGCAACAATGGGTCGTTGATACCTCCTGTTGGAATTTGTAAGAAAACAGGGCACGGGGACGGCGAGTGGTAACAATGACTCATTGGTAGAACCAACGGGCTGTTGTATCCTCTAGTGGTTCACACTGCTGGGTCCTGGAAGCAGATGACAGGTGGTCACAACAGCTCGTTGGAGGCTACCATGAGCCGTTGTTCCCTCCCATTGTCTCAGGGAAGGGTTTGGTAGATCATAGAATTTTGGATTCAATGGATGACAGGACAGCCCGTTGTTAGGTCCTATGACTCATTGTTTCCCCTTGGAAAAATTTTGCTGCAAATCCATGACCCGTTGCAATAGTCCGTTGGTTCCACCAACGGTCTGTCGTGGGGGTTATCTAAGACAGAAAAACTTCTGGTTTCCTGTGGTTTTTCATGCAACATATGAATTTGGTCTAGGAAAGTTTCGGGGTGTTACAAGGAGGGACTCCGAGAAGATCTTTGGGGAACACATTAGGGAACTCGCTGACAACTAGAACTCATTGGATAGTTGGGATCTCAGAGCTGGAATCTTAGACCCAAAGTAGATGATAAATACACCCTTTAGAAATAAACTTTCTAGCCTTAAGGTAGGAAATAAATCGACCCTTAGGTGCTGAACTATTGTCCGTCCACTCTAAAGATGGCTCTTTAGGGAGCTGAACTCTAACGACTCTAGTTCTGCAGTCGACTGAGGCATAACCAGAGTGTAGCCAATCCGTGCCAAGAATGAGGACGAAATCAACCATTTCTAACTCTACGAGATCAGCTGGAATGACCTTATTCAAGATTGAGACTGAGTAGTTTTTATACATCCGGCTGGCTCTAACTGACTCACCAACTAGGGTAAAGACTGAGAATGGTTCTTAGAGGACTTCTAGACTGATATCAAACTGGACAGCTACATAGGGAGTCACAAATGATAATGTGGCTCCTATATCTAGAAGGGAATACATATCTAGATGGAAAAGACGTAACATACCCATGACCACATCAAGTGAGCTCTCCTGATCCTGACAAGAGGACAAAGCATAAAAACGGTTTTGGCACTGTCCGCCATCTGTACCTGAAGTATTGGCCTGCTGAACTGGTCAGCCTGTTGGAGCTACTAAAGTGGTGGATTGTGATCTCCCCCGTCCTGTTGACGGGCATTCTCTGAGCCGGTGACCAAGTTGTCCGTACCCAAAGAAACCCTCTTGGCCCTGAAGACGTTCCCCTGGATGGTTCCTGCCACACTTAGGGTAAGCTGGGTAGCGATTGCTGGCGCTGTGACTATGGGACTTTGAGCCAAATGCTCCACCTCTCCGATCCTTGCGGGACTAAAAATTGGGGCGCTAGCTGAAGTGGGTGTTGGAGCCCTCTGTTGTTGCTGCTGCTGTGGGCAGCTACTACTGCCAGACCTCTAGTGGCCATAATCTGATAGACCAGTCCTTGCCCGCTTATTCTCCTGCTCCAAGTTTTGTAGCTTTTCTACCTCAATCTACTAATCATGAACGATGAGGCTGGAGATTTTAATATCCTTGATGAGCATTGCAGTCCTGCACTCCTTAAGGACCAAGTTCGATACTCCATTGACAAACTTCAGCATGCGAGCCCTTGGCTCGGATGCCATCTCCAAAGCATATTTTGAAAACGGTGTGAACTCTAGTGTATACTCTTCCACCATCCTGTTGCCCTATTATAAATTCATAAATTCTTCCACCTTGGCCTTCTTGAGCTCTCGAGGGAAGAATCTATCTAGGAAGGATGTTGTGAACTCATCCCACTCCATTGGTTCTGCTCCCGCTAGTCTCCCTTCTTTCCACTGATCATACCAGATCTAGGCTACCCCTTTCAAATGGTAGGCATCCAGGTCAGCACTCTCAGCGGAGCTAACACCCATAATGCTGGTGATCTTCTAAACCTCATCCACGAACTCCTGTGGATCCTCTCCCACCTTAGATCCATGAAAGGTTGGAGGGTTCATTCAGGTGAAGTCCCAAACTTGGGAAGCTGCTGCAGACCCATTCGTGTTGACCGGAACCACCTGCTGGTTCACTTGGTTCATGACTGTCTATGCCAGCAGCTGGATTGCCGCTCTAAACTCCACTGAGGACACTTGGTCATTCTAATGGGCTGCAGGAGCTGGTGGGGCAGGTTAGTTAACGTTGTTGGCCCTTGTTCCATTACCGCGTCTTGGAGGCATGATTTCACTGAAATGAAATAGAGCACAAGTTAGGAGAACATTTTTGGAATTGAACTTCAATGCACGATAAAGAGTATGAACAAAAGGGAGTTTTCCTAATAACATCTTATAGCCTCCCTGTCATAAATGTGGCGTGATTCACACCCATGAAAAGGACTCTACTTGACGCGGCTTTTAGACATCCTAGGATAGTCTAAGCCTAGTGCTCTGATATAATGTTTTTCATGAGCCGAATCTATACCTGGACAAGTGATGTGTTGTGGATTTACAACACTATAGATGCTCAAAACTAAGAAAATAACAGGGATTTAGGTGTATTTATGTGGATATAAGGCACTTTTCCTTTGGTTCTAGGATGAACTAGTGTTGAATTTGAAAATTGCAAAAGAAAGCCTAAAAGATGCAAAATATGCTCAAATTGCAGAACATAGTACGAGCTGTAGAAAGGACCTATGAGTCGTATTAATGGTCGTGAAAAGCTGCAGAAGGCTAAGTTGAAGAGATGCAATGTATGAGTCTCAATACTGGTCGTACTAAGCTGGTACGAGTTGTGGTGATTAAATCGTGACAAGATCCAGAAAATTTGCATAAGGTGTTGACTCCTGCTACAGAAAGACAGTACGACCTGTGGAAAGAAGGTGCGAGTCGTTCCATGGCTATCGTGATGAACTTCAGAAGAATTCCAAAGTTTCAAAATCAAACCATGGGAGCTCAGTACGGCTCATATGATGAAGGTACGAATCATACCAGGATCCAACACTTAGCGAAATTCAGCCAACAATGCAAGGTACGAAGAAAGGAAGATGCTACGGATCGTAAAATGGCCCGTGACGACTGCGGCACCAGATATGGAAATTTATCCAGTTAGCCTAGGAAAAGGATTCTTATGTATGTATAAATACATTTTAGGTTTTATTTTTCTATAGACAATCATAGAAAAGAAAAAAAGAAACAAAAAGACAAGGAGAGAAGAGATTTTTTGTAGGGGAATTGAGTTGATTCAATTTGTGCTCAACCTTTCCTTTAATTTATCTTGTTCTTGCTACTTGTTATTCAAGATATTGTTGAATTGTTAAAGGAAGTATTTTTCTCATTCATTCTTGTAAGTATTGATTTATGTTCTTAATCATGAATACAATCAACAAGCTTACAAATATGAGAGGCTAAAACCTCCATAGTTAGGGTTGTGGGAACCATAGTGAATTAACAAGCTAGGGTTACACAAATTGATCTTAAAACCAATACAAATACTTATATTGTATTCTCTTCTTACTTAAATATTTCTTAACGGTGCGCAACGCTAGGACTTGCCCAAATTTTTTACTTGCTTTGGTCGAAGAGGTATAGATTAGGAAAAGAGAATTACAACAGAGCCTTGATTATGATAATCATTGTATTAACTTGAGTTGTGGTCACAGGATAGTTAAATCTGGAACTTAGTGATAACGGATAGTTTGAAACCGCTCATGAGACTTGGTCGAGTAGTTTAGTATAGTCATTCAATAGGGACTGTTCGGTCATTTGAATGAACCTGAGTTATCAATTCTATAAGTAAGTAGTGGTGAAAATCATGAGTGTACACCCAAAGCAGTTATGAAACCATGGAGAACAAAAACCCTAGTTATTCTTTAATATTGACTCAATATCAAAATTTTGATACTTGTTTTTATTATTGATATCTTTTAGAATCCCCCTATTTTGAAGTAACTACCTCACAAGTTCAATTACCGGCTATAATCCAGTTCTCCCTATTCCCTGTGGATTTGACCCCAACCTCTAGTTGGGTTCTTTATTGACAATATCTGCTTCTCACTTCAGTAAGAGGTGCGGTTTGAGCGTTATCAAAAAGTTGCATCGTTGCCGTTGCCGAGGAATACGGCTGAAACTAGGTTATTAGCTTGTAATTAACTTTTTGGTATTTATTTCCTTAATTACGTTTATTTTTGTGTTTTTGATACCCACAGGCCATTATCCGATGAATTCCAAGCACTCAGAGTAGAGGAGATCCCCTTGTTCCACTAAATCCAAAAATCAAAAAAGCACTGCATTGAATGGAGAACGCGAGTAAAGAGAAGCCCGCGTAGCTGAAGAAGCTAGGCAAGCTGAGCTAGCTCGGAAAACTACACTACAGCATGTGGAATATTAAGGAGATGAAGTCGTAAATGTTGGTCGACAAGGGAGGGGCAACAGATCTCATAGATTTGCCTCTCAGTTCTTTAATGATGATGATGACCCGGACATTGATGAAGTCGGGTCGACTGGAGCAATTGTGCCATCACCCTTGCCCACTGGGGCTAGATTCGATATTACAAGCACCATGATTCAGTTGCTAAATATGAAAGGGGTGTTTAGTGGTCACACAGCGGATGACGCCAACCTGAACTTAATGAACTTCATAGGAATATGTAAAGCATACAGGTTGCCCGGAGTAAGCCAGGATGCAATACGGCTCAGACTTTTCCCTTTTTCTTTATCAGGGGAAGCTACTTTATGGTTATCGGAGTTTCCCAATGAATACACAACCAACTAGAGGGAGCTTAAACAGGACTTCTTGGGGATATTCTTTCCCCCATCTAGGATGTTGAAGCTAAAGGATGAGATCTATAATTTTCGACAGATTAAGACTGAGGCACTTCATGAAACTTGGTTGAGATTCAAAAAGAAGTTGACTAAGTGCCCCAACCACAAAATCCCAGATGATAGTTTGTTGGAAATTTTTTATAGCTCTCTGAACAATAGCACCAAAGCTGTAGCAGACACGGTAGGTGGAGGATCATTGATGAGTCACACGTAGAAGCAAGCTTCCACCATTCTTGACAGGGTGACTAAGAAAAATAGGGCTTGGCATACGAGGGAGGCTAATGCAGTGGCAGGCACATATGCTGTTGGTTTGACTGCAGACCAACTAAGAAAAGAAGAAGAGCGCGACCAGGAGTTGGCTCATATGCGCGCATCACTAGACTTGTTGACAAAGCATATTATAGAAGCTGGAGCCAAACAGGTCAATGCAGTGGGTACTCAAGGAAGGGAGCAAGGAGATGATCACTCTGATTCTGAGGAGGAGGAAAACTTCTTAGATAGCCAGGTGGCGGATTTTCGAACCAACACCCAAGCGTATGGACAAGACAATTGGTGCCAAGGTTATAGAAATCAAGGTCAGAACTAGTATAAAGACAAATACAACAGATATGGGTTTAGATACAAGAGCCGAGGTCGTAAGCGCGAAGGAGATTGGAGGCAAAATGATGGATATCGCAATGACTGGGCTAGATTTTGTGTGCCTCCCAATGCACAAGAAGGGGAGGCTGGGCAATCAAAGTTGGAAAGCATTATGGCTGAGATGTTGAATAAGTTAAGATCCACGGATGATGTAACACCCCGAAAGTCCTAGAGATCAGACCCCGGAGTTAGAAGAAGCTCAGCAGAAAAGTCAGCAGAAATTTGCCTCACATTGAGTCAGGGAATGACTCGTTAGGGAACCTAACAGGTCGTGGTTTGACTCGTGATGAACTGTAAGGAGGGGATGGCAAGCCTAGTGTCCACGGACAACCTAACGAGTAGTCTTGCCTGGCAACGATTCGTTCGGTTGGTCGTTGGGTAGTGAATCATGTAAGAAGTCAGTGTAGTTAACGGAAGGATGTGACGAGTCATTAAGTGTGGGAATGACTCGTCATGTCCGTCGTTAGATGGGAAGAGTTGAATTCATGAAGTAGTCTTCTAGTGCACTTGAAGAATGGGTCTAAAGAGTCGTTGGGGAGATTAACAACTCGTTACGTTGGTCGTGGTTTGAAGAACGATAAAACTGTGTGAATTTTCCAGTGTGCTTAACGGGAGAGATGAAGAGTCATTGGATGGGACGATGACTCGTTATGTGAGTCGTGACTCCATATTAGGGGAAATTTCCAGTTTTCTTCAGGGACATTTTTGTAAATTTATATGCTTTTAACTTCTAAACTACATCATTTTGTGTATTGTTTGGGATGTTTTTAAGGGTTTCTACAAGACTAAACCCTCATTCTCTCAAGATATCACTCAAGCTCTTCTTCTTCCTCTCCTCTCAAGATTTAAGAACTTCACCAAGGTGTTCATCAAGCTTCAAGCAAGATTTCGAGCAGGGTTCTTCTACAAGGTATGTGGGGTTTTCAACAAGGATACTCTTCCATCCTTGTTCCCAAATATATTTTCATTTAAAATGCCAAATTTCTACTATTCTAAAGGATGCATGACCTAGGGTTTTAAATTGATGGTGAATCCTCCTACAACTCTTTAAATTTCAAGATCCATTGTGACTATGAGATAAGTATGGCGTAAAATGATTGGGTTATCTTGAATTATGTGTTGGGTGATGAAAAGTATTGGAGTTATGAAATATTCTTCATGAATGATTAGAGTTTTAAATAAGGTTTTTGTTACTTTTCATTCAATTATCACAAATCCCTTGCATCCATGTTTAATATGTGATGATTGATCTTGGGCAGATTTATATGCCCAAGTGATACTCAAACGTATTATTTTCGCCTTGTTTGTGTGCAATATGTATATATTCTCATGTAATTGGTAATAAAATGTGAATTTATACTAACCAACATGATTAGCATTTGTTTTGCAGGAAAATATGATTTTTAGTAGCTAAAATGCATGTTGGAAGTATATCGGAGTTGGACTTGGATGCGAGCATGGAAAAGACATTGGAATGCGCAAAGTATAGGGGCTCCGTGATGGAGCCGTGCCACGCTACCATCACGGAGGCACACTGCCTGGAGGGGAAATTAATTAGCAAATTCCAGTGAGGCCTCGCGACAGCTCCGTGGCACGGAGATAGGCCTCCGCGTTGGCCTCCGTGCCACGTTGAGGCTATAATCTCGGACCCTGGAATTCCAATAAGGGTCCGCGTCCACGCCGTGTCACGGAGGCAGTGCTCCGCGTTGACCTCCGTGACACGTTGCTTGTTATTCCGGGAAAAATTCCCACTAGTATAAATAGAACACTTAGCTTATTTTTAATTAATGCAGACTTGGTGGAGCAAGGACGTGGGTTAGAAGCAGTTGAGGGACGAAAAAGCTAAGGGATTTCTTCTCTTCCTTTCTTCTTTCAATCAATTGTATGTATGATTTACACTTGTTTTAGGATGATTAATCCACAAATGAGTGGCTAATTCTCTTCCTTGCTGAGGTTTTGAACAATGGTGATGAATTTTGATTGTTAATGATATGGTTTTCTTCTTCTTCTTCTATGTTGTTCTATTAATTCTTGTTTCTACTGCATTAGTGTGTGGCCGACATTAATGTACATCTAAAAAGTCCAATTTCACTCGAGAGAGCAAGAAATTGGAAAGTTGTGAATTAATAGGGTATTGTTCTTAACTTGATTTGGGAAAATTGGGTTTTGATGTGCTTTCCTGATAGAAATATACTTGAAAGTCGTATTAGTCAATTTAGGAACCGGAATTGTAGTGCTAGGTCATAAATTGCATTTGATCACAGAAATGTAGACGAATGGTTTATGATTCTAAAGTGAAATTAAATACAAGAGTTTTAATTTCTAGGCTAATGTTCTTGGCTAGCAACATGAAGAGAAGAATAACCGAATTGTGATTATCGTCAAATTCATTACTTGTTCTTAACCTTGGCATGCTCATATCCATAGTTTCAATTCACAGTAAATAATTGTTAATAGTTTAGTATATATAATTTATAAACAAAAACTTATTTAACTGTTGGTTACGTTGTTGTTAGCATAATTAGAAGTAAGATAAGAATATAGTGTACTTAGGCAATTTTACTTACCCAGAGTCTCCTTGGATCGATACTTGGCTTACTTAGCCACTTTATTACTTGTTTGACCACGTGCACTTGCGTGTCGGTTTTAACCCCTACCAAAGCACCGAACAAGTTTTTGGCGCCGTTGCCGGGGAGGCTAGGCAATTGGTGAAATTGTGATAAGTGTAAATTTACTGTAATTTTGTTTTATTTTCTTAAGTGTTGACAACTTGGTCTTAGTATTTGTTTTAATTCTTTGTTCATTTTAATTTTTCTCTCTTTTGGATACCCTCATTGACATGACATTTTGGAATATAAATGGTGGATACGCATATTTCGGCGAATCTTGCATGAATTGCGGAGCACCCCACTTGTGGCAAAACTGTAACACGTGCAATATATGTGGGTGTCAATATGGCCATTGGGGTGATTGTCCAAAGGCATATTCCCCTCCCCTAAGCCCCCGCTATGATCATTCTGTTGTTTTTGCTGAATATGGGCATGTTGAAAATGATGACTTGGGACGCCAAGTTCAAATAGAGGACATGATGAAACAACTCTTGGAGCAATCAGAAGCAATGAAGGAGTCGGTAGCAGAATTGATAATTCAGCAAAAGGAGAATGCAGAGGCTGTAAGCAGGATGAGCGTCAAACTCACGGAGATGTGTGCTGAGGCGGAAGCTTGTGATAATTTGCAGGTGACAGTTTTAGCTGATATTCAAGAGGAACTACAAGAGGAATACAAGGGTGAATTTTTGGATGAAGCCCAACAATTAGAATCTCTTGAGTGTCCCCGTGATCGGCTCATACCTATAGAAAATCCATTCATGGAAGAAGAGAAAGAATATCTCCCATTTGACCTTAATGGAGAAATAGATGTCGATGTTGAAAAGGTGTACACAAGTAAGGAAGTAAAGCACAATGCAATTTCAGAGTTGAGGTTGATTGGACCACACTCGAAGCATTTTTCGACATTAAGTTTGGTCGACAACATAGAAATAGAGTCTTCCAAGATTATAGAGAAATGTCTAGAGGAGGAGCAAGCCCTGTATATTCTGAAATTTGCTAACTCGAAGCAACGAAATGACTTCACTTACTCAAGGGCCAATAAGTTCAAAAGAAAACATCTACTGCTTGGTCCTTACAATTTTTCACCACCACCCCAGGAGCATAAGAGGACATTAGAGAAGAAATTAGGGGTGAAATTCATATCCTCAAGGAGGAGGAAAAAGCGGTGAAACTTGGTACGTCGAACCGCGACGGTAAACCAGGCGCTGCACGGGAGGCAACCCGTGAAAAATATTTTCTTTCTTTCTTTTTTAGTGTAAATAATTTTTATTGTTATTTTTCTTTTCTTGATTTGGTATATATTTTTTGTTTTAGCTAATATTTTTCATTTTAGTTAGGGAAATCTATTAATCTAACCAATTTTGTTTAGTGAGGTGATTTTTCATGTCAAACGGAGACAAATATGCATGGAATCGGGAAGATTAAGGCAAGGTATGAAAAAATAATTAAAATGAAGAGACAGTGCACTGGGGCGTTGGCTCCATGTCACGGAGGAGGGGCTCCGCGTTACCCTCCGTGACACGTTGCCTTATATTTGGTACCGGGTCACACCGGGTTGCCGGGTGACCCGCGTGTTTTTCTTTAAATTAACCCCAATTTTCTTGCCTGTTCTCCCCATTTCTTTTCCTCTCAGCGACCAAACACCCAAATCCCCCTCCCCAATCAACGTGCCACGCCACTAAGCAAAGAAATCATCAAGTTTCTTCGGTTCTTCAACGTAAAGGTATGTTTTCCTCATTTCTCTCTAAGTTTTGGCGATTTTAGTCGAATTTGGGCATGTGAGGTGAGATATATCATCCTAAGTAGCAATTGAACATGAAATTGAATTATTTGTGATTGATGAATGTTCGGAATGTTGTTATTAGCGTTTGAACTTGTCGACTACGTGAATAATTCGAAATTGATTGTAAAATTGAATTTTAGGGCTTAGATTGTTGAAATTGACTTGGGTAATTTGATAATTCGGTGAATTAGATGCCGGGGTGTGTTTGGGAATTGAGATTAATCGGTGTAAATATTGTTTGAATGTAAAAGACGACGAATTCTCGAATTTTTGGGGAAAATGTGGAAATTGTGCAAATTGGTTTGATTATTTGGATTTGTATGTATATATAGAACTTTTGTCGTTGTTTTTATTTGTTGTCTTTGTTGCTTAGTGCGATGGTTAAATTGTTAGCGATAGTAGGATTGGGATTAGCTTTATGAAGTCTGAGTAGTACGCTAAGCGTTATGCTGTCGAAATTTTTGTGAACACACTAAGCATAAATTGTATAGTTGATTGTTTTGGTGTAAATTGAGTTATCCTTGCCATAGTTTGTACAAGTAGCTAAGGACTAAGTGTGGGGTAAACGTTGTGTAACCCGACTGTAGCCGAAGTTAACATGTATTTAGCTTAACATTGTGCTTGTTTATGTATATTGACAAGTACAATGGCGAGTAGGCAGGATAAGGGCAAAGGTGCTTCTACTTCTGGCACCGGGAGAAAAAGAATGAGAATGGGCACCGCAGTCCCAGCTGCACCAGCTGTTCCACGCGGCCAACGCCGCCAATACGGAACAAGGTGGGTAACCGAGGAAGGGAAGAAGTGGTATGCTAAGCATAAGGAAAGCAAGTACTTCCCGGAGGAACATATTGCACGGGAACCACTAGCACAGGAGTTCCCCCGTATTGTGCAGAGGATTGAAGCAGCTGGGCTCAGCTTTATATTTCAGGAGCCCAAGGAGTGCAACCTACATTTGGTCTGGGAGTTCTATGCAAATTGGAACCCGGCCATCAGAAGCCACACAATAAAAACCAGAGGGCAGATTGTCACTTTGGAACCCCAGCAATTTAATGCCATCGTTGGAGCGCGGGACACAGACGCTCACGTTCTCTGCCAGCTAAACATCACCCCACCGTACGCCGACATTAGACGTACCTTGTGTGGGGCTCGATCCACAGCCCGATGGAGCAGACATAAGGAGAGGGGTTACCACTAGACTCTGCCTTATTCGCAGATGAACAGGGAGGCCAGAATATGGCTGAAAATAGTGTGTTCGTGCTTGATCCCGGGGGTTCACATGACGGATGTGACCCGGGACCGTGTCTGCTTGGTGTATGCCCTTATGAAAGGGCTGGAGATTAATGTTGGGGCTGTTATCATATCCGCCATGAAGAGAGCCCGACTACACCAGGGCCACAGATACGGGTTCGGCGGACTCATCACCACCTTCCTCCGAGGCCTTGATGTCGAGGAAGAGGCTTTGGATTACATCCCGTAGTTGGAGCGGAGGGCCCTCGATGTGACAAAAACTAAGGCCCCCGACACCACACACGGGCCAGTGTTGACTTTGGGCGAGCGACATGCTCGTGACGATTAGTACATGGCACGTATGTTTGGCATGCAGATGCTTCAGCTACGGATTGGTGGGAGACCAGCCACCGAGGAAGAGTTATGGCAGTTGGAGCTGGATTACCCATTTGGCGAGAACGCCAGAGCCTTATGCCGAGCGGGACCAGCCTTCGTTGAGCCTACTGATGACGATGTCCCCACTGACGAGGAGTCACGTCGGGAGGACTCCGATGTGGAGTCCGATGACGACGATGGAGCTGACTCAGACATGGGCGATGAGGCAGCAGCACCGGATGAAGAAGTCGAATATTTCGACTGAGCAGGGAGTTCCACCACCCGAAATTTTGTGCTTTGTATTTTTGTGAACACTGGGGATAGTGTTCGATTTAAGTGTGGGATGGGAAGTAGTTAGGTGTTGGGGCTGGGCTAATCTGCTGTATGCTTTTTCCTTGGTTTGTATGTATGTTTATGTTTCCCTGTTGTGAACTGATTTGTGTTGTATCTGTATATATTTTTTTGTGGTTAATGATGTGTGTTGTGAAAAGTTATGGTTGCCGAGGTAAATATTTTGTAAATATTTCTGTATATCGAAATGATCGATATTTTTCAAAATTTTTGCGAAAATATTTTGCACTTATCAAAATATTTTGCAAATAGTTTTCCATCGACATGATCGATGTTTTGCAAAAAATTTTCAATTTTTATTTTTGGGTTTCTCGGAGTTTGTTTTCGGTTCTTTTACCGAGAATAGTCCCATTGAACCGATGTCATAGTTAGTGACCGTTCCCTATGATGGATGGATGACGACCGTCTTAAGGGAAATGTAGTCGATAGGAGTAGGATTTTAATTTATTTTCAGTTTTTCTTTGGTGGATTGCATCAATGAACCTGTAGTTGCTTTATGGTTGCAAAATTTCGTTGCGTGTTGTAACTGATGTTCAAAATGTAAAAGTGATTCATTTGAAAGCATGCAATTTTGTAAATATGTTGAGTTACCTAGGCTGTAGAATTTGATTCGGTATGATTGAGGCTTAATTTTTGAATTCATGTAATTGGCTAATTAAAGAGTCTGTGAATGCATCTTGAATCGAGCATGTGCATGAAGTGTGTGAAGTGAGGTATTGTTATTCCATGCTATTGTGAAGTGTCTAGAACTTGCCTGGTGTGTGTGCAAAACGAAATGAAGGGGGTGTAGTGTTGGAAAGGATGTAGGCATTTCTTTGTTTTAACCGAGAGTTTCTATTTTTTTTCTTGTCATACTCTACCTTTTTATGTGATTGTATACCCTAGTCAGCCCGTTGAGCCTTTAGCCGTTTCTTTCTTTCTTTTGTCCAAAATTGTATAAACTAAGCTTTATTCCTTCTTTTCATTAGCCGTAAAGTCTATACAAAAATCTTAAGCGCTTAAGAAGAAAAGAAAATTCTTTTCCCAAAGTGTCGAAGAGTGAGAAGAGTGAAAAGAAAATGAAAAGCGGAGTGAGGAAAGGGAAGAAGAGGTTGAAGAGGCACTTGTTATAATTAAATGAGAATGAAGGTGCATGAAAACCCTGTGTTGTTGTGTCAAGTGTGTTTGATGAAATGGGTCATACGAAAGTAAACAAGCATGAATGGTATGAGAGGAAAAAGAAAAGAGAGAAACAATGTTCATGAGAGTATGGGAATGTGTTGAAAAGGAGTTCAAGGATGCTAGTGACTATTATTGGCTAATCCAATATATACTAGTTTCATAGCTTCCATTACAACCCATTAAAGTCCTACTTGATCTTACATTGCATTTCCTTATATTAGTGGAGTAATACACTAAGGGCAAGCCTATGGGTCATGACATGATGCATGTGAATTCTTTTGGGAGAGAGAGTGAAATTAATTTTTATATGCCCCTACTTGAATGTGGGAAGATTCTCTTGAGTCGTGAGGGCACATGCTTGATGAAAGATTGATTTTCGTGTCGGATATCTTGATTAGCTGATTTGCATGAGTTTGCCGATATCGAGAGTCGATTCTTAAAGTCTAGGAAGTCTTGATGTATTAAAGGTCTTTGCATTGTAAGGCCATGCATGTTTTCTTGATGATTTGCAAAAATTGAATAATCGGTATGACCGTAGTGTAAATTGTCGCACCATAGTGACAAAGGTTGGGATGTAATTTGCATGAGTTGTGTATGTGTTGTTCGAGGACGAACAAGGATTTAAGTGTAGGGTAAGTGATCTTGGGAAGATTTATATGCCCAAGTGATACTCAAACGTATTATTTTCGCCTTGTTTGTGTGCAATATGTATATATTCTCATGTAATTGGTAATAAAATGTGAATTTATACTAACCAACATGATTAGCATTTGTTTTGCAGGAAAATATGATTTTTAGGAGCTAAAATGCATGTTGGAAGTATATCGGAGCTGGACTTGGATGCGAGCATGGAAAAGACATTGGAATGCGCAAAGTATAGGGGCTTCGCGATGGAGCCGTGCCACGCTACCATCGCGGAGGCACACTGCCTGGAGGGGAAATTAATTGGCAAATTCCAGTGAGGCCTCGCGACAGCTCCGTGGCACGGAGATAGGCCTCCGCGTTGGCCTCCGTGCCACGTTGAGGCTATAATCCCGGACCCTGGAATTCCAATAAGGGTCCGCGTCCACGCCGTGTCACGGAGGCAGTGCTCCGCGTTGACCTCCGTGACACGTTGCTTGTTATTCCGGGAAAAATTCCCACTAGTATAAATAGAACACTTAGCTTATATTTAATTAATGCAGACTTGGTGGAGCAAGGACGTGGGTTAGAAGCATTTGAGGGACGAAAAAGCTAAGGGATTTCTTCTCTTCCTTTCTTCTTTCAATCAATTGTATGTATGATTTACACTTGTTTTAGGATGATTAATCCACAAATGAGTGGCTAATTGTCTTCCTTGCTGAGGTTTTGAACAATGGTGATGAATTTTGATTGTTAATGATATGGTTTTCTTCTTCTTCTTCTATGTTGTTCTATTAATTCTTGTTTCTACTGCATTAGTGTGTGGCCGACATTAATGTACATCTAAAAAGTCCAATTTCACTCGAGAGAGCAAGAAATTGGAACGTTGTGAATTAATAGGGTATTGTTCTTAACTTGATTTGGGAAAATTGGGTTTTGATGTGCTTTCCTGATAGAAATATACTTGAAAGTCGTATTAGTCAATTTAGGAACCGGAATTGTAGTGCTAGGTCATAAATTGCATTTGATCACAGAAATGTAGACGAATGGTTTATGATTCTAAAGTGAAATTAAATACGAGAGTTTTAATTTCTAGGCTAATGTTCTTGGCTAGCAACATGAAGAGAAGAATAACCGAATTGTGATTATCGTCAAATTCATTACTTGTTCTTAACCTTGGCATGCTCATATCCATAGTTTCAATTCACATTAAATAATTGTTAATAGTTTAGTATATATAATTTATAAACAAAAACTTATTTAACTGTTGGTTACGTTGTTGTTAGCATAATTAGAAGTAAGATAAGAATATAGTGTACTTAGGCTATTTTACTTACCCAGAGTCTCCTTGGATCGATACTTGGCTTACTTACCCACTTTATTACTTGTTTGACCACGTGCACTTGCGTGTCGGTTTTAACCCCTACCAAAGCACCGGACAATGATTATATGATTATCCATGAGAATTTGAATATGTCAATGGTAGATGTGATAAGGTTAAATTAGAGTTCATGGACTTGAATAATTGAAAGTAAAATATACATGTCCCTATGTCTTGATGGAATTAATTGGGTAATAAGTAAATTTATGATAATGGATTATCTAATGCGTTCTTCTCATGAATTGGAATAAATCGTGAAATGGGTCTTATGAAGCAAAGATGCACATTTCCCATATGATTTTGTTATGCATGATGAAATATGAGTAAGCACATAGCTTCCTATAAATCTAGATTATATGAATCAATGTATGCCTGTTAAAGTATGAGTTGAATGTATGGGTCATGAATGTCTCTATGATACATGCTGATTAATATGAAGCTGAAATTTAACGATGAGAAAGTATTATGCTTGATGTGAAATCAATGATGCTCATTAATGTTGGATCTATGAAACAAATTCTAGTATGTCTCCATGATGAATAGAGTTATGATGATAAAAGCATGAGAATGATTGTTCTCGAACATTTGGCTTGTTGTTAGTAGAAAATAGCCCCAGTCCTTTTGAAATGAATGATGTATGAAGAAAGCAGAGGATGTTCATGTTTCTGACTAGCTGCAGTAGTATAGACCAGATATATATAATGTCAGACCAGCACCTCTCAGATTCTAGCATCAGTCGGGATCCTCCATAGTAGAGAGTGGCTCCTTAGCATCAGTCGGGATCCTCAATAGTATAGAGTGACCCCCTAGCATCAGTCAGGATCCTCCATAGTAAAGAGTGACTCCCTAGAACAGTCGGGATCCCCATAGTAGAGAGAGACTCCCTTAATGATGATATCATTTTTATTTAGTCTTGCATAACCCAGCTTTCAGATTACAATGGCTTAATAAGATGATGATCAGTCTCAGTTATCAGTAATGATTCAGTACAGTATGTGCTACTAATTTCAGATTTGGCACTTATTATATGTTTAGAATTTGACCCCTATGCATGAGTTCTAACATGTTATACAAATGAGATTCAAAAAGAAGTTGCAAGTATGTATCTATGTATGCCAATCATAAAGCATGTGAATAGCATGATGAGGCAATTATGTTGATGTATTTGATTAAATCCTTATCGTATATTTGTTTTATTTAATATTATGTTATCCCACATGCTTAGTACATTCCAAGTACTGACTGCACGCCTTTTGTGCTATATTGTTTTATGATATAGATTCAGGTTTTCAGACTCGGCCTCGTGGTTAGATATGCTTCATCCCTATTCAGCAGCTCTTGGTGAGTCCTCATCCTCCAAGGACGTGATTATATTCATATTTTCTTATGTTTTCAGTTTTCAGACTTTAGGAGTTATCTAGGGGCTTGTCCCAGCAACTCATCAGTTTAATAGAAGGTTTTTAGACATGTTTAGATAGATTCAATGTTGTATCTAAGTATGGTTAAATTGTCTTTATGGTTCATATTATATTCTTGTATTTCTTCCCCTTGTTCATGTTGTTAGATGTTTTCCATGTTAAGTGTATGCTATGATAATGTCATGGGTTGACTTGGAGCCTCTCGAGGTTCCTTGTCCCGTGTTACAGCCAGGGGGTGAACTCGGGTCGTGACAGATGATCAGCTGAAGGAGATCCGAGGTGACTTGTCAAGTATGGGTCAAAAAGTGGAATCTCATTCTACCGCCATCAAGCAAATTGAACACCAACTTGGGCAACTATCAGCATCAATGAACCCTAGAAAAAAGGGTACACTACCTAGCAACATTGTCCGAAATCCAAAGAACGATGCACATTGTATGGAAGTGATGACTAGGAGTGGTAAAACCATAGTTGACGCCTCATTTCCAGTTGAAGTTGAATGGAAGAAAGAGAGCATAATGGAGGATGATGATACAAGTGTTGAGAAAGAGACTGGTGAGTTGCAAGAGGCCTCGATAGGTGATAAGGAACCTGACATAGACCAAGGGGCAACATAAGCGCAAAAAGCTATCGTATGACCACCACCACCATTCCCCTAAAGGATGAAGAAGAAGATGGAGAATGGTAAGTTCCAGAAATTCCTTTCAATGCATAAGCAACTGTCTGTGAACATACCATTGGTCGAAACATTGGAGTAGATGCCAGGGTATGCAATGTTTATGAAGGACCTGGTGATGAAGAAGAGATATGTGAGCTATGAACCTATTGACAATGTGCATCACTTTTGTGCCATAGCTATAAGGGTCTTAGCACAGAAAAATGAGGACCTAGGTGCCTTCACTATACCATGTATGATTGGCAATGTCGAGTTCGCAAGGGCACCGTGTGATTTGGGAGCTATCATTAATTTGATACCCTTGGCTATATTCAAGAAATTAGGATTGCGAGCCCCCACACTGACCACATGCGACTACTGATGGCTGACAGAACAGTTAAGAAGCCAGTGGGCATCCTGATCGATGTGCTTGTCAAGGTAGATAAATTTATATTCCCAGCAGACTTCGTGATTTTGGATTGCGAGGTTGATTATGAGGTCCCCATCATTTTGGGGCGACCATTCCTTGCAACCGGAAGAGCTCTAGTAGATGTGGAAGCTCAACTGTTGAAGTTTAGGCTGAATCAAGAAGAGGTCACATTCAACATCAGCAAGACAATGAAGCAACCCAAGGAATTTAGTGTGATCTCAGCACTGGAGGATGAGTATGAATCACTTGACAAATTTTGAGTAGTCAAGAGATTTGTGTCGTGCCGCGATGTTAAATCAGGTGCTTCTTGGGAGGCAACCCAAGTGGTAGATTGGTGAATTCAAAGTAACCAGGCTACCTCCGTCGTGCCGCGATGTTAAATCAAGCGCTTCTTGGGAGGAAACCCAAGTTATTGAACTAATGTGTGCTCAGTGTGCAGGGAAAATAAAAAATAGGAGGCTGAAACATCAGCTGTTATGGCTCTCAGTACGACCCGTGATAAGATCCTACGAGCCGTAGTAGCAGTCGTGGTGAGGTTCAGAAAAAATAATCCCAAGATCTGACCTACGATGAACCTTATGGACCGTACCTTGATGGCACGAGTCGTAGGATGTATTCGTAGGTCACCAGGTAAGTTTTCATTAACAGGTTGCATACGAGTCCAAGGGACAAGCTGTAAGATCTTCCTACAACTCGTGGTACGAGTTGTGATGGGTTCAAATTGGCATTAATACCCGACTCGGCCCAAATTTTTTTAAATTTTCCCTTACCTATTTAAACCCCATAAACCCCTTCTCCCATGCTCAAGCATTCAAACACACGACTCAACCTCACTTCCCCTACTCGTAACTGAACAACACCGAAAGAAGCAAGCAAAATTCTTGCTCGATCCAAGCTAAAAAAAACCCTAGACTACCATTTACAGTTGATGAAGCATCAATCAAGTAAGTGTGTTGTGTTAAACATTGTTAAGAATCACATATTGAGGTTGATGGTGTCAAAACCCCTGTGAGTTAGTCACTAGGCTTCAAATTTGATTTTGAAAATAGACAATGATCAGGGTGTTGCTACTGTGCTTCTTAAACTAAAAGGATGCTAGATTCTAGATGAATTGAGGTTTTAAAACTTAATGAGTTAAGGGTAGTAGGTTAAAAGGGGAGGATTGGGCTTCGGATAAACTAAGTCATTGATGTACTTAGACCTTTGAGTACCCTAAAAATTTAAAAGAATCCTTGCAAACTGAGCAAAGAAAATTTGAAGTGGTATGAGGAACAGTACGGACCGTAGGTTGCCACTACGAGTCATACTGAGCACTTGTGCTACCAAACTGAACATAGTTGTATGAAAATGTCCTTCTTACGACTCGTGCAATCGACCTACGGGTCGTACCATGAGTCGTGGAAAAATTCAGAAAAATAGTAATGTCGGGCTTCATCAGACGACTCGTAGTACGGATCGTACCTTTATGGTATGAGTCGTACCTGCGAGTCGTACTGACAAATGCTGCAACTCTGGGACTTCTCATAAGTCGTACCTTCATGGTACAACCCGTTGAGGACCCGTGATGAAATTCATAATATCTCCTTTCTAATTCTTATTTTTCAAAAATGGAATGCTAGCTTCTTTCTCTATAGGTACTATGACATACAAACGTAGGGTAGACAAAACAAAAGCCCAAAGGAGACTGATTAATGAACCAATTGACGCAGAGTCTGACAAGGCAAGAGACTTACCTAATGGTTCAATCGAGGAGTATCAAGTAGATACCTCAGATACCGATGGAACCAAAACCACTTGGGCTAAAGCAAAGCCCCAAGTTGAAGCAACCACTGCAACATCCGCTCAAGATGCCCAGTCTGAAGAGGGAGTTAGAGAGGAACAACAAAAGTCACGGAGCAACTCTAATGCCGAAGAAGGGTCAGGGGAGACCTAGAGAGAAGAGGAAAGCAGCAGTGATGAGTCAGAGGAAGAGGCTCCTGTTGATACACAAGAGCCGACCCCACCTAGAGCAAACCATACAATCTGGTGGAGAGTGCCAGGAGCCAATGAAATCTATGAACAAGGCATCTCTCTCACCGCCAAAAATAAGCCACGAAGGAGCATTCAATAAGAACCACAGATCCTCACAAACACATTAAATGAAGTTGAGGAGATGAAGCATATTTTTAGCTCCAACAGTTTTGAGTGGATGGCCAAGACTCCAACACAGTACACAAAAGAGATAGTTCGGGAGTTTTATCCCAACTACTTGGCCACCATGGAGGTGAAGGCAAAAGAGGGACAAAAGATAAAAGACCAGCATTGTCTGGAGAGTGTTATGGTTCGACGTCAAGAAGTTGATATATCCGAGCAGACCATTGCTCGATTGTTGTACGACCCACAGTTCATGCCTACCAGGATAATGCCAGAGTATGATTACAAGGCAGAGGTGATGAAGCAGATTAGATTCCTATATACGTTGGAGCGACAGAGGCTGCTGAAATGGCTAGCAGGGGTGATTGCTGAGAACAAAGATGAAGCTGAATGGATTACAGGTGGAAAGCAGGTGACCAAGAATTCACTGAACTTCATTGCAAAATCCTGTTGGACACTAGTGCGCCATCGGTTAGCACCTACGGTCAACGACAACACACTGAGTGCTGATAGAGCAGCTTTGGTTGCATTCCTCATGTCTTGTTACCCTATCAATATTCCGAGGATCATAGTGGATAAGATACGAGACCAAGCAGTGGGAGTAAGTACTACTATCCCATTCTCGAGTTTTGTTTTCAGATTATGTATGGAGGAAGAAGTTCCACGGGGTGACAAGCAGTTGATTGGAGGCCAAAGGATTGCAGATATTGGCCTTATCTGGGATAAGATGAACTCGGTAAGTAGATCTAGAATTCCCACAGCTATCCCAGCAGCCTAGCCAGCAGGGGACGTACAGGTGAATGTCCCCACTACACAGGAGCAAAGCGAGACATCGGCTACAAACACCGTTCATTAAGAGTTGGCTTCCACACCTCAGCTACACCACTGCCCAGCATGCAGGCTCATACACCAGTAGGATATACTTTGGTACCACAGGACTTCCTCCAAAAGCTAGCTAAAAGATTGACCGTGGTGGAGCGTAAGATTCAGGCCATGATGAATAATGTTAAACCATGGGTCAAGTCAGAGATAGAGGTAGCAGCTCAGGCTCTACATGCTCGCCTAGATAGTTTTAAGAGTCAATTCAATGAGAGAATGGTGGAGCAGACCGATACCAGCACTCTCCGTGCAGAGTTGGGGGCTTTTCGGAGCCAAGTAGTTGAGTTGTCATCACGACAACCAACAGTTTTAGTAGCCCCTACTCTTCTGGACCTAGATGCCGAGCTTGATGAGGATATTGATTTGGCAGCATATTGGAAGCTGACCACAGTTGGTGATAAAGGCAAGAAAAGAGTTGCGGACAATGCTTGTGAGGAGAGTTTGAGAAAAAGAAGAAAGAAGGAGAGAAAAGAGCACAAGCGGGCTAGAGCAGAGAGCATGCGGACTCATGACACATATATGACTGAGCTTCATGAGAGAGCTAGAGGAGCAGGTAGCTCCACCATACCTCAGCCCGAGCTTGCCCGTGGCCATGACCCTTTGGGAGAGCCACATTCAGCCCTAAAAATTTCAGAGGCCGTCCAAGCGTCCATGACTACTGAGGGGGGACCACTCCCCCTATTGACACATAATTGAGTGTGCCGGCCACCGCTAGCGCCACTACTATAGCGGAGGTACCACCTCCGCGAGATGACAGGAGCACCTAGTGCGCCACAGGTATGTTCTCTCCCCATATTCTTCTAAATGATTCTTCGAGGATGAATCTTACTTTTCAAAAAGGAGAGGGGGTGTACTTGTGATTTTTGGGATTTTTGGTTCGTCTGAGGGTTTTTTTCGCCATGTTTTTTTTCCCTTAGGCATGCCATCTAATAGAACTGCCATGTGTATGATTTTTTATTTTATGTAGCTTAGGAGTACTCAGCTAATAAAAATACACTAGTTTTGGTTTTTGAAAAAAAAAAGCGACCCTGTTTAAAAAATTTTGATGCATCAGCTATGTATTTGTGACAACATGCATGATTTCTGTGGATCTTTTGATGTCATTTAGTTTTTCAACATGAGTAGTTTGTTAAGCCATATATAAACTAGACAGGTGACGTGACAATAGTTCATGTACCATGTGTGATGAGGTATAGTAGTCAGTTCGGTATTGTGTTGAAAATCTAGAACTTGCCTGGTTAGTCTTTGCATAGGCTAGGGATGGTTGATTAGGATATGATCATAGGCCATTTTTTGTTTATCTCACTTTTAGCCTATATTACCCTATCAAAAGTTGCATGAATCCCTTTATCCCAAGTTTGAGCCTTAACAGACCATGATTTCTTTGATCTACTGATTAACCATACCCATTTTTTTAATGAACCTGTTTTGGCCCTGGTCCTTCCTTGGATATTCTGAACCTCAACATAAGCAAAATGCTTAAGTTGAGGGTGGCTAGAGTAGGGGTGCATAAAAGGTGGGAACAGAAGAAAGGTAAAGAAAAAGAAAAGAAAAAAGGTAATGGTGAAGAATGAAGTGTGGTGAGACGATGAAAAGAGAGATGAAAAATGCTGAAAATTCTGAAAAAGAAAGCCAAAGGAAATCAGAAAATGCTGAAAAAAGTTGAAAACTCACCACACCCATGCAAATGGGTATAAAAAGGAGAGAAAGGAAATAAAATAATAAAAGGGTGAAATAGGTGAATGGAGTAGTTAATATGAAAATTTGGTTGTAGGATGAATTAGTGTTGAATCTGAAAATTGCAAAAGAAAGCCTGAAAGATGCAAAATATGCTCAGATTGCATACCATAGTACGATTCGTAGAAAGGACCTACGAGTCGTAATGATGGTCGTGAAAAGCTGCAGAAGGCAATGTTGAAGAGATGCAATGTATGAGTCTCAGTACGGGTCGTACCAAGCTGGTACGAGTCGTGGTGATGAAACCGTGACAAGATCCAGAAAATTTGCATAAGGTGCTGAGTCCTACTACGGAAAGATAGTACGACCCGTGGGAAGAAGGTACGAGTCATACCATGACAATCATGATAAACTTGAGAAGAATTCCAAAGTTTCAGAATCAAACCACAGGAGCTCAGTAAGGGTCGTATGATAATGGTACGAATCGTACCAGGATCCAACACTTAGCAAAATTCAGCCAATAATGCCAGGTACGACAGGAAGCTACGGGTCTTAGAAGCTGCTATGGATCATAACATGGCCAATGACAACTGCGGCACCAGATATGGAAATTCATCCAGTTAGCCTAGGAAAAGGATTCTTGTGTCTGTATAAATACATTTTAGGTTTTATTTTTCTATAGACAATCATAGATAAGTAAGAAAGACACAAAAAGACTAGGAGAGAAGACATTTTTTGTGGGGAATTAAGTTGATTCAATTTATGATCAACCTTTTCTTGAATTTATCTTGTTCTTGATACTTGTTCTTCAAGATTTTGCTGAGTAATTAAAGAAAGTGTTTTTCTCATTCATTCTTGTAAGTATTGATATATGTTCTTAATCATGAATACAATCAACAACCTTACAACTATGAGAGGCTAAAACCTCCATAGCTAGGGTTGTGAGAACCATGGTGAATTAACAAGCTAGGGTTACACAAAGTGATCTTAAAACCAATACAAATACTTATATTGTATTCTCTTCTTACTTAAATGTTTCTTAACGGTGCGCAATGTTAAGACTTGCCCAAATTTTTTACTTGCTTTGGTCGAAGAGGTTTAGATTAGGAAAAGAGAATTACAATAGAGCCTTGATTATGATAATCATTGTATTAACTTGAGTTATGGTCATAGGATAGTTAAATATGGAACTTAGTGATAACGGATAGTTCGAAATCGCTCATGAGACTTGGTCGAGTAATTGAGTATAGTCATTCAATAGGGACTAGTCTGTCGTTTGAATGAACTTAAGTTATCAGTTCTATAAGTAAGTATTGGTGAAAATCACAAGAGTACACCCAAAATAGTTATGAACCCATGGGGAACACAAACCCTAGTTATTCTTTAATATTGACTCGACATCAAAATTTTGATACTTGTTTTTATTTAGAATCCCCCTATTTTGAAGTAACTACCTCAAAAGTTCAATTACCGGCTATAATCCAGTTTTCCCTATTCCCAGTGGGTTCGACCCTAACCTCTAGTTGGGTTCTTTATTGACAACGTTCGCTTCTCACTTTAGTAGGAGGTGTGGTTTGAGTGTGATCAACGAGAAATTGTACTTAGAGTCACAAGTAACCCCAAGTCAACCCATGGTCTACCATAACACTGGTAATCTAAGTAAATAATAGCGGAAGCTTAAATAAATAAACCATTTATGAAGAATTGAATAATAAAAGCTTTTACAAAAGCAAAACTTAAAGGATCTATGTCTGAAAGCATTATATCTGATGAGTTGTTGAGACAAGCCCCCAGCTAACTCTAAAGTCTAACTCTATGAAAATAACTGACGAAAATGAACATCGTCCTCGAAGGATGAGGACTCACCACTGGTACAACTGATATCACCCAAAGAAGATCTGCTAACAGTGCTGAGACTTAGAACTTGTGACTGTATCATAATACGATACATTATGGAAAGTATGTGTTGGTATTTGTGTCACGCCCCACCTTGGGAGGCATGACTGGCACCTAGTGCCCTACTAAAGTCTAAACTAGTCTGGCTGAGCTTACGCACCTCTGGTGCATGACTAACACTAACACTCAAGTCGAGAAAATAATGGGATATATCTCGGCAGTAAATACAGCCTCCGGCCGACAAGGCCTTATTGCCACTTGTAAAATAAAACAGCTAACCAGAAACAGATAATGATAGGGTATCCTATGCGGGCCAAAAAGAACACCGTGATGTCTAGTTATGACTGAAAAGTAAAATCAATGCTAAACTAAGCTATGGCTGACAAGGCTGCTAACTATTAGCTAAGCAAGGCCCCACACGGACAACACATAAAAAAAAACACATACGAGCCCCACACGGCCAACAACAGCTAACCACAGGGAATATAAAACAATTTTCAAGCCTTTAGGAGTGATATACTGGTCGATACCGGGGCCCGACCTATTCCCATATTGTACAACAAAAGAGAGTTAACCTACTAATCTATTAGCTCCGGAGGAATGCAGCTGACTTCTTTGCTAGTCCTGATAGAAAGCTAAGAAGGTCGTGATCCGCGTCTATAGGCACCAGCAGGCAAGTAATGCAGTGACCCCAAGAAGGGCGTCAGTACAATATGTACTGAATATGTAAGGCAATAACTGTAAATAACTGAATAGAGGAAATAAAACTGAAAATAACTGAAAAGGAAGGATAGAGATTCTACCTGTGTAGATGAACTTTCAACTATCTAAGATATCAATAACTAAAGCAATCAAAACCTTACCTAGCCCCCATAAGTCGGAAGGTACAACTAACACAGAATAACCCACTTGGGGCCCCATAAGCCCTGGTGAGTACACCTCAATCTATATACCCCTAGCAAGGTCACACTGGGTCATCTAATAGCTATAGCCATCCTACTATCCCCCTGTGTCTGCAATTGAGCCCGCTCGGCCCCTGATTGTAGCTGTGTCTAATTTCAGTTGACTCCTGGTATCTGCACCCCAGGCACCAGGCTCGATGGGGGTGTGGTGCTGATACGACATATAATAGTCCAGCCATGGAATTGACTGTATGAGGACCTAGGACCCCATCTTCGTCCCTCGCAGACAGCATACCGCTCCGTAGAGCGACGTCATCTCACCCCTGGTGGGCGACAACATAGCTAATAACCCTGGGTTGGTCATAGAAGGCTATACAGGGCAAAGTCAATCCCAAGATAGGCATAGAATACTGGTCTCAACAAATAACAACAGCTAACCACGATTCATATATTTCTGGTTCTCTTACTGGGATTTAAACTAAGCTATATTACTGAAGAAACTAATTTGCCGAAGTAATACACCTTAACATACCTTGATTGGTGATTTCTGATTAACTGGCGAGTATCAAATTATATTCAGCAGTTCTTCTCAATGGAAATCGTTCTACTGGGAGAATGAAACTAATTTCAGTACTAAATTCGGCAAAAATGATAACTTTATTATATAAATATTAACTATATCTCAACTCGACGAAACTCAATCAAAAACACGTAATTTCTCAAAATTCCTGAAGAGAGAAATTATTACTTGAAGCCTGTGATCATATAGAAATTAGTTTGACGTAATTCTGACAATTTTGGCTCGGAGGGGCTATGATTTTCCGAGCGAATTTCACGAAACTAACTCCGTAGTAACGTTCCCTACAGCCTTAAACTTCAGTACCTGAAGTTAATTTGAATTCGGGCTGCATTTCACAATGTAAACAAAGGAAATTTATTTGTTTCCCTCGAGTTCTCCCTTTTTGGCCGTATGTATATTGGAAAATAACAAAGGGAGGAGCTTGTATATACTTGAGGCGGTGGAAAGGGGTATGTGGCACAAACCCCATCGCGGCAGTTTACGGGCGTGCCACAGAGCCCAATGCGGAGGGAGGGGGTCCATGACACGCCGCCCCTATTGCGACCTGCTCCCGCCTTCTCCCACGCGATCTCGATTCCGCGCTTGTTCGACCTTTACCCAGGCCCTTTCTCGTATGTGTTGCACTCAAAAATATTAACCAACGTACGAATAGGACAACTACTCATTAGAAACTTACGGGGTGTAACACTTTGAATGCACTGAGTAAGTGGGAGAAAAATACAACATAAAGGAATAAATAACTAAACTGTAATGACATATAATGACCAATTGAAATACTGAACCTGAACAAACTAAAACATAACTAGAATAGTAAAATGACCCTGTTTGATGGTCATAAACATGCCCTAAATCTGAGATACTGATCTGAACTAATTGAGAAATCTAAAACTGTTCTGAGCTGAGCTAAACTGAGACTGTACTGACTAATGGAGAGTCTATAACCAACATATAACCACGTGAGCTATATGTGGAGTCCGATGTATACACCTCATCGGTAGGACCCAATATACCTTGCTAGGGTATAAAGGCATGAACTGGGTGATCATAATAAAGACAATAAAATAACCTGCGGTGGCAATGTTGTTCTGGGAACTTGGGAGCGCTGGAAGCTTGGTCTACTCAGTGCTAAGTCCTACTCCCACTGGATAGACCTAGACTGACTACTAAGCTGATAGCTCAAAATTGGGGTCCAAGACTAAGTCAGGATACTTATCTGGAAGTACCCTGACAGTCATATCGGATCGGATTTTGTAACTGGTGTTTTAAGACTTTCCAGAGCTACTTATTAGGAAGCGACGTAACCGTCAAAAGAACAAATTGAAACTGAAGCTGGGGGTTCTAAGACTGGTCATAGCTGCTTACTAGAAGTGTCATAACAATCTAAAGAACCACTAAAATTTGATATCTGAGTCTAATAACTGATAACTGGGAGGCACCACTGACACCTCAAGAAAAGACAGTAGTTAAACTAATCAGATGACAGTTCTAGACAATACTGAGTATGCTAATAATCTAACTGAGACTGGACTAACATGCATCTGACTAAGATTTCAACACTTACTAATAATATGGGAGTCCCAAAATTGATAGAATCAAGCCACAGGGAAATCTTGTCCAATATGCAAGATTCTAATTTACTGAACTGAGAAACTAGGGCTAAATCATTCCACTAGAAGCTAGTTTCACAAAATTTCTACAAATTGGGAATAATAAGAAACTAATATCATGAATGATAGTCCATTTCAAATCTTAAATTATTTTGTCTAAAAACTTTCTACATTTTGAATCCATAGAGTTATACCTGATAGAATAATTAGAGAAGGGTTTTGGGGACACAAGGGAAGAACAATTCCCTTATTAAATTTCCAGATACCTGGTGAAGAATTCCTGAGGAAATCCTTGAGAAATTCTGAGAAGAAGTAGTCGAATGTCCTAGCTCTGCTATGTGCTTCCTGACTGTTTCTATGCTTTAAACTTGAGGGAATGAGTGGAATGAAGGGGGAATGTCATTCTACCCCTTTAACTCCCTCCTAAACGAGCCCAAAATGACAGTTTTTTAAGATAAAAAGGCTAGGAAGTTACAGAAATAACCCTAGAATGAAATCTAAAAAACAGCCCAATAGGATCCAATGAGCCTCACAATGGGTCGTTGGTCGAAACCATGACTCGTTGGAACCAACCGTTGGTCCTGGGTCCAAAAACTGACCTCAATGGAATGGGGTTACGGGAGGATACAATGACTCATTGGGATAATCAACGAGTCAGTGGTACCTCTCGTTGTCACTAGTAGGGAAATTTGGACCCTAAGACAATGGGCAACACAATGACTCATTGGTAGAACCAACAGGTCATTGCATCAAATCCTGGTCAACATTATTAGGGCCTTGGACTTGGTTACTGGTGGTAGCAATGACTCGTTGGTAGGAACCACGAGCCATTAGTTCCATTCGTTGCTTCTAGGAAAAGTCAGGTAGGCTTCTGAGCTTGGGATCCAACTTACGACAGGACGGCTCGTTGCTTCTCCTAATTAGTCATCCTATGCCTCATTGGGTCCCCTGAAGAAAATCTGCTGAGTTGACAATGACTCAAACAACAGCCCATTGGAGGTGACCACGATCCATTGTCTGGGTCATTCTACAATAAATATTTCTAGTTTCCCCTGGTTTTTCTTGCAAGGTTTGAGTTTGGTCTAGAAAAGTTTTACGGTGTTACACTTTACCACCATCCTAACAACTCGTGGTCTTGACCACGAATTGTGCCTCCTCCCATGGTCAACCCCCAGACCACTATTAATAGCCATCTTCTCCTCCACACCACGAGTCACTTAACGACTCATGGCGCACCCTATGGGTCACTAGACGAATCATCATGTGACCCAGTGCTGAAAATCCTATTTTCTCTAATTTAACTCTCGGATCTGATCTTAGAGTTTTGCGGTATTACAATTATTATAGCATTCTGACCACATAAAAATGGGCAAATTAAATTTTTTAGAATTTTGCAATAAACCCCTAAGAAATGAAGGACGCACATAGAGTAAATTCAAATGGGCTTAGTCAAGATTGGGTATACGCAAATGAGTGTCCACTGGGACGGGAAGATTTTCACCACAATGTAACCGCTGCAACGGGAATGGTGGCTACTGCAATAGATGATGCGGACTAGAAATTCGAAAATCCTATTCTGATTTGGACGTTAAAAACCTAGTCCTTAAAGAGGACTTATTAAAAACATCTAAAAATAGAAATTAGACTTTTTGAGGAAAACAAGAGGATCCAAAGGGTTGAATTCAATCTCCATAGCTAGGAGCTCTCACAAGGGAATCAAAAGAATGGAATAGCCGCAGTCGAGGACGATTGGGAAGATAGCTTGGCGCCTAGGTAGGTATGATCTACTCACTTTTGCGTTAGATTTTGGTTAGCTTAACATATACGTGCGTATGATTTATATGCTTTCGATGAGTATGATTGTACTCTTAATTATGTTAATAGTCTATTAATCTAAATCGGTGAAAATCCAAGAACAAGCACATTAGAAGAGGGGTGACGAAAGCTCATAATGAGAAAAAACCCTTGGGGAGATATTTCAACTAATAAATGGAGTCATGTTCTAGGATATGCACTGAATCAAACGTTGTTGAAGAGGTTAACTTTCGGGTGTCGTTGATAGAATATTCCCGGGTATAAACATGGATTTCTTCCTTTTTTTTGAATCGCAACCTTAGACGTGTAAAATCACGTAGACTATGTAGGAGATGAAATTAACAAACTGATTAATAAGTTATAACTATGTTTGATCATGAGATGAAGCGAGTAGCATAGGATAGTAATCCCTTACCAAATTAGTTGAATGTGCAGTGGTCAGTATTATATTTTCTGGATTGATGATTGTTGTCCGCATTAATGGTGACACTCTAGTAAGTTAATTCTAATGTAAGCTTATTTTGACATTTTTCATTATGGTGGGTAATAAGAAACTAAAACGTTAGAGAAACTGAAAATAATATTGGTCGCAGTACTGCCAATAATACCGCTATAGTGAGACCACTGTAATGGCAGTGATGCCCCTGTAGCAAAGCCCAAACCAGTGTCGGGCCAAGCTGAAAATCTAATAACATGCTGAATTGAATGTAATTACTATTATTCGGACACGAGGCTGATTTAAATTCATGTGATTGTATTTGTTGTGTGAACATGTAATTCTTGTCGTGTGATGATTTGTTACGTTTTGTGTTGCATTATACGTCCAAAGATTGAGGGGCTAATTGGCATTAAATGAATGTGTGACTAAGATGACGGATAATACGGAAGAAAAGTTATCGATATGATGGTAAATGAGAGGCCTATGTTCAAAGCTAAGGAACAGAGATGAACAGGTTACTATAATAAGATTTTGAATAAGGATTAGATACAAGAGTGGCTCATGCCCGAGGTGAGCATCCGGGCGAGCAGTATGAGAGAGTACACAGATAGGTATGGCTAAAGGACCATGTGGCTAGGTGTATGAGTGGGTACATAGATAGTTATGATGAATTTTCATACGGCTGGATGTACAATACAAGGATTTCTAGAGTCCCCTGTAGGTTATGAGTGGAAGGGCAAGCATAAGACCCTATGGCATGTGTGTATAGTGATATGACGGAGGGCGTGTGCCCGGTATATCACTGATGGTAGGATTGTGAGAGAAAAATGTTGCAGGTATGGTTGATATACATATGGCTACAGATACAGAAAGGTAATTACTATACTAGTGTGATATAGGATACACCGACATGAATCGAGTTTGAGGTGAGGAACAGGTGTGAAATATCATTTATAGCTATCCAGTTCAGGTATGGTATCTTATGAAATTTTGTGGTATGAGGTTAGGTATGTGCATGTATTTTACTATTGGGGAAATTGACACCCTTCTATTGTTTTGATAACCTTTGTATGTACTTGAGATAGTAACCCGTAACTGCATTAGGTTGTCCGATTTGAAATCAATTTTGTGGTCTATGGGTGATAGTATGACGAGTTTGAATGGAAGATAGTGCAGTACCGTGAGACATCAAGTAGACGTTATTATTGGATGTACTACACTAAAGAGAGCTGGAAAAATCCTACAGATAACTAAATAGGTTAATAAATAGTAGAAACGGACTTGGTCATTCTTAGTGAAATAGTTAGAGGGGTAGTAGAACTATAAGTTTATATGGAGGAAATAAAATAGAACTGGACTACATGAAATTGATTACTGGCTGGATGAAGTAGCGCTACAGTAGACACATCACCGCAGTAGCGGGATGGTTGTAGCGGCCTAAGCTTTTGCTGAAGAGAAAATAGAGAAAGGCGGACTTGTAGGCTAATTAATGAGTATAAGCGAAAGATAGCTGCGTAAAACCTCGATAAGTCATAAGAACCAATACTGTAGTGACTAAACTTAGTGGGATGTTTCTTAAATTATGTTAGAGAAATCTTGTAATGTTAATTTGTTGGGAACTTTTAGAAGTTAATGAGAAGTGATGTGAAAGCTAGAAATTATTTTCTTTTTTGATTTATAGAAATGTTGTTAGAGTTCTCCTATTGTGCTGAGTCGATGTAGGTGCCCACACGGCCTGTCTATTTGGGTCGTGACAAGTTGGTATCAGAGCATCCAGGTTATCGATCTATAAGTACAACAGTGATGTCAAGTAGACTCCTATAGAATGGTCTGTAGACGTCCACACCTAATCTTCGGGAAGTTATAAGGCATTTAGGAAGTCACACTTATTTCTTTCCCATCATGCTTTCCGGTTGTGTTGATCACCTGAGTTGAGTCCAATTGTTATCTCAACAGGCCTAATTGGTATTTGCCTAAGTATATTTAGTTAAAATCCGCGATAAGACTGGTGGGTGGGGTTAGCATGAGTTGACCAGAGAGACAAAAAGAAACCTCATTATATTTGTTCAGCCTAGTGAGTACCGCCATAGTAGAAGTTGTCTCGCTACTGTGGACCCGCTACAACAGAAAGAGTTCTGCTGCAGTGGATCTGCTATTGCGGAAAGAACGATGATACAGTAGACATACCCAGGAAGAAAGCCAGACACAAAGCTCCTAAGTTCCCCCTGTTTTGAACATCAATCTAGAAATGTTATTATTAGATACAAGACCATGTAAGAAAGCACTACGATATTATAGAAAAAAGGCCAAAAACACGACCAATGTCTACGGATGACAAACAGACATCCGCACACCAAGTAGAACCAGTACCAACATCTAAAAATAGGAAAGGAAAACAGAAAATAGATTGTGTCTTACAAGCCCCATACGAGGGCTACCCAAACAGTAACAAAGAATAATATGTAGGGGAGAGGGGGAGGTAGGGAGAACATAAATCAGCTAGAGGCCTTATCGCTACCGCTATTAGCATAGCCATCCACTCCCTCCTCGAACCCGCTGAGAAAGGATAACTCTGGGAGGTCCCGCCTAGTCTCTTAAGGGGTGCTAGCGCTGGGAGTAAGGTGCTTGAGGATTTACTTGACCCCTTTCCATATCCGAACCAAGAGCTTGTCCAAGGAGCGCCTCTTATGCTTCTTGATCGTGGGCAGAATTATATGCCCAAGTGATACTCAAATGCTTCATTTCGTCTTGTTTATACATTGATAATTGTACATTCTCATGTGATTTGTAGTTAAAATGTGAATTTATACTAACCAACATGATTAGTGTTGTTTTACAGGAAAAATGGAATTTTAGGAAGCTAAGATGCATGTTGGGAGAAATCGGGAATAGACTCGGAAGCGAGCAATGGAAAAGGCCAAGGTTATGCAGCAAATTAAGGGGCTCACGATGGAGCCGTGTCACATTGTCATCGCGGATGCATCCTGCCCCGGATGATAAAAATAGGCCAAGTTCTAGTGAAGGTCCGCGTTGGGGCCGTGGCACGTTGGCCAAGCCCCGTGTTGCATGCCGTGGCACGTTGGGCATAATTACCTGGAGGACCGAATTCTAGTGAGGGTCTATGTTTGTAGCATGTCACGGAGGAAGTGCTCTGCGATGCACTCCGTGACACGTTGCTTGTTTTCCGGGAAAAATTCCCACTAGTATAAATAGCACACTTAGGGTTATTCTTAATTATTCTGACTTGGTTGAGCAAGAACATGGGTTACAGGCAGTTGAGGGGACGAAATTCTTAGGGTTCTTCTCTATCTCTTTCTTCCTTATTTCAATTATTTATGTGATTTACACTCATTTAATGATGTTTAGTCAACAAATGAGTGGCTAAATTCACTTCTTGCTGAGGTTAAGAACATTTGTAGTGGAATGTAATTATTGATCATCTTGGTTTTTCATCTTTTCTTCTATGGTTGTTCTATTAATTCTTGTTCTTAATGCATTAATGTGTGGCCAATATTAATATATATCTAAAAAATCCGGTTTGCGCTCGAAAGAGAAAGAAATTGGAAAGTTGTGAATTAATAGGATATGATCTCTTCTCGGTTTGGGAAAATTGAGAATTGATTTACCTTCAGAATAGAAATATATCTGAAAGTTGTATTAGTCAATTAAGGAATCGGGTTCGTATGGCTAGAACATGAATTTCTTCTTATCACAAAAATGTAGGTGGAGGGTTCATGATTCTTAAGTTGGGCTAAATGCGAGTGTTTTAATCCATAGGCAATAATTCTTGACTAGCAACCGAAGGAAAGATTAACCAATTTGTATCAATAAATTGCTTCCCTACATGTTTGTTTTAGCCTCAGCATGCTCATTACTATAGTTCAGACTCAAATTGTACATTTGTTTAAGATTAGTATAAATTAGGAAACAAACTCCCAAAATCTCCTTGAAACTGTTGTCTGCATTATTAGAGTTAGAGTTTATTAACATTTAATTAGATTATTACCGTGGTCCAGTCCCTGTGAGATCGATACTTGGCTACTCTAGCCATTTTACTACTTGTTCGACCACGTGAACTTGCGTGTAGGCATTCCAAACCACTGAACAAGTTTTTGGCGACGTTGCTGGGGACTGGCAATTGGTAAAATTGTTGTCTTAAGTGTTAGTTTACGATTTCTTATTAGTGTTGACAACTTGGTCTTAGCTTGTCTTTTGTAGATATTGAATTCTGTTGAACACTGGCAAGGGACAAGGAGCTGGTGGATTCACATTCAGAGCCGGAAAGACAATTCCATCGTCAAAGGAGAGAAGCTCTAGAGAGAAAGCTGCAGTTGCTCAGACAGACAATCCTGGAGCAACAACAGAATCCACCCATTGTAAGGGCAGTGTTAGTGCCCAAAGAAATGGCAGCTAGGCCGGTTCGCGAAGTGGCAATCCCACATGCTAACAATGTTGCAGCTAGCATTCGCAAACCTGAGACGGGAGGGAGGTTTGAGCTTAAATAGAATATGGTGCAATTGCTGTACACCAGCGGGCAATTCACAGGTCTCCCTCACGAGGATCCACAACAACATCTCCAAAACTTTTTGGAGATTAGTGACACTTACATCCCCGCTGGAGTGTCACCCGATTATGTCAGGCTTACATTGTTCCCATTTTCACTTTTGGGAGAAGCAAAGAGATGGTTGAAAGCTGAGCCACCTAATTCCATCACTACTTGGGATGATCTTGCAAAGAAATTCTTGATACGGTTCTTTCCATTCGGTAAAACAGCAAGACTTAGAAGTCAAATTCTAAGTTTTAAACAGAGAGAGGGAGAGAATCTGTATCAAGCTTGGGAAAGATTCAAATCTATGTTGGGGGATTGTCCTCATCATCACCAATCCAATGATGTGCTAGTGCATACTTTCATAGAGGGTTTTGAACCCCACACAAAAATCTTGCTAGACTCAGCAGCTGGGGAACAAGCGTTAGAAAAAACTTATGAGGAGTTGTATACTTTCTTGAACCGTATTTCGCAGGGAAATCTAGAGTGGAATGCAGACTATTCTAGAGGAGGAACAAGGAAGGTGGCAGGAGTCTTGGAAGTGGATGGTTTTACAGCTATCGCTGCACAGATAGCTGTGTTACAGAATTAACTCAACACCCACTTCAGCAATATGAGCATGAATCATTTCAAGCCCCAATGAATGTAGTGTAGCAGATTTGGTGTGAAGTGTGCGGCAGTAATGAACACTCAACTGAGTGTTGTGGTGCGAATCCTGATTCAGTAAACTTTGTTGGTAATGTACAGAGAAATAATCACCAACAGTATGGCAACAGCTACAATTCCAACTGGAGGAATCACCCGAATTTCACTTGGGGTAGCAACAACCATCAAGGGCAGAGTTCGAGTCAGGGGGCGCATAGAAATCAAGGAGGGCAATAACACTATTAGTCGCAATACAGAAGCAACAATGCACCTCCTCCACCACCATCACCCAGCATTGAGGAGATGTTCAAAACGATGATAGCTAACCAAGCTCAATTGCAGGTTGACTATGTGAAATTGGCAGCCGATGTAAAGAACAATCAATTAGCTACAAAGGCATTGGAGTACTAGTTTGGGCAACTAGCTAGAGCTCAGAACACCAGGCCGAAAGGAGGACTTCCAAGTGACACTGACCCCAACCCCAAGAAAGTGAATGCAGTGACCACGAGGAGTGGTTTGCAACTCAAGGAGGTGGAGCCAGAAAGACCACCACAGCAGTCGGAAGCAGGTGATAATGAGAGGGATCACAATGATTATAGGGGGAAGGAGAAGGAAGTTGAACCATAAAGACCACCACCCCCGTTCCCTCAAAGACTAAGGAAACACAAGGAGGAAGCGGGTTTCAAAAAGTTCATGGAGGTGCTTAAACAGGCACACATTAATTTACCTCTTGTTGATGTTTTGCAGGGGGTGCCGAAGTACACAAAATATATCAAGGACATCGTGGCGAACAAAAGTAGGTTGACGGAGTACGCTACGGTGATGCTTACAGAGGAGTGCACTTCCCGGATACAAAATCAGTTGCCCACAAAGCTCAAAGACCCTGAGAGCTTTACAATTCAACTTACAATCGGGCAGAGTATCCGAGCTCATGGATTATGTGATTTGGGAGCGCACTAACTTGATGCCGACATCGGTATTCAAGAAATTGGGGCTAGGCAGTCCTAGACCGACAACAGTGATCTTGCAACTAGCGGATCGTTTTTTGGCCAGACCAGATGGCATTGTGGAGGACGTGCTGGTGCAAGTGGGCTCCGTTATCTTCTCGGTTGACTTCATTGTGCTGGATTTTGAGCCGGATGCAGAAGTACCATTTATTTTCGGACGTCCTTTCTTGGCGACTGGGAAAGCACTGATTGATGTAGCTGCAGGGCAGCTAACCATGCGGTCACATGACAAGGTGGAGGTATTTGATGTATTTAAGGCCATGAAGCTGCCGGCCATACATGAGGAGCTTTCAGCAATCAGTGTTCTTGATCAAGTAGAAATTCGTCAGATCGTTGAATCTCAAGACCCATTGGAAAGAGTGTTGATGAACTCCGATCATTTAGGAGATAGAGATGCTTATGAGGTGGTACAAATGCTGAATGAGCCACAAAGGCATCCCAGAAAGCAGGAATTTCAGTCTCTAATGAGGTCTCTAGAACCATTGCCAAAACCATCTATTAAGGAAGCACCAAAGCTGGAATTGAAAGAATCGCCTCCCCATTTAAAATATGTATTTTTGGGGGAAGATGATACTTTACCAGTCATCATCTCCGCAGGATTGACGGAGGCACAGGAAAAGGAAGCATTGGGTGTCCTCAGAAAAAGGAAGAAAGCAATGGGCTGGCAAATGTCAGATATTTAGGGTATCAATCCAGATTTTTGCACACATAATTTTCATGGAGACAGGAGCAAAGCCAACTGTTCAGCCTCAGTGAAGGTTGAATCCGACAATAAAGGATGTGGTTAGGAAAGTGCTCGGTGCTTTGGGCTACGGGTAAAAACCGACACGCAAGTGCACGTGGTCAAACAAGTAATAAAGTGGCTAAGTAGCCAAGTATCGATCCAAGGAGGCTCAAGATATGTAAAATTGCCTAATTTACTATATTTCTATTTAACTTCTAATTATGCTAACAACAACGTAACCAAGGGTTAATTGAGTTTTTGTTTCTAAACTATATACTACAATCAATAACACTATTTACTTGTGACTTCAGACAATGGATATGAACATGCCAAGGTTAAGAACAAGTAATGAACTTGATAATCATGATAATTTTGGTTAATTCTCTTCTTCAAGTTGCTAGCTAAGAACATTTGCCTAGAAATTAAAACTCTCGTATTTAATTTCACTTTAGAATCATAAACCATCCGTCTACATTTCTGTGATCAAATGCAATTTATGACCTAGCACTACAATTCAGGTTCCTAAATTGACTAATACGGCTTTCAAGTATATTTCTATCAGGAAAGCACATCAAAACCCAATTTTCCCAAATCAAGTTAAGAACAATACCCTATTAATTCACAACTTTCCAATTTCTTGCTCTTTCGAGTGAAATTGGACTTTTTAGATATACATTAATGTTGGCCAATCACTAATGCAGTAAAGAACAAGAATTAATAGAACAACATTAAAGAAGAAGAATAAAACCATATCATTTACAATCAAAATTCATTACACATGCTCAAAACCTCAGCAAGAAAGAGAATTAGCCACTCATTCTTGGATTGATCATCCTAAAATGAGTGTAAATTATACTTACAATTGATAGAAAGAAGAAAAGAAGAGAAGAAATCCCTTAGCTTTTCCAATCTTCAACTGCTACTAACCCACGTTCCTGTTCTCCACTTCTGAACTCAGTTTAAAAACTAAAAACTAATTAAAATAAACCTAAGTGTGCTACTTATACTAGTGGGAAATTTTTTCCGGAATAACAAGAAACGTGTCACGGAGGCCAACGCGGAGCCTTGCCTCCGTGACACGGCGTGGACGCGGACCCTCACTGGAATTTCCAGGGTCCGGTAATTTAACCTCAACGTGGCACGGAGGCCATCGCGGAGGCCTATCTCCGTGCCACGGAGCTGACGTGCAGGTACACTGGAAATTGCCAAATTAATTCATGCTCAGGCAGTGTGCTACCGCGATGGTAGCGTGGAACGGAGCCATCGCGGAGCCCCTATAAATCCTGCATTCCAAGGTCTTTTCCACGCTCGCATCCAAGTCCAACTCCGACATAGTTCCAACATGCATTTTAGCTCCTAAAAATCACCTTTATCTGCAAAACAAATGCTAATCATGTTGGTTAGTATAAATTCACATTTTAGTACCAATTACATGATATTATATACACATTGCACAACAAACAAGGTAAAAATGATACATTTGAGTAACACTTGGGCATATAAATCTGCCCAAGATCACTTACCCCACACTTAAATCCTTGTTCGTCCTCGAACAACACATACACAAATCATGCAAATTACATCCCAACCTTCATCACTATGGTGCAAAAATTTACGCTACGGTCGTACCGATTATTCAATTTTTGTAAATCATCAAGAAAACATGCTTGGTCGTACAATACAATGACCTTTAATACATCAAGGCTGCGTAGACTTTTTAAGAATTGATTCTTGATATCGGCAAACTCATGCAAATCAACTAATCAAGAAATCCGACACGAAAATCAATCTTTCATCAAGCATGTGCCCTCACAACTCGAGAGAAACTTCCCCTTTATGTTCATGCCACACACGAACATGCAAGTAGGGGCCTATAAAAATTAATTTCACTCTCTCTCCCAAAAGAATTCACATGCATCATGTCAAGACCCATAGGCTTGCCCTTAGTGTATTACTCCACTAATATAAAGAAATGCAATATAGGATCACGTAGGACTTTAATGGGTTGTAACGGGGCTATGGATCTAGTATGCATATATTGGATTAGCCAATAATAATCGCTAGCATCCTTAAGCGCCTTTTCAACTCATTCCCATCGACTCATGGACATTGTTCCTCTCTTTTCTCTTTTTCTCCCATTCATGCTGGTTTACTTTCACACAACCCATTTCATCAACCATACTTGACACAAAGCAGAGGGTTTTCATGTACCCTTAATATCAATTAATTACAACAAGTGCCTCTTCAACGTCATCTTTTCTTTCCTCACTTTGCTTTTCTTTTTCTTTTCACTCTTTTCACTCTTTAACACTTTGGGAAACATTTTCTGTTCTTTGTAAGCGCTTAAGGGCTTCTTAAAGACTTTAAGGCTAATGAAAAGAAGGAATAAAGCTTAGTTCATACAATTTTGGACAAAAGAAAGAAATCGGCTAAAGGCTCAACGGGCTGACTAGGGTATACAACATATAAAAAGGTAGAATTTGACAAGAAAAAAATGGAAACTATCGGTTAAAACAAAGAAATGCCTACATCCTTTCCAACACTACACCTCCTTCATTTTGCTTTGTATACACACCAGGCAAGTTCTAGACAATTCACGATGACATGGAATAGCAAAACCTTACTTCACACTTCATGCACATGCTCGGATCCAGATGCATTCACAGACTCTTTAATTAATCAATTACATGAATTCAAGATTAAGCCTCAATCATAATGAACCAAATTCTATAGCCTAGGTAACTCAACATATTTACAGAATTGCATACTTTCAAACGAATCATTTTCATAATTTGAACATCAATTACAACATGCAACGAAATTTTAGCAACCATAAGCAACTACAGTTTATTGATGCAATCCACCAAAAAAAACTAAAACAACAAATAAAAATCCTACTCCTACCGACTACATTTCCCTTAAGACGGTCGTCATCCATCCATCATAGGGAACGGTCACTAACTATGACATCGGTTCAATGGGACTATTCTCGGTAAAAGAACCGAAAACAAACTCCGAGAAACCCAAAAATCAAAATTGAAAATTTTTTTGCAACACATCGATCATTTCGTTTTAAAGAAAATATTTACAAGTGCAAAATATTTTCGCAAAAATTTTGAAAAATATCGATCATGTCGATAGAGACAAAAAAAAATTATTTACAAAATTTACAAAATATTTACAATGGCAACCATACTTTCAAAAACACACATCCTTAACCACACAACAAATATATACACATACATCGCAAACAGTTCACAACAGGGAAAGCACAACATACATAAACAACAAGGAAAAATTATACAGCAATTTAGAGCCTTGACCTAGCACCTAACTACTCCCCACCCCACACTTAAATCGAACACTGTCCCCAGTGTTCACGAAAATACAAAGCACAAAATTTGGGTGGTGGAACTCCCTGCTCAGTCGAAATATTTGACTTCCTCATCCGGTGTTGCGGCCTCGTTGCCCATATCTGAATCAGCTCCATCGTCGTCATCGGACTCCACATCAGAGTCCTCACTACGTGTCTCCTCATTAGTAGGGACATCGTCATCTGTAGGCTCTACAAAGGCTGGCCCCACCTTACATAAGGCCCTGGCATTCTCGCCAAAGGGGTAGTCCAGCTCCAGCTGCCATAACTCCTCCTCGGTGGCTGGTCTCCCACCTATCCGTAGCTGCAGCATCTGCATGCCAAACATACGGGCCATGTATTGATCGTCACGAGCATGTTGCTCGCCTAAGGTCAGCACAGGTCCGTGTGTAGTGTCGGGGGCCTTAGTCTTTGTCACGTCGAGGGCCCTCCGCTCCAGCTATGGAATATAGTCCAAGGCTTCTTCCTCAATGTTGAGGCCTCGGAGGAAGGTGGTGATGAGTCCGCCAAACCCGTATCTGTGGGCCTGGTGCAGTCTGGCTCTCTTCATGGCGGATATTATGACCGCCCCAACATTAATCTCAAGCCCTTTCATAAGGGCATACACCAAGCAGACACGGTCCCGGGTCACGTCTGTCATATGAACTCCCGGGATCAAGCACGAACATACAATTTTTAGCCAGATTCTGGCCTCCCTGTTCATTTTCGAGTAGGGAAGAGTCTGGTGGTACCCCCTCTCTTTGTGTCTACTCCATCGGTCTGTGGATCGAGCCCCACACAACGTACGTCTGATGTCGGCGTACGGTGGGGTGATGTTTAGCTGGCGGAGAACGTGGGCGTCTGTGTCCCGCGCTCCAACGATGGCATTCAGCTGCTGGGGTTCCAGAGTGACAATCTGCCCTCTGATTTTAATAGTGTGGCTCCTGATGTCCGGGTTCCAGTTGGCATAAAATTCCCGGACCAAGTGAAGGTTGCACTCCTTGGGCTCCTGAAAAATAAAGCTGAGCCCAGCTGCCTTAATCCTCTGTACAATGCGAGGGAACTCTTGTGCAAGTGGTTCCCTTGCAATATGTTCCTCCGGGAAGTACTTGTTTTCTTTGTGCTTCGCGTACCATTTCTTCCCTTCATCGGTGACCCATCGTGTTCCGTATCGGCGGTGTTGGCCGCGCGGAACAGCACGTGCAGCTGGGACTGTAGTGCCCAGTCTCATCCTTTTTCTGCCGGTGCCTGAGGTAGAAGCACCCTTGCCTTTGTCTTGCCTGCTAGCCATTGTACCTGTCAGTTTACACAAACAAGCACAACGTTAAGCTAAAAACTTGTTAGCTTCGGCTAAGGTCGGGTTAAACAAATTTTACCCCACACTTAGTTCTTAACAATATTTACAAAATTTCAGCAAGGATAGCTCTATTTACAACCCCAAACACAAACAACTATACACATATTGCTTAGTGCGTTCACAACAAAATTTCGACAGCATAATGGTTAGTGTACTACTCAGACTTCATACAGCTAATACCCAATCCTACTATCGCCAGCAATTCAACCATCGCACAAGCAACAAAACAACCACAAACTAAAAACAACTAGAAAAATATTTCATATACAATCTAATCTAAACAATCTAACCAATTCACACATTATGCAATTTCCCACAAAAATTCGAGAATTGGTCGTCTTTGAACATTTACACACTATTTACCACGACTTATCTCAAATAATAAACACACCCCGGCATCGAATTCACCAAACAATCAAGTTGCCCAAGTCAAATTCAACAACCCAAGCCCTAGGATAGAGTTCGACAATCAATTTCGAATTATTTACATAATCGACAAGTTCAAATGCCAAATACAACAATCCGAACATAATCAATCACAACATAATTCACCATCATGTTTAATTTCTACCTAAGGTGGTATGTCTCACCTTACATGCCCAAAATTGACAAAAATCGCCAAAAACATTGAGTTAGACGATTAAAACATACCTTAGAATTGAAGAATCGGAGAAACTTGACGTTTTTCTTTGCCTATCAACGTGGCACGTTGCTTGGGGAGTGGGAAATGGGTGTTTGGTCGCGGAGGGAAGAGGGAATGGGGAAAAAATGGGCGAAATCGGGGTTATATTTAAAGAAAACACGCGGGTCACCCGGAAACCCGGTGTGACCCGGCACTGGATAAGGGTCAACGTGTCACGGAGTGTAACGCGGAGGCCCTCCTCCGTGACACGGAGCCAACGCGTTGGCTTACTGGATTTTTGAAAAATCCAGATTTTCCTTCAACGTGTCACGGAGGCCAACGCGGAGCATTGCCTCCGTGACACGGCGCCAACGCGCCAGTGCTCTGTTTCACCAATACATTTAATTTTTCATACCTCGCCTCATTTTCTCGATTCCATGTATATTTCCTCCGTTATACCTGAAAATCACCTCACTAAACAAAAATTGGTTAAATTAATAAATTTCCCTAACTAAAATAAAAAATATTAAATAAAATGAAAATCTAAACCTAGTTAAGAAAAAAAAAGAAAAGAAAAATAAAAATTATTCACACTAAAAAGAAAGAAAGAAAATATTTTCACGGGTTGCCTCCCGTGCAGCGCCTGGTTTACCGTCGCGGCTCAACGTCCTTTAAGCTCATTTATCTACTAGGGAAATGGATGATTTGTCCCGATCATGATCATCCCCCCAGTAGTGCTCTACCTTGTCCGGTGGCCTACCTAGTAACTCTCGGGAATCACTCAATCCATTAGCATTCCCATGATCAATTATGTTGATCACCAAGAGATCCTTATAAACAGTCGGAAGCTTAGGTACCTTGTACACATCGAACACTTCGACCTTGTCATGTGCTCGCATCGTGAGTTGACCCGCAGCTACATCAATTAATGCCTTTTCGGTTGCCAAAAAGGGTCGTCCCACAATAAATGGGACTTCAGCATCTGGTTCAAAGTCCAGAACAATAAAATCGACCGGAAAAATGAGGGAGCCTACTTGCACTAACACATCCTCAACAATGCCATCCGGCTTAGCCAAAGACCTGTCTACTAGCTACAAGATTACCGTTGTAGGTCTAGGACTCCCTAGACCTAACTTTCTGAATACCGAAGATGACATCAGATTTATACTTGCCCCCAAGTCGCATAATCCACGCGCTCGGATACTTTGCCCAATAGTCAGCTGGATAGAGAAACTTCCAGGGTCTTTCAGTTTTGTGGGCAACCTATTCTGAATACGGGAAGTGCATTCCTCCGTTAAAGCTACCGTGGCATACTCAGTCAAACGACTTTTGTTAGCCACGATGTCTTTAATATATTACGCATATCTCGGCACTCCCTGCAAGACATCAACAAGAGGTAAGTTAACATGTACCTGTTTAAGTACCTCCATGAATTTCTGGAAACACGCCTCCTCCTTGTGTTTCTTAAGTCATTGAGGGAACGGGGGTGGAGGCCTTTCTGGTTCAGCTTCTTTAGTCTTCCCCTTATCAGAACTTTGCTCTCCCTCAACATCTGCTGCTCCTGACTTTTGAGGCGGTCTTTCCGGTTCCACCTCCTTTAATTGTAAACCACTCCTCGTGGTCACTGCATTTACCTGCTTTGGATTTGGATCCGTGTCGCTAGGTAGTCCTCCTCTGGGTCTAGTATTTTGGGCACTAGCAAATTGCCCAAAATGATATTCAAGATCCTTGGTCGCCAATTGATTGTTCTTCACTTCGGCTGCCAATTTGACATAGTCAGCCTGCAATTGTGCCTGATTAGCGATCATGGTTTTGAACATCTCCTCAATAGTCGGTGATGGTGGTGGAGGAGGGGCATTATGATTTCTGAATTGAGCTTGATAATTTTGTTGCCCTCCTTGGTTTCTGTGCATACCCTGCCCTGAACTCTGGCCTTGTTGATTGTTGCTACCCTACGAAAAATTCGGATGGTTCCTCCAATTTGAGTTGTAGCCACCACCAAACTGCTGTTGATTTCTCTGTGCATTGCCCACAAAGTTAACAGAATCAGGATTTGCACCACAGCATTCAGCTGAATGCTCACTACTACCACACACTTCACACCACATCTGTTGAACTGCATTGACTGAAGCTGAAGGCTGGTTCAAATTTATATTGCTGAAGTGAGTGTTTAACTGATTTTGCAAAGCAGCTATCTATGCAGCGAGAGCTGTGAATCCATCCACTTCAAGCACTCCAGTTGCTTTCCTTGCTCCACCTCTTGAAGAATCTGCATTCCATTCTGGATTGCCTTGTGAAATTCGGTTGAGCAAAGTGTACAGCTCCTCATAGGTCTTCTCCAGCGCTTGCCCTCCAGCTGCTGAATCTAACAGAATTTTAGTGTGGGGTTCCAAACCCTCAATAAAAGTGTGTACCAACACCTCATTGGACTGATGATGGTGAGGACAGTCCCGCAACATGGATTTGAATCTTTCCCAGGCTTGATATAGATTTTCTCCCTCCCTCTGTTTAAAACTTAGGATTTGACTCCTAAGTCTAGCTGTTTTACCAGAAGGGAAAAATCTAATAAGAAACTTCCGTGCAAGATCATCCCACATTGATATAGAGTTGGGTGGTTCAGCTTTTAACCACCTCTTGGCTTCACCAAGTAAGGAAAATGGAAATATGGTGAGCCGAACATAATCGGGTGACACTCCAGCGGGTATATAAGTGTCACTTATCTCCAAAAAGTTCTGGAGATGTTGTTGTGGATCTTCGTGAGGGAGACCGGTAAATTGCCCGCTTGTGTGCAAAAGTTGCACCATATTCTGCTTTAATTCAAACCTCCCTCCAGGCTCTGGTTTGCGGATGCTAGAATGTACATTATTAGCGTGTGGGATTGCCACCTCGCGAACCGGCCTTGCTGCTGCTTCATCGTGCACTAAAACTGCACTAACAACTGGTGGATTTGGTTGCTCCGTCATAGACTGTTTAAGCAACTGCAGCTTCTTTCGAAGAGCTTCTCTACGTTGACTATGAAATTCCCGTTCAGGCTCTAAGTAAGATTCCACCAGATCTTTGTCCCTTGCCAGTGTTCACAGAAACAAAATCTGCAAAATACAGGCTAAGACCAAGTTGTTAACACTTAAGAAAATAAAAATACAAATACAGTAAATTTACACTAAACAAAATTTTACAAATCGCCTAGCCTCCCCGGCAGCGGCGCCAAAAACTTGCTCGGTGCTTTGGGCTACGGGTAAAAACCGACACGCAAGTGCACGTGGTCAAACAAGTAATAAAGTGGCTAAGTAGCCAAGTATCGATCCAAGGAGGCTCAAGATATGTAAAATTGCCTAATTTACTATATTTCTATTTAACTTCTAATTATGCTAACAACAACGTAACCAAGGGTTAATTGAGTTTTTGTTTCTAAACTATATACTACAATCAATAACACTATTTACTTGTGAATTCAGACGATGGATATGAACATGCCAAGGTTAAGAACAAGTAATGAACTTGATAATCATGATAATTTTGGTTAATTCTCTTCTTCAAGTTGCTAGCCAAGAATATTTGCCTAGAAATTAAAACTCTCGTATTTAATTTCACTTTAGAATCATAAACCATCCGTCTACATTTCTGTGATCAAATGCAATTTATGACCTAGCACTACAATTCAGGTTCCTAAATTGACTAATACGGCTTTCAAGTATATTTCTATCAGGAAAGTACATCAAAACCCAATTTTCCCAAATCAAGTTAAGAACAATACCGTATTAATTCACAACTTTCCAATTTCTTGCTCTTTCGAGTGAAATTGGACTTTTTAGATATACATTAATGTTGGCCAATCACTAATGCAGTAAAGAACAAGAATTAATAGAACAACATTAAAGAAGAAGAATAAAACCATATCATTTACAATCAAAATTCATTACACATGTTCAAAACCTCAGCAAGAAAGAGAATTAGCCACTCATTCTTGGATTGATCATCCTAAAATGAGTGTAAATTATACTTACAATTGATAGAAAGAAGAAAAGAAGAGAAGAAATCCCTTAGCTTTTCCAATCTTCAACTGCTACTAACCCACGTTCCTGCTCTCCACTTCTGAACTCAGTCTAAAAACTAAAAACTAATTAAAATAAACCTAAGTGTGCTATTTATACTAGTGGGAAAGTTTTCACGGAATAACAAGCAACGTGTCACGGAGGCCAACGTGGAGCCTTGCCTCCATGACACGGCGTGGATGCGGACCCTCACTGGAATTTCCAGGGTCCGGTAATTTAACCTCAACGTGGAACGGAGGCCATCGCGGAGGCCTATCTCCGTGCCACGGAGCTGACGCACAGGTACACTGGAAATTGCCAAATTAATTCATGCTCAGGCAGTGTGCTACCGCGATGGTAGCGTGGCACGGAGCCATCGCGGAGCCCCTATAAATCCTGCATTCCAAGGTCTTTTCCACGCTCGCATCCAAGTCCAACTCTGACATAGTTCCAACATGCATTTTAGCTCCTAAAAATCACTTTTATCTGCAAAACAAATGCTAATCATGTTGGTTAGTATAAATTCGCATTTTATTACCAATTACATGATATTATATACACATTGCACAACAAACAAGGTAAAAATGATACGTTTGAGTATCACTTGGGCATATAAATCTGCCCAAGATCAGAAAGAAATAATTAAGTGGCTTGATGTAGGTGTGGTCTATCCTATCTCGGATAGCGAATGGGTCAGTCCTATTCAGTGTGTTCCAAAGAAAGGAGGGATGACCATGGTCACCAATGAAAAAATGAGCTGATCCCTACACGAACTGTCATAGGCTGGCGAATTTGCATGGACTATAGAAAGCTTAATGAAGCCACAAGAAAAGATCACTATCCTATCCCGTTCATTTGTCAGATACTAGACAGGTTGGCTGGACAAGAATATTATTGTTTCCTTGATGGGTACTCTGGCTATAACCAAATAGCCATAGCACCGGAGGATCAAAGAAGACTACTTTCACCTGTCCTTATGGGACATATGCTTTTAGGCGGATGCCATTTGGGTTATGCAATGCACCTTCCACATTCCAGAGATGCATGATAGCTATCTTCCACGACATGGTGGAGGATTTTGTTGAGATATTTATGGATGATTTTTCTGTTTTGGGTAATTCATTTGCTACTTGTTTGCAGAACCTTGACAAGGTGCTAGCTCGCTGCGAAGAATCCAACCTTGTACTCAACTGGGAGAAATGCCATTTCTTAGTCAAGGAGGGTATTGTCCTTGGCCATAAAGTGTCTTGCAAGGGGTTGGAGGTTGATCATGCTAAGATCGAAGTTATTGAGAAGCTACCACCACCTGTGTCGGTGAAGGGTGTTCACAGTTTTCTCGGGCATGCAGGGTTCTACAGACGGTTCATCAAAAAACTTCTCCAAAATTTTCTAGACCATTATGCAGATTGCTAGAAAAAGAGGTGAAGTTCGAGTTGGATGATGAGTGTGTCAAAGCATTCGAGGAGTTGAAGCAGAAATTGATAGAAGCACCTATCCTTATTTCTCCGGATTGGGAACAACCATTTGAACTGAGGTGTGATGCAAGCGATGTGGCTGTGGGAGCTGTATTGGGGCAACGGAGAAATAGAGTCTTTCATTCTATTCATTATGCAAGCAAAACACTGAACACTGCCCAAAGTAATTATACAGTCACAGAGAAGGATATGCTAGCATTGGTGTTTGCATTTGATAAATTTAGGTCCTATTTGGTGGGTTCGAGAGTAGTGGTGTATACCGATCATGCAGCGATTCGGTATCTCTTTAACAAGAAGGATGCAAAGCCCAGGCTGATCAGATGGATTTTGTTGTTGTAGGAGTTCGATCTAGAAATTAAGGACAAAAAGGGGAGCGAAAATCAGGTGGCAGATCACCTATCGCGATTGGAAATCCGGTCGCATGTGAAGGAAGGTGATAACATCAAAGAGGAGTTCCCGGATGAGCAGCTCTTGGAAATAGGGGAAGCTGAGGTTCCCTGGTATGCAGACATAGTGAACTTGCTAGTGAGTGGAGTCTATCCACCAGAGGCTACGGCTCAGTAGAGGAAAAAATTGAGGCATGATTGGCGGTATTTTATTTGGGATGAGCCATACTTGTTTAAACAGGGACCGGATCAGGTGATGAGAAGATGCATCCCGGAGAGCCAGATTGCAGAGGTTTTGAGGAGTTGTCACTCTTCATTGTATGGAGGGAACCACGGAGGCGAGCAAACAACGCACAAGTTCCTACAGTCAGGTTTCTTTTCGCCTACACTGTTCAAAGACTCTATGGCATACGTCAAAATGTGCGATAGATGTCAGCGGACAAGCACAATTGGTAGGAGGCAAGAGATGCCGCTGCAGTATGTACTGGAAGTGGAGACCTTTGATGTATGGGGCATAGATTTCATGGGCCCGTTCCCACCATCATTTGGTAATCGTTACATCTTGGTGGCCGTTGATTATGTATCAAAGTGGGTTGAAGCAATAGCTTGCCCCAGGAATGACAACAAGGTGGTAACAAAATTTGTGAAAAAACACATTCTCACCAGGTTCAGGACACCCCGAGCCATTATCAGTGATAGAGGGGCTTATTTTGTAAATTCAAGTTTCAAGAAGCTACTAGCTAAGTATGGGGTGCGCCACAAGGTGGCAACAACATATCATCCCCAAACTAGTGGGCAAGTGGAGGTGTCGAATAGAGAAGTGAAGCAGATTCTCCAAAAAACAGTGAATGCACAATGTAGTGATTGGTCAAGCAAACTCGATGATGCATTGTGGGCTTACAGAACTGCTTATAAGACACCGATTGGAACTTCTCCATACCAATTGATCTATGGTAAAGCGTGTCATCTGCCAGTGGAGCTAGAGCACCGAGCTTTCTGGGCCATGAGGAAATTGAATATGGACTTAGAGCTAGCGGGCAAGAAGAGGCTGATGCAACTCAGCGAACTTGAAGAGTTTCGTTGGCATGCTTATGAGAGTGCCAAGCACTACAAAGAAAGAACAAAGAGGTGGCATGACAAGCATGTGGTGCATCATATTTTTGAGCCGGGGCAGAAAGTGTTGCTCTTCAATTCAAGATTGAAGCTGTTTCCAGGGAAGCTGCGGTCCAAATGGTCAGGGCCATTTGCGGTAGTGAGAATGACCCCGCACGGGGCAGTAGAGTTGTGGCAACAAGATCAAAGTGCCACGTTCTTAGTCAATGGGCAGCGATGTAAGCACTACTGGGGTGAGGACAGTAGTCGAGAGAAGACATCCGTCACCCTAGAGGATGACTAAGCTTCAATGACGTCGAGCCACGATGGTAAACCAGGCACTGCACGGGAGGCAACCCATGAAATTGTTGTAATACTTGAGTAGATTTCGTAGAAGGAAAAAAAAGAAAGAAGAAAAAAAAATAGAAAAATAAAAAAAATAAAAACAAAAATTGTATTTTATGGAAACCTATGAATTCTAACCAATTTCTTGTTTTGAGATGAATTTCAGGTTGAACGGAGGGAAAAAGTGCAAAGTATCGCAAAGGAAAAATCGAGGTGAGAAAAATAATAAAAAGTGGCAAAACAGTGAGCCTACGCGATGGCTCCGTGTCACGGAGGAGGGCCTCCGCGTTACCCTCCGTGACACGTTGATGTTTAATTCTGGAATTTTTAAAATTCCAGAATACCTCCACATTGGCTCCATGTCACGGAGGGGGTGCTCCGCATTATCCTCCGTGACACGTTGAGGCTTTAAGCACGACGGATCACACCGGGTCACCGGGTGACCCGCACGAAATTAACCCTTTTTAACCCCGAATTCCCTCAATTTTCCCTCATTTCCCACCCCCTCCGCGACAAAAACCCAAAAACTCCCCCTTCCCCAATGTGACATGGACTTAGGCACAAGTTTTCTTCGACTTTTCTTGGATTTCATCGAACTAAAGCTATATTCTATACTTTCTTCTCAATTCTTGTCAAATTTGTCGATTTTGAGCATGTAAAGTGAGTAAAACTTGCCCTACTTGTAAATTGAGCTTGAATTCATTTATGTTATTGTTGATTGAGGTTCGTAGTATCATTTTGATTATATGAACTCGATAAATACATGTTTGATCAAATTTTGGTGAAATATGTAGCTAGGGTTAGAATTTGATTGCAAAGAAACGAAATGTGATTGAAAATGTGGAAATTATGGGTTGGACATGTTGGGTAAGGTGAATTGTGTTGTGCTTGTTATGAATATGCCAAGTAAATGATGGATTTTTGGGAGAATGAAATTGTTGAATTGCATAGAACTTGGTGAATTGCATAGGTTGGTTAAGAGAAGTTCTTTTTTTTGTTTTTTCTAAGTGCTATGTGATGAAATGGTATCGATGGTGATATTTGGATTAGCTGTACGAAGTCTGAGTAGTACGTAGAATTTATTCCATCGAATTCTCTGAATGCATGAGGCATGTTGTTGTTTTTCTTGTAAATTGGAAAGTGAGAGTTGTCTTGCAGTAATGTCGTAATTGTGGCTAAAGACTAAGTGTGGGGTGGCCTAGCTTAACCCAACCTTAGTCGAAGCTAATTTTAATTTGAATAACATTAGGACTGTCTGTTTGATTTGACAGGAACAATGGCAAGCAGGCAATACAAAGGAAAAGGCGCATCTACATCGAGCGCCGGAAGGAAAAGAATTAGACTAGGAACAGCAGTCCCAGCAGCACCAGCAGTTCCGCGCAGCCAACGCCGTCAATACGGAACCCGATGGGTGACAGAGGAAGGGAAGAAATGGTACATAAAGCATAAGGAGAGCAAATACTTCCCCGATGAGCATATTGCAAGGGAGCCGTTGGCACAGGAGTTCCCCAGAATTGTACACCGGATTGACGCTGTCGGGCTGAACTTCATTTTTGAAGAGCCCAAGGAGTGCAATCTCCACCTCATTCAAAAATTCTATGCCAACTGGAACTCGAAATTCCGAAGTCACACTGTCAAAATAAGGGGCCAGGTAGTCACATTTGAGCCTCATCACCTTAATGCCATTTTGGGGGCGCGGGACACAGACGCCCATGTACTCCGGTAGCTGAACATCACTCCACCATATGTGGACATCAGACACACTCTGTGTGGAGCCCGTTCTACTGTACGGTGGAGCAAGCATAAGGAGAGGGGCTACCATTAGACGCTGCCCTATTCTGAAATGAACAGGGAAGCCAGAATTTGGCTTAAGATCGTGTGTTCCTGCCTGATCCCAGGGGTGCACCTGACAGATGTCACCCGGGATCGTGTGTTCTTGGTATATGCCCTGATGAAAGGGCTGGAGATTAATGTTGGGGCGGTGATCATCTCCGCCATGAAGAGAGCCCGTTTGCATCAAGGGCACATGTACGAGTTTGGTGGCTTGCTGACCACTTTCCTAAAGGGCCTAGATGTTGAGGAAGAGGCCCTTGAATACATCCCGCAGATGGAGACGCATGTCTTGGACGTCACCAAAACTAAGGCACCCGACACCACTCACGGGCCAGTTCTCACATTAGCCAAGCGGCATGCTTGGGATGATCAGTATATGGCCCGCATGTTTGGGATGCAGATGCTACAGTTGCGCATAGGCGGCAGGCCAACAACAGAAGATGAGCTGTGGCAGCTAGAGTTGGACTAACCCTTCAGCGAAAATGCCAGGGCTCTATGCCGAGTGGGGCCAGCTTTTGTAGAGCCCGTTGATGATGATGTGCCCACAGGCGAGGAGACACGCCGCGATGACTCAGATGTTGAGTCAGATGAGGATAGCGGGGGTGATTCGGATATGGGGGATGAGGCAACCGCACCTGACAAAGAAGTGGAATACTTCGATTGATCAGGGAGTTTCACCACCTACTCTTGCGCTATGCTGAATTTTGTGAACACTGGCGACAGTGTTCGATTTAAGTGTGGGGTGGGAGTAGTTAGGTGCTGGTTGTTTTGTTGTTGTTTATGTTTCTATTTTGTTGTTGTGCTTGTGAAAAATTGTGACTCTGTGATTCTAATGTTTATGTTTTGTATTGTAATTAATGTGAAGTTGTTGTGTGCTGTATGGAGTTGTTGTTAGCTGGTTGTGTAAATATTCTTGTTTTATCGAAATTATCGATATTTTTAAAAATTTTCGTGAAATCTTTTTTTGATTTTGGGTTTCTCGGTATTTGTTTTTGGTGCTTTTACCGAGAATAGTCCCATTGAACTGAAGTCGTAAATAGTGATTGTTCCCTATGATGGATGGATGACGACTGTCTTAAGGAAAATGTAGTCGATAGGAGCAGATTTCTTTTGTTCTTTTTAATTTTTTTCCTTTGTTTGTTTGTATCCCAAATGTATCGTTACTTTATGGTTCAGAATTCTGGTTGCGTGTTGTACATGATGTTAGAATGCAAAGGTGATTTGTATGAAAGCATGCAACTTTGTGAACATGTTGAGATACCTAGACCGTAGAGTTCGATTCGGTGTGATTGAGGCTTAATGTTTGAATTCTTGTAATTAGCTGATTGAAGAGTCTGTGAATATGTCTTGAATTGAGCATATGCAATAAGAGTGTGGTGAGGTTTCCATTCTTCCATGCTATTGTGAAGTGTCTAGAACTTTCCTGGTATGTGTACGAAACGAAATGAAGGATGTGGATGGTAGGAAAGGATGTAGGCATTTCTTTGATTTAACCGAAAGTTTTTTTTAATTATCGTACCTACCTTGAATGTACATCCTAGTTAGCTCATTAAGACTTTAGCCTATTTTTTTTCTTTTGTCAAAAAGGTAAAACCGAGCTTAACCCCTTCTTTTCATTAGCCGTGAATTTGATCCAACACTCTTAAGCGCTCAAGAAAAGAAATTTTCCCACAGTGTCAAGGAGTGGTAATTGGGAAAAGAAAGGAAAAGCGGAAGTGGTGAAAGTAAAAAAAAGGCCAAAGGTGCACTTGCCGAATTTAATAAAATGAAGATGTATAACTAATCTTTGTTATTAAGTCGAGTGTTCTTAAAGAAATGGGAACAAAAATAAAGAAAGGCTTCAAGAAAGGGGAGGATGAAGGAAGAAACAATGCCCATAATGTGGTGGGATGTATGGAAAAGCGCTTAAGGGTGCTAGTTGCTATTATTGGTTAACCCGGTATCTACTAGTTCCTTAGCCTACATTACAACCCGTTAAGTCCTACGTGATCTTACATCACTCATCCTTATATTAGTGGAGTAATACACTAGAGGCAAGGTTATGGGTCATGACAGGATGCATGTGAATTCTTTGGGAGAGAGAGCGAAATTGTGTTTATATGCCCCTGCATATAATGTTTTTGAGATCATATGATTGTAAAGGGGGAAATTCTCTTGTGTTGTGAGGGAACATGCTTGATGAGAGATTTAATTTCGTGTCGGATGTCTTGATCAGTTGATTTGCATGAGTTTGCCTAGATCGAGAGTCGACTTGTGAGTCTAGGAGGTCTTAATATGTTGAATGTCATTGTATTGATGAGACTATGCATGTTTTCTTGATGATTTGCTATGTAAATAATCGTTATAACCGTAGCTTGAATTGTCGAGCCAAAGTAGCTATGATTGGGTGTCAAGTGAATGAGATGTGAGATTATTGTTCGAGGATGAACAATGTTTTAAGTGTGGGGTAAGTGATCTTGGGCAGAATTATATGCCCAAGTGATACTCAAATGCTTCATTTCGTCTTGTTTATACATTGATAATAGTACATTCTCATGTGATTTGTAGTTAAAATGTGAATTTATACTAACCAACATGATTAGTGTTGTTTTGCAGGAAAAATGAAATTCTAGGAAGCTAAGATGCATGTTGGGAGAAATCGGGAATAGACTCAAAAGCGAGCAGTGAAAAAGGCCAAGGTTATGCAGAAAATTAAGGGGCTCTGCGATGGAGCCGTGTCACGCTACCATCGCGGATGCATTCTGCCCCAGATGATAAAAATAGGCCAAGTTCTAGTGAAGGTCCGCATTGTGGCGTGGGCATAATTACCTGGAGGACCGGATTCCAGTGAGGGTCCGCGTTTGTGGTGTGTCACGGAGGCAGTGCTCCGCGATACACTACGTGACACGTTGCTTGTTATTTCGGGAAAAATTCCCACTAGTATAAATAGCATACTTATTATTTTTAATTATTCTGACTTGGTTGAGCAAGAACGTGGGTTACAGGCAGTTGAGGGGATGAATTCTTAGGGTTCTTCTCTATCTCTTTCTTCCTTATTTCAATTATTTGTATGTTTTACACTCATTTAATGATGTTTCATCCATAAATGAGTGGCTAAATTCACTTCTTGCTGAGGTTAAGAACATTTGTAGTGGAATGTAATTATTGATCATCTTGGTTTTTCATCTTTCCTTCTATGGTTGTTCTATTAATTCTTGTTCTTACTGCATTAATGTGTGGCCAATATTAATGTATATCTAAAAAATCCGGTTTGCGCTTGAAAGAGAAAGAAATTGGAAAGTTGTGAATTAATAGGATATGATCTCTTCTTGGTTTGGGAAAATTGAGAATTGCTTTACCTTCAGAATAGAAATATATCTGAAAGTCGTATTAGTCAATTAAGGAATCGGGTTCGTATGGCTAGAACATGAATTTCTTCTTATCACAGAAATGTAGGTGGAAGGTTCATAATTCTTAAGTTGGGTTAAATATGAGAGTTTTAATCCATATACAATAATTCTTGACTAGCAACCGAAGGAAAGATTAACCAATTTGTATCAATAAATTGCTTCCCTACATGTTTGTTTTAGCCTCAGCATGCTCATTACTATAGTTCAGACTCAAATTGTATATTTGGTTTAGATTAGTATAAATTAGGAAACAAACTCCCAAAATCTCCTTGAAACTGTTGTGTGCATTATTAGAGTTAGATTTTATTAACACTTAATTAGATTATTACCGTGGTCCAGTCCCTGTGGGATCGATACTTGGCTACTCTAGCCATTTTAGTACTTGTTCGACCACGTGCACTTGCGTGTAGGCATTCCAAACCACCGAACACTTCTTCTTCTCCAGCTCCTCCCTAGGCTCGACTTGGGCCTGAGCTAAGGCGGCAATCGTCCCCTGCATCTCCCCAATATCTATAGGTGCTGCACTAGTAGAGGGCCCACTGGTGGAAGGTCGGCTGGGAGAGGATGTCTGGGTAACCCTCCTAGGAGCTCCCGCATAGCAGCCATCTCAGTCTCAATCCGCTCCAATGGTCCCAAGGGCCTAGAGGTGCTAGCTCCACCATCCCCTTCCTCAAATAAGGCAAACATCCTCTGCTTCCTACCCCTCCTTGGAGCCCCCTTCAACCTCAAGGGATTGAAGGGCCTGTCACAATCCATAATGACGTCCCAGGACTCTTGGTGCACTCTGGCCCGCTTGCATAGCTGGGTAATGAGAGAAGGAAACGGCAGGCTAGTGATAGTCTTTGTGTAGAAATACCTCCACTCCTCAGTGACTTGGACCCCCACATTGACCCTCACCACACTTAGAATTGCGGCCACCACCAACGCCTGATGATAAGTCACATCTGTGACATTAGAAGACGGGTAGATCCTCCAGGACACCTAATGGAGCCACCTCCTGGCCCCCATGATGAAGGGAGTACTCTAGATCCCTGTCTGAGTGATCCCCTAGTTCTTTGTAGCCATATGCTCCTCCACCACTATGGTGTTCACCAACCATTGGCTGTTCTTGGGTACATCCTGATCCTTTAGCTTAGACTCTGGCTGGTTGGGCAGACCTAAAGAATCATTAATAGTGTAGCGGTCAGGATGATCTGCCTGCCCCGGACGTAGGCCACCAACTCATCCCAACTCCAAGATATGGTAAGTAGATTGGGGTAAAATTCCCTCATCCAGGCCTCATTTTCCTTGCTGGGTCCTCTACCAATGGGCCCCAACCCATCTCCTAAAGAAGGGCATAGAACTCCAGAGCCTTCTCCTCCACCTCCGGCATCACAAAACCCATTGCATGTAGCAAGTCATCATAGCCTATTCATTGTGTCTAAATTGATACTGATCATTGATGAATGGGATGTACTCGCTGGTGTGGAGATTGTTGCTAGAAGAGGCTATAGTAACAACCTGAAATAAATGAAGAAGATTAAAAGGGAAAAATGCGGGATGGGAAGAAAAGAAAAGAAAGGAATGAAATTAAAAGGAGGTACTACCCAGCTGTACCGGTCGTATGTCCGCTGTAGCGGGTCCGCTTCAGCGGAAGAGAGACTGTTGGGACATTACCGCAGCAGTGATAAAGGGTCCACTTCAGCGGACATCATCTTCTCCAAACCTCTGCAACCCATTAATGGAGGTTGAAAGTTCAACCTCCATAATCTATCAAACTAACTATAGATCGGGCAAGGGGTCAACTTAACCTTGCCCTACCAAGAATTTTCCATTTCAATAGGGCTTGAATTCAAGCCCAGAGAACAAAAAACAACCCAACCCATCACCCAACTCAAACTCACCATTTTCGAGCCCACAACTATATGAAACTAGCCAAATACATGCAGAGAATAAATGGAAATACTTGAGAACGTTAAAATTACGAGCATGCTTCATAAATATATCCTAACAAGCAGAAAGGAAAACCTACTCTCCCACCTTCAGAAACTACTCAAACATGATGATAATAGACATAATATTTCAAGAAAAGGAAGTGGATGAAGCCTAGAATCAAAAGAGTAGAGCATTACCTGAGAAAATGTCGAATTCTTGTCGGGGGAAGTTGAGAGGATTTGTGCAAACAGAATTGGAAAAATTGGAAAATGAACATGAAAACCCTCTTTTCTGCCTTTAATTGACCCAGTCTTCTCTGCAGTGGACCATATTCCCTCCGCAGTGAGACCGCTGTAGCGGGAAATTCACTCGCTACAACGGACGGTCAAAAATAGTTACTGTTGAAATTTTGCGGCTGAACCTCGCCTTTTCGAAAAAAATTAGTACAAATCATCTGACGAATCCATAATACCTAGGACATTCAGCCAAAAAGGGAAATATCCGTAACACTAAAGGAAGGCTAACAACGTGAATTAACGTTCGCTCTGGGTTAAAACCTAGGCAAATAATTATGACCATACTAGAACTATCAGCGATACATGAGAAAATTGGGGATAAGGCATAGTATAGGGTTCCAAATAAAATTAGTTCGGAGTTTGGGACATAAAATCCACAAGTCCCGACGCTGGCCAAAAGTAACAGAAAATTGGCGATAGTCATTTTATCCTTGCCTCGGTATCATAGCACCATTCGGGGATGAACAGATCTTTAATTGGTATCTGATGTAATGACCCATCTGACCGTTATAACATTCTGACCACATAAAAATGGATTAATTAATATTTTTAGAAATTTATGATAAACCCCTGAGAAATGAAGTCACATAGAGTAAATTCTAATGGACTTAATCAAGATCAGGCAGACCCAAGCAAGTGTCTGCCACGGCAGGAAGATTTTTTCCACAGCATAATCACTGCAGCGGGAAGGGTGGCCGCTACAGTGAATGATGCGGACCAGAAATCCGCAAATCCTATTTTGATTTGGATATTAAAAACCTAGTCCTTGAAGAGGACTTATTAAAAACGCCTAAAAATAGAAATTAGACTTTTTGAGGAAAACAAGAGGATCCAAAGGGTGAAATTCGAACTCCATAGCTAGGAGCTCTCACGAGGGAATCAAAAGAATGGAATGGCCGCAGTCGAGGACGATCGGGATGATATCTTGGTAGCCAAGTAGGCTATGATTTACAATCTTTTGCGTTAGACTTTGGTTAGCTAAACATATACATGCATATGATTTATATGCTTTCGATGAGTAGGATTGTACTTTTAACTATGATATAGTCTATTAATCTAAATCAATGAAAATCTAAGAACAAGCGTATTAGAAGAGGGGTGAACAAAGCTCATAATGAGGAAAAACCCTTGGGTAGATATTTCAATCAATAAATTGACTCGTGTTCTATGATATGCATTGAATCAAACATTGTTGAGGAGGTTAACTTTTTGGTGTCGGTGATAGAATATTCCCGGTATAAACATGGACTTCTTCCTTCTTTTGAATCAAAACCTTATATGTGTAAAATCACGTAGACTTTGTGTAGGAGATGCGATTAACAGACTAACTAATAAGTTATAACTATGTTTGAGTGTGAGATGAAATGAGTGGCGTAGGATAGTAATCCCTTACATAATGACGTGAATGTGCTGTGGTTGGTATTATATTTTCTGGATTGATGATTACTGTCCTCATTAATAGTAACACTGTGGTAAGTTAATTGTGATGTAATCTTTTAATGACAATTTTCATTATGGTGGGTAATAAGAAACCAAAACATGGGAGAAACTGAAAATAAGACTTGTCGCAATACTGCCAGTAGTACTGCTACAACAGAGAGTATGTCGCTGCAGCGAGACCGTTTTAGTGACAGTGATGGAACTGTAGCTAAGCCCAAACCAATGAGCGAGCCTAGTTGATAATCTTATAATGTGCTGAATTGAATGTTATTATTATTTTTCAGTGACGAGGTTGATTTAGATTAATGTGATTTTATTTGTTGTGTGAATGTGTAATTCTTGTTGTGTGATGATTTGTTTCGTGTTGTGTTGCATTATGCGTCCCAAGATTGAGGGGCGAATTGGCATTAAATGAATGTGTGACTAAAATGACAAATAATACGGAAGGAAAGTTATTGATATGATGGTAAATAAGAGGCCGTAGTTATGGAACTCAAATGAACAGGTTACTATGATCAGATTTCGAATAAGGATTAGATACACGAGTGGCTCGTGCCCGAGGTGAGCATTCGGGCGAGCAGTATGATAGAGTACAAAGATAGGTATGGCTAAAGGACCATGCGGCTGGGTGTACGAGTGGGTACAGAGATAAATATGATGAATTTTTATACAACTAGGTGTACCGTACATGAATTTCTAGAGTCCCCTGTAGATCGTGACTAGAAGGGAAAGAATAAGACCCTCTGGCATGTGTGTACAGTAATATGACGGAGGTGTGTGCCCGGCATATCATTAATGGTGGGGTCGTGAGACAGAAATATTGTGGGTGTGGTTGATATACATACGGTAGCAGATGCAGAAAGGAAATTGATATACCAGTGTGATATCAGATATGCCGACATGAATCAGGTTTGAGGTGAGGAACAGGTGCGGAATACCATTTATGGCTATCTATTTCAGGTATGGTATCTTATGACATTCATGGTATGAGGTCAGGTATGTGCATGTATTTTACTGTTGGGGAAATTAACTCCCTCATATTGTTTTGATAACCTTTGTGTGCACTTGAGATAGTAACATGTAATTGCGTTTGGTTGTCTAGTTTTAAATTGATTTTGTGGGCTATGGGTGATAGTATGATGGGTTTGAACGGAAGATAGTGTAGCACCGTGAGATAGCAAGTAGACATTATTATTCGATGTAATACACTAAAGAGAGCTGGAAAAATCCTACGGATAATTAAATAGGTTAATAAATGGTAGAATCGAACTTGGTCATTCTTGGTGAAATGGTAAGAGGGATAGTTGAACTATAAGTTTATATAGCGGAAATAAAACAGAACTGGACTATGGGAAATTGATTACTGGTTGGATAAGGTAGCGCTCCAGCTGATACATTACCGCGGTAGTAGGATCGCTATAGTTGCCCGAGCCTTCACTACAGCGGAAATAGAGAACGGTGGACTTATAGGCTAATTAATGACAAGAAGCGAAGGATAGTTGCGTAAAACCTCGATAAGTCATAAGAACTAATAATGTAGTGATTAAACTTAGTGGGATGTTTCTTAAGTGAAGTAATAGTTGAGTTTAGTAATATTGATTGTATATTGATTTTTATGTTGTTGTGCTAACTAACCCTAGTCAGCCAATGATGCCTACCAGTACATGTGGTGTATAGATACTACCTTGCTACACCTTTTTCTTTTGGGTGTGGTATGTGGCAGGTTGAAGATCTATAATACCCCGAAAATGCCTAGGACTAGACTCGGGATTTGAAATGAAAAGTAGTAGAAATCTGAGATTTCTTCTATGAACAAGTCATGGTACGGGTCATTGGTAGGACTAACAACCCGTTGGAGGTGCCCTTTGTGAGAATCTACAAAGTAGGCTGAGAAGTAACGGGTCTCAGTAAGACCCATTGGTTGAAGTAATGAGTCATAGGTCAGAGTCATTATTTGGTTTTGGATTGTCAGGAGGGAAGGTACGATACATGGAACTACCCATGGTGAAGAACCACGAGTCGTGGTAGGACCTGTTGGTTGGGGGAAAGGTTGGCAGAGCTGGATGGTGCAGGTCAAGGTACGACCCGTGGTGAGAATGACGGTTGTTACTTCCACCCGTAGGACGAAGCAGGGATTTTCTCCCAGTCATGGCAACGGAAGAATACAACAACCGTAGATTGATGGTATGAGTCGTGGTGTGGTATGTGGGAACTTCAGAACTCAGATGTGAGCAGTGGCTCCGACTAGAGGAAACTACGACCCGTTAGATCGAGGTACAATCCATTAGATCGGTCGTGGTCACTAGCAGTGCAGATTTTCCAGGTTTTTCATTAAGGGTATTTTCATCATTCCTAAGACCTAGGATCCTACACGATGTCATTTTAAGCTCTAAATAGTGTGTTTTAAGGGGGTAAGTTCATTTTAAGTATCCTCACCCAATGCATGTAACCTAGAGCCTTCCTTGAAGATCAAGTTTGAGGAAATTCATCAAATTCTCTCCAATTCCCTTTGGGTTTTCAAGTAGGGGTGTGAATTCGATTTAATCAAGTACGTGAGGTTATGAATGGAGTTCCTTTCATTCCCATGCCCTAGTTTCTTCTCAAATTCTATGCATTTCAATTCTAAATTCAAGTTTCAAGATCTATGGGGTTTATCCCAATTCTTGTGAACTTCTCTACGATCTATCTATGGGTCGATTCCCTTCATGTATCAAATCATATTTTACGATTTATGGGTAGATTTTATAACTATTTTAATTATAAATTTATAGATTTGAATTTCCATTTAATTATGCCCAATTATGTATATTTCATGCAAAGTCAAGTTCTGATTTCATTATGATCTTGATTTTCTTTAGCCCATTACGATTAATGATTTATGATATGAATTCTATCAAACGCTCATCATGAATTTATGAATAGCAAGTATATCAATGTTTTACAAGTATGCATGGATTTCATGATTTATGGATTTATGATTCTTGACCAACTTATGGGCCCTTATTCATGGACAATAATATATTTCAAGTGTGATCAAGTATGTTATGTTATAATTGGCCATGTACTTTAAGAATGATTTATGATTATGATATGAGCCATGTGAATGTTTTTGGGAGCATTGTCTAGCACCGAGTAGCCTGGCATTCAAAGAACTACGTCGGTGTCTCAGAACTACATGCCATCATAGGTTTATATATATCCAAATGTTAATGGATCTCCCTTTTCGTGATATCACATACTGCACGCCCTTTGCCTAGCAAGCCTGGGATGGATCTGTCTACTTGAGCGAGATAGTTGGGGCATCATGTAAGCTCTATCATGATGTTGTCGGTTATGACGAGTCCTCCCATTGCTCCTCATGATTTATACATGGTCATGTTTATGTTAGGTTGGCTCAAGTCATGTTTAATGAAGCTTTTCTCCTATGATTATGATTATGACTGATTTATGAATGTTTTGAAAACCTTGAGCCCTATGTTTACATTATGATATTTATTATGATCATCATGTCTTACTCTTATGAACTCTTATGTGTTTTAACTGTCTGTTTTTACTTACCTTGCATTTTTAGTAAATTCCATGTACTAACCGCATACTCTATGTTGTATCATTTTATGATACAGGTTTGAGGGATCAAACTAAGCTGCATCATTATCCCCTGTTTCCCTCTCAGACCTATCCAGTCGGTGTTGGTGCATCATCATCCTTCCAGGACGTTCAGTTATCTATAGTTTGTTATGGTCATTTCAGTTCAAACTTTGTCGAGCTAGTTGGGGGTGTTGTCCCATCAGCTCATCAGTTATGTTAGAGGCTTTTCGGATGTTATGTAAAAATCATCTTGTCATTGTTGATTCAGTTTTAGCTTGATATATATATGCAGACTTTAGCTATGTTAATAATGTTGAACTTCCGCATTATTACGTTGAGTTTAAACATTATGTTCATTCCATGGGTCGACTTGGAGCCTCTCGGGGTTTCTTGTCCCGTGTCTCAATTCGGGTCTACATTAGTGTCACGCCCACCTTGGGAGGCATGACTGGCACCTGGTGCCCTAGTAAGGTCTGACTAGTCCGGCTGAGCTTTACACACCTCTGGTGAATGACTAACACTAACACTCAAGTCGAGAAAACAACGGCCTATATCTCGGTTGTAAATACAGCCTCTGGCCGACAAGGCCTTATAGCCACCTGTAAAATAAAATAGCTAACCAGAAATAGATAATGATAGGGAATCCTATGCGGGCTGACAAGACCACCATGATGTCTAGTTATGACTGAAAAATAAAATTAGTGCTAAACTAATCTATGGACGACAAGGCAGCTAAATATCAACTAAGCAAGGCCCCACGACCAACACATAAGATAAAACACATGTGGACCCCACACAACTAACAAGAGCTAACGACAGGTAATCTAAAACAATCTGCAAGCCTCTAGGAGTGATACACTGGTCGAGACAGGGCCCCGACCTACCCATACTATACAACAAAAGAGAGTCAACCTTCTAATCTATTAGCTCCAGAGGAATGGAGCTGACTGCTCTGCTAGTCCTGATAGAAAGCTAAGAAGGTCCTGATCCGCGTCTATCAGCACCTGCAGGCAAGTAATGAAGTGCCACCAAGAAGGGCGTCAGTATAATATGTACCGAATATGTAAGGCAACAATTGTAAATAACTGAATTGAGTGCGCGCGTATCGCTGCTCGGTATATATTAAAAACCGACACGCAAGTGTACGTGGTCAAACAAGTAACAAAGTGGCTAAGTAGCCAAGTATCGATCCAAGGAGGCTGCTCTAGATATTTAAAATTGCCTAGTTTACTATATCTCTATTCTATTTCTAACTATGTTAACAACAATCCAACCAAGATTTGAGTGAGTTTTGTTTCTAAACTAATTATATACTGAAATTAATAACTACTATTTACGTTGAATTTAGACAATGGATATGCACATGCCAAGGTTAAGAACGAGTAATGAACTTGATAATCATGATAATTTGGTCATCCTCTTCTTCATATTGCTAGCCAAGAACGTTTGCCTAGAAATTAAAACTTCCGTATTTAATTTCACTTTAGAATCATAAACCATCCGTCTACATTTCTGTGATCAAATGCAATTTATGACCTAACACTCCAATTCCGGTTCCTAAATTGACTAATACGGCTTTCAAGTATATTTCTATCAAGAAAGCACATCTAAACCCAATTTTCCCAAATCAAGTTAAGAACAATACCCTATTAATTCACAACTTTCCAATTTCATGCTCTCTCGAGTGAAATTGGACTTTTTAGATATACATTAATGGTGGCCAATCAATAATGTAATAAACACAAGAATTAATAGAACAACATGCAAGAAGAAGAAGAAACCATATCAATTATTACCAACATTCATTACACAAGTTCAAAACCTCAGCAAGAAAGGAATTAGCCACTTATTCTTGGATTAATCATCCTAGAATGAGTGTTAATCATGCATACAATTGAAGGAAAGAAGAAGGGAAGAGAAGAAAACTCTTATCTTTTCTATTCTTCAACTGCCACAAAACCACGTTCCTGCTCTCCACTTCTGAACTCAGGCTAAAAAAACTAAAACTAAAAAAACTCCTCTTTAAAAATAACCTAAGTGTGCTATTTATACTAGTGGGAAATTATTCCCGGAATAACAAGCAACGTGTCACGGAGGCCAATGCGGGGCACTGCCTCCGTGACACGGCGTGGACGCGGACCCTCTCTGGAAATTGCAGGGTCCGGATAATTGGCCTCAACGTGGCACGGAGGCCATCGCGGAGGCCTATCTCCGTGCCACGGAGCTGACGCGCAGGCACACTGGAAATTGCCAATTTTATTTCTGCCCAGGCAGTGTGCTACCGCGATGGCAGCGTGGCACGGCTCCATCACGGAGCCACTGTAAAATGTGCCATCCAAGGCCTTTTCCACGCTCGCATCCCAGTCCAACTCTGACATAGTTCCAACAAACATTTTAGCTCCTAAAAATCACATTAACCTGCAAAACAAATGCTAATCATGTTGGTTAGTATAAATTCACATTTTATTACCAAATACATGATATTATATACACATTGCACAACAAACAAGGTAAAAATGATACGTTTGAGTATCACTTGGGCATATAAATCTGCCCAAGATCACTTACCCCACACTTAAATCCTTGTTCATCCTCGAACAACACATACACAAATCATGCACATCACATCTCAACCTTTGTCACTATGGTGCAACCATTTTACGTTACGGTCATACCGATTATTCGATTCTTGCAAATCATCAAGAAAACATGCTTGGTCGTACAAGATAATGACCTTAATACATCGAGGCTTCCTAGACTTTTAAGAATTGATTCTTGATATCGGCAAACTCATGCAAATCAACTAATCAAGAAATCCGACACGAAAATCAATCTTTCATCAAGCATGTACCCTCACAACTTGAGAGAAACTTCCCCTTTTTATGTTCATGCAGCACACAAACATGCAAGTAGGGGCATATAAAAATTACTTTCACTCTCTCTCTCAAAAGAATTCACATGCATCATGTCATGACCCACAGGCTTGCCCTTAGTGTATTACTCCACTAATATAAAGAAATGCAATGTAGGATCAAATAGGACTTTTAATGGGTTGTAACTGGGCTATGGATCTAGTATATACATATTGGATTAGCCAATAATAGTCGCTAGCATCCTTAAGCGCCTTTTCAACTCATTCCCATCGACTCATGGACATTGTTCCTCTCTTTTCTCTTTTTCTCCCATTCATGCTGGTTTACTTTCATACAACCCATTTCATCAGGCACACTTGACACAAAATAGAAGGTTTTCATGTACCCTCAATTTCATTTAATTACAACGGGTGCCTCTTCAACATCATCTTTTCTTTCCTCACTTTGCTTTTCTTTTCTTTTCACTCTTTTCACTCCTTAACACTTTGGGAAACATTTTCTGTTCTTTATAAGCGCTTAAGAGCTTCTTAAAGACTTTAAGGCTAATGAAAAGAAGGAATAAAGCTTAGTTCATACAATTCTGGACAAAAAAAAGAAATCGGCTAAAGGCTCAACGGGCTGACTAGGGTATACAACATATAAAAAGGTAGAATTTGACAAAAAAAAATGGAAACTAACGGTTAAAACAAAGAAATGCCTACATCCTTTCCAACACTACACCTCCTTCATTTCGTTTTGTATACACACCAGGCAAGTTCTAGACAATTCACAATGACATGGAATAGCAAAACCTCACTTCACACTTCATGCACATGCTCGAATCAAGATGCATTCACAGACTCTTTAATTAGTCAATTACATGAATTCAAGATTAAGCCTCAATCATAATGAACCAAATTCTATAGCCTAGGTAACTCAACATATTTACACAATTGCATGCTTTCAACCGAATCATTTTCACATTTCGAATATCAATTACAACACGCAACGAAATTTTAGCAACCATAAGCAACTACAGTTTATTGATGCAATCCACCAAAGAAACTAAAAACAAAACATCTACTCCTATCGACTACATTTCCCTTAAGACGGTCGTCATCCATCCATCATAGGGAACGGTCACTAACTATGACATCGGTTCAATGGGACTATTCTTGGTAAAAGAACCGAAAACAAACTCCGAGAAACCCAAAAAATAAAACTTCAAAATTTTTGCAACACATTGATCATTTCGATAGAAAATATTTGCAAACTATGTTGATAAATGCAAAATCTTTTCGCAAAAATTTTGAAAAATATCGATCATATCGATAGAAAAAAATATTTACAAAGGCAACCATAACTTTCAAAACACACATCATCAGCCACAACACAAATATATACACATAGATCACAAAATCAGTTCACAACAACAGGGAAAGCACAGACATACATAAACGTCAAGAAAAAATTATACAGCAAGTTTAGAGCCTATGACCCAGCACCTAACTACTCCCCACCCCACACTTAAATCGAACACTGTCCCCAGTGTTCATAACAATACAAAGCACAACATATGGGTGGTGGAACTCCCTGCTCAGTCGAAATATTCGACTTCCTCATCCGGTGCTGCCGCCTCGTCGCCCATATCCGAATCGGCTCCACCGTCGTCATCGGACTCTACATCAGAGTCCTCACGACGTGTCTCCTCATCAGTAGGGACGTCGTCATCAGTCGGCTCCACAAAGGCTGGCCCCAGCTTGCATAAAGCTCTGGCGTTCTCGCCAAAGGTGTAGTCCAGCTCCAGCTGCCATAACTCATCCTCGGTGGCTGGTCTCCCACCTATCCGTAGCTGCAGCATCTGCATGCCGAACATACGGGCCATATACTGGTCGTCACGAGCATGTCGCTAGCCCAGAGTCAGCACCGGTCCGTGTGTAGTGTCGGGGGCCTTGGTCTTTGTCACATCAAGGGCCCTCTGCTCCAACTGCGGAATGTAATCCAAGGCTTCTTCCTCAATGTCGAGGCCTCGGAGGAAGGTGGTGATGAGTCCGCCAAACCCGTATCTGTGGCCCTGGTGTAGTCTGGCTCTCTTCATGGCGGATATTATGACCGCCCCTACATTAATCTCAAGCCCTTTCATAAGGGCATACACCAGGCAGACACGGTCCCGGGTCACGTCTGTCATATGCACTCCCGGGATCAAACACGAACATACAATTTTTAGCCAGATTCTTGCCTCCCTGTTCATCTGCGAATAAGGCAGAGTCTGATGGTAACCCCTCTCTTTGTGTCTGCTCCATCGGGCTGTGGATCGATCCCCACACAACGTACGTCTGATGTCAGCGTACGGTGGGGTGATGTTGAGCTGGCGGAGAACGTGGGCGTCTGTGTCCCGTGCTCCAACGATGGCATTCAGCTGCTGGGGTTCCAGAGTGACAATCTGCCCTCTGATTTTAATAGTATGGCTCCTGATGGCCGGGTTCCAGTTTGCATAAAATTCCCGGACCAGGTGAAGGTTGCACTCCTTGGGCTCCTGAAAAATAAAGCTGAGCCCAGCTGCCTCAATTCTCTATACGATGCGAGGGAACTCCTGTGCAAGTGGTTCCCTTGCAATATGTTCCTCCGGGAAGTACTTGTTGTCCTTATGCTTTGCGTACCATTTCTTCCCTTCATCGGTGACCCATCGTGTCCCATATCGGCGGTGTTGACCGCGTGGAACAGCAGGTGCAGCTGGGACAGCAGTGCCCAGTCTCATTCTCTTTCTGCCGGTGCCTGAGGTTGAAGCACCCTTGCCTTTATCTTGTCGGCTGGCCATTGTACCTGTCAATTTACACAGACAAGCACAACGTTAAGCTAAAAACTTGTTAGCTTCGGCTAAGGTCGGGTTAAACAAAATTTACCCCACACTTAGTCTTTAACAATATTTACAACATTTTAGCAAGCATAGCTCTATTTACACCCCAAACACAATCAACTATAAACATGTTGCTTAGTGCGTTCACAAAAATTCGACAGCATAACGGCTAGCGAACTACTCAGACTTCATACAGCTAACCCAATCCTACTATCGACCGCTATTCACCCATAGCACTTAGCAACCATAACAACAACAAAATAAAAACACCAATACAAACCTATTATATACAACTAATCTAAGCAATTCAACCAATTCACATATTATGCACTTTCCCACAAAAATTCGAGAATTAGTCGACTTTCAACAATTATACAATAGTTACCACGACTTATCTCAAATAATAAACACACCCCGGCATCAATTTCATTAAACTATCAAGTTACCCAAGTTAAAATTCAACAACCCCAAGCCCTAGAATGCAATTCGACAATCAAAATTGAACTATTCAATCAATCGATAAGTTCAAACGTCAACTACAACAATCCGAACATAATCAATTACAAAATAATTCACGTCATGTGTAATTTCTACCTAGGGTGATATATCTCACCTCACATGCTCAAAATCGACAAAAATCGCCAAAATTTTGAGATAGATGATGAAAACATACCTTGGAATTGAAGAATCGATGAAAACTTGACGTTTTCCTTGCCTCTTAACGTGGCACGGAGCTTGGGGGTAGGGGAATGGGTGTTTTTGTCGCGGAGGGTATAGGGAATGGGGGAAAATGGGCGAAAATCGGGGGTTTATTTAAAGGAAACACACGGGTCACCCGGAAACCCGGTGTGACCCGGCACTGGGATAAGGGCAACGTGTCACGGAGGGTAACGCAGAGCCCCTCCTCCGTGACACAGAGCCAACGCGTTGGCTTACTGGAATTTTAAAAAATTCCAGATTTTCCTTCAACGTGTCACGGAGGTCAACGCGGAGCATTGCCTCCGTGACACGGCGCCAACGCGCCAGTGCTCTGTTTCACCATCAAATTTTATTTTTCATACCTCGCCTCGTTTCCTCGATTACAAGTATTTTTCCTCCAGTATACCTGAAAATCACCTCACTAAAGAAGAATTGGTTAAATTAATAGATTCCCTACTAAAAAATAAAAAATTTACTAAATTACTAAAAAAAAAAATTTACTAAATAAAACGCAAATCTAAGCCTAGTCAAGAAAAAGAAAAGAAAATAGAATAAAATAAAAACTTTACACTAAGGAAAGAAAAAAATATTTTTCACGGGTTGCCTCCCGTGCAGCGCCTGATTGAACGTCGCGGCTCGACAGCCTTTATGCTCAAGTTTCTTCTAGGGAGATGGACGATTTGTCCCGGTCATGGTCATCTCCCCAGTAGTTCTCAACCTTGTCTGGTGGCCTACCTAGTAACTCTCGGGAATCACTCAATCCATTTGCATTCCCATGATCAATCACGTTGATCACCGAGAGTTCCTTATAGACAGTCGGGAGCTTAGGTGCCTTGTACACGTCGAACACCTCAACCTTGTCGTGTGCTCGCATTATGAGTTGACCCGCATCTACATCGATCAATGCCTTTCCGGTTGCCAAAAAGGGTCGTCCCAAAATAAATGGGTCTTCCGCATCTAGTTCAAAATCCAGAACAATGAAATCTACCGGAAAAATGAGGGAGCCTACCTGCACTAGCACATCCTCAACAATGCCATCCGGCTTAGCTAAAGACCTGTCTGCTAGCTGCAAGATCACTATTGTAGGTCTAGGACTCCCTAGCCCTAACTTTCTGAATACCGAAGATGGCATCAGATTTATACTTGCCCCCAAGTCGCATAACCCACGAGCTCGGATACTTTGCCCAATCGTCAGCTGGATAGTAAAACTTCCAGGATCCTTCAGTTTAGTGGGCAACCTGTTCTGAATACGGGATGTGCATTCCTCCGTTAAAGCCACCGTGGCATACTCAGTCAAGAGACTTTTGTTGGCCACGATGTCTTTGATATACTTTGCATATTTTGGCACACCCTGCAAGACATCAACAAGAGGTAAGTTAACATGTACCTGTTTAAGTACCTCCATGAATTTCTGGAAACACACCTCCTCCTTGTGTTTCTTAAGTCGTTGAGGGAACGGGGGTGGAGGCCTTGCTGGTTCAGCTTCTTTGGTCTTCCCCGTATCTGAGGTTTGTTCTCCCTCAACATTTGCTGCTCCTGACTTCTGAGGCGGTCTTTCCGGTTCCACCTCCTTTAATTGTAAACCACTCCTCGTGGTCACTGCATTTACCTGCTTAGGATTGGGATCCGTGTCGCTAGGTAGTCCTCCCCTTGGTCTAGTATTTTGGGCACTAGCAAATTCCCCAAACTGATATTCAAGAGCCTTGGTTGCCAATTGATTGTTCTTTACTTCGGCTGCCAATTTGACATAGTCAGCCTGCAATTGTGCCTAGTTGGCAATCATGGTCTTGAACATTTCCCCAATAGTCGGTGATGGTGGTGGAGGAGGGGCATTGTTATTTCTGAACTGATTCTGATAGCCTTGTTGCCCTCCTTGGTTTCTGTGCATACCCTGCCCTGAACCCTGGCCTTGTTGATTGTTGCTACCCCACGAAAAATTTGGATGATTCCTCCAGTTCGAGTTGTAGCCACCACGAAACTGCTGTTGATTCCTCTGTGCATTGCCCACAAAGTTGACAGAATCAGGATTTGCACCACAGCATTCAGCTGAATGCTCACTACTACCACACACTTCACATCACATCTGTTGGACTGCATTGACTGAGGCTGAAGGCTGGTTCAAATTCATATTGCTGAAGTGAGTGTTTAACTGATTTTGCAAAGCAGCTATCTGTGCAGCGATAGCTGTGAATCCATCCACTTCAAACACTCCCGCTGCTTTCCTTGCTCCACCTCTTGACGAATCTGCATTCCATTCCGGATTGCCTTGTGAAATTCGGTTGAGCAAAGTGTACAGCTCCTCATAAGTCTTCTCCAGGGCTTGCCCTCCAGCTGCTGAGTCTAACAAAATTTTAGTGTGGGGTTCCAAACCCTCAATTAAAGTGTGGACCAACACCTCATTTGACTGATGATGATGAGGACAGTCTCGCAACATGGACTTGAATCTTTCCCAGGCTTGATAAAGATTTTCTCCTTCCCTCTATTTAAAACTTAGAATCTGACATCTAAGTTTAGCTGTTTTACCTGAAGCAAAAAATCTGATCAAAAACTTCCTTGCAACATCATCCCACGTTGATATAGAGTTGGGTGGTTCAGCTTTTAACCACCTCTTGGCTTCACCCAGTAAGGAAAATGGAAATAAGGTGAGCCGAACATAATCAGGTGACACTCCAGCGGGTATGTAAGTGTCACTTATCTCCAAAAAGTTCTGGAGATGTTGTTGCGGATCTTCGTGAGGGAGACCGGTAAACTGCCCGCTAGTGTGCAAAAGTTGCACCATATTTTTCTTTAACTCAAATCTCCCCCCAGGCTCTGGTTTGCAGATGCTGGAATGTACATTATTAGCGTGTGGGATTGCCACCTCGCGAACCGGCCTGGCTGCTACTTCCTCGGGCACTAACACTGCCCGCACAACTGGTGGATTTGGTTGCTCCATCATAGACTGTTTAAGCAACTGCAGCTTCTTCCGAAGAGCTTCTCTACGTTGACTGTGCAATTCACGTTCTGGCTCTAAGTAAGATTCCACCAGCTCCTTGTCCCTTGCCAGTGTTCACAGAAATAAAAATCTGCAAAATACAGGCTAAGACCAAGTTGTTAACACTTAAGAAAATAAAAATACAAATACAGTAAATTTACACTAAACACAATTTTACAAATCGCCTAGCCTCCCCGGCAACGGCGCCAAAAACTTGTTGCGCGCGTATCGCTGCTCGGTATATATTAAAAACCGACACGCAAGTGTACGTGGTCAAACAAGTAATAAATTGGCTAAGTAGCCAAGTATCGATCCAAGGAGGCTGCTCTAGATATGCAAAACTGCCTAGTTTACTATATCTCTATTCTATTTCTAACTATGTTAACAACAATCCAACCAAGATTTGAGTGAGTTTTGTTTCTAAACTAATTATATACTGAAATTAATAACTACTATTTACGTTGAATTTAGACAATGGATATGCACATGCCAAGGTTAAGAACGAGTAATGAACTTGATAATCATGATAATTTGGTCATCCTCTTCTTCATATTGCTAGCCAAGAACGTTTGCCTAGAAATTAAAACTTCCGTATTTAATTTCACTTTAGAATCATAAACCATCCATCTACATTTCTGTGATCAAATGCAATTTATGACCTAACACTCCAATTCCGGTTCCTAAATTGACTAATACGGCTTTCAAGTATATTTCTATCAAGAAAGCACATCTAAACCCAATTTTCCCAAATCAAGTTAAGAACAATACCCTATTAATTCACAACTTTCCAATTTCATGCTCTCTCGAGTGAAATTGGACTTTTTAGATATACATTAATGGTGGCCAATCAATAATGTAATAAACACAAGAATTAATAGAACAACATGCAAGAAGAAGAAGAAACCATATCAATTATTACCAACATTCATTACACAAGTTCAAAACCTCAGCAAGAAAGGAATTAGCCACTCATTCTTGGATTAATCATCCTAGAATGAGTGTTAATCATGCATACAATTGAAGGAAAGAAGAAGGGAAGAGAAGAAAACTCTTATATTTTCTATTCTTCAACTGCCACAAAACCACGTTCCTGCTCTCCACTTCTGAACTCAGGCTAAAAAAACTAAAACTAAAAAAACTCCTCTTTAAAAATAACCTAAGTGTGCTATTTATACTAGTGGGAAATTTTTCCCGGAATAACAAGCAACGTGTCACGGAGGCCAACGCGGAGCACTGCCTCCGTGACACGGCGTGGACGCGGACCCTCTCTGGAAATTGCAGAGTCCGGATAATTGGCCTCAACGTGGCACGGAGGCCATCGCGGAGGCCTATCTCCGTGCCATGGAGCTGACGCGCAGGCACACTGGAAATTGCCAATTTTATTTCTTCCCAGGCAGTGTGCTACCGCGATGGCAGCGTGGCACGACTCCATCGCGGAGCCACTGTAAAATGTGCCATCCAAGGCCTTTTCCACGCTCGCATCCCAGTCCAACTGCGACATAGTTCCAACACGCATTTTAGCTCCTAAAAATCACATTAACCTGCAAAACAAATGCTAATCATGTTGGTTAGTATAAATTCGCATTTTATTACCAAATACATGATATTATATACACATTGCACAACAAACAAGGTAAAAATGATACGTTTGAGTATCACTTGGGCATATAAATCTGCCCAAGATCAGGAAATAGAACTGAAAATAACTGAAAAGGAAGGATAGAGATTCTACCTGCATAGCTGAACTTTCGATTTTCTAAGATATCAATGACTAAAGTGATCAAAACCTTACCTGGCCCCCATAAGCCGGAAGGTACAACCAACACAGAATAACCCACCTAGAGCCTCCATAAGCCCTGGTGAGTACACCTCAATATATATATACCCCTAGAAAGGTCACACTAGGTCATCTAATAGCCATAGTCGTCCTACCGGCCCCCTGTCTCTGCAATTGAGCCCGCTCGGCCCCTGACTGTAGCTGTGTCTGAGTCTAGTGGATTACTAGTATCTGTACCACGGGCACTAGGCTCGATGGGGGTGTGGTTCCGATAAGGCATATAATAGTCCAGCCATGGAATGGACTATATGAGGACCTGGGACCCCATCTTCGTCCCTCGCAGACGGCATACCGCTCTTTAGAGCGGCGCCATCTCGCCCCTGGTAGGCGACGACACAGCTAATAACCCTGGGTTTGTCATGGAAGGCTATACAAGGAAAGGTCAATCCCAAGCAAGGTATAGAGTACTGATCTCTGCTAATAACAACAACTAATCACAATTCATATATTTCTGGTTCTCCTACTGGGATTTAAACTGAGCTACAATACTGAAGAAACTAACTTGCCGAAGGAATACGCCTTAACATACCTGGATTGGTGATTTCTGATTAACTGGCGAGTATCAGATTATATTCAACAGCTCTTCTCAATGGAAATCATTCTGCTGGGAGAATGAAACTAGTTTCAGTACTAAATTTGGCAAAAACGATAACTTTATATATAAATATTAATTATATCTCAACTCGATGAAACTCAGTCGAAAACACGTAATTTCTCGAAAGTACAAAAGAGAGAAATGCTTACTTGAAGACTGTGATCGTATAGACGTACTTCTGACAACTTTGGCTCGGTGGGGTTATGATTTGCTGAGCGAATTTCCCGAAACTAACTCCATGGTAATGTTCCCTACAACCTTAAACTTCAATACCTGAGGTTAATTTGAATTCGGGCAGCGTTTCACAGTGTAAACTAAGGAAATTTATTTGTTTCCATCAAGTTCTCCCTCTCTGGCCGTATGTACATTGGAAAATAACATAAATCAAAGGGAGGAGCTTACATATACTTGAGACGATGGACAGGGGTCCGTGCCATCACCGCAGTTTACGGGCATGCCATGGAGCCTAAAGCGGAGGGAGGGGGTCCGTGACACGCCGCCCCTATTGCGGCCTTCTCCAGCCTTCTCCCGTGCGATCTTGATTTTGCACTCGTTCTACCTTTACCCGGGACCTTTATCGTATGTGTTGCACTCTAAAACTTTTAACCAACGTACGAATAGGCCAACTACTTGTTAGAAACTTATGGGGTGTACCAATTCGGGTCGTGACAAACTTTGTATCAGAGTATTAGGTTTTAAAGTGTCCTAGTCTGAAAGCTGCATTAAGTAGAGTCTTTTTCATGGGTGTAAAGCACGCCACGCTTATGAAGTAGAGGCTACCAGACGTTTAGGAAATGTTCCCTTCTTTCATGATCTACATCATGCAATGAAATGTCTCTCTATCCTTCTAACTCGTGTTATACGCAATTATAAAATCATGCCTCCTCACCGAGTTAATGGAAGAAGAAATGGAAATAGAAATGGACATGAGAATGGCAATGGGGATGGGCACCAGTAGGCCCCACCAGCCCCCGAGGATCATGTGCCTGAGAAGGTTGCCCACGTAGAGTTTAGGGCAGCCAGACAGATGCTAGCTTAGGCTTTGATCAACCAGGTCAACCAACAAGAGGTAGCATATGTCCCTCAAGATAGGAATACGGCAGAGGTGAGAATTAGTGATTTTCTGAGGATGAATCCTCCGGAGTTCCTTGGGTCAAAGGAGGACGAGGATCCACATGAGGTATTGATGAAGTTCTAAAGATCACCCAAATAATGGGGGTGATCGGGAAGGAGTGCGTCGGTCTATCTTCGTATCAGCTAAAAAGGGTCACGCATATATGGTTCAGATAATGGAAGGATAGCAGGACAGTTGGAGCAGGCCGCATTGGTTGGGATGAGTTCCATACCACATTTCTGGATCGGTTCTTCCCTCGTGAGATGAGGGAGATTAAAGCAACTGAGTTTGTGAACTTGAAGCAAGGTAATATGACAGTCCAGGAGTATGCTTTGGAGCTCACACATTTGTCCAAGTATGCACCAGAGCTAGTGGCTGATTAGAGAGCTCGGGTGAGCAGTTTTGTACATGGAGTGGCGGACTACTTGGACAAGGATTGTAGGATCTTCATGTTTCATTAGGATATTGATTTTCCTCGGATGGTTTTGCACGCCCAGCAGATGGAGGTAGTGCATTTGAGAGAGAGAGAGGCGAAGAGGACCAGGACAAACAATTATGGGTTCTCTTAGCAGAGATCGGGAGGCAGACATCGCCAGCAGTTTCATCATAGGTCACTAGCTCCAACGCCATCATCGGCCAGCGCCCCGTCTAGACTGCGAGGTGATTAGAGGAGTAGGGCCTCAGGTTCGAGGGACCAGAGGAGCATGCAGATAGAGCGCACCTTTCCCACCTACGGGAAGTGTGGCAAAAGTTATACGAGAGAGTGCTTGATGGGATTGCATATCTGTTTTGGGTGTGGTAGATCCAGCCACATGCACCAGGAGTGTCCTTTGACTAGACAGGGTGATGGCAGAGGTCATGCTCAGGCTACCAGATCAGCAGCAGCATCAGCACGCCCAGCCCAATAGGGTACATCCACCAGTGTAGGTGGCGGCCAGCGGTAGAATAGGTTTTATGCCCTTGCATCCCGCCAGGAGTGGGAGACTTCACCAGATGTGGTCAATAGTATGTTATGAGTATTCCACCTTGATGTATACGCATTGTTAGATCAGGGGCTACTTTGTCTTTTGTGATGCCCTATGTTGCTAGTAGTTTTGGAGTCAGCCCCAAAATCATGTCAGAACCATTCTTAGTCTCTACTCCAGTTGGTTATTCAGTTATAGCTCGATGGGTATATAGAAATTTCCCTATCACAGTCCTTTAGAAAGTCACCTCAACAGACTTAGTAGAGCTAGTCATGAACAATTTTGATGTTGTCCTCTGCATGGATTGGTTATATGCATGTTATGCCTCAGTCAATTGTAGAATCCGTGTAGTAGAGTTCAAATTTTCAGGTGAGCCAGTTCTAGAGTGGGAGGGTAGGTTAGTTGTGCTTATAAGTTGTTTCATTTCCTACCTTAAGGATAGAAAGATGATTTCTAAAGGTTGCATGTACCATCTAGTTAGGGTTAAGGATGCTACATCTGAAACCCCGAATATCCAGTTAGTTTCGATAGTGTGCGAGTATTAAAAGGTGTTTCTAGATGATTTACCAAGAATCCCTCCCGAGCAGGAGATTGATTTTTCTATTGACCTTCTTCCCAATATACAGCCTATATCTATTCCTCCTTATATAATGGCTCCAGCTGAGTTAAAGGAGTTGAAGGAGCAATAAGACCTCTTAGACAAGGGATTCATCAGACATAGAAAATCCTCGTGGGGTGCGCCAGTTCTCTTTGTCTACAAGAAGGATGGTTCTCTTTGTATGTGCATTGATTATCGACAATTGAACAAAGTTACTATCAAGAACAGGTGTACTCTTACCAGGATTGATGATTTTCTTTACCAGTTTCAGGATGCTAAGTGCTTTTCAAAGATAGACCTCAGGTTCGGATACCATCATCTCAGGTTCGGGAGTGTGACATCCCAAAGACGCCCTTCAGGACTCGGTATGGTCGCTATGAGTTTTTAATTATGTCTTTTGGACTAACGAATGTTCCTGTAGATTTTATGGATTTGATGAATAGGGTGTCCTAGCCATACTTGGATATGTACGTAATTGTGTTCATAGATAATATTCTCTCATACTCTCGAAGTGAGGAGGAGCATGCTGCTCATTTAAGGGTGGTGCTACAAACCTTGAAGGATCGCCATTTGTATTCTAAATTCAGCAAATGCGAGTTTTGGTTTAACTCAATAGCATTTTTAGGCCATGTGGTGTCAAGTGAGGGTGTACAGGTGGACTCTCAAAAGATAAAAGTGGTGAAGAATTGGCCTGAACCAGTGTGTCCTATGGATATCAGGAGTTTCGTGGGTTTAGCTGGTTACTATCGGAGGTTTTTTTAGGGTTTTTCATCTATTGCAGCACCGTTGACCTAACTGACCTAGAAGAAAGTAAAGTTTCAATGTTCGAAATCTTGTGAGAGGAGCTTCCAAAAGTTGAAGACTCAACTCACCTCAGCACCGGTGTTGACCCTACCTGAGGGTACCGATGGGTATGTGCTGTATTGTGATGCCTCGAGGATCGTCCTTGGTTGTGTACTCATGCAGCACGATAAAGTTATAGTCTATGATTCCAGACAGCTGAAGGTTCATAAAAAGAATTATCCAACTCATGATCTTGAATTGGCGGCGGTAGTATTTGCCTTGAAGATTTGGAGACAATATATGTACAAGGTCCATGTGGATGTGTTTACAGACCACAAAAGCCTACAGTACATGTTCACCCAAAAGGATTTGAATCTTCTTTAAAGAAGGTGGTTGAATCTTTTGATGGAATATGATATGAGTGTTCTCTATCGTCGAGGTAAGGAAAATGTGGTGCAGAAGCTCTTAGCAGGCTGTCCATGGTGAGTGTATCTCATGTAGATGAGGAGAGGAAAGAGTTAGTAGAGGATGTGCACCGACTTTCACAACTAGGAGTTCATCTGGTTGACTCGACGGATGGTGGTGTCATTGTGCAGAATGGGTTAGAATCATCTTTGGTGTCCAATGTTAAGGCTAGGTAAGATGAGGATCCTATTTTGGTGAATTTGAAGGAAGCCATTCAGAATCAGAAAGTAGAGGTCTTCTCCAAAGGGGGAGATGGTGTGCTCCAATATCAGGGTCACTTGTGTGTACCGAATGCCGGTGACTTGAGGGAACAGATGTTGCATGAAGCTCATGGTTCCAGGTATTCTATCCATCCAGGTGCCACCAAGATGTACTGTGAGTTACAGGAAGTCTATTAGTGGAATGGCATGAAGAAGGACATAACTGAGTTTGTGGCTAAGTGTCTGAATTGTCAATAGATGAAGGTTGAGCATCAGAGACCAGAAGGTGTGCTTCAGGACATTGGTATCCCTACTTGGAAGTGGAAAGAAATCAATATGGACTTCATTACAAGATTGTCTCGTACACGCCGATAGTACGACTCTATTTGGGTGGTCATGGATAGGTTGACTAAAGTAGCTCATTTTCTACCGGTCAAAACTACCAATTCAACGGAGGATTATGCTAAGTTATACATTCCAGAGTTAGTTCGGTTGCATGGAGTGCTATTGTCTATCATATCAGATAGAGGTACTCAATTTACCTCCCAGTTTGGGAGATCGTTACAAAAGGGATTTGGTACCCAAGTTAAGCTTAGTATAACATTTCACCCACAAATAGATGGTCAGGTAGAGCGGACCATTTAGACTCTAGAGGATATGTTGAGAGCATGTGTGATTGATTTCAAGGGTATTTGGGATGACCATTTGCCTCTCATTGAGTTTGCATATAACAACAGTTACCATTCCAGCATTCAGATGGACCCGTTTGAGGCTCTCTACGGGCGGAGATGTAGATTGCCTATTGATTGGTCTGAAGTTAGAGAAGCTACAATGATAGGACTGGGTTCAGTCCATGAGGCTATGGAGAAAGTTCAGCTCATAAAGGGCAGGTTGAAAATAGCTCAGAGTTGCCAAAAGTCCTATGCAGATGTGAGGAGGAGACAACTTGAGTTTGAAGTCGATGATTGGGTGTTTCTAAAGATGTCTCCCATGAAGGGAGTGATGAGGTTCGTAAAGAAAGGGAAACTCAGTCCCCATTATATTGGTCCATACCAGATCATGAAAGGGCTTGGCAAGGTAGCATATAAGTTAGAGTTGCTCTCAGAATTAGCTTCAGTTTATCCAGTTTTCCATATATCGCTCTTAAAGAAGTGTTTGGATGATCCAACTCTGGTTGTTTCGGTGGATAGTGTCGGTGTGAAAGATAGCCTTAGTTAAGAGGAGGTTCCAATATAAATAATTGATCATCAGGTTCGAAAGCTATGAAATATGGAAGTAGCCTCAGCCAAGGTTTTACGGAGGAATCAGCATGTTAAGGGGGCTACGTGGGAAGTTGAAGTAGATGTGATGGCTAAATACCCACATCTATTCCCTTCCAACTTGGTTACAACTCTAGATATTAGTTTCCTCCTTAGTATCCTAATCAATTTTATGTTTAGTTCATGTTTCCCCAGTTTCCTTCATGACAATGTATGTATGTGTGATTTACGAATTCAATTCAGTCATGTATTCTAATTCGGAGCCAATTACTCCATCATTTTTTAAATTAAATGTTTAGTATTCGGCATGGTAGTTGCATTTTCACAGCTTTTTTGTATGATTACCCACCGAGGATGAATGCATCCAAGGGGGAGATATTGTAATACCCCGAAAGTGCCTAGGACTAGACTCGGGATTTGAAATGAAAAGTAGCAGAAATATGAGATTTCTTCTCAGAACGATTTATGGTACGGGTCGTTAGTGGGACTAACAACCCATTGGAGGTGCCCATGGTGAAAATCTATAGAGTATCCTGGGAAGTAACGGTCTCAGGATGACCCGTTGGTTGATGTAACGAGTCATAGGTCAGAGTCATTGTTTGGTTCTGAATTGTCAGGAGGGAAGGTACGACCTCTAACACCCGAAACTTTCCTAGACCAAATTCAGATGTTGCATGAAAAACCACAGGAAACCAAAAATTTTCTATCTCAGACAACCCCTACAATGGACTGTTGGTGGAACCAACGGACCATTGTAATGAGTCGTGGATTGTAGCAGCTTTGTCTCAGGGGGAAACAACGAGTCATAGGACGACTCGTTGATCCTAACAACGGGCCGTCCAATCTCCCAATCACAATTTAGAGGTCTATGGATCCTTTTCCTGAAACAACAGGAGTGAACAATGGCTTGTGGTAGCCTCCAACGAGCCTTTGTGACCACCCATCGATCCGTTCCAGAACCCATCCGTGTGAACCACGAGGGGATACAACGGCCCGTTGGTCCTACCAACGAGTCGTTCTTATCACCCATTGTCCCCGTGTTAGTTTTCTTACCAGTCCTTGCTGGGGGTATCAACTGCTTGTTGTTGCTTCCAACGTACCATTGTATCTAACCATGGGCCAGCTCAAGTAAACCTTGTTTTTGAACCCAGAAACCACGGCCAAATTCAATGGGCCGTCGTTCCTACCAACAACCCGTTCTGAGGTCCGTTGTTTCATGTCGGACAGTTTCCAGTTCTCTCTGCCAGGGGTATTTTAGTATTTTTCCAGCCTTTTTATTCCTAAACCTTGTCGTTTTGGGGTCTTAGGAGGGGGTAAAAAGGGATAACACGACAATTCCCCTTCCTCCTTCACTCATCCTATCAAAAACCAGAGCATAGAAACAACATTCAAAACTCAGTATGGTCACTATGAGTTTATGTTGATGTCCTTTAGGTTAACGAATGCCCAACCAACTTTCATGGATTTGATGAATAGGGTCTTCAAGCAGTACCTGGATACGTTCGTCATTGTGACGACATTCTGGTGTACTCCAGAAATGATGAAGAGCATGCCAATCACCTAATGTTAACATTACAGACCCTTAGAGATTGCCAGTTATTTGCCAAGTTCAGCAAGTGGGAATTCTGGTTGAATTCTGTGTCATTCTTGGGTCATGTGGTATCAGGTGAGGGAATACAAGTAGATCCTTACAAAATTTCAATAGTGAAGATTGGCCCAGACCTACCTCTCTTATTGAGATAAGGAGTTTCTTGGGTTTAGCAGGTTATTACCGATGGTTTATGGAAGGTTTCTCCTCCATAGCATCTCCTCTGACAAAGTTAACCAAAAAAAAGGTGAAATTTCAGTGGTCGGATGAGGGTGAGAGGAGTTTTCAGGAGTTAAAGACTCGACTCACTACCACACCAGTTTTGACCCTACCAAAAGGAACAGATTGGTTTGTTGTATATTGTGACGCCTCCAGAGTTGGACTTGGATGCTTTTTGATGCAGCAGGGCAAAGTGATAGCCTATGCCTCCAGATAGCTCAATGTCCATGAGAAGAACTATCCAACTTATGACTTGGAGCTGGCAACGGTGGTGTTCATGTTAAAAATATGGAGACATTACTTATATGGAGCTCACGTAGATGTATTTACAGACCATAAGAGTCTGCAGTATGTGTTCTGTCAGAAGGACCTAAATCTTCGTCAGAGAAGGTGGTTAGAACTACTGAAAGACTATGACATGAACGTGCTATATCACCGTGGCAAGGCCAATGTGGTGGCTAATGCACTAAGCAGAGTGTCTATGGGCTCATGTAGAAGAAGGCAAAAAGGAACTGGCTAAAGATATTCACAGGCTAGCTCGGTTGGGAGTTCAGTTGGTGGATTCGATTGAGGGTAGCCGTTTAATAACGGTCTGGACATTGGCAAGCCTGTATTTTCCGTTGGATTAGCTCTAAAGTTTAGATACTAGAGTCGGACCCGGATGGTGTTCCCGTCACCAGACCTAAAGGAATAAGATAAAATAAATTAGATAAGATAACTAGTAAATACTTCACAAAGAAATAACTATTAAGGAGTAACATCCAAAGTAGATATTGGCCCCGGGATAGTACTACCAATCCCCTGAATACTTCGTATTATATTAAAATTTATGCTTATACATCCATTTACAAAACAAACAAAATACTACAATATGAGAAAATGGATATGTTTGAAATACCAGAGTAACTATAAAAAGAAAAGAACATAAATATTTAAGAAGTTAGACTATTATAAAAAACTAATATCTTCAGAAACTCTAGATATTTATTCTTGAAGGATAACTAGAAAATTAATTCTTGACAATCTAATCAGGTTATATAATGAATTATGTTATGTTAGTCATAATTTGTCTATACAAAGAAGACAATTAGATGATATACTAATTATTAAGTTAAAACTATCTGCACAATTTTAATGGATACCTCTGAAAATCAGAACATAATAAATAGTATTAATATTTATGCCACAATTACTGAAGTAGCTAAGATAGAGAGCGATTAACAAAATTAGAATATCCCAAAGGAACGTTTTGAATAAGTATACAAGACTGGACACTTTAATTTTATTAAAAATTATAATATTAAAACCTCTGAATCTACGGTCGCTATTAATAAGTGTATTGAGACTATTAAATTATTAGCAACTGAAGACAGTAACAGATATAGGAAAAACTATATGTTTCTTCACACAGGACTTGTCCATGTCGCGGTTAAACCATTGTATCGATTAAGCTTAGACATACCTATATGTATTTTATTAAGAGACAATGAGCTACTAAATTTTGATGATTCATTATTAGCAGTATTACAAAGTAACCTGGCCAATGGCCCGGTATATTTTAATTGTTATCAAAATTTTTCTATAAATATTAATGATCAAAATGTTATGTATACCCACATTGAATGTTAAAACAAAAAACATGAATAGCAAAGAAAATACAAGATAAATAGCTATAATATACAGAGTATATTACAGGCTAATGAAAACTACCGTAACACCAAAAGCAAAAATAGTAATTAACAAAGGGGTTACCATGCTTATGGAAGCCAATCACAATCACAAGAATATTTTCACCCCAAAAATGATAAAATGGGATGATGTGTTAGTAAAGGATAATTGACATTTTGACTCCATAACGGAGCCAAAAATTGAGGAAGAACATATAACTATTGAGCGGGTAATACAATTTCCGGATGGATCTATAGATTTAAAATTTCTAAGACCCCAATCCTTTAGTCATGCTTCTTCAAGTAAAAGAATGTCTTTTTTGAGACCTTCATTTTCAAAAATGCAAGAAGAAAAGGAGGTAACACTTGAAGACATAGAGAAAAAGTTAAAGGGAGTAGATTTCTCTGAAATAATTCCTAAGGTTTAATATGGACCTAGAATTACCAAAAGAACAAGTCCCACTGCTAGTGACATGTTAGGAGTGAGAGACTCTGTATGCATGATTAGATCTGATGAAGAATTCGAACCATACTTTGAATATTTAGATAAACTCTTATTAGATCCAGAAAATAGCATAAAAAGGCAATGGTATGTAGAAAAATATTAATTAAAGGAAAGATTATCCTTTAGTAAAAAATGGTGCGCCGATACGAAAAGGATGAGATACAATAAAGAGTTCTTTAAATGGTTTGAGTATACAGGAAAATTTGATGATCAAAAGGAATCACTGAGCATGATCGTTAATAAATGGCATACCAAAACTAAGGTGGTTGAATCTATAATACCCCCCTAGAGGAAATTAGTTTACCAATAGATGGTAGAATTGTTACAGCTACACCTTTTAAAATTGATATAGTAGACACCTAAGGTGATCCTAAGAATAAAGATATAAATAGATTAATTCAACAAAATAATTATACTAATCAATTACTATACGTAGTCTCTAATCAGATCCTTAAGACTGATAATAGATCAATTTTAAATAATAAATCTAGCCATTCCATTAATAATGAGAAATTAGAAATCCATCCAATACTTAAATTACCAGAGTTTTCCAAAGATAAATTCCCCAAATTTCAAGAAAAGTTTGAAATCAAAGATGATCTTATAGAAAAGATTAATGAAAAATTAAAAGCTAAATTAAAACTAAAGAATGAATTAAAATTAAAGGATGAATTAGAATTAAAAGATGATAAGGTCATAAGTAACAATATTCGAAAATTCTGATAACGACATTAATAAGTTAAGCTCTAAATATTCCATCAGAAAGAATTATTATAATAAACCCTCGTTCCCGGATATGCAGTATGAAGAAAATGAATTTTTATCTCATACTTCACACTCAGGAAATGAAATTGCTGAATGGAATATTGATGGACTTGCAGAACATCAGATATACAACAAGTTACATGAAATGGGGATGGCCATTACGACCTATAAAATGAAAAACTGCACGGATAAACAAGTTGCCGCTCTAATTATATCTGGATTTACAGGGACATTAAATATTGGTGGGATAATTATCTCACTGAAGATAATAGACATAGTGTAACAAATGCTACAACCATCACTCAAGTTATTAAGAATGAATCTACAGGACAAACTTTTGAAAATCTATCCGTAGAAGAAGCCATCGCTACCTTAATTTATAGTATAGAAAAATATTTTATAGGAGAGCCTCAGATTTTTCAACATAGGAGTTTAGAAATATTATCTAACCTATCTTACCCAAAGTTAGATGATTTTAGATGGTATAAGGATATATTCCTCAACAAGGTTATTGTCAGAGAAGACTGTAGTCATGATTATTGGAAAGAAAAATTCATAAGTGGTCTGCTAACATTATTTGCCAAAAAGGTTAGTGTCACGCCCCGAGACTAAACCCTGGACGTAACATGGTACTTGAAGTCACAAGTGACCCCAAGTCGACCCTTGATCTATCATATACTGGTATTCTGAGTGAACATGCACATCGGGAACTCATTTATGAAAAACAAGTCTGAGAACATAAAGTTCAAAACACTTGAATAATATGGATAAATCTAAAAAACATGTCTGTTTGAAAGCCATCTAATAGAGGAGTTGCTGGAACAAGCCCCCCCCAGCTAACTCTAAGTCCAATTGAAACTAATATGTGACTAAAAAAAGAAATAATGCCCTCAGATAATGAAGACTCACACTTGACTGCTGAGGTGGAGAATCTGAACTGCAGCAACTAACGGTGCTGAATCTGAGAACCTACAGCTGTATCATAAAACGATATAGAATAAAAGTAAGCGTCAGTACTTTGAATGTACTGAGTAAGTGGAGTAAACATATCTGAACATAACTTCTGAACTGAAATGACAAGAAATAACCAATAGATAAGCTGAACTGAACTACTGAAGTAAACTGAAATGGTGAAGATGACCCTGTATGATGGTCAAAGACATGTCCTAAGTCTGAAATACTAAGTTTGAGATATTGTACTAAACTGAGTAAAACTGATAGAACTAGAACTGAAATGAGATGCATATTCTGAGACTAGACTAGATTGACTAGTGGGAGAGTCTATAACTGACATATAACTACATGAGCTAGACGTGGAGTCCGATGTATACACCCCACCGGTAGGACCCAATATACCTTGCCAAGGTATAAAGGCATGAACTAGGTGATCACAAAAGTCTGGGGCCAATTAGGCCAATAATTTGTGACCTACGCTGGCAATGTAGTTCTGGGAACCTGGGTGCGCTGGAACCCAGTCCTGCTCGGTGCTAAGTTCTACTCCCACTGAAAAACCTAAACTGATCTACTAAGTTGACAGCTTGAAACTGGGGTCCAAGACTAGTAAGGGATGTACCTTGAGAGTCTTATCGGACCAGATTCTGAAACTGGGTTCTTGACTGGTTAGAGCTGCTTATCTGAAAGCATCGTAACCGTATAAGAAAAAGTTGTAACTGAACTGGGGTCCTAGGGCTGTTCACAGCTATATGCTAGAATGTCATGACCGCCTAATGGACCAATATTATAATCTAAGTTTGATTTTGATAACTGAGAGGCACCACTAACACCTTGAAATAAGACTGAAGTCAAACTGATCAGTTGACAATTCTTGAAAAATTCTAAAGAGACTTTACATTCTAACTAGTCTGAACTATTAGCAGCTAATAGAGAACTCTACTTATCCCAACAATACGGGAATTTCATACTATGGAAAAAATTCAAGAATTAAAGAAATCTCATCCGACAAGGATAAAATCATCCTTATCAAGGGAATATTTGTTCAACATATATATAATAAGAATTTCTAGAACATTTAGCCCAAAACATTCTTAATTCACTAGATGAAATTTAATAAGCAAAAATCATTACTCGAGAGTTAGGGCTTAAATTCACTTTTGTACGAACATTGAAAATTTAATTAGGAACTGAAAAAGATAATTTGGACAATCAACATGGATACTATTCTAGGCGAAATTAACGAAAAATAACATGAAATTCTTTCGTATTCGAAAGCTCAGGGCTAAAACCGATAGGAAAATTATGGGAAGATTTTGGGGACACAAGGGAAGAACAATTCCCTTGTTGAATTCCCACATACCTGACTAAAATTCTCCCCGAGAAGAGGACTTGAGCTGTTGTAATGGAGGACAACCCTAAGCTTTCTTGAGAGTTTCTTGAGAGATCTTTCAAAAAGTTTCCTGAGAATACACGTTAGAATGAGGGGAGGAACCGTCCAAACCATCTAATAAGTCTTATTTTACTTCCAAAACGATGTGGTTTAGAGCTTAGGCAAATAGGAAATTACTAAATAGCCCTTAGTAGTTCGCTGCAAGAAATTGTCAGGTGTCCCTAACGGGTGACCTAACGAGTCGTGGCATCTGAAAACGACTTGTGGTCATGCCCGTCAAGTGCACTGCCTGGAATCTCCAGTGGGTGACCACGAGTTACTTAATGAGTCGTGCTCACTGGACATGACTCATGGTCACCATCCATCGACCACACCGTCTCACCCTTGGTAAAATAATACAAGGCTGGTGACGGGTCACTCAACAAGTCATTCCCATTGATGACGACTCGTGGCGACCACCCGGCAATAACACTGCCAACTTCTCAAGTTTCTAGATTTTGGCCTGATAATGAGTGACTCAACGAGTCGTGGGACCTGACCACGACTGGTGAAGTCACCCATTAGGAACACTGACTATTCTTAGACATCCTTTTCATGGTTGACCGAACGAGTCGTTGGGTCCTTTAAGGACTCATTGAGTGGGCCGTTCTGCATCATTTTTGCAGTTTTCCAGATTTTCTGATTTAAGTCCCAGAATTAGATTTTGAGTTTACGGGGCATTACAATATCTCCCCTTGTAAACATTCGTCCTCGAATGTTAGAAAACACACAGGAACTAGAAAATTAGCAATCAAAGTTTTCAAATATTGCTCATTTAACTGCAAAATTGCCGGAATGACTACCTCCGATTCAAAATACATAACTGAACTGAATTTACTTTTCACACATATATTCACAAACAGAAAAGAGACTTTAACAACTGAATTGAGTTCTAGGGTCAAAACTAATATCTCAAGTTGTGCTGGAGCCAGTAGGGAACAAGTGCAGGTACTTGTCCATCATATCTGCTTTGGCCTCCCATGTAGCTCCCTCAACCTACTTATTTCTCCATAAAACTTTGACTGAAGCTATTTCCTTGTTCCTCAGCTTACGCACCTGATGGTCAAGGATCTGGACTGGTACTTCCTCATATGAGAGACTATCTTTTATTCCTATGTTGTCCAATGGCACCACTGAGGTTAGATCTCCGATGCACTTCTCTTCAAAAGTGACACATGGAAAACTGGGTGCACAGCTGCTGGTTCCAAAGGTAAATCTAGCTCATAGGCTACATCGCCGATACGCCTCAAAATTCTATAAGGTCCCACATACCTTGAGCTAAGCTTCCCCTTCTTTCCAAACCTCATCACCCCTTTCATGGGCAAAATTTTCAAGTATACCCAGACATTAACTGCAAACTCCAACTCTCTTCTCCACACATTTGCATAAGATTTCTGATGGCTCTAAGCTATTTTCAATCATTCTCAGATTAGTTGAACTTTTTGCATTGCCTTATGAACTGAGTCTGGCCTATCAGGGTAGCTTCTCCAACCTCAAACTACCATGTAGGAGATCTGCACCTTCTACCATATAATTCCTCGAACGGGGCCATCTGAATACTAGAGTGATAGTTGTTGTTGTATGCAAACCCGATGACAGGCAGATTGTCGTCCCAACTGCCCTTAAAATCGATTGCACACTCTGTTAGCATATCTTCTAGGGTATGAATAGTCCGCTCAGCTTGCCCATCTGTCTACGGGTGAAAAGTTGTGTTGAGCTTGACCTGAGTGCCAAGTCCCTTCTGAAAAGACTTCCAGAAATGGGAGGTGAACTGGTTACTCCTGTCTGAAATAATGTCCAATGGCACCCCATGAAGTCTAACCAACACCTGAATATAAAGTTTAGCATAGTCCTCAGTGAATCTGTGGTTTTGATTGGGAGGAAGTAAGATCACTTCGTTATCCTATCTACTATCACCCAGATTGAATCATGTTGTCAACGAGTCCGAGGTAGGCCCATAATAAAGTCCATATTTACTTCTTCCCACTTCCAAGTGGGTATGCTGATATCCTGAGTCATACCTCCTGGTCTCTGGTGTTCTACTTTGACTTGCTGGTAGTTTGGGCACTTACCTACAAATTCAGTGATGTCTCTTTTCATGCCATTCCACCAGTAAATATCCAGAAAATTGCGGTACATTTTGGTAGCACCAGGGTGAATGGTGTAGCTCGAGCTATGTCCTCGGCCAGTATCCGCTGTCTCAACTCACCAACATCCGGGACACACAACCTTCCCTAGTAACGAAACACCCCATCTCCCCCTTGGGACAAAGCCTCAACCTCCTTTCTGAGAACTGCGTCTTTAAGTTTAAGTAGAACTAAATCTTCATCTTTTTTGGATTTAACTTCAACTACCAACGATGAATCTGACCCGCTTTGCATTACTACCCCACCTTCGACTGAGTCTACTAGTTGAACCCCTAACCGGGCTAGTCTGTGAACTTCTTTCGCTAGCTCCCTTTTATCTTCCTCAATGTCAACTACACTTCCCATAAACCATCTGCTTAGGGCGTCAGCCACCACATTGGTCTTACCTGGGTTATACAGCACACTGATGTCATAATCCTTTAGCAGTTCCAATCAACGTCTCTGATGCAGGTTTAAGTCCTTCTAGCTGAACACATACTAAAGGCTCTTGTGATTTGCAAACACATCCACCTGAGCCACGTACAAGTAGTGTCTCCATATTTTCAACGCGAATACCACCGCTGCTAGCTCCAAGTCATGAGTCAGATAGTTCTTCTCATGGACTTTGAGCTGTCTGGAGGCATAGGCTATCACTTTGTCCCGCTGCATCAGAACGCAATTGAGTCCAACTCTGGAAGCATCACAATAAACAACCAACCCATTTGTTCCTTCTGGCAGGGTCAAAATTGGAGCAGTAGTGAGTCGAGTCTTCAACTCCTGGAAACTCTTCTCACACTCATTCGACCACTGAAATTTCACCTTATTCTGAGCTAACTTAGTTAGAGGGGAGGCCATAGAAGAAAAACCCTCCACAAACCATCGATAGTAAACCGCTAAGCCTAGGAAGCTACTGATTTCGGTAGGAGAGGTAGGTTTGGGCAAATCTTTTACTACTGCTATCTTATGAGGGTCTACTCGTATTATTTCTCCTGAAACCACATGACCTAAGAAAGTCACGGACCTCAACAAGAATTCACACTTACTGAATTTGGCAAACAGTTGGCGGTCTCTGAGGGTCTATAATGCTAACCTTAGGTGATTGGCATGCTCTTCCTCATTTCAGGAGTACACAAGAATATCATCGATAAATAAAATGATGAACATACCTAGGTACTGCTTGAAGACTCTGTTCATTAGGTCCATAAAGTCAGCAGGGGTGTTTGTGAGTCCAAAGGACATCACCACAAACTCGTAGTGATCATACCAAGTTCTGAATGTTGTTTTCGATATGTCACACTCTCTGACCCTTAACTGATGGTATCCTGACCTGATATCGATCTTGGAGAAACAACTAGCTCCCTGAAGCTGGTCGAACAGGTCATCAATTCTAGGTAGGGGATATCTTTTCTTGATTGTGACTTTGTTCAGCTAACGGTAATCTATGTACATTTTGAGGGTACCGTCTTTCTTACACATGAATAGCACTGGAGCACCCCGAGGAGAGATGTTGGGTCTGATAAAACCCTTATCAAGAAGAACTTTTAGCTGCTCCTGCAACTCCTTAAGCTTAGATGGAGCAATTTTGTAAGGAAGGATGGAGATGGGCTGAGTATCTGGGAGGAGATCTATTCCAAAATCTATTTCCTGTTCAGGGTGAACTCCGGGAAGATCCTCAAGAAAAACATTTGGGAACTCGCGGAAAACTGGAACTGACTGAATGGTTGGGGTCTCAGAGTTAGAATCCTTGACCTGAACTAGATGATATAGACATCCTTTGGAAATGAGTTTCTAGGCCTTAAGGTAGGAAATAAACCTACCCTTAGGCGCTGAAATGCTGCCCGACCATTCTAAAACTCGCTCATCAGGAAACTGGAACTTGACAACTCTAGTTCTGTAATCAACTGAGGCATAGTAGGAGTGTAACCAATCCATGTCGAGAATAAGGTCGAAGTTGACCATGTCTAGCTCTATGAGATCAACTGGAATTACTTTGTTCAGGACTGAGACTGGGCAATTTCTATCCACCCGACTGGCTCTAACTAACTCACCAACTAGGGTGAAGACAGAGAATAGTTCTGAGAGGACCTATGGACTTATGTTAAACTGAACCGCTATATAAGGAGTCACAAAATAAAGAGTAGCTCTTGGATCTAAGAGGTCATATACGTCTAGATGGAAGTGACGTAACATACCAGTAACTACGCCAAGTGAGCTTTCTTGATCCTGACAAGAAGATAGAGCATAGAAACGATTTTGGTGCTGAACGCTATCTGTACCTGATGTGTTAGCCTACTGGGATGGTTGACCTGCTGCAACTGATGATGTGGTAGATTTTGATCTCCCTCACCCTACTGATGGGCACTCCCTAAGCCTGTCTCCAAGCTGTCCATACCCACAGCAGCCCTCTCGTCCCTGAAGGCATTTTCATGGGTGATTCCTACCACACTTGGGACAATATAGATACTTGTTCTCGGTACTGTGAGCCTGAGACTGAGTGCCAGATTACCCACCCCTCCGATCCTGGTGGGACCGAAAGGTTGGGGTGCTGGCTAAACTAAGTGATGGGGCTCTCTGCTGTTGTTGCTACTAAGGTTGTTTCTGTGGGCGGCTACTACCGCTAGACCTTTGATGGATGAAATCTTACTAGCCAGTCCTTGCTCGTTTGTTCTTACATTCCATATCTTTCAGTGTTTTGGCCTCAATCAGCTGGGCATACACAATTAAGCTAGAGAGGTCGATATCCTTGACTAGCATTGCTGTCCTGTACTCTTTGAGGACCAGATCAGATACTCCATTTATGAACTTCAACATCCGAGCCCTTGGCTCGGCTACTATCTCCGGATCATACTTTGATAGTCTGGTAAACTCTAGAGCATATTCCTCCACTATTCTATTGCCCTGATGCAAAGTCATAAATTCCACCATCTTAGCCTCCCTTAGCTCCCGAGGGAAAAACCTGTCTAGGAAAGCTGTGTGGAATTCTTCCCACTCCACTGGTCCTGCTTCTACCAGCCGCTCCTCCTTCCACTACTCATACAAAACCTGGGCTGCCCCTTTAAGATGACAGGCAGCCAGGTCAGCACTCTCAGAGGAGCTGACACCTATAATACGGGTAATCTTCCTGACCTCATCTACAAACTCTTAGGGGTCCTCTCCCACATTAAATCCTTGAAAGGATGGGGGGTTTGTACGGGTGAAGTCCTGCACCCTTACCACTGCTGCAGACCCATTTGGGTTCACCGATACAACCTGCTGATTCACCTGATTGGTCACTGTCTGAGCTAGTAACTGAATGGCCGCTCAGAACTCTGTGGTAGAACCTGAATAATCTTGAGGAGCTGTCGGGGCTAGTGGGGCAGGTCTGTTGGCATTACTGGCCCTTCTTCTGTTACCATGTCTGGGAGACATGGTTCACTGAAATGAAATAGAGCACGAATTAGAAGGGCATTTATGGAATTGAACTTTAACGCACAATAAAGAATATGAACAAAAGAGATTTTTCCTAATAACATCTCGTAGCCTCCTCATCATAAGTGCGGTGCGCTTCACACCCATGAAAAGGACTCTACTCGATGTGACTTTCAGACATTCCGGGGATACTCTAAACCCTAGGGCTCTGATACCAAGTTTGTCAAGCCCCGAGACTACACCCTGAACGTAACACGGTACTTGAAGTCCCAAGTGAACCCAAGTCGACCCTTGATCTATCACACACTGGTATTTTGAGTGAACATGCACAGTGGAACTTTGAAACAATATCATAAATAATTTATGAAAAACAAGTCTGAGAACATAAAATTCAAAACACTTGAATAATACGGATAAATCTGAAAATCATATCTGTCTGAAAGCCATCTAATAGAGGACTTTCTGGGACAAGCCCCTCCCCCACTAACTCTAATTCTAATTGAAACTAATAAGTGACTGAAAGAAAGAAATAATGCCCACGGGTGATGAGGACTCACACTTGACTGTTGAGGTGGAGAATCTAAACTGTGGCAACTAACGGTGCTGAGTCTGAGAACCTGTAGCTGTATCATAAAATGATACATCATAAAATTATGTGTCAGTACTTTGAATGTACTGAGTAAGTGGGAGAAAACATATCTGAACATAAAGTATGAACTGAAATGACACGCAATGACCAATAGATAAGCTGAACTAAACTACTGAAGTAAACTGAAATGGTCAAGATGACCCTGTCTGATGGTCAAAGACATGCCCTAAGTCTAAAATACTAAGTCTGAGATACTATACTGAACATAGTTAAACTGATAGAACTAGAACTGAAATGAGCTACTTATTCTGAAACTGGGTTGGACTTACCAGTGGGAGAGTCTATAATCGGCATATAACCACGTGAGCTACACGTGAAGTCCGATGTAAACCCCCCACCGGTAGGACCCAATATACCTTACAGGGTATAAAGTCATGAACTGGGTGATCACAAAAGTTTGGGGCCAATCAAGCCAATAATCTGTGACCTGCGCTGGCAACGTAGTTCTACAAACCTGGGTGTGCAAGAACGCTAGTCCGCTCGGTGCTAAGTTCTACTCCCACTGAAAAAACCTAAACTAATCTACTAAGCTGATAGCTAGAAACTGGGGTCCAAGACTAGTTAGCGACGTATAACTGTATGTACCCTGAGAGTTTTATCGAACCAGATTCTGAAACTGGGTTCTTCACTAGTGAGAGCTGCTTATATAGAAGCGTCGTAACCGTCTAACAACAAGCTGTAACTGAACTGGGGTCCTAGGGCTGGTCAAAGATTTATGCTAGAATGTCATGACCGCCTAACGGACCAAAACTATAATCTGAGTCTGATTCTGATAACTGAGAGGCACCATTAACACCTCGAAATAAGACTGACATCAAACTGATCAGTTGACAATTCCTGGAAGATTCTGAAGAGACTTTACATTCTAACTAGTTTGAAGTACTAGCAGCTAATATAGAACTCAATTTATCCCAACAATACGGTAATTTCATACTATGGGGAAAATTCAAGAATTAAAGAAATCTGATCCGAAAAAGGCTAAAATCATCCTTATCAAGGGAATATTTGTTCAACATATATATAATAAGAATTTCTAGCAAAATTCAGCCTAAAACATTCTTAATTCACTAGATGAAATTTAATAAGCAAAAATCATTACTCGAGAGTTAGGGCTTAAATTCACTTTTATATGAACATTGACAATTTAATTAGGAACTGATAAAGATAATTTGGACAATCAACATGGATATTATTCCAGGAGAAATTAACGAAAAATAACATTAAAAATCATTCGTATTCGAAAGCTCAGGGCTAAAACTGATAGGGAAATTATGGGAAGATTTTTGGGGACACAAGGGAAGAACAATTCCATTGTTGAATTCCCACATACCTGGCTAAAATTCTCCAGGTGAAGAGGACTTGAACTTCTGCAATGTAGGAAAACCCTGAGCTTGCTTGAGAGTTTCTTGAGCGAACTTTCGATAAGTTCTTTGAGAATAAACGTGAGAATGAGGAGAGGAACCGTCCAAACCCTCTAATAAGTCTGATTTTATGTCCAAAACGACATGGTTTAGAGCTTAGGAGAATAGAAAATTACTTAATAGCCCTTAGAAGTTCGTTGGGAAGAACTGTCAGGTATCCTTAACGGGTGACCTAACGAGTCGTGGCGTCTGAAAATGACTCGTGGTCATGCCTGTCAGGTACACTGCCTGGAATCTCTAGTGGGTGACCACGAGTGACATAATGAGTCGTGGTCACTGGACACGACTCGTGGTCACTGGCCGTCGACCACATTGTCTCACCCCCTAAGAAAATAATACAAGGCTGGTAACGGGTCACTCAACAAGTCGTTCCCACTGGTGACGACTCGTGGCGACCACCCGTCAAGAACACTACAAACTTCTCAAGTTTCTAGATTCTGGCCTGGCAACGAGTACTTAATGAGTCATGGGACATGACCACAACTTGTGAGGTCACCAAGTTGGGAACACGGACTTAGACATCCTTCTCATGGTTGACCTAACGAGTCGTTGGGTCCCTTAACGACTCGTTGAGTGGGTCGTTCTGCAATATTTCTGCAGTTTTCCAGATTTTCTAATTTAATGCCCAGAATTATATTTTGAGTTTGCGGAGCATTACAGTTAGGATAAAATTAAAAGATAGATTTGATGGATAATAAATTATCCAAAAATGAAATAGGAAGCTTTTGTCAGGATTTTTGATACATCAAGTTGTCTGCCCTTCGAAAGAAGCATCCAAGAAAATTAAAAGAAGACACAATCACCATAAGGAAAAATCTAAAAAATCCCATCATTATAGAAAAAGATTTAAAAGGCGTAAACGAGAAGCCAACAAAGGTGGCTTTCAAGGAAATACTGATAAGTGTTGGAATTGTGAAATTTTTGTCAACAGGGCTAAGGATTGTAAGGTCCCTAATAAAAAGAAAGATAAGATCAATATGTTAGAACTTGAGAAAGAAATAAAAGATAAATTATATTCTATTCTTGATGAACAGGAGAATAATTCTTCCCCTGAAGAAAGTTTCATTGATGAAGATCAGCTTAATATAGCATATAGTTCTGACGATAGTGACTCAACTGATAATTTTGGATACACGGGAGCAATCTGCACCTGTGATAGCCACTCAATAAATGTCGTTACCAATAATAACAAGGAAATATTCTTTGATATGATTGATCATATTGAGGATAAAGATCTTAAAAGAAAATATTTAATAGAATTTAAAAATATAGTTCTTAACCAACAATATGACAAAGAAACAATTGAGCCTTTTAATATGAAAAACGTACTAAAGAAATTTAAAGAACAAAAGCCTAGTACAACAGTAAAAGATCTTCAAACCAAATTATTACATATTAAAAATGAAGTTAAAGAAGTTAAGAAAAGACTTAACAAGCTAGAAACAGACGTCCTTGCTAATAAACTATTAAATGAACTAGAACTGATGCAAGGATCTGAATTATATCAATCTGAACCAGGAGAAACATCAAAATTAGAAAAAGGTGAAGAAGAAATTGAGTCTCTAGAAAGCCCTCTAGAAGATAAATCAGGAGTAAAATCTATTGCAATAGTTAAAGCCCAGAGCTGGCATATACATATCACATTGGTTATAAATAAAAATTATACTATACACGAAATTGCGTTATCAGATACAGGTGCAGACCAAAACTGCATTATTGAAGGAATAATCCCTACTAAGTACCTTGAGAAAAGTACAATGCGGTTATTCTTTGCGACAGGAGAAAGGTTCAAAATAAATTATAAACTCCATAAGGCACACATATGCAATAATGGAATCTACTTTATTAATGATTTTGCAATAACTTAAGATATAAGCGAAGAAATAATTTTATGCACCCCCTTTATAACCCAAATAAAACCCTATGTCGTTGATTTAGACGGCATCCACACCACTGCTCTAGGAAAAGAGATCATTTTTCCCTACCTAAATAATATATCAAAAAAAGGAAGTGAATTTATAAAAGAAAAAACTATCTTTAGAATAAATATGCTTTCCCACAAATAAACTATTTAAAGAATGAGATAAAATTTAAACGGATTGAATCCGCTTTAAAATATCCGAAGGTAGAAGCCAAAGTTAAAAGCCTACAAGATTTCATAGAACGAGAAATTTGTTAAGAATTTCCTAATGCCTTTTGGGATAGGAAACACAATAATATTGAGTTACCAAATATTAAGGGATTCAACTAAAAGAATATCCCTACTAAGGAAAGACCTATTCAAATGAATCAAGAGTTAATGGAATATTATAAAAAGGAAAACAATGATTTATTTGATAAAAATAGTATTAGACCTTCCAAGTCACCATGGAGTTGTTCAACATTCTATGTCAATAATAGTGCGGAAAAAGAAAGAGGGGCCCCATAGCTAGTCATTAATTATAAGCACCTTGACAAAGTTTTAAAATGGATAAGGTACCCAATACCCAATAGAAGAGATCTTCTTAAAAGGACTTATAAAGCTAACATTTATAGTAAGTTCGATATGAAATCGGGATTTTGGAAAATACAAATAAGAGAAAAAGATAAATATAAAACAACTTTTAATGTACCTTTTGGACAATATGAATAGAATGTAATGCCATTCGGATTAAAAAATGCACCGTCTGAATTTTAGAATATAATGTATAACATATTTAATCTAGATAGTCATATTTCTATAGTTTGCATAGATGATGTTTTAATATACTCAGAAAGTATTGACCAACACTTCAAACATATCCAAACATTTTTAAATGTTGTTAAAAAAATGGAATAGTAGTGAGCGCTAAAAAGATTAAGTTATTCCATATTGCTATTAGATTCCTTGGTCATGACTTATATAGAGGAACCTATACACCCATTTGTAGAGCCATAGAGTTCTCATCCAAATTTCCAGAAAAATCAATGGATAAAACTCAGCTTTAGAGATTCTTAGGAAATCTCAATTATGTTGAAGATTTTATTCCAAATATTAGACAGGTTTTTCAGCCTCTTGTAATGCCCTGGAAACTCAAAATCTAATTCCGGATCATAAATCAGAAAATCTGGAAAACTGCAGAAATGTTGCAGGACGGCCCACCTGACGAGTCGTTAAGAAACCTCACGACTCATTAGGTTAGACGTGAGGAGAATGTGGGATAATGTAAAGAAGGGAGGCAGTGTACCTAACGAGGGACGTCACAAGTCGTGGTGACTGACCACGACCCGTTAAGTCACTCGTGGTCAGGCCTAAGTTGGAAATATTTTGAGTTGACTAATGTACTTGACGAGTGGGTGAAATGAGTTGTCACCTATTGCAATGACTCATTATGTGACTCGTTACCTAGCCTAGAATTAAATCTTTAGTAGTGAACCAATGTGGTCCACGACTGGTGACCACGACTCATTCGGTCCCTCGTGGTAACCTACTGAGGAGTGACCACGAGTCGTGGAAAGTCAGCACGACCCGTTAGGTCACCCATTAGGGACACCTGATAGTTTTTCCCAGCGAACTTCTAAGGGCTGTTTAGTAATTTCCTATTCTGCTAAGCTCTAAATCACGTCATTTTGAATATAAATTCAGACTTATTAGAGGGTTGGGATGATTGCTTCCCTCATTCTCACGTTATTTCTCAGAAAATCATTGAAGGTTCTCTCAAGAAACTCTGAACCAAGTGTAGGGTTTTCCTCCATTGCAGCAGTTCAAATCTCCTTCTTCAAGAAACCTTAACTCTGGTATGTGGGGTTTTAGCAAAGGGATTGTTCTTCCCTTATGTCCCCAAAATCCTCCTCAATTCCCTCTATTAGTTTTAGACCCTGAGTTTTCGAGTATGAAAAGGATTAATGTTTATTTTTCGTTGATTCCACTTAGAATGTTGTTCATGTATATTGTTGATATGATTTGCATCAGTTTTTACTTAAATTATCAAGGTTCTTGAGATAGTGAATTTAAGACCTAACTTTTGAGTAATGATTCTGCTTATTAAATCCCATCTAGTGAATGAATAATGTTTTGGGCTGAATTTCCTAGAAATTCTTACTATATATTTGTGGAGCGATTGTCTCATTGATAAGAATGATTTATTCTTGACAGATGAGATTTCTTTAATTCTTGAATTGCTGCCATATTATGAAATTCCCATAATTGTTGGGATAACTTGTGTTCTCTATTAGCTGCTAGTAGTTCAGACTAGTTACAACGTAAAGTCTCTTCAGAATCTTTCAGAAAATTGTCAACTGATCAGTTTGACTTCAATCTTATTTTGAGGTGTCACTGGTGCCTCTTAGTTATCAAAATCAAACTCAGATTTTAGTTTCTGGTCCATTAAGCGGTCATGACAATCTAGTATATAGTTGTGACAAGCCCCAGGACCCCAGTTTAGTTACAACTTATTCTTAGACGGTTACAACGCTTCTAGACAAGCAATTCTAAGCAGTCTAGAACCCAGTTTTAGAATCTGGTCCAATAAGACTCTCAGGGTACATGCAGTTATACGTCCCTGACTAGTCTTGGTCCCAGTTTTGAGCTATCAGCTTAGTAGTTCCATTTAGGTTTTCCAGTGGGAGTAGAACTTAGCACCGAGCGGGCTGGGGTTCCAGCGCTCCTAGTTTCCTAGAACAACGTTGCCAACATAGGGTACAGTATTACTTGGCCTGATTGGCCCCAGACATTTGTGATAACTCAGTTCATGCCTTTATACCCTGGCAAGGTATATTGGGTCCTACCAGTGGGGTGTATACATCAGACTCCACATGCAGCTCATGTGGTTGTATGTCAGTTATAGACTCTCCCAATGGTTAGTCCGGTCCAGTTTCAGAATAAGCAGCTCAATTCAGTACAGTATCTCATATCAGTGTTTCAGACTTAGGGCATGTCCTAGACCATCAGACAGGGTCATCTTGACTATTTCAGATTATATCAGTAGTTCAGTTCAGCATTTCTATTGGACATGGCGTGTCATTTCAGTTCAAATTTTAAATTCAGTTGTGTTTCTCCCACTTGCTCAGTACATTCAAAGCACTGACACGTAGTTTTATGTTGTATCATTTCATGATACATTTGCAGGTTCTCAGACTCTGCACCGTTAGTTATCGTAGATTACATTCTCTGCCTCAGTTGTGAAGTGTGAGTCCTCATTATCCGAGGGCATTATTTCTTCCATTAGTCATTTATTAGTTTCAGTTAGAATTTATGTTAGCTAGGGGCTTGTCCCAGCAACTCCTCAGTTAGATGGCTTTCAGACAGATATGGTTTTCAGATTTATCAGTATTATTCAAAATGTTTTAAACTTTATGTTCTCAGATTCGTTTTTCATAAGTGCTTTATGATATTGTTTCAAAGTTCCGTTGTGCATGTTTACTCAGAATGCTAGTGAATGGCAGACCAAGGGTTGACTTGGGGTCACATGTGACTTCAAGTACTGTGTTACGTCCAGGGTGTAGGATCGGGGCGTGACAAATTTGGTGTTAGAGCACTATGTTTAGAGTATCCTCGAAATGTCTGAAAGCTGCATCCAGTAGAGTCCTTTTCATGGGTGTGAAGCGCGCCACACTTATGACGAGGAGGCTACGAGATGTTATTAGGAAAACTCTCTTTTTTTCATATTCTTTATCGTGCGTTAAAGTTTAATTCCAGAAATGCCTTTCCAATTCATGCTCTATTTCGTTTTGGTGAACCATGACTCCCAGACGTGGTAATGGAAGAAGGGCTGCTATTGTCAACTGACCTGCCCCATCAATCCCGGCAGCTCCTCAGGATAAATCCATATCCACCGCCGAATTCAGGGCCGGCCATTCAATTGCTGGCTCAAAAAGTCACCAACCAGGTGAACCAGGTGGTTTTAGTAGCCACAAATGGGTCTGCAGCTACTGCTCGGGTGCGGGATTTTACGTGGATGAACCCTCCATATTTTCATGGAACGAAGGTGGGAGAGGACCCACAAGGGTTTGTAGATAAGATTAGAAAGATCACCTAAATTATAGTTGTCAATTCTTCTGAAAGTGCTAATTTGGCTACCTATCAGTTGAAAGGAGTAGCCCAAGTCTGGCATGACTAGTGGAAGGAAGGATGACCAGTGGAAGTAGGACCCATGGAGTGGGAAGAATTCCACATAGCTTTCCTAGACAGGTTTTTCCCTCGGGAGCTGAGGAGGCTAAGATGGCAGAGTTTATGAACCTACGACAGGGAAACCAGACTATGGAGGAGTATGCTCTGGAGTTTTCTAGACAATCAAAATATGCTCCAGAGATGGTGGCCAAGATAAGGGCTCGCATGCTAAAGTTTGTAAATGGAGTATCTAATCAGGTCCTCAAAGAGTGCAAGACGAAAATGCTAATCAAGGACATGGACCTCTCTAGCTTAATTGTGTAAGCCCAGTAGATTTAGGCAGAGAAGCTGAAAGATATGGAACGTAAGAACAAGCGGGCAAGAACTGGTCATTCATATTTTGGCCACCATAGATCTGGTAGTGGTAACCGCCCACAACAGCAATAGCAGAGGGCCTCAGCACCTAGCTTAGCCAGCGCCCCAACCTTTCAGTCCCGCCAGGATCAGAGGGGTAGGTCATCTGGCATTCAGTCTCAGGCCCACAGTACAGGGAACAAGTATCCAGCTTGTCCCAAGTGTGGTAGGAATCACCTAGGAAAATGCCTTCAGGGACGAGAGGGAAGCTTTGGGTGTGGTAGTTTGGACATAGGCTTAAAAAGTGTCCATCAGCAGGGCGAGGGAGATCACAATCCATTACCTCAGCAGCTTCAGCAGGCCGACCAGCTCAGCAGGCCAACTCATCAGGTACAGATGGCGGTCATCGCCAAAATCATTTCTATGCTCTATTTTCTCGTCAAGATCAGGAAAGCTTACCTGACGTAGTTACTGGTATGTTACATCTCTTCCATCTAGATGTATATGCCCTCTTAGATCCAGGAGCTACTCTTTCTTTCATGACTCCTTATATAGCTTTTCAGTTCAATATAAGTCCAGAGGTCCTCTCAGAACCATTCTCAGTCCTCACCCTAGTTGGCGAGTCAGCTAGAGCCAACTGAGTGTATAGAAATTGCCAGTATTAGTCTTGAACAAAGTAATTCCAATTGATCTCGTAGAGCTAGACATGGTCGACATCGACCTTATTCTCAGTATGGATTGGTTACGCTCCTGCTATGCCTCAGTTGATTGCAGGACTAGAGGTGTCAAGTTCCTGTTTCCTAATGAGCTAGTATTAGAATGGACAGGCAACAGTTCAGCGCCTAAGGGTAGGTTTATTTCCTATCTTAAGGCCCAGAAACTCATTTCCAAAGGATTTTTATATCATCTGGTTCGGGTCAAGGATTCCAACTCTGAGACCCCAACCATTTAGTCAGTTCCAGTTGTCAGCGAGTTCCCAGATGTATTTCCTGAGGATCTTCCCAGAGTTCCCCTTGAACGGGAAATAAACTTCGAAATAGAGCTCCTCCTAGATACTCAGCCCATCTCCATCCCTCCTTACAGAATGGCTCCAGCTGAGCTTAAGGAGTTGAAGGTTCATCGAAGAGATCTTCTTGACAAGGGTTTTATCATACCCAACATCTCTCTTTGGGGTGCTCCAGTGCTATTCGTGTGTATGAAAGACTGTACCCTCAGAATGTGCATAGATTACCGTCAGCTGAACAAGGTCACAATTAAGAACAAGTACCCTCTACCTAGAATTGATGACCTGTTCGACTAGCTTCAAGGAGACAGTTGTTTCTCCAAGATTGATCTCAAGTTAGGATACTATTAGTTTAGGGTCAGAAAGTGTGACATACCGAAAAGCATTCAGAACTCGGTATGGTCATTACGAGTTTGTGGTGATGTCCTTTGGACTCACAAACCCCATCAGCCTTCATGGATTTGATAAATAGGTCTTCAAGCAGTACCTAGATATGTTCATCATTGTATTTATCAATGATATTCTAGTGTACTCCAAAAATTAGGAAGAGCATGGCAATCACCTAAGGTTAGCATTACAGACCCTCAGAGATCACCAGTTATTCGCCAAGTTCAGCAAGTGTGAATTCTGGTTGAAGTCCGTGACTTTCTTGGGTCATGTGATCTCAGGTGAGGAATACAAGTAAATCCTCATAAAATAGCAGCAGTTAAAGAGTGGCCCAGACCTACCTCTCCAACAGAAATCAGGAGTTTTCTAGGTCTAGCTGGTTACTACCGATGGTTTGTGGAAGGTTTCTCCTCTATAGCCTCTCCCCTGACTAAGTTAACTTAGAAGAATGTGAAATTCCATTGGTCAGATGTGTGTGAGAAGAGCTTTCAAGAGTTGAAGACTCGATTCACTACCACTCCGGTTTTGACCTTTCTGAAAGGAACAGAGGGGTTAGTTGTGTATTGTGATGCTTCCAGAGTCGGACTCGGTTGTGTTTTAATGCAGCGAGGCAAAGTGATAGCCTACGCCTCCAGACAGCTCAAGGTCCATAAGAAGAATTATCCAACTCATGACTTGGAGTTGGCAGTGGTGGTGTCTGCGCTAAAGATATGGAGACACTACCTATATGGGGCTTACGTGGATGTATTCATGGACCACAAAATCCTTCAGTATGTGTTCAGTCAGAAGGACCTAAATCTTCATCAGAGAAGGTGGTTGGATTTACTGAAAGACTATGACATGAGTGTGTTGTTCTACCAGGTAAAGCCAATGTGGTGGCGGATGCACTAAGTAGGTTTTCCATTGGAAGTGTAGCTCATGTTGAAGAAGGAAAGAAGGAAATGGTAAAGGACATCCACAGACTAGCTCGGTTGGGGGTACAGTTGGTGGATTCAGTTGAGGGTTGAGTGATTTTGCAGAGCAGATCAAATTCTTCCTTAATGGTGGAAGTTAAGTCTAGGCAAGATGAAGATCCCATTTTTCTTAAAATTAAGGAGGCAGTACTCAGAAAATAAATAGAAGCTTTCTCCAAAAGGGGAGATGGTGTGCTCCGTTCCCAGGGTAGATTGTGTGTACCAAATGTTGGTGAGTTAAGACAGAAGATACTAGCTGAGGAAAACAACTCGAGGTATTTTATCCACCCTGGTGCTACCAAAATGTACTGGTATTTACGAGATATCTACTGGTGGAACGACATGAAGAGGGATATCGCTGAATTTGTAGCTAAGTGCCCAAACTGCCAGCAAGTCAAAGTAGAACATTAGAGACCAGGAGGTATGACTTAAGATATCAGCATACCAACTTGGAAGTGGGAAAAGTAAATATGGACTTCATTATGGGTCTACCTCAGACTCGTCGGCAATATGATTCAATCTGGGTGATAGTAGATCGGATGACTAATTCACCTCACTTCCTCCTAGTCAAAACCACAGATACAGCTGAGGACTATGCTAGACTTTATATCTTAGAACTAGTTAGACTTCATAGGGTGCCAGTATCAATCATTTCAGACAGAGGTACGCAGTTCACCTCTCACTTCTGGGAGTCCTTTTAAAAGGGACTTGGTACTCAAGTCAAGCTCAACACAACTTTTCACCCTCATAAAGATGGTCAAGCTAAGCGGACTATTCAGACCCTAGAAGATATGCTAAGAGCATGTGTGATCGATTTTAAGGGCAGTTGGGCCGACCATCTGCCTCTCATCAAGTTTGCATACAACAACAACTATCACTCTAGTATTCAGATGGCCCCGTTCGAGGCATTATATGGTAGAAGGTTTAGATCTCGTATAGGGTGGTTTGAGGTTGGAGAAGCTACCCTGATAGGGCCAGACTCAGTTCATGAGGCAATGCAGAAAGTTCAACTAATCCAGGAAAGATTGAAAACAACTCAGAGCCATCAGAAATCTTATGCAGATGTGCGGAGAAGAGAGTTGGAGTACGCAGTTGATGATTGGGTTTATCTTAAAATATCACCCATGAAAAGGGTGATGAGATTCGGGTAGAAAGGCAAGCTAAGTCCCAGGTATGTGGGACCTTATAGAATTTTAAGGCGTATTGGAAATGTGGCATACGAGCTAGAACTACCTCAAGAGTTAGCAGCTATGCACCCAATCTTCCATGTGTCACTTTTGAAGAAGTGCATCAGAGACCCAACCTCAGTTGTGCCATTGGGCAGTGTGGAAATAAAAGATAGCCTCTCATCTGAGGAAGTACCAGTCCAGATCCTTGACCGTTAGCTACATAAGCTGAGGAACAAGGAAGTAGCTTCAGTCAAAGTCTTATGGAGAAATCAGCAGGTTGAGGGAGCTACGTGGGAGGCCGAAGCAGATATGATGGCCAAATACCCGCACTTGTTTCCTACTGACTCTAGCACAACTTGAGATAATAGTTTTAATCCTAAAACTTAGTTTAGTTTTCATGACTCGGTTTAGATTTTCAAGTCTCATTTATATTTTAGAATGTATCTATGACAAGATAATTCGATTTAGTTATGTATTTTGAATCGGAGGTAGTCATTCCGGTAGTTTTGGAGTTAAATGAGTAGTATTTGGAAATTTTGATTACTATTTTTCTGCTTCCCGCATGTTTTCTAACATTCGAGGATGAATGTTTACAAGGAGGAGATATTGTAATGCCCTGGAAGCTAAAAATCTAATTCCGGGACCTAAATCAGAAAATCTAGAAAACTGCAAAAATGTTGCAGGACGGTCCACCTGACGAGTCGTTAAGCAACCTCATGACTCGTTAGGTGAGCCATGAGGAGAAGGCGATATAATGTAAAGAAGGGAGGCAGTGTACCTAACGAGGGACATCACGAGAAGTCACTCGTGGTCAGGCCTGAGTTGGGAATATTTTGTGTTGATCAGTGTACTTGACAAGTGGGTGAAATGAGTCGTCACCTGTTGCAATGACTCGTTAAGTGAATCGTTACCTACCGTAAAGTTAGATCTTCAACAGTGAACCATTGTGGTCCACGATTCATGTGACCACGACTCGTTAGGTCCCTTGTGGTAACCTACTGAGGATCTGAGGTAGTGTACCAGACGGGAGTGACCACGAGTAGTGGTCAGGCACCACGACCCGTTAGGGACACCTAACAATTTTTCCCAGCGAACTTGTAAAGGCTATTTAGTAATTTACTATTCTCCTAAGCTCTAAACCACATTGTTTTGAATTAAATTCAGACTTATTAGAGGGTTGGTGTCACGCCCCACCTTGGGGGTATGACTGGCACCTGGTGCCCTAGTAGGACCTAGACTGCTATCTGGTGAGCCTAAGCACATCTGGTGCCTGGCTGGCTCTAACTCAAATTTCTGGAAACAAAGGGCTATATAACGGCTGTAAACACAGCCCCCGGCCCATTGGCCTATAGCCACCTGTACCTGTAATGACAGCTAACCAGAAACATACTACTATAGGGGAACCTATGCGGGCCGACAAGGCCACCATGTTGTCTAGTTCCCTGTAACTCAACAATAACATGCTAACTAATTACGTGACCGGCAAGGTCACCACTACTGACTGATTATGGCCACACACGGCCAAAAGGAACAGAAATAACAAATAACTATAACAAGCTGCACGGCCTCACACGACCGGCTTGACTGACCACAGGGAAATATATACAGACTGCAAGCCTCTAGGAATAACAATAGAAATGATCGGGACAGGGCCCCGACCTACCCGTACCGCACAACAAAAGAAAATGAAATACACCTCTGGAATTCAGACTCCGGATGACAGGATCTGAATACTCAATAGCTGGCTGGAATCACGAGGGATCGCCTCCTCGTCTATGAGTACCTGCAGGCAAGTAATGCAGCGCCCCACTGGGCGTCAGTACCACTGGTACTGAGTATGCAAAGCAACTGAAATAGTACAATTGAAAACAACTGAATATAGATAGCGTATCTAGCATTTCTGTATAGCAGGAGATAACTGAATTTGAAGAAGCTGGTATGAACTAAATCAAGCTTTCTGTACTGATAAGGCAGAGGCGTACCTGTAGACGCGATGGCCTGCTGTCTAGTAGCTAGTATATAATATATAAAGAACATAAATAGATATACAAGTAGCAAGCAAGAGCCAATACCAACCCCCATAAGCCGTATGGCGCCAAGCAAGCAAACAATCTATATACCCCTACCCGGGTCAAAACCAACCAAAAATAAGTCACTCCACTCATCTGATAACTGTGAGCTCCTCCTACCGACCCCCTTGGGTACGTAGCTCAGGCCTTGGCCTCTGAAAATAAACTGTGTCTGAGTCCGAAGACTCCTGCCTCTGGGCGCAAGTGCACACAGGGTAGTCTGCTGCTGTATCTGTAACTGAAACTGCCCCTGGGTTCAAGCACGCAACAGGGTAATTTTATAAAAATCTGTATCTGGAACTGCCCCCGGCCACAAGCGCACACAGAGTGTTCTGCCCCTGTAAACAGGGTGGACTGGCTCTGCGCAGAGTAAACTGAACTACCCCTGCAAGCAGGGTGGTCTGGACCGTATTATCATGGTGGTCGGCCATCATCGTCCTCTAGGCGGACGGCATCGCCCAGCTGGTGGCGGTATCTGAATCTGGTATCGACACAGCTATAACCCAGGGGCGGTGGGGATGCTAAAGGGGTGCCCACATGCCACATCAAGTCTCAACAAACAAATAGCACATAGAAATAGCAAGCATGTATAACTGAAAAGACTGTCTGGAATCTAACTTCTTATTTTGATCTGTTTCTATACCGAACTGATTCTTTACTGACTATACTGATTCTGTACTCTCTATTTAACTGTACGGCTAATCTATAGCAAGATACTATCTGTCTGAATGGCTAATCTGTAGCCAAAACTGTCTGTCTATCTGATCTTTCTTTACTGACTGTTATTATGAAAATCTGTTCCTTTTTATTCTACAACATGCTTGCTATTCACATAATAGGTTGTACTGAATCTGAACTACTAACATGCCCTTGGGCACATGCTTTTCTAACTTTCAGACTGAATATGATATCACAATGCGAACTAGGTTTACTGAACTTGCACAATACTTAACATTCAACTTCCGGGAATTCTACTACGGATTTTATGGTACTATACAAGGCTAAAGCTACTAACTTGCCGAAAGAACTAGCTTTACATACCTTAACCTCGAGTTATCCGTCTGTCGGACGAGGCTCGGTCAATACTCCAGCTATTTCTCCCAACTGCATTCATGTATACGTTAATTAATACTAAATATAGCTTTATTCTAAAGAACGACGTCACTTTCGATATAATTGTAGCCTAAACTTATGCTTATCGAAAGACGGTCGAAAACTCGCTATTTTTCAGAAGTCCAGAAGGGAGAAGTATTCACTTCACAACTAGGAGCACATAGACACTAGTTTGGAGCAATTCTACTTACCTTAGCTCGTTAGCTCGACAATTCGTCGGCTGTATTTCGCGAAACAAAATCCGTAGGAATGCTCCCTGCTGCTAAATACCTCGGTACCTGAGGTTAATTTGAAATTGGACCGCGTTTGGCGGCGTAATCGAGCGACAATTTATCCATATCCTTCGCCCCCTCTGTTTTCTTTCACGTTTCTGGAAAATATAATGAACATACTAAATTAAAACCGAAGTGGGGGAATAAATATAATTGGCACTATAAATCGCATTCATGGAATGCGATTTATAAGTCGCATTCCTGAAATGCGATTTATAAGTTGCATTCCTGAAATGCCATTTATAAGTCGCATTTTGGTTTGCGACGCGCCAACTTGGCGCTTGTCCGATCTTTCCCCGGTCCTTTTTCTAGCATGTATGGCTTCCAAATATGCTCGACCAATGCACGAATAGGCCATCTAGGTGCCGGAAATCCTACGGGGTATAACATTCTCCCCCCCTTAAGAACATTCGTCCTCGAATGTAAACTTCTATCTAGAGGACTACTCAATTAACTTAACTTGTTCTTAGGAAAATTTCGGCAGAGTTTCCCCTATAATCTGGACTATCCCAAAATCCTGAAACATAGAAAAGTCCAATACAGGTACTCCACACGATACTATAAGATTCATTCGATAACTAAACATCAATCTTTCTCACTTATATATAAACAACTGTAAGGTACTGCATAGGTAACAATACTAACATACCTGTCGCCTAGCTAGGCCTGGAATAAGTGAGGATATCTAGCTTTCATATCTTCCTCCGCTTCCCACGTCATCTCTTCTTGGTTCCTGTTACGCCACAATACTTTGACAGACGCAATATCCTTAGTTCTCAATCTACGAATCTGTCTGTCTAAGATGGCTACCGGAACCTCTTTATAGGCCAGCTCTTCTGTAACCTGGATATCCTGGACTGGGACTGTTCTGGATGGGTCTCCTATGCATTTCCTCAGCATAGACACATGAAAGACGGGATGAACAGACTCTAGCTCTGGAGGCAAGTTCAACTCATATGCTACTCGGCCTATCCTCCGGCGAATCTGATAAGGCCCAACAAATCTTGGACTGAGCTTACCTTTCTTGCCGAATCTCATCACCCCTTTCATCAGTGATGCTTTTAAAAATACCCAGTCGTTCACCTTGAATTCCAGGTTTCTGCGCCGCACATCTGCATATGACTTCTGGTGGCTCTGTGTAGTTAGTAAACGTTCTCTGATAAGTTTTACCTTCTCCTCTGACTGCTGAATAATGTCTGGCCCAATCAACGCTGATTTTCCTATTTCAAACCAGCCAATTGGCGATCTACATTTTCGCCCGTATAAAGCCTCGAAAGGCGCCATCTGGATAGCTGAGTGATAGCTATTATTATAAGCAAACTCGATTAGGGGCAAATGCTCAACCCAGCTACCACCGAAATCTAACACACACGCTCGCAACATATCTTCGAGCGTCTGAATTGTGCGTTCCGCCTGTCCATCTGTCTGAGGGTGGAATGCTGTGCTCAAATTAATTTGCGTTCCCAGACCTTTCTGAAACGACTGCCAGAATCTAGCCGTAAACTGTGCTCCTCTGTCTAAAATAATGGATACTGGTACTCCGTGCAACCTGACTATTTCTCGGATATACAACTCCGCATAATCTGGCCGAGAAAGTAGTTTCCACTGGCAGAAAATGAGCTGATTCGGTCAATCTGTCAACTATCACCCATATAGAGTCATGTCCATGTTTAGTACGGGGTAATCCTGCCACAAAATCCATATTTACCGCTTCCCACTTCCAGAGAGGCACAACTATGTCCTGAGTCAAACCGCCTGGTTTCTGATGTTCTGCTTTCACCTGCTGGCAGTTAGGACACCGGGCTACAAATTCAGCAATTTCCTTTTTTTTTTTTTTCTAGCCACCAGTAGTTTTCTTTGATATCATGGTACATTTTTTGTCACGCCAGGGTGGAGAAAATAGTTGCTGGCGCAGTGCACCTCGTTCATGATCTGATGGCGGAGGCCTGAAACATCTAGAACATATAGACGGCCTTTACAACGCAGCACTCCATCCTCTGTTACCTGGAAATCTGGCACTTTCCCCTGTTAACCAGGTCAGGATTCTTATACTACCATTCTTTTTTCTTTTTCCTTCACAACTGATGACGACACGGCGGTGTTCTAGATTACCGCTCTGTTGTCCTTCATTTCTATTACACGAACGACTAAATTGACCAATTGATGTATCTCTCTGACCAACTTCCATTGCTTGGGTTGCAAATACGCCACACTCCTAATATATCTATAGCTAAGAGCATTTGCTGCTCCATTATCTCTTCTTGACTGATATAACATATTCATACTTAGAGAGCTCAGCATATAATTGACGGTCATACTGGCTTGTCTTGCCGAAGAGATCGACAAGTAGTTTACAGGCGTAGCTAGAGCTTATCTGGCCTTCCGGCCACATGCTAAGGCTACTTGTTGCTGGGATAACCTGAACGACCGTCTGCGCACCTTGTGCCTTTATCTGATCAGAGGATCCTGATATTGATCATGACCTCTAATGATCTGGCTGCATAACCTTAAATAACTGAATAGTCGGGTTGAATGACCCGAATGTGGCAGTAGTCTAACAATGCTCTAACTGTTCTACTTGAGTACTTATAGTTCATGCATAACTGCAGACTTGTGGGCATCTAATTGCTTTGTTATTTTGCTTGAACCACTGTAAGGCTGGGCTTAATCAAACTTACTCCCAGGCGATCAATCTCTGGATCTTCACTGGGAGTCTACTGATCTCCTGGTCTTAATAAACACTGTGCTAGCAGGGTACTATCAATTTCTTACGCCTTGTGTGTATCCACTTGGATTTATACTGCTATTCTGGGGAATTCTCGATCTTATGAGCTATTCTGTAAATACTGGCCTTCTGCTAGGGCTCTGTATCTGAATATCTTACGAGAACCAGCTGAAGTACTAGTCTGTCACTGACTGCTGATGTGGACCCCTTTCTTGGGGTGCCCACGGGCTTGTCTGACTTGCGGGGTATTCCTTGTAATAACTGCTAGGTTGACTAAGGTCGACTCTCACCTACAAGGCTGGGAAAACGATGTATGGCCACTTAACATACTGGAACAATTCTAGTATTGCTAATCTCTGAAGTATACCTATTCAGTCTCTAATTCTGGTTCTGGCACATGCGCTAGTGTTATTGATCTTTAGAGATGCTTCCCTGCTAATACAGGCGCCAACTGGTTGGTAGACCGTCTAACTGCGCCCTTATCATCTAATTATCTGATTCAGGTTACTAACTCTTATAAGCTTCTAAAACCTAGATCTGGAAACAACATATAAGTCTATTAACTTAATAACTAAGAGCTGAGACAGTTTCTATGGATTCATACGTAAATCACACTTAACTTGCCCCTTCTTTTCGCTTTTCTCTTTTTCTTCTCTCTCTTTTCTCTTTTTATTTTTGGCAAGGGGTCCTGCAATGCAATATGTATATACTTCCCAGCACTAATATGCATCTGTGTGATTGTAACCCCTATTAGCAGCTGCTCACAGCATATTTATTATCTGCACAGATATATATTGATAAATACGTACAATACATACTGAATTCTGTAGTGATACGTAATCTCTGACACACTTTGCTAAATTTCATATTGTACATGATATACTGCTTCTATGGTCTAATAATACCTCCTGCCTTCTCTTAACATTTCATTGTATTGTCACCCCATTCTGAAAGTAACAAACATAAACACTTTAGTTATTGTCTGCTGTTTGAAATTCCGCCACTCTTGCGATGTGGGGTCAACGTTCGAATCTTGTGGCCTTACTTGGCATATATTCAGAGCCCATGACTGTCTGTTGGGCCTTATCTCTAGGCCACACTAGATTAAATTCGTTGTATTGGTAATTTCTTAACTTCCCCATAAGCGAACATACTGCAGCATTCTGGACCACAATCTTACTGTCAGCCCGAGGCTTAATCCTTAATACGATATTCTATCAATCCGGGGGTAATCCTAATTTCCCCACAAAATCTGACATTCCTGCTTCTCCCCCTCATCTTGCTTAAGCTGAACTCTGGGTTGAAGGTACCTGCTTTTCATTGTTAATAAGATTACTGGTCAAGTATCAATTCATACTTCCCCTGACTTGCAGTCAGACCTATCTGATTCACATGACCTCTCCCCCTTTCGATATCACAACTGAATCATATCTATAATCTTGCAGGTATATCTTGCTGTCTATTAGCGTATATGGCGGACTTGGCCTTTTTCTGACTCAAATTTTACTATTACTAGGCATTCATTACTGACAAGTCTTTTACCCCTGCTTCGGGTAAGCTAACAGTCTTACATTCTCTACTGGCTTATTATCATAAGGGTCTGCACTACTCACGTAATCATAGGGGCTCTTTATACTTTCTAACACTTACTGCTTGATTTGGCAACCTCACCTCAAGTCTTATGCCCCTTACGGAATATAGTCTTTAAGTTGAATCAGGTCAAGAGGTGGGAATACCCTTTTCTTATTGCTATAATACGAAGACATGGAACTGTACTACATCTGAAAAGACGGATATGGGAACCCTGCATTTTCCTCTCTTTTTTTTTCACTTATCTGATAGTCTGATATTGTCTGATATCTTAACCAGATCTTATACATCTAAAAAACAAGTTAACTCGTATGTACATTATACTTCTGACTTCCTATTCTGACGTTATCAACGTATACTGGGAATAGTACCGATAAAGGTATCACGCTGGGAGGTCTGTGGTACCTCCTCCTGCTGCTGTAGTTATCATGTAGCTGGATGATGCCCTCTTCTGTTGCTATCTCTGATCTTCTGCCTGTGATAGGGTAATGCTGATCTGCCTTTGTATCTGTAATCAAAGAATACGATAAGTTTTTAGAGACTCAACCCTATACTGTACCGCTCTAAAGCACGACTGACTGAAAAGGAAGGGTAACCATCCTATCATGCCTCGCAGCCTCCTGCCTATAGTATGTGGTGCACAACACATCCATAGACAAGACTCTACTTAGCACGGCTTGCAGACTCCTTGGGACACAACCTGCTCTGAAACCAAGTTTGTCAATCCCCACCTTGGGGGGTATGACTGGCACCTGGTGCCCTAGTAGGACCTAGACTGCTATCTGGTGAGCCTAAGCACATCTGGTGCCTGGCTGGCTCTAACTCAAATTTTTGGAAACAAAGGGCTATATAACGGCTGTAAACACAGCCCCCGGCCCATTGGCCTATAGCCACCTGTACCTGTAATGACAGCTAATCAGAAACATACTACTATAGGGGAACCTATGCGGGCCGACAAGGCCACCATGTTGTCTAGTTCCCTGTAACTCAACAATAACATGCTAACTAATTACGTGACCGGCAAGGTCACCACTACTGACTGATTATGGCCACACACGGCCAACAGGAACAGAAATAACAAATAACTATAACAAGCTGCACGACCTCACACGACCGGCTCGACTGACCACAGAGAAATATATACAGACTGCAAGCCTCTAGGAATAACAATAGAAATGATCGGGACAGGGCCCCGACCTACCCGTACCGCACAACAAAAGAAAATGAAATACACCTATGGAATTCAAACTCCGGATGACAGGAGCTGAATACTCAATAGCTGGCTGGAATCACGAGGGATCGCCTCCTCGTCTATGAGTACCTGCAGGCAAGTAATGCAGCGCCCCACTGGGCGTCAGTACCACTGGTACTGAGTATGCAAAGCAACTGAAATAGTACAATTGAAAACAACTGAATATAGATAGCGTATCTAGCATTTCTGTATAGCAGGAGATAACTGAATCTGAAGAAGCTGGTATGAACTAAATTAAGCTTTCTGTACTGATAAGGCAGAGGCGTACCTGTAGACGCGATGGCCTGCTGTCTAGTAGCTAGTATATAATATATAAAGCACATAAATAGATATACAAGTAGCAAGCAAGAGCCAATACCAACCCCCATAAGCCGGATGGCGCCAAGCAAGCAAACAATATATATACCCCTACCCGGGTCAAAACCAACCAAAAATAAGTCACTCCACTCATCTGATAACTGTGAGCTCCTCCTACCGGCCCCCTTGGGTACGTAGCTCAGGCCTTGGCCTCTGAAAATAAACTGTGTCTGAGTCCGAAGACTCCTGCCTCTGGGCGCAAGTGCACACGGGGTAGTCTGCTGCTGTATCTGTAACTGAAACTGCCCCTGGGTGCAAGCACGCAACAGGGTAATTTTATAAAAATCTGTATCTGGAACTGCCCCCGGCCACAAGCGCACACAGAGTGTTCTGCCCCTGTAAACAGGGTGGACTGGCTCTGCGCAGAGTAAACTGAACTACCCCTGCAAGCAGGGTGGTCTGGACCGTATTATCATGGTGGTCGGCCATCATCGTCCTCTAGGCGGACGGCATCGCCCAGCTGGTGGCAGTATCTGAATCTGGTATCGACACAGCTATAACCCAGGGGCGGTGGGGATGCTAAAGGGGTGCCCACATGCCACATCAAGTCTCAACAAACAAATAGCACATAGAAATAGCAAGCATGTATAACTGAAAAGACTGTCTGGAATCTAACTTCTTATTTTGATCTATTTCTATACCGAACTGATTCTTTACTGACTATACTGATTCTGTACTCTCTATTTAACTGTACGGCTAATCTGTAGCAAGATACTATCTGTCTGAATGGCTAATCTGTAGCCAAAACTTTCTGTCTATCTGATCTTTCTTTACTGACTGTTATTATGAAAATCTGTTCCTTTTTATTCTACAACATGCTTGCTATTCACATAATAGGTTGTACTGAATCTGAACTACTAACTTGCCCTTGGGCACATGCTTTTCTAACTTTCAGACTGAATATGATATCACAATGCGAACTAGGTTTACTGAACTTGCACAATACTTAACATTCAACTTCCGGGAATTCTACTACGGATTTTATGGTACTATACAAGGCTAAAGCTACTAACTTGCCGAAAGAACTAGCTTTACATACCTTAACCTCGAGTTATCCGTCTGTCGGATGAGGCTCGGTCAATACTCCAGCTATTTCTCCCAACTGCATTCATGTATACGTTAATTAATACTAAATATAGCTTTATTCTAAAGAACGACGTCACTTTCGATATAATTGTAGCCTAAACTTAGGCTTATCGAAAGACGGTCGAAAACTCGCTATTTTTCAGAAGTCCAGAAGGGAGAAGTATTCACTTCACAGCTAGGAGCACATAGACACTAGTTTGGAGCAATTCTACTTACCTTAGCTCGTTAGCTCGACGATTCGTCGGCCGCCGTATTTCGCGAAACAAAATCCGTAGGAATGCTCCCTGCTGCTAAATACCTCGATACCTGAGGTTAATTTGAATTTGGACCGCGTTTGGCGGCGTAATCGAGCGACAATTTATCCATATCCTTCGCCCCCTCTGTTTTCTTTCACATTTCTGGAAAATATAATGAACATACTAAATTAAAACCGAAGTGGGGGAATAAATATAATTGGCACTATAAATCGAATTCATGGAATGCGATTTATAAGTCGCATTCCTGAAATGCAATTTATAAGTCGCATTTTGGTTTGCGATGCGCCAACTTGGCGCTTGTCCGATATTTCCCCGGGCCTTTTTCTAGCATGTATGACTTCCAAATATGCTTGACCAACGCACGAATAGGCCATCTAGGTGCCGGAAATCCTACAGGGTATAACAGTTGGGATGGTTCCTTTCCTCATTCTCAAGTTATTTCTTATAAAATCATCGAAGGTTCTCTGAAGAAACTCTCAACCAAGCATAGGGTTTTCCTCTATTGCAGCTGTTCAAGTCTCCTTCTTCAAGAAACCTTAACTCAGGTATTTGGGGTTTTAGCAAGGGGATTGTTCTTCCCTTGTGTCCCTAAAATCCTCCTCAATTCCCTCTATCAGTTTTAAGCCCTGAGTTTTCGAGTATGAAAAGGATTCATGTTTATTTTTCGTTGATTCCACTTAGAACATTGTTCAAGTATATTGTTGATATGATTCCCATCAGTTTTTACTTAAATTATCGAGAGTTTTGAGATAGTGAATTTAAGCCCTAACTTTTGAGTGATGATTCTTCTTATTAAATACCATATAGTGAAAGAATAATGTTTTGGGATGAATTTCCTAGAAATTCTTACTATATATTTGTGGAGTGATTATCTCATTGATAAGAATGATTTAGTCTTGACACATGAGATTTCTTTAATTCTTGAATTGCTGCCATATTATGAAATTTCCATAATTGTTTGGATAAGTTGAGTTCTCTATTAGCTGCTAGTAGTTCGGACTAGTTAGAACGTAAAGTCTGTTCAGAATCTTTTAGAAAATTGTCAACTGATTAGTTTGACTTCAGTCTTATCTCGAGGTGTCAATGGTGCCTCTCAGTTATCAGAATCAGACTCAGATTATAGTTTTTGGTCCATTAGGAGGTCATGACATTCTAGTATATAACTCTGACTAGCCCCAGGACCCCATTTCAGTTAAAGCTTGTTCTTAGACGGTTACGACGCTTTCATACAAGCAGCTCTGACCAGTCTAGAACCTAGTTTTAGAATCTTGTCCGATAAGACTCTCAGGGTACATGCAGTTATACGTCCCTGACTAATCTTGGACCCCAGTTTCGAGCTATCAGCTTAGTAGTTCGGTTTAGGTTTTCTAGTGGGAGTAGAACTTAACACCAAGCGGGCCAGGGTCCAGCGCACATAGGTTACTAGAACTATGTTGCCAGCGTAGGATACAGTATTACTTGGCCTGATTTGCCCCAGACATTTGTGATCACTCAGTTCATGCCTTTATAACCTAGCAAGGTATATTGGGTCCTACTGGTGGGGTGTATACATCGGACTTCACGACTAGCTCACGTGGAATAAGCATCTTAGTTCAGTATAGTATCTTAGATACCAGTGTTTCATACTTAGGGCATGTTCTAGACAATCAGACAGGGTCATCTTGACCAGTTCAGATTATATCAATAGTTTAGTTCAGCTTACCTATTGGTCAAGGCGTGTCATTTCAGTTTAGATTTTATATTCAGTTGTGTTTCTCCCTCTTACTCAGTATATTCAAAGTACTGACGCATACTTTTATGCTATATCGTTTCATGATACAGCTGCAGGTTCTCAAACTCAGCACCGTTAGTTCTCGCAGATCAGATTCTCCGCCTCAGCTGTGAAGTGTGAGTCCTCATCATCCAAGGGCATTATTTCTTCCATTCAGTCATTTATTAGTTTCAGTTAGACTTTGAGTTAGTTGGGGGCTTGTCCCAGCAACTCCTCAGTTAGATGGCTTTCAGACAGATATGGTTTTTAGATTTATCAGTATTATTCAAAATGTTTTAAACTTTATGTTCTCAGATTTGTTTTTCATAAATTATTTATGATATTGTTTCAATGTTCCATTATGCATGTTTACTCAGAATTCTAGTGAATGGTAGACCAAGGGTTGACTTGGGGTCACATGTGACTTCAAGTACCGTGTTACGTCCAGGGTGTAGGCTCGGGGCGTGACACCTCTTTATCAGCGTCTTAGGAAGGATCCAGTCCCATGGGGATTAGAGCAAACAGAGACAGTCTAAAAAATAAAATCAATTGTTCAAAAACTTCCACGTCTAGGAATACCACGTCCATAGGCATTCATGATAGTAGAAACTGACGCCTCGGACATAGGATATGGAGGCATCCTTAATCAAAGAATCTCCTTAGAAAACCCGAATAATTAGTAAGATTCACTTCAGGAATCTGGAATAATACTCAGAAAAATTACAACACCATTAAAAAGGAAATTCTGGATATAGTGGTATGTATCACAAAATTTCAAGACGATATAATAAATAAAGAATTTTTACTACGAGTAGAATGCAAAGCAGCCAAAGATGTTTTACAAAAAGATGTAAAAAATCTAATTTCTAAACAAATATTTGCCAGATGGCAGGCTTTGTTATCCAGCTTTGATTTTCAAATCGAATTTATACAAGGAGAAAATAATTCTCTCCCAGATTTTTTGACTGGGGAATTTCAACAGGGAACTAAATGAGACCCGGAACACCATGTATAAGTCCCTTGAGGCCTCCATTTCATCCCTTCAAACCAGAAAAAATAATAAAAAGACCCTTCAAAGAAGAGGAAAAATCAAAACCAGAAAATAGATATTCAGTTTTGGCAGAATTCCCATCTTTGCCAAAAGCTACTATTCCATCCCCATTAAAGGAACCCATAGCCAGTCAGACCAGATTACAACCATTAAAATAAATTTTTAAAGGAGACTCTTCATCAGGCGACAAAACTATCTCTATCCAAACAAAGGATAGCTATGAAATGAAGCCACCAGAGACATACTCTCAAGCGATTCTGCCAGCAACTCCTGAAAAGAAAATGGAGAAAAATATTCCAAATAAACAGTAGTTTGAGCTAACAGTTTTACAGGTACTGTCGATTATGGCCATCGTTAAAAAGTATGAAAGGTTTTGGAGTACCTGAGTTACTAAAACCCTACTACACAAATTGGAATTATGCGGAGACATATTATCCCCTTAAAACCCGAAGGTATTATGAGTTCATTTTAAAAGACACCGAGTCAGTAAAAATTGTGCATAAATTAAAATGTCCGGATAATCCTGACAGTATTCAATACTCGGAGTTCACAATTAAAAGAATTTTAAGCCCGTTTGAATTATTTGTAGATCATCTACATACACCCATTCCCCTATCAAAGAACCCATAGACCCCATACATACAACTGGTATGATTATAAGGCAGCCTGATATAACTTTATGTATCTAAGGCCCAATACTCACTCTTGGTTTGTCAAGTATTCAGAAGATATGAAAATCGCGATCATCCCTAGATGGTTTTACAATTGGTGGAACCAATTCGGAGGAAATAAACAGGTATTGTGAAAACATTTTCAGACATAGTTTGAAAAATTCCAGGTACAGTAGAATATTTCTACCCTACTAGAAAATATTAAATTGTGTAAGTTTTTTATTGTAAAAAGAATTTCATACATTATCAGCTGGTCCTTTGATACTCATGAATTTGAAAGGATTAAATATCTAAGTAAGGCCATAAAAATCAAAGGCTGGGCACCAATACCCTAGGAAGATGAGGAAACTTCAAGTTCTTCATTACGACAGGATTCTCAACTGTCAAAGGAAGAATTAATAAGAAGGCTCCAGCAGGCCTTGTCAAATTTGAAAAAAGATACCCAACAAAAGTAGATAATGGAATTATTAGATAATGCATCCTCTCATACAAGTGAATCGAGCAATAGAGACATTCTAGATCCCCAAGGGATAGCTCAAGCTTATTTTCTCAACTAAAGAAGACGACTAGACTACCCTTTCAGAAAAATGAAAAGCTACTAATATCAAAAGCAGTGGACACCTCAGGAATCCACCCAAAAAACAATGCCACAAGAAGACAAGCCACATAAGAATAAAATGGAATCTCTACAATCTCCCATGCAGATGAAGACGAATCTTCATCAAATTCCAAGGTCACATCAAGACAAAAATCAAATTTCAAGAAAATCAAGTCTCAAGAAGATGAAGACATCGTTTAAATAGATCCATATAAAATTAAATCCGCCACGTGTGAACACATGAAAATAGATAGCATGTAGTAATTAGTTGACTCATAATATTGAGGTCTATTTAATACCTTCACCTTGTATTAGGAAGGGCATTCAAAAAACACTACACTCACTTCCAAATTTCCCAAATCTCTCTTTCCCTCTATGTTCTCTGTATTTCTTCTTATCAATAAACAAATCTTTGTAAGTATCTGCTTCTTCTACTTTATTATTACTTGTAGTATTTTCTTTCATTTTGCTCCTGCCTTTGTAATTTATTTTCAAGTCATTTTCTCTGATCCGTTAAATGGTATCAGAGCCATGTTGTCCTGGAGAAGTATGAGTTTGAGTAGCTAAATCTTTATACTATCCTAGAGCCAGTTGAAATTATTTTACTCTTGAGCGGTTATTTCTGTGTTTAGTTTTGCAGATACTCTTACTCTATTTTCTTAGTTTTATTCCTTAAGTTGGGTAACCGTTTAATCACGGTCTAGATGTTGGCAAGCCTGTATTTTCCGTTGGATTAACTCTAAAGTTTAGATACTAGAGACGTACTTGGACAGTGTTCCCGTCACTAGACCTAAAAGAATAAGATAAAAAATTAGATAAGATAACCAATAAATACTTCACAAAGAAATAACTATTAGGGAGTAACATCTAAAGTAGATATTGGCCCCAGGATAGTACTACCATTCCCCTGAATACTTTATATTATATTAAAATTTGTGCTTACACATCCATTTACAGAGCAAATAAAATACAACAATAGGAGAAAATGGGTATGTTTGAAATTGCAGAGTAACTATAAAAAGAAAAGAACAGAAATATTAAAGAACTTAGACTATTATAAAAAACTAATACCTTCAGAAACTCTAGATAATTATTCTACAAGATAACTAGAAAATTAATTCTTGACAATATAATTAGGTTATATAATGAATTATGTTATGTTAGTCATAATTTTTCTATACAGAGAAGACAATTAGATGATATATCAATTATTCAGCCAAAACTATCCGCAGAATTTTAATGGATACCTCTGATAATCAGAACATAATAAATAGTATTAATATTTCTGTCACAACTATTAAAATAGCTAAGATAGAGAGCGATTTACAAAATTGGAATATCCCAAAGGAACGTTTTGAAAAGATATATAAGACTAGACACTTTAATTTTATTAAAAATTATAATATTAAAACCTCTAAATCTATGGTCGCTATTAATAAGTCTATTGAGACTATTAAATTATTAGCAACTGAAGACATTAACAGATATAGGAAAGACTATAAGTTTCTTCACATAGGACTTGTCCAAGTCGCAGTTAAACCCGTTGTATTGATTAGGCTTAGACATACCTATATGTCTTCTATTAAGAGACAATAGGCTACTAAACTTTGATGATTTATTATTAGCAGTATTACAAAGTAACCTAGTTAATGGCCCGGTATACATTAACTGTTATTCCAATTTTTCTATAGATATTAATGATCAAAATGTCATGGATACCCTAAAATTAAATGTTAAAACAAAAAACATGAATAGCAAATAAAATACAAGAGAAATAGCCATAATATACAGAGTATATTACAGGCTAATGAAAACTACCCTAGCTCCAAAAGAAAAAATAGTAAGTAACAAAGGGGTTACCATGCTTAAGAAAGCCAATCACAATCACAATAATATTTTTGTCCCATAAATGATAAAATGGGATGATGTGTTAGTAAAGGATAATTGGCATTTTGACTCCATAACGGATCCATAAATTAAGGAAGAAAATTCAACCATTGAGCAGGTTATACAATTTCCTGATGGATCTATAGATTTAAAATTTCTAAGTTCCCAATCCTTTAGTCATGCTTCTTCAAGTAAAAGAATGTCTTTTTCGAGACCTTCATTTTCAAAAACGCAAGAAGAAAAGGAGGTAACACTTGAAGACATAGAGAAAAAATTAAAGGGAGTACATTTCTCTGAAATAATTCCTAAGGTTGAATATGAACCTAGAAATACCAAAAGAACAAGTCTCACTAAGGTTGAATATGAACCTAGAAATACCAAAAGAACAAGTCCCACTACTAGTGAGATGCTAGGAGTGAGAGACTCTTTATACATGATTAGATCTGATGAAGAATTCAAACCAGACTTTCAATATTTAGATAAACTCTAGTTAGATCCAGAAAATAACATAAAAAGTCAATGCTATGCAGAAAAATATTCATTAAAGGAAAGATTATCCTTTAGGAAAAAATGGTGCGTTGATATGAAAAGGATGAGATGCAATATAGAGTTCTTTAAATGGTTTGAGTACACAGGAAAATTGGATGATCAAAAGGAAGCATTGAGCACGATCATTAATAAATGGTGTACCAAAACTAAGGTGGTTGAATCTATAACCCCCCCACCAGAGGAAATTAGTTTACCAATAGATGGTAGAATTGTTACAGCTACACCTTTTAAAATTGATATACTAGACACCCAAGGTGATCCTAAGAATAAAGATATAAATAGATTAATTCAACAAAATAATTATACTAATCAATTACTATACCTAGTCTCTAATCAGATTCTTAAGAATGATAATAAATCAATTTTCAATGATAAACCTAGTTGTTCCTATAATAATAAGAAATTAGAAACCCATCTAATATTTAAATTACCAGAATTTTTCAAAGATAAATTTTCCAAATTTCAAGAAAAGTTTGAAATCACAGATGATCTTATAGAAAAGATTAATGAAAAATTAAAAGTTGAATTAAAATTAAAGAATGAATTAAAATTAAAGGATGAATTAAAATTAAAAGATGATAAGGTCATAAGAACACTATCCGAAAAGTCCGATAACAACATTAATAAGTTAAGCTCTAAATATTCCATCAAAATGATTTATTATAATAAACTCTCATTCCCGGATATGCAATATGAAGAAAATAAATTTTTATCTCATAACACTCTGGAAATGAAATTGCTGAATGGAATATTGATGGACTTGCAGAACATCAAATATACGCAAGTTAAATGAAATGGGATGGCTATTTCGGCCTATAAAATAAAAAACTGCACGGATAAATAAGCTGTCACTCTAATTATATCTGAATTTACAGGGACATTAAAATATTGGTGGGATAATTATCTCACTGAAGATAATAGACATAGTGTGACAAATGCTACAATCATCACTCAAGTTATTAGGAATGAATCTACATGACAAACTTTTGAAAATCTATGAGTAGAAGACACCACCGCTACCTTAATTTATAGCATAGCAAAATATTTTACAGGAGAACGTCAACTTTTTCAAGATAGGAGTTTAGAAATATTATCTAACCTATCTTGCCCAAAGTTAGATGATTTTAGATGGTATAAGGATGTATTCCTCAACAAGGTTATGGTAAAAGAAGAATGTAGTCATGATTATTGGATAGAAAAATTTATAAGTGGTCTACCAACATTATTTGCCAAAAAGGTTAGGATAAAATTAAAAGATAGATTTGATGGAAAAATTCCTTATAGCCAGTTAACCTATGGTGACCTTATAAGTTTTATAAATGTCACAGGACTTATATTATGTATAGATATGAATCTTAAAAATCAATCTAAAAAGGATAATAAAATATCCAAAAAAGAAATAAGAAGCTTTTTTCAAGATTTTGGGTACATAAAGTTGTCTACCCCTTTAAAAGAAGCATCCAAGAAAATTAAAAGAAGACACAAGCACTATAAGAATAAATCTGAAATACCCCATCATTATAGAAAAAGATTTAACAGGCATAAACGAGAAGCCAACAAAGGTGGCTTTCAAGGAAATACTGATAAGTGTTGGAATTGTGGAAAATTTGGCCACAAGGCTAAGGATTGTAAGGTCCCTAATAAAAAGAAAAGAAAGATCAATATGTACAATCCTTCTTATTAGGGACCTTACAATCCTTAGCCCTGTGGCCAAATTTTTTACAATTACAACACTTATCGGTATTTCCTTGAAAGCCACCTTTGTTGGCTTCTCATTTATGCCTTTTAAATCTTTTTCTGTAATGATGGGGTTTTTCAGATTTATTCTTATATTACTTGTGTCTTCTTTTAATTTTCTTGGATGCTTCTTTTGAAGGGGAAAACAACTTGATGTATCCAAAATCTTGACAAAAGCTTCTTATTTCTTTTTCGGATATTTTATTATCTTTTTTAAGTTGATTTTAAAGCTTCATATCTGTACATAATCCAAGTCCTGTGACATTTATAAAACTTATAAGGTCACCATAGGTTAACTGGCTTTAAGGAATTTTTCCATCAAATCTATCTTTTAATTTTATCTTAACCTTTTCGGCAAATAATGTTGGTAGACCACTTATAAATTTTTCTTTCCAATAATCATGACTACAATCTTCTCTGATCATAACCTTGTTGAGGAATACATCCTTATACCATCTAAAATCATTTAACTTTGTGTTACACCCTATAAAAGTTGATGATTAGTAAGCGTACACGTGAATTTGAAATAGATAAAGAGAGTACGATGCATGTAAAGAAGCCTCGGAAGTCGGGTCGAGCAAGGCCAGGCTGCAAGGGCCAGCACGACGTGCCAATACCTTTGTGCCCTGGGCAGTGTGGCGAGCCAGCCCTTTGGCGCATTAAGGGGCGCGATGCGGTGGTGAGGGCAGCGCGATTGGCGGCATGAGGCGCCCCCCTGCCAACGCCCTAATAAGTATATAAGGTCCTCCTTTCAATTTCATTTCATTTTCTATAGTTCTCCTCGGCCAGAGAAGGTAGCACACGAAGAATTCAATAAATTTTCAGTCGTTTACACTATGAAACGCTGCCCGAATTCAAATTAACTTCGGTTATTGAAGTTTAAGGCTACAAGGAGCATTGCTACGGAGTTATTTTCACGAAATTCGCCTGGCAAATCGTAACCCCACTAAGCCAAAGTCATTCAAATTACTGCAAACTAATTTCTATACGATAACAGGCTTCAAGTAATCTTTTATCCTTTCTGGATTCTCGAGAAATTACGAGTTTTTAACCATGTTCCGTTAAGTTGAAATATAGTTAAAGTTTATATATAAAGTTATCATTTTTATCAAATTTATTACTGAAACTAGTCATATGCCCCCAGTAATACGAATGCAGTTGAGAAGAATAGTTTAATACGAACTGAAACTCGCCAGTTAATCAGTAATCGGCAAACGAGGTTTGTTAAGGAAGCTTCCTTCGGCAAGTTAGTTTCTTTAGCATGATAACTCAGTTTGAATCCCAGTAAGAAACCAGAAGCATGTCTATTGTGATTAGTTGTTGAGATTAGCTGAAACCCATATTCCATGTTAATTTGGGATGGATTATGCTTGTATAGCCTTCATGACCCACTCAAGGGTTGTTTGTTGTGTCGACATCCGCCAGGGGCGAGATGATGTCGCACTACGGAGCGGTATGCCATCCGCGAGGGACAAAGATGGCATCCCAGGTCCTCATACAATCCATTCCATGGGTGGGCTGTGGTTGGCTCTACACACCCCTGTTGAGCTTGGTGCCCGAGGTACAGATATCAGGAGTCCACTGGACTCAGACACAGCTACAGTCAAGGGCCGGGCGGGCTCAGTTGCAGAACCAAGGGACTGGTAGGACGGCTATAGCTATTAGTTGACCCAGTGTGACCTTGATAGGGGTATATAGACTGAAGTGTACTCTCCAGGCTTATGGGGGCCCTAGGTGGGTTATTCTGTGCTGGTTTTACCTTCCGACTTATGGGGGCTAGGTACGGTTTTTGTTTTCTTTAGTTATTAATAAATTAGATAGTAAGAAGTTCTATTACTCAGGTATGATCTCTATCCCTTCATTTCAGTTATTCTTAGTTCTATCTCTTTATCTCAGTCATTTACAGTTATCGCCTTACATATTCAGTACATATTGTACTGACGCCCTTTCTTGGGCGCTGCATTACTTGCCTAAAGGTATGGATAGATGAGGAGCAGGTCCGTCTTATCCTCCAGCCAAGATTTGCAGAAGAGTCGGCTCCTTTCTTTCAGAGCTTATAGATAGAAGGTTTACCCTTTTTTTTAGTATATAGTTTATGGGTAGGTCGGGGCCCTGTCTCGACCATCATATTACTCCTAGAGGCTTGCAGATTGTTTCTATTTCCCTATGGTTAGCTTTTATTGGTTGTGTGGGGCCCATATGTGTTTTTGTTTATATGTTGGCCGTGTGGGGCCTTGTTTAGCTGACATATTAGAGGCCTTGTCGGCCATAGTTTAGCTTAGCACTGATTTTACTTTACAGTCATAACTAGACATCATGGTCGTCTTATCGGCCCGCATAGGATTCCCTATTATTACCTATTTTTGGTTAGCTGTTTTCCTTTACAGGTGGCTATAAGGCCTTGTCGGCCGGAGGTTTTATTTTCATCCGAGATATAGCCCGTTGTTTTCTTGATTTAGGGAGTAAGCCTACACCAGGAATGCACAGGCCTAGTTAAGTTAGTCCAGATCCTAGTAGGGCACCAGGTGCCAGTCATGCCTCCCAAGGTGGGGCGTGAAAAACTTGGTATCAGAGCAGGTCATATCTCAGGAGTCTGCAAGCCGTGCTAAGTAGAGTCTAGTCTATTGATGTGTTGTGCATCACATTCTATAGGCAGGAGGCTGCGAGGAATGATAGGATGGTTACTCTTTCTTATTATTCAGTCGTGCTATAGAGTTGTACAATATAGGGTTGAGTCCCTAAGATTATCATATTCTTTTATCTATAGAGAAATGGCAGACCCATGACACATCACGACTGGTAGGAGATTGGATGTTTCAGTAGGGGAAGGCACTAGCAGGGTTCCTCAATCAGAGTCAGCTCGAGATGAGGGCGACAAGGAGACTTCATCTCGGTCTCTCCAGAACTCTCCACCATGCCAGGAGCCGCTCGGAGTGGCAAATGTGATGGAACCACCTCCAGCAGTCTCTATACCGGTACCATCGGATCAGGAGGTTAGGAGTGCTATTGTTATGCTAGCTCAGATGATGGTTGCACAACATCAGCTAGTGGCGCCCGTGGTCGCAGAGTCCTCAGGGTGACCTGGTAGTCTGAAGGTTCGGTAGTTTCTCACACAGAGCCCTCTGCAATTCACAGCGATGGATCAGGCAGAGGACCCTCAAGATTTCTCGGATCAGATGCAGCAGGTTTTTAGGGTGATGCATGTTGCACCTTCAGAGTCGGTTGATTTAGCAATATTCCGGCTACGGGACATCGTAGTGCTGTGGTATGAGAGTTGGGAGAGGTCTCGAGGGAGAGGTGTTTCCCCTCTGACTTGGCCCAGCTTTTCAGATGCTTTTTTGGATCATTACCTTCAACGTGAAATTCGATAGCCCCAGGTTGATCAGTTTCTACATCTAGAATAGGGGTCGATGAGTTTTCAGGAGTACACTATGAGGTTCGACTCCTTGGCCCAATATGCACCAGCTTTTATAGATACTATGCCGACTAGGGTGCACCAATTTATTATGGGGCTGAATCCAAAATGTGTGGAGACTTGTATTATAGCCACTCTGTGAAAGGACATTGATATTGCCCGCGTTCAGGCTTCCGCTCAGAATATTGAAGGGATTAGACAGTGGTAATGAGAGATAAGAAGGGAAAATCAGGAGCTACACCGCTGGACCAGACCTAGTGACATATAGGCAGAGTCCTAAGGTGGACCCAAGCCATGCTTTTCAGACAGACCACCTAGACCTCCTCCCCCACAACAACAGCAGATGAGTGGATTTGGTCGTCGGTGGCAGTTAGGGCCCAGCAAGAGCTCACGATCAGAAGGTTCACAACAGTAGAGAGGAGCGGAGTGGAGCAGAGCATATTTACTGTACCACTCTGCCCTATATGTAGCCAACGTCACTCCGGGGCATGCAGGTATTGTTCCACAGCCTGTTATACCTGTGGATAGGAGGGTCATCAGATGAGAGATTACCCAGCCCGGGGTCATAGTTATCAATACCACATGATAGATCTTCAGTAGGGTCACGTGCACCAGCATCTCCAGCAAGGCAAGGCCCTTAGCTCCAGCTGGCAGAGGTCGAAGCAGACCAGGGGCCTCTAGCTTAGATACCAGTCAAGATTGAATTTATGCTCTACCAGGACGACAGGAGTCAAAGTCATCGCCAGATGTGGTGATAGGTATGCTGGACATTTGCTCTCATTTTGTTTATGTATTGATAGATCCAAGATCCACCTTGTCTTATGTTACACCGTTAGTGGCTCGGAAGTTCGATATCACGCCACAATTACTTCGAAAACCTTTTTCAGTGTCTACACCCATTAGTGATTCTATCATAGCTAAGAGGGTCTACCGAGGGTGCACAGTAGAAGTTTCTCGCCGACAGACTTTAGCAGATTTGATAAAACTAGAAATGATTGATTTTGATATAATAATGGATATGGATTGGCTGGTGCCATGCTATGCCAATGTTGAATGTTGGACCAAGATTGTCCGATTCCACTTTCTAGGGGAGGTTGTACGGGAGTGGAAAGGTAGTGCAGCCACACCAAAGGTAGGTTTATTTCCTATCTTTGGGCTAGAAAATTGATAGCGAAAGGATGTATTTATCATATTTTCAGGGTTCAAGATGTCCAAGAAGAATATCTGACACTCCAGTCCATTCCAGTAGTCAATGAATTTCCAGATGAACTTCCTAGTATTCCCCCAGAATGGGAGATCGATTTTGCAATTGATTTATTATCAGGTCTAAGCCTATATCTATTCCTCTATACCAAAATGGCTCCTGTTGAGCTTAGAGAATTAAAGGAACAGTTGAAAGATCTGTCAGATAAGGGCTTCATCAGGTCGAGTACTTCAATGTGGGGAGCTCCAGTTCTATTTGTGAGAAATAAGGATGGTTCCCTCCGCATATGTATAGATTACCGACAGCTGAATAAAGGTACTATCAAGAATAAGTACCCACTTCCTAGAATAGACGACTTGTTTGACTAGTTACAAGGGGCAAAGTATTTCTCGAAAATTGACTTAAGGTCAGGATATCATCAGTTTCGAGTTTGAGAGAAAGATATTCAAAAGACTGCTTTCAGGACCAGCTATGGCCACTTTGAATTTCTAGTCATGTCCTTCGAGCTGATGAATGCCCCATCAGTGTTCATGGACTTGATGAACAACATCTTCAGGCCGTATCTGGACCTGTTTGTGATAGTATTTATTGATGATATTCTAGTATATTCCCGTTCAGAGGTAGATCACCAGGATCACCTACGAACAGTGCTCCAAACTCTCAGGAATCGTCAGTTGTATGTGATGTTTTCTAAATGTGAATTTTGTCTGAATTCAGTGGCCTTTTTGGGCCACATTGTGTCGGATGCTGTTATACAGGTAGATTCGCAGAAGATTGAAGCAGTAAAAACATGGCCTAGACCTACCACTCCAACCGAGTTACATAGTTTCCTAGGGTTAGTCGGGCATTATGGAAGGTTTGTGGAAGGATTTTCTACCTTACGCCTTTGGCCAAGTTAACTTAGAAAGTAGCTACATTTCACTGGACTGAAGCATGTGAACAGAGCTTCCATGAGTTGAAACACAGATTGATCTCAGCACCAGTATTAACCTTGCCAAAAGGATCAGAGGGTTATGTAGTGTACTGCGATGCTTCAGGCGTTGGGTTAGGATGTGTTTTGATGCAACATGGTAAAGTAATTGCATATGCTTCCAGTTAACCGAGGAAGCATGAGCAGAACTACCCCACCCATGATCTGGAGTTGGCCGCGATAATTCATGCCCTAAAAATATGGAGGCACTATTTGTATGGTGTCCAGGTAGACATTTTCACTGATCACAAGAGGCTCTAGTACATCTTCACACAGAAGGAGTTGAACATGCGGCAGCGCCGCTGCTTAGAATTATTAAAAGATTATGATGTGAATATTTTATACCATCTAGGGAAAGCCAATATTGTAGCAAATGCTCATAGCCACAAATCCATGGGGAGTTTAAAACACCTGAAGCCAGAACAGCGGGAGCTGGTCTGAGAACTGCATCAGTTAGCCAATTTGGCTGTCCGTATAGTAGATTCAGGAGACAGCGGAGCAGTAATTCAGAATACGGCAGTATCATCATTGGTCATGGGAGTGAAAGAACGGAAGTACGAAGACTCTAACCTAGTTCAACTCAGAGATAAGGTTCAGCGAGGGGATGTAACAAATTTCAAGGCAACCGAAGATGGAGTTTTGAGATATAAGGGTCACCTCTGTGTTCCGAACGTGGCAGGACTTTGCCAGCAAATTATGGGCGAGGTGAATTATTCCTATTACTCTCTTCATCTGGGTTCAACAGAGATGTATTATGATATAAAAGAGAATTACTGGTGGACGGGAATGAAAAGGGAGATAGCAAAATTTGTAGCTCAATGTCCTAATTGCCAACAGGTGAAAGTCGAACATCAAAAACCCAATAGACTAACAAAGGAAATAGTAGTGCCTATGTGGAAATGGGAGGCAATTAATATGGACTTTTTCACAGGGTTACCTCGTACCAGGCGTAAATTTGATTCTATCTGGTTAATTGTCAATAGGTTGAAGAAATCATCTCATTTTCTGCCAGTAAGGGCTACCTTCTCAAATAAAGACTATGCTGAACTGTATATCAGAGAGATAGCTCGATTGCATGGTGTTCCGGTATCAATTATTTTTGATAGTTGGGCACAATTTACAGATAAATCTTGGCAATCCTTCCATAATGGTCTAGGGACACAGATTAACCTGAGTATAGCCTTCTATCCTCAAACAGACGGGCAGGCAAAACATACAATTCAAATGCTTGAGGATATGTTAAGCCATGTGTGCTTGATTTTGGGGGCATCTGGGATGAACACTTACCACTTATTGAGTTTTACTACAATAACCGTTATCACTCGGCAATCCAGATGGCACCTTATGAATCCTTATATGGGCGGAAGTGCAGATCTCCAGTTGGTTGGTTCAAAGTTGGAGAATCAGAGTTAATTGGACCAAACATGATCTATCAGTTACAGGAGAAAATGAAGCTCATCATAGAACGCCTGTTGACAGCTCAAAGTGGCCAGAAATCTTACGCAGATGTACGGCACAGGAACTTGGCGTTCAATGTAAATGACTAGGTGTTTCTAAAAGTCTCGCCAATAAAGGGTGTAATGAGGTTTGTCAAAAGGTTAAGCTAAGCCCGAGGTTTATTGGGTTGTATCGATTACTCCAGAGAATAGGCCAGGTGGCATACAAGCTACATTTGCCTTCAGAATTGGAATCCGTTCATCCGGTCTTTCATGTGTCGATGCTACAAAAGTGCATAAGGGATCCGTCCCGAGTTGTGCTAGTTGAGGATGTCCAAGTCACTGAGGAATTAGCCTATGAAGAGGTTCGAGTAGCTATATTAGATCAACAGGTTTGTAGGTTGAGGACTAAGGATGTTGCCTCTGTCAATGTACTGTGGAGAAACAAGAATAGAGAAGAGATGACTTGGGAGGCTGAGGACGACATGAAATCCAGATACCTTCATTTTTTCTAGACTTACTCTAGATTATGCAATTAAGGTAAGTTATTGATTCAGTCACTATTCCGTGATTTGTTATACATATATTACTCAGTTGACTCCAACCTTATTGTGAAATATTTGTTATAGTGTTATAGGAAGCGCTTGTATTGGAGTTTTCTGCATTTCAGGGTTTTTAGATAGTTCATATTAGAGGGGAGACTCAGGAAAAAATTTTCCAGAATAATAGTCCTAAAAGAGATAAACCCATGTAAACTAGGTTGACATTCGAGGACAAATATTCCTAAGGGGGGGGGGGGGCGGATGTTACACCCCATAAAAGTTGATGATTAGTAAGCGTACACATGAATTTGAAATAGATAAAGAGAGTACGACGTGTGTAAAGAAGTCTCGAAAGTCGGGTCGAGTAAAGCTAGGTCGCAAGGGCCAGCACGACGGGCCTACACCTTGGCGCCCTGGGCAGTGCGGCACGCCAGCCCCTTGGCGCATTGAGGGGCGCGACGCGGGGGTGAGGGCAGTGTGATGGGCAGCGTGAGGCACCCCCCACCACTTCCCCAATAAGTATATAAGGTCCTCCTTTCAATTTCATTTCATTTTCTATAGTTCTCCTCGGCAAGATAAGGTAGCACATGAAGAATTCAATATATTTTTTCACGTTTACACTATGAAACACCACCTGAATTCAAATTAAATTCAGTAATTGAAGTTTAAGGCTACAGGGAGCATTGCTACGGAGTTATATTCATGAAATTTTCCCAGCAAATCGTAACACCGCTGAGCCAGAGTCATTGGAATTTCTACAAACTAATTTCTATACAATCACAGGCTTCAAGTAAGCATTTCTCCCTTCTATATTCTCGAGAAATTACGAGTTTTTGACCGTGTTCCATTAAGTTGAAATATAGTTAATATTTATATATAAAGTTATCGTTTTTATCGAATTTAGTACTAAAACTAGTCATATTCCCCCAATAATATGATTGAAGTAGAGAAGAACAGTTGAATACGAATTGAAACTCACCAGTTAATCAGTAATCAGCAAACGAGGTATGTTAAGGCAGTTTGCTTCGGCAAGTTAGTTGTTTTAGCATGATAACTCAGTTTGAATCCAAGTAAGAATACCAGAAGCATGTTTATTGTGATTAGTTGTTGATAGTAGCTGAAACCTGTATTCGATGTTAGTTTGGGATGGATTATGCCAGTATAGCTTTCATGACAGACCCCAGGGTTATTAGTTGTGTCGACGCGCGCTAGGGGCGAGATGCCGTCGCACTACAGAGCGGTATGCTGTCTGCGAGGGACGAAGATAGCATCTCAGATCCTCATACAATCCATTTCATGAGTGGGCTATTATATGTCGTGGTTGGCTCTACACACCCCCGTTGAGCCTGATGACCTGGGTGCAGATATTAGGAGTCCACTAGACTTAGACACAGCTATAGTTAGGGGCTGGGCGGGCTCAGTTGCATACCCAGGGGACCGGTAGGACGGCTACAGCTATTTGGTGACCTAATGCGACCTTGATAGGGGTATATAGACTGAAGTGTACTCACCAGGTCTTATAGGGGCCCCAGGTGGGTTATTCTGTGCTGGTTTTACCTTTCGGCTTATAGGGGCCAGGTAAGATTTTCGTTTTCTTTAGATATTAATAAATTAGATAGTAAGAAGTTCTATTACTCAGGTATGATCTCTATCTCTTCATTTCAGTTATTCTCAGTTCTATCTCTTTATCTCAGTCATTTAAAGTTATCGCCTTATATATTCAGTACATATTGTACTGACGCCCTTTTTAGGGCGCTGCATTACTTGCTTACATGTATGGATAGATGAGGAGAAGGTCCCTCTTAGCCTCCAGCCAGGATTAGCAGAAGATTCGGTTTCTTCCGAAGCTTATAGATAGAAGGTTTACCCTTTTTTTATTATACATTTTATGGGCAGGTCGGGGCCCTATCCCGACCATCATATTACTCCTAGAGGCTTGCAGATTGTTTCTATTTCCTTGTGGTTAGTTGTTATTGGCTGTGGGGGGCCCATATGTGTTTAAGTTTATGTGTTGGCCGTGTGGGGCCTTGTTTACCTGATAGATTAGCAGCCTTGTCGGCCATAGTTTAGCTTAGCACTGATTTTTCTTTACAATTATAATTAGACATCATGGTGGTCTTGTTGGCCTGCATAGAATTCCCTGTTGTTACCTATTTTGGTTAGTTATTTTCCTTTACAGGTGGCTGTAAGGCCTTGTCAGCTGGAGGTTGTATTTAAAGCCGAGATATAGCCCGTTGTTTTCTTGATTTGGGGAGTAAGCCTGCACTAGGAGTGCACAGGCCTTGTTAAGTTAGTCTAGATCCTAGAAGGGTACCAGGTGCGGATCATGCCTCCCAAGGTGGGGTGTGACACTTTGGGCAAGATAGGTTAGATAATATTTCTAAACTCCTATCTTGAAAAAGTTTAGGTTCTCCTACAAAATGTTTTGCTATACTATAAATTAAGGTAGCGATGGCGTCTTCTATGCATAGATTTCAAAAGTTTGTCCTATAGATTCAGTCTTAATAACTTGAGTGATGGTTGTAGCATTTGTTACACTATATCTATTATCTTCCGTGAGATAATTATCCCGCCAGTATTTTAATGTCCCTGTAAATCAAGATATAATTAGAGCGGAAGCTTGTTTATCCGTGCAGTTTTTCATTTTATAGGCCATAATGGCCATCCTCATTTCATGTAACTTGTTGTATATCTGATGTTTAGCAAGTCCATCAATATTCCATTCAGCAATTTCATTTCCAGAGTGTGAAGTATGAGATAAAAATTCATTTTCTTCATACTGCATATCCAGGAACGAGGGTTTATTATAATAATTCTTTTTGATGGAATATTTAGAGCTTAACTTATTAATGTCGTTATCAGACTTTTCGGATATTGTTCTTATGACCTTATCATTAATCTTTAATTTTAATTCATTCTTTAATTTTAATTCAACTTTTAGTTTTTCATTAATCTTTTCTATAAGATCATCTGTGATTTCAAACTTTTCTTGAAATTTGGGAAATTTATCTTTGAAAAATTCTGGTAATTTAAATATTGGATGGGTTTCTAATTTCTTATTATTATAGGAAGGGCTAGGTTTATCATTGAAAATTGATTTATTATCAGTCTTAAGGATCTTATTAGAGACTACATATAGTAATTGATTAGTATAATTATTTATTGAATTAATCTATTTATATTTTTATTATTAGGATCACCTTGGGTCTCTACTATATCAATTTTGAAAGGTGTGGCTGTAATAATTCTACCATCTATTGGTAAACTAATTTCCTCTGGTGGGGGGATTATATATTAAACCACCTTAGTTTTGACACGCCATTTATTAACGATCATGCTCAATGCTTCCTTTTAATCATCCAATTTTCCTGTGTACTCAAACCATTTAAAGAACTCTATATTGCATCTCATCCTTTTCATATCGACGCACCATTTTTTCCTAAAGGATAATCTTTCCTTTAATGAATATTTTTCTGCATACCATTGACTTTTTATGCTATTTTCTGGATAGAGTTTATCTAAATATTCAAAGTCTAGTTCGATCTCCTCATCAGATCTAATCATGCATAAAAAATCTCTCACTCCTAGCATCTCACTAGCAGTGGGACTTGTTCTTTTCGTAATTCTAGGTTCGTATTCAACCTTGGGAATTGTTTTAGAGAAATCTACTTCCTTTAATTTTTCTCTATGTCTTCAAGTGTTACCTCCTTTTCTTCTTGCGTTTTTGAAAATGAAGGTCTCCAAAAAGACATTCTTTTACTTGAAGAAGCATGACTAAAGGATTGGGATCTTAGAAATTTTAAATTTATAGATCCATCCGGAAATTGTATTACCTGCTCATGGTTGAATTTTCTTCTTCAATTTCTGGCTCTGTTATATTTTCTCTCATTCTGTTTATGTACTAATAGATCCAGGATCCACCTTGTCTTATGTTACACTGTTAGTAGCCTGGAAGTTCGGTATTACGCCAGAATCACTTCAGCGTCCTTTTTCAGTGTCTACACCCGTTGGTGACTCTATCGTAGCCAAGGGGGTCTACCGGGGATGCACAGTAAAGGTTGTTGGTCATCAGACTTTGGAAGATTTGATAGAACTAGAAATGATTGATTTTGAGGCAATTATGTGTAGGGATTGGCTGGCGCCATGCTATGCCAATGTTGAATGTTGGACAAAGATTGTCCGATTCCACTTTCCAGAGGAGGTTGTACAGGAGTGGAAATGTAGTGCAGCCACGCCAAAAGGTAGGTTTATTTCCTATCTTCGGGCGAGAAAATTAATAGAGAAAGGATGTATTTATCATATTGTCAAGGTTCAGGATGTCCAAGCAGAGTCTCCAACTCTTTAGACCATTCCAGTACTCAATGAATTCCCAGATGTATTCCCAGATGAACTTCTTGGTGTTCTCCCAGAATGGGAGATCGATTTTGCAATTGATTTATTACCAGGTACTCAGCCTATATCTATTCCTCCGTACTGAATGGCTCCTGTTGAGCTCAAAGAATTAAAGGAGCAGTTAAAAGATCTGCTAGATAAGGGATTTATCAGGCCAAGTACTTCACTGTGGGGCGCGCCAGTCCTATTTTTAAGAAAAAGGATGGCTCCCTCCCCATGTGTATAGACTACCGGCAGTTGAATAAAGTCACTATAAAGAATAAGTACCCGCTTCCCAAAATAGATGAATTGTTTGATAAGTTACATGGGGCAAAATATTTCTCCAAGATGGATTTAAAGTCTGGGTACCATCAGCTTCGGGTTCGTGAGAGGGATATTTCAGAAATCGCTTTCAGGACCAGGTGTGGCCACTTCAAATTTTTAGTCATTTCCTTCAGGTTGACGAATGCTCCAGCAGTGTTCAAGGATCTAATGAACAACATCTTTAGACCGTATCTGGACCTATTTGGGATAGTATTTATTGATGATATTCTGGTATATTCCCGCTCAGAGGCAGATCATCGGGATCACCTACGAACAGTGCTCCAAACTCTCAAGAATCTCCAGCTATATGAGAAGTTTTCTAAATGTGAATTTTGGCTGAATTCAGTGGCCTTTTTTGGCCACATTTGTTCAGATCTGGTATACAGATAGATTCGCAAAAGATCGAGGCTGTAAAAACATGTCCTACACCTACCACTCTGACCGAGGTAAGTAGTTTCCCAGGAATAACCGGGTATTACAGAAGGTTCGTGGACGGATTTTCTACCTTAGCAGTGCCTTTGACCAAGTTAACTCAAAAAGTAGCTAAATTTCACTAGAATGAAGCATGTGAGCAGAGTTTTGAGGAATTGAAAGACAGGTTGACATCAACACCAGTATTAGCCTTGCCAGAAGGATCAGAGGGTTATGTAGTATACTGCAATGCTTCAGGCATTGGGTTAGGATGTGTTTTGATGCAGCATGGTAAAGTAATTGCTTACGCTTCCAAGCAGCTAAGGAAGCATGAAAAGAACTACCCCACCCATGAGCTGGAATTATCCACGGTGATTCATGCCTTGAGAATATGGAGGCACTATTTGTATGGTGTTCTTGTAGATATTTTCACTAATCTTAAAAGCCTCCAGTACATCTTCACACGGAAAGAGTTGAACCTGCGGCAGCGTCGTTGGTTAGAGGTGTTGAAAGACTATGATGTGAATATTTTATATCATCCAAGGAGAGCCAATGTTGTAGCAGATGCCCTTAGCCGTAAATCCATGGGGAGTTTAGCACACCTGAAGCCAGAACAGCGGGAGCTGGCCCAAGAACTACATCAGTTAGCCAGTTTAGCGGTCCGTATAGTAGATTTAGGAGACAGTGGAGCAGTAATTCAGAATATAGCAGTATCATTAGTTGTGGAAGTTAAAGAACGACAATACGAAGACCCTAACCTGGTTCAACTCAAACATAAGGTTTAGCAAGGGGAAGTAATAGATTTCAAAGTAACTGAAGATGGAGATTTGAGATATAGGGATCGCCTTTATGTCCCAAATGTGGTAACTTCGCCAGCAAATCATGGGCGAGGTGCATTATTCCCATTACTCTCTTCATCTGGGTTCAACAAAGATGTATCATGATATAAAAGAAAATTATTGGTGACCGGGAATGATAAAAGAGAGAGCAAAATTTGTAGCTCAATGTCCTAATTGCCAGTAGGTGAAAGTTGAACATCAAAAACCCGGCGGACTGACTTAGGAGATAGCAGTGCCTATGTGGAAGTAGGAGTCAATTAATATGGATTTTGTGACAGGGTTACCTAGTACGAGGCGTAAATTTGACTCTATCTGGGTGATTTTTGACAGGTTGACAAAATCAACTCATTTTCTTCTAGTAAGGGCTACTTTTTCAGCTTAAGACTATGCTGAATTGTATATCAGAGAAATAGTCTGATTGCATGGTGTACCGTTATCGATTATTTTTGACAGAGGAGTGCAGTTTATAGCTAAATTTTGGCAATCCTTTTAGAGGGGCCTGGGGACGCATGTTAATTTTAGTATGGCCTTCCATCCTCAAATAGACGGGCAGGCAGACCGTACAATTCAAATGCTCGAGGATATGCTATGAGCGTGTGTGCTGGATTTTGAGGGAAGCTGGGATGAACACTTACCTTTTATTGAGTTTGCCTACAATAACAGTTACCATTCAGTGATTTAAATGGTGCCTTATGAGGCCTTATATAGGAGGAAATGCAGGTTCCTAGTTGGTTGGTTCAAGGTTGGAGAATCAGGGTTAATTGGGCCAGATATAATTCATCAGTCTGAAGAGAAAATAAAACTTATCCGAGAACGTCTGCTGACAGCTCAGAGCCGCCAGAAATCTTACGCTGATGTACAACGTAGGAACCTAGAGTTCAGTGTAGGTGACTGGGTATTTCTGAAAGTCTCACCGATGAAAGGCGTGATGAGGTTTGGTAAAAAGGGTAAACTTAGCCCAAGGTTTATTGGGCCATACCGAATCCTTCGGAGAATAGGCCACGTGGCATATGAGTTAGATCTACCTTCAGAATTGGAATCCATTCATCCAGTCTTTCATGTGATGATTCTACAAAAGTGCATAGGGGATCCGTCACGAGTTGCGTCAGTTGAGGATTTTCAAGTAATTGAGAAATTAGCCTATGAAGAGGTTCCGATAGCTATATTGGATCGACAGGTTCGTAGATTCAGAACCAAGGATGTCGCATTCGTCAAGATATTGTGGAGGAACAGGAATAAAGAGGAGATGACCTGTGAAGCTGAGAATGATATGAGATCCAGATATCCTCATTTATTCCAGGCTTAGTACAGATTATGCAGTTAAGGTAAGTTATTGATTCAGTTGTTGTTTCATGATTTATTTTATATATATTGCTTAGTTGATTCTAGCCTTATTGTGAAATAATTATTGTAGTGTTCTGTAAAGTGCCTGTATTAGACTTTTCTGCGTTTCAGGATTTTCGGATAGACCATATTATAAGGGAGACTCTACCAACATTTTTCTAGGATAAGTAGTTAAGAGAGTTAAGATTCCTATAAGCTGAAGTTAGTATTCGAGGACGAATGTTTCTAAGGAGGGAAGGATGTTACACCTTATAAGTTTCTAATGTTTAGACGTCTTATTCGTACGCTGGTTAAGAATTTTAGAGTACAATACGTACGAGAAAGGGCCCAGGGAAAGGTCGGATGAGCATAGATTTGGGACAGCACAGGAGAAGGCCGAACCAGCTGCCCAGATAGGCAACGTGGCACGGACCTTCCCTGGCGCATTGGGCTTCGTGGCATGACCCAAAATTGGTGCGACAGGGTCCATTCCACGGACCCCTGTCCACTGCCTCAAGTATATATAGGTCCATCCCTTTGATTTTAAGTTATTTACAAAAGTACATACGGGCAGAAGAGAGAAACCATGAAGAAAACAAGTAAATTTCCTCTGTTTACTCTACTAAACGCCGCCCGAATTCAAATTAACTTTGGGTATTAAAGTTTAAGCTCTAGGAAGCATTGCTACGGAGTTATTTTCATGAAATTCACCTAGCGAATCGTAACCCTGTCGAGCTAAAGTTGTTGGAATTGCTCCAAGCTAGTGTTAATACGATCACAGGCTTAAAGTAAGCATTTCTTCCTTTTGGACTTTCGAGATATTACGAGTTTTCGGCCTTGTTCCGTTAATTTGAAATATAGTTAATATTTATATACAGAGTTATCATTTTTATCCTAATTTAGTATTGAAATTAGTCATTTTCCCCTAGTAATACGATTGTAGTTGAGAAGTGCAATCGAATACGAACTGAAACTCGCCAGTTAATCAGCAATCGACGAACAAGGTATGTTAAGGCAGTTTCCTTCGGCAAGTTAGTTTCTTTGGCATGATAGCTCAGTTTGAATCCCAGTAAGAATACCAGAAGCATGTATATTATGATTAGTTGTTGTTATTAGCTAAAACCCATATTCCATGTTAGTTTGGGGTGGATTATGCCTGTATAGCCTTCATGACCGACCCTAGGGTTATTAGCTGTATCGACGCCCGCCAGGGGCGAGATGACGTCACTCTATGAAGCGGTATTCCATCCACAAGGGACGAAGATTGGGTCCTAGGTCCTCATATGCCGTGGTTGGCTCTATACACCCCCGTCGAGCCTGGTGCTCGGGATGCAGATATCAGGAGTTCACTAGACTCAAACACAACTACAGTCAGGGGCCGAGCGGGCTCAGTTGCAGCCTAGGGGGCCGATAGGACAACTATAGCTCTTAGTTGACCCAGTGTGACCTTGATAGGGGTATATAGATTGAAGTGTACTAACCAGGGCTTATGGGGGGCCCATATGGGTTATTCTGTGCTAGTTGTACCTTCCGTCTTCTGGAGGCCAGGTAAGGTTTTTATTTGCTTTAGTTATTATAAATTAGATAATAAGAAGTTCCATTACTCAGGTATGATCACTATCCCTTCATTTCAGTTATTCTCAGTTCTATCTCTTTATCTCAGTCATTAACAGTTATTGCCTTACATATTCAGTACATATTGTACTGACGCCCTTTCTAGGGCACTGCATTACTTGCATGCAGGTACAGATAGACGAGGAGAAGGTCCCTCATAGCTTCCATCTAGGATTAGCAGAAGAGTTAGCTCCTTTCTTCCAGAGCTTATAGGCAGAAGGTTTATTCTTTTTGATTATATAGTTTTGGGTAGGCTGGGGCATTTCCTGACCATCATATTACTCCTAGAGGCTTGCAGATTGTTTCTATTTCCTTGTGGTTAGTTGTTATTGGCCGTGTGGGTCCCATATGTGGTTTAGTTTGCGTGTTGGCCCTATGGGGCCTTGTTTAGCTGATACATTAGTGGCCTTGTTGGCCATAGTTTAGCTTAGCACTGGATTTATTTTACAGTCACAATTAGATATAATGGTGGTCTTGTCGGACCGCATAAGATTCTCTATTACTGCCATTTCTGGTTATTTGTTTTTCTTTACAGGTGGCTAAGGCCTTGTCGGTCGAAGGTTGTATTTGCAGTCGATATATAGCTCATTGTTTTCTTGATTCAGAAAGTAAGCCTGCACAAGGAGTGCATAGGCCTAGTTGAGTTAGCTCAGGTCCTAGTAGGGCATCAGATGCCCTTCATGCCTCCCAAGGTGGGGCGAGACAATTTCTCTTATATTTTCTTTGCTATTCATGTTTGTTGTCTTAACATTTAATGTTAGGGTATCCATAACATTTTAATCATTAATACGTATAGAAAAATTGAGATAACAGTTAAAATATACCGGGCCAATAGCTAGGTTACTTTGTAATACTGCTAATAATGAGTCATCAAAGTATAGTAGGCTATTGTCTCTTAATACAAGACATATAGGTACATCTAAGCCTAATCGATACAACGGTTTAACCGCGACTTGTACAAGTCCAATGTGAAGAAACTTATAGTTTTTCCTATATTTGTTGATGTCTTCAACTGCTAATAATTTAATAGTCTCAATACACTTGTTAATAGCGACCGTAGATTCAAAAGTTTTAATATTATAAATTTTAATAAAATTAAAGTGTCCAGTCTTATATACCTTTTCAAAATGTTCCTTTGGGATATTTCAATTTTGTAAATCGCTCTCTGTCTTAGCTATATTAGTATTTGTAGCAGAAATATTAATACTATTTATTATGTTCTGATTTTTAGAGGTATCCATTGAAATTGTGCAGAGAGTTTTAACTGAATAATTAATATATCATCTAATTGTCTTCTTTGTATAGACAAATTATGACTAACATAACATAATTCATTATATGACCTGATTAGAATGTCAAGAATTAATTTTCTAGTTATCTTTCTAGAATAATTATCTAGAGCTTTTGAAGGTATTAGTTTTTTATAATAGTGTAAGTTCTTCAATATTTTTGTTCTTTTCTCTTTATTGTTACTCTGGTATTTCAAACATACCCATTTTCTCCTATTGTAGTATTTTATTTGTTCTGAAAATGGATGTGTAAGCATAAATATTAATATAATACAAAGTAATCAAGGGAATGGTAGTACTATCCTGGGGCCAATATCTACTTTAGATGTTACTCCTTAATAGTTATTTTTTTGTGAAGTATCTATTGGAACACCATCCGGGTCCGGCGACGGGAACACCATCCGATTTCGGCTCTAATATCTAAAATTTAGAGCTAATGCAACGGAAAATAAAGGCTTGCCAATGTCTAGACCGTGATTAAACAGTTACCCAACTTAAGGAATAAAACTAAGAAAATAGAGTAAGACTATCAACAAAACTAAACAAAGAGATAACCGCTCAAGAGTAACATAATTTCGACAGAATAGTAGCTTTTGACGAGCCTGATCTTAAAAGAAAATATTTAACAGAATTAAAAATATAGTTGCCTTCCTAGATAGATTCTTTCCCCGGGAGCTTAGGAAGGCCAAGGTTGCAAAATTTATGAATTTAAAATAGGGCAACAGGATGGTGGAAGAGTATGCACTGGAGTTCACACGGTTATCAAAATATGCATCGGAGATGGCATTCGAGACAAGGGCTCGCATGCTGAAGTTTTTCAATGGAGTATCGAACTTGTTCCTTAAGGAGTGCAAGACTGTAATGCTCATTAAGGATATTGAGCTCTCCAGCCTCATCGTTCATGCTTAGTAGATTGAGGCAAAAAAGCTGCAAGACTTGGAGCAAGAGAATAAGAGGGAAAGGACTGGCCAATCAGATTATGGCCACTAGAGGTCTGGCAGTAGTAGCCACCCACAGCAACAGCAAAAATAGATGGATCCAACACCCACTTCAGCTAGCGCCCCTACTTTTCGATCCCGCAAGGATCGGAGGGGTGGAGCATCTGGCTCACAGGCCCAGAGTCACAGCGCCAGCAATCGCTACCCAGCTTTCCCTAAGTGTGACATGAACCATCCAGGGGAATGTCTTCAGCGCCGAGAGGGTTTCTTTGGGAGTGGATAGCTTGGTCACGGCTCAGAGAATGCCCATTAACAAGACGGGGGAGATCACGATCCACCACTTCAGCAGCTCCAGTAGGCCGACCAATTCAGTAGGCCAATACTTTAGGTACAGATGGCGGCCAGTGCCAAAACCGTTTTTATGCTTTGTCCTCTCGTCAGGATCAGGAAAGCTCACTTGATGTGGTCACGGATATGTTACGTCTTTTCCATCTAGATATGTATACCCTACTAAATCTAGGAGCCACACTATCGTTTGTGACTCCCTATGTATCTTTCCAGTTTGATATCAGTCTGGAAATCCTCTTAGAACCTTTCTCAGTCTTTACCCCAATTGGTGAGTCAGTTAGAGCCAGCCGGGTGTATAAAAACTGCCCAGTCTCAATCTTGAATAAGGTCATTCCAGTTGATCTTATAGAGTTAGACATGGTTTATTTTGACCTCATTCTTGTCATAGATTGGCTACATTCCTGTTATGTCTCAGTTGACTGCAGAACTAGAGTCGTCAGATTTCAGTTCCCTAATAAGCCACCTTTAGAGTGGACGGGCAATAGTTCAGTGCCTAAGGGTCGATTTATTTCCTACATTAAGGCCAGATAAAGGGTGTATTTATCATCTAGTTTGGGTAAAAGATTCCAGCTTTGAGATCCCAACTATCCAATCAGTTCCAGTTGTCAGCGAGTTCCGTAATGTGTTTCCCGAAGAACTTCCCGGAGTCCCTCCTGAGCAGGAAATAGACTTCGGCATAGACCTTCTTCCGGACACTTAGTCCATCTCCATCCCTCCTTACAGAATGACTCCAGTTGAGCTTAAGGAGTTGAGAAGTAGCTAAAAGACCTCCTTTATAAAGGTTTCATTAGGCCTAGCATCTCTCCATGGGGTGTGATCTTGGGCATAATTTCGCGCCCAAGTGCTATTTTATAACTTAATTTAGTCATGTTGGTCGGATTATACACTTACATTCTTATGTGATGTTATGTAAATTTGGGTATGCACTAACCAACATGATTAGTCCTTTTTTTGTAGGTGTAAAATGCATATGAGGGACTAAATAATGATGGGTGAAGTGAAGGAATGGAGTTGGAAGTTAATTGCAAAAGATGGCATGGAAACATGCCATGGCAAGGCTGGCCGCGCCTGGCAGCATGCCACGGTGTGCATGTGCCGCGCCCAGCGCCGTGCCATGCCAAGGCCATGAGCGCAAAATGCTGCCTTCCAAGGCGCCTGCGTGCCAGCGTCCGTGCCACGCTAGGCACTGCTTCGCGTAGGACAAGCGCCGTGTCACGCCAGCTGTCGTACCATGCCTCGGCCAAGCAACATTTAAGTGCAAATTCCAATGGGCCTCTGCGTTACCTTCGTGGCACGGAGGTAAATTGGTGCGTTCACCTCCGTGCCACGGAGCCATTTCATGACCGGCCAAAAATTGCAAATTTCCTATTTACTATAAATTAAATCCTTAGCTCCTAAAATCATTTGTCACAAAATATTGTGTGGAAACCGTAGAGGAGCGAAGGTAAAGTGAAGAACTCACCTAGGGTTCACTAATTTTACATTCTCTTTTACCTATTCTTGTAAGTACTCTACTTTAACGATGTTTTATGTTATTGTATGAACATGAGTGGCTAAAACCCTTCCTCTAGGGTTGAGGCCACGGGATATGATTGTAAAGCATGAATTTGTTTTGGTTTGTGTTGTTAATTGTTCTTTTTTCTTACATTCTTTATTATGGTGGTTTTTATGCTTGATCACCATGAAAACATACATGTTAAGCTAGGTAAAAGCTTGAGAGAGTAACCCTAGGCTAGAACAAGAGAATGTAGGGAGCAAGTTCTTATCTTACGATAGGATTCGCGGTTAGGATAGAAATTATACCTAATTCGCCTTGCTTGGTTGATAAAACGGGATGATAGCAAGACACCGGCTTAGAATTTTCACTCCACCACTCATAGAAGTAGTTGTGAAGCTAAGTTAGGTTAAGTTATTAGAGGTACGAAAATCCCTAATCAAGAGCACAAACCCCGTAAACCACATCCATGTAGTTGAATTGCCCACGAACTAGAACGTCACATCCTCGCTCAACGATGTAGTTGTGAAGCTAGTTTGTTGTGTTTAGAGGCTCGAGAGACCATGAACATCGTATTTTCCAACTATGTGAGACAACAATTGAATATTTCATACGTGAACCATTACAGAGTGTAGCATTGCATGATTATCCAACTTTAGCTCTAGTTGCTTCTTATATTGTTTCCAGATTGTTTTGTGACCACCCCAAAACATAATTATAATTTACCGAAAACTTCTATAATCAACACTTGTGAGGGTTAATCTTACACTTGAACTTGATAATTTGCTGAATTGGTCCAGTCCCTGTGGGTTCGGCATCCGGCTCTTAAAAAGGGCCACTGTATTACTTGTACAACCGTGTACGCTTACGTGTGCGCTGGGCGCAAAAAGTTTTATGCGCTATTGTCGGGGACTTGCCGAAGTTTAGTAAATTTTTCTGTTTTTGCGTGAATTTTAATTTCCTTAAGTGTTGAGAAACTTTGTCTTAGTCTGATATATTGCAGGTGAAAGGTTTTCCTTGCAGAGCTGGCAAGGAATAGAGAGCTAGTAGAACCGTTGCTTGAACCTGAACGTCAACTTCATTTTACTCAAGAGGGAAGCTCTAGAGTAGAATCTAAAGAGACTTCAAGAGAGGTTACAGCAACACCCACCAGTAGGGCAAGTAAAGTTGTTACCTAAAATCATGGCAGCCAGACCAGTTCAGGAAGTGGTGATCCCACTAGCGACAAATCTGACCTCTAGTATCCGCAAACCGGAACCTGGAGGGAACTTTGAATTGAAATAGAATATGGTGCAGCTGTTACATTATAGTGACCAGTTCACTGGGATGACTCATGAAGACCCACAACAGCACTTACAGAACTTCCTTGAGATTAGTGACACGTTCGTCCCCACCGGAGTGTCCACTGATTATGTCCGACTTACGCTCTTCCCATTCTCATTGTTGGGAGAGGCAAAGAGGTGGTTGAAATCTGAGCCACCGAATTCCATAACTTCTTGGGATGATTTGGCAAAGAAGTTCCTCATCAGATTCTTCCCTTCAGGCAAGACTGCCAAACTCAGGAGTGAAATATTAAGCTTCAAGTAGAGGCCAGAGGAGAACTTGTATTTGGCTTGGGAGAGATTCAAGTCATTATTGAGAGACTTCCCCCATCATCAGCAGTCCAATGAAGTGCTATCCCATACTTTTGTGGAAAGTCTAGACCCACATACAAAAATTTTAGTAGACTTTGCATCGGGTGGGCAAACATTAGAGAGGACTTATGATGAGTTGTACACTTTGTTGAACAGGATTGCTCAGGGAAATCCAGAGTGGCACAGCGAGTCATCGAGAGGGGCAGGAAAGAGAACAATAGGGCTGATAGAGGTGGATGGTGTAAATGCCTTGGCTTCTCAACTAGCATCATTTCAGCATCAGTAAACTGAGTATGAACTAACAGCAGGGACAGGTAAATGCAGTTCAGCAAGCTCCTAGTTGGTGTGGAATCTACAGCAATAATGGGCACAATGCAGAATCCTGCGAGGCCATGTCACACCCCTCCTCAGGAGGCATGACTGGTACCTTGTGCCCTACTAGGACCTGGACTGTTGGACTATGAGCCTAAGCACTTTTCCAAGATGGCTCTACTTCTGGATTTATGAAAACAACGGGCTATATAACGATTGTAAATATAACCTCCGACCGACAAGGCCTATAGCCACCTATAGGAATATAACAGCTACCCAGAACAACTGAACATAAGGGCCATATGCGGGCCGACAAGGCCACCATTCTGACTAGTTATCACCGAAAAGTAGAATCGAGCGCTAAACTGATCTGTGATCGACAAGGTCACCAACTGATAACTAAACAAGGCCCCACACGGACATCATATGCAAACTAAAAACATACACACGGTCCCACACGATCGGTACAATTAACCATAGGGAATATACAATCTGCAAGCTTCTAAGAATAATAAGATGGTTGGGACAGGGCCCCAACCTACCCATACTGTACAAACAAAAAGGGAAGTAAACCTTTAGCTTTCAAGCTCTGGATGATAGAAGCTAAAGACTCCGTACGCTAGCTGGAACTACGAGGGATGTGCTCTTCGTCTATGAGTACCTACAGGCAAGTAATGCAGCGCCCCAAAACGGGCATCATTACCACTAGTACTGAGTATACAAAGCAATAACTGAAAGTAACTGAAAGTAAATAATAATACTGATAGATACTGAAGTAATAGGAGATAGGCTGAGACTGATTGAAATGAGCGTAACTTTACTGAAGAGAGTAAGAGTCATATCTGATAACATGGCGGTCTACTTTCTATCTATTATTAACTAATACAACATAGCATACAAGAACCTTACCATCCCCCATAAGTCGTAAGGTACCAACCAACACACAATCTATATACCCTTACCCAGGTCATACCATCCACCTAGTAACTATGAGCATCCTGCCGGCCCCCTGGGTATGCAACTTGGGCTCAATGGGCCAATGACTATAGTTGTATCTGAGTCCGAAGGACTCCTGAAATCATAAATATGAAATCTGTAATCTGAAATCTGAAATTTGTACCCCGAGCACAAGCGCTCGATGGGGGTGTGGTATAGTGATGATCAGCCAGCTATGGGGAATCTGCATCCCATCTTCGTCCACTGGCGGACGGCATGCCACTCCGTAGAGGGACGTATCCTAATCCTCTGGCGGGCAAGTCGACACAACTATTAACCCTGGGGTGGTCAAGGAAGCTCTAAGGGTGCCAACACAGAACAATCATGTCTCCACACATAGCAATAGGCACATGTAATATATATATTGGATCTGATAATAATATTTATGTTCTGGTATTTTGGTCTGAATCTCATATTGAAATGTACTGAATCTAATACTGAAATATATTGAATCTGTAATAATATTTGTGGAATATTCTGCTGGGACTTTATTGTTTTACTAAATTTCATGTTGAACACTATATTATATTTCTAACATGCTTACTAAATTTCATAATGAACATAATATACGACTTTTGAAACACTCTACTGAAATTCGTACTACTTTTCTATACTAGAACTACTAGCTTGCCGAAAGAAACTGGCTTTACATACCTCAACTGCCGACTTTCTGATTAACTGGCGTAGCTCGGCTAGTATTTAGTTATTTCTCCCAATTGTATTTCATATTCACGAAAGAATAGAATTAATTCTACTATTATTTTGGAAAGAAACCATATTATGGCTATACTTACTGCCTATTCTTCGACTTATCAAAGAATGGCCGAAAACTCGCTATTTTTTGGGGGTCTAGAAGGGAGAAATACTCACTTTAATGCTGGGAGTATATTAACACTAGTTTGGAGCAATTCCACTTACCTTAGCTCGGTGTGACAACGATTCACTGGCCGAATTTCACGAAACTAACTCCACAGGAATGCTCCCAACAGCTTTATACTTCGCTTACCCGAAGTTAATTCAAGTTTGGACTGCGTTTGACGGTGTAAACGGAAGGAAATTTAATCAAACCCTTCATTCCCCTCTGTTTCTATTCATTTACTGGAAATTATATAAAGGGAAAATGATTTAAAATGAAGTGGGTTCCTTATATACTTGGGGCCTTTAAGTCACATTTGTCGAATGCGATTTATAAGTCGCATTTGTCGAATGTGATTTATAAGTCGCATTTGCCTTGCGACGCTCTGAGTTGGCGCTTGTTCGGTCTCTCCCAGGGCCCTTTTCTTGCACGTATGGTATTCTAAAACTCTTAACCAACATGCGAATTGGCCAACTAAGTGTCAAGAACTTACGGGGTGTAATATCCTTCCCCCCTTAAGAACATTCGTCCTCAAATGTTAACTTCCGTTTACAGAAATTTTAACTTGCTCTACCTTTTTCTGGAAAAATTTCGGCAGAGTTTCCCCTGTAATATGGACTATCTCAAAAATCCTAAAACACAGAAAAGTCCAACATAGGTACACCATATAATACTATAGCATCCATTACATAATAAACTGAAGTCAACATCTCACTCATACACATAAATATAAAGCAACTCATAAAACAACAATTTCAACATACCTCTGACTAACTAAGTCTGAAATAATTAAGGGTATCTGGCTTTCATATCTTCTTCTACTTCCCAATCATTTCCTCTCGGTTCCTGTTACACCATAATACTTTGACAGAAGCAACATCTTTAGTTTTTAATCTGCGGATCTGCCGGTCTAGTACGGCTACTAGAACTTCTTCATAGGCCAACTCCTCTGTAACCTAAACATCTTGGACTGGGACAATTCTAGAGGGATCTCCTATGCACTTTCTCAGCATTGATACATGGAAAACCGGGTGGATAGATTCTAACCTAGAGGTATGTCTAACTAATATGCCACTTGGCCTATTCTTTGTCGAATCTGATAAGGCCCAACAAACCTCGGGCTGAGCTTGCCTTTCTTGCAAAATCTCATTACACCCTTCATCGGCGAAACTTTTAGAAACACCCAATCACCCACATTAAATTTTAAGTTTCTGCGCCACACGTCAGCATAAGATCTCTGGCGGCTTTGAGCAGTCAGTAAACGTTCCCTGATAAGCTTCACTTTTTCCTCTGACTGATGAATGATATTCGGCCCAATCAATGATGATTCTCCTACCTCAAACCAACCAACTGGAGATCTGCACTTTTGCCCATATAATGCCTCATAAGGCGCCATCTGAATAGCTGAATGGTAACTATTATTATAGGCAAACTCAATGAGTGGTAAATGTTCATCCCAGCTGCCTTCGAAATCCAACACACATGCTCACAACATATCTTGAGTGTTTGAATGGTGCGTTCTGCCTACCCATCTGCCTGAGGATGAAAAGTTGTGCTCAGGTTAACCTGCGTCCCCAAGCCTCTATGAAATGATTGCCAGAATTTAGCTGTAACTGCGCCCCTCTGTTGGAGATAATGGACACTGAAACACCATGCAACCTGACTATTTCTCTTATATAGAGCTCAGCATAATCCTAGGCGGAAAAGGTAGCCTTTACTGGCAGAAAATTAGTTGATTTTGTCATTCTGTCAACAATCACCTAGATCGAATCATATCTACGCTTGGTGAGGGTAAATCCTGCTACAAAATCCATATTTACTGCTTCCCATTTCCATAGAGGCACAGCTATATCCTGAGTCAATCCACCCGGTTTCTGATGTTCAGCTTTTACCAACTGGCAGTTGGGACACTGAGCTATGAATTCTGCTATACCCTTCTTCATTCCTGGCCACTAGTAGATTTCTTTTATATCGTGGTACATTTTCGTCGAACCTGGGTGGAGAGAATAACGGGCATAATGTACCTCGCCCATAATTTGCTGGCAAAGCCCTGCAACGTCTGGAACACAAAGGCGATCTTTATATCGCAATACCCCATCCTCGGTTGTTTGAAAATCTGTCACCTCTCCTTGCTTAACTCTGTTTCTAAGCTGAACCAGGCTAGGATCTTCACACTGCCATTCCTTTACTTCCACGACTAAAGACGACACTATAGTGTTTTGGATTAGCGCTCTATTGTCCTCTATTTCTTCTACATGAACGGCTAAATTGGCTAACTGATGCAATTCCCAGGCTAATTCCCGCTGCTCAAGCTTTATGTGTGCTAGACTTCCAGATTTATGGCTACGGGCATCTACCACCACATTAGCTCTTTCTCACGCCCTGCCTTGGGAGGCATGACTGGCACCTGATGCCCTACTAGGATCTGAACTACTGAGTTGACTAAGCCCAAGCACCTCTGGTGCAGGGCTGACTCTAACTCTGGAATCAAGGAAACGACGAGCTATATAGCGGCTGTAAATACAGCCCCCGGCCGACAAGGCCTATAGCCACCTATGAAAGACAAACAACTAACTAGAACAATCAACTATAAGGAGTCCTATGCGGGCCAACAAGGCCACCATGATGTCTAATTATAACTGCAAAATGAAATCTGTTGCTACACTGATCAGTGACCGACAAGGTCACCAACTAACAACTGAACAAGGCCCCACACAGCCATCACATACAATCTGAAACACATATATGGCCCCACACGGCTGATACATCTAACTATTAATATAATACAATTTGCAAGCCTCTAAGAATAATAAGATGGTTGGGATAGGGCCTCGGCCTGCCAATACTGCACAATCAAATGGAGAGTAAACCTCTGTCTTCCATGCTCCGGATGAAAGGAGCTGAAGGCTCTATACCGCTGACTAGAACTACGAGGGATCTGCTCCTCGTCTATGTACACCTGCAGGCATGTGATGCAGCACCCCAAAATGGACGTCAGTACCACTGTTACTGAGTATGTAAAGCAATAACTGAAAATAACTGAAAGTAAGTAATAAAGCTGACAGTAACTTAAGTAATAGGAAATAGACTAAAACTGACTGAGATAGAGGAATCAGCGCTGACATAGCTATACTGAGAAGAGTAAGAGTCATACCTGAGAACGTGGCATCCTACTGTCTATCTATAAATAACTAAAACAACATAACATAAACCTTACCTAGCCCCCATAAGCCGGAAGGTGAAATCATCACAATCTATTTACCCCTACCCAGGTCATACCACATCACCTAGTAGCTATAAGCATCCTGTCGGTCCCCTGGGTATGCAGCTTGGGCCCACTGGCCCCTGACTATAGTTGTACCTGAGTCCGGAGGACTCCTGAAATCAACACTCCGGGTGCAAGCACTCGACGTGGGTGTATAAAGGCCAACCACGGCAAAATATGGGGAACTGGCATCCCATCTTCATCCCTAGCGGACGGCATGCCACTCCGTAGAGCAACATATCCTTGTCCTCTGGCGGACGAGTCGATACAACCATTAACCCTGGGGCGGTCACGGAAGCTATACGGGTAATCCAGCCCAAAACAATATAATCAAGTCTCAACTTATAACAGTAACTACATATAATACACATAGAATAAGATAATAATATAATCTCTAACATGTCGTACCGAGTCTCATACTGAACATGATATAATACTTCTGACGTGCTTTACTAAGTTTTATACTGAGCATGATATACTGTTTTTGAAATATCTTACTGGGATTCATACTGTTTTACTATACTTGAGAAACTAACTTGCTAAAAGTAACTGGCTTTGCATACCTTGACTGCCGGTTTACCGATTATCTGGCGAGGTTCGGCTAGTATTCAACTGTTCTTTCCAACTGTAATCACACTAACGAAAGAATAGAACTAACTTCATTACTATGCTGGAAGGAAACAATATTTTATATGTATATATACTGACTATTCTTCAGCTTATCGAAGGACGATCAAAAACTCATAATTTCTTGGGGATCTAGAAGGGAGAAATACTTACTTTAAGCCTTGGATTGTATTAACACTAGTTTGTAGCAATTCCAATCACTTTGGCTCAGCGGGACGACGATTCGCCGGGCGAATTCCACGAAACTAACTCTGTAGAAATGCTCCCTGCAGCCTTATACTTTGATATCCGAAGTTAATTTGAATTTGGACGGTGTTTGGCAGCATAATTGGAAGAAAATTATGTATTCTCTTCGTCCCTATCTCTACTGATCACGTGGTGTATATGGAGAATGATATTAATCTAATGGTGAGGCGTATATATATACTTGCAGAAAAATACATGGCAACGTGGCACGCTGGCCAACGCACCATTTTGGCTCCGTCCCACATTGGCTAACACAGAGGTCCCAGCTCCGTGCCACTTTGCCCCTTTGGGCAGCGTGGTTCGGCCTCCTCTTGCGAAATTCCAACTTGGCACTTGTTCGGCCTTTCCCCGGGCCCTTTTCTCGCACGTATGGCATTCTAAAACTCTCAACCAACATGCGAATAGGTCGACTAAATGCTATAAACTTACAGGGTGTAACATCCTCCCCCCATAAGAACATTCATCCTCGAATGTTACCTTCTGCTTGTAAGAAGCTTAACTTGCCACTATTTATTCTGGAGAAATTTCGGCAGATTCTCCCCTATAATATGGACTACCTGAAAATCTTGAAATGCAGAAAAGTCCAATATAGGTACTCCACACAATACTATAGCATTCATCTTCACAATAAACTGGAGTCAACTACTCCACATATACATGAATATAAAGCAACTCATGAAACAACAATAACAACATACCTCTAGCTGCATAATCTGACTAGGTCTGAAACAAGTGAGCTTATTTTATTTTCATATCCTCTTCTACTTCCCAAGTCATCTCCTCTCAGTTCCTATTACGCCACAATACCTTGACAGAAGCAACATCTTTAGTTCTTAACCTACGGATCTGCCGGTCTAGTATGGCTACTCGAACTTCCTCATAAGCTAACTCTTCTGTGACCTGAACATCTTGGACTAGGAAAATTCGAGAGGGGTCTCCTATGCACTTCCTTAGCATTGATACATGAAAAACTGGGTGAACAGATTCTAATTCTGGAGGTAGGTCCGATTCATATGCCACCTGGGCTATCCTTCGGTGAATTTGATAAGGCCCAAAAAACCTCGGGTTGAGCTTGCCTTTCTTGCCAAATCTCATCACACCCTTCATGGGAGAAACCTTCAGGAACACCCAGTCACCAACATTAAATTCCATGTTTCTGCGCCGCACGTAAGTATAAGATTTCTGGCAGCTCTGGGCAGTCAGCAGACGTTCTCTAATAAGCTTTACTTTCTCTTCTGACTGATGAATAATATATGGCCCAATCAGTACTGATTCTCCTACCTTGAACCAACCAGCTAGCGATCTGCAATTCCGCCCATACAATGCTTCATAAGGCACCATCTGAATTACTGAATGGTAATTGTTATTATAGGAAAATTCAATAAGCGATATATGTTCATCCCAGCTACCTCCAAAATCTAAAACACATGCTCGTAATATATCCTCAAGCATCTGGATGGTACGTTCTGCCTGCCCGTCTATCTGAGGATGGAAGGCTGTGCTCAGGTTAACCTCTGTCCCCAAGCCTCTCTAAAATGATTGCCAAAACTTGGCTGTGAACTGTGTCCCTCTATCGGAGATAATTGACAACAGAACACCATGCAACCTGATATTTCTTTAATATACATCTCCGCATAATCTTCGGCTGAAAAGGTAGCCCTTACTGGCAGAAAGTGAGCTAATTTTGTCAACCTCTCGATAATTACCCAGATCGAATCATATTTACGCCTGGTGCGAGGTAATCCTGCTATGAAATCCATATTAATTGCTTCCCATTTCCATAGAGGCACAACTATATCCTGTGTCAGTCCTGGTTTCTAATGTTCAGCTTTAACCTGTTGGTAATTGGGACACTGAGCTACAAATACTGCTATCCCCTTTTTCATTCCTGGCCACCAGTAGGTCTCTTTTATATCATAGTACATCTTTGTCGAACCTAGATGGAGAGAGTAACGGGCAGAGTGTACGTCGCCCATATTTTGCTGGCAAAGCCCTACAACATTTGGAACACAAAGGCGATCCCTATATCTCAAAACTCTATCCTCGGTTACCTGAAAATCTATCACTTCCCCTCACTGGACTCTATTCCTGAGCTGAACCAGGCTAGGATCTTCATACTGTCATTCCTTCACTTCCAAAACCAATGATGACACTGCGGTGTTCTAGATTACTGCTCCATTGTCTCCTGATTCTATTATACGAACAGCCAAACTGGCCAACTGATGTAGTTCTCGAGCCAATTCTTGCCGCTCGGGCTGTAAACATGCCAGGCTTCCCATGGATTTACGGCTAAGGGCATCTGCGACAACATTGGCCCTTCCTGGATGATATAAAATATTCACATCGTAATTCTTTAACAGCTCCAACCAGCGACGCTTCCGCAAATTCAACTCTTTCTAGGTGAAAATATACTGCAGGCTCTTGTGATTAGTAAAAATATCCACGTGGACGCCATACAAGTGGTGTCTCCATATTTTCAAGGCATGAATCACTGCGGCTAACTCCAAGTCATGGGTAGGGTAGTTCTTCTCATGCTTCCTCAGCTGCCTGGAAGCATAGGCAATCACCTCACCATGCTGCATCAACACATATCCTAACCCAACACCTGAAGCGTCGCAATAAATTGCATAAGACTCTGTTCCTTCTGGAAATGCTAGCACTGGTGCTGATGTCAATCTGTCATTCAGTTCCTGAAAGCTCTACTGGCACACCTCAGTCTAGTGAAATTTTGCTGCCTTCTGCATCAGTTCAGTTAAGGGTGCTGCTAAAGTGGAAAATCCTTCCACGAACCTTCTGTAATACCCAACTAACCCCAGGAAGCTACGTACCTCGGTCGGAGTGGTAGGTCTAGGCCATGTTTTCACTGCTTCTATCTTCTATGTATCTACCTGTATACCAGTGTCCGACATGATATGGCCCAAGATGGCTACTAAATTCAGCCAAAATTCACATTTAGAAAACTTGGCATATAACTGGCGGTCTTTGAGAAGCTGGAGCACTGTCCGTAGATGATCCTGCTGGTCTGCCTCTAAGCAAAAATATACCAGAATATCATTGATAAATACTATCACGAACAAGTCCAGGTATGGCCTGAAGATACTGTTCATCAGGTCTATAAACACTGCTGGGGCATTTGTCAGTCTGAAGGACATGACTGGGACTTCAAAGTGGCTGTATCGGGTCCTGAAGGCAGACTTTGGAATATCCCTTTCACGAACCCGAACCTGATGATGTCCAGATCTTAAGTCAATCTTGGAAAAATACCTTGCTCCCTGTAGCTGGTCAAATAAATCATCTATTCTGGGAAGCGGGTACTTATTCTTAACAGTAACTTTATTCAGTTGCCGATAGTCTATACACATACAGAGGGAGCCATCCTTCTTTCTCATGAACAGAAATGGCGCACCCCATGGTGAGGTACTCGGCCTGATAAAGCCCTTATCTAGCAAATCCTTCAATTGTTCCTTAACTCTCTGAGTTTAGCAGAAGCCATCCGATAAGGGGGGATAGATATGGGCTGAGTGCCTGGTAATAGATCAATTGCAAAATCAACTTCCCTTTTTTGGGGAATACCAGGAAGCTCATTTGGAAATACATCGGGGATTCATTAACCACTGGAACAGACTGAAGGGTCAGAGGCTCTTCCCGAACATCCTCAATTTTGGCAATGTGGTAAATGCACCCCTTTGCTATCAATTTCCTCGCCGGAAGATAGGAAATAAACCTACCTTTCGGTGTAACTGTACTACCTTTCCTCTCCCATACTGCCTTGTCACACCCTGCCTTGAGGGGGGGTACGACTGGCACCTGGTGCCCTACTAAGATCTGACCTGCTAGACTGTTAAGCCTGGGCGGGTCTGGCGCCTGGCTGGCTCTAACTCAGGTTTTTGGGAACAAAGGGCTATATAACGGCTGTAAATATAGCCCCCGGCCCATTGGCCTATCGCCTGATGTACCTGTCTTGGCAGCTAACCAGAAATATAGTAACTCAGGGAAGCCTATACGGGCCGACAAGGCCACCATGCTGTCTAGTTATCTGCTGCTTAATCAAAAAGCACAAAAAGAAGCTACGTGACCGGCGAGGTCACCACTACTGACAACTATGGCCTCACACGACCATCACAGAAGTAAGAAAGAGTAAAGACAACTATACAACTGCACGGCCCCACACGACCGGCTCATCTGACCACAGGGATCTCATACAGAATGCAAGCCTCTAGGAATAGTAATAGAACTGATCGGGATAGGGTCCCGACCTACCCATGCTATATACAACAAAAGGAACTGAACTACACCTCAGAAATTCAGCCTCCGGATGACTGGAGCTGAATACTCAACCGCTGACAGGGAGTTACGTAGAATCACCTGCTCGTCTAGGAGTACCTGCAGGCAAGTATTGCAGCGCCCCACTGGGCATCAGTACCACTGGTACTGAGTATGTAAAGCAACTGAAATAATATAACTGAAAATAACATCTGAAAGCAATAATATGACTGATGAAGCTGAAGTAGGAGGAATAACTTAACTGTCTGATGATGTAGATCGCACCTGTTCTTATTGATACCGAAGGAAGTAGGAATCATACCTGGAAGCGTATCATTCTACTACCAACCCACTCGTGTCTAATATAACATGGCATAGTATACATAACATAACACAACACATACAAACCTTACCCGGCCCCCATAAGTCGGGAGGTACAATCAACACAGAATCTATGCCCCTACCCCGGTCATCCCATCTCCTATAGTGGCTGTAAGCATCCTGCAGGTCCCTGGGTATGCACTTGGGCTCGCTGAGCCCCTGACTATAACTGTACCTGAGTCCGAAGGACTCTAAATCAACACCCCGGGCGTACCCGCTCGACGGGGGTGTATAAGGGCCGACCAAGGCACAATATGGGGAAACTGGCATCCCATCTTCGTCCCCTTGCGGGACGGCATATCACTCCGTAGAGTGACGTATCCTCATCCTCTGGTGGACGAGTCGATACAGCTATTAACCCTGGGCGGTCAGGGATGCTAGGTAATCCAACCCCAATCAATACAACGGTCTCAACTAGTCATGCTGTCTGTGTATCTCATAAGACAAAACTAATAGGCGTAAGGTATTATATGAATCATGTACTGGGCTAATAATAGCAATCTGTAAGTGTCTGATGCATGCTGAGACAGGTAAGTATAAATATGAATATAGTTCCCTGTCTAACTGTACTGGGGCAAAGGCTATACAAGCGGGTGTTTCTGCTGAAGGCTATGCTGTTCACTAGGTTTCTGTATTAACATGATTTCCTATTTCTAACATGCTTTCTAAACTATATACAGTTACTATTCTATATCTAGAATGCTTTACTGATGCTGTACTACCTTGCGAGGTTTCAGCTAAACACAACAATATCTTGGCAGGGCATTTTATATCACATACTGAATATACTGAGCAATCTTACTCATTTATATTCGAATCTATATCATACGGATAGGTATCGTACACGTTACGGCCCAAAACTGCTCATATTGCACCAATGTTCAAGATAATACAATAATCAATTTCTGAACCTTCTACTGGTCTGTAAATTACTACACTGCTTTAATGTTACTCAACTTGCCGAGGAAACTTAACCTTACATACCTTATCTTTGAATATTCGTCCGTCGGATGAGGCTCGGCCGGTACTTCTACTGTTTTCTCCCAACTGCATTCATAAATACGTCAATCAATACTAAATACAACGTTATTTCAAAAGGCAACGTCACTTTCGATATAGTTTATAGCCTAAACTTAGGCTTATCGAAAGACGGTCAAAAACTCGCTATTTTTTCAGCGGCCCAGAAAGGAGAAATATTTACTTCTCAACTAGGAACACATAGACATTAATTTAGAGCAATTCTACTTACTTTAGTTCGGCGGCTCACAGATTCGTCGGCCGTATTTTGTGAAACTAATTCCGTAGAAATGCTCTCTGTTGCTAAATACCTTGGTATCTAGGATTAATTTGGGTTTGGGCAGTGTTTGGCAGCGTAATCGGATGAAAATATTTAATTTTCCTACGTTTTCTCTCTGCTTCTGCGCTATTTTGGAAAATTTATAAGGATTAATAAGTTTCAACCAAAGTGGGGGCTTTATATACTTGGGCCTGGACAAGGTCAACGTGGCACGGAGCCATCGCGGAGGCCTCCCCTCCGTGACACGCTGCCATCGCGGAGGGGCTCTGCCTCGGCTCCTCCCGCGATGGTTCGACAGGTTTCTCGTCCGATCTTTTCCCAGGCCTTTCCCTAGCACGTATGGCTTTCAAATATGCTTAACCAACGTGCGAGTAGGTCATCTAAGTGCCGGGAATTCTACGGGGTATAACATTCTCCCCCCCTTAGGAACATTCGTCCTCGAATGTATACTGCTATCTAGAGGACTGTTTACTTTACTTTCTGGGAAAATTTTGGCAGAGTTTCCCCTGTAATACGGACTATCGCAACGCCCTGAAATGCAGAAAAAGTCCAACACCAGCACTGCACATGATATTCTACAATCCACTGGACAACTGAATACCATTTCTTTCTTTATCATTTACAACATACATACCATAAAGTACTGTGTAAATAGTAATACGGACATACCTATCGTCTGACTAGGCCTAAAATAAGTGAGGATATCTGATTTTCATGTCTTCTTCAGCCTCCCACGTCATTTCTTCCCGATTTCTGTTACGCCACAATACCTTGACAGATGCAACATCTTTAGTTCTCAGCCTGCGAATCTGTCTGTCTAGGATAGCTACGGGAACCTCTTCGTAGGCTAACCCCTCTGTGATCTGAACATCCTGGATTGGAACTACTGTAGAAGGGTCCCCTACGAACTTTCTTAACATGGAAACGTGTAATACTGGATGAACAGATGCTAATTCTGGAGGCAAGTTTAACTCATATGCCACGCGGCCTATTCTTCGCCGAATTTGGTACGACCCAATGAATCTTGGGCTAAGCTTGCCTTTCTTGCCAAACCTCATTACCCCTTTCATCGGGGACACTTTCAGATATACCCAGTCGTTTACCGAAAATTCTAGATTTCTGCGCCGTCTATCTGCGTATGACTTCTGACGACTCTGAGTGGTCAGTAAACGTTCCCGGACAAGCTTTATCTTTTCCTCGGACTGCCGAACGATGTCTGGGCCAACTAATGCTGATTCTCCTGTTTCAAACCAGCCCACCAGTGATCTACATTTTCGCCCGTACAATGCCTCGAAAGGCGCCATCTGAATAGCTGAATGGTAGCTGTTATTATAAGCAAATTTGATTAACGAAAGATGTTCATCCCAGCTACCCCCAAAATCTAACACACACGCTCGTAGCATATCTTCGAGCGTCTGAATTGTACGTTCAGCTTGCCCGTCTGCCTGAGGATGGAATGCTGTGCTCATATTAATCTGCGTCCCCAGACCTTTCTGAAATGACTGCCAGAATCTAGCTATAAACTGTGCCCCTCTGTCTGAAATGATAGATGCTGGCACTCCATGTAATCTAACTACTTCTCTGATATATAATTCGGCATAATCCTCCGCTGAGAAGGTAGTCCTTACTGGCAGGAAATGAGCTGATTTGGTCAGCCTATCAACTATTACCCAAATGGAATCATTTCTGCGTCTCGTACGGGGTAACCCTGTTACAAAATCCATATTTATTGCTTCCCATTTCCACATAGGTATTGATATCTCTTGAGTCAAACCACCCGGTTTCTGGTGCTCTGCTTTCACCTGCTGACAGTTAGCACATCTAGATACGAATTCGGCTATTTCAGTTTTCATACCTGGCCACCGGTAGATGTCTCCGATGTCGTGGTACATTTTCGTCGCCCCTGGATGGAGGGAATAGCGAGCATAATGTACCTCATGCATAATCTGCCCACGAAGGCCTGAGACGTTCGGGACACAAAGGCGGCCCTTACAGCGTTGCACACCATCCTCGGTTGTCTGAAAATCTGGCTCCTTACCCTTCTGAACTCTATCTCTGAGCTGGACTAAATCGGGATCCTCATACTATCGTTCTTTTACCTCTGCAACTAACGATGATACTGCAGAATTCTGAATTACGGCCCCATTATCTCCTATTTCCATTACTCGCACGGCTAGCCCAGCTAACTGATGAATTTCTTTAGCTAACTTCTGCTTCTCAGGTCGCAAATACGCTAAACTCCCCATTGACTTACGGCTCAGGGCATCTGCTACAACATTAGCTTTTCCGGGGTGGTATAGAATATTCACATCATAGTCTTTTAACAACTCCAACCAGCGGCGTTGCCGCAGATTCAGCTCTCTCTGAGTGAAAATGTACTGTAGGCTCTTCTGATCTGTATAAATATCAACATGAACTCCGTACAGATAACGCCTCCACATCTTCAAGGCATGAATTACTGCGGCCAACTCTAGATCATGGGTGGGGTAATTCTTCTCATGTTTCCTCAGCTGGCTGGAAGCATATGCAATTACTCTACCATGCTGCATCAACACACATCCCAATCCGACACCTGACGCGTCGTAATAGACTGAATAACCTTCTGTGCCTTTCGGCAGTGCTAATACGGGAGCGGAGGTCAATCTATCTTTCAGTTCCTGGAAACTCTTCTCACATGCCTCCGTCCACTGAAACCTTGCTGCTTTCTGTGTCAATTTAGTTAAAGGTGCTGCAATGGTTGAGAACCCTTCAACGAACCTTCGATAGTATCCTGCAAACCCCAAAAAGCTACGAACTTCAGTCGGGGTGGTAGGCCTAGGCCACGACTTAACTGCTTCTATCTTCTGTTTGTCTACCTGTATACCAGTATCTGAGACAATATGCCCTAAAAAGGCTACTGAGTTAAGCCAGAATTCACACTTAGAAAATTTTGCGTACAACTGGCGGTCCCTGAGAATCTGGAGCACTGTCCGCAAATGAGTCCGGTGATCTGCTTCGGAGCGAGAATACACCAGAATATCATCAATGAACACTATCACGAACAAGTCCAGGAAGGGTCTGAAAATACTGTTCATCAGGTCCATAAAAACTGTTGGGGCATTTGTTAGCCCGAAGGACATAACCAGAAATTCAAAATGTCCATATCGGGTCCTGAATGCTGTCTTAGGGATATCCCTTTCACGTACTCGGACCTGGTGATATCCGGACCGCAAGTCAATCTTAGAAAAGTATCTGGCTCCCTGTAACTGATCAAATAGGTCATCAATCCTAGGAAGCGGATACTTATTCTTTACTGTAACTTTATTGAGCTGCCGATAGTCTATGCACATTCGGAGCGAGCCATCTTTCTTTCTCACGAACAAGACTGGCGCACCCCACGGGGAAGTACTCGGCCTGATAAAACCTTTATCTAACAAGTCTTTCAACTGCTCCTTTAATTCTCTGAGTTCTGCAGGAGCCATACGATAAGGAGGTATTGATATTGGCTGAGTGCCTGGTAGCAAGTCAATAGTGAAGTCTATTTCCCTTTCTGGGGGAATACCAGGTAACTCATCAGGAAATACATCTGGGAATTCATTTACCACTGGGACAGACTGGAGTGTCGGAGATTCTGCTTGGACATCCTGAACTCTGACAAGATGGTAAATGCACCCCTTAGATATCAACTTTCTCGCCCGAATGTAGGAAATAAACCTACCTTTTGGCGTCACGATGCTGCCCTTCCATTCCCGTACTGCCTCCCCCGGGAAGTGGAATCGGACCGTTCTGGTCCAACATTCAACATTAGCAAAACATGGCACTAACCAATCCATACCCATTATGGCATCGAAATCTATCATCTCTAACTCGACCAGATCTACTGTGGTCTGATGATCAGCAACCTCTACTGTACACCCACGGTAAATTCGGCTAGCTGTGATAGAGTCACCGACGGGCGTAGATACTAAGAAGGGTTGCTGTAATGATTCTGGTATAATACTAAACTTCGGTGCCACAAATGGAGTAATATAGGAAAAAGTAGACCCAGGATCAATTAGCACATAAGCAGGGTGTGAGCAGATAGTTAGCATACCTGTCACAACATCAGGCGATGCCTCTGAATCTTGCCTCCCTGGTAAGGCATATGTGCGGCTTGGACCCGCACCTGTACTAGAGGCCCCTGATCTGCCTCGACCCCTGCCTGCTGAAATTGGGGGCCTGCGCCCAGTCGAGGATGCTGTAGCTCGTGATCCTGTTGATGCCCTATCCTGTCTGTCCCGGTCCTCACGACCTCTGGCTGGGCAATCTCTCATCAAATGGCCTTCTTGGCCACAAATATAGCATGCGGTGGAACCATACCTGCATGCTCCAGAATGGCGTTGACTGCATATAGGACAAAGTGGTAGCGTATACCTACTCTGCTCCGCCCTCCTCTGTGATGGTGAGTCTGCCGTCTGCGAACCTCTACCATCCTCTAACTACCCCCTGCGGTTGGATCTACCTCTCTGTGACTGTGGCGGAGGCGGGGGCCTGGGCGGCCTGTCTGACAATCGTGGCCTGGGTCCTCCCCGGGCCTCTCTTTGTAACTCAGCTGGCCTATCCCGGCGACGCTGCTCCTGATTAACCCTTCTGATTTCCCGATGTCGCTGTCTGATGCCCTCAATATTCTGGGCAAATGCCTGGATTCGGGAAATATCCATATCTTCTCGCAGTGTGGCCGTGATACAAGTCTCGACATACTCTGGATTCAACCCCATAATAAAACGGTGCACTCTGGATGCCATGGTATCCACGAAAGCCGGTGCATATCGAGCCAAGGAGTCAAACCGCAAGGAATATTCTCGAACATTCATGGCCCCCTATTCCAGATGTAGGAACTGGTCTACCCGGGCCTATCGGATCTCCCGCGGCAAATAGTGATCTAGAAAGGCTCCTGAAAAGCTGGACCAGGTAGGAGGGGGAACATCTCTCCCTCGGGACCTCTCCCAGCTTTCATACCATAACACCGCAATATCTCGCAACCGAAATGCGGCCAATTCAACTGACTCAGTAGGTGTAGCATGCATAACCCTGAAGATTCTCTGCATCTGATCCAGAAAATCCTGGGGGTCCTCGGTGCGGTCCGTGCCTGTAAACTGTGGGGGATTCAAGGCTAAGAACTCTCGGACCCTCGAACTACCGGGCCCTCCTTATGCTTCTGCAACTGTGGATGGCATTTTCTGCCGCTGAGCAGCCATCACCTGTGCTATCATAACTACAGCACTCCTAACTTCCTGATCGGAAGGCATCGGTATAGGGACTGCTGAAGATACTGTCGCTCCAAACGGCTCCTGACGTGGTGGAGACTGCTGAGGAGGCTGAGATGAAGCCTCTGTAGGGCCCTCTGATCGGGTTGCCTCCATATGAGGGGGAGGCATCCTGCTGGTGCCTTCCCCTGCAGCAATGTCTAAGCTCCGACCTGTGATGGGATGGCGCTGGTCTGATATTATCTGTAGCCAAAGAATATGATAAGATTTTTGGAATTCAACCGTATACTGTACAGCTCTATAGCACGACTGAATCAGAATAAAAGACAACCATCCTATCATGCCTTGCAGCCTCCTACCCATAGTTTGTGGTGCACAACACATCCATGGACAGGACTCTACTTAGCACGGCTTGCAGACTCCCTGGGATACGACCTGCTTTGATACCAAGTTTGTCACACCCCGCCTTGAGGGGGGTACGACTGGCACCTGGTGCCCTAGTAAGATCTGACCTGCTAGACTGTTAAGCCTTGGCGCGTCTGGCGCCTGGCTGGCTCTAACTCAGGTTTCTGGGAACAAAGGGCTATATAACGGCTGTAAATATAGCCCCCGGCCCATTGGCCTATCGCCTGCTGTACCTGTCTTGGCAGCTAACCAGAAATATAGTAACTCAGGGAAGCCTATACGGGCCGACAAGGCCACCATGCTGTCTAGTTATCTGCTGCTTAATCAAAAAGCACAAAAAGAAGCTACGTGACCGGCGAGGTCACCACTACTGACAACTATGGCCTCACACAACCATCACAGAAGTAAGAAAGAGTAAAGACAACTATACAACTGCACGGCCACACACGACCGGCTCATCTGACCACAGGGATCTCATACAGAATGCAAGCCTCTAGGAATAGTAATAGAACTGATCAGGACAGGGCCCCGACCTACCCATGCTATATACAACAAAAGGAACTGAACTACACCTCAGAAATTCAGCCTCCGGATGACTGGAGCTGAATACTCAACCGCTGACAGGGAGTTACGTAGAATCACCTGCTCGTCTAGGAGTACCTGCAGGCAAGTATTGCAGTGCCCCACTGGGCGTCAGTACCACTGGTACTGAGTATGTAAAGCAACTGAAATAATATAACTGAAAATAACATGTGAAAGCAATAATATGACTGATGAAGCTGAAGTAGGAGGAATAACTTAACTGTCTGATGATGTAGATCGCACCTGTTCTTACTGATACCGAAGGAAGTAGGAATCATACCTGGAAGCGTATCACTCTACTACCAACCCACTCGTGTCTAATATAACATGGCATAGTATACATAACATAACACAGCACATACAAACCTTACCCGGCCCCCATAAGCCGGGAGGTACAATCAACACAGAATCTATGCCTCTACCCCGGTCATCCCATCTCCTATAGTGGCTGTAAGCATCCTGCCGGTCCCTGGGTATGCACTTGGGCTCGCTGAGCCCCTGACTATAACTGTACCTGAGTCCGAAGGACTCTAAATCAACACCCCGGGCGTACCCGCTCGACGGGGGTGTATAAGGGCCGACCAAGGCACAATATGGGGAAACTGGCATCCCATCTTCGTCCCCTTGCGGGACGGCATATCACTTCGTAGAGTGACGTATCCTCGTCCTCTGGCGGATGAGTCGATACAGCTATTAACCCTGGGCAGTCAGGGATGCTAGGTAATCCAACCCCAATCAATACAATGGTCTCAACTAGTCATGCTGTCTGTGTATCTCATAAGCCAAAACTAATAGGCGTAAGGTATTATATGAATCATGTACTGGGCTAATAATAGCAATCTGTAAGTGTCTGATGCATGCTGAGACAGGTAAGTATAAATATGAATATAGTTCCCTGTCTAACTGTACTGGGGCAAAGGCTATACAAGCGGGTGTTTCTGCTGAAGGCTATGATGTTCACTAGGTTTCTGTATTAACATGATTTCCTATTTCTAACATGCTTTCTAAACTATATACAGTTACTATTCTATATCTGGAATGCTTTACTGATGCTGTACTACCTTGCGAGGTTTCAGCTAAACACAACAATATCTTGGCAGGGCATTTTATATCACATACTGAATATACTGAGCAATCTTACTCATTTATATTCGAATCTATATCATACGGATAGGTATCGTACACGTTACGGCCCAAAACTGCTCATATTGCACCAATGTTCAAGATAATACAATAATCAATTTCTGAACCTTCTACTGGTCGGTAAATTACTACACTGCTTCAATGTTACTCAACTTGCCGAGGAAACTTAACTTTACATACCTTATCTTTGAATATTCGTCCGTCGGACGAGGCTCGGCCGGTACTTCTACTGTTTTCTCCCAACTGCATTCATAAATACGTCAATCAATACTAAATACAACGTTATTTCAAAAGGCAACGTCACTTTCGATATAGTTTATAGCCTAAACTTAGGCTTATCGAAAGACGGTCAAAAACTCGCTATTTTTTCAGCGGCCCAGAAGGGAGAAATATTTACTTCTCAACTAGGAACACATAGACATTAATTTAGAGCAATTCTACTTACTTTAGTTCGGCGGCTCGCCGATTCGTCGGCCGTATTTCGTGAAACTAATTCCGTAGAAATGCTCTCTGCTGCTAAATACCTTGGTATCTAGGATTAATTTGGGTTTGGGCAGCGTTTGGCAGCGTAATCGGATGAAAATATTTAATTTTCCTACGTTTTCTCTCTGCTTCTGCGCTATTCTGGAAAATTTATAAGGATTAATAAGTTTCAACCGAAGTGGGGGCTTTATATACTTGGGCCTGGACAAGGTCAACGTGGCACGGAGCCATCGCGGAGGCCTCCCCTCCGTGACACGCTGCCATCGCGGAGGGGCTCTGCCTCGGCTCCTCCCGCAATGGTTCGACAAGTTTCTCGTCCGATCTTTTCCCGGGCCTTTCCCTAGCACGTATGGCTTTCAAATATGCTTAACCAACGTGCGAGTAGGTCGTCTAAGTGCCGGGAATTCTACGGGGTATAACATGCCTCCCCTGGAAAGTGGAATCGGACAGTCTTGGTACAACATTCAACATTGGCATAACATGGAGCTAACCAATCCATACCCATAATGGCGTCAAAATCAACCATCTCTAGCTTTATAAGGTCTGCTATCGTCTGACGACTACCAACCTCTATTGTACACCCCCGATAGACCCTTCTAGCTATGATAGAGTCATCAATGGGTGTAGATACTGAAAAAGGTCGCCGAAGAAATTCTAGCACAATACTGAACTTCCGAGCAACTAACAGTGTAACATAGGACATGGTGGATCCTGGATCTATCAACACATAAGCAGGATGAGAGCAAATATTCAGCATACTTGTCACAACATCTGGTTACGACTCTGAATCCTGTCTTCCCAGTAATGCATAGGTACGGTCTGGGCCTGCACCTGAACTGGAGGCCCCTGATCTGCTTTGGCCTCTACCTGCTGAAACTGAGGGCTTGCGCCCTGCCGGGGATGCTGGAGCTCGCGACCCTGCTGATGACCTATCCTGTCGATGCCGGACACCCTGACCCTAGCTGGACAATCTCTCATCTGATGACCCTCCTTTCCACAAATATAACATCTCGTGGAGCTATATCTGCACGCTCCAGAGTGGCATCGGCTGCAAATAGAGCAAAGTAGTATTGTATACCTACTCTGCTCTGCCCTCCTCTGCTGCGGTGAATTTACCATTTGCGAACCTCCGCCGGGCTCTGACTGCCCTGGGTGACTAAACTTGCTCCTCCTCCGCTGTGATGGAGGAGGGGGTCTAGGCGGCCTATTTGATAACCGTAGCCTAGGTCCTCCCCGGGCCTCCTCCTGTAAATCATCTGGCCTGTCCCTGCGGCATTGTTCTTGACTTGTTCTCTTGATCTCCCGTTGCCGCTGTCTGATGCCCTCAATATTCTGAGCAAAAGCCTATACTCGGGCAATATCCATATCCTCTTGCAGAGTAGTTATGATACAAGTCTCAACATATTCTGGGTTCAGCCCCAAAATGAAACGGTGTACTCTGGATGGCATGGTATCCATGAAAGTTAGCGCATATCGGGCCAAGGAATTGAACCGCAGGGCATATTCTCGAACACTAATCAGCCCCTGCTCCAGGTGTAGGAACTGATCAACCCGGGTCTATCGAATCTCCCATGGTAGATAATGATCCAGAAAAGCCTCTGAAAAGCTGGGTAAAGTCGGAGGGGAAACATCTCTCCCTCGGGATCTCTCCCAACTCTCATACCACAATACAGCGATGTCCCGTAGCTGGAATATCGCCAATTCAACTAACTCTGTGGGTGTAGCATGCATTAACCTTAAAATCCTCTGCATCTGATCTAGGAAATCCTGGGTATCCTCTGTCCGATCTGTCCCTGTAAACTGTGGGGGACTTAATGCCAGGAATTCTCGGACCCTAGAACTACCAGGTCCTCCTAATGGTTCTACAGCGGTAGGTGGTATTGACTGGCGCTGAGCAGCCATCATCTATGCTAACATAACCACCGCACTCCTGACCTCCTGGTCAGATGGTATAAGTATAGGAACTGCCGGAGGTGGGGCCGTTCAAAGCGTCTCCTGATGTAATGGTGACTGCTGGGAAGGTCAAGACGATGCCTCCGTATCGCCCTCAGATAAGGCTTATTCTAATCGAGGCTGAGGCATCCTGCTGGTGCCCTCTCTTGCTGCTATATCCAACCTCCTGCCTGTTGTAGGATGTCGCTGGTCCGACATTTTATCTCTGTAAACAAAGAGTATGATAAGCTCAGGGACTCAACCCTATACTGTACCGCTTTATAGCAGGACTGAAACAGAAGAAAGAGTAACCATCCTATCATGCCTTCCAGCCTCCTGCCTATAGTATGTGGTGCACAACATATCTATAGACAAGACTCTACTTAGCATGGCTTGCAGACTCCCTGGAATACGACCTGCTCTGATAAAAAGTTTGTCATGCCCCACCTTGGGAAGCATGACTGGCACCTGGTGCCCTATTAGGATCTGAACTACTGAGCTGACTGAGCCCAAGCACCTCTGCTGCAGGGCTGACTCTAACTCTGGAATCAAAGAAACGACGGGCTACATAGCGGCTATAAATACAGCCCCTGGCCGACAAGGCCTATAGCCACCTATGAAAAATAAACAGCTAACCAGAACAACCAACTATAAGGAGTCCTATGCAGGACGACAAGGCCACCATGATGTCTAGTTATAACTGCAAAATGAAATCTGGCGCTAAACTGAACTATGACCGACAAGGTCACCAACTAACAACTGAACAGGGCCCCACACGGCCATCACATACAATCTGAAACACATATATGGACCCACACGGCCGATACGTCTAACTATAGGGAATATAATACAATCTGCAAGCCTCTAAGAATAATAAGATGGTTGGGACAGGGCCCCAACCTACCCATACTGCACAATTAAAAGGAGAGTAAACCTCTGTCTTCCAAGCTCCGGATGAAAGGAGCTAAAGGCTCTGTACCGCTGACTGGAACTACGAGGGATCTGGTCCTCGTCTATGTACACCTGCCGGCAAGTAATGCAGCGCCCCAAAATGGGCGTCAGTACCACTGGTACTGAGTATGTAAAGCAATAACTGTAAACAACTGAAAGTAAGTAATAAAGCTGGCAGTAACTAAAGTAATAGGAAATGGACTGAAACTGACTTAGATAGAGGAATCAGGGCTAACATAGCTATACTGAGAAGATTAAGAGTCATACCTGATAACGTGGCGTTCTACTGTCTATCTATCAATAACTAAAACAACATACATAAATCTTACCTGGCCCCCATAAGCCAGAAGGTGAAATCATCACAATCTATTTACCCCTACCCAGGTCATACCACATCACCTAGTAGCTACAAGCATCCTGCCATCCCCTGGGTATGTAGCTTGGGCCTGCTGGCCCCTGACTATAGCTATACCTGAGTCCAGAGGACTCCTGAAATTAACACCCCAGGCGCAAGTGCTCGACGGGGGTGTATAAAGGCCAACCACGGCAAAATATGGGGAACTGGCATCCCATCTTCATCCCTAGCGAACAACATGTCACTTTGTAGAGCGACGTATCCTTGCCCTCTGGCGGACGAGTCGATACAGCCATTAACCCTAGGGCAGTCACGGAAGCTATACGGGTAATCTAGCCCAAAACAATACAATCAAGTCTCAACTGATAACAATAACTACATATAATACACACTGAATAAGATAATAATATAATCTCTAACATGTTGTATTGAGTCTCATACTGAACATGATATAATACTTCTGACGTGCTTTACTAAGTTTTATACCGAGCATGATATACTGTTTCTGAATTATCTTACTGGGATTCATACTATTTTACTATACTGGAGAAACTAACTTGCTGAAAGAAACTGGCTTTACATACCTTGACTGCCGGTTTACCGATTATCTGGCAAGGTTCGGCTAGTATTCAGCTGTTCTTTCCAACTGTAATCACATTCACAAAAGAATAGAACTAACTTCATTACTATGCTGGAAGGAAACAATACTTTATATGTATATATACTGACTATTCTTTAGCTTATCGAAGAACGATCGAAAACTCATAATTTCTTGGGGATCTAGAAAGGAGAAATACTTACTTTAAGCCTAGGGTTGTATTAACACTAGTTTGGAGCAATTCCAATCACTTTGGCTCGGCGTGACGATGATTCGCCGGGCAAAATTTCACGAAACTAACTCTGTAGAAATGCTCCCTGCAGCCTTATACTTCAATACCCGAAGTTAATTTGAATTTGGACGCTGTTTGGCGGAGTAATCGGAAGAAAATTATATATTCTCTTCGTCCCTATCTGTACTGATTGCGTGGTATATATGGAGAATGATAATAATCTAAGGGTGAGGCCTATATATATATTTGCAGCAAAATACATGGCGATGTTTCATGCTGGCCAATGCACCATTTTGGCTCCGTGCCACGTTGGCTAACGTGGATGTCCCAGCTCCATGCCACTTTGCCCCTTTGGGCAACGCAGTTTGGCCTCCTCTTACGAAATTCCAACTTGGCACTCATTCGGCCTTTCCCCAGACCCTTTTCTCACACGTATGGAATTCTAAAACTCTCAAACAACATGCGAATAGGTCGATTAAATGCTATAAACTTATGGGGTGTAACACTCTCCCTGGGTGAGATAGAATATTCACGTCATAGTCTTTCAACAGCTCTAACCAGCCATGCTGCTGCAAATTCAACTCTTTCTGGGTGAAGATATACTGTAGGCTCGTATTATTAGTGAAAATATCCACGTGGACGCCTCTGAATCCTGTCTCCTTGGTAATGCATAGGTACGGCTTGGGCCCGTACCTGAACTAGAGGCCCCTGATCTGCCTCAGCCTCTGCCTGCTGAAACTGAGGGCCTGCGCTTTGCCGGGGCTGCTGGAGCTCGTGACACTGCTGATGCCATATCCTATCAATCCCGGTCACCCTGACCCCTGGCTGGACAATCTCTCATCACATGACCCTCTTGTCCACATATATAACACCCTGTGGAGCCATATCTACAAACTCCAAAGTGGAGTCGGTTACGAATAGGGAAAAGTGGTGGTGTATACCTTCTCTGCTCTGCTCTCCTCTGCTGGGGTGAATCTACTGTTCGAGAACTTCCACCGGACTCTGACTGTCCTCGGTAACTAAATCTACCCTCTGCTTCTGTGATGGAGGCGAGGGTCTAGGTGGCCTATCTTACTACTATGGCCTAGGCCCTCTCCGAATCTCCCCCTGTAATTCATCTGACCTATCCTTGCAGTGTTGTTCCTGACTTGTTCTTCTGCTATCCTGTTGCCATTGTCTGAGGCCCTCAATAGTCTGAGCGAAAGCTTGCGCTCGAGCAATATCCATATCTTCATGCAAATTAGCTATCATATAGGCCTCAATATACTCTGGGTTCATCCCCATAATAAACTGGTGGACTCTAGATAGCATGGTGTTTACAAAGGCTGGAGCATAGTGGGCGAAAGAATCGAACTGCAGGGCGTATTCTCGAACACTCATTGCCCCCGCTCCAGGTGTAAAAACTGGTCCATCGGAGCTTGTCGGATCTCTCGTAGTAGGTAACGGTCCAGGAAAGCTTGTGAAAAGTTGGACCAGGTTGAAGGGGCAACATCTCTCTCTCGAGACCTTTCCCAACACTCATACCACAACACAATAATATCCCGCAGTCGGAATATCGAAATTCAACCGACTTTGTAGATGTAACATGCATTACCCGAAAAATCCTCTACATCTAATCCAGGAAGTCCTGGGGGTCCTCTGTCCGATCCGACCCTGTGAACTGCGGGGGACCTAGTGCCAGGAATTCTCGAACCCTCGAACTACCAGGCCCACCTGATAACTCTGCAGCTGTATGTGGCGTTGACTAGCGCTGAGTAGACATCGTTTGCGCTAACATAACTACGGCACTCCTGACCTTCTAGTTAGATGGCGTAGGTATAGGAACTGTTGGAGGTGGTGTCGTCCCGAGTGACTCCTGATGGGGTGGAGACTACTGAGAAGGTTGGGACGATGCCTCTATATTGCCCTCAGATCGGGCTGATTCTAATCGAGACTGGGGCATCCTGCTGGTGCCCTCTCTTGCTATTATATCAAACCTCCTGCCTGTCGTAGGATGTCGCTGATCTGACATTTTATCTGTAAACAAAGAGTATAGTAAGCTTTAGGGACTCAACCCTATACTGTACTGCTCTATGGCATGACTGAATGTGAAGAAAGAGTAACTATCCTATCATGCCTTGCAGCCTCCTGCCTATGGTATGTGGTGCACAACACATCAATAGACAAGACTTTACTTAGCACGGCTTGCAGACTCCCTGAGATACGACCTGCTCTGATACCAAGTTTGTCACGCCTTGCCTTGGGAGGCATGACTGGCACCTGGTGCCCTACTAGGACCTAGACTGCTGGACTACTGAGCCTAAGCACTTCTGATGCCAAGCTGGCTCTAATTCTGGATTTATAAAAACAACGGGCTATATAACGACTGTAAATACAGCCTCCGGCCGACAAAACCTATAGCCACCTGTAGGAATATAACAGCTACCCAGAACAACTGAACATAAGGAAACCTATGTGGGCCGACAAGGCCACCATGCTGACTAGTTATCACTGAAAAGTAGAATCGAGCGCTAAACTGATCTGTGGCTGATAAGGTCACCAACTGATAACTTAACAAGGCCCTACACGACCATCATATGAAAACTAAAAACATACACACGGCCCCACACGACCGGTACAACTAACCACAGGGAATATACAATCCGCAATCCTCTAAGAATAATAAGATGGTCGGGACAGGGCCCCGGCCTACCCATACTGTACAAACAAAAAGGGAAGTAAACATTTAGCTATCAAGCTCCGGATGATAGGAGCTGAGGACTCCGTACGCTGGCTGGAACTACGAGGGATCTGCTCCTCGTCTATGAGTACCAACAGGCAAGGGATGCAGAGCGCCAAAACGGGCGTCAGTACCATTGGTACTGAGTATGCAAAGAAATAACTGAAAATAACTAAAAGCAAACAATAATACTGATAGATACTGAAGTAATAGAAGAGGGGCTGCTGGGACTGACTGAAAAGAGTGTAACTTTACTGAAGAGAGTAAAAGTCATACCTGATAACATGGCGGTCTACTTTCTATCAATTAATAACTAACACAACATAGCATACAAGAACCTTACTAGCCCCCATAAGCCGTAAGGTACCAACCAGCACACAATCTATATACCCCTACCCAGGTCATACCATCCACCTAGTAACTACGAGCATCCTGCCGGCCCCCTGGTATGCAACTTGGGCTCGCTGGGCCCCTGACTATAGCTATATCTGAGTCCGCAGGACTCCTGAAATCTGAAATCTGCACCCCGGGCGCAAGCGCTCGACAGGGGGTGTGGTATAATGCTGATTAGCCTGCTATGGGGAATCTGCATTCCATCTTCGACCGCTGGCGGACGGCATGCCACTCCGTAGAGCGATGTATCCTCACCTCTCGTGGGCGAGTCGACATAGTTATTAACCCTGGGGCGGTCAAGGAAGCTCAAAGGGGGCCCAACACAGAACAATCATATCTCCACAGATAGCAATAGGCACATGTAATATATATACTGGATCTGATAATAATATTTATGTTCTGGTATTCTATTCTGAATCTCATATTGAAATGTACTAAATCTGATACTGAAATATACTAAATCTATAATAATATTTGTGGAATATTCTTCTGGGACTTATACTGTTTTACTGAATTTCATGTTGAACACTGTATTATATTTCTAACATGCTTACTAAATTTGATATTGAACATAATATACGACTTCTGAAACACTCTATTGAAATTTGTACTATTTTGCTATACTAGAACTACTAGCTTGCCGAAAGAAACTGGCTTTACATACCTCAACTGCCGACTTTCTAATTAACTGGCGTAGCTCGGCTAGTATTCAACTATTTCTCCTAGTTGTATTAATATTCATGAAAGAATAGAATTAATTCTACTATTATTTTGGAAAGAAACCATATTATGGATATACCTACTGTCCATTCTTCGACTTATCGAAGAACGACCGAAAACTCGCTATTTCTCGGGGGTATAGAAGGGAGAAATACTCACTTTAATGCTGGGAGTATATTAACACTAGTTTGGAGCAATTCCACTTACCTTAGCTCGGCGTGACGACGATTCTCTGGCTGAATTTTGCGAAACTAACTCTATAGGAATGCTCCCGGCAGCTTTATACTTCGGTACCTGAAGTTAATTTGAGTTTGGACTGTGTTTAACTTTGTAAAAAGAAGGAAATTTAATCAAACCCTTCGTTCCCCTCTGTTTTTTTTTTTGTTGACTGGAAATTATATGAAGGGAAAATGATTTAAAATGAAGTGGGAGCCTTATATACTTGGGGCCTTTAAGTTGCATTTGTCGAATGCAATTTATAAGTCGCATTTGTCAAATGCAATTTATATGTCGCATTTGCCTTGCGACGCTCCGATTTGGCGCTTGTCCGGTCTCTCCCTGGGCCCTTTTCTCGCACGTATGGCATTCTAAAACTCTTAACCAACATGCGAATAGGCCAACTAAGTGTTAAGAACTTACAGGGTATAACAGGCCAATCCTGAATCGGTCAATTTTATTGGGAATGTTCAGAGAAACAATCAGACTTTTTGGAACAATTACAACAAGAATTGGCAGAGCCACCCGAATTTTCTTGGGGTGGGAATCAAAGTCAAAGCTTTCAGCAACCTCAGCAGCAGCAGTATCAGCAGCAGAGCAGACAAAATGGTGACCAGTTGAGCAGCAACATTGAGAAGACGTTGCAGAAGATTATGGAGACACAGACCCAATTAGCAGAGAATCAGGAGAGGATGACATCAGATTTGAAAAATCAGCAGTTGGCCACCCGCAATCTAGAGAAGCAGATGGGTCAAATAGCAGTTTCTCACCACACTAGACCGCAGGGAGGATTACATAGTGACATAGACACAAACCCCCGATAGGTCATTGCCATTAGTCTGAGGAGTGGCAGGCAATTGGCTGATGCACCACTGAAAGAGAGGAGAAATGAGGTGCAGCTGGAGTTGGTTAGAAAGGGAACATCCACTAAAAAGGGAGAGAATCAGAGTGTTGTGCAACAAAATGCACAATCATTATTGTAGCCAGCATATAGACCACCACCACCATTTCGGCCAAGACTCAAAAAGAGCAAGGAGGAGGAATGCTTTAGAAAGTTCTTTGATATTTTCAAAGAACATCACATAAATTTTCCTTTGCTTGATGTTTTGCAGGGAATGCCCAAGTATGATAAGTACTTGAAAGATGTGGTGGCCAACAAAGTCAGATTGATGGATGTTCAGACAGTAGCATTGACTGACCATAGGGTAATGAGCAAGATACCTAAAAAGCTCAAAGACCCAGGGAGTTTTACCCTCCCCATACAAATTTGTAAATCAGAGGTGATAAGAGCTCTGTGTGATTTAGGGACAACAGTTAAACTAATGCCCCTATCTTTATTTAACACCTTGTGGTTGGGTCAACCGAGACCAACAGGATTGATATTACAGATGGCAGATAAGTCGCGAGTGGCACCAGATGAAATAATTGAGGACCTTCTCATCAAAGTGGGTACGTTCATCATACCCGCTGATTTCATTATATTGGATTTTCAAGTCGATGACAAGGTACCCTTGATCTTGGGACGGCCATTCTTGGCCACTGGAGGAGCGATTATTAATGTAAGAGCAGGGACGATGAAAATGAGGGTCGATGATAAAGAAGAACTCTTCCGGGTCTATCAAGAGATTAACCCACTCACACATTACAGAGACCTTTGTAAGGTTAGTGTGTTATCAGAGGCTAAGGGTGGGGTGGAAGAATCCATAGGTCCACGGCCAAAGGAGATGATTACTTTTCAGCTCGAATCTGATGGAGGGCTTCTGTTTGAGAAAGAGTTGGAGGAAGAGAGGGACAGAGTGGCGGCTGTTCCCTCGAAAAACAAAAAGAGAAGAAGATGGTTCTCGAAAGAGATCACGGGTATGAGGATGTCATGAAAAGGATAGTCCACGTCGTGCCGCGACGTAAAATTAGGCTCTCCTTGGGAGGCAACCCAAGGGTACCACAGGTACAATGTTAATTTCTTTCATTTGTGTGGATTTTGTTTATTTTCATCTTGCTGTTGTTTTTGGTGGAGAATTAAGCATAGATGGAGGGGAAGTCTGAGTACCTTTAGGGGAGGAAGCTAAGAAGCATGAAAGAGGAAAAGTGTGGGGTTGAAAAGCCACTAGCTCAAAAATGAAGAAAAACATGTTGTTAGCTAGGCCTGGAGGCTCTAGGGAGTATTTCTCACCCTTTTTGAATTTTAAGTAGATGATTTGGGGACATAGCAGGATTGAAGTATGGGGTGAGGGAAATTTTAAAATTTTGTGCTTAATGATTTCGGGTGAATTTAGTTCTTGATAGGTATTGGTTGAGAAATTTTTTTTTAGTTGAGCATGATTCCCCACCCGTTAGTTTTTCTTTTTGGTTCTTTTCCGACGGGGGTCACTTTGAACCGAAGAATAAAAATTTTCTTTGTCTGTACATAGTGTTTTTAGTCATAGTTAGGGATTATTCCCGACGATGGATGGATGATGATCGTCTTGAGGGAAAATTAGTCAATAGATTTTGGTTTTTTAACCCGTAGCTAATTGATGGCTTGATGTTCTTGTTATGTCGTATATACATGATTGTGAGATGCAAGTGTGGTTAGTGTTGAAGCATGTGAGAAGTTGTATAACTCTGTTTGAGACACCTAGACTCTTGAATGTGACTCTATGTGCTTAAAGCTTAATTTTGAATTCTTGTGATTAGCTGAGTTAAGAGTCTGCTAAATTTGTCTTGAATTGAGCATGTGCTGTGTGTGTAAGGTTTTCGAATACTCTATGCTATTGTGTAGTGTTTAGAACTTGCCTGGTGTGTATACAAAACGAAATGAGGGATTCGATTGTAGGAGATGATTTAGGCATTTCTTTGAATGAGCCTAATTTTATCCCTCGCTTTACCTGCCTTGAATGTCTAATCCTAGTTAGCCCCATTGAGCTTTAAGCCTATTCTTCGATAGCTCCAACATAATCTTAATCCTTTTCTTTCAATAGCCTTGAAGTTGCTCCAAAACTCCTAAGCGCTTAAGTGAAAAATCTAAAGAGTAAAGGAATGAGAATCATGAAAAAGAAGGAAAAATAACGGTTGTGGGATTTGAGGAAAAGATTAGAGGTGCACTTGTTTGAAAATGTTGGAGTATTGGTAGGGAGTAAGAAAACAAATGAATGAAAAAGCTGCTTAAGTACTCCTTATTAATAAACTAAGTGTGCTTAAAGAAATGGGAAACAGAAGAGGAAATTTAAGATTGAAAAGAATGAAGGTGAAGTAAGAGAAGAGATGTCTATAATGAACGTATAATGTATTAAAAGTACTTGGGGAAGATAGCCACTATTATTGGCCAGAATAGTACCTACCCATCCCTTAGCTTACATTACGACCCGATAAGTCCTACTTGATCTTACGTTCAAACATTCTTAAATTAGTGGAGTAAAACACTAAGAGCAAGCTTATGGGTCAATACACGTGGCATGTGAAGTCTTTGTGAGAGTGAGCTTAATTCTTATTCATATACCCATACACGTTATAATTTGAAAATTTATGAGTAAAAATGGGTAACTCTATTGTTGTGAGGGCACATGTTTAATGAAGGATAAAATTCATGTGGGACTTCTTGATCCGTTGATTTGCATGAGTTTGTTGAGGTTGAGAGTCAATTCTTGAGGTGAGGAAGTCTTGGCATAGTATATTTGCTTTTGATGGTTACACCATCCATGCAATATTTTTAACTTGCTATCTAAAAACAATCGTCGTAGTCGTAGCTTGAATTGTCTTTCTCAATTAGCTATGTGTGAGTCTTCATGTGCATGAGATGTAAAAGAGTTGTTCGAGGACGAACAAGGCTTTAAGTGTGGGGTAGTGATCTTGGTCACAATTACGTGCCCAAGTGCTATTTTATAACTTAATTTAGTTATGTTGGTCTGATTATACACTTACATTCTTATGTGGTTTTAAGTAAATTTGGATATGCACTAACCAACATGATTAGTCCTTTTTTTGTAGGTGTAAAATGCATATGAGGGACTAATAATGATGGGTGAAGTGAAGGAATGGAGTTGGAAGTGAATTGCAAAAGATGGCAAGGAAACATGCCATGGCAAGGATGGCCACGCCAGGCAGCGTGCCATGCTGTGCGAGTGCCACGCCCAGCGTCATCCCACGTCAAGTCCATGCGCGCAAAATGCTGCCTTCGAAGGCGCCTGCATGCCGCAGGCTGTGTCATGCTGGCCATCGCTCAGGACAAGCGTCGTGCCACGCTGGATGTCGCGCCATGCCTCGGCCAAGCAACATTTAAGTGCAAATTCCAGTGGGCCTCCACATTACCTCCGTGGCACGGAGGCAAATTAGTGCATTCACCTTCGTGCCACGGAGCCATTTCATGAAAGGCCAAAAATTGTAAATTTCCTATTTACTAAAAATCAAACCCTTAGCTCCTAAAATCATTTGTCACTAAATATTTTCTGGAAACCGTAGAGGAGCGAAGGGAGAAGTGAAGAACTCACCTAGGGTTCACTAATTTTACATTCTCTTTTACCTATTATTGTAAGTACTCTACTTTAACGATGTTTTTAAGTTATTGTATGAACATGAGTGGCTAAAACCCTTCCTCTAGGGTTGAGGCCACGGGATATGATTGTAATGCATGAATTTGATTGGTTTGAGCTGTTAATTGTTGTTTTGTCTTACATTCTTTGTTATGGTGGTTTTTATGCTTGATCACCATGAAAACATACATGTTAAGCTAGGTAAAAGCTTGAGAGAGTAACCCTAGGCTAGAACAAGAGAATGTAGGGAGCAAGTTCTTATCTTATGATAGGATTCACGATTAGGATATAAATTATACCTATTCTCCTTGCTTGGTTGATAAAACGGGATGATAGCAAGACACCGGCTTAGAATTTTCACTCCACCACTCGTAGAAGTAGTTGTGAAGCTATGTTAGTTTAAGTGATTAGAGGTACAAAAGTCCTTAATCAAGAGCACAAACCCCGTAAACCACATCCATGTAGTTGAATTGCCCACGAACTAGGATGTCATATCCCTGTTCAACAATGTAGTTGTGAAGCTAGTTTGTCATGTTTAGAGGCTCGAGAGACCATGAACACCGTATTTTCAAACTATGTGAGACAACGATTGAATATTTGATACGTGAACCATTTCAAAGTGTAGCATTGAGTGATTATCCGACCTTAGCTCTAGTTGCTTCTTATATTGTTTCCATATTGTTTTGTGACCACCCCAAAACTTAATTATAACTTACCTAAAACTTCTATAATCAACACTTGTGAGGATTAATCTTACACTTGAACTTGATAATTTGCTGAATTGGTCCAGTCCATGTGGATTCGACATCCGGCTCTTAAAAAGAGTCACTGTATTACTTGTACGACTGCGTACGCTTGCGTGTGCATTAGGCGCAACAGGGTGCTCTAGTATTATTCATGCTAAAGAAAGATGGTACCCTCAAAATGTGTATCGATTACTGTTAGTTGAATAAGGTCATAGTGAAGAATAGGTATCCTCTACCCAGGATTAATGACTTGTTCAATCAGCTTCAGGGAGCCAGTTGTTTCTCCAAGGTAGATCTCAGGTCAGGGTACCATCAGCTATAGGTTAGAGAATGTGACATATAGAAAACAACTTTGAAAACTCGGTATGGTCACTATGAATTTGTGGTTATGTCCTTCAGACTAACTAATGTCCCTCGCAGCTTTCATGGACCTGATGAAGCTATGCAGAATGTGCAACTTATCAGGGAGGGTTGAAAACAACATAAAGCCGACAGAAGTCCTATGATGATGTAAGGAGAAGAGGGTTAGAGTTTATAGTGGATGATTGGGTTTATATAAAAATTTCACCCATGAAAGGGGTGAGAGGTTTGGGAAGAAAGAAAAACTCAGTCCGAGATATGTGGGACCCTACATAATTCTAAAGCGAATTAGCAATGTGGCATATGAGTTAGAACTACCTCCAGAGTTAGCATCTTTACACCTAGTCTTCCATGTGTCACTATTAAAGAAGTGAATTGGTGATCCAACTTCATTTGTGCCATAAGACAATGTGGGAATAAAAGATAGTCTCTCTTATGATGAGTTCCCAATTCAGATCCTTAACCGTTAGGTTCATAAGAAAAGAAACAAGGAAATCGCTTTGGTGAAAATCTTATGGAGGAACCAGCTAGTTGAGGGAGCCACATGGGAGGTAGAAGCAGACATGATGGACAGATTCTCCCACTTATTCCTTTCCAGTTTAGTTCCCGCATCAAGTACTAAATCCCTCCTCAATACTCTGTTCAGTTCCGTACTCTTCAGTTCTATTCAGATTTTCTAAGTGCATTCTAGTTGCATAAACTCTGTTAGCATGGTTAAGTTCGTTCGAAGTTAGTTACTCCTTTAGAAACCAACTCATAGTCTCAGTCTGGGAATTGTAGCTCTTTTCTTAGTTTTTCAGTAGTTTTAGCCTTCATTTGAGGATAAATGATCTTAAGTTGGAGATATTGTAACACCCCAAAACTTTCCTGGACCAAACTTATACCTTGTAAGAAAAATCAGGGGAAACTAGAAAATTTTATTGCAGAAAGATCCAGACAACAGATCGTGGTCACCTTCGATAGGTGGTTGTCTGAGTCATTGTCAGTTCAACAGATTTACTTTGGGGTAACCAATGAGGCATATGATGACTTATTGGGAGCAGCAATGAGTCGTCCTATTGTCCATTAGATCCCAAGCTCAGAATCCTACCTGACTTTTCATAAAGGCAACAAGTGGAACTAACGGCTCGTTGTTCCTACCAACGAGCCATTGCTACCATCCGTAACCAAGTCCCTGGCCCTAACAGTTTTGACCATAGTCGATGCAACAACTTGTTGTAGCCACCAATGAGTCATTGTGTTGCCAGTTGTCTTAGGGCCCAGATTACCCTACCAGTGACAACGGGAGTACCAATGACCCGTTGGTTATCCCAATGAGTCGTGGTATCATCCTGTCGTCCCATTTCAATGATCTTAGTTTTTGGACCCAGGATAAACAGTTGGTTTCAATAGGCCGTGGTTTCAACCAACGAGCCATTGTGAGGCTCGTTGGATCTTGTCGGGCAGTTTTCCAGATTTTATTTCAGGGTTATTTCTATAACTTCCTAGCCTTTTTATCTTAAAACCCTATTGTTTTGGGCTCGTTTAGGAGGGAGTTAAAGGGATAGAATGACATTCCCCCTTCATTCCACTCATTCCCTCAAGTCTAAAGCGTAGAAACAGTCAGGAAACAGAGCAGAGCTAGGGCACTCGACTATTTTTTCTCAAAATTTCTCAAGGATTTCCTCAAGAATTATTCACCAAGTATGTGAAAATTCAACAAGAAAATTGTTCTTCCCTTGTGTCCCCTAAACCCTTCTCTAATTCTTCTATCAATTACAACCTTGTGGATTCAACATGTAGAAAGTTTTCAGAAAAAATTCTTTAAGATTTCAAGTGGAATATTATTCATGATATTAGTTGCTTTATTATTCCCAATTTCTAGAAATTTTTTGAAACTAGCATCTAGTGGAAAGATTTAGCCATAGTTTCTCATTTTAGTAAATTAGAATCTTGCATGTTAGACTAGTTTTCCCTGTGGCTTCATTCTATCAGTTTTGGGACTCCCATATTGTTAGTAAGTGTTGAAATCTCAGTCAGATGCATGTAAGTCTAGTCTCGGTGAGATTATTAGCATACTCCGTATTGTCCAGAAATCTCAGCTGATCAGTTTGACTATAGTCTTTTCTTGAGGTGTCAGTGGTGCTTCCCAGTTATCAATTATTAGACTCAAATGTCAGGATTTAGTTGTTCTTTAGACGGCTATAACACTTATAGATAAGCAACTCTGAGCTGTCTTAAAACCCTTAACTTCAGTTTCAGTTTGTTCTTTAGATGGTTACGATACTTTCAGATAAGTAGCTCTGGCCCGTTTTAGATCACCAGTTACATAATCCAATCTGATAAGAAACTCAGGGTACTTCCGGATAAGTATCCCTGACTTAGTTTTAGACCCCAGTTTTGAGCTATCAGCTTAGTAGTTAGTCTAGGACTATCAAGTGGGAGTAGGACATAGCAGCGAGCGGACCGAGGTTCCAACGCACCCAGGTTTCTAGAACTACATTTACACTGTAGGTTATTTTATTGGCCTTATGGCCCATACTTGTGATCACCTAGTTCGTGCCTTTATACCCTGGCAAGGTATATTGGGTCCTACCGATGGGGTGTATATATCGGACTCCACATCTAGCTTACATGGTTATATGTCGGATATAGACTCTCGCACTAGTCAGTACAATCTCAATTTAGCTCATCTTAGAGCAGTTTTAGATTTCTCAGTTAGTTCAGATCAGTATCTCAGATTCAGGGCATGTGTATGACCATCAGACAGGGTCATTTTGACCATTCCAGTTATGTTTCAGTGTATTCAATTTCAGAATTTCAGTTGGTCATTGCATGTCATTACAGTTCAATTATTTATTCCTTTGTGTTGTATTTTTCTTCCACTTACTCAGTATATTCAAAGTATAGACGCATACTTTCTATGTTGTATCGTATTATGATACAGCTGCAGGTTCTCAGTCTCAGCACCGTTAGTAGATCTTCTCGGGATGATATCAACTGTACCATTGGTGAGTCCTCATACTTTGAGGAAGATGTTCATTTTCTTCAGTTATTTTCATACAGTTAGGCTTTAGAGTTAGCTGGGGGCTTGTCCTAGCAACTCATCAGATATAGATGGCTTTCAGACATAGATTCAGACTTTCAGTTTTGTTTTAGATATAAAAGCTTTTATTATTCAATTTTTCATAAATGGTTTATTTATTTAAGCTTCCGCTATGATTTACTCATATTACCAGTGCGATGATCGACCATGGATTGACTTGGGGTTCCTTGGGACATCAAGAGTTGAAGTGAATGTTGAGACAATTGGCAGTGTTCCCCACGATCAGTCACCATGGGTCGTCAGGTACACCACGAGTCTTGTTGTCCATCATGGTGACCAACAGGGGTAAACTTTCACGTGTTGGAGATGCATGCAGGCCACGAGTCATGGCCAGTGACAACAGGTCGTCCAGTCCCTCGTGGGGACTGGCAGTGTGTTTTTCCCTGCGAATTTATTAAGAGCTTTTTCATAATACCTAAGCCCTAGGGTCCGAAACTACGTCATTTTAAACTCTGAATTGTGTGTTTAAGGGGGGGGGTAAGTTCATTTTATGTATCCCCGCTCCATGCATGCAACCTAGAGCCTTCCTTGAAGATCAAGTTTGAGAGATTTCATCAAATTTTTTCCAATTCCATTTGGGTTTTCAAGTAAATGTGTGAATTCGATTTTACCCAGGTATGTGAGGCTATAAATGAGAGTTTCTTTCACTCTCATGCTCAAAACTCTTCTCATCTTCCATGGTCTTCAATTCTAGATTCAAGTTTCATGATCTATGGTGTTTATTACCATTCTTGTGATTTCTCTACGATCTATCTATGAGTAAATTCTTTTCATGTATTAAATCACGTTTTATGATCTATGGGCAGATTTTATGAGTATAAATTTATAGATTTGAATATAAATCAAACTATTCCCAATTATGTATGATCTTATGAAAAGTCAAATTATGATTTCCTTATGATCTTGATCTAAATTAGGCCAATTATGATTTATGCTTTATGATATGATTTCTCTCAAGTACTTTTCATGGATTTATAAAATATAAAGTATATACATGTTTTACAAGTATGCATGAATTTCATGATTTATGGACTTATGATTATGATCGACTCATGGGTTTTATTACATGGCTAGTTCACACATTTCAAGCATGCTTATGATTTCTATTATTTAAACTAGACCATGAATCTTATGTATGTTTCCCATACTATGATATAAGCACTAAATATGTTTTGGGAGTAATATTTAACACCAAGTAGATTCGAGGTCCAAGCATACCCCGAGTCTTATAACTACGTGCCGACGTAGCCATGAGGGACCTTCCTTAAAATTTTTCCCTTATGCCCATATAAGCCTTTCATGAGTGATATCACACCTCTTTTCAGGTTTCTACCCTTAAAAAGGTAAGAACACCCTCCAAACTAGGGGTTTACAGGTTGAGCTCCATGTGTGCTCATGTGGGGTATGTTGGTTATAAGAATCTCTCATTGTTCCTCATAATTTATGTATGGTTATGTTTATGTTACTTTGGCACAAGTCATGTTTAATGAAGCTTATCTCCTATGATTATTATTATTACTGATTTACGAATGTTTTGAAAAAAATTGAGCCCTTATGTTTACATCATGATATTTATGTTACATTCATGTTGTCCTACTCTTATGAACTCTTATGTATTTTAACTTTGCGTTTTTACTTACCTTGGATACTCAGTACATTCCATTCCAAGTACTAACCGCATACTCTATGCAGTATCATTTCATGATACAGGTCCAAGGGATCAATCTCAGCCGCATCATTGGGCCCCGCTTCCCTCTTTGACCTACCTAGCTGGTGTTGGTGAGTCATCATCCTTTGAGGACGTTCAGCTATTTAAAGTTATTATGTTCCTTTCAGTTTTAGACTTTGTCTAGCTAGTTGGGGGTGTTGTCGCATCAGCTCATCAGTTATGTTAGAGGTTTTTTCGACATTATGTATAACTCAGCTTGTCGTTGTTGATTCAGTTCTAGCTTGATATAGATATATGTTTGTTAAACTTCTACTTTTGTTATACCTCCTAAGCCTAAAGATCAGACCCAGGAGTTGAAATGGAGAAAAATTGAAATCTGACCTCAGGTCCCAAAACATTTCCTTCTGTGACCTATGGGGACAGACCACGAGTCGTGATGTGACTCGTGGTGAGGATCATGGTGTTAATTTGATTTTGGGAGTTAAGCTCCCCACAGACATGAACATGAGTCGTGGTCAGGCCCCACGACTCATTGAGTCAGTCGTGGGCAGTGACTTTGAGAAGGTTAAGGAAATATAGTAGTGTACCCTACGGAAGGACCCCACGAGTCGTGGTCAGTCACCATGATTCATGCGATGGGTCGTAGTCAACAGGATGAAAATTATTGGGAAGTAAGGTAGTGCATGTGACGAGTGGTGACCACGACTCGTGGTCACCAGTAACAATTCGTGATGTCTCTCGTGATGAGCCCCAGACAAACCCTCAAGCAGTGCACTTAACTGATGATGCCACGAGTCGTGGCCTTGAGTAATGAGTTTTCCAGTCCCTCGTGGGGACTGGCAGTCAGTTATTTCCTATGAATTTAGTAAGGGATTTTCTGTAATTCCTATGATTTTAAGGCCTAAACTATGTCATTTGAAGTTATGAATGATGAGTTTTAAGAGGGTTAAGTTCATTTTAGGCCATTCTTACTAATGCATGCAAAGTTAAAGAGTTAGAGAGGTGATCAAGCTTATTCTCCTTCAAGTTCTCTTCAATTCCTCTTGGGTAATCAGAGAAGTGTAAGAATCAGCTATAATCAGGTATGTAGGGTTATGAATGGGTGAATTTGTTCACTCCCATGCCCAATCCCTCTCTAAATCATGAATTTCCTATGTCAATTATGTGGGGCTTTAACCTGATGCATGAATTCCTAATTCTCTACATGTGTATGATTTAAATATGTTTCTACTATTGAATTATGATTCATGGACAAGGTTTACATTGTTTTAAATTAAAAATCATGTTTCAAGATTTATAAATTAAATTGACCAATTATGAAAAGTTCATGAAAAGTTAAGATTTGATGAATGTTCTAGTATGATGAGGTATTATTGATGAAAAGCATGTTTTCAAGTTATCCATGTTTAAGATCAAGTTTTCAAGTGATTTATGTATTTTCAAGTATGTTAAAGTATCGGGAAATGCCCATATGCTCAATTATGATTATGATTTTACGAATTTATCTTACCACATGGTTTTGGAGCGAAGACTCCTAGTTATGTTCAACTTGTTGTATGGTTTGAGCTAAGACTCCTCATGTATGATTCATATTTATGCATTTATGATTATTCATCTTTGTAAATAGACGATGGTCATCTTCGCTAAAAAATAATGGAGAGAATATGCATGTTTTTGGGAGTAGTGTCTAGCACTGAGTAGGCTATGGGTCAGTCAACCCTATGCCTCAGAACAACGCACCAATGTAGGTATGATCAGATTATATTGGGACCTCCTATGTGAGCTATCCCCTGCCCCAATTGGGCCACGAGCTTGATATCGATATCATGGTATCGTCCTTAGCCCTGGCAAGGCTTTGAACGGCTCTACCTACTTGAGTGTGATAGTTGTGACCACGTAAGCTCTACCATGGTATGTCAGTTAAAAGACGAGTCTCCCATTGTTCCTCATGATTTCAATTATGCATGTTTATCACTCATATTATATATATCTATATTGTTCTAAAGCAGGTTTGACCCAATGTTCAGCTTTATTTACGACTATTAGATTTCAGCTTTGGGTCAATTGATTCAGTTATGATGTTATGTTATGTTGAGATCATATTTTCAAAAAGAAGCATGCAAGCCCTACTCTCAGACTCTTATTTTGTTTATGATTTGCATTATGCATGTTTTAAATGATTTTACTTATTTAAGCGATTTTACTTACCTTGCATACTCGATACATTCCACGTACTGACTGCATACTCTATGTTGTATCATTTCATGATATAGGCCCCGACACTCAGACTCAGCCCCATTCATAGCCAGCCTTTCAGAGTTAGCATCTTACGCTCATTGGTGAGTCCTCATCTCCAATGACCATGCTTTTATTAGATTTCTCTATGTATTTTCAGTTTTCAACTTAGCGAGTTAGTTGGGGACTTGTCCCATAAACTCATCAAATTTAGAGGCTTTTTAGACAAAGGATGTATTCAGCTTCAGACTGTATATTCTGATGTTATGTTTGTTTTAGACATCCGCTAAAATTATCATGTTAATTCTTCAGTTCTATTGATTGAGTTAGACGAATGCTTATGCTATGGGTCGACTTGGGGTCTCTCCAGGCTCCTTATTCCGTGTTGCGATCCGGGCCTTCGTTCAGGTCATGAAAACTTTATGATGTTGAGTTTACATATTATGTTCATGTCATGGGTTGACTTGGAGCCACTCGGGGTTTCTGGTACCGTGTATCGATCAGGGTCAATGTTCGGGTCGTGACAAACTTGGTATCAGAGCATTAGGTTTTGAAGTGTCCTAGGGTGTATGAAAGCCACGTTAAGTAGAGTCTTTTACATAGGTGTGAAGCGCGCCACACTTATGACGAAGAGGCTACGAGACGTTTAGGAAATGCTCCCTTCTTTCATGATCTATGTCATGCGATGAAATGTTTCTCTATCCTTCTAACTCGTGCCATACGCATTTGTAGAATCATGCACCTCGCCGAGTTAACGGAAGAAGAAATAGGAACAAAAATGGCCACGAGAATAGTAATGGAGATGGGCACCAACAGGCCCCACTAGCCCATGAGGAGCATGTCCCAAGCAGGTTGCCCATGCTTAGTTCAGGGCATCCATACAAATGATAGCTCAAGCCTTGACCGCCCTGGTCAATCAGGAGGCGGTAGCGCATGTCCCTCAGAACGGGAATGCAGCAACAACAAGAGTCAGAGATTAACTGTGGATGACCCTCCATAGTTTCTTGGGTCAAAGGTGGACGAGGATCACATGAGTTCATTTATGAGGTTCTGAAGATCACCCAGATCACGGGGATGACCGGAGAGGAGTGTGTCGATCTATCCTCACATTAGTTGAAAGGGGTTGCGCACATCTGGTTCAAGCAATAGAAGGATAGCAGGGCAGTTGGAGCAGGCCCTATTGGTTGGGAGGAGTTTCATGTTGCATTTTTGGATCGGTTTTTCCTCGTGAAATGAGGGAGATTAAAGCAGCGGAGTTTGTGAACCTGAAGAAGGGTAACATGACAGTTCAAGAGTATGCTCTGGAGTTCACTTATTTTTCCAAGTACGCACCAGATCTAGTTGCTGATCAGAGAGCTCGAGTGAGTAGGTTTGTACATGGAGTGGCAGTCTACCTGGACAAGGATTGTAGGATCACCATGCTTCATTAGGATATTTATTTTCCCTGGATGGTTTTGCACGCCTAGCAGATGGAGGCGGTGCATTTGAGAGAGAGAGAGGCCAAGAGGGAAAGAACAGACAGTTATGGATTCTCTCAACAGAGATCGGGAGGCACACATCGCCAGCAATCTCATCATAGGTCCTTAGCTCCAGCACCATCATTGGTCAGTGTCCTGTCTAGACTTAGTCGTGATAAAAGAGGTAAAGTGTCAGGCTCGAGGGGTCAAGGAAGCACTGTGGGAGATCGTACGTTCCCAACTTGTAAGAAGTGTAGGAAGAATCACCGAGGAGGTGTTTAGTTGTCTCAAACACTTGTTTCGAGTGTGGAAAACTAGGACACAAACTCAAGGTTGCCCTTTATCCAGACCAGGTGATGGTGCAGCCCGTATTCTAGTCGTAAGTTCAGCATCTCCGATAGCATGTCCCTTCCAACAGGGCTTTTCTACTAGCTCAGCTGGCGGCCAGTGCCAGAACAGGTTCTATGCACTCTCGTCACGACAGGAGCAGGAAACTGCGCCTGATGTGGTGACTAGTCTGTTGCGAGTATTCCATGTTGATGTTTATGCATTATTAGATCTAGGGGATACTTTATCTTTTGTGATTCCTTATGCTGCTAGTAGTTTCGGAGTCAGCCCCAAATCCTATCAGAATCCTTCTTATTCTCTACTCCAGTCGGTGATTCAGTTATAGCTAGACGGGTATACAGAGATTGCCCTATCACCATCCTTTGAAAAGTCATCTCAGCCAACCTAGTATAGTTAGATATGACTAATTTCGATGCTATCTTTGGCATGGATTGGCTAAATTCATGTTATGCTTTAATGAATTGTAGAACCCGTATAGTAGAGTTCCGATTTCCTGGTGAGCTAGTCCTAGAGTGGAAGAGTAGTTCAGCTGTGCCTGTAGGTCGCTTCATTTCCTACCTTAAGGCATGGAAGATGATCTATAAGGGTTGTGTGTACCATCTAGTTAGGGTTAAGGATGCTACATCTGAGACCCCGACTATCCAGTCAATTCCTGTGGTGTGTGAGTATCCAAAGGTGTTTCCAGAGGATTTACCGGAAATCCATCCCGAACGGGAGATCGACTTTTGTACTGACCTCCTTCCTGACACGCGACTTATATCTATTCCTCCTTACAAAATGGCTCCAGCTGAGCTAAAGGACTTAAAGGAGTAGTTGAAGGATATTTTAGACAAGGGATTCATCAGACCTAGCTAGAAGGATGGTTGCCTTTATATGTGCATTGATTATCGGCAATTGAACAAAGTTACAATCAAGAACAGGTATCCCCTCCCTAGGATTGATGACTTTTTTGATCAGGGTGCTAAGTGCTTTTTAAAGATAGATGTCACACCCCATACCCAGGGAGGCATGACTAGAACTTAGTGCTACCCCTGATATGAGCATAGGCGACGCCCAAAAATAAAACAAAGACCAGAACCAATGAGGTCTGACAACACAATAACTATAAAATTTGAGTAATCACAAGCAAAAGTAGAGGCTGGCTCACCTAACCGACCAAAAAGATATGCATAAGGCTGTCTAGGCCATGGAAAGGAATACAATCTATACAACAAGGCCCACCCGACCTACAAAAAATGACACTACACCCACATCAAATGTCTACGAGCCTCTAAAAATATAATAGAAATCAATTGTCGAGGACAGGGCCCCGAACTACCCATAACTCAACCTCTAGTAACTCCAAAAGGCTTGGAGCACACCAACTAAGATGGAACTACACTTGACAACCAAGAACTCGATCTACTATCCTACCATCATCTGCAGGAATGAATGCAGCACCTCAACTAGGGCATCAGTACAATAATGTACCGACCATAAAAGGCAAACACAACTGAAAGACTCAAATTAGAGATTAACAGATATACTGAATATCGCAGGAGGAGAAACTCAATTTAAGTAAATATATAAAACCTACCTGGCCCCCATAAGCCTGGCAGGTACAATAAACCATACAAACAAAACCAACCTGTCCCCCATAAGCCCGGCAAGTCTAAAGGTAAATAAAAACACAACGGCATCTAATCGACACAGATCACCTGTCATCGCCTCTAGACCTCTCAATTACCTCAGCTAACACCATCCAACATCTAGCATCCACTGCTATCAGATTATAGATAACACAAACAACAACCACTATATGATGCCAAGTAAATCAAAAGTAAACACCAGTCAGTGAACATCATAAATCAAGCATTACTGGACTTTCTCTCGGCTGTGCATAGTTAGCGAAGCTCAATCCATCTACCAATAGCGATCCCACGAAGGCTCAGACATGTCAGACCACTCTCGATCATGTCTCAACTTGACACTACGAAGGACATCATTCTCAACCCCGTAGGTCATATCACTCCTTGGGCTCAACCCCTCAGCCGGAAACAGTCTCGTGCACTAGGTATCCACAAGCCACAAGGCACCTCGGGCTCGACCCCTAGCATTATAAGCAGTCCACAAGACACTCTACCTACCACTCTACCTACCACTAACACCAAGGGACATGGCCAAATCAGCCCAAGTGTCACAACAACCATCATGTGCCATCAACACAGTCGACATAATTGCCGATTCGAATATAACAAAAGATCATCGCAATCATCGACCCTAATCACTCATTCACTTGTCAATATCATAACCTAATCTTATTCACACTAACAACCCATAACTTTCTATAAGAACCACACGCTTCACACACGACCTCTCGATTCGAGTCTACTAATTTTCCATAACTACGATTCTCCGCGCTCAAGCCCGATCCACCAACAAAACCAGAACCTTATACACACCTTTATAACCATATAAATAGAAGCACACGAGTTTAATATTAACATAACACAAGCCATCACAAAACATCCAATACACACATCAACACGGACGACAATGGCTACGGAATACATGCTGACAAAGGGAAGGACAAGCCTAACATACCTTAGCTTCAAGCCTAGCCAAACTTGAGCCTTCAAAACCATGAACCTACTGCCTAAAGGCAGTCTAATATTCTGCCAAAACGCAGCCAACAAAACTCAATAACAAAACAAGACAAACTAAGCTTACCCGATAAGATTCATAGGAATTTGAATGTAGAAACTCTGAGACAACAACCTACTGAGGTGAACACACCTATAACCAACCTTAAACACTAAGGAGAACAAAAGGAAGAAGGCTTACCAGCAGATTCACCACGAAACAGCTACCAACAGCCCGAAAAAGACACCAAACCACGGACTATAGGCAATTCCTGACTTCCCAACACCAAAATCGTGTTGAGCCATGGATTCTAGCCTCAAAACTATCAAGAACACCTTAGAACACCTCTAGGGAGAGTTCTGGTCAAGGAAATTTAAAGAAATGAGAATTGGAAGTAAAATAACCGGCCAAATGGACTTAAATAGTCCTCCACCGCCTTAGGACCTTGTGAGATGCCTGCTTGCACGGTCTCACGAAAACGCGAATATCTCTCTATTCCGAAGTCGAATTGACAAACGGTTTGATGCACTAGAAACTAGACTCAAAGATATTTAATTTAATAGGTCGCACATCCTATAACTCCTTATATATTGGGAGAAACGTTTTGATACATTTGACCTAATTTTCAAGGAATCTCAATAAGGAAATTTTACTATATGTTTTGCCAAATTTCATTCTACAACTTGATCAACATCCAATCTTAAATATGAGCATAGAGTGGCTCAAATAAATCATAATACTTCATTCTTAGATTATTTAGTACTCTTATTCCTACCTTTAAAGTATGATTATATCTCTCAAATTATCCGGGGTGTTACATCCTTCCCCCCCTAGAAACATTCATCCTTGAATGTTTGACGACACGCACGACTCCAACTCATTGACCAGAACAACACGATACCGCATGACATATCATCACATGGAAAGCCTACCAATAACAGATCCAAAAAATAACACTTTACACCATGCCGAGGCGCGGCCCACCACTATAATCATAATCAAAATAAGAATCTTACCTGTCGCCATATCTAGCCACTGGCTAGCTATAATCCATCAAGTTATAAGCATCCCTACACAAGACAGCAAATATGAGTCTAGACCCGACACCTAAGACATCTGAATTATAGCACAATTTCGATCCAGAATGAAGGGTAATAATCCAAAATGTCCTACAACCTCCTGTTTATACGTACAAGGTGCAATGCACACATAAACAAGACTCTACTAGACACAGCTCATAGACTCCCTAGGATGAACTGCTTTGATACCAAGTCTGTCACACCCCATACCTGGGGAGGCATGACTGGCACCTGGTGCCACCCCTGATATAAGCATAGGCAACGCCCAAAAATAAAACAAAGGCTAGAACCAATGAGGTGTGACAACTCAATAACTATAAAATCCGAGTAACCACTAGCAAAAGCAGAGGCTGGCTCACCTGACCAACCAAAAGGATATACATAAGGCTATCTAAGCCATGGAGAGGAATACAATCTATACAACATGGCCCACCCAGCGTACAAAAATTGACACTACACCCGTAGCAAAAGTCTACGAGCCTCTAAGAATATAATAGAAATCAACTATCCAGGACAGGGCCCTGAACTAACCATAACCCAACCCTGGCAACTCTGAAAGTCTTGGAGCACACCGACTCACCTGGAACTCCACTCGGCAACCAAGAACTCAATCTACTAACCCACTATCACCTGAAGGCATGAAAGCAGCACCCCGACTAGGGTGACAGTATAATAATGTATCGAGCATGAAAGGCAGACACAAATGAAAGACTCAAATTAGAGATTAACAGATATACTGAGTATCGCATGAGGAGAAACTCAATTTAAGTAAACATATAAAACCTACCTGGCCCCGTAAGCCCGGAAAGTCCAAAAGTAAATAACAACACAATGACACCTAGCCGACACAGATCACCTATCATCGCCTCTAGACCTCTCAATTGCCTCAGCTAACACCAACCAACATCTAGCATCCACTACTATCAGAAACAGATAACACAAATAACAACCACAATATGATGCCAAGAAAATCAAAAGTAAACACTAGTCAGTGAACATCATCAATCAAGCATTTCCAGACTCTATCTCGGCTATGCACAGTTAGTGGAGCTCAATCCATCTGGTTGAACCAATCGCGATCCCAGGAAGGCTCATACATGTCAGACCACTCTCGAATCATGTCTCAACTCGACACTATAGAGGACATCATTTTTAACCCCGTAGGTCATATCACTTCTTGGGCTTAACCCCTCAGCCGGAAACACTCTCGTGCATCGGGTATCCATAAGCCACAAGGCACCTCGGGCTCGACCCCTAGCCGGAAAAACTCTCGTGCTTCGGGTATCCACAATACACAACTCCTCTAACACAACACATACACAATCTACAACAATAATAATGCATGCTCAAACAGCCCACAATCGGCTCTCAACCCCACATCCCGACTAATACAACCTAGTACAATTCTTTCACGTCTAGCCGTCCACCAATGAGCCACTAGCCAAGCTAAGGATTACCATCCTAACCAGTCTATCCCCAAGTATTACAAAAAGCCCACAAGCCACTCTACCTACCATTAACATTAACAGACACGTCCAAATCATCCCAAGCGTCACCACAACTGTCATGTGCCATTGACACGGTTGACACAATCATTGATTCAAATATGACAAAAGATCGTCGGAATCATTGACCTTAACCACTCTAATACCTCATTCACTTGTCAATATCATCACTTAATCTTATTCACACTAACATCCCATAACTTTCTACAAGAACCACATGCTTCACACATGACCTCTCGATACAAGTCTAATAATTTTCCATAACTACAATTCTCCGCACTCAAGCCCGAGCTACCAACCAAACTGGAACCTTATACACACCTTTATAACCATATAAATAGAAGTACAAGAGTTCAATAATTACATAAAAAAAGCCTTAGAAAAACATCCAACACATATGTCAACACGGACGACAACGGCTACGGAATTCATGCTGATAAAGGTTGGGACAAGCCTAACATACCTTAGCTTCTAACCTAGTGAACTTGAGCCTTAAAAACCATGAAACTACTGCCTAAAGGCAGTCAAATATTCTTCCAAAATGCATCCAACACAACTCAATAACAAAATAAGACAAATGAAGCTTACCCCATAGGATATATAGGAATTCGATGGTAGAAATTCCGAGACAACAACCTACCAATGTGAACACACCTATAACCAACCTTAAACACTAAGGAGAATAAATGGAAGAAGGCTTACCAACAGATTCACCACGAAACAGCCACCAACAGCCCAGAGAAGATACCAAACCATCGACTATATGAGATTCCCGACTTCTCGACACCAAAATCATGTTGATCCATGGATTCTAGCCTCAAAACCATTAGGAACACCTTAGAACACCTCTAGGGAGATCTGGGCGAGGAAATTTCAAGAAATGAGAATTGGAAGTGAAATAACTGAGCGAATGGACTTAAATAGTCCTCCACTGCCTTAAGACATTGTGCGGTGCCTGCTTGCATGGTCTTGCGAAAACACGAATATCTCACTATTCCGAAGTCAGATTGACAAATGGTTTGATGCACTGAAAACTAGACTCATAGATATTTAATGTGATATGTAGCACACCCTATAACTCCTTATAAATTGGGAGAAAAGTGTTGATATATTTGACCTAAATTTCCAGAAATCTCAAGACAGAAATTTTACGATAAGTTTCGCTGAATTTCGTTCTACAACTTGATCAACGTCCAATATTAAATATGATCATAGAGTGGCTGAAATAACTCATAATACTTCCTTCTTATCATATTTAGTACTCTTAGTCCTACCTTAAAATAACAATTTTATCTCTTAAATTATCCGAGGTATTATAATAGGCCTCAGGTCTAGATACCATCACCTCAGGGTTTGGGAGAGTGACATCCCGAAGATAGCCTTCAAGACTCGGTATGGTCACTATGAGTTTGTAGTCATGTTTTTTGTACTAACAAGTGTTCCCGTAGCTTTTATGAATTTGATGAATAGGTTGTTCAAACCATATTTGGATATGTTTGTGATTGTGTTCATAAATGATATTCTCATATACTCTCAAAGTAAGTGCCACTCATTGGAGTGTGGTGCTACAGGCCTTGAAGGATCACCAGTTATATGCTAAGTTTAGCAAATGTGAGTTCTCATTGAATTCAGTGACATTTTTGTGTCATGTGGTGTCAAATGAGGGTGTCCAGGTGGCCTCTCAAAAGATAGAAGCGGTGAAGAATTGGTATAGACCAGTTAGTCCTTCGAACATCAGGAGTTTCTTGGGTTTAAGTAGTTACTATCAGTGATTTATTGAGGGGTTTTAATCAATTGTAGCCCCATTGACTAAGTTGACCCATAAGAATGTGGAGTTTCAATGGTCGGAGGCTTATGAGAAGAGCTTCCAAGAGTTGAAGACTCGACTCATCTCAGCACCAGTGTTAACCTACCTGAGGGTACCGATGGGTTTGTGGTATATTGTGACACTTCAAGGATCGGCCTTGGTTGTGTATTGATGCAGCATAGTAAGGTTATAGCATATGCTTCCAGGTAGTTGAAGGCCCATGAAAAGAATTATCCAACTCATGATCTCAAATTGGTGGCAGTAGTATTTGCTTTAAAGATCTAGAGGCACTATCTATATGGGGTCCATGTGGATGTGTTTATAGACCACAAAAGCCTATAGTACGTGTTCACCCAGAAGGATTTGAATCTGTGCCAGAGAAGGTGGTTGGAGCGTTTGAAGGATTATGATATGAGTGTTCTCTATCATCTGGGCAAGGCAAATATGGTGGCAGATGCTCTTAGAAGTTCTCTATCATCCGGGAGAGTTTATCTCATGTAGACAAGGATAGGAAAAAGTTAGTAAAGGATGTGTACCGACTTGCACGACTAGGAGTTCATCTGGTTGATTCAACGAATGGTGGTGTCATTGTTCAGAATAAATCAGAATCATCTTTAGTGATCGATGTTAAGGCTAGACAAGAATAGGATCCTATCTTAGTGAAGTTGAAGGAATCCGTTTAGAATCAGAAGGTTGAGGTTTTGTCCTAAGGGGGAGATGGTGTGCTCCGATATCAGGGTCATTTGTGTGTACGGGATGTTAGTGACTTGAGGGAGCGGATGTTGCATGAAGCTCATGGTTCCAGATACTCTATACATCCAGGTACCACCAAGATGTACCGTGACCTATGAGAAGTCTATTGGTGGAATGGCATGATGAAGGACATAGAGGAGTTTGTGGCTAAGTGTTCAAATTGCCAGCAGGGAAGGTTGAGCACCAAAGACCAGGAGTTGTACTTCAAGACATTAGTATTCCTACTTGAATGTTAGAGGAGATCAATATGGACTTCATCACAGGGTTGCCTCATACTCATTGACAGTATGACTCCATTTAGGTGGTTGTGGACAGGCTGACTAAAGCAACTCATTTGCTATCGATTAAAACTACCGATTCAGCAGAGGATTATGCTAAGTTGTACATTCAGAAGTTAGTTCAGTTTCATGGAGTTCCATTGTACATCATATCAAATATAGGTACTCAGTTTACCTCCAAGTTTTGGAGTTCGTTTCAAAAGGGACTTGGTACAGGTCAAGCTTAGAACAACCTTTCACCCATAAATAGATGGTTAGGTGGAGCGGACTATTCAGAATCTTGAAGATATGTTGAGAGCGTGTGTGATCAATTTTAAGGGTAGTTGGGATGATCATCTGCCTCTCATTGAGTTTGCATATAACAACAGCTACCATTCCAACATTCAGATGTCTCCGTTTGAGTATCTCTATGGGTGGAGGTGTAGATCACCGATTGGTTGGTTTGAGGTTTGTAAATCTACCTTGATAGGTCCAGATTCAGTCCATGAGGCTATGGAGAAAGTTCAGCTTATAAGGGACAGGTTGAAAATAGCTCAGAGTCGCCAAAAGTCCTATGCAGATGTAAGGAGGAGAGAACGTGAGTTTGAAGTCAATGATTGGGTGTTTCTAAAGGTGTCTCCCATGAAGGAGTGATGAGGTTCAAAAAGAAAGGGAAACTCAGTTCCTATTATGTTGGTCCGTATCGGATTGTGAAATGGGTTGGCAAGGTAGCATACGAGTCGGAGTTTCCCTTAGAATTAGCTTTAGTCCATCTAATTTTCCATGTATCTCTCTTATAGAAGTGTTTGGGTGATCCAGCTTTGGTTGTTCCAGTGGACAGTATCAGTGTGAGAGATAGCCTTAGTTATGAGAAGGTTCCGGTAGAAATACTTGATCATTAGTTTCGGAAGCTAAGAAGGAAAGAAGTAGCCTCAGTCAAGATTTTGTGGAGGAATCAGCATGTTGAGGGAGCTACGTCCGAAGCCGAAGCAGATATGATGTCTAAATGCCTACATCTATTCCCTTCCGGCTCAGTTTCATCTTAAGGTATCAGTTTCCTCCTTATTACCCTATTCAGTTTCATGTTCAGTTCATGTGCCCCAGTTTCTTTCATGTCAATGAATGTATGTGTGATTCCGGAATTCAGTTTTGTCATGTAGTTCAATTCGGAGCCAGTCACTCCGTAAGTTATCAGCTATGTTCAGTATTTGATTATGATGATTGCATTTCTCTGCTTTTCAGTATGTTCACATTTCAGGATGAATGTTCCCAAGGGGGAGATATTGTAATACCCTGAAAACCCTAATATCAAACTCACGAGTTGAATTAGAGAAAATAGGATTTCTTGCACCAGGTTACAGGATGAGTTTTGTAGTGATCCGTTGAGTGCACCACAAGTTATTAAGTGGCTCGTGGTGTGGAGGAGAACATGGATACGGATGGTGTTCTAGGGGTTGACCACGAGAGGAGGCATCATTCGTGGTCAGGACCATGAGTCGTTGGGATTGTCGTGGTCAAGAGTTGAAGTGAATGTTGAGATGATTGGCAATGTTCCCCACGACCAGTCACCACGAGTCATTAGGTAAACCATGAGTTGTGGTGTCCCTCGTGGTGACCACCAGGGGTAAACTTTCCAGTGTTGGTGACAAGTGCAGGCCACGAGCCATGGCCAGTTACGATGGGTTGTCCAGTCCCTCATGGGGACTGGCAGTGTGGTTTTTTCCTGCGAATTTATTAAGGTCTTTTCCATAATTTCTAAGACCTAGGGTCCTAAACTACATCATTTTAAGCTCTGAATAGTGTGTTTTAAGGAGGGGGTAAGTTCATTTTAAGTATCCCCGAGCCTTCCTTGAAGATATAGTTTATGATATTTCATCAAATTCTCTCCAATTCCCTTTGGGTTTTCAAGTAGGTGTGTGAATTCGATTTACCCAGGTATATGAGGCTATGAATAAGAGTTTCTTTCACTCTCATGCTCAAAACTCTTCTCATTTTTTATGGATTTCAATTCTAGATTCAAGTTTCATGATCTATGGGGCTTATTCCAATTCTTGAGAAATTCTCTATAATCTATCTATGGGTCAATTTCTTTCAATGTATTAAATCACGTTTTATGATCTATGGGAAGATTTTATGACTATTTGGAATATAAATTTATAGATTTGAATTTAAATACAACTATGCCCAATTATGTATGATCTTATGAAAAGTCAAGTTATGATTTCATTATGATCTTGATATAAATTAGAGTAATAATGTTTTATTCTTTATGATATGATTTCTATCAAGTACTTATCATGAATTTATGAAATATCAAGTATATACATGTTTTACAAGTATGAATGAATTTCATGATTTATGGACTTATGATTATGGCCGACTCATAGGCCTTATTACATGGATTGTTCACATATTGCAAGCATGCTTATGATTGCTATGATTTAAACTAGCCCATGAATCTCATGTATGTTTCCCCTACTATGATATGAGCACTATATATATATTATGGGAGTAGCATTTAACACCGAGTATATTCGGGGTCCAAGCACACCTCAAGTCTCAAAACTACGTGCCAACGTAGCCATGATGGGACCTCCCTTGAGATTGTTCCCTTATGCCCATATGGGCCTTTCATGAGTGATATCACACCTCTTTTCATAGTTCTACCCTTTCCAAGGTACAAACACCCTCCCTATTAGGGGTTTACAGGTCGGGCTCCATGTGTGCTCATGTGGGGTATGTCGGTTATAAGAATCTCCCGTTGTTCCTCATGATTTATGCATGGTTGTGTTTACGTTACTTTGGCTCAAGTCTTGTTTAATGAAGCTTTTCTCCTATGATTATGATTATTACTGATTTACAAATATTTTGAAAAGTTTGAGCCCTTTATGATTACATCAGGATGTTTATGTTATGTTCATGTTTTTCTACTCTTATGAACTCTAATGCATTTTTATAGTACATTCCAAGTACTGACCGCATAATCTATATTGTATCATTTCATGATACAGGTCCAAGGGATCAATCTCATCCGCATCATTAGCCCCTGTTTCCCTCTCTAACCTGCCTAGCCCGTGTTGGTGAGTCCTCATCCTTCGAGAACGTTCAGTCGTTTATAGTTATTACATTCCTTTCAGTTTCAGACTTTGTCGAGCTAGTTGGGGATGTTATCCCATTAGCTCATCAGTTATATTAGAGGTTTTAAACATTATGTATAACTCAGCTTGTCGTTGTTGATTCAGTTCTAGCTTGATATAGATATATGTATGTTAAACTTTCGCTTTATGATGTTGAGTTTAGATATTATGTTCATGCCATGGGTCGACTTGGAGCCTCTCAGGGTTTCTAGTCTGTTGTATTGATCCGGGTCTATGTGCAGGTCGTGACAACGGCCGGATGGGTCATTACACAAATACAATGTTTTATAAGTGTGCTCTAAACATCTGATTAAATTTTCCTCTAAATTAAAATATTCCCTCTAGTATTTGCTTTTAGCGAAACTTTTCACTCAATTTTAAATTTAGCACTCAAATTTTCCCACTCCTAAAACATCTATCAGTAGGCATTAATTAGGTTTCTAGCTCCAGCAAATCCACAGAAATCCATCTATTAGGTTTCTCGCTCCAACAAATCTAGAGAAATCATTGAATCTGGTTTAGGTAGTCGTGGAAATCTCTCGGCCCTCACCACCACCATAGTGCTTCACCAACGAACTGTTGAATTTGCTAATACAACAACTAGGGTTTCAGTTTCTTCTCACAATTCAACATTGGTTGCTTCTTTCAATTTGTTTCTTGTTCACCTTTTTCCTATCCTATGGGATTATGGAGTCTATAGAGAAAATGAAAAAATAGACTCATTCACTTTTGAAATATGAAAAGTGTGAACACTTTAAGGGAAAATAGACTTCAAAATAGAAGCTTTTCTAATACAACAGAAACTTTTATACATCACCCATTCCCTTTTTATACGATATTACCTAACTTTACACAATCTCAAATATAATTGCTAAAAAAGTTTATTTGATTATGTAGAAACTTTGAATTCTGAAAAGTTTATAGATGTATATCTAGAATTGTTGGGTTCTCCTCATCTGTATTTTGGAAATTTCTTTCCAACTTTAAGGGATTTGTGAAATTTGGGGCTTTAAGCATCACTACATACGTTGAAGTTGTAAGGTAAAGACAGAGATTTTAGGTTTGTGACATTTTAAAATCATGTTGGTTATTTCTTGTATCATGTAACTCCCCAAAACTTTCCTACACCAAACTCAGACTCAGCAAATAGAACCAAGAAAATTTATCTCAGAACGACCGAGACAACGAGTTATTGTCAGTAGTAATGACCATTTTCTAGGTCGTGGTCAGCCCTGCCAGTTGTCTTCGAGAACCAACGAGGCACTGAATGACCTGTGGTGAGGAGTAACGGGTCGTCCTATCATCCTTGGTATTCCCAACTCAGAACCCAGTTAATCCCTTTCCAGGAATCCACGAGTCAAAAGACGAGTCATTGCTTGATATAATGACTCGTGGTATGACTCGTTAGTTGGGGCTCCCATGTATTTTCAACCAAATCCTTCAGTGACAACAAGTGGAAACGACGACCCATTGTATCATACAAAGAGTCATTGTTTCCACCCGAGGTAACAAGTCCCAAAATCCTTTATGGATTCCAGTAGTTAGGACTAGAGTAGATAACAATCCAACGAGTAGTTGTGTCACCCGTTAGAGAAGAGAGTCCAGTATTTTGTTCAAGTCCCCCCCAGTGGCCACGGGAGGTACCAACGACCCATTGGTTTATCCAACGAGTCGTGTTCCCCTTGTTGCAAATTTCTAGTGAGACAAATTCCAGGCCCAGGACCACCGACTGGTCCCAACGAGTCATGGTATCGACCAATGGTTCGTTCTGTGACTCGCTGGTTCCTATCGGGCAATTTCTCAGATTTTCTTTTTGGGGTATTTTAGTAACTTCTCATCTTTTTAATCCCTAAACTACTTTTTTGGGCATATTTATGAGAGAATTAAAGGAGTGATTGACGTATTCCTCTCTCAACACTTAGACTCAGTATGAAGAACTCTTAAACAAACTCCTCAGGGCAAAGCTAGGGTATTCGACTTTTCTTCTCAACTTCCCAAGGGTTTTCTCCGGGATTTCTACACCAGGTATGTGAGAATTTGCAAGGGAATTTTCCTTCCCTTATTCCCCAAAATCCATCTAAATTTTCTTATTAGTTCTAAGCCCTGAGACTTTCGAATTAGAGGAATTTTTCGGTCATGTTCTGAGTAAATCATGTGAAATATCGTTCATACTGTTTGTTACTATATTTCCACTATCTAGTAATCATGTTGATTCTTGTTTTCCCTGAAAAGTGACTTTAGCCATAATTCGATAAGTGTAGTAACTAGGGTCCTACATATTGTATAGACATAATGTTGCTTGACTCTATAAGTGTTGAAAATTCTATGTTATTATTATCCGTTAAATGCTCAGGTTCATGCTAGCTCAGTTTCAGTCATAATGTTAATATCTTCAGTATCTTTTAGTAATGTCAGCTGATCAGTTTGACTATAAATAGTTCTTGAGGTTCCAGTAATGCCTCCCAGTTATCAGTTCTCAGTTATTAGTTAGTTCTATAGATGGTTACGACGCTTCCATTTAAGCAGCTCTGGCTAGTCTTAGAACACCAGTTATAGTTATCTCGTCAGGTAAGACACTCAGGAAACTTACAGATAAGTATTTTTGACTTTGTTTTGGGCAGCAGCTTAGCGCTATCAGCTTAGTAGTCATATTAGGACTATCCTACGGGAGTAGGACTTAGCACCAAGAGGGTCGGGGTTCCAGCGCACCCAGATTCCCAAAACTACATTGCCACCGTAGGTTACTTGGCCCATCGAGCCCCAGATTTGTGATCACCCAGTTCATGCCTTTACACCCTGGCAAGGTATATTAGGTCCTATCGATAGGGCGTATACATCGAACTCCATGTTTATCTCACATATTTATATGTCGGTTATAGACTCTCCCACTAGTAAGTACAATCTCAGATCAATTCAGTTCAATTCAGTTTAGCTCAGTTTAGTATCCTAGATCTAGGACATGTCTATGACCTTCAGCCAGGGTCATTATTGACCATATCAGTTACAGTTAAGTGTTATCAGTTTACAGATTTCAGTTTGTCATTTCATGTTATTTCAGCACAATTACTTATTCTTTCATGCTTATTATATCTCACTTACTTAGTACATTCAAAGTACTGACGCATACCTTCCATGCTATATTATATCATGATATAGGTGCAGGTTCTCAGTCCCAATATCGTTGGTAGTTTCCCTCAGGCGATATCAACAGCAACATTTGCTGAGTCCTCATCTTCCGAGGATGATATTTACTTTCAGTTAGTTCTTTACAGTCAGATTTTAGAGTTAGCTAGGGGCTTGTCCTATTAGCTCATTATTTATTAGTGGCTTTCAGACATAGACATAGATATTCAATATTGTTTTTTCAGATGTATTGACTCTTATCAAATCAGTTTTCTTAAATGGTTTTATTTATTTAAAGCTTCCTATTATATTTACTCAGTTTATTAGTGTAATGATAAACCTAATGGGTTGTCTTGAGGTCACTTGTGGCACCAAGTACTTTGTCTCGTCCAAGGTATAAACTCAAGTCGTGACATATCAGTTTCAGCAGGCCATATGAAAGATCAATCTTTTCTTTAGCGTGTCTACTTTTTGGTTGCTTAATGTGAAATTTTTGCAATCTATATGTGCGAGAATCATGACTTTAGGTAATTAATGTTGAGTAATATTATGTGTTCATATATCCTAATATATGGAGTTAAAGTTTCAATCTACTAAATTGGTCATCGGATTCACAGAATGCCTAGTTGTAGCACTAGAAATCTCTGTTTGATGGACTTTTATCAAAATAGGAGTAAACTAATGTATGACTGTGATAATAATATTTTGGATACATGTCGATGGCATTTTCAATAGAAATCATTACTTAGAAATTTCCTCACATTCGTATACCATGAAATTAGGAATACAATTTAGATTGAACAACTTGAGCACATGTCCCTATCTTTCACTTATTGCAACATGTGAATACATGTTAAGAATCAATTGTAAATAATTATTTGGGGTTTGTTTAAGTCTGAATTGAAAATCATGTCTACGTTTTGAATTATTTACCATGGACATATTTATAGTATACTGTTATATATATGTTCTGGAGGTGAAGATACTGCCCAAAACAAAACCTAAAATATGAGATAGAGAACACATTATAAAACTAAAACTTTACCATCTTTCGGAAACGAAGCTAAAGTTTGATGGAAAATATCAGTGAGCTAGTACTACTATGTGTAAGGTGACTTTTTGGTATGGATATAAACCACAACTTAGGCTGGGGGATCTGGGTCGAAGTCATGATCGAACATAGCGCTTGCTTGGTAGGCTTAGTTAAGAAATAAAGTTGTGCCCTTGCTATCAGCTATAGCTTTTGACATAATGGTAAGTGATTTATCCTAACAAGATTATTGACAAAAGCAAAGGTAGGGTGAATTAATATAGTATCAATAATATTTCCCTCTAAATTGTTGTGTGAATAAGACAGTTCTCATCAAATATTTATTCGTATGTGTCACATTAAATGTTTAGTAATGAAAAAAAAATAACAACAGTTACCTTTTGCCCCCTTCTTGAATTGTGTATAAGGATAGAAAAAATGGAGTTAATGTTTGGTAAAATTCATGTTACCAAGTGGGACAAGAAATTGGGTTGAAATAGCTTATTACTAAGAAATAATTGAATTTGTTTGTGAACAGGAGTGAGCCAAGCAACAATAGATTATAAGTGGGTAAAAAAAATAGCCTTTAGTATGCAATTTTCTACTTGATTTCTCCCTAATATCATGTTTTTCTAATACTTATCTTGAATATCCCAATATAATAGGAATTGTGGCCTAGTTTTACCACCCTTTTGGTCATGTTTCTTCATCCTTAAGCCTCAATACATGATTCTTTTATGTTAATGACTTGCAATTTGACTTTTTCCCTGACTTTGTTAAATGTCTTTAATATTTTACTGTCAATGTTATTATTTTTAAATTACTAATTTTAATTTTTTCCCAAGAAGATTAGTCAACAACTGGAAAAATCTGTGGTGGACTTGAACTTGGATTTTGACTTGCCATAAGTATTGTGAATGGGTAAGAAATTCTTGTCCTCTAGATTTCTTATTATTCTATTTTTATACAACACATGATTTTGAAGAATTAGTCTTAATCTTTAGGATCTATTTGTAATATATTGTTAATGCATAAATTATTGTATATTTGTAGATTATATATTATTATCATTTTTTAGGATCTCAAATGATTCGTCTATGTTTTGGATGGATTTACCAAGGTATAGCAAAGTATATATTGATGTAGTTCAATCTCTCTTGGACTTTGCTTACTATGTTGGAGATCCTCAAGGAGATCAAATTCAATGTCCTTATACAAAGTGTTGTAATATCCATTGGTATCAAAGGAACATAATATATGATAATCTAATATGCTATGGTTTTGTTCAAGGTATACATGATGGATTAATCATGGGAAATGGAAAATCCCGAAGAATGTTGATACTGACATGTATGAAGCTAATTTGTATGATGATATTGATGGGTTATTGAATGATAAATTTGGAGATATTTCACAAGTTTAAGCTGTTTACGAAGGCCCAAGTGAAGACGCTCAAAAGTTTTATAACTTAGTTGATGAGGCAAGCCAAGAACTATATTTGGATTGTAAAGGGTTCTCCAAATTATCATTCATAATCTGTCTATACTTGTTGAAGTGTCTCCATGGATGGAGCAATTCTTCCTTCACTTCCCTCTTAGAGTTACTGAAAGAGGCGATGCCTGAGTTGAACATTCCTACATCTAACAATAAAGCCAAGGTTGTGGTAAGGGATTTGGGTCTTGACTATAAAAATATTGATGCATGTCCTACTGCATGTTATTTAGAGGTGTCCATAAAGGTGATGAATATTGTCATGTTTGTGGAGCTTCTCGACATGTTGAACATCTTGAAGTAGATATTGCGCTTGAGTCTTCTAAGAAACCTCATTATGTTTCTGTTAAAATCTTAAGACACTTCTCGTTAATTCCTAGACTCAAAAGACTATTTATGTTCTCAAAAACAGCAGACTCATTAAGGTGGCATGATGAGCAACATTATAAAGATGGAAAGTTAAGGGCATCGTACTAATGGACAAGCATGAAAAGACTTTGATAGAACTCATCAAGAATTTGCAAAAGATTCTCGCAATTTAATACTTGGCTTAGCAAGTGGTGGGTTTAATCCATTTCAGACCATGAGCATAACTCATAGAACATGGCTAGTTGTGCCAGTGGTGTATAATTTACCTCCATGGATATGCATGAAATCACAACACTGTATGCTTTCTTTGCTTATACCTAAGCCACGATCACCTGGAAATAATATTGACCTTTATGTATAACCATTAATAGAGGAGTTAAAGGAGTTATGGGATTTCGGGGTATAAACATATGATGCTTCAAGAAATCAAACATTTCAAATGCGAGCAGCTCTTTTGTGAGCCATCGTGTTTTTCTAACCATGGATCATCAATAGAGATCTAACAAAAAGTCTTTCAGTGAAAAAATAGAATTTAGGCCTCCTCCTCCTTTTTGAAGTGAACGAATATGTTTTATAGCTTACAAAGTGTTAAAAATATATTTGGAAAGGAGCAAAAGAAATCAAATAATGGCCCATGGAAGAAACGATCAATCTTTTTTTAATTGCTATAGTGGAAGCATAACTTGTTACGCCACAACTATGATGTAATGCACGTAGAGAAGAATATAGTTGATAATATAATTGGAACACTTTTAGATATTTCTGGCAGGAGAAAGGATCATCCAAATACTCGTTATGACCTCAAAGATATGGGCATTAGAAATAACCTTCAACCAAAAGATCTAAAGGATGGTAGGAAAATAAAGCTTCCAACAACGTACTTTTCAATATTCAAAGCAGAAAGATCTATATTTTGTGGTGTTCTAAAAAAAGCAAAGCTACCTAATGGTAGTGCTTCCGAAATTTCTGGATGTGTAAAACTAGCTGAAAGAAAAATAACTAATCCGAAGACTTATGATTCACATTTCATGTTACAGTACTTGTTGCCAATACCTATTAAAAGCATACTTCGTGATCATGTTGCTATTCCTTTAATTCGTTTAAGTTTCTTCTTTCGTCGTTTATGTCAAAAAGTTATCACATTAGAAGCTGAAGATTGTTATCAGAGATACATTAATTCAATTGGAGCGAATTTTTTCCCCATCCTGTTTTGATATAATGATTCATTTGCTTATTCATTTGGCAAATGAGGTGAGATTAGGAGGTCCAGTTCAGCTTCGATGGATGTATCCTCCAAAAAGATATATGGACATGTTAAAGTCATATGTTCACAATAGAAACCATCCAGAAGGATCCATTGCAGAGCATATTTGGTTGAAGAGTGTTTGAATTTATGCTCTAGATATTTACATGAGGGTGTACTAACTAAATTTAATAGAAGACCCCAAAATGATGACGAGTGTGGCTCATCAGATGTGCAAACTTCTAATTTATTTCCTCATAAAGGTTGTCCACTAGGTGAAAAAAGGTTGACCTAACTCATCTTGATGACAAGACAAGAAATCAAGCACATGGATACATACTGAACAATTGTGATGAAGTTTAACAATATGTTATGTAATTGTCACACCCCGAGCCTACACCCTGGACGTAACACGATACTTGAAGTTACATGTGACCCCAAGTCAAGCCTTAGTCTACCATTCACTAGCATTCTGAGTAAATATGCATAGCGAAACTTTGAAACAATATCATAAAGCATTTATGAAAAACGAATCTGAGAACATAAAGTTTAAAACATTTTGAATAATACCAATAAATCTGAAAACCATATCTGTTTGAAAGCCATCTAACTGAGGAGTTGCTGGGACAAGCCCCCAGCTAACTCAAATTCTAACTGAAACTAATAAATGACTGAAAGGAAGAAATAATGCCCTCGGATGATGAGGACACACACTTCACAGCTGAGGCGGAGAATCTAATTTGCGGCAACTAATGGTGTTGAGTGTGAGAAACTGCAGCTGTATCATGAAATGATACAGCATAAAAGTATGCGTCAGTACTCTGAATATACTGATTAAGTGGGAGAAACATAACTGAATAAAAATTCTGAATTGAAATGACACGCAATGACCAACAGGTAAGCTGAACTGAACTACTGATATAATCTGAAATGAACAAGATGACTCTGTCTAATGGTCAAGGACATGCCCTAAGTCTTAACCACTGAAATATGAGATACTGTACTGAACTGAGTTGTTTATTCTGAAACTAGACTAGACTGAATAGTGGGAGAGTCTATAACCAACATATAACAACGTGAGCTAGAGGTGGAGTCCGATGTATACACCCCACCGGTAGGACCCAATATATCTTGCCAGGGTATAAAGGCATAAACTGAGTGATCAGAAAAGTCTAGGTCCAATCTAGCCAATAATTTGTAACCTACACTGGCAACGTAGTTCTGGGAACCTGGGTGCGCTAGAACTCCGGCCTGCTTGGTGTTAAGTTCTACTCCCACTGAAAAACTTAAACTGATCTACTAAACTGATAGCTCGAAACTGGGGTCCAAGACTAGTCAGGGACGTATAACTCCATGTACCCTGAGAGTCTTATCGGACTAGATTCAAAAACTGGGTTCTTCACAGGACAGAGTTGCTTATCTGGAAGCGTTGTAACCATCTAAGAACAAGTTGTAACTAAACTGGGGTCCTAGGGCTGGTCAGAGCTTTATGCTAGAATGTCATGACCCCCTAATGGACCAAAACTATAATCTGAGTCTGATTCTGATAACTGAGAGACACCACTAACATCTCGAAATAAGACTGAAGCCAAACTGATCAGTCGACCATTTTCTGAAAGATTATGAAAAGACTTTAAGTTCTGACTAGTCTGAACTACTAGCAGCTAATAGAGAACTCAAATTTATCCCAACAATTACGGGAATTTTATAATATGATAGCAATTCAAGAATTAAAGAAATCTCATCTGTCAAGACTAAATCATTCTTATCAATGAGATAATCACTCCAAAAATATATAGTAAGAATTTCTAGGAAATATAGCCCAAAACATTATTCATTCACTAGATGAGATCTAATAAGCAGAATCATTACTCGAAAGTTAGTGCTTAAATTTACTATCTCAAGAACCTCCATAATTTAAATAAAAACTGATGGGAATCATATCAACAATATAGATGAACATCGTTCTAAGTGAAATCAATGAAAGTAAACGTGAATCCTTTTCATACTCGAAAGATCAGGGCTTAAAACTGATAGAGAAAATCGAGAAGGGTTTTAGGGACACAAGGAAAGAAAAATTCCTTTGCTAAAACCCCACATACCTGAGTTAAGGTTTCTTGAAGAAGGAGACTTGAACTATTGCAATGGAGGAAAACCCTACGCTTGGTTGAGAGTTTCTTGAGAGAACCTTCGATGATTTTCTAAGAAATAACGTGAGAATGAGGGAAGGAACAGTCCCAACCCTCTAATAAGTCTGAATGTACGTTCAAAACGACATGGCTTAGAGCTTGGAAGGGTAGAAAATTACTAAATATCCCTTAGACATTCGCTAGGAAAAACTGTCAGGTGTCCCTAACAGGTGACTTAACGAGTCGTGGCGTCTGAAAACGACTCATGATCATGCCCGGCAAGTACACTGCCTAAAATCTCCAGTGGATTACCACGAGTGACTTAACAAGTCATGGTAACTGGACACGACTCGTGGTTACCAGCCATAGACCACACTGTCTCACCCCCTGGGAAAATAATACAAGGCTGGTAGTGGGTCACTCAACGAGTCGTTCCCACTAATGACGACTCATGGTGACCACCCGTCAAGAACACTGCTAACTTCTCAAGTTTCAGGATTCTGGCCTGACAACAAGTGACTCAACGAATCATGGGACCTAACTATGACTCGTGAGGTTTCCCGTTGGGAACACTGACTTTTCTTAGACATCCTTCTCACGGTTGACCTATCGAGTCGTTGGGTCCCTTAACAACTCATTGAATGGGTCGTTCTGCAACATTTCTGTAGTTTCTCAGATTTTCTGATTTAAATTTCGGAATTAGATTTTGAGTTTTTTGGGAATTAGATTTTGAGTTTTTCGGGGCATTACAATATCTCCCCCTTGTAAACATTTGTTCTCGAATGTTAGAAAACACATAGGAATTAGAAAAATAGCAATCCAAGTTTCCAAGTATTGCTCATTTAACTCCAAAACTGCCGGAATGACTACCTCTGATTCAAAATACATAACTGAACTGAATTTACTTTTCACAAATACATTCACAAACAGAAAAGAGACTTGAACGGCTGAATTGAGTTATGAAAACTAAATTGAGTTCTAGGATCAAAACTAATATCTCAAGTTGTACTAGAGCCGGTAGGGAACAAGTGTGGGTATTTGGCCATTATATCTGCTTCGGTCTCCCACGTAGCTCCCTCAACCAGTTGATTCCTCCATAAGACCTTGATTGAGCTATTTCCTTTTTCCTCAGCTTATGCACCTGACGGTCAAGGATCTGGACTGGTAATTCCTCATATGAGTGGCACAAATGTTGTTGGGTCTGCAATGTACTTCTTCAAAAGTGACACATGGAAGACTGGGTGCACAACTGCTAACTTTGAAGGTAGTTCTAGCTCCTATGCCACATTGCCAATATGTCTTAGAATTCTATAAGGTCCCACATACTTGATACTTAGCATTCCTTTCTTCCCGAATCTCATCATCCCTTTCATGGGTGATATTTTCAGATAAACCCAATCATTGACTATGAACTCCAACTCTCTTCTCCGCACATATGCATATGATTTCTGATGGATCTGAGCTGTTTTCAATCTTTTTTGAATTAGTTGAACTTTTTACATTGCCTCATGAACTAAGTCCGGCCCTATCAGGGTAGCTTCGCCAACCTCAAACCACCCTATAGGAGATCTGCACCTTCTACCATATAATTCCTCGAACGGGGCCATCTGAATACAAGAGTGATAGTTGTTGTTTTATGCAAACTCGAAGAGAGGCAGATGGTCATCCAAACTTCCTTTAAAAATGATCGCACACGCTCTTAGCATATTTTCTAGGATCTGAACAGTACACTCATCTTGCCCATCTGTCTATGCATGAAAAGCTGTGTTGATCTTGACCTGAGTACCAAGTTACTTTTGAAAGGACTTCTAGAAATGAGAGGCGAACTGCATACCTCTGTTTGAAATGATGTATACGGACACCCATGAAGTCTAATTAGCTCTCGGATATAAAGTCTAGCATAGTCCTCAGTTGTATCCGTGGTTTCGACTGGGAGGAAGTGAAATGACTTAGTCATCCGATCTATTATCACCAAGATTGAATCATGTTGTTGATGAGTCCGAGGTAGACCCGTAATGAAGTCCATATTTACTTCTTCCCACTTCCAAGAGGGTATGCTGATATCCTGAGTCATACCTCCTGTTCTCTGGTGTTCTACTTTGACTTGCTGGCAATTTGGGCACTTAGATACAAATTCAACAATATCCCTTTTCATGTCGTTCAACCAGTAGATATCCCATAAATCTCGGTACATTTTGTTAGCACCAGGGTGAATAGAATATCTCAAGCTGTGTGCCTCAGCCAGTATCTGTTGTCTCAACTCACTAGCATTTGGTACACACAATATACCCTGGTAACGGAGCACACCATCTCCCCCTTTGGAGAAAGCTTCTATTTATTTTCTGAGTACTGCCTCCTTAAGCTTAAGCAAAATGGGATCTTCATCTTGTCTAGACTTAACTTTCACCACTAAGGAAGAATCTGCCCCGCTCTGCAAAATCACTCCACCGTCAGCTGAATCCACCAACTATACTCCCATCCGAGCTAGTCTGTGGATGTCCTTTACCATTTCCTTCTTTCCCTTTTCAACATAAGCTACACTTCCCATAGACAACCTGCTTAGTGCATCCGTTACCACATTGGCTTTACCCGGGTGGTACAAAACACTGATGTCGTAATCTTTCAGGAGCTCTAACCACCTTCTCTGTCAGAGGTTTAGGTCCTTCTAGATGAACACGTACTGAAGACTCTTGTGATCTGTAAATACATCTATGTGAGCTCAATATAAGTAGTGTCTCCATATCTTTAGTGCAAATACCACCGCTGCCAATTCCAAGTCATGAGTTGGGTAATTATTCTCATGGACCTTGAGCTTTCTGGAGGCGTAGGCTATCACTTTGCCTCGCTGCATCAAAATGCAACCGAGTCCGACTCTGGAAGCACCACAACAAATAACTAATCCCTTTGTTCCTTCTGGCAAGGTCAAAACCAGAGCGGTTGTGAGTCGAGTCTTCAACTCCTGAAAGCTCTTCCCACATGCATCTGACCACTGAAATTTAACTTTGTTATGAGTTAACTTAGTCAGAGGGGAGGCTATAGAAGAGAAACCTTCCTCAAACCATCGGTAGTAACCAGCTAGACCCAGAAAACTCCTGATTTCTGTCAGACAGGTAGGTCTGGGTCAATCTTTCACTACGTCTATCTTATGAGGATCTACCTATATTCCCTCACCTGAGACCCCATGACCCAAGAAGGTCACATACTTCAACTAGAATTTGCACTTGTTGAACTTGGCGAACAACTGGCGGTCTCTGAGTGTCTACAACACTAATCTCAGATGGTTAGATATTCTTCCTCCTTTTTGGAGTATACTTGGATGTCGTCGATAAAGACAAAGAGTAACATATCAAAATACTGCTTGAATACTCCATTAGACAAGTCCATAAAGGCTGTTGGGGCGTTTGTTAGCCTGAAAGACATCACCACGAACTCGTAATGATCATACCGAGTTCCGAATGTTGTTTTTGGTATGTCTCACTCTCTAACCTTAGCTGATGATACCCTGACCTGAGATCTATTTTTTAGAAACAACTGGCTCCCTGAAGCTGGTAGAATAGGTCATCAATTCTAGGTAGGGGATATTCATTCTTGACTGTGACTTTGTTCAACTGACGGTAATCTACGCACATTCTGAGGGTACTGTCTTTGTTACGCACGAATAGCACTGGAGCACCCCAAGGAGATATGCTGGGTCTGATAAAACCCTCGTTAAGAAGATCTTTTAGCTACTCCTTCAACTCCTTAAGCTCAGTTGGAGCCAATTCTATAAGGAGGGATGGATATGGGTAGAGTATCTAGAAGGAGATCTATTTCGAAGTCTATTTCTCGTTCAGGGGGAACTCCGAGAAGATCCTCAGGAAAAACATCTGGTAACTCACTAACTACTGGAACTGACTAGATGGTTGGGGTCTCAGTGTTGGAATCCTTCACTCAAACAAGATGATATATATATCCTTTGGAAATGAGTTTCTGGGCCTTAAGATAGGAAGTAAATCTACCCTTAGGCGCTGAACTGCCGCCCGACCATTCTAAAACTGGCTCATTAGGAAACTAAAATTTGAAAACTCTAGTTCTGTAATCAATTGAGGCATAGAAGGAGTGTAACCAATCCTTGTTGAGAATAAGGTCGAAGTCGACCTTGTCTAGCTCTACAAGATCAGCTGGAATTACTCTGTTCAGTACTGTGACTTGAAAATTTCTATACACCTGACTGGCTCTAGATGACTCAACAACTGGGGTTGAGACTGAGAAAGGTTCTGAGAGGACCTTTGGACTTATACTGAACTGAACCGCTATATAAGGAGTCACAAAAGAAAGAGTAGCTCCTGGATCTAAGAGGGCATATACGTAAAGATGGAAGAGACGTAACATACCAGTAACTACGTCAGGTGAGCTTTCCTGATCCTGATGGGATGATAGAGTATAGAAACAATTTTTGGGCTGACCACCATCTATACCTGATGTGTTAGCCTGTTGGGATGGTCGACCTGCTGGAGTTGATGATGTGGTAAATTGTGATCTCCCTCCCCCTGCTGACGGGCACTCCTTAAGCCTGTGTCCAAGCTGTCCATACGCAAATCAGCCCTCTCGTCCCTGAAGGCATTCTCCTCAGTGATCTACCACACTTGGGACAAGCTAGATGCTTGTTTCCGGTACTGTGAGCATGAGAAATAGTGCCAGATGATCCACCCCTCTGATCCTGGCAGGATTAAAATGTTGGGGCGCTGGCTGAACTAGGTGCTGGGGATCTCTATTGTTGTTGCTGCTGAGGTTGTTGTGGGCGGCTACTACCGCTAGACCTATGATTGACAAAATCTAACTGGCCAGTCCTTGCTTGTTTGTTCTTACATTCCATGTCTTTCAGTTTTTTGGCCTCATTCTACTAGGTATACACAATTAAGCTAGAGGGATCCATATCCTTGATTAGGATTGCCATCCTGCATTCTTTGAGGACCATATTAGATATTCCATTTATGAACTTCAAGATGTGAGCCCTTGGTTCGACTACTATCTCCAGAGCATACTTTGATAGTCTAGTAAACTCTAGAGCATATTCCTCCACTATTCTATTTCCCTAACGCAAATTCATAAATTCCGCCATCTTAGCCTCCCTCAACTCCGAGAGAAAAACCTGTCCAGGAAAGCTGTGTGGAATTCTTCCAACTCCACTGGTCCTGCTTTCGCTGGTCGCCCTTCCTTCCACTGCTCATACCAAACCTAGGCTACCCCTTTAAGCTGATAGGCAGCCAGGTTAGCACTCTCGGAGGAGTTGACTCCCATAATACGGTTAATCTTCCTAACCTCATCTACAAACTCTTGGGGTTCATCCCCCACTTCAGATCCTTAAAACAATGGAGGGTTCATATGGGTGATGTTCCGCACCCGAGCAGCAGCTGTAGACCCATTTGTGGTTACTGAAACCACCTGTTGGTTCACCTTCTTGTGACTATTTGAGCCATCAATCTAATGGCCGCCCTGAATTCGGCGGTCGATAGGGATTCATCTTGAGGTGCTGGCGGAGCGGATAGGGCAGGTCTGTTGACATTACCAGCCCTTCTTCCATTACCACGTTTGAGAGGCATGGTTCACTGAAATGAAACAAAGCATGAATTAGAAGGGCATTTCTGGAATTGAACTTTAACGCACAATAATGAATATGAACAAAAGGGAATTTTCCTAATAACATCTCATAGCCTCCTCGTCATAAGTGTGGAGCGCTTCACACCCATGAAGAGGACTCTACTCGATGTGGCTTTCAGACTTTCCAAGGATACTCTAAACCTAGGACTCTGATACCAAGTTTGTCACGCCCCGAGCCTACACCCTGAACGTAACACGGTACTTGAAGTCACATGTGACCCCAAGTCAAACCTAGGTCTATCATTCACTAGCATTTTGAGTAAACATGAATAGCGGAACTTTGAAACAATATCATAAAGAATTTATGAAAAATGAATCTGAGAACGTAAAGTTTAAAACATTTTGAATAATGTTGATAAATCTGAAAACCACATCTGTCTATGAGCCATCTAACTGAGGAGTTGCTGGGACAAGCCCCCAGCTAACTCAATGTCTAACTAAAACTAATAAATGACTAATAGGAAGAAATAATGCCCTCGGATGATGAGGACTCACACTTCATAGCTGAGGCAGAGAATCTGATTTCAGCAACTAACGATGCTGATTCTGAGAACCTACAGTTGTATCATGAAATGATACAGCATAAAAGTATGCGTCAGTACTTTGAATGTACTTAGTAAGTGAGAGAAACATAACCGAATAGAAATTTTGAACTGAAATGACACACAATGACAAACAGGTAAGTTGTATTGAACTACTAGTATAATCCGAAATGGTCAAGACGGCCCTATCTGATGGTCAACGACATGCCCTAAGTCAGAAACACTGAAATCTGAGATACTGTACTGAATTGAGCTGCTCATTCTGAAACTAGACAAGACAGACTTGTGGGAGAGTCTATAACCGACATATAACCATGTGAGCTAGATGCGTAGTCCTATGTATACACCACCACCGATAGGACCCAATATACCTTGCTAGGGTATAAGGGCATGAACCGAGTGATCACAAAAGTCTGGGGCCAATCTGGCCAATAATCAGTAACCTATGCTGGCAACATAGTTCTGGGAACCTGGGTGCCCTGGAACCCCGGCCCACTTGGTGCTAAGTTCTACTACCACTGGAAAACTTAAACTGATCTGCTAAGGTGATAGCCCGAAACTGGGGTCCAAGACTAGTCAGGGACGTATAACTGCATGTACCCTAAGAGTCTTATCGGACCAGATTTAGAAACTAGGTTCTTGACTGGTCAGAGCTGCTTATCTGGAAGCGTCGTAACCATCTATGAACAAGTTGTAACTGAACTGGGGTCCTAAGACTGGTCAGAGTTGTATGCTAGAACTTCATGACCGCCAAATGGACCAAAACTATAATCTGAGTCTGATTCTGATAACTGAGAGGCACCACTAACACCTCGAAATAAGACTGAAGTCAAATTGATCGGTTGACAATTTTCTGGAAGATTCTGAAGAGAATTTACGTTCTGACTAGTTTGAACTACTAGCAGCTAATAGAGAAAACTTATCCCAATAATTATGGGAATTTCATAATATGACAGCAATTCAAGAATAAAAGAAATTTCGTCTGTCAAGACTAAATCATTCTTATCAGTGAGATAATTTGTCCACAAATATATAGTAATAATTTCTAGAAAATTCAGCCCAAAACATTATTCATTCACTAGATGGGATTTAATAAGCAAAATCATTACTCGAATGTTGGGGCTTAAATTCACTATCTTAAGAACCTCCATAATTTAAATAAAAACTGATGGGAATCGTATAAACAATATACATGATCATCGTTCTAAGTGAAATCAACGAAAGTAAACATGAATCCTTTTCATACTCGAAAGCTCAGGGCTTAAAATTGAAAGAGGAAATCGAGGAGGGTTTTGGAGACACAAGGAAAGAACAATCCCCTTGCTTTAACCCCACATACCTGAGTTAAGGTTTCTTGAAGAAGGAGACTTGAAATGTTGCAATGGAGGAAAACCCTACGCTTGGTTGAGAGTTTCTTAAGAGAACCTTCGATGATTTTCTGAGAAATAACGTGAGAATGAAGGAAGGAACCATCCCAACCCTCTAATAAGTCTGAATTTACGTTCAAAATGACGTGGCTTAGAGCTTGGGAGGGTAGGAATTTACTAAATAGCCATTAGATATTCGCTGGGAAAAACTGTCAGGTGCCCCTAACGGGTGACTTAATGAGCCGTGGTGTCTGAAGACGACTCGTGGTCATGGCCATTAGGTTCACAGCCTGGAATCTCCAATGGCTGACCACGAGTGACCTCACGAGTCATGGTCACTGGACACGACTTGTGGTCACCAGACGTCGACCACAATATCTCACCCCCTAGGAATATAATACAAGGCTGGTAACGGGTCACTCAACGAGTCATTTCCACGGATGACAACTCATGGTGACCACCCGTCAAGAACACTGCCAACTTCTCAAGTTTCAAGATTTTGGCTTGACAATGAGTGACTCAACGAGTCGTGGGACTTGACCATGACTCATGAGGCTACCTGTTGGGAACACTGACTTTTCTTAGACATCCTTCTCATGGTTGACCTAATGAGTCGTTGGGTACCCTAATGACTCGTTGAGTGGGTCATTCTGCAACATTTTTACAGTTTTCTAGAAATTCTGATTTAAATCTCAGAATTAGATTTTGCATTTTCTGGGGCATTACAATATCTCCCCCTTGTAAACCTTCATCCTCGAATGTTTGAAAACACACAAGAACCAAAAAAATAGCAATTAAAGTTTCCAAATATTGCTCATTTAACTCCAAAACTACCGGAATAACTACCTTCGATTCAAAATACATAACTGAACTGAATTTACTTTTCACACATACATTTACAAACAAAAAAGAGACTTGAACAACTGAATTGAGTTATGAAAACTAAATTGACTTCTAGGGTAAAAACTAATATCTCAAGATGTGCTGGAGCCGGTAGGGAATAACTGTGGGTACTTTGCCGTCATATCTGCTTCGGCCTCCAGTGTAGCTCCCTCAACCTTATGATTCCTCTATATGACCTTGACTGAAGCTATTTCCTTGTTCCTCAGCTTACGCACCTGATAGTCAAGGATCTGGATTGGTACTTCCTTATATGAGAGGCTATCTTTTATTTCCACACTGCCCAATGGCACAACTGAGGTTGGGTCTCCAATGCACTTATTCAAAAGTGAGACATGGAAGACTGGGTGCATAGCTGCTAACTTTGAAGGTAGTTCTAGCTTGTATGCCACATTGCCAATACGTCTCAGAATTATATAAGGTCCACATACCTAGGACTTAGCCTGCGTTTCTTCTCGAATCTCATCACTCATTTCATGGGTGATATTTTCAGATAAACCCAATCATCAACTGCGAACTCCAACTCTCTTCTGCGCATATCTGCATAAGATTTCTGACGGCTCTGAGTTGTTTTCAATCTCTTCTAAATTAGTTTAACTTTTTGCATTGCCTCATGAATTGAGTTTGGCCCTATCAGGGTAGCTTCTCTAACCTCAAACCACCCTATAGGAGATCTGTACCTTCTACCATATAATGTGTCGAACAGGGCAATCTGGATACTAGAGTGATAGTTGTTGTTGTATGCAAACTCGATGAGAGCCAGATGGTCATCCCAACTAACCTTAAAATCGATCGCACACGATCTTTGCATATCTTCTATGGTCTGAATAGTCAGCTCAGCTTGCCCATTTGTCTGCGGGTGAAAAGCTGTGCTGAGCTTGACATGAGTACCAAGTCACATTTGAAACGACTTCTAGAAGTGAGAGGTGAACCGCGTACCTTTATCTGAAATGATGGATACGGGAACCCCATGAAGTCTAACTAGCTCTCGAATATAAAGTCTAGCATAGTCCTCAGATGTATCCGTGGATTTGACTGGGAGGAAGTGAGATTGAATCATGTTGTCGACAAGTCTAAGGTGGACCCGGAATGAAGTCCATATTTACTTCTTCCCACTTCCAAGTGGGTATGCTGATATCCTGAGTCATACCTCTTGGTCTCTTCTGTTCTACTTTTACTTGCTGGCAGTTTGGGCACTTAGCTACAAATTCAATGATATCCCTTTTCATGACGTTCCACTAGTAAATATCCCATAAATCCCGATATATTTTGGTAGTATTAGGGTGAATAGAATATCTCAAGCTGTGTGCCTCAGCCAGTATCTACTGGCTCAACTCATCGACATTTGGTACACACGATCTACCCTATTAACGGAGCACACCATCTCCCCCTTTGGAGAAAGCTTCTATTTCTTTTCTGAGCACTGCCTCCTTAAGCTTAAGAAAAATGGGATCTTCATCTTTTCTAGACTTAACTTCCACCAGTAAGGAAAAATCTGCCCCGCTCTACAAAATCACTCCACCCTCAACTGAATCCACCAACTGTACTCCCACCCGAGCTAGTTTGTGGATGTCTTTTACCATTTCCTTCTTTCCCTTTTCAACATGAGCTCACTTCCTATAGAAAACCTGCTTAGTGCATCTTCCACCATATTGGCTTTACCCTGGTGGTACAACACACTCATGTCGTAATCTTTCAGGAGCTCTAACCACCTTCTCTGTCGGAGGTTTATGTCCTTCTGGCTGAACACGTACTGAAGACTCTTGTGATCTGTAAGTACATATACGTGAGCTCCATATAAGTAGTGTCTCCATATCTTTAGTGGAAACACCACCGCTGCCAACTCCAAGTGATGAGTTGGATAATTCTTCTCATGGACCATGAGCTGTCAGGTGGCGTAGGCTATCACTTTGCCTCACTGCATCAAAACGGAACCAAGTCCAAAACTCTGGAAGCACAACAATAAACAACTAACCCCTTTGTTCCTTCCGGCAAGGTCAAAATAAGAGCGGTAGTGAGTCGAGTCTTCAACTCTTGAAATCTCTTCTCACATGCATCTGACCACTGCAATTTCACTTTCTTCTGAGTTAGCTTAGTCATAGGAGGAGGATGTAGAAGAAAAACCTTCCACAAACCGTCGGTAGTAACCGGTTAGACCCAAAAAACTCCTGATTTCTGTTGGAGAGGTAGGTCTGAAATCTTTCACTCTTGCTATTTTATGAGGATCTACATGTATTCCCTCACTTGAGACCACATGACCCAAGAAGGTCATAGACTTCAACCAGAACTCGCACTTGCTGAACTTGATGAACAACTGGCGGTCTTTGAGTGTTAGTAAGACTAATCTCAGATGGTTAGCATGTTCTTCCTCATTTCTAGAGTATACTAGCATGTCGTTGATAAAGTCAATGAAGAACATATCCAAATACTGCTTTAATACTCGGTTCATCAAGTGCATAAAGGCTGCTGGGGTGTTTGTTAACCCGAATGACATCACCGCAAACTCATAATGACCATACCGAGTTTTGAATGTTGTTTTTGGTATGTCGCACTCTCTGACCCTTAGCTGATGATACCCCGACCTGAGATCTATTTTCGAAAAACAACTGGCTCCCTGAAGCTAGTCGAACAGGTCATCAATTCTAGGTAGGGGATATCTGTTCTTGACTGTGACTTTGTTCAGTTGATGGTAATCTACGCATATTCTGAGGGTACCGTATTTCTTACGCATGAATTGCACTGGAGCACCCCAGGGAGAGATGTTGGGTTTGATAAAACCCTTGTCAAGAAGATCTTTGAGCTTCTCCTTCAACTTCTTAAGCTCAGCTAGAGGCATTCTGTAAGGAGGGATGGAGGTGGGCTGAGTATTTGGGAGGAGATCTATTCCGAAGTCTATTTCCCATTCAGGGGGAACTCAAGGAAGAATCTTAGGAAAAGATCTAGGAACTCACTGACTACTGGAACTGACTGGATGGTTGGGGTCTTAGTGTTGGAATCCTTAACCCAAAACAGATGATATATACATCCTCTAGAAATGAGTTTCTGGCCTTAAGGTAGGAAATAAACCTACCCTTAGGCGCTGAACTACTTCTTGACCATTCTAAAACTGGCTCACTAGGAAACTAGAATTTGACAACTCTAGTTCTGCAATCAACTGACGCAGAGTAGGAGTATAACCAATCCATGCCGAGAATAAGGTTGAATTCGACCATGTCAAGCTCTACGAGATCAGCTGGAATTACTTGATTCAGTACTGTGACTAGGCAATTTCTATACACCCGGTTGGTTCTAGCTGACTAACCAACTGGGGTAGAGACTGAGAATGGTTATGAGAGGACCTCTGGACTTATACTGAACTGAACTGCTTTAAGGAGTGATGAAAGAAAGAGTAGCTCATGGATGGAAGAGACGTAACATACCAGTAACTACGTCAGGTGAGCTTTCTTAATCCTGACTGGAAGATAGAGCATAGAAACGATTTTGGTGCTGACCGCCATCTGTACATGATGTGTTAGCCTGCTGGGCTGGTCGACCTGGTGGAGCTGATGATGTGGTAGATTGTGATCTCCCTCGCCCTACTGACGGCCACTCCCTAAGACTGTGTCCAAGCTGTCCAAACCCAAATTAGCCCTCTCATCCCTGAAGGCATTCTCCTGGGTGATTCCTACCACACTTGGGACAAGCTGGATATTTGTTCCTGGTATTGTGAGCCTGAGACTGAGTGCTAGATGACCCATCCTCCGATCTTGGCGGGACCAAAAGGTCGGGCGCTGGCTGAACTAGGTGCTGGGGATCTCTGTTGCTATTGCTGCTGAGGTTGATGTTGTGGGCGGCTACTACATCGAGACCTCTGATGGCTAAAATGTAACTGGCAAATCCTTGCTCGTTTGTTCATACGTTCCATGCCTTTTAGTTTTTCGGCCTCAATCTACTGGGAATACACAATTAAGCTAGAGAGATCCATATCCTTGATTAGCATTGTCGTCCAACAATCTTTGAGGACCAGATTAGATACTCCATTTACAAACTTAAAGATGCGATCCCTTGGCTTGGCTACCATCTCCGGAACATACTTTGATAGTCTGGAAAACTCTAGAGCATATTCCTCCACTGTTTTATTGCCCTGACACAAATTCATAAATTCTTTCATCTTAGCCTCCTTCAGCTCCCGAGGGAAAAACCTGTCCAAGAAAGCTGTGTGGAATTCTTTCCACTCCACTAGTCCTGCTTCTGTTGGTCGCCCCTCCTTCCACTGCTCGTACCAAACCTAGGCTACCCCTTTAAGATGATATGCAGCCAGGTCAGCATTCTCGGAGGAGCTGACTCCCATAATACGAGTAATCTTCCTTACCTCATCTATAAACTCTTAGGGGTCCTCCCCCATATTAGATCCTTGAAATGATGGAGGGTTCATATGGGTGAAGTCCCGCACCCGAGCAGCAGCTATAGACCAATTTTTGGCTACTAAAACCACCTACTAGTTCACCTGATTGGTGACTGTTTGAGCCAGCAATTGAATGGCTACCCTCAATTCAGCGATGGATAGGGATTCATCCTGAGGAGCTGGTGGAGCAGATGGGGAAAGTCTGTTAACATTACCAGCCCTTCTTCCATTACCACGTCTGGGAGGCATGGTTCACTAAAACAAAACAAACCACGAATTAGAAGGGCATTTCTGGAATTGAACTTCAACGCACGATAAAGAATATGAACAAAATGGAATTTTCCTAATAACATCTCGTAGCCTCCTCATCATAAGTGTGGCGTGCTTCAAACCCATGAAGAGGACTCTACTCGATGCGACTTTCAGATGTTCCGAGGATACTCTCAACCTAAGGCTCTGATACCAAGTTTTTCATGCCCCGAGCCTACACCCTGGATGTAACATGGTACTTGAAGTCACATGTGACCCCAAGTCAACCCTTGGTCTACAATTCACTAGCATTCTAAGTAAACATGCATAGTGGAACTTTGAAACAGTATCATAAAACATTTATGAGAAACAAATCTGAGAACATAAAGTTTAAAACATGTTGAATAATGCTGATAAATCTAAAAACCATATCTGTCAGAACGCCATCTAAATGAGGAGCTGTTGGGACAAGCCCCAAGATAACTCAAAGTCTAACTGAAACTAATAAATGACTGAAAGGAAGAAATAATGCCCTTTGGATGATGAGGACTCACACTTCATAGCTAAGGCGGAGAATCTGATTTGCGGCAACTAACGGTGCTGAGTCTGAGAACCTACAACTGTATCATTAAATGATACAGCATAAAAGTATGCGTCAGTACTTTTAAAGTACAGAGTTAGTGGGAGAATCATAATTGAATATAAAGTCCGAACTAAAATGACATGCAATGACCAAAAAGTAAGCTGAACTAAAATACTGATTTAATATGAAATGGTCAGGACGACCTTGTCTGATGGTCAAGGACATGCCTTAAGTCTGAAACACTGAAATCAGAGTTACTGTATTGAATTGAGCTGCTAATTCTAAAACTGGACTGGACTGACTAGTGGGACAGTCTATAACCGACATATAACCATGTGAGCTAGACGTGGAGTCAGATGTATACACCCCACCGGTAGGACCCAATATACGTGTCGGGGTATAAAGGCATTAACTGAGTGATCATAAAAGTCTGGGGACAATCTGGCCAATAATCTGCAACCTACGCTAGCAACTTAGTTCTAGGAACCTAGGTGCGTTGGAACCCCGGGCTGCTCGGTGCTAAGTTCTACTCCCACTAGAAAACTTAAACTGATCTACTAAGCTGATAGCTCGAAACTAGGGTCCAAGACTAGTCAGGGACATATAACTGCATGTACCCTGAGAGTCTTATCGGACCAGATTTAGAAACTAGGTTCTTGACTGGTCAGAGCTGCGTATCTGGAAGCGTCGTAACCGTCTAAGAACAAGTTGTAACTGAACTGGGGTCCTAGGGCTGGTCAGAGCTGTATGCTAGAATGTCATGACTGCCAAATGTACCAAACTATAATTTGAGTCTGATTCTGATAACTAAGAGGCACCACTAACACCTCGAAATAAGACTGACGTCAAACTGATCAGTTGACAATTTTCTGAAAGATTCTGAAGATACTTTATGTTTTGACTAGTCTGAACTTCTAGCAGCTAAAAGAGAACTCAACTTATCCCAATAATTACGGGAATTTCATAATATGACAGCAATTCAAGAATAAAAGAAATTTCGTCTGTCAAGACTAAATCATTCTTATCAATGAGATAATCTGTCGACAAATATATAGTAATAATTTCTAGAAAGTTCAGCCCAAAACATTATTCATTCACTAGATGGGATCTGATAAGAAGAATCATTACTCGAAAGTTAGGGCTTAAATTGACTATCTCATGAACCTCCATAATTTAAATAAAAACTTATGGGAATCATATAAACAATATATATGATCATCATTCTAAGTGACATCAATGAAAGTAAGTGTGAATCCTTTTCATGCTCGAACACTCAGGGCTTAAAACGGATTGAGGAAATCAAGGAGGGTTTTGGGCAAACAAGGGAAGAACAATCCCCTTGCTAAAACCTCACATACCTGAGTTAAGGTTTCTTGAAGAAGGAGACTTGAACTGCTGTAATGAAGGATAACCCTATGCTTGGTTGGGAGTTTCTTGAGAGAACCTTCGATGATTTTCTGAGAAATAACATGAGAATGAGGGAAGGAACCGTCCCAACAATCTAGTAAGTCTGAATTTACGTTCAAACGTGGCTTAGAGATTGGGATGGTAGGAAATTACTAAATAGCCCTTAGACATTCGCTGGGAAAAACTGTCAGGTGTCCCTAACGGGTGACTTAACGAGCGGTGGAATCTGAACGATTCGTGGTCATGCCCGTCAGGTACACTACCTGGAAACTCTAGTGGGTGACCACGAGTGACTTAAGGAGTCATGGTCACTAGACACGACTCGTCGTCACCAGCCATCGACCACACTGTCTCACCCCCTGGGAAAATATTACAAGGCTGGTAACGGGTCACTCAATGTGTCGTTCCCACTGATGATGACTTGTGGTGACCACCCGTAAAGAACACTGCCAACTTCTCAAGTTTCAAGATTCTGGCCTGACAATGAGTGACTCAATGAGTCATGGGACCTGACCACGACTCGTGAGGTCACCTATTGGGAACACTGAATTTTCTTAGACATCCTTCTCACAGTTGACCTAACGAGTCGTTGGGTCCCTTAACGACTCATTGAGTGGGTCGTTCTGCAACATATCTACAGTTTTCCTAATTTTCTGATTTAAATCCCGGAATTAGATTTTGAGTTTTCCGGGGCATTACAATATCTCCCCATTGTAAACATTTGTCCTCGAATGTAAAAAAACACACATGAACAAAAAAAATAGCAATCAATGATTCCAAATATTGCTCATTTAACTTCAAACTACCGGAATAGCTACCTCCGATTCAAAATATATAACTGAACTGAATTTACTTTTCACACATACATTCAGAAACAAAAAAGAGACTTGAACAGCTGAATTGAGTTATGAAAGCTAAATTGAGTTCTAGGGTAAAAACTAACATCTGAAGCTATGCTGGAGCCGGTAGGGAGCAAATGTGGGTACTTGGCTGTCTTATTTGCTTCGGCCTCCCACGTAGCTCCCTCAACCTGCTGATTCCTCCAGACCTTGATTGAAACTATTTCCTTGTTCCTCAACTTACGCACATGACGGTCAAGGATCTGAATTGGTACTTCCTCATATAAGAGGCTATCTTTTATTTCCACACTGCCCAATGGCATAACTGAGGTTGGGTCTCCAATGCACTTCTTCAAAAGTGACACATGGAAGACTGGGTGCACATCTGCTAACTTTGAAGGTACTTCTAGCTCGTATGCCACATTGCCAATACGTATCAGAATTCTATAAGGTCCCACATACCTGGGACTTAGCTTACCTTTCTTCTCGAATCTCATCACCCCTTTCATGGGTGATATTTTCAGATAAACTCAATCATCAACTGCGAACTCCAACTCTCTTCTCCGCATATCTGCATAAGATGTTTGATAGCTCTGAGCTGTTTTCAATCTTTTCTAGATTAGTTGAACTTTTTTACATTGCCTCATGAACTGAGTCTGGCCCTATCAGGGTAGCTTCTCCAACCTCAAACCACCCAATAGGAGATCTGCACCTTCTACCATATAATGCCTCAAACGGGGCCATCTAAATACTAAAGTGATAGTTGTTGTTGTATGCAAACTCGACGAAAGGAAGATGGTTGTCCCAACTGCCTCTAAAATCGATCGCGCACGCTCTTAGCATTACTTCTAGTGTCTGAATAGTCCTCTCAGCTTGCCCATCTGTCTGTGGGTGAGAAGTTGTGCTGAGCTTGACCTGAGTACTAAGTTACTTTTGAAAGGATTTCCAGAAATGAGAGGTGAATTGTGTACCTCTTTCTGAAATGATGGATACGGGCACCCCATGAAGTCTAACTAGCTCTCGGATATAAATTCTAGCATAGTCCTCTGTTGTATCCATTGTTTTGACTGGGAGGAAGTGAGATGACTTAGTCATCCGATCTACTATCACCCAAATTGAGTCATGTTGTCGACAAGTCTGAACTAGACTCATAATGAAGTCCATATTTACTTCTTCCCACTTCCAAGTGAGTATGATGATATCCTGAGTCATATCTCCTGGTCTCTGGTGTTCTACTTTTACTTGCTAGCAGTTTGGGCGCTTAACTACAAATTCGGCGATATCCCTTTTCGTGTCGTTCCACTAATCGATATCCCATAAATTCTGTTACATTTTGGTAGTACCAGGGTGAATAGAATATCTCGAGTTGTGTGCCTCAGCAAGTATCTGCTGTCTCAACTCACCCATATTTGGTACACACAATCTACCCTGGTAACGGAGCACACCATCTCCCCCTTCGAAGAAAGCTTCTATTTCTTTTCTGATTATTGGCTCCTTAAGCTTAAGAAAAATGGGATCTTCATCTTTTCTACACTTATCTTCCACCACTAAGGAAGAGTCTGACCCGCTCTACAAAATCACTCCACCCTTAGCTGAATCCACAAATTGTACTCCCATCCGATCTAGTCTATGGATGTCCTTTACCATTTCCTTCTTTCCCTTTTCAACATGAGATACACTTCCAATAGGCCACCTGCTTAGTGCATCCAGCACCACATTGGCTTTACCCGGGTGGTACAACACACTCATGTCATAATCTTTTAGGAGCTTTAACCACCTTCTCTGTTGGAGGTTTAGTTCTTTCTGGCTGAACACGTACTGAAGACTCTTGTGATTTGTAAATACATCTACATGAGCTCCAAATAAGTAGTGTCTCCATATCTTTAGCGCAAACACCACCGCTGCCAACTCCAAGTCATGAGTTGGATAATTTTTCTAATGGACCATGAGCTATCTGGAGGCATAGGCTATCACTTTGCCTCGCTGCATCAAAATGCAACCGAGTCCAACTCTAGAAGCACCACAATAAAAAACTAACCCCTTTGCTCCTTCCGGCAAGGTCAAAACTAGAGCGGTAGCTACTCGAGTCTCAACTTCTGAAAGCTCTTCTTACATGCATCTGACCACTGAAATTTCACTTTCTTCTAAGTTATCTTAGATAGAGGGGGAGGCTATAGAAGAGAAACCTTCCACAAACCGTCGGTAGTAACCGGCTACACCTAGAAAACTCTTGATATTTGTCGGAGAGATAGGTCTGGGCCAATCTTCCACTGCTACTATTTTATGAGGATCAACCTGTATTCCCTCACGTGAGACCATATAACACAAGAAGGTCACAGAAGTCAACCAAAATTCTCACTTTCTGAACTTGGCGAACATCTGGCAGTCTCTGAGTGTCCGCAAGACTAATCTCAGATGGTTAGCATGTTCTTCCTCATTTTGGGAGTATACTAGGATGTCGTCGATAAAGATAATGATGAACATATCCAAATACTACTCGAATACTCGATTCATCAAGTCCATAAAGTTTGTTGCGGCGTTTGTTAGCCCAAAAGACCATACCGAGTTCTAAATGTTGTTTTTGGTATGTTGCACTCTCTGAGCCTTAGCTGATGATACCCCGACCTGAGATCTTTTTCCCAGAAACAACTGGCTCCCTGAAGCTAGTCGAACAGGGCATCAATTCTAGGTAGGGGATATCTATTCTTGACTGTGACTTTGTTCAACTGACGATAAGCTACAAACATTCTGAGGGTACCGTCTTTCTTACGCACGAATAGCACTGGAGCACCCCAGGGAGAGATTCTAGGTCTGATAAAACCCTTGTCAAAATGATATTTTAGCTGCTCCTTCAACTCTTTAAGCTTCGCTGGAGCCATTCTGTAAGGAGGGATGGAGATGGGCTGAGTATTTGGGAGTAGATCTATTCCAAAGTCTATTTCCCATTCCGGGGGAACTCCGGGAAGATCCTCAAGAAAAATATTTGGTAACTCACTGACTATTGAAACTAACTGGATGGTTGGGGTCTCAGAGTTGGAATCATTGACTCGAACCAAATGATATATACATCCTCTAGAAATGAGTTTCTGGGCCTTAAGGTAGGAAATAAACCTACTCTTAAGCGCTAAATTGCTGCCCGACCATTCTAAAACTGGCTTATTAGGAAACTAGAATTTGACAACTCTAGTTCTGCAATCAACTGCGGCAAAGAAGGAGTGTAACCAATCAATGTTGAGGATAAGGTCAAAGTCGACCATGTCTAGCTCTACGATATCAGCTGGACTTACTTTGTTCAGGACTGTCACTGGGCAATTTCTATACACACGGCTGGCTATAGTTGACTCACCAACTGGGGTAGAGACTGAGAATGGTTTTGAGAGGACCTCTGGACTTATACTGAACTAAACCTCTATATAAGGACTAACGAAAGAAAGAGTAGCTCCTGGATCTAAGAGGGCATATACGTCTAGATGGAAGAGAGGTAACATACCAGTAACTACGTCAGGTGAGCTTTCCTTATCCGGACGGGAAGATAGAGCATAGAAACGATTTTGATGATGACTACCATCTGTACCTGATGTGTTAGCCTGCTGGGCTGGTGGACCTGCTGGAGCTAATGATGTGGTAGATTATGATCTCCCTCGCCCTGCTGACGGACACTCCCTAAGCCTGTGTCCAAGCTTTCCACACCCAAAGCATCCCTCTCGTCCCTGAAGGCTTTCTCCTGGGTGATTCCTACCACACTTGGACAAGCTGGATACTTGTTCTCGGTACTGTGAGCCTTAGACTGAGTGCCAAATGACTCACCCCTCTGATCCTGGCAGGACTAAAAGGTTGGGGCGCTGGCTGAACTATGTGTTGGGGCTCTCTGTTGCTGTTGCTTGTGAGGTTGTTGTTGTGGGAGGCTAATACCGCTAGACCTCTGATGGCTAAAATCTGACTGGCCAGTCCCTTCTCATTTGTTCTTATGTTCCATGTCTTTTAGTTTTTTAGCCTCAATCTCTGGGCATACACAATTAAGCTAGAGAGATCCATATCCTTGATTAGCATTGTCGTCCTGCATTCTTTAAGGACCAGATTAGATACTCTATTTACGAACTTCAACATGCGAGTCCTTTGCTCAGTTACCATCTCCGGAGCATACTTTGATAGTTTGGTAAACTTTAGAGCATATTCCTCCACTGTTCTATTGCCCTGACGCAAATTCATAAATTCTGTCATCTTAGCCTCCTTCAGCTCCCGAGGGAAAAACGTGTCCAGGAAAGCTGTGTGGAATTCTTTCCACACCACTAGTCCTGCTTCTGTTGGTCGCCCCTCCTTCCACTGCTCATACCAAACCTAGGCTACCCCTTTAATATGATAGGCAGCCAGGTCAGCATTCTCAGAGGAGCTGACTCCCATAATACGGATAATCTTCCTTACCTCATCTACAAACTCTTGGGGGTCCTCCCCCACTTTAGATCCTTGAAATGATGGAGGGTTCATATGTGTGAAGTCCCGCACCCGAGCAGCAGCTATAGACCCGTTTTTGGCTACTAAAATCACCTACTAGTTCACCTGATTGGTGACTTTTTGAGCCAGCAATTGAATGGCTACCCTCAATTCAGCGGTGGATAGGGACTCATCCTGAGGAGCTGGCGGAGCGGATGGGGCAAGTCTGTTAACATTACCAGCCCTTCTTCCATTACCACGTCTGGGAGGCATGGTTCACTAAAACGAAACAAACCACGAATTAGAAGGGCATTTCTGGAATTGAACTTCAACGCACGATAAAGAATATGAACAAAATGGAATTTTCCTAATAACATCTCGTAGCCTCCTCATCATAAGTGTGGCGTGCTTCAAACCCATGAAGAGGACTCTACTCGATGCGACTTTCAGATGTTCCGAGGATACTCTTAACCTAGGGCTCTGATACTAAGTTTTTCACGCCCCGAGCCTACACCCTGGATGTAACATGGTACTTGAAGTCACATGTGACCCCAAGTCAACCCTTGGTCTACAATTCACTAGCATTCTAAGTAAACATGCATAGCGGAACTTTGAAACAGTATCATAAAACATTTATGAAAAACGAATCTGAGAACATAAAGTTTAAAACATGTTGAATAATGCTGATAAATCTAAAAACCATATCTGTCTGAACGCCATTTAAATGAGGAGTTGCTGGGACAAGCCCCAAGATAACTCAAAGTCTAACCGAAACTAATAAATGCCTGAAAGGAACAAATAATGCCCTTTGGATGATGAGGACTCACACTTAATAGCTGAGGGGGAGAATCTGATTTGCGGCAACTAACGGTGCTGAGTCTGAGAACCTGCAACTGTATCATTAAATGATACAGCATAAAAGTATGCATCAGTACTTTTAAAGTACAGAGTTAGTGGGAGAATCATAAATGAATATAAAGTCTGAACTAAAATGACATGCAATGACCAAAAAGAAGTTGAACTAAACTACTGATTCAATACGAAATGGTAAAGACGACCCTGTCTGATGGTCAAGGACATGCCTTAAGTCTGAAACACTGAAATCAGAGTTACTGTATTGAATTGAGCTGCTAATTCTAAAATTGGATTGGACTGACTAGTGGGACAGTCTATAACCGACATATAACCACGTGAGCTAGACGTGGAGTCCGATGTATATACCTCACCGGTAGGACCCAATCGGGGTATAAAGGCATGAACTGAGTGATCATACAAGTCTGGGGACAATCTGGCCAATAATCAGTAACCTACGCTGGCAACGTAGTTCTAGGAACCTGGGTGCGCTGGAACCCCAGCCTGCTCGGTGCTAAGTTCTACTCCCACTAGAAAACTTAAACTGATCTACTAAGATGATAGCTCAAAACTAGGGTCCAAGACTAGTCAGGGACGTATAACTGCATGTACCCTGAGAGTCTTATCGGACCAAATTTAGAAACTAGGTTCTTGACTGGTCAGAGCTGCTTATCTGGAAGTGTCGTAACCGTCTAAGAACAAGTTGTAACTGAACTGGGGTCCTAGGGCTGGTCAGAGCTGTATGCTAGAATGTCATGACTGCCTAATGTACCAAACTATAATTTGAGTCTGATTCTGATAACTGAGAGGCACCACTAACACCTCAAAATAAGACAAACGTCAAACTGATCAGTTGACAATTTTTTGAAAGATTCTGAAGATACTTTACGTTCTGACTAGTCTAAACTGCTAGCAGCTAATAGAGAACTCAACTTATCCCAACAATTACGGGAATTTCATAATATTGAAACAATTCAAAAATTAAAGAAATCTCATCTATCAAGACTAAATCATTCTTATCAATAAGATAATTGCTCCACAAATATATAGTAAGAATTTCTAGGAAATTCAGCCCAAAACATTATTCATTCACTAGATGGGATTTTATAAGAAGAATCATTACTCGAAAGTTAGGGCTTAAATTCACTATCTCATGAACCTCCATAATTTAAATAAAAACTGATGGGAATAATATCAACAATATATATGAACATCCTTCTAAGTGACATCAATGAAAGTAAGTGTGAATCCTTTTCATGCTTGAGAGTTCAGGGCTTAAAACTGATTGAGGAAATCAAGGAGGGTTTTAAGGACACAAGGGAAGAACAATCCCCTTGCTAAAACCTCACATACCTGAGTTAAGGTTTCTTGAAGAAGGAGACTTGAACTACTGCAATGAAGGAAAACCCTATGCTTGGTTAAGAGTTTCTTGAGAGAACCTTCGATGATTTTTTGAGAAATAACGTGAGAATGAGGGAATGAACCATCCCAACACTCTAATTAGTCTGAATTTACGTTCAAACGTGGCTTAGAGATTGGGATGGTAGGAAATTACTAAATAGCCCTTAGACATTCCCTGGAAAAGCTGTCAGGTGTCCCTAACGGGTGACTTAACGAGTCGTGGCATCTAAAAACGACTCATGGTCATGCCCATCAGGTACACTACCTGGAAACTCCAGTGGGTGACCACGAGTGGCTTAACGAGTCATGGTCACTAAACACGACTCGTCGTCACCAGCTATCGACCACACTATCTCACCCCCTGGGAAAATATTACAAGGTTGGTAATGGGTCACTCAATGAGTCGTTCCCACTGATGACGACTTGTGGTGACCACCCGTAAAGAACACTGCCAACTTCTCAAGTTTCAAGATTCTGGCCTGACAACGAGTGACTCAATGAGTCATGGGACCTGACCACGACTCGTGAGGCCGCCTATTGGGAACACTCACTTTTCTTAGACATCCTTCTCACGGTTGACCTAACGAGTCGTTGGGTCCCTTAACGACTCGCTGAGTGGGTCGTTCTGCAACATATCTACAGTTTTCCTGATTTTGTGATTTAAATCCTGGCATTAGATTTTGTTTTCCGGGGCATTACAATATCTCCCCATTGTAAACATTTGTCCTCGAATGTAAAAAAACACACAGGAACCAAAAAAATAGCAATCAATGTTTCCAAATATTGCTCATTTAACTTTAAACTACCGGAATAACTACCTCTGATTCAAAATACATAACTGAACTGAATTTACTTTTCACACATACATTCAGAAACAAAAAAGAGACTTGACCAGCTGAATTGAGTTATGAAAGCTAAATTGAGTTCTAGGGTAAAAACTAACATCTCAAGCTATGCTGGAGCCGGTAGGGAGCAAGTGCAGGTAGTTGGCTGTCATATTTGCTTCGGCCTCCCACGTAGCTCCCTCAACCTGCTGTTTCCTCCATAAGACCTCGATTGAAACTAATTCCTTGTTCCTCAACTTACGCACATGACGGTCAAGGATCTGAATTGGTACTTCCTCATATAAGAGGCTATCTTTTATTTCCACACTGCCCAATGGCATAACTGAGGTTGGGTCTCCAATGCACTTCTTCAAAAGTGACACATGGAAAACTAGGTGCACATCTGCTAACTTTGAAGGTAGTTCTAGCTCGTATGCCACATTGCCTATACGTCTCAGAATTCTATAAGGTCCCACATACCTGGGACTTAGCTTACCTTTCTTCCCGAATCTAATCACCCCTTTCATGGGTGATATTTTCAGATAAACTCAATAATCAACTGCAAACTCCAACTCTCTTCTCTGCATATCTGCATAAGATGTTGACAACTCTGAGCTGTTTTCAATCTTTTCTGGAGTAGTTGAACTTTTTTACATTGCCTCATGAACTGAGTCTGGCCCTATCAGGGTAGCTTCTCCAACCTCAAACCACCCTATAGGATATCTGCACCTTCTACCATATAATGCCTCGAACGGGGCCATCTGAATACTAGAGTGGTAGTTATTGTTGTATGCAAACTCGACGAAAGGAAGATGGTTGTCCCAACTGCCTTTAAAATCGATCGCACATGCTCTTAGCATATCTTCTAGGGTCTGAATAGTCCGCTCAGCTTGCCCATCTATCTGTGGGTGAGAAGTTGTGCTGAGCTTGACTTGAGTACCAAGTTACTTTTGGAAGGACTTCCAGAATTGAGACGTCAATTGTGTACCTCTTTCTGAAATGATGGATACGGGCACCCCATGAAGTCTAACAAGCTCTCGGATATAAATTCTAGCATAGTCCTCCGTTGTATCCATTGTTTTGACTGGGAGGAAGTGAGATGACTTAGTCATCCGATCTACTATCACCCAACTTGAATCATGTTGTCGACAAGTCTGAAGTAAACTCGTAATGAAGTCCATATTTACTTCTCCCCACATCCAAGTGAGTATGATGATATCTTGAGTCATATCTTCTGGTCTCTGGTGCTCTACTTTGACTTGCTAGCAGTTTGGGCACTTAACTACAAATTCAGCGATATCCCTTTTCATGTCGTTCTACTAATAGATATCCCATAAATTCTGGTACATTTTGGTAGCACCAAGGTGAATAGAATATCTCGAGTTGTGTGCCTCAGCAAATATCTTCTGTCTCATCTCACCGATATTTGGTACACTCAATCTACCCTGGTAACGGAGCAAACCATCTACCCCTTTGAAGAAAGCTTCTTTTTCTTTTCTGACTATTGTCTCCTTAAGCTTAAGAAAAATGGGATCTTCATCTTTTCTACACTTATCTTCCACCACTAAGGAATAATCTGACCCGCTCTGCAAAATCACTCCCCCCTCAGCTGAATCCACAAATTGTACTCCCATCCGATCTAGTCTATGGATGTCCTTTACCATTTCCTTCTTTCCCTTTTCAACATGAGCTACACTTCCAATAGACAACCTGCTTAGTGCATCCGGCACCACATTGGCTTTACCCGGGTGGTACAACACACTCATGTCATAATCTTTCAAGAGCTTTAACCACCTTCTCTGTTGGAGGTTTAGGTCTTTCTGGCTAAACACGTACTGAAGACTCTTGTGATTTGTAAATACATCTACATGAGATCCATATAAGTAGTGTCTCCATATCTTTAGCGCAAACACCACCGCTGCCAACTCCAAGTCATAAGTTGGATAATTTTTCTCATGGACCATGAGCTATCTGGAGGCGTGGGCTATCACTTTGCCTCGCTGCATCAAAATGCAACCGAGTCCAACTCTGGAAGCACCACAATAAACAACTAACCCCTTTGTTCCTTCCGGCAAGGTCAAAACTAGAGCGGTAGTGAATCGAGTCTTCAACTTCTGAAAGATCTTCTCACACGCATCTGACCACTAAAATTTCACTTTCTTCTAAGTTATCTTAGACAGAGGGGGATGCTATAGAAGAGAAACCTTCCATAAACCGTCGGTAGTAACCGGCTACACCCAGAAAACTCTTCATTTTTGTCGGAGAGATAGGTCTGGGCCAATCTTCCACTGCTACTATTTTATGAGGATCAACCTGTATTCCCTCACGCGAGACCATATAACACAAGAAGGTCACAGAATTCAACCAAAATTCTCACTTTCTGAACTTGGCGAACATCTGGCAGTCTCTGAGTGTCCGCAAGACTAATCTTAGATGGTTAGCATGTTCTTCCTCATTACGGGAGTATACTAGGATGTCGTCGATAAAGATAATGATGAACATATCCAAATACTGCTCGAATACTCAGTTCATCAAGTCCATAATGTTTGTTGCGGCGTTTGTTAGCCTAAAAGACCATACGGAGTTCTAAATGTTGTTTTTGGTATGTTGCACTCTCTGACCCTTAGCTGATGATACCCCGACCTGAGATCTTTTTTCGAGAAACAACTGGCTCCCTGAAGCTAGTCGAACAGGGCATCAATTCTAGGTAGGGGATATCTATTCTTGACTGTGACTTTGTTCAACTGACGATAAGCTACACACATTCTGAGGGTACCGTCTTTCTTACGCACGAATAGCACTGGAGCATCCCAGGGAGAGATTCTAGGTCTGATAAAACCCTTGTCAAAATGATCTTTTAGCTGCTCCTTCAACTCTTTAAGCTTCGCTGGAGCCATTCTGTAAGGAGGGATGGAGATGGGCTGAGTATTTGGGAGTAGATCTATTCCAAAGTCTATTTCCCATTCCGGGGGAACTCCGGGAAGAACCTCAAGAAAAATATTTGGTAACTCACTGACTATTGAAACTAACTGGATGGTTGGGGTCTCAGAGTTGGAATCATTGACTCGAACCAGATGATATATACATCCTCTAGAAATGAGTTTCTGGGCCTTAAGGTAGGAAATAAACCTACCCTTAAGCGCTAAATTGCTGCCCGACCATTCTAAAATTGGCTTATTAGGAAACTAGAATTTGACAACTCTAGTTCTGCAATCAACTGAGGAAAAGAAGGAGTGTAACCAATCAATGCTGAGAATAAGGTCAAAGTCGACCATGTCTAGCTCTATGATATCAGCTGGAATTACTTTGTTCAGGACTATGACTGGGCAATTTCTATACACACGGCTGGCTCTAGTTGACTCACCAACTGGGGTAGAGACTGAGAATGGTTCTGAGAGGACCTCTGGACTTATACTGAACTGAACCACCATATAAGGAATAACGAAAGAAAGAGTATCTCCTGGATCTAAGAGGGCATATACGTCTAGATGGAAGAGAGGTAACATACCAGTAACTACGTCAGGTGAGCTTTCCTTATCCGGACGGGAAGATAGAGCATAGAAACGATTTTGATGATGACTACCATCTGTACCTGATGTGTTATCCTGCTGGGCAGGTCGACCTACTAGAGCTAATGATGTTGTAGATTATGATCTCCCTCGCCCTGCTGACGTACACTCCCTAAGCTTGTGTCCAAGCTGTCCACACCCAAAGCATCCCTCTCGTCCCTGAAGGCTTTCTCCTGGGTGATTCCTACCATACTTGGACAAGATGGATACTTGTTCTCGGTACTGTGAGCCTTAGACTGAGTGCCAAATGACTCACCCCTCCGAACCTGGCAGGACTAAAAGGTTGGGGAGCTGGCTGAACTATGTGCTTGGGCTCTCTGTTGCTATTGCTGCTGAGGTTGTTGTTGTGGGCGGCTAATACCGCTAGACCTCTGATGGCCAAACTCTGACTGGCCAGTCCCTTCTCATTTGTTCTTACGTTCCATGTCTTTTAGTTTTTCAGCCTAAATCTCTGGGCATACACAATTAAGCTAGAGAGATCCATATCCTTGATTAGCATTACCGTCCTGCACTCTTTCAGGACCAGATTAGATACTCCATTTACGAACTTCAACATGCGAGTCCTTGGCTCGGTTACCATCTCCGGAGCATAATTTGATAGTTTGGTAAGCTCTAGAGCATATTCCTCCACTGTTCTATTGCCCTGATGCAAATTCATAAATTTCGCCATCAAAGCATCCCTCAGCTCCCGAGGGAAAAACGTGTCCAGGAAAGCTGTGTGGAATTCTTTCCACACCACTAGTCCTGCTTCTGTTGGTCGCCCCTCCTTCCACTGCTCATACCAAACCTGGGCTACCCTTTTAAGCTGATAGATAGCCAGGTAAGGACTCTCGGAGGAGCTGACTCCCATAATATGGGTAATCTTCCTAACCTCATCTACAAACTCTTGGGGTCCTCCCCCACATTAGATAATTGAAACGATAGAGGGTTCATACGAGTGAAGTTCCGCACCCGAGCAGCAGTTGCAGACCCATTTGTGGCTATTGAAACCACCTATTGGTTCACCTGGTTGGTGACTGTTTGAGCCAGCAATTGAATGGCCGCCCTGAATTCGGTAGTAGATAAGGATTCGTCTTGAGTAGCTGCCAGAGCGGATGGGGCAGGTCTACTAACATTACCAGCCCTACTTCCATTACCATGCCTGGGAGGCATGGTTCACTGAAACGAAATAGGGCATGAATTAGAAGGGCATTTCTGGAATTGAACTTTAACGCACGACAAAGAATATGAACAAAAGGGAATTTTTCTAATAACATCTCATAGCCTCCTTGTCATAAGTGTGGCGTGCTTCAAAACCATGCAGAGGACTCTACTAAATGTGGCTTTCAGACTTTTCGAGGATACTCTAAACCTAGGGCTTTGATACCAGGTTTGTCACGCCCCGAGCCTACACCCTGGACGTAACACGGTACTTGAAGTCACATGTGACCCCAAGTCAAACCTTGGTCTACCATTCACTAGCATTTTGAGTAAACATGCACAACGGAACTTTGAAACAATATCATAAAGCATTTATGGAAAATGAATCTGAGCACATAAAGTTTAAAACATTTTGAATAATGTTGATAAATCTGAAAATCATATCTCTCTGAAAGCCATCTAACTAAGGAGTTGTTGGGACAAGCCCCCAGCTAACTCAATGTCTAACTAACACTTATAAATGACTAAAAGGAAGAAATAATGCCCTCAGATGATGAGGACTCACACATCACAACTGATGTGGAGAATCTGATTTGTGGCAACTAATGGTATTGAGTTTGAGAACCTGCAACTATATCATGGAACGATACAACATAAAAGTATGCACCAGTACTTTGAATGTACTGAGTAAGTGGGAGAAACATAACTGACTACAAATTCTGAACTGAAATGACATGCAATAACCAACAAGTAAGCTGAACTGAGATGCTGATATAATCTGAAATGGTCAAGAAGACCTTGTTTGATGGTCAAGGACATGTCCTAAGTCTGAAACATGAAATCTGAGATACTGTACTGAACTGAGTTGCTTATTCTGAAACTAGACTGGACTGACTAGTGGGACAGTCTATTACCGACATATAACTACGTGAGCTAGACGTGGAGTCCGATGTATACACCCCACCGGTAGGACCCAATATAACTTGCCAGGGTATAAAGGCATGAACTGAGTGATCACAAAAGTCTAGGGCTAATTTGGCCAATAATCTATAATCTACGCTGGCAACGTAGTTCTGGGAACTTGAGTGCGTTAGAACCCTGGCCCGTTCGGTGTTAAGTTCTACTCCCACTAGGAAACTTAAATTGATCTACTAAGCTGATAGCTCAAAATTGGGGTCCAAGACTAGTCTGGGACATATAACTGCATGTACCCTGAGAGTCTTATCGGACCGGATTTAGAAACTGGGTTCTTGACTGGTCAGAGCTGCTTATCTGGAAGCGTCATAACCGCCTAAGAACAAGATGTAATTGAAATGGGGTCCTAGGGCTAGTCAGAGATGTATGCTAGAATGTCATGACCGCCTAACGGACCAAAACTATAATCTAAGTCTGATTCTGATAACTAAGAGGCACCACTAACACCTCAAAATAAGACTGAAGTCAAACTGATCAATTAACAATTTTCTGAAAGATTTTGAAGAGACATTACGTTCTAACTAGTCTGAACTGCTAGCAGCTAATAGAGAACTCAACTTATCCCAACAATTACGGGAATTTCATAATATGGCAGCAATTCAAGAATTAAAGAAATCTCATCTGTCAAGACTAAATCATTCTTATCAATAAGATAATTGCTCCACAAATATATAGTAAGAATTTCTAGGAAATTCATCCCAAAACATTATTCATTCACTAGATGGGATTTGATAAGATGAATCATTACTCGAAAGTTAGGGCTTAAATTCACTATCTCAAGAGCCTCCATAATATAAATAGAAACTTATGAGAATCATTCAACAATATACATGAACATTGTTCTAAGTGAAATCAACAAAAGTAAACGTGAATCCTTTTCATACTCGAAAGCTCAAGGCTTAAAACTGATAGAGGAAATCAAGGAGAGTTTTGGCGACACAAGGAAAGAACAATCCCCTTGCTAAAACCCCACATACCTGAGCTAAGGTTTCTTGAAGAAGGAGACTTGAACTGCTGCAATGGAGAAAAACCCTATGCCTTGTTGAGAGTTTCTTGAGAGAACCTTCGATGATTTTATGAAATAACGTGAGAATCAGGGAAGGAACAGTCCCAACCCTCTAATAAGTCTGAATTTACGTTCAAAACGATGTGGCTTAAAGCTTGGGAGGGTAGGAAATTACTAAATAGCCCTTAGAGATTCGCTGGGAAAAACTGTCAAGTGTCCTCGGGTGACTTAACGAGCCGTGGTGTTTGAAAATGACTCATAGTCATGCCCGTCAGTTACACTGCCTGAAATCTCCAGTGGGTGACCACTAGTGACTTAACGAGTCGTGGTCATTGGACACGACTTGTGGTCACCAGCCGTCGACCACACTGTCTCACCCCTGGGAAAATAATACAAGGCTGGTAATGGGTCACTCAATGAGTCGTTCCTACTGATGATGACTCGTGGTGACCACCCATCAAGAACACTGCCAACTTCTCAAGTTTCAGGATTCTGGCCTGACAACGAGTGACTCAACGAGTCATGGGACCTGACCACGACTCATGAGGTCGCCTGTTGAGAACACTAACTTTTCTTAGACATCCTTCTCACGGTTGACCTAATGATTCATTGGGTCCCTTAAAGACTCATTGAGTGGGTTGTTCTGCAACATTTCTTCAGTTTTCTAGATTTTTTGATTTACATCACGGAATTAGATTAGAGTTTTTGGGGGCATTACAATTATCTAATTCTCTTGTATTATATCTTTTTATGTATATACTTCTAAAATTATGTTATTCATATTTTTGCTAACAAATAACAATATTTGTTTCATAGAGGGCATTAATTAGAGGTTAATAGTCAGGGAGGAAGATCTAAATGGAACAAGGCTAAAAGTCATAGTCAAAGCTTCCCTCAATGGTTTGAAAGTCATGTTATGAATGAGGATGTGCCAGATTTGATAAAACAGCTTTCTAGAGGACCAAATTCAATTGTTGAAAGATTTACTGGGTATATTATAAATGGATATAGATTCCATACGAGGTAGCGTGAAGTGAGGGGTAAAACACAAAATAGTGGTGTTACATTAGTTTTTTTAACTACGAGTTTTGTAAGCTAAAAAGATAAAACTCCAATTGATGCAAATCTAACATATTATAGTAGAATAGTTGATATACTTGAGTTAGATTATTATAACTATTTTAAGGTTGTATTAATTAAGTGCGATTAGTATGACGCTAAAGAAAATTTTTGTGGTCTTACTTATGTCTACTTCAACAAAAGGTATTCTCAAGAAGAGCCTTTTGTGCTAGGATACCAAGCTCACCAACGCTTCTATGTGAAAGACCAATATGATGATGATAAGAATCATTTTATGAAGTTGGTTCCAGGAGACTTATTTAGCATGGGTGACGAAGTTGAGTCTGATGTCCCTCAAAGTTATATAAATGAGCCATCCAAAATCATTCTATGGGCCCTTTGATACCCAAAGATAATTGTGAAATTGACTTAGTAAGGAATGAAATACCAACTACCATTATTTAGGTGGATCCACATGGATTTCTTGCTGAACAACCTGAACTTGAATTAGAGGATGATTTTGTTATTGAGGATACATCATGAGACTACTTTTATTTTACTTATACAATAGAGGGGTATACTCTATAACTTTGCCTTATGCAATTTGAGTGAGATGCTCTTTCTTTTATTCTATAATTTGATTATTTTATATTTGAATGGTGTTATCCAAAAAAAAACTTTTAGTAATATAAGCTTGCAGTAATATAAGCTTTCTCTATCAATTTTTAGTCTGTGGAATATGAAATATGTTAATTTTCTTGCTTTCCTCCATGAGTATTATGTTATAGTGGTTTTCTTATTTATTATAGATTGTCAAATTTATTTTCATGCTACTTAAAGTTGGTTGTGAAGTTAGAGAGGAAGTGTTGGATCAACTCTATGACAATTGAGAGTCCTGGATCTCATTTTTTTAGTAAGTCTTGATATTTGTGAATAATTGATATATTTTATAAAATTCTTAGGTTTTATAGTTTTCATGTTGTTTTTCAGGTTGTACATTGAGTTATCATTGATTGTTTTTCCCTGGCCTAAGGAATCTTTGCAGGTATACCAGCATTTTAGTTGATTTCTGCCTTGTGGTTACTGCTTGACAATGTAAGTATCATTCAAACCTATCCTGTATCTCAGTTCCATGTCCTGAAAAATGTAACAACTGCTACACTTAAAATTTGTGCCACTGATATGCCTATTAAGGACTCCTAAGAATAGTTTAGGAGTATACAAGTTAAGCAAGTTGATGGAGGGCTTCTTTCATGCTTGAGTTAAAGAGAATGATTCTTATAATCTTTATGTACTGTGGAATATCATTGTGTAGTAAATTAAATTAGAAAGGACTTTAGAAAAAATAATAGATATTTGTTAAAATGCTGAGACCTAGATTTCAATAACCTTTAATAACTAATTAAAGGTAAATATATTAACATCTTGGTTAAGAAAATAATAGAAAACACGGTGGAGTACTTTGGCTTATTTATCCACACTGTTGGATCACATGGTTTAGATATTTATCTCCATTTGACAGCTAGTGAATGCAAGTGGTTCCCTAACATCATAAAATATTACAACGTCTCCTCTTCTGTTGGACTGCTGGATTCTCTCTTCTTCACTCTTACTGTTTCACTGCTTCAAGGTAATTTCTCCTTCTCCCCCTTTCCTCTTTTTCTATTTTTCTGACTTCTTCTTCTCCTCTACTCTTTTTCTATTTTTTTCTCTTCTTCTTTCTCCATTTTTATCTGCCATAGGGCTTTCAAATTTTTGCTTCTTCCTTCTTTCTCTGTATTTTTTCTCATCTTTCTCTGTTTTTCTTACAATTTTATCTTTTTTTTAATTTTGTTTGATGTAGGTCACACAAATCAAATTGTTTTTAAGCTACTTGGAAAAGGTCCTAGTTATTTTTTCATTTGTAGTACGAGCTCAGGTATTTCATTATCTTCAATATACGTGGTTTTTAGATTGTTCTACGTATCTGAATACCTTAAATGTTATCTTACTTTTTACTTTTTTAAAAAAAATTTCTTTGAATAAAAGATTAACAACACTGTGGGAAACATGTTTGTAGCTAAAGATCAACATCCTTTGTAACTAGAAAAAGATACAACCAACCCTTTTCTAGTGGTTTCAACATAGTAGTTAGTGAATACTCAAATTCTAAAGGTTCCTTTTTTTCAAAATCATTTCATTTTGCAATACTTTTTTTTTTCACTTTTACACTATTTCTACATTTTCTGCACTAATTCTTATTGGTTGCTATACTAATTACTTTCTTTATATGAAGAATGATTCAAAGAGAAACTTTAAAGAAAAAGGTTCTAAATTTGAACAAACATCCAAGTCATAAAAGAATGCAATTTTGGATTTTCAATTCCGATCAAGTGCTGAATTGGTTAAACAATTTTAAATTAAAAAGGAAAAACTTGACAATGAACACGGGAATAAAGTTGTGAAAGATTAGGGACCATATCATAAAAGGAAGAATCCTATTCCTGTAACATCAAATGCAAGAGAAGGATCAAGTATGCAGAGGCCAATTCAGTGTGAGGAATCAATTCAAATGCAAGTGAGGAGTAAGCTACAAATACACAAAACCATTTCCCGGCTTTTATCAAGGGAAGAAACTTAACCTTCACACATGGTTGGAAGAACACAAGCCGAAAGATAAAATAACCTCATATTGAGGAGTTGCAAAAGTCTAAAAAGGTGAAGAACAAGTCAATCGTATCAGCAATAAGTCTTAATCATTTTCTAGAAAAACAGGGAATACATGTGAGTGAAGAAAAACAACCTGATATTCAGCCATTAGATGATATTAGATCTATATCCTCTCCACTTGTTGATGAAAATAATATAGAAGTGGATGATGTTGTTACAAAAGAAGAAGAAGATGAATGTGTTCGAGGTGAAAATATAGATATTAATTGTGCAAACGGTGGCATGCTTAAATCTTCTTTTGATAGTCATATTAATATTACTCACATTGTAAATTTTATATTTGTGTTGTAAGTTTTATCTTATTTTTCTGATGTTATTTCAATATAGGAACATTGAAGAAGAAAAAAGTCAGAGGACAAATAATATGTAAGAATACTCATGCAAGAAGTTTTGAAGAAAGAGATGAGGTAATAGTTGACCATGGACAAGCTGTTGGACCAACTGGCAAAAGAGTGTCTGATTTAAACAACTTTCTAGGAACAATTACTAGAAATTCTAGATTTATCTCCTTGTTGTATACTAATAGGTCGGTTGTTCTAGATGAAACAAAATTACGCATGAGGAAACATTTCAACGTAATCATACATAACTTTTTATTTATATATTTCATGGTCATGACACAAACGTACACCCGGATCGTAAACACTGGACAAGGAGCCCCGAGACCCCAAGTCAACCCATGGAATGAGCATACATCTAATTCAATCACATAAGTGAAAGACTTAACATAAAGAACGTAATCATAGCATAGCATAAGGGAAAATTAGTACAAGACTTATACAATACAACGGAATACAACTTGTAGTCTGATAAGTGATCTCGGGCAAAATAGCATGCCCGAGTGATGCTTTATAACTTAATTTAGTCTTGTTTAGCTAATTAATTATATACATTTTCATGTGATTTTATATAAATGTGAATATATGTACTAACCAACATGATTAGTCCTCGTTTTGTAGGTTTAAATGAATTTGAGGAACTAATTTATAAGTTGGTGAAGTAGAGGAATGGAGTAGGGAGCAAGTTGCTAAAGTTGGCAAGAAGCATGCCTTGGCAAGGCTGGCCGCGCCAGGCAGCGTGCCACGCTATGCATGTGTCGCGCCCAGCGTCGTGCCACGCCCATGCCAGGCCCAAGAGAAAGGCAGCAAGCAGGCAGGCATCTTGCGTGCCAGCGCCGTGCCATGCCAGGCGACCTGCGCGCTAACGCCCTGCCATTGCGCTACATAAGCAGCGTGTCACGCCGGCCATCGCGGCAATCCTCAACATCTTGGCATCATGAGGCGATTTTCAGTGTGCATCCGCGTTACCTCCATGTCACGGAGGCAGTGCTCCGCGATACACTCCGTGACACGGAGCCATTCCACGATAGGCATAATTTTGTACAATTCTCATTTACTATAAATAGGTCCCTTAGCTCCTAAAATCATTTTGTCACGACTTTATTCCGAAAAACCACCTAGGAGTGAAGGGAGAAGTGGGAGAACTCACTTAGGGTTCATCAATTTCATCTTCTCATCTACCAATTCTTGTAAGTATGTTACTTTAACAATGTTTTCTTGTAATTTTAAGCACATGAGTGGCTAGAACCCTTCCTCTAGGGTTGAAGCCATGAGTTATGAGTGTATTTTTACGAATTTACTTTGGAATTAAGTTATTGATTGTTGTTTTGTATTGCATTCTTAATTATGATTGTTTTTATAATTGATCACCATGAAAACACACACGTTAAACTTACGAAAATGCTTGAGAAATCAAACCTAGGGAAGAACATAAGAATGTAGGAAGCAAGTTCTTGTCTTTTGATTAGATTTTGTGGTTAGGATAGAAATATACCTACTACCTTTCTTGGTTGATAAAATGGGAAGAGAGAAAGACACCGTCTTAGATTTGTCGCTCCACCACTCACAGAAGTAGTTGTGAGGCTAAGTTTTGTTAAATGGTTAGAGGTACGAGAGTACCCTAATCAATGGCATAACCCCATAAACCACATCCACGTAGTTAATTGCCCACGAACTAGAATTAGCATCCTCGCTCACAATGTAGTAGTGAGGCTAGTTTGTCATGTTTAGAGGTTCGGAAGACCATGAACATGCAATTCTAACTATGTGAGATGACGATTGATAGTTTCATACTGAAACCATTGCAAATCGTAGTATCACATGATTATCCGGCTTTAACTCTATGTTGCTCCTTGAATGAATTTAGAGTATTTCGTTGACCACAATTAGACTTAATTAAACTCTATCAAAAATTTCTATAATCAACACTTGTGGTATTTAATATCACACTTGAACTTGATAGTCAGCTTAATTGGTCCAGTCCCTGTGGGTTCGACATCCGGCTCTTGAAAAGGGCCACTATATTACTTGTACGACCCATACACTTGCGGGCTCATCATGTTTTTGGCGCCGTTGCCAGGGACTCGACGAAGTTTAGTGAATTTGTCTGTTTTTGTGTGATTTTTAAACTTCCTTAAGTGTTGAAATTTTTTTTTTCTTTATTAGTTTTAGATTTCTTTTAAATTTTTATTTTTAATATGATACCCTTCTTAACATGACATCGTGGAATATAAATGGGTTAAATGGTGGATAATCTTGTTTTGATGAGTCTTGTCTGAATTGCGGAGGACCCCACTTATGGCAACATTGTAATACTTGTAATATATGCGGTGGTCAAAATGGCCATTGGAATGGTTGCCCAAATGCATACAGTTGCAATATATGTGGAGGTCAAGATGGCCATTGGGATGGCAGTCCTTATGCATACTCCCCTCCCCCAAGCCCCTACTATGATCCTTCTGTTGTTTTTGCTGATTATAGGCATGATGAAAATGAGGACTTGGAACCCCAAGCACGAATAGAAGACATGCTAAAACAGATCCTTAAGCAAACAGAAGCAATGAAGGAGGAGAGGGAAGCATTGAGAATTCAGCAAGAAGAAAATGGAGAGGCCCTAGGAATGATGAGCATCAAAATCACGGAGATGATGGCTAAGGCTGAAGCTTGTGGTAAATTGCAGGTAATGGTTTTAGGTGATACTCAAGAGGAACTACAAGAAGAAGACAAGGATGAATTTTTGGAAGAAGCCCAACAATTAGAATTTCTTGAGAGTCCCCGTGATAGTCTCACACATATAGCCAATCCATTAATGAATGAAGAGATAGTGTACCTACTATTCGACATTCATGAGGAGATAGATGTTGATGTGGAGAAGGTGTATACAAGTAGGGAAGTCAAGCACAAAGCAGTTTCAGAATTAAGGTGTATTGTACCTCACTCAAAGCATTTCTCGACATTAAGTTTGGTTGACAACCTAGAAATAGAGTCTTCCAGGCTTGTAGAAAAAGGTTTAGAGGAGGAACAAGCTCCGTATATTCTGGAATTTGCTGATTCTAATAGACAAAATGACTTCACTTACATAAGGGCCAATAAAGGCAAGAGGCGACATATACTGTTTGGTCCTTTAAATTTTTCACCACCACCCTAAGAGCATATGAGAAAATTAGAGAAGAAATTAGGGGTGAGATTCATATCCTCAAGGTGGAGGAAAAAGTGGTGAAACTTGATACGTCATGCTGCGACGTAAAATTAGGCGCTGCTTGGGAGGCAACCCAAGGGTACCATAGGTACCATTTTAATTTCTTACATTTAAGTTGATTTTATTTATTTTTCATCTTGTATTGTTTTGGTGGAAAGTTAAGCACAGATGGAGGGGAAGTCTGAATACCCGTGGAAGAGGAAGCTAATAAGCATCGAAGAGAAAAAGTGTGGGGTCGAACACCCACTTGTGCAAAGTGAAGAAAAGCATGATATTAGCTAGGCCTAAAGGCCTCAGGGAGTATTTCTCACTCTCTTTAAATTTTAATTATGCTATGAGGACATAGCATGATTCAAGTGTGGGGTGAAGGAAATTTCAAAGAAAATTTCCAAAAAAAAAAATTTGTGCTTAACGATTTTTGGTGAATGTAATGCTTGTGAGAAATATTTGAATTTTTTTTTTGTGAGTCAAGCATGACTTCCTCGCCCGTTGGTTTTTCCTTTTTGTTCTTTTCCGATGGGGGTCTTTGAACCGAAGAATAAAAATTTTCTTCGTCTGTATATAATGTTTTTAGTCATAGTTAGGGACTGTTTCTGACGATGGATGGATGACGACCGTCTTGAGGAAATATTAGTCAGTAGGTTTGGTTTTTGAACCCGTAGCTAATTGATGGCTTGATGTTCTTGTTATGCACTATACATGATTATAAGATACAAGTGTGGTTAGTGTTGAAGCATGTAATAAGTGTATAACTTTGGTTGAGACACTTAGGCTCTTGAATTTGACTCGATGTGATTGAAGCTTAATTTTTAATTCTTGTGATTAGCTGAGTAAGAGTCTGCTGAATGTGCCTTGAATTTAGCATGTGCCATGAGTGTAAGGTTTTTGAGTATTCTGTGCTATTGTGGAATGTTTAGAACTTGCCTGGTGTGTTTATAAAACGAAATGAAGGATGTAGAGTGTAGGAAATGATTTAGGCATTTCTTTGAATGAGCCAAATATTTAATCTTTGTCGTACCTACCTTGAATATTGAATCCTAGTTAGCCCCATTGAGCCTTAAGCCTATTCTTTGATAGCAACAACATAAGCTTAATCCTTTTTCTTTCATTAGCCTTGAATTTGATCCAAAACTCCTAGGCACTTAAGTGAAAATTTTCAAAGAGTGAAGGAGTGAGAAGCGTGGAAAAAGAAGGAAAAGTAGCAAGTTGTAAAAGTTGAGAAAAGGACAAAGGGGCACTTGTGTGAAGGTGGTTGATTATTAGTAGGGAGTAAGAAAACAAATTAATGAAAAGTTACTTATAGAACTCCTTACTAATAAGCTAAGAGTGCCTAACGAAATGGGGAAACAAAAGAGGAAAAGGAAAGCTGAAAAAAGATAAAGGTGAAGTAAGAGAAGGGAAGTTCGTAATGAGTGCGTGCTGTATTAAAAGCGCTTAGGGAAGATAGTCACTATTACTGGCCAGAATAGTACCTACCCGTCCCTTAGCTACATTACAACCTAAAAAGTCCTACTTGATCTTACGTTCATACATCCTTAAATTAATGGAGTAAAACACTAAGGGCAAGCTTATGGATCATTACATGATGCATGTGAATTCTTTGTGAGAGTGAGCGTAATTCTATTCATTTACCCACACATGTTGTGATTTAAAAAAAAATTTGCGTGTGAAAATGGGTAACTCGCTTGTTGTGAGGGCACATGTTGAATGAAGGATATAATTCATGTTGGATTACTTGCTCGGTTGTTTTTCATGAGTTTGCGAAGATTGAGAGTCGATTCTTGAGGTTAGGAAGTCTTAACATAGTTGTATTTCATTTCAATGATTAAATCGTGCATGCTCTATTTTTAGCTTGCTATCTTACACAGTCATTGTAGCCATAGCTTGAATTATCTTGCTAAATTAGCTATGAGTGATTCTTCATGTGCATGAGATCTAAAAGGTTTGTTCGAGGATGAACAAGACTTTAAGTGTGGGGTTGTGATCTGGGGCAAAATAGCATGCCCGAGTGATGCTTTATAACTTAATTTACTCTTGCTTAGCTAATTAATTATATACATTTTCATGTGATTTTATATAAATGTGAATATATGTACTAACCAAAATGATTTGTCCTTGTTTTGTAGGTTTAAATGAATTTGAGGAACTAATTTATAAGTTGGTGAAGTAGAGGAATGGAGTCGGGAGAAAGTTGCAAAAGTTGGCAAGAAGCATGCCTTGCCAAGGCTGGCCGCGCCAGGCAGCGTGCCACGTTGTGCGTGTGACGCGCCCAGCGCCGTGCCAAGCCCATGCTAGGCGCGAGAGGAAGGCAGCAAGCAGGCAGGCATCCTCCGCGCCAGCGCCGTGCCATGCCAGGCGACCTGTGCGCCAGCGCCCTGCCATCGCGTTGCATGAGCAGCGTGTCACGCCGACCATCGCGGCAAGCCTCAACATCTTGGAGTCATGAGGCGATTTCCAGTGTGCATCCGCGTTACCTCCGTGTCATGGAGGCAGTGCTCTACGATATAGTCCGTGACACGGAGCCAGTCCACGACATGCATAATTTTTTACAATTTTCATTTACTATAAATAGGTCCCTTAGCTCCTAAAATCATTTTGCCACGACTTTATTCCGAAAAACCACCTAGGAGTGAAGGGAGAAGTGGGAGAACTCACTTAGGGTTCTTCAATTTCATCTTCTCATCTACCAATTCTTGTAAGTATGTTACTTTAACAATGTTTTCTTGTAATTTTATGCACATGAGTGGCTAGAACCCTTCCTCTAGGGTTGAAGCCATGAGTTATGTGTGTGTTTTTACGAATTTGCTTTGGAATTAAGTTATTGATTGTTGTTTTGTCTTGCATTCTTAATTATGGTTTTTTTTATGATTGATCACCATGAAAACACACACGTTAAACTTAGGAAAATGCTTGAGAAAGCAAACCTAGGGAAGAACATAAGAATGTAGGAAGCAAGTTCTTCTCTTTTGATAAGATTTTGTGGTTAGGATAGAAATATACCTAATACCTTTCTTGGTTGATAAAATGGGAAGAGATAAAGACACCGACTTAGATTTGTCACTCCACCACTCATAGAAGTAGTTGTGAGGCTAAGTTTTGTTAAATGGTTGGAGGTACGAAAGTACCCTAATCAATGGCATAACCCCATAAACCACATCCACGTAGTTAATTGCCCACGAACTAGAATTAGCATCCTCGCTCACAATGTAGTAGTGAGGCTAGTTTGTCGTGTTTAGAGGTTCGGAAGACCATGAACATGCAATTCTAACAATGTGATATGATAATTGATAGTTTCATACTGAAACCATTGCAAATCGTAGTATCACATGATTATCCGGATTTAACTCTATGTTGCTCCTTGAATGAATTTAGAGTATTTCGTTGACCACAATTAGACTTAATTAAACTCTATCGAAAATTTCTATAATCAACACTTGCGGTATTTAATATCACACTTGAACTTGATAGTTAGCTGAATTAGTCTAGTTCCTGTGGGTTCGACATCCGGCTCTTGAAAAGGGCCACTATATTACTTGTACGACCCGTACACTTGCTGGCTCATCAATAAGCCTCTAAGCATGAAAGGTGGATTGATGGGAAAACTCCCCAGCTAATCCAACAACCAAAAACTTAAAGGAATAACATAGAGTGTGAACGTGTAGCCCTTGGAACATGAGGACTCACCAAGTGTGCTGAGATCAAATCCGAATCTATCTACGGGTGAGGACGAGCTTGAGAACTAGGACCTGTATCATGAGACGATACAACATAGAAAGTATGTGTTCAGTACGTGGAATGTACTGAGTATGCAAGATAGGTAAAATGGTCATTTAAAACATGTATGAAATTCATAAATGATCATAAGAGTAGGGCAATATGCTCGTATCGTAAATCATAATAATATATCATATGGCTCAATGTTTTCAAAACATTCGTATCGTAACATAATCATAATCATAATAAAAGAGATTTACTTAACGTGACTCGAGCCAACATACATAATCATAACATGCATAAATCATGCGGAACAGTGGGAGATTCTCTTAACCGACATACCCCATATGAGCACACATGAAGCCCAACTTGTAACCCTAGTCGAAAGGGTGTTCGTACCTTGTCGAGGGTAGAACCATGAAAGTATGATATCACCATGAAAAAGGCCATTTAGGCCAGGTACTAACATGAAAGGGGTCCCAACATACCTACGGTGATACGTAGTTCATGAGATCCAGGGCTTAACCTGAGCCCCGAACCTACTCGGTGTTTGATACTACACGCAAAATATATATAGTGCTCATAATAATACATACTTGAGTTCATGGGCTCGTTAAATCATAATAATCATATACATACTTGAACATATAAGAACTAGCCATTACTTGAGGCCCGTGAGTCGGCCAAAAACATAATTCATGAATAATAAGATTCATACATACTCGTAGATCATGCATATAGCTTGAATTTCGTAAAAACATAATGGGTAACACAATGAATTCATAATTTAAAACATAATTCCAGCTGGGCTCGTAAGAACATCTATGGGATAATAGGTCATAATTCGATTCATCATGGGCATGCATATTTAAGCTTAATTGTTTCGAAAATCAAAATCAATATCATTATAATCGATTTAAATCTCAAAAGATAATCAAAATACATAGATTATGATAATATTTTAAAATCACGAAACCCATAATTAAATCATTAGATTTTATACAAATAAAATACAAAACCCCATGAGTTTTTGATAAATTTTAAATAAAATCATAGAATAGGAGCATGGGTGTGGAAGGATTCACCCATTGATGACCTTACATACCTGGGATTATCTGGCTCTTAACTTCCCTTGCTAGCCCAAGATGGAATTTAGAGGAATTGAGGAAGAACACCTTGAATCACCTTCTATTCTCCTCCCTAAACTCTTGCATGTATGAATGAGGCATAACATAAATTTAACCCCCTTAAAATACCCATTCAGACCTTAAAACAACATAGTTTAGGCCTTAGGAATTTAGAAATTATGAAAACACCCTTACTAAAAACGCAGAAATTCCTGGTTACCAGTCCCCACGAGGGACGTCACGAGTCATTGTCGTGGGGCATGACTCGTGGCTGGGATCCGTGATGTCTACTACCCAAACAAGCTCAGGGGACCCATGAATTGTGGTGGCTAACCACGGCTCATGGTCACCACCATTGGTCCCTACTGCCTCAAACCCCTAGCTATGCATCCATCCTCGCTGCGAGCGACCTAACGAGTCATGAGGTCTAACCACGACTCGTGGTCACCCCCGTGGCCTCCCCAAAGCACTGCCAAGCCCAGCCTGACCACGAGTAACTTCACGACTCATGGTCCCACCTAATGAGCCACCTCACGAACCATCCTGTGACCTAGTGTGAATTTACAATTTTTCTCCGTCTTGGCTCCAGGATCGATCCTTGGGTTCCCGGGGTATAACAATATCTCCCCCTTGGGAATATTCTTCCTCGAATGTTAGGAACATGTCAATAACTTAGAAACCAGCAATCACCATATATAAATACTGATCATTTAAGTCGATAACTGACAGAATGGCTACCTCCGAAAAGAACTACATAACTGAACTGAATTCAGACACCACATACATATACCATGTCATAAAACAAACTTGTACCCATGAACTGAACATGAAAACTAATTAGAGGTTTACGGAAAAAATTGATACCTCAAACTGAAACTAAGCCGGTAGGGAACAAATGAGGGTATTTAGCCATCATATCTGCTTTGGCTTCCCATGTAGCTCCCTCAACATGTTGATTTCTCCATAATACTTTAACTGAAGCTACTTCTTTGTTCCTTAGCTTACGGATTTGAAAATCTAAGATTTCCATCAGAATTTCTTCATAGTTGAGGCTATCCTTTACACCAACGTTGTCCACCGGTACTACTAAGGCTGGATCACCCAAACACTTTTTCAAAAGTGACACATGAAACGCAGGATGAACTGAAGATAACTCCAAGGGTAAGTCCAACTCATATGCCATCTTACCAGTTCTCCTCACAACCCGGTAGGGACTAACATAGCAGAGATGGAGTTTCCCTTTCATTCCGAACCGCATGACTCCCTTCATGGGAGATACATTTAGAAATACCCAATCGTCCACATCAAACTCCAGATCCATTCTCCTCATATCAACATACGATTTCTGATGACTCTGAGCGGTTTTTAACCAGTCCCTTATCAACTGGACCTTTACCATGGCCTCATGAACAGAATCAGGTCTTATCATAGCTGCCTCACCAACCTCAAACCATCCAATGGGAGATCTATACCTTCGCCCATAGAGAGCCTCGAACTGTGCCATTTGGATACTGGAGTGATAGTTGTTATTATAAGAAAACTTTATTAAGGGTAAATGATCATCCCAACTACCTTTAAAATCCATAACACATGCCCTTAACATGTCCTCAAGAGTTTGGATTGTTCGCTCGGCTTGGCCATCTGTTTGCAGATGAAAGGCTATGCTGAGCTTGACTTGAGTCCCAAGTCCCTTTTGAAAAGACCGCCAGAACTGGGAGATCAACTGTGTACCTCGGTCGGAAATAATAGACAAGAGTACTCCATGAAGTCGAACAAAACTCCCGAATATACAACTTGGCATAATCATCTGCTGAATTCGTTCTCTTGACCGGTAGAAAGTGTGCAGCCTTGGTAAACCTTTCTACCACAACCCAAATGAAATCATAGTGTCGTCGAGTACAAGGTAGGCCTGTAATGAAGTCCACGTTAATCTCTTCCCACTTCCATGTGGGAATGCTGATATCCTGAAGTTCACCTCCCAACCTTTTATGCTCTACTTTCACTTGCTGACAGTTTGGACATTTGGCTACAAAATCTGCAATATCCTTCTTCATACCATCCCGCCAATAGTCTTCTCGCAAGTATCGATACATCTTCGTGGATCCCAGATAGATAGAGTATCTTGTGTCGTGTACCTCATGCAATATCCGAACTCTCAAATTATTAATGTCCGGAACACATAGCCGGCCCTGATATCGTAGAACACTATCTCCCCCTTGAGAGAAAACCTCCACCTTTTGACTCGGCGCTACTTCCTTCAGCTTCCTCAAAATAAGATCCTCATCTTTATTAGATTTGACATCAACCACCAAGGACGATTCTGACCTATTTTGCACAATAACGCCACCATCAGTCGAGTCGATCAATCTAACTCCCAACCTTGCAAGTCGGTGGACATCCTTCACCAACTCCTTCTTTCCCTCATCCGCGTGTGCCACACTCTTCATAGAGAGCCTACTAAGTGCATCCGCAACCACAATAGCCTTTCCCCGGTGGTAAAGAATACTCATATCATAGTCCTTTAGTAACTCCAGCCACCTCATTTGCCGAAGGTTAAGATCCTTCTGTGCGAACACATACTGCAACCTCTTGTGATTCGTGAATACATCCACATGGATCCCATACAAGTAATGCCACCATATCTTCAATGCGAACACCACCATGGACAACTTGAGATTATAGGTTGGGTAATTCCTTTTGTGAACCTTTAACTGTCGAGAGGCATATGCTATTACCTTCCCATGTTGCATCAACACGCATCCCAGTCCGACCCTCGAAGCATCACAATATACAACAAAAACATCCGTACCCTCGGGTAAAGTCAACACTAGTGCTAAAGTGAGTCGGGTCTTCAATTCTTGGAAGCTTTCCTCAAAATCCTTCGACCATTGAAAATTCACCTTGTTCTGAGTCAACTTGGTCAAAGGTGCCGCGATAGATGAGAAACCCTCAATAAATCTCCATTCGTAACCTACTAGGCCTAAGAAACTCCGAATTTCTGAAGGATTCACCAGTCTAGGCTAATTCTTCACAACCTCGATTTTTTGAGAATCTACTTTTATGCCTTCACCTAATACCACATGGCCTAGAAATTCCACCGTGTCCAACCAAAACTCACATTTGCTGAACTTTGCATACAACTGATGATCCTTGAGGGTCTGAAGCACTATTCGTAAGTGAGTGGCATGCTCCTCCTCGCTTCGGGAGTATATAAGGATGTCATCAATGAACACAATCACGAACATGTCTAGGTATTGCTTGAACACCCTATTCATAAGGTCAACTAAAGTTGCAGGAGCATTGGTTAGTCTAGATGACATAACTACAAACTCATAATGGCCATACCGGGTCCTGAAGGCTGCCTTTGGGATATCACACTCCCGAACGCTGAGCTGATGGTATCTGGACCTGAGATCTATCATCGAGAAACACCTGAAACCCTAGAGCTTGTCAAATAAATCATCACTCCTAGGAAAGGGGTACCTTTTATTGATAGTGACCTTATTCAACTGCCAATAATCAATACACATTCGAAGTGTTCTATCCTTCTTTCGAACAAAGAGAACCGGTGCACCCGATAGAGACATGCTCGGTCTAATAAAACCCTTATCCAACTCAACTGTTCTTTTAACTCTTTTATCTCGGCTGGAGCCATCCTATAAGGAGGAATGGAGATAGGTTTCATATCAGACAATAGATTCAATACCTAAATCAATTTCCTTCTCTAGAGGAACACTTGGAAATTCATCGAGGAACACCTCGGGATACTCACACACCACTGGAACTGACTGAATAGTTGGGGTCTCGGACTCTACATCCTTAACCCTAACTAGGTGGTACATGAAACCTTTAGAGATCATTTTCCTGTCCTTAAGATATAAAATAAATGGACCGGCTAGTACAGCTGAGCTACCCTTCCATTCCAAAACTGACTCACCTAAAAATTGAAATTCCACTGCACGGGTCCTACAATTAATCGAAGCGTAACATACAAACAACCAATCCATACCCAAACTGACGTCAAATTCAGTCATGGCCAATTCTACTAAGTCCACGGAGATAACCTTATGCAACACCGTGATGGGACAACCTCTATATACCCTCCTAGCTACAATTGAATCACCGGCCAAAGTAGACACAGAAAATGATTCTAAAAAAATTTCAGGGCTAACTTCAAAGCTAGTAGCAATTTAAGGGGTCATAAAAGACAAAGTAGCTCCTAGATCTAAAAAAGCATAAGAATCAGTATGGAAGGCTTGCAACATACCCGTGACCACATCTGGCGAAGCTTCCTACTCCTGGCGAGGCACTAGGGCATAAAACCTATTTTGGCGCTGACCACCTACTAAACTAGTAGAGGCACCCTGTTGAGGGGGTTGTGCTGCTGGAGCAGTAGTACTGATTGCAAGGCAATCTCTGATCCTGTGTCTGGGTTTGCCATACATGAAACAAGCGTCCGCGCCGACCAGGCACTTACCGAGATAATTTTTGCCGCACTTCGCACAAGTTGGAAAAGTGTGCTCCACCTGCATGCTACCATGATCCCTCAAGCCTGTAGCCCTGCTCCTCTAGTCTCCCCTGAACTTGGATGGCATGCTGGCTGATGATGGAGCTAGAGCAATGGACCTGTGTTGGGTCTGCTGACGTGGTCCACCTCCTAACCTTGCCTGAGAAACCCCGTAGCTGTCGATCCTAGCCCTCTTGGCCTCTCTCTACCTCCTGTATACTACCTCCAACTGCTGCGCATGCAATACAATATGGGGAAAATCAATGTCTTGGTGAAGCACGACAATCTAGCAATCCTTGTCCAAGTAATTTTCTACCGATGCACAAATGGCTCACTCGAGCCCGATGATCCACCACCAATTTCGGAGCACATTTTGATAACCGGATGAATTCCAATGGATATTCCTGGACAGACATGTTACCCTATTTCAGATTCTCAAACTCGGCCGCCTTGATCTCCCTCATCTCTCGAGGGAAGAATCAATCCATGAATGCGCTGTGAAACTCATCCCAACCTATCGGGCCGGCACCTGCCGCCCTAGCATCTCTCCATTGCTTAAACCATATATGTGCTACCCCTTTTAGCTGATAGAAGGTCAAGTCAACGCATTCCCTATGGTTCACCCCCATAACTGGGTGATTTTCAGAATCTTCTCTATGGATCCTCATCCACCTTTGACCCCGTGAACACCGGAGGGCTTATCCCCAAGAAATCCCTCATCCTAGCTGCCGCTGCATTCCCATTCTAAGGGAGATGCGCCACTGTCTGATTCTAGACCTGGGCAGCATGGCCTATGCCAGCATCTTAATCGATGCCCTAAACTCAGTGTGGCAGCTGGCTCTGGTACGTACTCCTCATGAACGGGTGGAGCAGGCTGATGCTCACTATCATGGGCACCCTCATGATCATTACCATTTAAATTTTTCCTGGAATTTACTCGATCTAGAGGCATGATTCTGCAAACGCAAATAGCATGAATTAGAGGAGTAAAGGACGTTCATCGCACAACATAGATCATGAAAGAAGGAAACATTTCCTAACCGTCTAGTAGCCTCTTCATCATAAGTGTGGTGCGCCTCACACCCATGTAAAAGACTCTACCTAACGCGGTTTTCAGACACCTAGGACACATCAAACCTATGGCTCTAATACCATGTTTGTCACAACCCAAACGTACACCTGGATCGTAGACACGGGACAAGGAGCCCCGAGAGACCCTAAGTCGATCCATGGCATGATCATACATCTAGTTCAATCGCATGAGTGGAAGACTTAACATAAAGAACGTAATCATAGCATAACATAAGGGAAAATCAGTACAAAGACTTATACAATACGGCGGAATACAACTTGTAGTCTGATAAGCCTCTAAACATGAAAGGCAGATTGATGGGACAACTCCCCAACTAATCCAACATCCAGAAACTAAAAGGAATAACATAGAGTGTAAGCATGTATCCTCAGAACATGAGAACTCATCAAGTGTGCTGAGAGCAAATCTGAATCTATCTACGGGTGAGGACGAGCTTGAGAACTGGAACCTGTATCATGAGACGATACAACATAGAAAATATGCATTCAGTACATTGAATGTACTGAGTATGCAAGGTAGGTAAAATGGACATTTAAAACATGTATGAAATTCATAAATGATCATAAGAGCAGGGCAACATGCTCGTATCGTAAATCATATAACATATCATATGACTCAAGGTTTTCAAAACATTCGTATCATAACATAATCATAATCATAATAAAAGAGATTTACTTAACATGACTCGAGCCAACATACATAATCATAACATGCATAAATCATGAGGAATAGTGGGAGATTCGCTTAACCAAAATACCCTATATGAGCACACATGAATCTCGACTTGTAACCCTAGTCGGGAGGGTGTTCGTACCTTGCCAAGGTTAGAACCATGAAAGTGAGATATAACCATGAAAAGGGCCATTTGGGATAGGGACTAACATGAAAGGGGTCCCAACATACCTATGATGGCACGTAGTTCATGAGATCCGGGGCTTAACCTGAGCCCCGAACCTACTCGGTGTTTGATACTACACCCAAAATATATATACTACTCATAATAATACATACGTGAGTTCATGGGCTAGTTAAATCATGATAATCATAAACATGCTTGAACATATAAGAACTAGCCATGACTTGAGGCCCGTGGGTCAGCCAAAAACATAATTCATGAATAATAAGATTCATACATACTCGTAGATCATGCATATTTCTTGAATTTCATAAAAATCATAATGGGTAACATAATGAATTCATTATTTAAAACATAATTGATGCCGGGCTCGTAAGAACATTGATGGGATAATAGGTTATAATTCGATTCATCATGGGGTATGCATAATTAAGCCTAATTATTTCAGAACTCAAAATCAATATCATTATAATCAATTTAAATCTCAAAAGATAATATAAATCCATAGATTATGATAATATTTCAAAATCACAAAACCCATAATTAAATCATTAGATTTTATACAAATCAAATGCAAAACCCCATGAGTTTTTGATAAATTCTAAATAAAATCATAGAGTAGGAGCATGGGTGTGGAAGGATTCACCCATTGATGACCTTACATATCTGGGATTATCTGGTTCTTAACTTCCCTTGCTAGCCCAAGATGGAATTTAGAGGAAATGAGGAAGAACACCTTGAATCACCTTCTATTCTCCTCCCTAAACTCTTGCATGTATGAATGAGGCTTAACATAAATTTAACCCCCTTAAAACACCCATTCAGACCTTAAAACGACGTAGTTTAGGCATTAGGAATTTAGGAATTATGAAACACCCTTACTAAAAATGCAGAAATTCCTGGTTCCCAGTCCCTACGAGGGACCACACGAGTCGTTGCCGTGGGGCACGACTCGTGGCTGGGATCCGTGATGTCTACTGCCCAAACAAGCTAAGGGGACCCCAAAAATCGTGGTGGCTGACCACAACTCGTGGTCACCACATGTGGTCCCTACTGCCTCAAACCCCTAGCCATGCATTCCATCCTCGGCACGGGTGACCTCACTAGTTGTGAGGTCTAACCACGACTCGTGGTCACCCCTGTGGCCTCCCCAAAACACTGCCAAGCCTAGCCTGCCACGAGTCACTATAGGACTCGTGGTCCCACCTAACGAGCCATCTCACGAACCGTCCTGTGACCTGGTTTGAATTTCCATTTTTTTCTGTTTTAACTCTAGGGTCTGATCCTTGGGTTCCCGGGGTATAACAATATCTCCCCCTTGGGAACATTCGTCCTCGAATGTTAGAAACATGCCGAAAACTCAGAAACCAGCTTTCACCATATACAAATACTGATCATTTCAGCCGAAAACTAAGAGAATGACTACCTCCGAAAAGAACTGTATGGCTGAACTGAATTCAGACACCACATACATATACCATTTCATACAACAAACTTGTAAGCATGAACTGAACATGAAACCTAATTAGAGGTTTAGGGAAAAAACTGATACCTCTAACTGAAACTGAGCCGGTAGGGAATAAATGAGGGTATTTAGCAATCATATCTGCTTTGGCTTCCCATGTAGCTCCCTCAACATGTGGATTTCTCAATAACACATTAACTGAAGCTACCTCTTTTTTCTTTAGCTTCAGGATTTGACGATCTAAGATTTCCATCAGAATTTCTTCATAACTGAGGCTATCCTTTACACCAACGCTGTCCACCGGGACTACTAAAGTTGGATCACCCAAACACTATTTCAAAAGTGACACATGAAACATATGATGAACTGAAGATAACTCCGAGGGCAAGTCCAACTCATATGCCACCTAACGAACTCTTCTCACAACCCGGTAAAGACCAACATAGCGGGGACTGAGTTTCCCTTTCTTTCCGAACCGCATGACTCCCTTCATGGGAGATACCTTTAGAAATACCCAGTCGTCCACATCAAACTACAGATCCTTTCTCCTCATATCAACATACGATTTTGGACGACTCTGAGCGATTTCTAACCGGTCCCTTATCAACTGGAACTTCACCATGGCCTTATGATTCAAATTAGGTCCTATCATAGCTGCCTCACCAACCTCAAACCATCCGATGGGAGATCTACACCTTCTCTCATAGAAAGCCTCGAACGGTGCCATTTGGATACTGGAGTGATAGTTGTTATTATAAGCAAACTCAATTAAGTACAAATAATCATCCAAACTACCTTTAAAATCCATACACATTCCTTTAACATATCCTCAAGAGTCTGGATTGTTCGCTCGGATTGGCCATTCAATTGCGGATGAAAGGCTATGCTGAGCGTGACTTGAGTCCCAAGTCCCTTCTGAAAAGACAGCTAGAATTGGGAGGTAAACTGAGTACCTCGGTCTGAAATAATAGACAAGGGCACTCCCTGAAGTCGAACCAACACCCGAATATGCAACTTCGCATAATCATCTGCTAAATGCGTGGTCTTGACCGGTAGAAAGTGTGGAGCCTTAGTTAATATATCTACCACCACCCAATGGAATCGTAGTGTCTTCGAGTACGAGGTAGGCTGTAATGAAGTCCATGTTAATCTCTTCCCACTTCCATGTGGGAATGTTGATATCCTGAAGTACACCTCTCGGCCTTTGATGCTCGACTTTTACTTGCTGACAGTTTGGACATTTGGCTACAAATTCTGCATCATCCTTCTTTATACCATCCCACTAATAGATTTCTCACAAGTCCCGATACATCTTCGTGGATCCTACATGGATAGAGTATCTGGTACCATATACCTTATGCAATATCTGATTCTCAAATTATCAATGTTCGGAACACATAGAAGGCCCTGATATCATAGAACACCATCTCCCTCTTGGGAGAAAACCTCTACCTTTTGACTCCGCACTACTTCCTTCAACTTCCTCAAAACTGGATCCTCATCTTTCTTAGATTTGACATCAACCACCAAGGATGATTCTGACTCATTCTGCACAATAACGCCACCATTGGTCGAGTCCATCAATCTAACTCCCAACCTTGCAAGCCGGTCGACATCCTTCACCAACTCCTTCTTCCCCTCATCCACGTGTGCCACACTCTCCATACAGAGACTACTAAGTGCATCTGCAACTACATTAGCCTTCCCCGGGTGGTAAAGAACACTCATATCATAGTCCTTTAGTAACTCCAACCACCTCCTTTGCCGAAGGTTAAGATCCTTCTGCGTGAACACAAACTGCAAGCTCTTGCATTCTATTAATAAATACATGTGGACCTCATACAAGTAATGCCGCCATATCTTCAATGCGAACACCACCGTGGCCAACTCGAGATCATAGGTTGAGTAATTCCTTTTGTGAACCTTTAATTGTCGAGAGGCATATGCTATTACCTTCCCATGTTGCATCAACACACATCCCAATCCGACCCTCGAAACAAACCCATCCGTACCCTCGGGTAAAGTCAACACTGGAGCTGAAGTGAGTCGGGTCTTCAATTCTTGGAAGCTTTCCTCACAAGCCTTCGACCATTGAAACTTCAGCTTCTTCTAAGTCAACTTGGTCAATGGTGCCGCAATAGATTAGAGACCCTCAATAAATCTCCGGTAGTAACCTGCTAGGCCCAAGAAAGTTCAAATTTCTGAACGATTCACCGGTCTAGGCCAATTTTTCACCACCTCAATTTTATGAGAATCTACTTTTATGCCCTCACCTGATACCACATTGCGTAGAAATGCCACTGAGTCAAACCAAAACTCAAATTTGCTGAAATTTGCATACAATTGACGATCCTTGAGGGTCTGAAGCACTATTCACAAGTGAGCGGCATGCTCCTCCTTGCTTTGGAAGTATATAAGGATGTCATCAATGAACACAATCACGAACATGTCCAGGTATTGCTTGAACACCCTGTTCATCAGGTCCATAAAAGCTACAAGAGCATTGGTTAGTCCAGATGACATAACTACAAACTCATAATGGCCATACCGGGTTCTGAAGGCTGTCTTTGGGATATCACACTCCCGAACTCTGAGCTGATGGTATCCGAACCTGAGATCTATCTTCAAGAAACATCTGACACCCTAGAGCTGGTCAAGTAAATCATCAATCCTAAGCAAGGGGTACCTTTTCTTGACAGTGACCTTATTCAACTGCCAATAATCAATACACATCCAAAGTGATCTATCCTTCTTTCGAACAAAGAGAACCGGTGCACCCCATAGAGACTTGCTTGGTCTAATGAAACCCTTATCCAACAAGTCCTTCAACTATTCTTTTAACTCTTTTAGCTCGGCTAGAGCCATCCTGTAAGGAGGAATGCAAATAGGCTACGTATCGGGCAATAAATCAATACCGAAATCAATTTCCCTCTCCGGAGGAACACCTAGAAATTCATCGGGGAAAACCTCCGGGTACTCACACACCATTGGAACTGACTGAATAGTTGGGGTCTTGGACTCTACATCCTTAAACATAACTAGGTGGAACATGCAACCCTTAGAGATCATTTTCCTGGCCTTAAGATATGAAATAAATCGACTGGCTGGTACAGTTGAGCTACCCTTCCATTCCAAAATTGACTCACCCGAAAATTTGAATTCCATCGCACGAGTGCTACAATGAATCGAAGCATAACATGCAAGCAACAAATCCATACCCAAAATGATGTCAAAGTCAGTCATGGCCAATTCTGCTAAGTCCGCGGAGATAACCTTATGCAACACCATGATGGGACAACCTCTATATACTCGTATAGCTACAACTAAATTACTGACTGGAGTAGACACAGAGAATGGTTCTGACAAAATTTCAGTGCTAACTCCAAAGCTACTAGCAATTTAAGGGGTCATAAAAGACAATGTAGCTCCTAGATCTAACAAAGCATAAGAATTAGTATGGAAGACTTGCAAGATACCCGTGACCACATCTGGCGAAGCCTCCTACTCCTGGCGAGGCACTAAGGCATTGTTTTGGCACTGACCACTTGCTGAACTAGTGGAGGCACCCTGTTGAGGGGGTCGTGCTGCTGGAGCGATAGAATTGGCTACAGGGCAATCTTTGATCCTGTGTTCGGGTTTGCCACACCCGAAGCAAGCGTCCGCGCTGACCAGGCACTTCCCAGGATGATTCTTGTCGCACTTCACACAAGCTGGAAAAGTGCACTCCACCTGCATTACCATGATCCCTCAAGCCTGTAGCCCTGCTCCTCTAGTCTCCCCTGAACTTGGATGGCGTGCTGGCCGATGATGGAGCTAGAGCAATGGACCTGTGTTGGGTCTACTGACATGGTCAACCTCCTGACCTGGCTTGAGAAACCCCATAGTTGCCGGTCCTAGCCCTCTTGGCCTCTCTCTACCTCTTGTAGACTGACTCCATCTGCTGCGCATGCAATACAATACAGGGAAAATCAATGTCCTGATGAAGCATGGCGATCCAGCAATCCTTGTCCAAGTAATTTGCTACCCCATGCACAAACGACTCACCCGAGCCCGTTGATCCACCGCCAACTCCGGAGCATATTTCTATAACAGGGTGAATTCTAATTCATATTCCTGGACAGAGATGTTACCCTATTTCAGATTCACAAACTCGGCCGCCTTGAGTTCCCTCATCTCTCGAGAGAAGAATCGATCCATGAATGCGGTGTGAAACTCATTCCAACCTATCAGACCGGCACCCGCTGCCCTAGCATCTCTCTATTACTTAAACCAGATATGTGCTATCCCCTTTAGCTTATAGGAGGTCATGTCAACGCATTCTCTATGGTTCACCCCCATATCCTGGGTGATTTTTAGAATCTGCTATATAAAATCGTGTGGATTCTCGTACACCTCTGACCCCGTGATCTCCAGAGGGCTCATCACCAAGAAATCACTCATACTAGCTGTTGCTGCATTCCCATTCTGAGGTAGATGCGCCACTATCTGATTCTGGACCTGGGAAGTCATGGACTGTGCCAGCATCTGAATCGCTACCCTAAACTCTACGTGGGCGGCTGGCTATGGTAAGTACTCCTCATGAACGGGTGGAGTTGGTTGGTCTCACTATCATGGGCACCCTCATGATCGTTACCATTTCCATTTCTCCTGCATTTACTCGACATGGAGGCATGATTCTACAAACGCAAATAGCATGAATTTGAGGAGTAAAGGACGTTCATCACACGACATAGATCATGAAAGAAGTAAACATTTCCTAAACGTATAGTAGCCTTTTCGTCATAAGTGTGGCGCGCTTCACGCCCATGTAAAAGAAACTACCTAACGCGGCTTTCAGACTCCCTAGGACACATCAAACCTATGGATCTGACACCAAGTTTTTCATGACCCGAACGTACACCCGGATCATAGACACGGGACAAGGAGCCCCGAGAGACCCCAAATTGTCCTATAGCATGAGCGTACATCTAATTCAATCACATGAGTGGAAGACTTAACATAAAGAATGTATCATAGCATAGCATAAGGGAAAATCAGTACAAGCCTTATACAATACGATGGAATACAACTTGTAGTCAGATAAGCCTCTAAACATGAAAGGCAGATTGATGGGACAACTCCCCAACTAATCCAACATCCAAAAACTGAAATGAATAAAACAGAGTGTAAACATGTAGCCCTCGGAACATGAGGACTCACCAAATGTGCTGAGATCAAATCTGAATCTATCTACGAGTGAGGACGATCTTGAGAACTGGGACCTGTATCATGAGACAATACAACATAGAAAGTATACGGTCAGTACATGGAATGTACTGAGTATACAAGGTAGATAAAATGGACATTTAAAACATGTATGAAATTCATAAATGATCATAAGTGTAGGGCAACATGCTCGTATCGTAAATCATAATAATATATCATATGGCTCAAGGTTTTCAAAACATTCATATCACAACATAATCATAATCATAATAAAAGAGATTTACTTAATGTGACTCCAACATACATAATCATAACATGCATAAATCATGAGGAACAGTGGGAGATTCGCTTAACCGACATATCCCATATGAGCACACATGAAGCCCGACTTGTAACCCTAGTGGGGAGGGTGTTCGTACCTTATCGAGGGTAGAACCATGAAAGTATGATATCACCATGAAAAAGGCCATTTGGGTCAGGTACTAACATGAAAGGGGTCCCAACATGTCCACGGTAGCACGTAGTTCATGAGATCTAGAGCTTATCCTCAGCCCCGAACCTATTCGGTGTTCGATACTACTCCTAAAACATATATAGTGCTCATAATAATACATACATGGGTCCGTGGGCTAGTTAAATCATGATAATCATAAACATGTTTTAACATATAAGAACTAGCCATGACTTGAGGCCCGTGAGTCGGCCAAAATCATAATTCATGAATAATAAGATTCATACATACTCGTAGATCATGCATATACCTTGAATTTCATAAAATCATAATGGCTAACATAATGAATTCATAATTTAAAACATAATTCATGCTGGGCTCATAAGAACATCTATGAGATAATAGGTGATAATTCGATTCATCATGGGGCATCCATAATTAAGATTAATTAATTTGGAAAATCAAAATCAATATCATTGTAATCGATTTAAATCTCAAAAGATAATGAAAATCCATAGGTTATGATAATATTTAAAAATCACAAAACCCATAATTAAATCATTACATTTTGTACAAATCAAATACAAAACCCTGTGAATTTTTTATAAGTTTTAAATAAAATCATAGAGTAGGAGCATGGGTGTAGAAGGATTCACCCATTGATGACCATACATACCTGGATTATCTGGCTCTTAACTTCCCTTTCTAACCCAAGATGAAATTTAGAGGAATTCAGGAAGAATACCTTGAATCACCTCCTATTCTCCTCTCTAAACTCTTGCATGCGTGAATGAGTCTTAACGTGAACATAAACTCCTTAAAAGACCCATTCAGACCTTAAAATGACGTAGTTCAGGCCTTAGAAATTTAGAAATTACGTAAAAAAACCTTAGTAAAAACGTAGAAATTCCTGGTTGCCAGTCCCCACGAGGGACCTCACGAGTCATTGCCATGGGGCACAACGCGTGGCTAGGATCTGTGATGCCTACTGTCCAAACAAGCTAAGGGGACCCCACAAATTGTGGTGGCTGACCACGACGTGTGGTCACCAGCCGTGGTCCCTGCTGCCTCAAACCCCTAGCCATGCATTCCATCCTCGCCACTGGTGACCTCATGAGTCGTGAGGTCTAACCACGACTCGTGGTCACCCCCGTGGACTCCCCAAAACAATGCCAAGGCCAGCTTGACCACGAGTCACTTCACGACTCGTGGTCCCACCAAACGAGCCACCTCACGAACCGTCCAGTGACCTGGTGTGAATTTCCAATTTTTCTCCTTTTTGACTCCCGGTCTGATCCTTGGGTTCTCGGGGTATAACAATATCTCCCCCTTGGGAACATTCATCCTTGAATGTTAGAAACATGACGAAAACTCAGAAACCAGCTATCACCATATACAAATACTGATTATTTAAGTCAAAAACTGACAGAATGACTACCTCCAAAAAGAACTACATAACTGAGCTGAATTCAGACACCACATACATATACCATGTCATAAAACAAACTTGTACGCATGAACTGAACATGAAAACTAATTAGAGGTTTAGGGCAAAAACTGATACCTCAAACTGAAACATAGCCGGTAGGGAATAAATGAGGGAATTTAGTCATCATATCTGCTTCGGCTTCCCACATAGCTCCCTCAACATGCTTATTTCTCCGTAATACTTTAACTGAATCTACCTCTTTGTTCCTTAGCTTACGAATTTAATGATCTAAGATTTCCATCAAAATTTCTTCATAGCTGAGGCTATCCTTTACACCAATGTTGTCCACCGGGACTACTAAAGTTGGATCACCCAAACACTTTTTAAGAAGTGACACATGAAACACAGGATGAACTAAAGATAACTCCGAGGGCAAGTCCAACTCATATGCCACCGTACCAACTCTCCTCACAACCCTGTAGGGACCAACATAGCGGGGACTGAGTTTCCCTTTCTTTCTGAACCGCAAGACTCCCTTCATGAGAGATACCTTTAGAAATACCTAGTTGTCCATGTCAAACTCCAGATCCCTTCTCCTCATATCAACATACGATTTCTGACGACTCTGAGCGGTTTTTAACCGTTCCCTTTTCAACTGGACCTTACCATGGCCTCATGAACCGAATCAGGTCCTATCATAGCTGCCTCACAAACCTCAAACCATCCGATGGGAGATTTACTCGTTTGCCCATAGAGAGCCTCGAACGGTGCCATTTGGATACTAGAGTGATAGATGTTATTATAAGCAAACTCAATTAAGGGCAAATGATCATCCCTACTACCTTTAAAATCCATAACATATGCCCTTAACATGTCCTCAAGAGTCTGGATTGTTCGCTCGGCTTGGCCATCCGTTTGCGGATGAAAGGCTATGTTGAGCTTGACTTGAGTCCCAAGTCCCTTCTGAAAAGACCACTAGAACTGCGAGGTAAACTAAGTACCTTGTTCTGAAATAATAGACAAGGGCACTCCATGAAGTCAAACCAACTCCCGAATGTATAACTTTGCATAATCATCCACTGATTTTGTGGTCTTGACCGGTAGAAAGTATGCAGCCTTGGTTAACATGTCTCCCACCACCCAAATGGAATCATAGTGTTGTCGAGTCCCAGGTAGTCCTGTAATGAACTCCATGTTAATCTCTACCCACTTCCATATGGGAATGCTGATATCCTGAAGTACACCTCCCAGCCTATGATGCTCGACTTCCACTTGCGGTTAGTTTGGACATTTGGCTACAAATTCTGCAATATCCTTCTTCATACCATCCCACCAATAGACTTCTTGCAAGTCCCAATACATCTTCGTGGATCCCAAATGGATAGAGTATCTGGTACTGTGTACCTCATGCAATATCCGAACTCTTAAATTATCAATGTCCAGAACACATACTTGGCCCTGATATCGTAGAACACCATCTCCCTCTTGGGAGAAAGCCTCCACCTTTTTACTTCACACTACTTCCTTCATCTTCCTCAAAATCATATCCTCATCTTGCTTAGATTTGACATTAACCACCAAGGATGATTCTTACCCATTCTACACAATAACGCCGCCATTGGTCGAGTCGATCAATCTAACTCCTAACCTTACAAGCCGGTGGACATCCTTCACCAACTCCTTCTTTCCCTCATCAACGTAGGCCACACTCTCCATAGAGAGCCTACTAAGTTCATCCACAACCACATTAGCCTTGCCCGGGTTGTAAAGAACACTCATATCATAGTCCTTTAGTAACTCCAACCACCTCCTTTGCTGAAAGTTAAGATCCTTCTGCGTGAACACATACTGCAAGCTCTTGTGATCCGTGAATACATCCACATTGACCTGTCATTCCCCAAGCCTACATCCTGGACGTAACACGGTACTTGAAGTCACGAGTGACCCCAAGTTAATCCCTGGTCTATCATACACTGGTGTTCTGAGTAAACATTCACAGCGGAAGTTTAAATAACAGATTTATCAGTTTAAGAAAATGTAAAGACTAAAAGTAGAGAAAGAAATAATATATCTGAAATTCAATTCTGAAAGACAAGTCTGGTCTGAAAGCCAGCTACTAAGGAGTTGCTGGGACTGTTCCCCAGCTAACTCTAAGTCTAAACAAAACCATATCCAACTAAAGTAAATAAACAAAGCCCTCGAATGAGGAGGACTCACACTCTAATATGCTGGAATGGAATGCTCTAAAACTGAAGTAATTATCTGTGTTGAATTTGAGAACCTGCAGCTATATCATGAAACAATACAACATGAAAAGCATGCGTCAGTACTTTAAATGTACTAAGTAAGTGGGAGAAACATACTAAATATAAAGTCTGAACTAAAATGACATGCCATGACCAACAAGCTGAGCTGAACTATTGATATAATCTGAAAAGGGTTAAGATGACCCTGTCTGATGGTCAAGGACATGCCCCAAGTCTGAAACACTGAATCTGAGATGTTGTACTGAATTGAGCTGCTTATTCTGATACTGGATTGGACTGACTAGTGGGAGAGTCTAAAATCGACATATAACCACGTGAGCTATACATGGAGTCTGATGTATACATCCCACTAGTAGGACCTAATATACCTTGCCAGGGTATTAAGGCATGAACTAGTGATCACAAAAATATCTGGGGCCAATCAGGCCAAGTAATACTGTAACCTATGCTGGCAATGTAGTTCTGAGAACCTGGGTGCGCTGGAACCCCGACCCGCTCAGTGCTAAGTTCTACTCCAACTGAAAAATCTAAATTGCACTACTAAGTTGATAGCTTGAAACTGGGGCCCATGACTAGCCAAGGACGAATAACTGCATGTACCCTGAGAGCCTTATCGGACCAGATTCTGAAATTGGGTTCTAAGACTGGTTAGAGCTGCTTATCTAGAAGCATCATAACCGTCTATAGAACAAGTAATAACTCTGGGGTTCTGGGGCTTGTCAGAGCTATAACTGAATGTCATGACCGCCTAATGGACCAAATAACTGAAATTTGAATCTGAGTCTAAAAACTGAAAGGCACCACTAACACCTCAAAAATAAACTGGAGTCAAACTGATCAGTTGACATTTTATGGACAACACTGAGGTTGCTAAAATCTGACTGAAGCTAGACTGATATGATACTGATAAAGACTAGACTGATTGAGTTCTGTGTTCTAACTGACTAAATTACTAAGTAGCTAATAGAGAGTTTCATTCAACTTACTAAAGTCATTCTGATTCATGGGATAATTACCCATCACATACGCAACGCAAGACAATTCTAGGAATTCAACCCAAAGCATCTTTCATTCACTAAAGGAAATTTAACAAGTAAAATCATTACTAAAAAATTAGGGCTAAAATTCACTTTTGTAATAATACTAAAAATTTGATGAGGAACTAATAAAGACTTTTTTAATAGTAAGTATCAACATCATTCTGAGTGAAATCAATGAAAACTAAACATGAATACTTCTCATACTCGAAAGCTCAGGGCTTAAAATTGATAGAAGAAACTGAGGAGGACTTTGGGGACGCAAGGGAAGGACAATCCCCTTACGAAAACCCCACATACCTGGCAAAGAAACCTGGAGAATCTGCCTAAAAATTGAAGAGAAAAGTTCCTCCCTAGCCCTTGCTCTAAAATACTCTGAGAGAGAATTCTATGATGTTCTTATGAGGATTAGAGTGAGAATGAGGGGAGGAACCATTTTTCCCCACTAAAACGTCTAAAATTGAAGTGTAAACGACATGGTTTAAGGTCTGAAAGCATAGGAAAGTTGAATTTTCCCTTAATGAAAATTCCCTGAAAAATAGTTATGGCCCCGACCACAACTCGTACCACGAAGTCACAACTCGTGGTCACCTAACCATTTTTTTCCATCTTAAAAAATCGGCCATGACTCACATACCACGACTCGTAGTACCATCCTACCGGTCGTACTTTCAGTCGTAGTATCATCCACCCATACCAACTACGACTTAGCCACGACTCCTCATCACGACTCGTTGCTACATCCTACAAGTCGTACCATGACCCGTGACTACTCACAAGCATCACTAAGAATTTCACCACGACTCCTAACCACGAGTCATACCTACGTGTCACGATTCGTAGGACCACTCGTGACAAGACCTCAGGCTCCCGAACTTCATCACGACTCGAGTCACGAGTCATAGGTCCTCACCGCGATTCATACCTCGAGTCGTCCTGGTGCAAAATTCTAGTTTTTTCTGCAGTTACCAACTTAAACTCCCGGGTCTATTCTTAGGCCCTTTCTGAGGTATTACAATATCTGCCCTTTGGAAACATTTGTTCTCGAATGTAGGGAATAAGCAGCAACTAGAAACATACAATTACCATATGCAAATAATGACCATTAAAGCCGAAAACTAATGGAATGACTACCCTTGAAAAGAACTACATAGATGAACTGAATTCAGACATCACATACCTATATCATATCATAAAACAAACTTGCATGCGTGAATGGGACATGATAAACTGATTAGAGGTCTGAGGCAAAAATTGATACCTCAAACTAAAATTGAGCCAGTAGCGAACAACTGGGGGTATTTAGCCATCATATTCGCTTCAGCTTCCCACGTAGCTCCCTCAACATTCTAATTTCTCCATAACACCTTCACTGAAGCTACTTCCTTGTTCCTCAATTTACGAACCTGTCTGTCAAGGATCTGGACTGGTACTTCCTCATAGGTAAGACTATCCTTGATTGCCACAATATCCAATGGCACCACAGAGGTTGGATCTCCAATACACATTTTCAAAAGTGATACATGGAAAACTGGTTATACAACTGCTAGTTCTGAAGGAAACTCTAACTCATAGGCTACCCTGCCGATACGCTGCAAAATTCTATAGGGTCCCACATACCTAGGACTGATTTCTCCGTCTTTCCAAACCTCATCAACCCTTTCATGGGCGAAATTTTCAGGTATACCCAGTCTTCAAATGAAAACTCCAACTCTCTTCTTTGCACATTGGCATAGGATTTCTAACGGCTCTGGGTTGTTTTCAATCTTTCTCGGATGAGCTAAACTTTTTGCATCTCCTCGTGAACCGAGTATGGCCCTATCTAGGTAGCTTCGCCGACTTCAAACCAACCTATAGGAGATCTACACCTCTTACCATACAATGCCTCAAACGGGGCCATCTAAATGTTGGAATGATAGCTGTTGTTGTATGCAAACTCGATAAGAGGCAAATGGTCATCCCAATTACCCTTAAAATTGATTGCACATGCTCTTAGCATACTTCTAAGATCTAAATGGTCCACTCAGCTTGTCCATCTTTCTGCGGGTGAAAAGCTGTACTGAGCTTGACCTGGGTACCTAGTCCTTTTTGAAAAGATATCCAGAAGCGAGAGGTGAATTGGGTACCTCTGTTTGAAATAATGGACAAGGGCACCCCATGCAGTCTGACTAGCTCCCGAATGTAAAGTCTAGCATAGTCTTCAGCTAAATCTGTGGTTTTCACTGGGAGAAAATTTGCTGACTTAGTCATCCGGTCTACTACCACCCAGATAGAGTCATGCTGTCAACGAGTCCGAGGTAGACCCGTAATGAAGTCCATGTTTATTTCTTCCCACTTCCATGTGGGTATACTGATATCCTAAGTCATACCTCCCAGTCTCTGGTGTTCTACCTTTACTTGCTGGCAGTTCGGGCACTTACTACAAATTCAGCAATCTCTTTTCATGTTGTTCCACCAGTAAATTTCCCGTAAATCACGGTACATCTTAGTAGCACCACGGTGAATGGAATATCTAGAACTATGCGCTTCAGCCAATATCTGTTGTCTCAACTCGCCGACATCCGGTAAACATAATCTACCCTGATAATGGAGCACACCATCTCCCCCTTTGGAGAAAGCTTCTATCTCTTTTCTGAGCACTGCCTCCTTCAGCTTAAGCAAAATGGGATATTCATCTTGCCTAGACTTAACTTCCACAACTAAGGAAGAATCTGACCCACTCTGCATAATTAGTCCACCTTTAGCTGAATCCACCAACTGTACTCCCAACTGGGCTAACCTGTGAATATCTTTAGCCAGTTCCTTTTTACCTTCTTCTACATAAGCCACACTGCCCCTAGGCATCCTACTTAGTGCATCAGCCACCACATTGGCCTTGCCCGGGTGATATAGCACGCTCATGTCATAGTGTTTCAATAGTTCTAACCACCTTCTCTAACGAAGATTTAGGTCCTTCTGACTGAACACATACTGCAGACTCTTATGATCTGTAAATACATCTACATGAGATCCATATAAGTAATGTCTCCATATTTTTAATGCTAACACCACCGCTGCCAACTCCAAGTCATGAGTCGGATAGTTCTTCTCATGGACCTTGAGCTCCTAGAGGCATAGGCTATCACTTTTCCCCACTGCATCAAAACGCAACCAAGTCCAACTCTGGAGGCCTCAAAATACACATCAAACCCATTAATCCTTCAGGTAGGGTTAACACTGGAGTGGTAGTGTGTTGAGTCTGGAATTTCACACTCGTCCGACCATTGGAATTTCACCTTCTTTTGAGTTAACTTGGTCAGAGGGGAGGCTGTGGAGGAGAAACCTTCCACAAACCGTCAATAATAACCCGCTAAGACCAGAAAACTCCTAATTTCAGTAGGAGAGGTAGGTTTGGGCCAATCCTTCACTTCTGCTATCTTGTGAGGATCTACTTGTATCCCTTCGCCTAAATCCACATGACCCAAGAAAGTCACAGACTTCAACTAGAATTCACACTTACTAAACTTGGAGAATAACTGGCGATCTCTAAGAGTCTGTAATGCTAACCTTAGATGGTTGGCATGCTCTTCCTCATTTCTGGAGTACACCAGGATGTCATCGATAAATACGATGACGAACATATCTAGGTATGGCTTGAAAACCCTGTTAATTAGGTCCATGAAGGCTGCTGGGGCGTTGTTAACCCAAAGGACATCACCACAAACTCATACTGACCATACCGAGTTCTAAATGCTGTTTTCGGTATGTCACTCTCTCTAACCCTTAACTGATGGTACCCCGACCTAAGGTCGATCTTGGAAAACAACTGTCTCCCTAAAGTTGGTCGAATAGATCGTCAATTCTGGGCAAAGGTCACTTGTTCTAAACTGTGACCTTGTTCAGTTGACGGTAATCTATGCACATTTTGAGGGTACCGTCCTTTTTATGCACGAATAGCACTGGAGCACCCCAGGGAGAGATGCTGGATCTGATGAAACCCTTATCAAGAAGGTCCTTTAGCTGCTCCTTTAGCTCCTTAAGCTTTGTTGGAGACATTCTGTAAGGAGGGGTGGAGATGGGCTGAGTGTCTGGAAGGAGATCTATCCTGAAGTTTATTTCCCGCTTAGGGGGAACTCTAGGACGATCTTTAGGAAATACATTTTGGAACTCGCTGATAACTGGAACTGACTGAATGGTTGGGGCCTCAGAGTTGGAATCTTTGACCTGAACCAGATGATATAAACATCCCTTGGAAATTAGTTTCTAGACTTTAAGGAAGGAAATAAACCTATCCTTAGGCACTAAACTGCTGCCCAACCATTCTAACATGGGCTCATCTGGAAATGAAAACTTGACAACTCTAGTCCTACTGTAAACTGAGGCATAGTGGGAGTGTAACCAATCCATGCCTAGAATAAGGTCGAAGTTGACCATGTCTAGCTCTATAAGATCAGCTGGATGATTTTATTCAAGACTGAGACTGGGCAGTTTCTATACACCCAGTTGGCCCTAACTGACTCGCCAACTAGGGTGGAAACTGAGAAGTGTTCTGATAGGACCTCTTGATTGATGCTGAACCGAATTGCTACATAAGAAGTTACAAACGAAAGAGTAGCTCCTGGATCTAGGAGGGAATACACGTCTAGGTGGAAGAGACGTAACATACCAGTAATTACGTCAAGTGAGCTTTTCTGATCCTGACGAGAAGAGAGAGCATAAAAATGATTCTAGCGTTGACCGTCATTTGTACTTGATGTGTTGGCCTACTGAGCTGGTCGGCCTGCTGGAGCTGATGAGGTGGTGGATTGTGATCTCCCTCACCCTACTAATGGGCACTCCCTAAGCCTGTGTCCAAGCTGTCCACACCCAAAGAAACCCTTTCATCCTTGAAGACATTCTCCTGGGTAATTCCTACCACACTTGGTATACGCTGGATACTTGTTTCCTGTATTATGGGCCTGAGATTGAGTACCAGAAGACCCACCCCTCCAATCCTGGCGGGACCGAAAGGTTGGGGCGCTGGCTGAGCTAGGTGATGGGGCCCTCTACTGTTGCTATTGTAGGCGGCTACCACCGCCAGATCTCCGGTGGCCAAAATTTGTATGACCAGTTCTTGCCCGCTTGTTCTTATGTTTCATATCTTTCAGCTTCTCTGCCTCAATCTGCTGGGCATACACAATTAAACTAGAAAGGTCCATGTCCTTGATTAGCATTGTCGTCCTGCACTCTTTGAGGACCAGATTAGATACTCCATTTATGAACTTCAGCATGTAAGTCCTTGGCTTGGACACCATCTCTAGAGCATATATTGATAGTCTTGTAAACTCCAAAGCATACTCCTCCACTGTCCGGTTTCCCTGCCATAGGTTCATAAACTTTGCCATCTTATCCTCCCTCAGCTCCCAGGGAAAGAACCTATCGAGAAAAAATGTATGAAACTCCTCCCACTCAATCGGTCCTGCTTCTGCTGACCGCCCCTCCTTCCACTGCTTGTACCAAACCTGGGATACCCCTTTTAGCTGGTAGGCGGCCAGGTGAACACTATCGGAGGATCTGACACCCATGATCCGGGTGATCTTTTTGATCGCGTCTACAAAGCCTTGTGAGTCCTCTCCAACCTTTGTTCCGTGAAAGTCTGGAGGGCTCATCTGGGTGAAATCCCGCACCCAGGCAGCAGCTGCAGAACCATTTGTGGCTACTGGAACCACCTATTGGTTCACTTGATTGGTGATGGTCTGAGTAAGCAATTAAATGGTTACCCTGAATTTAGCAGTAGACACAGAGTCATCTTGAGGAACTACCGGAGCTGGTGGGGATCTGTTGGCATTTCCGGCTATGCGGCCATTTCCACATCGAGGAGGCATTGTTCACTGAAAGGAAATAGGACACGATTTAGAAAGACACCTCTGGAATTGGATTTTAACGCACGATAAAGAGCATGAACAAAAGGGGAATCTTTTTCCTGATAACATCACGTAGCCTCCTTGTCATAAGTGTGGCGTACTTCAAACCCATGAAAAGGACTCTACTCGATGCGACTTTCAGACTTTCTGATGATACTCTAAACCTAGTGCTTTGATACCACTGCAGGAACAACGCTAGTAGAGAAACCAGGCTCACTTAGTCAAATCCCACATCGGAAAAGAGTGGGAGAGTCCTGGGCTATTTAGTAAAGGAACTGGACCTAATACTATGAGGCGCCTTTGGGGTTGAAAACCCAAAGGGACAAATCTGTGATGGGCTTCGGCCTAAGAGCGGACAATACTTCACAGTGTTGGGCCAAGGTCATTACAGTGGCAGTGCAGGGACAGCGCTAGTAGAGAAACCTGGTTCACTTAGGCAAATCCTACATCAGAAAAGAGAGGTGGAGTCTTGGGCTATTTAGTAAAGGAATTAGACCTAATACTTTAAGGCGCCTTTTGGGTTGAAAACCCAAAGGGACAAATTCGTGATGGGCTTCGGCCCAAAAAAGGACAATACTTTACAGTATTGGGCCAAGGTCGTTACAGTGGTATCAGAGTCGACTCTCGACTAGTACGGTGGTGGGGCAAACCTCAGCGAGGGCACTGAGTCCCTACGGGGGGTGAGTGCAGGGACAGTGCTAGTAGAGAAACCTGGCTCACTTAGGCAAATCCCACATCAGAAAAGAGAGGGAGAGTCCTGGTCTATTTAGTAAAGGTACTAGACCTAATACTGTGAGGCGCCTTTTGGGTTGAAAACCTGAAGGGACAAATTCGTCATGGGCTTCAGCCCAAGAGCGGACAATACTTCAGAGTTTTGGGCCAAGCTCGTTACAAGACCCCATACAAGTAATGCCACCATATCTTAAATGCGAACACCACTACGGTCAACTCGAGATCATAGGTCGGATAATTCCTTTCGTGAACCTTTAGCTTTCGAGAGGCATATGCCATTATCTTCCCCTATTGCATCAACATGCATCCCAGTCTGACCCTCGAAGAATCACAATATACAAAAAAACCATCCGTACCCTCGGGTAAATTTAACACTGGTGCTGAAGTGAGTCGGGACTTTAATTCCTGGAAGCTTTCCTCACAATCCTCCGACCATTGAAAATTTACCATCTTTTGAGTCAACTTGGTCAAAGGTTCCGCAATAGATGAGAAATCATCACCAGATCTCCGGTAGTAACCTGCTAGGCCCAAGAAACTATGAATTTCTGAAGGACTCACCTGTCTAGGCTAATTCTTCACCACCTCGATTTTCTTAGAATCTACTTTTATGCCCTCACCTGATGCCACGTGGCCTAAAAATGCCAACGAGTCTAACCAAAACACACATTTGCTAAACTTTGCATAAACTTGATGATCCTTGAAGGTCTGAAGCAATATTCGCAAGTGAGCGGCATGCTCCTCCTCGCTCCGAGAGTATATAAGGATGTCATCAATGAACACAATCACAAACATGTCCAGGTATTGCTTAACACCCTGTTCATCAGGTTCATAAAAGTTGTAGGAGCATTGGTTAGTCCAAATGACATAACTACAAACTCATAATGGCCATACCAGGTTTTGAAGGTTGTCTTTGAGAAATCACACTCCCGAACTCTGAGCTGATGGTATCCGGACCTAAGATCTATCTTTGAGAAACATCTGACACCCTGGAGCTGGTCAAATAAATCATCAATCATTGGAAAGGGGTACCTTTTCTTTACAGTGACCTTATTCAACTACCTATAATCAATACACATCCGAAGTGATCTATCCTTCTTTTGAACAAAGAGAACTGGTGCACCCCATGGAGACTTGCTCGGTATGATGAAACCCTTATCCAACAAGTCCTTCAACTATTCTTTTAACTCTTTTAGCTCGGCTGGTGCCATCCTATAAGGAGGAATGGAGATAGGCTGCGTATCGGGCAATAGATCAATACTGAAATCAATTTCCCTCTCTGGAGGAACACTTGGAAAATCATCGGGGAAGACCTCTGGATACTCACACACCACTGGAACTTACTGAATAGTCAGGGTCTAAGGCTCCACATCCTTAACCCTAACTAGGTGGTATATGCAACCCTTAGAGATCATTTCCTGGCCTTAAGATATGAAATAAACCGACTGGCTGCTACAGCTGAGCTACCCTTCCATTCCAAAACTGACTCACCCAAAAACCAAAATTCCACCGCACGAGTCCTACAATTAATCAAAGCGTAACATGCAAACAACCAATCCATACCTAAAATGATGTCAAAGTCAGTCATGGACAATTCTACTAAGTCCGCGGAGATAACCTTATGCAACACTGTGATGGGACAACCTCTATATGCCCACCTAGCTACAACTGAATCACTGAGCCAGAGTAGACATAAAGAACGGTTCTGACAAAATTTCAGGGCTAACTCCAAAGCTACTAGCAATTTAAGGGGTCATAAAAGACAAAGTAGCTCCTGGATCTAACAAAGCATAAGAATTAGTATGGAAGACTTGCAACATACCCGTGACCACATCTGGTGAAGCCTCCTACTCCTGGCGAGGCACTAAAGCATAAAACCTGTTTTGGCACTGACCACCTGCTGAACTAGTGGAGGCACCCTGTTGAGGGGGTCGTGCTGTTGGAGCGGTAGAACTAGCTGCAGAGCAATCTCTGATCTTATGTCTGGGTTTTCCACACCCAAAACAAGCGTTCGCGCCGACCAAGCACTTCCCAGGATGATTCTTGCCGCACTTCACAGAAGCTGGAAAAGTGTTGTCTACCTGCATGATACCATGATCCCTCGATCCTGTAGCCTGCTCCTCTGTTCTCCCCTGAACTTGGATGGTGTGTTGGTCGATGATGGAGCTAGAGCAATGGATCTGTGCTGGGTCTGCTGACGTGGTCCACCCCTTGACCTTACTTGAGAAACCCCGTAGCTTTCGATCCTGGCCCTCTTAGCCTCTCTCTGCCTCCTGTAGACTGACTCCATCTACTTCGCATGCAATAAAATATGGTGAAAATCAATGTCCTGGTGAAGCATGGCGATCCAGCAATCCTTGTCCAAGTAATCTGCTACCCCATGCACAAACAGCTCACCCGAGCCTGCTGATCCATCACTAACTTCGGTGCATATTTCAATAACCGGGTGAATTCCAATGCATATTCTTGTAGACATGTTACCTTGTTTCAAATTCACAAACTCAGCCGCCTTGAGCTCCCTCATCTCCCGAGGGAAGAATCGATCCATGAATACGGTGGGAAACTCATCCCAACCTATCGTGCCGGCACCCGCCGCCCTGGCATCTCTCCATTGCTTAAACCATATATGTGATACCCCCTTTAGCTTATAGGAGGTAAAGTCAACGCATTCCCTATGGTTCACGCCCAGAAGCTGGGTGATTTTCAGAATCTGCTCTATAAAATCATGTGGATCCTCTTCCACCTTTGACCTAGTGAACTCGGAGGGCTTATCCCCAAGAAATCTTTCATCCTAGCTTCCGCTGCATTCCCATTCTAAGGGAGATGTGCCACTGTCTGATTCTGTACCTGGGTAGTCATGGCCTGTGCCAGCATCTGAATCGCTGTCCTAAACTCGGCGTGGGCAGCTAGCTCTAGTACGTACTCCTCATGAACGAGTGGAGCTGGCTGATGCTCACCCTCATGGGCACCCTCATGATCATTACCATTTCCATTTCTCCTGGCATTTACTTGACGTGGAGGCATGATTCTACAAATGAGAATAGCATGAATTAGAGGAGTAAAGGATGTTCATCGCACGACATAGATCGTGAAAGAAGGAAATATTTCTAAAACGTCTAGTAGCCTCTTCGTCATAAGTGTGGTGCGCTTCATGCCTATGTAAAATACTCTACCTAACGCGGCTTTCAGACTCCCTTGGACACCTCAAATCTATGGCTCTGATACCAAGTTATTCACGACCCAAACATACAGCCAGATTGTAGACATGGGACAAGGAGCCCCGAGAGACCTCAAGTAAACCCATGGCATGAGCATACATCTAATTCAATCACATGAGTGTAAGACTTAACATAAAGAACATAATCATTGCATAGCATAAGGGAAAATCAGTACAAGACTTATATAATACAGTGGAATCCAACTTGTAGCTTGATAAGAATCTAAACATGAAAGACGGATTGATGCGATAACTACCCAACTAATCCAATATCCAGAAACTGAAAGGAATAACATAGAGTGTAAACATTTAGCCCTCGGAACACGAGGACTCACCAAGTGTGCTGAGAGAAAATCCGAATCTATCTACGGGTGAGGACGAGCTTGAGAACTAGGACCCGTATCATGAGACGATACAACATAGAAAGTATGCAGTCAGTACGTGAAATGTACTGAGTATGCAAGGTAGGTAAAATGGATATTTAAAACATGTATGAAATTCATAAATGATCATAAGAGCAGGGCAACATGCTCATATCGTAAATCATAATAACATATCATATGGCTCAAGGTTTTCAAATATATTCATATCATAACATAATCAAAAACATAATAAAAGATATTTAATTAACGTGACTCGAGCCAACATACATAATCATAACATGCATAAATCATGAGGAATAGTGGGCGATTCACTTAACCAACATACCCTATATGAGCACACATGAAGCCCGACTTGTAACCCTAGTTAGGATGGTGTTCATATCTTTCTAAGGGTAGAATCATGAAAGTGTGATATCACCATAAAAAGGGTCATTTTGTCCAGGGACTAACATGAAAGGGATCCCAACATACCTACGGTGGCATGTAGTTCATGAGATCCGGGGCTTAACCTGAGCCCCGAACCCACTCGGTGTTCGATACTACTCCCAAAACATATATAGTACTCATAATAATACATACGTGAGTTTATGGGCTAGTTAAATCATGATAATCATAAACATGCTTGAACATATAAGAACTAGCCATGACTTGAGGCCCGTGAGTCGGCCAAAAATATAATTCATGAATAATAAGATTCATACATACTTGTAGATCATGCATATATCTTGAATTTCATAAAAATCATAATGAATTCATAATTTAAAATATAATTTATGTTGGGCTCGTAAGAACATCGATGGGTTAATAGGTCATAATTCGATTCATCATGGGGCATGCATAATTAAGCTTAATTATTTCAAAAATCAAAATCAATATCATTATAATTTATTTAAATCTCAAAAGATAATCAAAATCCATAGATTATGATAATATTTCAAAATCACAAAACTCATAATTAAATCATTAGATTTTGTACAAATCAAATACAAAACCCCATGAGTTTTTGATAAATTTTAAATAAATCATAGAGCAGGAGCATGGGTGTAGAAGGATTCACCCATTGATGAACTTACATACTTGGGATTTTCTGGTTCTTAACTTCCCTTGCTAGCCCAAGATGGAATTTAGAGGAATTGAGGAAAAACACCTTGAATCACCTTCTATTCTCCTCCCTAAACTCTTACATGTACGAATGAGGCTTTAACATAAATTTAACCCCCTTAAAATACTCATTCAGACCTTAAAACGATGTAGTTTAGGCCTTAGGAATTATGAAAAAACCCTTACTAAAAACGCAGAAATTCCTAGTTGCCAGTCCCCACGAGGGACCTTACGAGTTGTTGCCATGGGGCACAACCCGTGGCTGGGACCCGTGATGTCTACTGCCCAAACAAGCTAAGGGGTCCCCACGAATCGTGGTGGCTGACCACGACTCGTGGTCAGAACCCGTGGTCCCTACTGCCTCAAACCCCTAGCCATGCATTCCATCCTCGCCACGGGTGATCTCACAAGTCGTGAGGTCTGACCACGAATCGTGGTCACCCCCGTGGCCTCCCCAAAACTCTGCCAAGCCCAGCCTGACCATGAGTCACTTCATGACTCGTGGTCCCACCTCATGAACCATCCTGTGACCTGGTGCGAATTTTCAATTTTTCTCCGTTTTGACTGTCGGGTCTGATCCTTAGTTTCTCGGGGTATAACATTCATTATGTGTATTTTACTAATGAAGATAACATATATCTTATTTTGTATAGACCAAGTTTATAATTCCAGCAAAAGGAGAAAAATGGGTGATGGTTGGTATCTGTGATGCTTGGAGGAGACACAAAAAGATATGTTAAGAAGAATTATTTTGATAAGTATAAAACAAATGAAGTTAGGTTAAAAAGTTGTCCATCTTGGATACCAGAAGTTCAGTTCCCCCAATTGATTGAGAATTGGGATCTTCCAATTGTTAAAGTGAGATAAAATCAAAGCATTCTATTCTTTATCATATGTTGCATGATACACACACGCTAATATATATATATATATATACTGTTAATGTATTTGTTATAAATTTTAGGCCATGTAATCTTTTAGTTCTCAAAACAGAAAGAAACAAAAGGGGAGACATCGAATAGGACCTATTAATTTTGGAAGGATACACGTGGCATTGGTATCATTTTAGATACTTTATAGAAAGCAATTTTCATTTATTTTCATACTTTATTAGGATACATGTTTGTTACCTTTTTTATATATAATTAGTAGTGTGCGATCAAAGAGACCAATCAGAAATTATCAAAGTCTGAAATGTTTATTGCAGCTCGTACGAAAAATGGAAAGCAAGTAGATCTAGAAATAAAAGTTGTAATAGTAAGTCATGCTTTTATGTGTGTCAGTTCTAATTTAGAGATCTTAACTTTTGATTGGTCAGGTGATATCAATTTTTGGCTATGCCTATGAAAACAAAATAATAAAAAATTGCACAAGAGCAAGATCAATTTCTTTTTGGTTTGTGAAAAAGGTGAAGTATTTTATTAGCCAAATATAAAATTAGTTACTTAGTACTAATTGTGTATCAATTGTAATAAGACAGAAGACTATAGTGCACCAACACTAGCATTTTTCATATGTATTATGTGAATAATCCTAACGGTTAACTATTCTAAAAGAATCTTTTTGAAGTTTTAGGAAAATAGAGGCTAGGCGAGTGCAAGAGTTAAGTTCTGAAGTTTAGCACTCACCTTCTTTTATCAAGCCAATCAATAAGGGCTGAACTTCAGAATTGTTAAAACTCGGGCGAAACAACTGATGCCTCATTTAAGGCAGTGTTTGGAAATGAGAAACCTGGTCGAGTTCGATAGTATGGTAGATCCGTGACGACAATATCTTTAAAAAAAAAATGAGAAAATCATCAAAATCAAACAAATGTATGCTGATGAAATCACTTTATTTAAGGAAAAAGTAAAAGAATTGAAGAAAGAAGTGGTTGAACTGAGAAAATTGCAAGGATTGAAGGAAGAAGTGGAGGAATTGCAACAACTGTGACATTTCATGAAAGTGTTGGTAAAAGAATAACCCTGGACTAAACCTTGAGGATGTAGGAGGGTGTATCGGATCTAACCTACCATCTCCTGTTGATGCAAGTAGTGCACGAGCTACCAGGGGCCAAAATCTTCCATAATCCTCTAGATTAACTCATGGTGTTATTGCTACAAAGGTATTATCTATTTCACTATACATGCTAAATAAGAATTGGATTTCTCTATAAAACTAATTTGAGTAGGTTGTCTAAGTTTAAAATTTTTACATCGTTGCACTACGTTTCTGCATTTTTTTTGACTGTGTTTGTACATTTTTGCACTGTGTTTTTGTATTTCAGCACTTCTACACTTCTTCTTTATTTTCTGCACTATTTTCTTCCGGTATCTGCACTGTGTTTCTGCATTTCTGTATTTTCTGCACTGCATTTCTGCGTTTGTGCATTCTGTGCACTGTGTTTCTGCGTTTTTGCATTTTCTGTACTGTATTTATGCATTTTCTGCACTGCATTTCTGCATTTCAGCATTTTCTGCAACGTGTTTATGCTATTTTGGCACTGCATTTATGCATTTCTACTTTTTTTTTGCACTGTGTTTGTACATTTTCTGCACTGTTTCTGAATTTTTATATTTCTGCACTGTAATTTTCTGCATAACATTTTTCTGTATTTTTCTGCATTTAAGCGCTACATGCATTCTTGCTTATTTTTTTATACTTACACGCCTAACTGTTGCAGTTCTTTGTTTTCGTGTTTTTTATGTTGGTTGCTGAACCTTAGTAGTTATCTTATTTGCACGAAGAGAATTCAAGAGTAGCTACTAATAAGAAAGTTTAGTACATACCTTTCATATTGGTTTATTCTGTTATATTGAGAAAATACAATTGACCCTTCTATGCTCAATGGACAATTTACTTTACTATGTTGAATGCTAATTTAAATATTTTGTAAATATTTTCTACTTGCATACTAATGCTCTGTCACAATCCGAGTCTATACCTTGGACGAGACACAGTACTTCGAGTCACAAGTAACCCCAACCCAACCCGTGGTCTATCATAACACTGGAAATCTGAGTAAATATATGCGGAAGCTTTAAATAATAAAATCATTTAAGAAAGCTAAATTTGATACAAGTTCATACATCTGAAAAACCATACTGAATGTCTGAGTCTATGTTTGAAAGTCATCTACTAAGATGAGTTGCTGGGACAAGTTGATGTCGCCCAAATTACACCTCATAAATGAGATATAAAACTGTCGATGTCAAATATGGAACCCAACTAAGGTTGGGGTCGAACCCCACGAGGAATATGACGAGAGCTTTAGTTAATGCGTTTAGCTAATACTATTAGCTTACTTATTTCCTAGGGGGGAAGGTTTGAAACACAAAATAATGAAAAGTAGTAGAACTAATGAGTAAACTCTTGAATTAATTTGGATTGTATTCAATACGTGAGTAGGCTAGGATTGTGTTCCTCATGACTTCATAACCACAAGGCTTTTTATACAAGCGATCTATTTCGGTGTTTAGCATGCAGTATCGGTAAGTTAAACTCACCTAAGTGGCTAGTCCCCAATCCTGATTATTATCACCATACAACTTGATTCGTATACGGGTGTATACTTAATTAACCCTTACCCTTAATATCAGATTAGCTATTCGGGATAAGGTCAAACTATTAGATGAGGGTTGATAGCCTCAAATCTCCGTTGTTAATTCCTTTTCCCATTCATCACCCCCTTGATCAGGTGAGTAAGAAGAAGGCAAATTCTAACGTTTGCAACCGTTAAGAAGCAATTAAAATGAAGGGAAAAACAATACCTGCATAAACCCCATTCAAGATTCACTAAGTATTTTTACCTATTTTTTTTAATTCGTCATGGTTCCCACAATCCTAATTATGGATTTAGCGATTCATACTTGAAGAATCACAATTACAAAATAAAGAAGAAAGCATAATTGCAACTTATAATGATTTCGTAGAAGAAACCACTCGTATTGAATAAATCAGCAAAATCAAAGAACAAAAATCCAATGTTGTTTTAATCCTCCAAATTCAAGAACAAAATTACAAACTTTATTTCTTGACCCTTGATTATGGTCAACAACACCCAAAAATAATGTTCAAAGTCGTAAAATTGCATAAACTATAAAATAAACCTAAACAAAATATTTATAGACATGAAACAAATCCTTTCCTGAATCAACTAGGATTCTGGTGTTGGCAGGTACCACGGTCCGTTGGTAGTTTCAACGGGCTGTTAGAGTGTTCGTGTTTCCAATCATTGCTTCCCTCAGACTTGTCTTCTTTTAGCATCTGACCTCAAACAACGGCTCATTGTGAGATCCTACGAGCCTTTGGTCCAGTCCATTATTTCCTGGCCTCCTAAACATGGTTTCTGATCCTAGAGGTACGAGTGATCCGAACAACCCATCTGTAGAAGATACAACCCGTCCTGTCTGTCCGTTGGATGCGAACTTCTCTTAATCATTCTTCTGAATCTTTCCACGACCAGATAGGAAGGTCCGTTGTAAGTTCAAATAATCCGTAGGAACCATCCATCGCATGAAACTTCATTTTGACATTCTCACTGTTTCAACCCACAGTCGATCAAGATGGTCCATCGTAAGCTCATATGATCCATAGGTTTCAACCGTTGCGTAGTGCCCTGCTCAACAACTCCACTGAATTGGCTACAACGGCTGACCAGGATGGCCCATGGCAAGTACCAACTGTCCGTAGTACTACTCATTTGAGGCAGTTTTTCTTTGTTCTATCCTTTTTCTCAGTTTTTACTCCCACGACCTGTTTTACCTGCAAAACTATCAAAACCTATCACATCCACACAAATGTACCTAAAGTAATGCGCATTCACAAAGTTTTAAGGGTCACTAGTGTTATAAATTCACGGCACATCAATACCCTCAACTTAGCATGTTTGCATGTCCTCAGGTAAATAAAATAAAATCAACCCATGGCGACGTTTAACTAGAGGACACCTAGGAGATGTGCTAGCAGTCCAAACTCACAAAACATACAAGATGTTCACTCGATCAAAATCCCTGCTACCAGGTTAAAACAGAACTTGGTGTGACAACTCAGAACTTCTCAATTCGACACAATAGGATCAAAGGATGGCATCATATTATCACTACACAACCAAGCACACACAACTGATATTTCCCCTAAGTAGCTAGCAATCAACCCATGCAATCACACGCCCTCACTATAAAGAAATACCACACACACACATATATATGATCATGCTAATGTTTATCTTGGGACTGGGAAAGAACGAACTCATGGTCACAAAGAAATTCTAACTGTGCACATACAATACTCTAAGCTTGCCTTTACTTTCAATACCTTGGTTTTCAGGCGGTTGAACTAGGATCACTATAGGACTTTTTCAGCTTGTAGCGTAGGCTCAAAGTTGGTTATGGCAGATATGATAATAGTAACTTAACCCTCCTTGGCACTACACTAACTTTGACTCCACTTAACCTCTTTTTCACATCTTTCCTTTATTTCCCTTGCTTTCTTCTTTTCTTACTTTCTTTTGCAACTACGGGTGCAGTTTTCCTTCTTTCAAGCATTCATTTCTTCTCTCTCACTTTCATTTTTCTCTTTGCTCTTTTTCTCCTTTTTTTTTATTACTTCAATTTCAAACTTCATTATGCACACTGCATCCGCCTTTTTGTTTGTATTCCTCAATTATTTTCCACCATACTCTTCTTATTAACCCCTATAATAGCCACCCTCAGCTTAGGAAATTTGCTAGAGTTGAGGTTCACAGTATCCAAGGAGGGACCAAAGCCAAAACAGGTTCATTATAATCAAAGCAGAACGGTGAATTGGTTTCAACAAAAAGAAAGGTCAATTTAAGCTCAAAATTGGGATTAAGGGATATTTATTTCCATTTAGTAGTTCTTTTAAGGCTTAAGTGGACTATTCATCAAAACCAGCCTATGAACCTTTCCTAATCTCCAATCCTATACCTCAGTATGACCGACCAGGAAAGTTCTAGATTGACACACATAGCCGAACTAACTCTATGCCTTACTCACACAAACACTTGATTGCATGGCTAAGTTCCAACCACCAGGTTCATGCATAGCTTTGACCTTAATTATCCTAGAGATATCTATGATTCCATAAAACGATCCACACTGGTCATGCCTCATAGAACAAGTATATTCACACAAAAGTATTTGGGAGGGGTGTCATTTTCACATACATCACAAAGTCAGTTCATCACATGCTTTGTTTGACTTCTCTTACGCCTCCTATTTTTCTTCCAGTTAACCAAAAAAAACAAAATAAAACAACAACCCTAAACATGACGGTTCTACTAGATAAATAACACCCGAGGGAAAAGATATCCAGTAAGAAAAACCCTCGGGTTATGTTCAACAAAAATCAAGTACTATCTCACCCCCATAAAAAATCATGTGGCGACCTCGATGCTTCAAAAGTAAAACATAGAGACATACCTGGGCGTCCTAGATGCCAGTGGTCTAGTCAATGGGGGCTACAGATGCAACACTACAATCCTCAGAAGCTGGAGTCTGAGTCATGACTGCAGCCTGTGTAGCAGTAGCATCAGTTGTGGCCTGTGCATTCTCTTAAGCTGTCCGCACGGGGGAATTAAAATGTGCCCCTACTCTCCTTAAGCACAACCCATACACTAGAGCTGTCAGCTCCTTTAACCTACTCCAGTATCTCTCTCTCATGCGCATCAGCAGTGTGTCGACTGTCTTTGAGGGAAACTTTCAATGCCTACTTTTCCTTATTTCTTTTCTTCTTTCCTCATCCTCCACTCTCTCAGCGACCAGCTTCTTTTTGCCTTTTTCATGCGGAGCTGGCTCGAGGTCAAAGAACTGAGGAATCTCTACATCCAGGTCCTCCTCTATCACTGACAAAGCCTGCCTGTGGTGGTTAAAGTGGAGTAGGTCTGGATGAAAACTCTAGCATAGAGGCTCTCAATGCTGCTAGCTCTCTTCCCATCGTGTCCTAATCCCGGGTCTGAGCATCATACTAGAACTGGTTGAGGTGTACCTCAAAACCATCCAATCTCATGTGTAACCCCCGTGCTGCATCTTCTATTTCTCTTTTAACCCACACCTTAACTTTCTCGAGCAACATGTCAATCTTTCGCTCCGCAATTGTCAGTCTTTTGGCCATTTGTCTCATGTCACTCTTTGGGACCAAACAAGTATCTAGTGGAATGGACTGGGTTGTACACACTGATGCAGTAGGAGTGGTTGCTATGGCATCATCGGCTTGAGTGGAAGGAAACTCCATGGACTGCTCAACCTGTCTGGATGTGTCATCCTGCTTACCTCCTCTCAGTGCACTCTCACTCAATCTAGGTCCACCAAATGGAACTGGAACCCCGGCCACCAGATTCAGATTATCTTTAATCAATGTTATGTTTGCTATCCTGATGTTTATAATCATATGATCAATATATGGGAAGACGGGCACTACAGACTCCATGCATAGCCGATAAAGCAGGCTCGGGAACGGAAGTGTAGTATCATCTTTGACCGCCTGCTCCCGCATCTCTGTGGCAATATTTTGGGAAATGTTTAGCAGGTACTCAAACATAATACATGCCACCAAAGCTTCCTTATCTGCGCTCAAAACATTATCATTCACTGTAGGCGCGAGTCAATATCAGACGATGGACCACCATGACTTAGCCAAAATATTCAGGGAAGCCTGGTAGATCGGTTTCCTTCCTGTGACCCATTCTACTCCCTCTTTATTTTCAGCGATAATATTTTTCAGCCACTGAAAGTGCATCACTTTGTCCTCGGTGCTCAATTTTCTAATCCCCGTTGTTGCCTCCATTCGGTAATCATATTCAATAGTTCGGGTCGGCACTGTATAGTCACCACCCATCAAGGCCCTGGTGATGGTCCACTAAGATATGTCATCTGGGATAGCTCTCACCTTGACAGAGTCTAGCACATGCACCTTCTTAATTGCATTCTTTGGGGGGGCCTTTTTCTCCAGGGTGTAGTAGTAATTTGCGTAGAACTCACACCATCTCCATGTTGTATTTGCCCAGAGTCTTGGCCATCCAATACATATTGTATCCCTCGAAGAGCGTTTTGAGCTCTGGTACTTCATTCAGGGAATTGATCTAAATCTTGGGCTCTTCCTTAATACTACGGCTGGGATTCCCTTTCTCATTAAGAGCGATCCCTGCATAATACACATCCTTGGAGCCCTATACAAACTATCTTTTGGACCTTGCTTCTAGTGTGGTAGCAGGGTTAGAGTCATCCACCTGATCTTCAGACTTTTCAGTGGCACTATCTTTGTTACAAGACTCCTCTGCCTCAGAATCATCATCCCCTAACTCTTCAGCATCATTTTTCCCTCCTCTACATTATCCGCAAGAGGGTGTTCACCATTAGACTCGGCCTCTTCACCTCCTTCTTCAGACTGGGGAGGTGAGGTAGTAGCCGTTGCAACTTCCTGGGCTTTAGACTTTTCCCGGTAACCACTGGAGATTCGTCAGAGGTTTCAATGTTGTAGTGCACCTCCAAACACTAGTTCTTTCCGATTTTGACTCATCATGGAGCTGCCGCCTTTTAGCAATTTCTTTCTGTGCGGCAGCTTCCTATTGCTTCTTGTTTCCTGTTGAAGTCATCATACCCGTGAGACACATTGTTAAATTCACAATAGCATGAAAAGTTATATCTATATTCTGGAAAAATAGACGATCGTCAACACGGGTCATTGTAGGAAGCGATGGCCCGTTGCTTCGGTCATTGAAGCATTCTCTAAAAACTATTTCTTCTGTTTCTACCCATGAGCCAATACAACATTCCGTTGTAAGATACAACGGTCCGTTTGATTGGTCCATGGGAGGGGGCATAGGGCTTAGGTACAGAACTTTACACAACGACTAGTTTCAATGATCTATTAGGTGAACCAACAGTCCGTTGAATTAATTATTGTGAGAGACTAGGATATGGGATCCTTGAGCAGTTCCAACGACTCGATCAACTATCCATTGTAGGGTACAATGGGTCGTTGATTGGGTACCACAGCCTACCCTCACCCAAATTTTTTTCATGTCACACTTTACTGATTTCCCGAGCATAGTGCTCCCCCCTTCACACTATCCTATTACACAGGTTAGTTAGGCTAGTTATTAGGTTTTGATTCGGGTTTCAATTTTAAAAAAATCTGGCCATACTCCCTCCTAGCCAACAAGTATCCTCGATTTGTAATGATCACAAACATATATATTCACAAAAGAAAGCGTAAGGAAAAATTTTGAACTCACTTTTGCAGGAACGATGAATTCAAACTTGTCAAAAATGGAGAGGATGTCGATTTTGGGGGGCAGTGTTTTGCTTCTGGGTTTATGTTATTGTTGGGAGGGACTAATGGCCGAAATTTTCTTTGATTTTGAATGTTCAAGTTGTGTGAAGTCGGGTGTGTGGCATTTTAAATAATATGGGTCTGGGCAAGTCGAGTCGGGATAGGAATCTTTAGTTTTTGCCACGACTCATCCAACAAGTCGTGTAAGCTAACATAGACCCGTTCTTTCTTCCCATTGTTAGAGTTTTTAGAAAGCTTACCTGTGGAACCTACATGCACATAGGACGGGCCATTTGTGTTCACAACGACCCGTACTGTGTGTTCGTAGGTTCTTTACATGGATTTCAGGCCAGCAGGAACTTGTTAGAATGGGCGATACCATGACCCCTTTTAGCTCAGAACGGTCCATTCTCAGCGCCTGTTGGTTCGAATCTAAGAAAGGGCACTCCGGATAGTAACAACGATTAGAAACCACGAGCCATGCCATCTTATAATGACCCATTCTGAGACTCGTGGTTTTAGACCTGAGCTGAATCATTCAGGTTTTCTTTTCCTTAGACCTTCCTACTTCAACAACTATGATCACTATATTTACAATACAATTTCAACTTGGGTTGCCTCCCAAGAAACGCCTGATTTAATGTTGCGGCATGACGCAGATATCTTAATTACTCAAACTTCTCCAAGACACCTCCATGGGTTGCCTCCCATGCAGTGCCTGATTTAACGTCGTGGCACAATGCAAGCCCCCAGGTTACTCAAACCTCACCCAAAGCCCAAAGGTCCACCTATTTAATTTCTTCACTCTTTCCCAGATATGCTTTCACCCATTGGCCATTCACCTTGAGCCGTTTGACTTCATGATTTTCCAATTTAATTTCCCTATAGGAGGATACTTGGACCACTTTAAATGGTCCCAACCATTTGGACTTCAACTTTCCAGAAAACAAGTGAACCTAGAGTTGAATAGCAATACCATATCACCCGGCTGAACTCTCTCTGCTCAATCTTTTGGTCATTTTGAATTTTCATCCTCAGTTTATAAATTTCTGAACTTTCATAGGCTTTCAAACAAAATTCATCTAACTCATTCAACTGATCAAGCCTCAAGTTAGCAGTATCACTCCAATTCAAATTCAGCTTCTTAAGCGCCCAAATAGCTTTGTGCTCAAGTTTGATTGGAAGATGACATGCTTTTCCATACACAAGCTTATATAGAGACATACCTATTGAGGTCTTGAATGTGGTTTGATAAGCCCATAATGCATCATCTAGCTTCCTCGGCCAATCTGTCCGGTTAGCATTCACTGTCTTTGCTAGGATGGTCTTTATCTCCCAGTTGGAGGCCTCAACTTTCCCACTAGATTGTGGATAATAAGGTGTTGCCACCTTATGATTCAGCCCATATTTCTCCAGCCAAGTCCGAAACAACCGGTTACAGAAGTGTGAACCCACATCACTAATGATGGCTCTGGGAGTACCAAATCTAGCAAAAATATTCTATTTCAAGAATGCTGTGACACTCTTACCTTCATTGTTTGGAGGTGCAATTGTCTCCACCCACTTTGAAACATAGTCCACAGCTACAAGTATGTACTTCATCCCGTTCAAGCTCACAAATGGGCCCATGAAGTCAATGCCCCTAACATCAAATAGCTCAATGATACGGATGGGAGTAAAAGGGAGCTCATGCCTCCTAGATATGCCTCCTTGCCTTTGCCATGCATCACATGCCTTTGAAAAATCATGAGCATCTTGGTGAATGATTGGCCAATAGTACCCACATTGCAGAATTTTGTGGGCTGTGTGAATCCCGCTGTGGTGGCCTCCAATAGGTGGTGGGTGACAAGCCTCTAATATGCTCAACAACTTAGCCTCGGGCACACATCTCTGAATCACTCCATTAGCACATACGCGGAGTTATTAAGGCTCATCCCAGAAAAACTTCCATACATCGGACATGAATTTCTTCCGCTGGTGAAAAGATAAATCTTTTGGTACCACATCACTCACCAGATAATTAGCGAAGTCTACAAACCATGGGATGAGATCCTATGAGGCAGCGAAAACCTTCTCTTCGGGAAATGTATCATCTATGTCAAGCTCATCACAAAGTGTTGCATCTGCCTCCAATCTCGATAAGTGATTCGCCACCTGATTTTTAGTCCCCTTCCGGTCCTTAACCTCAAACTCGAACTCTTGCAGCAACAGAACCCATCGAATCAACTGTGGCTTGGCATCCTTCTTTGACATCAAATATCTTAGAGCTGCATGGTATGTATGAACTACCACCTTAGTTCCAAGTAAGTAAGCCCGAAACTTCTCGAATTCAAATACCACAGCCAATAACTCCTATTCTTTCACGGTGTAATTTTTCTTAACTGCATTAAGAGCCTTGCTAGCATAATAAATTGGGTGGAAAATATTTTCACGCCTTTGGCCCAAAACAACTCCTAGGGCCACTCCGCTAGCATCACACAAAATCTCAAATAGTAAGCACCAGTCAGGTGCCACTATGATTGGGGCAGTGGTCAATTTCTTCTTTAGGCATTCAAAAGCCTTCAGACATACATCATCAAACACGAACTTCACCTCTTTCTCATGTAACTTACAAAAGGGATGTGCAATCTTTGAGAAATCCTTGATGAATCTCCTATAAAATTCTGCATGCCCCAAAAAGATTCTAACACCCTTCACAGAAATAGGAGGTGGTAGACTAGCAATTACATCGATCTTTGCTCTATCCACCTCAATGCCCTTACCAAAAATATTGTGGCCGAGCACTATACCTTCTTTGACCATGAAATGACACTTTTCCCAATTAAGCACCAGGTTGGTCTCTTCACTGCGCTGCAGCACCTTGCTCAAATGAGCCAAACAATCATCAAATGAATCACCTACCACCAAATATTCATCCATAAAGACTTCAATGGTTTCCTTTACCATGTCAGAAAATATGGACATCATGTAGTGCTGAAAAGTGGTGGGAGCATTACATAACCCGAACGATATCCTCTTGAAATAAAACATACCATAGGGACAGGTGAAAGTGTTTTTATCTTGATCTTCGGAGGCTATAGAGATCTGATTGTACCCCGAAGAACCATCAAGAAAGCAGTACCACCCTCTGCCTACAAGTCGATCTAACATCTGATCCATGAATGGCATAGGAAAGTGATCTTTCTGCGACCAGTGGTTTAACTTCCTATAATCCATACATGCTCTCCAACCGGTGATTGGTCTAAGTGGAATGAGCTCATTGTTAGCATTAGGGACCACCGTGATTCCTCCTTTCTTTGGCACGCACTGAACTGGGCTCACCCATTTGTTGTCAGCAATAGGGTAAACCACACCCGCATCCAACCACTTGATGATTTCCTTCTTGACCACCTCTTGCATAGGTAGATTCAACCTATGATGATGCTCAATACTCGGAATACAATCTAGCTCAAGCTGGATTTTATGTGTGCAAATATCAAATAGGATCCCAATAATATCTGCAATGGTCTACCCAATGGCTTTTTTATACCTCTTCAGAATGAAGACCAAAGCCTCCACTTGCCATTCCTCCAAGTCAACTGCAACTATGACTGGTAAAGTGTTTCTAATCCCCAAAAGTACATACTGTAAGTGAGATGGGAGTGCTTTGAGCTCCAATACTGGGGGCTCCTTACTAGATGGCTTGGTTGGTGGGGTCACTCGATTCTTCAGATCAAGATCAATCTTCTTTGGAGCATAGCTGTATGACCCCATACCAGCAAGTGCATAAACAATCTCATCACCCCCATAGATCTCCTCAGCATCAACATTCATCAAAACTGCTGCTAAATCCTCAATAGTCACTAACTCATCAATGGGCATGATTAGAAGCTCAGCTTTCAAAACATCAATCACTGAGACCACCCGCATGTCATTTGGCTACTTCATGGACCGGCACACATTAAATGTTACCTCTTTATTGTTCAAGCAGAATTTTAGCTGTTCGATCTCTATGTCTGCAAGAGCACGCCCGTTGGTAAAGAATGGTCACCCCAAGGTAATGGGGACCTCAAAATCAACCTCACAGTCCAGAATAAAAAAAGTCAACTTGAAATATAAAGGACTCTACCTTCACAAGCACATCATAGAGAATCCCCACCAGATTTTTCACCATGTAATCTTCCACCAATAGCCGCATTGTAGTCGGTTTGGGTGCCCCCAAGCCCAACTGTCCGAACACTGCTAAATATATCAAGTTTATACTAGCACCTAGATCACATGGTGCTTTAGCAAAATTAAAGGCTCCAATAGTGCACGGTATGGTGAAAGCTCCAGGATCTTACTTTTTCAGAACAAGAGACCTGATCTTGGGCAGATTTATATGCCCAAGTGATACTCAAACGTATCATTTTTGCCTTGTTTGTTATGCAATGTGTATACATTTTCATGTAATTGGTAATAAAATGTGAATTTATACTAACCAACATGATTAGCATTTGTTTGCAGGTAAAACATGATTTTTAGGAGCTAAAATGCATGTTGGAGTAATATCGGAATTGGACTTGGAAGCGAACATGGAAAAGGCATTGGAAGGCGCAATGTAAAGGGGCTCCGTGATGGAGCCGTGCCACGCTACCATCGCGGAGGCACACTGCCTGGAGGATGATTTTATTGGCAAATTCCAGTGAAGCCTCGCGACAGCTCCGTGGCACGGAGATAGGCCTCCGCGTTGGCCTCCGTGCCACGTTGAGGCTATATTCCCGGACCCTGGATTTCCAGTGAGGGTCCGCGTCCACGCCGTGTCACGGAGGCAGTGCTCCGCGTTGGCCTCCGTGACACGTTGCTTGTTATTCAGGGAAAAATTCCCACTAGTATAAATAGAACACTTATCTTATTTTTAATCAATGCTGACTTGGTGGAGCAAGGACGTGGGTTAGAGGCAGTTGAGGGACGAAAAAGCTAAGGGATTTCTTCTATTTCTTTCTTCTTTCAATCAATTGTTTGTATGATTTACACTTGTTTTAGGATGATTAATCCACAAATGAGTGGCTAATTCTCTTCCTTGCTGAGGTCATGAACAATGGTGATGAATTTTGATTATTGAATTGTATGGTTTTTAATCTTCTTCTTCCATGTTGTTCTATTAATTCTTGTTTCTACTGCATTAGTGTGTGGCCGACATTAATGTACATCTAAAAAGTCCAATTTCATTCGAGAGAGCAAGAAATTGGAAAGTTGTGAATTAATAGGGTATTGTTCTTAACTTGATTTGGGAAAATTGGGTTTTGATGTGCTTTCCTGATAGAAATATACTTGAAAGCCGTATTAGTCAATTTAGGAACTGGAATTGTATTGCTAGGTCATAAATTGCATTTGATCACAGAAATGTAGACGAATGGTTTATGATTCTAAAGTGAGATTAAATACGAGAGTTTTAATCTCTAGGCTAATGTTCTTGGCTAGCAACATGAAGAGAAGAATAACCAAAGTATGATTATAATCAAATTCATTACTTGTTCTTAACCTTGGCATGCTCATATCCATAGTTTCAATTCAAAGTAAATATTTGTTAATAGTTTTAGTATATAAGTTATAAACAAAGTTATTTAATTTTTGGTTACGTTGTTGTCAGCATAATTAGAAGTAAAGCTAGAATATAGTATAGTTAAGAAATTTTACTTATCCAGAGTCTCCTTGGTTCAATACTTGGCTTACTTAGCCACTTTATTTCTTGTTTGACCACGTGCACTTGCGTGTCGGTTTTAACCCTATAGCAAACCACCGGACAAGTTTTTGGCGCCGTTGCCGAGGAGACTAGGCAATTGGTGAAATTGTGTTAAGTGTAAATTTACTCTATTTTTATTTTATTTTCTTAAGTGTTGACAACTTGGTCTTAGCCTGTATTTTGCAGACTTGATTTCTGTGAACACTGGCAAAGGACAAGGAGCTGGTGGAATCTTATACAGAGCCTGAATTTGAATTTCATAGTAAACGCAGAGAAGCTCTACAAAAGAAGCTGCAGTTGCTCAGACAGTCTATTATGGAGCAACAAAATCCACCGGTTGTTAGGGCAGTGTTAGTGCCCGATGAAGCAGCAGCAAGGCCGGTTCGCGAGGTGGCAATCCCACATGCCAACAATGTACATTCTAGTATCCGCAAACCAGAGACTGGAGGGAGGTTTGAATTGAAGCAGAATATGGTGCAACTTTTGCACAAAAGCGGGCAGTTTACCGGTCTCCCTCATGAAGACCCACAACAACATCTCCAGAATTTTTTGGAGATAAGTGACACTTATATACCCGCTGGAGTGTCACCTGATTATGTTCGGCTCACCTTATTTCCGTTTTCCTTACTTGGTGAAGCCAAGAGGTGGTTAAAAGCTGAACCACCAAATTCTCTATCAACGTGGGATGATCTAGCATGGAAGTTCTTGATCAGATTTTTTCCTTCTGGTATAACAGCTAGACTTAGAAGTCAAATTCTAAGTTTCAAACAGAGGGAGGGAGAAAATTTGTATCAAGCCTGGGAAAGATTTAAATCCATGTTGCGGGACTGTCCTCATCATCATCAGTCCAATGAGGTGTTGGTACACACATTTATTGAGGGTTTGGAACCCCATACTAAAATTTTGTTAGACGCAGCAGCTGGAGGGCAAGCGCTGGAAAAGACTTATGAGGAGCTGTACACTTTGCTCAACCGGATTTCACAGGGCAATCCAGAATGGAATGCAGATTCATCTCGAGGTGGAGCAAGGAAAGCAGCAGGAGTGCTTGAAGTGGATGGATTTACAGCTATCGCTGCATAAATAGCTGCCTTGCAGAATCAGTTAAACAACCACTTCAGCAATATGAACTTGAACCAGCCTGCAGCTTCAGTCAATGCGGTCCAGCAAATGTGGTGTGAAGTGTGTGGTAGCAGTGAGCACTCAGCTGAGTGCTGTGGAGCAAACCCAGATTCGGTTAACTCTGTGGGCAATGCACAAAGAAATCAGCAGCAGTTTGGTAGTGGCTACAACTCAAATTGGAGGAACCATCCAAATTTTTCGTGGGGTAGCAACAACTAACAAGGCCAAAGTTCGGGTCAGGGTATGCACAGAAATCAAGGAGGGAAACAGAACTACCAATCTCAATTCAGAAATCACAATGCCCCTCCTCCACCACCATCACCTACCATTGAAGAGATGTTCAAGACCATGATCGCTAATCAGGCGCAATTGCAGGCTGACTATGTTAAATTGGCAGCCGAAGTGAAGAATAATCAATTAGCGACCAAGGCTCTTGAGTATCAATTTGGGCAATTTGCTAGTGCCCAAAACACAAGTCCCAGAGGAGGACTGCCTAGCGACACGGAGCCTAATCCAAAGCAGGTAAATGCGGTGACCACGAGGAGTGGTTTGCAGTTGAAGGAGGTGGAACCGGAAAGACCGCCTCAAAAGTCAGGAGCAGCAGATGTTGAGGAGGAACAAAGTTCTGATAGGGGGAAGACCAAAGAAGCAGAAGCAGAAAGACCTCCACCCCCGTTCCCTCAACGACTCAAGAAACACAAAGAGGAGGCGTGTTTCAAGAAATTTATGGAGGTGCTTAAAAAGGTACATGTTAATTTACCTCTTGTTGATGTCTTGCAGGGAGTGCCAAAATATGCCAAATATATTAAAGACATCGTGGCCAACAAAAGTCTTCTGACTGAGTATGCCACGGTAGCTTTGACGGGGGAATGCACTTCCCGAATTCAAAATAGACTGCCCACGAAGCTGAAAGATCCTGGAAGTTTTAGTATCCAGCTGACTATTGGGCAGAGTATTCGAGCTCGTGGATTATGTGACTTGGGGGCGAGCATAAATCTGATGCCATCTTCGGTATTCAGAAAGTTAGGTCTGGGGAGTCCTAGACCTACAACCGTAATCTTGCAGCTAGCAGACAGATCCTTAGCTAGGCCGGATGGCATTGTTGAGGATGTGCTTGTGCAAGTGGGTCTCTCATTTTTCCGGTTGATTTTGTTGTTCTGGATTTCAAACCAGACGCTGAAGTCCCATTTATTTTGGGACGACCATTTTTGGCAATCGGAAAAGCATTAATCAACGTGGTTGCGGGTCAACTTACAATGCGAGCACATGACAAGGTAGAAGTGTTCGATGTGTACAAAGCACCAAAGCTCCCGATTGTAAATGAGGAACTCTCGGTGATCAATGTGATTGATCATGGGAAGGCTAATCAAATGAGTGAATCCCGAGAGTTGATAGGAAGACCACCTGATAAGGTTGAGCACTACTGGGGGGAGGACAATGATCATGAAAAATCGTCCATCACCCTAGTAGATAATTGAGCATAAAGGACGTCGAGCCGCGACGGTAAACCAGGCGCTGCACGGGAGGCAACCCGTGAAAAATATTTTTTTCTTTTGTTTAGTAAGGTGTAAATAGTTTTTATTTTAATTTTCTTTTTCTTGATTTAGTATAAAATTTTTCATTTTAGTTAGTATTTTTCATTTTAGTTAGGGAAATCTATTAATCTAACCAATTTTGTTTAGTGAGGTGATTTTCAGGTCAAACGGAGAAAAATATGCATGGAATCGGAAAGGAAAAGGCAAGGTATGAAAAAAATAAATAAAATGAATAGACAGTGCACTAGGGCGTTGGCTCCGTGTCACGAAGGAGGGGCTCCGCGTTACCCTCCGTGACACGTTGACGGTTTAATCTGGAATTTTAAAAAAAATTCCAGTGAGCCATCACGTTAGCTCCGTGTCACGGAGGAGGGGCTCCGCGTTACCCTCCGTGACACGTTGCCCTATATTTAGTGTCGGGTCACACAGGGTTGCCGGGTGACCCGCGTGTTTTTCTTCTTTTTAACCCCGATTTTTGCCCTCTTTTCCTTCATTTTCTCTCTTCTCCGCGATCAAACACCTAGATTCCCTCTCCCAACCAACGTGCCATGTTACTAAGCAACCAATTTGTCAAGTTTCTTCGGTTATTCAACGTAAAGGTATGTTTTCCTCGTTTCTCTCAAGTTTTTATCGATTTTAGTCGAATTTGAGCATGGGAGGTGAGATAAATCACCCTAAGTAGCAATTTAGCATGATATTGAATTATTCTTTGATTGATAGATGTTCAGAATGTTGTAATTAGTGTTTGAACTTGTCGATTGCGTGAATGATTCGAATGTGATTGTAAAATTGAATTCTAGGGCTTGGGTAGTTGAAATCGAATTGGGTAACTTGCTAAATGGGTGAATTATATGCCGGGGTGTGTTTGTGAATTGAGATAAGTCATTGTAAATATTGTTAGAGTGTAATAGACGACGAATTCTCTGTTTTTGGGAAGATGTAAAAATTGTTCAAATTGGTTTGATTATTTGGATTCGTATGTATATAGAATTTTTGTCATTGTTTTTGTTTGTTGTTTTCGTTGCTAAGTGCGATGGTTGAATTGCTAGCGATAGTAGGATTGGGATTAGCTGTATGAAGTCTGAGTAGTACGCTAAAAGTTATGTTGTCGAAATTTTTGTGAACGCACTAAGCAATAAATTGTATAGTTGTTTGTTTTGGTGTAAATAAAGTAATCCTTGCCGTAGTATCGTAAAGGTAGCTAAGGACTAAGTGTGGGGTAAACTAAGTTTAACCCGACCTTAGCCGAAGTTAATATGCATTTAGCTTGACTTTGTGCTTGTTTTGTTGACAGGTACAATGGCGAGTAGGCAGGATAAGGGTAAAGGTGCTTCTACTTCAGGCACCGGGAGAAAACGAATGAGATTGGGCACTGCAGTCCCAGCTGCACCAGCTGTTCCGCGCGGCCAGCGCCACCAAAACGGAACAAGGTGGGTGACCGATGAAGGGAAGAAGTGGTACGCTAAACATAAGGAAAATAAGTACTTCCCTGAGGAGCATATTGCACGGGAACCACTAGCACAGGAGTTCCCCCGAATTGTGCAAAGGATTGAGGCAGCTGGGCTCAGCTTTATATTTCAGGAGCCCAAGGAGTGCAACCTACATTTATTCCGGGAGTTCTATGCAAATTGGAACCCGGCCATCAGAAGCCACACAATAAAAATCAGAGGGAAGATTGTCACTCTGGAACCCCAGTAATTAAATGCCATCATTGGAGCGCGGGACACAGACGCCCACGTTCTCCGCCAGCTGAACATCACCCCACCATACGCCAACATCAGACGCACCTTGTGTGGGGCTCGATCCACAGCCCGATGGAGTAGACATAAGGAGAGGGGTTACCACCAGACTCTGCCTTATTCGCAGATGAACAGGGAGGCCAGAATATGGCTGAAAATAGTGTGTTCGTGCTTGATCCCGGGGGTTCACATGACGGATGTGACCCGGGACCGTGTCTACCTGGTGTATGCCCTTATGAAAGGGCTGGAGATTAATGTTGGGGCGGTCATCATATCCGCCATGAAGAGAGCCCGACTACACTAGGGCCACAGATATGGGTTCAGCGGACTCATCACCACCTTTCTCTGGGGCCTTAATGTCGAGGAAGAGGCTTTGGACTACATCCCGCAGTTGGAGCGGAGGGCCCTTGATGTGATAAAAACTAAGGCCCCCGACACCACACACGGGCCAGTGCTGACACTGGGCGAGCGACATGCTCATGACGATCAGTACATGGCTCGGATGTTTGGTATGCAGATGCTTCAGCTCCGGATTGGTGGGAGACCAGCCACGGAGAATGAGTTATGGCAGTTGGAGCTGGATTACCCATTTGGCGAGAACGCCAGAGCATTGTGCCGAGTGGGACCAGCCTTCATTGAGCCCACTGACAATGATGTCCCCACGAACGAGGAGACACGTCGGGAGGACTCTGATGTGGAGTCCGATGATGACGAGGGAGGAGACTCAGACATGGGCGACGAGGCAGCAGCACCAGATGAAGAAGTCGAATATTTCGATTGATCAGGGAGTTCCACCACCCGAAATTTGTGTGATTTTTAATTTTTGTGAACACTGGGGACAGTGTTCGATTTAAGTGTGGGGTGGGGAGTAGTTAGGTGCTGGAACCTGGGCTAATCTGTTGTATGTTCTTCCTTTGTTTTGCATGTATGTTTTTATGTTTCCCTGTTGTTGTGAACTTATTTGTGTTGTATCTGTATATATTTTTGTGGTAAATGATGTGTGTTTTGAAAGGTTGTGGTTGCCAGTGTAAATTTTGTAAATATTTTTTTTCTTTTCTTTATCGAAATGATCGACAATTTTCAAAATTTTGCGAAAATATTTTGTAAATATTAAAATATTTTGTAAATACTTTTCCATCGAAATGATCGATGTGTTGCAAAATTTTTCAATTTTTATTTTGGGTTTCTCGGAGTTTGTTTTCGGTTCTTTTACCGAGAATAGTCCCATTGAACCGATGTCATAGTTAGTGACCGTTCCCTATGATGGATGGATGACGACCATCTTAAGGGAAATGTAGTCGGTAGGAGTAGTGATTTTAATTTATTTTAAGTTTTTTCTTTGGTGGATTGCATCACTAAACCTGTAGTTACTATCTGGTTGTGAAATTTTGGTTGCGTGTTTTAACTGATATTCAAAATGTAAAAGTGATTCGTTTGAAAGCATGCAATTTTGTAAATATGTTGAGCTACCTAGGCTGTAGAATTTGATTCGGTGTGATTGAGGCTTAATTTTTGAATTCGTGTAATTGGTTAATTAAAGAGTCTGTGAATGCATCTTGAATCGAGCATGTGCATAAAGTGTGAAGTGAGGTATTGTTATTACATGCTGTTGTGAAGTGTCTAGAACTTGCCTGGTGTGTATACAAAACGAAATGAAGGAGGTGTAGTGTTGGAAAGGATGTAGGCATTTCTTTGTTTTTAACCGAGAGTTTCTATATTTTTTTTTCTTGTCATACTCTCATTTTTATGTGACTGTATACCCTAGTCAGCCCGTTGAGCCTTTAGCCGATTCTTTCTTTCTTTTGTCCAAAAATGTATAAACTAAGCTTTATTCCTTCTTTTCATTAGCCGTAAAGTTTATACAAAACTCTTAAGCGCTTAAGAAGAAAAGAAAATTTTTTCCCAAAGTGTCAAAGAGTGAGAAGGGTGAAAAGAAAAAGAAAAGCAGAGTGAGGAAAGAAAAGAAAAAGGTGGAGGGTGCACTCATCATAATTAAATGATATTGAGGGTACATAAAAACCCTTTGTTGTTGTGTCAAATGTGTTTGATGAAATGGGCAGTACGAAAGTAAACCAGCATGAATGGTGTGAGATGAAAAAAAAAAAAAAGAAAAGAGAGAAACAATGTCATGAGTTGATGGGAATGTATTGAAAATGCGCTTAAGGATGCTAGTGACTATTATTGGCTAATCCAATATATACTAGTTCCATAGCCTCCCTTACAAACCATTAAAGTCCTACTTGATCTTACATCGCATTTCCTTATATTAGTGGAGTAATACACTAAGGGCAAGCCTATGGGTCATGACATGATGCATGTGAATTCTTTTGGGAGAGAGAGTGAAATTAATTTCTACATTCCCCTACTTGAATGTTTGTGTGCTGCATGAACATAAAGGGGAAGATTCTCTTGAGTTGTGAGGGCACATGCTTGATGAAAGATTGATTTTCGTGTCGGATATCTTGATTAGCTAATTTGCATGAGTTTGCCGATATCGAGAGTCGACTCTTGAAGTCTAGGAAGTCTTGATGTATTAAAGGTCATTGCATTGTTAAGACCATGCATGTTTTCTTGATGATTTGCAAAAATTGAATAATCGGTATGACCGTAGCATAAATTGTCGCACCATAGTGGCGAAGGTTGGGATGTAATTTGCATGAGTTGTGTATGTGTTGTTCTAGGACGAACAAGGATTTAAGTGTGGGGTAAGTGACCTTGGGCAGATTTATAGGCCCAAGTGATACTCAAACGTATCATTTTCGCCTTGTTTGTTATGCAATGTGTATACATTTTCATGTAATTGGTAATAAAATGTGAATTTATACTAACCAACATGATTAGCATTTGTTTGCAGGTAAAACATGATTTTTAGGAGCTAAAATGCATGTTGGAGTAATATCGGAATTGGAATTGGAAGCGAGCATGGAAAAGGCATTGGAAGGCGCAATGTAAAGGGGCTCCGTGATGGAGCCGTGCCATGCTACCATCGCGGAGGCACACTGCCTGGAGGATGATTTTATTGGCAAATTCCAGTGAAGCCTCGCGACAGCTCCGTGGCACGGAGATAGGCCTCCGCGTTGGCCTCTGTGCCACGTTGAGACTATATTCCCAGACCCTGGATTTCCAGTGAGGGTCCGCGTCCACGCCGTGTCACAGAGGCAATGCTCCACGTTGGCCTCCGTGACATGTTGCTTGTTATTCCGGGAAAAATTCCCACTAGTATAAATAGAACACTTATTTTATTTTTAATGAATGCAGACTTGGTGGAGCAAGGACGTGGGTTAGAGGCAGTTGAGGGACGAAAAGCTAAGGGATTTCTTCTCTTTCTTTCTTCTTTCAATCAATTGTTTGTATGATTTACACTTGTTTTATGATGATTAATCCACAAATGAGTGGCTAATTCTCTTCCTTGCTGAGGTCATGAACAATGGTGATGAATTTTGATTATTGAATTGTTGGTTTTTCATCTTCTTCTTCCATGTTGTTCTATTAATTCTTGTTTCTACTGCATTAGTGTGTGGCCGACATTAATGTACATCTAAAAAGTCCAATTTCACTCGAGAGAGCAAGAAATTGGAAAGTTGTGAATTAATAGGGTATTGTTCTTAACTTGATTTGGGAAAATTGGGTTTTGATGTGCTTTCCTGATAGAAATATACTTGCAAGCCGTATTAGTCAATTTAGGAACCGGAATTGTATTGCTAGGTCATAAATTGCATTTAATCACAGAAATGTAGACGAATGGTTTATGATTCTAAAGTGAGATTAAATATGAGAGTTTTAATCTCTAGGCTAATGTTCTTGGCTAGCAACATGAAGAGAAGAATAACCAAAGTATGATTATAATCAAATTCATTACTTGTTCTTAACCTTGGCATGCTCATATCCATAGTTTCAATTCAAAGTAAATATTTGTTAATAGTTTTAGTATATAAGTTATAAACAAAATTATTTAATTTTTGGTTACGTTGTTGTCAGCATAATTAGAAGTAAAGCTAGAATATAGTATAGTTAAGCAATTTTACTTATCCAGAGTCTCCTTGGTTCGATACTTGGCTTACTTAGCCACTTTATTACTTGTTTGACCACGTGCACTTGCGTGTCGGTTTTAACCCTATAGCAAACCACCGAACAAGACCGAGATGCTATTGCACTACAATGCTGTAAATTATCAGCAGGTTTGAAGGTCATGGTTCTCTTTCTAGTGACAAGGTCCTTCATAAATTTAGCATAGCCAGACATCTGCTCAAGTGCCTTAACTAGTGGGATGCTGGCAGATAATTATTTCAGCATTGAAATGAACTTGTGATACTTCCCATTTTCGACCTTCTTCTTCATCCTCTACGGGAAAGACGGAGGGGGTCTAGGAATAGGCGCAATATTTTGAGGTACCTCCTTCTCCTTCTCCTTACTAGACCCATACTTTTTTGCATTACTTGGAGCTGTCTTCTCCACTGAGTCATCAATTAAAACCTGTTCCTCAGAGTCCGCCACCCTATCATCATCAATCACTAAGGGCTCAACTATCTCATCAGTCACAACCAGCCTTAGAGGATCAACTATCGCGCCATGCAATGACTGTCATTTTTCAGATTTTGAACTGTATTGTTGGGAAGCGTGCCCTTATGCCTCTGATTCATAACAACAGACATTTGACCAAGCTACTACTCAATATTCTTAATGGCAACGACATGCGATTCCACCTTTTGGTTCATACCAGAAATATCAGAGCGGAGTTCCTTAAAATGGCCATCTGTTGCCTTCATCTGCTTGAGTACCTTAGACAACATGTCTTCCACCCTTGAACCACTAGACTCTGGATAACAGTTCCTTGGAGGAACATATACACTGCTTCTATCATTTTTGTACTCCTCACACTTTTTCCAGTCACCATTGTCTTTGTCTCTACTCCTATCCCTGTATTGGCCCAGGTAGTAGTTGTTATCTCTGTAATAGTTCCACCCTTGGTTCCCCTGACCATGACGCCAGGAGTCTTGGTTAGACCCTTGTGTGTTGGTCCGAAAACCTGCCCCTTGATTATTTAAATAATTTGCTTCCTCCTCAGATTTTGATTCACCTCCATCATTTCTCGGGGCCTTGCCCTAAGAACCCACTGCATTAACCTTTTCAGCCCTAGCTCTCATAAAATGCTTAGCAAGCAGCCCCATTGTGGTTTTAATCTCAGCAATATCCTTGTCTCGCTCTTCATCCTTTCTTTTCTGCTCCGCAGACATACCTACTGCATAAGTACCAGCCGGAGCTTCCGACTCTTTCGTGTGCCATGTGCGGTTGGTTTTGGTTATCCTGTCAAGGACCTTAGGAGCTTCAGCATAAGTACGGCTTGTGCATGTTTCACCCGAGATAGTATTAGCCATCGCCTTGGTGTTAGCATTCAGAGACCTATAAAATATCTCCAATAATGTATCATCTGGGATTCTGTGGTTGGACACCTTTTTGAGCTTCTTGTTGAACAGCAGCCATGTCTCATGAAGTGCTTCAGAATTCAACTACCTGAAGTTGTAGATTTCATCTTTCAGTTGCAATGCTCTAGAAGGTAGGAAGAATCTTTCAAGAATGGCTCTTTTAAGCTCCCACTAGTAGTGATAGAATCATTTGGCAATTCAGCCAACCACAACGTTGCCTCACTCCCTAGTGAAAAGGGAAATAATCTCAGCTTGATTGCATGCTGACTCACTCCCGGTTGTTTGTATGCTTTGCAGATACCCATGAAATTTGTAGAGTGAGTATGTGCATCATCAGTCGCATGACACCCAAATATCCCTTTCATGTTGAGCAGTTGGATCATTGCAATGGTAATATCAAACTTCGCCCTAGTAGGCAAAGGGGGAGGGACAATAGCTCCAATGTCACCGACCTCATCAATATCAACATCATTATCATCTTCAAATTACCGATGCCTCTGCTGGTCTGGACCTCTATTCCTTCTACTTTGCTCAGCTTCGGTAGCTTGGTGTTGCTCTTCAGCGAGCCTCGCTGCCTTTCTATCTCGTACTCGAGCTTGTTCCTCAGCCAACATTCTGGCTGCTGCTTGTTCCACTTTCTCTTTCCCATGTACGTTGGCCATTTTTCTTAGATTCTGTAGTGTTTGTTCAAGTTCTTGATCAATTGGAACCAGAGATTTTCCTTGGCCCCTAGTCTTGGGCATGCAAGAACCTGAGACCTGTTAAGAACAAAAACAAAAAAGAAAAATAAATTAAAAGAAAATAAGGACCAACAGTAAAGCAAACACAGTTAACAAAATCCTAAGTTGTATTCCCCGGCAACGGTGCCAAAATTTGATGTATCCTAAGTTACACCTCATAAATGAGATATAAAGTGGTCGGTGTCAAATATAGAATCCAACTAGGGTTGGGGTCGAATCCCATGAGGAATATTACGAGAACTTTAGTTAATGAATTTTACTAATACTATCGGCTTACTTATTTCCTGGGGGAAGGTTTGAAACACAAAATAATGAAAAGTGGTAGAACTAATGAGTAGACTCTTGATTTAATTTCGATTGTATTCAATAAGTGAATTGGCTAGGATTGTGTTCCTCATGACTTCATAACTACAAGGCTTTCTATACTAGTGATCTATTCTGGTGTTTAGCATGCAATATAGGTAAGTTAAATTCACCTAAATGGTTGGTCCCCGATCTAGATGATTATCACCACGCAACTTGATCCATATGCGGGTGTATACTTAATTAACCCTTACCTTTAATATCGGATTAGCTATTTCCGGACTAGGTCAAACTATTAGATTAGGGCTGATAGCAACAACTCTCTATTGTTAATACCTTTTCCCATTAATCAACCTCTTTATCCAGTGAGTAAGAAGAAGGCAAATTCTAACATTTGCAACCGTTATGAAGTAATTAAAACGAAGGGAAAAATAATACATACATAAACCCCGTTCAAGATTCCCTAAGTATTTTTACCTTGTGTGTTAATTCATCATGGTTCACGCAACTCTAGTTATGGGTTTAGCTACTCATATTTGAAGAATCACAATTACAAAATAAAATCATAATTGCAACTTACAATGATTCGTAAAAGAAACAACTTGTATAAAATAAATCAGCAAAATCAAAGAAAAAAATCCAATGTTGTTATAATCCTCCAAATCAAAAACAAAATTACAAACTTTGTTTCTTGAACCTTGATGGTAGTAAAGAATACCAAAAAATAATGTTCAAAGTCGTAAAATTGCATAAACTATAAAATAAACTTAAACAAAATATTTATAGATAAACAAAATATTTATAGGTATGAAACAAATCCTTTCCTAAATCAACTAGGATTCTGGTTTCATCAGGTACCACGGTCCGTTGGTAGCTTCAACAGGACGTTTGAGTGTCCGTTTTTCCAGTCGTTGTTTCCCTCAGACTTGTTTTCTTTCAGCATCTAGCCTCAAACAATAGCTCGTTGTGAGATCATACGAGCCGTTGGTCCGGTCCATTATTTCCTGGCCTGTTAAATATGGTTTCTGTTCCTAGAGGTACGAGTGCTTAGAACGACCAGTCCTTAGAAGATATGGCCCATCTTGTCTGTCCGTTGGATGCGGCCTTCTCCTAATCATTCTTCTAAATCTTTCCACGACCAGACATGACGGTCTATTGTATGTTCAAACGATCTGTAGGAACCATCCATCATGTGAAACTTCATTTTGACATTCTCATTGTTTCAACCCACAATCGATCAGGATGGTTTGACGTAAACTCAGACAATCCTTGGGTTTCAATCGTTGCTTAGCACTCTGCTTAACAACTTCATTGAATTGGCTACAACGGCAAACCAGGACAGCCTGCAGTAAGGACCAACGGTCCGTAGTACAACTTGTTCTAGGAAGTTTTTCTTTATTCTATCCTTTTTCTCAGTTTTGACTCGTGCATTCACAGAGTTTTAAGCATCACTAGTGTCATAAATTCACAGCATATCACAAGCCTCCAGCTAACTCTAAAGTCTAATTGAGAAATAAATATCATCCTCAAAAGATGAGAATTCACAAATCGCAGCTGCTGATATCACCTGAAGCAATAGACTAACAATGCTAAAGCTGAGAACCTGCTACTGTATCATGATACGATAGAGCATAGAAGGTATGTGTTAGTATTTGAATGTAGTAAGGGAGAGAAAATATAAACATGAATAACAAGTAACTGAATTGTAATGATATCTAATGGCCAACTAAAATACTGAAAACTTAACAACTGAAATATAACTGAGATGGTCAATAATTACCCTAACTGATGGTCATAGACATGCCCTGAATCTGAGATACTAATATGGGCTAACTGTACTAAACTGAGTAAATCTAAAACTGTACTGTGCTGAGCTAAACTGAAACTGTACTGACAGTGGGAGAGTAGATAACTGACATATAACCACATGAGCTAAACGTAGAGTTCGATGTATACACCCTATTGATAGGACCCAAAATGCCTTGCTAAGGTATAAAAGCATGAACTGGGTGATCAAAAGTCTGGGGACGTAAGGCTAATAAAATAACCTACGGTGGCAATGTAGTTCTGGGAACCTGGGTGCGCTGGAACCCCGGTCTGCTCGGTGCTAAGTCCTACTCCCATTGGATAGTCCTAGTCGGACTACTAAGTTGATAGCTCGAAACTAGGGTCCAAGACTAAATTAGGGATACTTATCTGGAAGTACCCTGAGAGTCTTATCGGACTGAATTTTGTAACTAGTGTTCTAATACTAGCCAGAGCTGCTTATCTGGAAGCGTCGTAATTGTCTAAAGAACAAACTGAAATTGAAGTTGGTGGTTCTAAGACTGGTCAAAGTTGTTTATCTAGAAGCGTCGTAACGGTCTAAAGAACAAACTAAAACTGAAGCTGGTAGTTCTAAGACTGGCCAAAGCTGCTTATCTTGAAGCGTTGTAACTATCTAAAGAACCATCTAATATCTGATAACTGATAATTAATTCTGATAACTGACATCTGGGAGGCACCACTAACACCTCAAGAAAAGACTATAGTCAAACTAATCAGCTGGCATTTTTGAAATGCTGAACATGCTAACATTCTGACTGAAACTGGACTAGCATGTAACTGACTGAGATTTCAACTAATATTAATAATATGGAAATCCCAACACTGATAGAATCAAGCAACATGAATAAATAATCAATTATGTAAGACTCTAATTTACTGCATTCAAAAGCTAGGGCTAAATCATTTTATAAGAATCTTGTTTCTACATGATTTCTAAGAATTGGGAAAATGTAGCAGCTAATAACATGGATAACATTCCACTTGAAATTTATCGAATTCTGTCTGAAAACTTTCTATATTTTGAATCCTTGGGGCCATAACTGATAGAAGATTATGGACGGGTTTTGGAGACACAGGGGAAGAACAATTCCCTTGTTGAATTGCCACATACCTGGTGAAATGTTCTTAAGAGAAGCCTAAAGGAAATCAGAAGAACTGAGGAAGCCCTAGTTTAGCTCTGAGATGTATGATAGGAATTTTCTTACTCTGAGATCGTGAGATGAGTGGAATGAGAGGGACCTAGTCGATTACCCCTTTATTTCTCTCCAAGGCGCACTCAAAACAACATAATTTAGGGATAAAAAGTACCTGGAAGTTACAAAAACACCCTTGGAGCATTGCAGGAAAAATCCTACTGCCAGTCCCTACGAGGCACTCCACGAGTCGTGGGGTTGGGAACGACTCATGGTGCCAAATTGTGGACACGTCTGGAAAATCCCAAACATTTCCTCACATGGACAATGATTGACTTCATGAGTCATCATGAGATCTAAAGATTCGTGACATCTTCCATTGTCACTGAACCAGAATTTCTCCTTTCGACCCTATGGTTGGTCACGATGAGTCATTACTTGACCTAACAACTCATCCCCTCCTCTCATCGTCAGCACTACCTTGGGGGATAAGCTTTACTAGGACCCTTCCGACGACCAACGCAATGAGTCATTGCTTGACCTAACGACTCATCGTGTCCGTCGTTGCCATTGAAACATGAACTACCAACCTCCACTTGAAGAACCATCATAATGACTCATTACTTGACCTAATGAGCCATCATATGGGTCGTCACCCTTGGGATCCTGAACTAAAATTTCCTGCATCAATCCACGAGTCTGACCATGACTCGTCTAGTCACTGGATACGTCGTGCCACAACTCGTTCTGTGGCAAAAAGATTTTGGTTTTCATGCAAGGTCTGAGTTTGGTCTAGGGAAGTTTCGGGGTGTTACAATGTCTCCCCCTTGGGATCATTCGTCCTCGAATGAAGGCTAAAACTGCTGGAAAACTAAGAAAAGAGCTGCAATTCCCTGAGACTATGAACTGATTTTTGAAGGAAAGGATGACTCCGAACTGATCCAACCATGCTAACTGAGTAGATGCAACTAGAATGCACATTGAAAATCTGAATAGAACTGATGAGTACGGAATTGAACAAAGTATTGAGGAGGAATTTAGTACGTGATATTGGAACTAAATTAGAAGGGAATAAATGAGGGTATTCATCCATCATATCTACTTCTACGTCCCATATGACTCCCTCAACTAGTCGGTTCCTCCACAAAACTTTCACCGAAGCAACTTCCTTGTTTCTCAGCTTACGAACTTGACAGTCAAGGATCTGAACTGGGAGTTCTTCGTAAGAGAGACTATCCTTTACTCCTATACTGTCTAGTGGCATAGCTGAAGTTGGATCACCGATGCACTTCTTCAATAGTGGCATATGGAAGACTGGGTGCAAAGATGCTAACTCTGGAGGTAATTCTAACTCATATGCCACACTGCCAATTAGCTTTAGAATCCTGTAGGGTCCTACATATCTCAGACTGAGTTAACCTTTCTTTCCAAACCTCATCACCCCTTTCATGAGTGAAATTTTTAGGTAAACCTTATCATCTATAGCAAATTCTAACTCCCTCCTCCTCACATCAATATAAGATCTCTTTAGGCTTTGCGCTGTTTTCAACCTTTCTCTGAGCAGTTGCACTTTATGCATAGATTTATGAATTGAGTCTAGTCCTATCAAGGTAGCTTCACCAAATTCAAACCACCCTATAGGAGACCTACACCTCCTACCATATAATCCTCAAACAGGGCCATCTAAATACTGGTGTGGTAGTTATTGTTGTATGCAAACTCGATGAGAGCTAGGTGATCATCCCAACTGCCCTTGAAGTCAATCACACAAGCTCTCAGCATATCTTCTACGGTCTTAATTGTCTGCTTAGCTTTTCCATTGGTCTGAGGGTGAAAAGCTCTGTTGAGCTTGACCTGAGTACCAAGTCCTTTCTGAAATGACTTCTAGAAATGTGAGGTGAACGATGTACCTCTATCTAAAATGATGGACAAGGGCACCCCATGTAGTCTGACTAGCTCCCAAATATATAGCCTAGCATAATTTTCAGCTGAGTCTATAGTTTTAACTGGGAGGAAATGTGTTGACTTGGTCATCCGGTCTACTATCACCCAAATTGAGTCATGCTGCCGGTGAGTACGAGGTAGACCTGTAATAAAGTCCATATTCACTTATTCCCACTTCCATGTGGATATGATGATATTTTGAGTCATACCTCCCGATCTCTTATATTCCACCTTAAGCTGCTGGCAGTTCAGGCACTTAGCCACAAATTCTGCTATGTCTCATTTCATTCTGTTCCACCAGTAAATATCCCATAGATCATGGTATATCTTAGTGGCACCTGGGTGGATAAAATATCTCAAACTGTGTGCTTCCATCAGTAGTTGTTGTGTCATGTCACCTACATCCGGTACACATAGTCTGCCCTGGTAACGGAGCACACCATCTTCCCCTTTGGAGAAAGCCTCTACTTCTTTTCTGAGAACTTCTTTTTTCATCTTAAGCAGTATGAGATCTTCATCCTTCCTTAACTTAACTTCAACAACTAACGAGGAATCTGATCCACTTTGCATTACTACTTCGCCCTCAGCTGAATCAACCAACTACACTCCCAACCGAGCTAATTTGCGAATATCTTTTTCCAGTTCTTTTTTGCTTCTTCAACATGAGCCACACTCCCTATGGACATCCTTCTTAGGGCATTAGCCATCATATTGTCCTTTTCCGGGTGGTACAACACACTCATGTCGTAATCCTTCAATAGCTCCAACCACCTTCTCTGATGAAGATTCAAATCTTTCTGACTAAACACATACTGAAGGCTCTTGTGGTTGGTGAAAACATCCACATGAGCCCTATAAAGGTAATGCCTCCATATATTTTTAATGCAAGCACCACTGCGGCCAACTCAAGGTCATGAGTCGAATAGTTCTTTTCATGAACCTTGAGCTGTCTAGAGGTGTAATATATCACCTTACCTCGCTACATCAGAACACAATCGAGTCCCACTCTGAATGTGTCACAATATACTACGAACCCATCTATTCCTTCTGGTAAGGTTAAAACTAGAGCGGTAGTGAGTCGAGTCTTCAACCCTGGAAACTCTTCTCACACGCATCTGACCACTGAAAACTTCACCTTTTTTTGAGTTAAGTTAGTCAGAGGAGATGCAATAAAGGAAAATCCTTCCACAAATAGTTGGTAATAATCGGATAGACCCAAGAAACTTCTGATGTCAGTTGGGGAAGTAGGTCTTGGCCAATCTTTCACCGCTACTATCATTTGAGGATCTACCTGAATACCCTTACCCGAGACCACGTGACCAAGGAAAGTCACAAAATTTAACCAGAATTCACATTTGATGAATTTAGCGAACAACTGGCGGTCTCTGAGCGTCTGTAGCACTATCCTCAGATGGTTAGCATATTCCTCCTCGTTTCTGGAGTATACCAGAATGTCATCAATGAAAACAATGACGAACATGTATAGATACTACTTGAAAACCCTGTTCATCAGGTCCATGAAAGCTGCGGGGCATTAATTAGTCTGAAGTAAATAACCACAAATTTATATTGACCATACCGAGTTTTGAAGGTTGTTTTCAGTATGTCACATTCTCTGACTCTAAGTTGATGATATCTCGACCTAAGATCTACATTGGAGAAATAACTAGCTCCCTGAAGCTGATCAAACAAGTCATCAATCCTAGATAGGGTATACCTGTTCTTAACTATGGCTTTATTCAATTGACAGTAATCGATACACAATCAGAGAGTACCGTCTTTCTTTCGCATAAATAATACTGGAGCACCCTACGGAGAGATGCTGGGCCTAATGAAACCTTTATCAAGAAGGTCATTTAGCTGCTCCTTCAACTCCTTAAGCTCAGTAGGAGCCATTTTGTAAGGAGGGATGGAGATGGGATGAATGTCTGGAAGAAGGTCTATGCTGAAGTCTATTTCTCACTCGGAAGGGACTCCAGGAAGATCTTCGGGAAACACGTCTGGGAACTCCCTGACCACTGGAACTGACTGGATAGTTGGGGTCTCAAAGCTGGAATCTTTGACTCGAACTAGGTGATAATTGCACCCCTTTGAAATGAGATTCCTTGCCTTAAGGTAGGAAATAAATCGACCCTTAGGCGCTGAACAACTGCCCATCCACTCTAAAACAGGCTAATTTGGGAACTGAAATCTGACGACTCTAGTTCTGCAATCGACTGAGGTATAATCGGAGTGTAACCAATCCATGTCAAGAATGATATCAAAATCGACCATGTCTAACTCTACTAGATTAGCTGGGATGACCTTATTCAATACTGAGACTGGGCAGTTTCTATACACCTGGCTAGCTCTAACTGATTTACCAACTAGGGTAAAGACTGACAATGGTTTTAAGAGGACTTCTGGACTGATTTCAAATTGGACAGCTACATAGGGAGTCATGAATGATAATGTGTCTCCTGGATCTAGTAGGGCATACACATCTAGGTGGAAAACATGTAACATACCTATGACCACGTCAGGTGAGCTCTCCTGATCCTAATGAGAGGACAAAGCATAAAAGTGATTTTGGCGCTGACCGCCATCTGTACCTGAAGTGTTGGCCTACTGAGCTTGTTAGCCTGCTGGAGTTGCTGAAGTGGTATACTGTGATCTCCCCCATCCGGATGATGGACATTCCCATAGTCGGTGACCTAACTATCCACACCCAAAGCAACCCTCTTTGCCCTGAAGGAATTCCCCTAGATGGTTCTTGCCACACTTAGGGCAAGTAGGATAACAGTTGCTGATACTGTGACTCTGAGATTAAGAGCTAGATGCTCCATTTTTCGGATCCTTGTGGGACTAAAAGTATTATACCTTGGAATCCTTAAGATCAGACCCAGGAGTTGAAATGGAGAAAATAGGATTTTTCTACACCAGGTCACAAAATGAATTGTCCTATGACCCGTCAGGCTGACCACGAGCGATAAAGTGACTCGTGGTGAGGCGTATAGCTTGAGTTGGAAATTTTTGAGTTTGGAGTGACCACAGACATGACCTCGAGTTGTGGTCAGAACCATGAATCTTTGAGTCAGTCATGGACAAGGATGAGGTGAAGGAAGAGGACTTTTTGGCAGTGAAGATCACGAGTGGTGACCACAAGTCATGGTCATTGGTAATGACTCATGTAGTTCCCCTTGATAAGCCCTAGGTGAAACGTTGTAAGTTTACATAAGGGTTGGTGGCCACGAGTCGTGGCCTTGGATGTCGACTCATCAAGTCCCTCGTGGGGACTAGCAGTTAGTTTTTCTCTGCGAATTTAATAAGGACTTATCCATAATTCCTATGATCCTAAGGCCTAAACTACATCGTTTTAACCTATGAATAGTGAGTTTTAAGAGGGTTAAGTTCATTCTAAGCTATTCATATTCATGCATGCAAAGTTAAAGGTCAAGAGAGGTGATCAAACTTAAATTCTTCCAAATTCTTCTCAATTCTTCCTTGGGCTATTATAGGAGTTATAGAATCAGATTCTCTCAGGTATGTAGGATTATGAATGGGTGAATTTGATCACACCCATGCCCAATCTCTCTCTAATTCATGAAATTTTATTGATAATTCTATAGGGTTTTATCCCAATTCTTATGAAATGCTTATGATCTACCTATGGGTTAATTCCTCTCATGTATAACTTCATATTTTACGAATCATGGGAAGATTTTATAACTATTTAAATTTAAATTTTCTACAAAATTATGCCCAATTTTATGTATATTTTCATGATAAATCAAGTTATGGTTCTACTTTGATTTTGATGTTCATTAATCCATCATGATTTATGTCTTATGATATGATTTCTCTCAAAATCTCATCATAAATTTGTAAATATCAAGTATATACATGTTCACAAGTATGCATGAACTTCATGATTTATCGCTTTATGATTTTGGCTGACTCACGGGCCTTATTTCATGGCTAGTTCAGGTATTTCAAGCTTGCTTATAATTATCATGATTTTTAACTATCCTATGAATGTCATGTATATTATCCTATGAGCACTATATATATTTTGAAAGTAGTATTTAACACCGAGTAGACCCAGGGTCCAAGCATGCCCCGAGTCTCAAACCTATATGCCAACGTAGCTACGATGGGACCTCCAGTTACTATCCCTCTTTGCCTAAATCTGCCCTCTGTTGTGATATCACACCTCTTTCATGGTTCTACCCCTTGGCAAGGTACAAACACCCTCCCGACTAGGGGTTTACAGGTAGGGCTCCATGTGTGCTCATATGGGGTATGTCGGTTATAAGAATCTCCCACTGTTCCTCATAAATTATGTATGGTTGTGACTATATACTTTGGCTCAAGTTATGTTTAATAAAGCTTTTATGTTATGATTATGATTATGAATGATTTACGAATGTTTTTAAAAGCTTGAGCCTTATGTTTGCATTATGATATTTATCTTACAATCATGTTGTCCTACTCTTATGAACTTTTATATTTTAATTATCCATTTTACTTACCTTGCATACTCGGTATATTCCACATACTAACCACATACTCTATGTTGTATCATTTTATGATACAAGCTCCGATCTTGAAACTCATCCCCGCCACTAGCCAATTCTCCAGAGTTAGCATCAAGCTTCAGTGGTGAGTCCTCATCTATTGGGGACCATCCGTTACTAGTTATCTTGTATTGTTAGTTTTTGACTTGTCGGGTTAGTTGGGAGTGTTGTCCCATCAACCCATCAAATGTGATATAGGCCTTAGGACTGTGTGTAGTGATCAACTTGTCATGTTTGAAGTGAATTCCAGTTCTGATGTTGTGTTATGATTGGACTTCCTTTATGTTTATTATGTTGAATCTTTTTCTTTATTTGATTAAGTTAGATGTATGTTCATGTCATGGGTCGACTTGGAGTCTCTCAGGGCTCCTTATCTCATGTCTCAAACCGAGCATATGTTCGGTCCATGACAAACTTGGTATCAGATCAATAGGTTTTGAAGTGTCCTAGGGTGTCTGAAAGCCACATTAAGTAGAGTCTTTTTCATGGGTGTGAAGCGTGCCACACTTACGACGAAGAGGCTATGCAAAGTCTAGGAAATGTTCTCTTCTTTCATGACTCTATCTTGTGCCGTGAGTTTGACTCTCACCATTCATATAACTCGTGCTATACGCGTGTGCAGAAATGTGTCTTCTCAAAACAACAATGGGAGCCATCCAGCCCCACCAACTCTAATGGGCCGTATGCAAGTTACGGATGCAAAACTCGAGGCTGCCCTCAAAGTGTTGATACGAGCCATGATCACCCAACCTAACCAGAAAACTATCACACCTATGAACCCTACCGGAGAGGCGGCAACTACTAAGGTTTAAGAACTCACAAAGAGGAGCCGGTCTAAGTTTGGTGATTCAGATATGGGTGGATAGTGTAAGGGGGTAGAAAGGAGGAAAAAGAGGCCCAGGACCAAAAACCATGAGAGTTCCCAGCAAGGTTCAAGTAGTGGGAGTTGCTCTCAACCCCGTCAGAAGTCTCTAGCTCAAGTTCGGGGATACGAGCCCCGGGTGAGGGAGATTACTTACCCAATTTGCAAGTGCTGCGGGAAGAACAACTTAGGAAAGTGCTTGGTAGGTTCAGGTGTATACTTCTATTGTGGCCAGCCTAGTCATAAACACAGAGATTGCCCGTCAGCCAAGCAAGACGAGCAGAAAGGTCGTGCCCCGGCCACCCCTTCAGCAACCCTGTTTAGTTTTCTAGCTTGCCAAAGGTGTGGTAGAAACCACTCGAAAAGTTGTTTGATTGGAAAGAATGATTGTTTTTGGTGTGGTAAACCCGGACACAGACTGAGGGATTGCCCTTTTGTTATACCAGGTGACGATGGAGCCCGTCCCCTAGTTATCAGGTCTGCAGCCCGCCCATGTTAGCAACACAGGTTACCAAGAGCAAATGGCAATCAACCTCAGATGTATTCTCAGGTATATTATAGGCATTCCTATCGAACCTACCATGACTTCTAGTTCCGAGAACTACTGTACAAGGTACGAGACTCCTTTGTGCATTTTAATATGAAATCTATTTTGTGGAAGGTAGGGAAATGGCAAGCAACGGACCAAGTCAGGTCTTGAGTTTTCTAGTAAGGAAGTTCTATAAATAGTATCTGGGGTTAGTCTATTTATTCCCCTTTAGATGTTTCCCTTATGTTTCGCTACTACGCTCAACTCATGCTCGTGTCCAGAACACTAAGATGATAGGTAACCCCATCAGTCAGCGAAATATTACCTATTTAGCTTCATTTCAAGACCCTCGTTATGTATGTGAACTCATGTTTCTTGGCACGCTCAGCTCTATGAACACAGCCCCTAAGAATTGCCTTATCGGCTCACAAGATCATGTTATATTATGTATATGCCTAGCTTAGATTTCTTAAGTGATTCGTCCTCATGATTCCTTTACTCTAAACCCTATAGATATTCCCTATGATGGAGATGATGGTTAAAATGGGTACGTTCAAGGTAACTCCCTATCCCTGCCATAAGTGTCTAGTATGTAGAAGTTTAAGATGCACGGTTAGTAGCTAAGCCTGGGAGTGTAACAACCCACGAGGTCATTTTGTGATTGTAGATCTATTTTCCTAGGTCAAACCTTTCCATATATTTATTTTATTATTCATGACTTACGAAATTGGATAACACCGTTCCTGAGATGACCTAATGTAAATTGGGTGAGATTTTTGATTTTTGGAAGGTTTGAAGTTTGAGGGGTTGTCCAAAGTCAACATTTCAGGTTAACGAGCTCGAATTTGGATTCCAAAATCTCTATTGATTCTAGATGGTGATTTATGATTTAGTTGGGTTGTTTGCATGGATTGCGAGGTGATTCGAGAGTGATTTGAACCTTTGATTGAATTTATGAGCTTTGAGGAAACTAAGTTTGACCATGGTTAACTTTCGATTAAAATGACCTTATATCGGTGATTAGATGATTCCAAGAGTTCTGGAATGTGTTTCATGATTAAATTGCATATTTGAGTTGTGACCGGGGGATTTTGGATGAGTTTCGGGTGGATTTTAATGCTTTTGCATGTTTGGCATGATCTTCAGCATAAAAGGTGAAAAATCAGAGGTTCAGGACTTCAAAATTCTTAGTACAAACTGTAGGAGTTTGTCTTGTTGACTCGTTGGATGGTGGTGTCATTATTCAGAATGGACTGATGTAAAAGCTAGAGAAGAGAAGGGCCCTAATTTGGTAAAGCTGAAGGAAGTCATCCAGAATCAGAAGATAGAGGTCATCTCCAAAGTGGGAGATGGTTTTCTTTGATATCAAGGTAGTTGGTGTGTTTCAGGTGTTGATGATTCGAGAGCTAGTTCGGTTGCACGGGGTACCCTTATCCATCATATAAGACAGAGGTACTTAGTTTACTTGCCAGTTTTGGAGGTCATTTCAAAAATGACTTGGCACTCAGGTCAAGCTCAATACAACATTTCATCTACAAACCGATGGCCAAGGAGAAAAGACAATTCAAACTCTCGAGGACAGGTTGAGAGCATGTGTGATTGACTTCAAGGTCAATTGAGATGATCATTTGCCTCTCATTGAGTTCGTGTGTAATAATAGCTGCCATTCCAGCATGGCTCTATTTGAGGCTCTCTATGTGTGGAGGGGCAGATCGCGTATTGGTTGGTTTGAAGTCGGCAAAGCTGTGATGATAGGACCAGATTCGGTCCATAAGGCTGTGGAGAAAGTTCAGCTCGTATGATACAGGTTGAAAACAGCTCAAAGTTGTCAAAAGTCCTTTGTGGATGTGAGGAGGAGAGAACTTGAGTTTGAAGTCGATGATTGGGTGTTCCTAAAGGTGTCTCCTATGAAGGGAGTGATGAGGTTTGGAAAGAAAGGAAAACTTAGTCCCCATTATGTTGCCCCTACCGGATTGTGGAACGGGTTGTCAAGGTAGCATATGAATTGGAGTTGCCTTCAGAATTAGCTTTTGTTCATCTTGTTTTTCATGTATCGCTCTTAAAAAAGTGTTTGGGTTATCCAACTCTAGTTGTCCCGGTGGAGAGTGTTGGTGTGAAAGACAGCCTTAGTTATGAGGAGGTTCCGGTGGAAATATTAGACTGTCGGTTTGAAGTCTAAGAAATAAGGAAGTAGCTTCAGTAAAGGTTTTGTTGAGGAATCAACATGTTGAGGGAGCTACGTGGAAAGCCGAGGCAGATATGATGGCTAGATACCCACATTTATTCCCTACCTATTCAGTTTCATGTTCAGCTCATGTACCTCAGTTTCTTTCATGTGAATGAATGTATGTATGATTCATGAATGCAGTTCAGCCGGGTAGTTTAGTTCGGAGGTAGTCATTTCATAAGTTTTTGGCTTGTATGGTCAGTATTTGAATATGATGCTTGTGTTTCTCTGCTTTTCGGTATGATTTTCAACATTCAAGGAAGAATGTTCCCAAGAGGGAGATATTGTTATACCTCGGAAGCCTTAAGATCAGACCGGGAAGTTGAAATGTAGAAAATAGGATTTTCTGCACCAGGTCACAAAACGAGTCGTCCTATGACCCGTCAGGTTGACCACGGCTGATTAAGTTACTCATGGTGAGGAGTATGGCTTGAGTTAGAAATTTTTGAGTTTGGGGTGACCACGGACATGACAACGAGTCGTGGTCTGCACTACAACTCATTGAGTCAGTCGTGGACAAGGATGAGGTAAAGGAAGGGGACTTTTTGACAATGAAGACCACGAGTGGTGGCCACGAGTCATGGTCACTAGTAACGACTTGTGTAGTTCCTCGTGATGAGCCCTAGTTGAAATGTTGGCAGTGTACACGATGGTTGGTGGCCACGAGTCGTGGCCTTGGACGAAGACTCATCCAGTCCCTCATGGGGACTGGCAGTCAATTTTTCTCTGCGAATTTAATAAGGGCTTATCCGTAATTCTTGTGATCCTAAGGCCTAAACTATGTCGTTTTAAGCTATGAATAGTGAGTTTTAGGAAGGGTAAGTTCATTCTAAGCTATTCCTATTTATGCATGCAATGTTAAAGGTCAAGAGAGGTGATCAAGCTTAAATTCTTCCAAGTTCTTCTCAATTCTTCCTTGGGAAATCAGAGGAGTTATAGAATCAGTTTCTCTCAGGTATGTAGGGTTATGAATGGGTGAATTTGATCACATCCATGCCCAAAATCTCTCTAATTCAAGAAATTGTATTGTTTATTCTATGGGGTTTTATCTCAATTCTTATGAAATCCTTATGATCTACCTATGAGTTAATTCCTCTCATGTATAACTTCATGTTTTACAAATCATGGGCGGATTTTATAACTATTTAGATTTAAATTTTCTACAAAACTATGTCTAATTATGTACGTTTCATGATAAATCAAGTTTTGATTCTACTTTGATTTTGATGTTCAAACCCATCATGATTTATGATTTATGATATGATTTCTCTCAAATGCTCATCATGAATTTATGAATATCAAGTATATACATGTTCAAAAGTACGAATGAACTTCATGATTTATTAATTTATGATTTTGGCCAATTCACGGGCCTTATTTCATGGCTAGTGCACGTATTTCAAGCATGCTCATGATTATCATAATTTTAACTAGCCTATGACTCTCATGTATATTATCCAATGAGCACTATATATTTTTTGGGAGTAGTATTTAACACCGAGTAGGCCCGGAGTCCAAGCATGCCCCGAGTCTCAAAACTACGCTCCAACATAGCCACGATGGGACCTCCATGTTACTGTCCCCCTTTGCCCAAATGGGCCCTCTATTGTGATATCGCACCTCTTTCATGGTTCTACCCTTGGCAAGGTACAAACACCCTCCCGACTAGGGGTTTATAGGTCGGGCTCCATGTGTGCTCATATGGAGTATGTCGAATATAAGAATCTCCCACTGTTCCTCATGAATTATGTATGGTTATGATTATATACTTTGGCTCAAGTCATGTTTAATAAATCTTTTCTCTTATGATTATGATTATGAATGTTTTACGAATGTTTTGAAAACCTTGAGCCTTACGTTTGCATTATGATATTTATGTTACGATCATATTGTCATACTCTTATGAACTTTTATATTTTAACTGTCTGTTTTACTTACCTTGTACAATCGGTACATTTCACGTACAAACCACATACTCTATGTCGTATTATTTTATGATACAGGCTTCGATCTTCAAACTCAGCCCCGTCACTAGACAATTCTCTGGAGTTAGCATCCAACTTCAGTGGTGAGTCCTCATCTCTCGGGGACCATTCGTTACCAGTTATCTTGTATTTTCAGTTTCAGACTTATCGGGTTAGTTGGGGGTGTTGTCCCATCAACCCATTAGATGTGATAGAGTCTTTAGGACTGTGTGTAGCGATCAGCTTGTCATGTTTGAAGTGAATTCCGGTTCCTATGTTACGTTATGATTAGACTTCCTCTATGTTTATTATGTTGAGTCTTCCACTTTATTTGATTGAGTTAGATGTATGTTCATGTCATTGGTCGACTTGGAGTCTCTCGAGGCTCCTTGTCCCGTGTCTCGAACCAGGCCTATGTTCAGGTCGTGAAAAAAAGTAGGAGCGTTGGATGAAGTGGGTGTTGGAGCCCTCTGCTGCTTCTGCTACATGATGACGCTCAAACCACACCTCCTTACGAAGTATAAAGCGGACGTTGTCAATAAAAACTCAACTAGAGGTTGGGGTTGATCCCACAGAGAATACAGAAGGATGTAGAAGAATGCTAGTGCCTAAGCTTTTCAGTTAATTTTTTCCTAAAAGGAGGGAATTTGTAAAAGTAATAACTAACAAAGTTGAGAAATTGTTTTTTGTTTCAAAATTAATGCAACTAACTCAGGTATGTTTTCCCCATGACTTCATAACCACAAGGCATTTTATACTAGTGATCTATTCCAGAGCTTAGCATGTCATATCGGTCAGTTAATTTCACCTAAATGGTTGGTCCCCTATTTAGATGATTATAACCACGCAACTTGGTCTGTCTATGGGTGTATGCTTTACTAACCCTTACCCTTGATATCGGATTAGCTATTCCTAGACAAGGTCAAGCTATTAGATGAGGGTTAACAGCCTCAAATCTCCGTTTTTAATCCCTTTTCGCATTCAGTACCTCCTTGGTCCCGTAAGTAAGAATAAGGCAAGTTCTAACATTCGCAACCGTTTAAAATCAACTAAAACGAAGGAAGAAACAATACATGCATAAACTCCGTTCAAGAATCACTAAGTATTTTACCTATGTGTGTTAATTTATCATGGTTCTCACAACCCTAGTTGTGGTGATTTTAGCTATCATGTTTATAAGTAAATTCATAGAATTCATAAATAAAAGCAAAAAATTAATACTTACGATGATGATAGGAAGAATTCATTTGATTAATGCAAAATTTCGAAGAACAACGTTACAATCGTATTTCAAATATGTATTCTAACAAGTCTTAAAATTTACTCTAAAAAACTTGTTGTAAGACTTTTCCTCTTGAAGACTTTCAAACTTGATAGCTATTATATGAAAATAAAAAGGTATTTATAGTAGTAGATTTATGTTTTCCTTGTTCCTTGATAAATTTAACATGGGAGTTGAAGTTCCTTCTCCTAGTTGAAGTAGGAAGCACATTTTTGCCATTGGAAACCCCTTAGTGCGTCGCCCCTGCCATCGTGCAGCAAAGCAGGGCGCCTCATGCCTACTATGGCGCTGGAATGGTGCTGCATCGCGCATGTTGTAGCACCGGGAGAAGGCTGCCTCGCGCTTGCCATCGTGCCTACTATCCTGCCGCGTCGTGCATGCTACTGCGCTGATGGCCTGGTGCCTCATGCATGCCAATGCATTGATGGGCTGTTGACTCGCGCGGCTTGTAGCGTCAATGTGCTAGTGCGTTATTTTTGTCCTTCAATCATGATTAAATCAATCCTTCTTCTTCAACTTCATTCCAAACACCTAAATCACACCCAAATTCATCACTTTTAGCCCTGAAAACATTTAATCACATGCGTTAGCCGTTTTCACAAATATACAACATAAACACATGAAAGCACATATAATTTTTCCTCAAAACATGGTAAAGTATGGGCAAGAATATGTCTATGAAGTGCATAAATATTCCCTTCATCAACACCCCACACTTAAACTATTGTTCATCCTCGAACAATCTACTATTTCCCTTCTAACAATTAAGCACAAAATTCAACCTACGAATAGGTCTACTTACACTTAGGATCATGAGACAAATCAATGAAGCTCAAAAAACTCACTCGCATGCATATAGGATCAACATTAAAATGTCAAAGTTCGAAATCACTTAGCTTTTGAAAACTAACTCAACAAGACATATCTTGGGCCAACATGAATTATATGCAATTTAGTAATCAAGATTAAACCAAAGTCTTACCATTGTGCCCCTCACAATTTGGAGAGATGCCCTTTTCTCACACAAGATATAAGTCAATATAAACTTAGACATAAATAAAATAATTTCCGCTCACTCTCCCAAAGAACTCAACATACATGCAAAAGATGACCCATAGGCTCGCCCTTAGTGTAATGCTCCTCTAATATAGAATTATGAATCAAGGATCAATTAGGACTTAAATTTGGTTGTAATGTAAGCTAAGGAACGGGTAGGAACTATTTGCCAAGATAGTGACTAATCTCCCTAAGCACTTGAATACCTCACAACACTTTAACTTTTTTTAGCACTTTCTTCAATTTTTAAATTTTTCTCCTTATACCTCCTTATTTTTCAATTTTTCAACTTAGGTGACTAGTGAGAAATTTTCTTTTAACATTGAGCTCATTCACGCATTTTATTTTTTTTTCATCTTCAATTTTTTCAAAGATCTTTCTTCTTTTTGTTTTCCTACTAAAAATCACCCTCCTTATTTAGCAAATTTCACCTTTTTATTTTCTTCCAATTCACCACACTTTTTAGCTTTTCTCTTCACTTCTTCAGTTATGCTCCTTTCATACAAAAAGAATTTCATTAAAGTGCTCTAGGAGTCATTTGGATCAAATACAAATCAATAGAACAAAAGGGATTAAGCTTGTAATATGGCTATCAAAAGAATAGGATAAGGCTCAAACATAGCTTACTAGGATAATTACAATCAAGGTAGGTAAAATAGGATAAAATTAGGGCTATCAAAGAAACGCCTATATCACTTCCTAAATCCATCATTCTTATTTCGCTTTGCACACACACCGGGAAAGTTCTAGATATTAATTTACAAGCAAGGAGCATATCAAAAATAATTCCTCACACATTGGCACAAGATGGTTTAACAATTTGGAAATCAAGATCACATAAACACATATATCCATATTGCAATTTATAACTTAATTAAGTCCATTTTTTTCAAGTACAAGAGTCAAGTTCCCAAAAGACTAAGTGTTTCTACCTTTTTCATGCATTTTTGAGTGAATTTAATAAAGTCTCAATGATACCTAAAGTAAAGCACCTAGCATTCATAACACTCAAGTCCTGTTCTTCCTAATGACTAATTTACCCTTAAGACGGTTGTCATCCATCCATCACCGGACAAATTCATTGACTCAATGACTAAAATAAATAAATAAATAAATAAAATCTAGACTTTCTAGTCAGTTCTAAGGGACTATCCATCGGAAAATTACCGAAAACAAAATAGGAGGAACCCAAAAATAAAATAAAACTAAAAATACTACAAACAAACAAGCACACAAGATAAGTCATAAATTCCAAAAAAAATAGGCCTGCCATGTACAAATTTAGCAATTAAGGAATGCATGGTAATATGAAGTTCACTTCTCCCAACCCACACTTAATTAGTTACACTGTTTCAAATGCTAAAACAAATAAGCATAAAGTAATAGAGTGAAGTAAGAACTTCCTGGGCCTCTACTCCTCGTCATTTGTGGGGGAAAGTGCAGCTTCCCCCATTTCAGAATCTTCCTCATCATCATCACTAGAATCTATGTACGAGTCTTCTCTTTCCATCTCGTCCTCAACAGCAACATCATCATCAAGAGGCTCCTCGTATCTAGGCCCAACTCTGCAAAGGGATCGCTCAGAGGGTAGTCTATGTTAAGCTGCTATAGTTGCTCCTCTGTCACACCATTCATCCTTAGATGGAGCATTTGCATACCATATAAGTGGCTCAGCATGTTGTCAATTCTTGCATTGCTCTCATTGACAGTAAGGACCGGACCGTTTATACCCTTGGGGTCTTTTTTTTTTGTCACATCAACCCCCCTAGGATCATAAGTAGGTTTATAGTCCGCTTCCTCCTCCTCAATGTCGTGCCCCCACAAAAATCGGGTCAAGAGACCCCTAAATCTGAAGCTTTTCCCTTTTTTTACCCTTGCTCTTTTCAACACATTTTTAATGAGCACCCCCACATTAATTGGCATCCCTGTCATTAGCGTATATAAAAGACATACTCTTTCTCTAGTCATATGGGTTACATATTTTCCAATCACCAAACAACACATATTATTTTTAACCAAACTCATGCCTCTCTACTTAAGTGAGCATATGGAAGCGAAACATGATACCGAAATTATTGGTGGCGTGTGCATCGTGCAACAGAGTTAGGGCCACACAGAATATGCCGAATATTCCTATAAGGAGGTTTCTTCACTAAGTCGACAAAGGGTTGTGGATCAACATTAGGTGTCCCAAGTAATCTATTCAAAACATTAAGTGCAAACTCAATAATTCGACCCCTTATTTTACCTTGGTTTGACCTTTCTTTTGGCATCCAATTTGCAAGGAATTCTCTCACCATATTCAAGTTACAATCACCCGGTGCATTAAACATAAAACCAAGGCCAAGGGTGAGTGTTCTATCAACCATGTGAGGAAAAACTAGTGACAAGCAATTTTTATCAATAAAAATATCATGTGAATATTTAGACTCCTTATGTTCCTTGAACCATTTTTTACCTTCTTTCTCCGTGACCCAACGGAGACCATATCGCCTTAATGATGGTGGTGCCATATTCACATCTTCAAGCTCATCTTCACTAGGTCTCCTTGCTCTTTTTGACCCATGACATGAAGAAGCCACTCCTTTCCCTTTGTTTACTTTTGGTGCCATTGGTGGAGGTTTTTCAAGAAAAATGATATATTTTGTGCTTTGGGTAAAAAAGTTTGAAGGATTTTGGTGAAAAGATGAAGATTTGAGAGAGTTTTCTTGGGGTTTTATGGTGGTGCGGCGCGGGTCTCATAAGAACGACCTAGAAAAATTTGGTCTAGCAATTTTTAAGATGCTCCTTAAAAGCTAGAAATTCTAGATTTTCCCTTAAAAGTTCCACCCGAAGAGCTGCTCCGCGACGCGATGCTGGACGCACCAATTCAGCTGTGCGAGGCGCCAGTGAAAGCGCCAAGGTTGGTGCGCGTCGTGGGACTGGATGCGCCAGTGTCCCTGCACGACATGCCTTGTGTTGCAGCTATATCGCCTCTGCATCGCGCCAGGCCATGTGGCACTTGTTCCTGTGCCTCACGCCAGGCCTTGTGCTGCTTAGCCTGGATGATGCCCAATGCGCACGTTCGTCCGTATTGCTCCCCGTTTCCACTATTTAGGATCAATTTTTGTCAGAAATTATGACCTATCACCTGCACACTTGAACAAACACATAAAAACGAACAAAAATATTTACCTTGGGTTGCCTCCCAAGTAGCGCCTGATTTAACGTCGCGGCACGACACAGGTATCTTGATTACTCATACTTCATCAAGATACCTATTGGGATCGTGGTCACATCTTGGCCGCATGTTTTACCATGCTGCCATGTGACACGTCACAAAAAAAAAAAAGAAAAATGAAAAATAGGAGATAAAGACTAAAAGTTAAATACCAGCAATTAATCTAATCTTAAGTCGTATTCCCCGGCAATGGTGCTACTTTTTGATAATGCTCAAACCACACCTCCTTACGAAGTATGAAGCGAACGTTGCCAATAAAAATTCCAACTAGAGGTTGGGGTCAATCCCATAGAGAATACAGAAGGATGTAGAAGAATGCTAGTGCTTAAGCTTTTTAGTTAATTATTTCCTAAGAGGGGGGAATTTGTAAAAGAAATAAATAACAAAGTTGAGAAATTGTTTGTTGTTTCCAAATTAATGCAACTAACTAGGGTAAGTGTTCCCCATGACTTCATAACCACAAGGCATATCGGTCATTTTACACTAGTGATCTATTCCGGTGCTTAACATGCCATATCGGTCAGTTAATTTCACCTAAATGGTTGGTCCCCTATTTAGATGATTATCACCAAGCAACTTGGTCCGTCTATGGGTGTATGCTTTACTAACCCTTACCCTTGATATCGAATTAGCTATTCCCGAACAAGGTCAAGCTATTAGATGAGGGTTGATAGCCTCAAATCTCCGTTGTTAATCCCTTTTCCCATTCACTACCTCCTTAGTTTGGTAAGTAAGAATAAGGCAAGTTCTAACATTTGCAACCATTAAAAATCAATTAAAACGAAGGAAGAAACAATACATGAATAAACTCCATTCAAGAATCACTAAGTATTTTACCTAATGGTTTCGACAACCCTAGTTGTGGTGATTTTAGCCTATCATGTTTATAAGTAAATTTATAGCATTCATAAATGAAAGCAAAAATTAATACTTACAACGATGATAGGAAGAACTCACTTGATTAATGCAAAATTCAGAAGAACAACGTTGCAATCATATCTCAAATATGTATTCTAACACGTCTTAAAATTTACTCTAAAAATCTTGTTGTATGAGTTCCACTCTTGAAGACTTTCAAACTTAAAACTTTATAGATGTTACATGAAAATAAAAGGGTATTTATAGTAGTAGATTTATGTTTTTCTTGTTCCTTGAAGAATTTAACTTGGGACTTGAAGTTCCTTCTCCTAGTTGAAGTAGGAAGCACATTTTGGCCGTTGGAAACCCCTTGGTGCACCGCCCCTGCCATCGTCCAGCAAAGAAGGGTGCCTCGCTGTAACACCCGAAAACTCAAAATCCAAATCGGGGGTATAAAGAAGGAAACATGGAAAACTGTAGAAATGTTGTAGGACGGCCCACCTGACGAGTTGTCAAGTAACCTTACGACTCATTAGGTGAGCCATGAGGATAAGGCTGATTAATGTAAAAGAGGGAGGCAGTGTACCTAACAAGGGATGTCACGAGTCATGGTCATTGACCACGACCTGTTAAGTCACTCGTGGTCATGCCTAAGTTGGGAATGTTTTAGTTGACCGGTGTACTTGACGAGTGGGTGAAACGAGTCGTCACCTCTGGCAATGACTCGTTATGGGACTTAGCATAAAATCTCCAGAATAAGACAGTGTGGTCCACGACTGGTGACCATGAGTCATGGTCATAGATAATGACTCATTGGGTCCCTCATGGTGATCTACTAAGGATCCCAGGAAGTGTACCTGATGGGAGTGACCACGAGCCATGGTCAGTCACCACGACTCGTTAGGTCACCGGTTAGGGGCACCTGGCAGTTTTCCCAGCGAACTTTGAAGGACTATTTAGTAATTTCCTATTCACCTAAGCTTTAAACTACATCATTTTGGACCTAATTTCAGACTTATTAGAGGATTTGGACAGTTCCTCCCCTCATTCTTACGTTAGCCATCAGAGAAACATCGTAGAATTCTCTCTCAGAGTATTTCAGAGCAAGGGCTAGGGCTGAACTTTTCTCTTCGATTCTCAAGAAAATTCTCAGGTTTCTTCACCAGGTATGTGGGGTTTTAGCAGGGAGATTTTTCTTCCCTTGTGTCCCCAAAATCCTTAATTTCTTCTATCAGTTTTAAGCCCTAAGCTTTCGAATATGAAGAGTATTCATGTTTATTTTCATTGATTTCACTTAGAACGATGTTCATGTATATTGTTGATATGATACCCATAAATTCCTTATCAAATTGTCAGTGTTCATACAATAAGTGAGCTTAAACCCTAATTTTTTGAGTAATTATTTTGCTTATTAAATTCCCTCTAGTGAATGAAGAATGCTTTGGGCTGAATTCCCAGAATTTCTTGCTATATGTATATGTTTGGTAAATATCTCATGAATCAAAATGATTGTAGTTCGTTGAATGGAGTTCCTATAATTCTTGAATTTCTCTATATTATGAAATTCCCATACTGTTGGGATAAGTTGAATTCTCTATTAGCTGCTAGTAGTCCAGACTAGTTAAAACTAGAATCGTTCTAGAATCATATCAGTTTAGTCTCAGACAGAATGCTAGAATCCTCAGTGATATTCAGAAAATTGTCAACTGATCAGTATGACTTCAGCCTTACTTCGAGGTGTCAGTGCTGCCTCTCAGTTATTAGAACCAGACTCATATTTATAGTTTTTGGTCCAGTAGGCGATCATGACATTCTAGTATATAGCTCTGACCAGCCCCAGGACCCCAGTTTAGTTACAACTTGTTCTTAAACGGTCACGATGCTTCCAGATAAGTAGCTCTAACCAGTCTAGAACCCAGTTTTAGAATCTGGTCCGATAAGACTCTCAAGGTAAATGCAGTTATACGTCCCTAATTAGTCGTGGACCCTAGTTTCGAGCTATCAGCTTTGTAGTTCGATTTAGGTTTCCCAGTGGGAGTAGAACTTAGCACCGAGCGGGAAGGAGGTTCCAGCGCACCCAGGTTCCCAAACTACGTTGACAGCGTAGGTTACAGTATTACTTGGCCTGATTGGCCCTAGACTTTTGTGATCACTCAGTTCATGCCTTTATACCCTGACAAGGTATATTGGGTCCTACAGGTGGGGTGTATACATCGGACTCCACGTCTAGCTCACGTGGTTATCTGTCGGTTATGGACTCTCCCACTAGTCAGTCTAGTCCAGTTACAGAATAAGCAGCTCAGTTTAGTTCTAGTCCCCAGTTTAACTCAGTTCAGTATGTATCTTAGCCTCAGGATTTAAGACTAAGGGCACATCCTTGACCATCAGATAGGGTCATCTTGACCATTTCAGATTATATCAGTAGTTCAGTTCAGCTCACCTGTTGGTCATTGCGTGTCATTTCAGCTTGACTTTATTTTCAGTTATGTTTCTCCCACTTACTGAGTACATTCAAAGTACTGACGCATACCTTTATGTTGTATCATTTCATGATATAGTTGTAGGTTCTCAGACCCAGCACCGTTAGTTTCCGCAGTTCAGGTTCCTCTTTGCAGTAGTTGAAGTGTGAGTCCTCATCATCCGAGGGCACTATTTTCCTTCTTTCAATCATGTATTAGTTTCAGTTAGACTTAGAGTTAGCTGGGGGCTTGTCCCAACAACTCCTCTATTAGATGGCTTTTAGATAGACATGATGTTTAGATTTATCTGTATTATCCTATTGTTTGAACTTTATGTTTTTAGACTTACCTGTCATGAATATTTTATGATATTATTTCAAAGTTTCACTATGCATGTTTACTCAGAATGCTAGTAACTGATAGACCAGGGGTTGACTTGGGGTCACTTGTGGCTTCAAGTACCGTGTTACGCCCAGGGTGTAGGCTCGGGGCGGGACACACGCGCCTGCTATGGCCCTGAAATGGTTCCACATCGCGTATGCTATAGCGCCGGGAGAAGGCTGCCTCACTCCTGCCATTGTGCCTACTCTCCTGCCGCATCGCGCATTCTGCTGCGTTGATGACTTGGCGCCTCGCGCATGGCAGTGCATTGATGGGCTGTTAACTCGCGCGACTTATAGCGTCAATATGCTAGTGCGTTATTTTTGTCCTTTAATCATGATTAATAAATCCTTCTTCTGCAACTTCATTCCAAACATCTAAATCACACTAAAATTCATCACTTTAAACCCTGAAAACATCTAATCTCATGCGTTAGCTGTTTTCACAAATATACAACATAAACACATGCAAACACATATAATTTATCCTCCAAACATAGTAAAGTATTAGCAAGAATATGTCTATGAAGTGCATAAATATGCCCTTCATCACTACTGCTGCGGGCGGCTACTACCACCAGACCTTTGGTGGCCATAATCTGATTGGCCAATCCTCACCTTCTTATTCTCCCTCTCGATGTCTTTCAACTTTTCTACCTCAATCTGCTGGGCATGAGCGATGAGGCTGGAGAGGTCAATATCTTTTATGAGCATCACAGTCCTGCACTCCTTAAGTACCAGGTTTGATAATCCATTGACGAACTTAAGCATGCAAGCCCTTGGCTTGGCTACCATCTCCAGAGCATATCTTGACAACCACGTGAATTCCAATGCATATTCCTCCACTTTCCTATTGTCCTGCTTCAATTTCATGAACTCTGCAACCTTAGCCTCCCTTAACTCTCGGGGGAAGAATCTGTCTGAGAATGCTGTGGTGAAATCATCCCACTCCACCGGTTCCACTCCTGCGGGTCTCCCTTCTTTCCACTGATTGTACCAGATCTGTGCCACCCCTTTCAACTGGTAGGCAGCCAGGTCAGCACTCTCAACGGAACTGACACCTATAATCCAGGTGTTTCATACCTCATCCACAAACTCCTGTGGGTCCTCTCCCACCTTGGATCAATGAAAGGCTAAAGGGTTCATTCGAGTGATGTTCCGAACTCTAGTAGCTGCTGCAGACCCATTTATGTTTACTGGAACCACCTGCTGGTTCACCTGGTTCTTTATTTTTTGAGGCAGCAGCTGGGTTGCTGCTTTGTATTCTACTGAGGACACTTGGTCGTCCTGAGGGGTTGCTGGAGCTGGTGGGGCAGGTCTGTTAGCATTGCCAGCCCTTCTTCCATTTCTGTGTCTTGGAGGCATAGTTTCACTGAAATAAAATAGAGCACGAGTTAGGAGAACTTTTCTGGAATTGAATTTCGATGCATGATGAGTATGAACAAAAGGGAGTTTTCTAATAACGTCTCGTAGCCTCTTCGTCATAAGTGTGGCGCACTTCACACCCATGAAAAGGACTACACTTGACGCAACATTCATACATCCTAGGATACTCTAAACCTAGTGCTCTGATACCAAGTTTGTCGTGACCCGAGTCTATCCCCTGGACGAGACACGATACTTGGAGTCACAAGTAACCCCAAGCCAACCCATGATCTATCATAACACTGGAAATCTGAGTAAATATATGCGGAAGCTTTAAATAATAAAATCATTTAAGAAAGCTAAATTTGATAGAAGTTCATACATCTGAAAAACCATACTGAATCTCTGAGTCTATGTTTGAAAGTCATCTACTAATGATGAGTTTATGGGACAAGCCCCCAACTAACTCTAAAGTCTAACTGAAAAATAAATATCATCCTTGAAAGATGAGGACTCACCAACTATAGTAACTGATATCACCTGAAGGAATAAACTAACGATGCTGAGGCCGAGAACCTTCGCCTATATCATGATACGATACAACATAAAAGATATGTTGATGTACTGGGTAAGTGAGAGAAAATATAAACATGAAGAATAAGTAACTGAACTGTAATGACATGTAATGACCAATTGAAATACTAAAAACTGAACAACTGGGCTAACTGTAATGAACTGATCAGTTATCTGGAAGAGTCGTAACCATTTAAAGAACTAACTAATATCTGATAAATGATAGCTAATTCTGATAACTGACATCTGGGAGGCACCACTGAGACCTCAAGAAAAGACTATTGTCAAACTAATCAGCTGACATATCTGAAAATTTTGAACATGCTCATTCTGACTGAAACTGGACTAGCATGGAACTGACTGAGATTTCAACTAATATTAATAATACTAGAATTCCAACACTGATAGAATCAAGAAACATGAATAACTAATCAATTATGCAAGACTCTAGTTTACTGCATTCAAAAGCTAGGGATAAATCATTTTACAAGCTAGTTTCCACATGATTTCTAAGAATTGGGAAAATGTAGCAGCTATAACATGGGTAATATTCCACCTGAAATTTATCAACATCTGTCTGAAAACTTTCTAAATTTTGAAACTTCAGGACTATAACTGATAGAAGATTATGGAAGGGTTTTGGGGACACAAGGGAAAAACAATTCCCTTGTTGAATTGCCACATATCTGGTGAAAAGTTCATGAGAGAAGCCTAAAGGAAATCTAAAGAACTGAGGAAGCCCTAGTTTAGCTTTGAGATGCCTGATAGGAATTTTCTTGTTCTGAGATCGTGAGATGAGTTGAATGAGAGGGACCTAGTCAATTACCTTTTTAATTCTCTCCAAAACGTGCCCAAAATGATATAGTTTAGGGATAAAAATAGCTGGAAGTTATGAAAACACCCTTGGAGCATCGCAGGAAAAATCCTGCTGCTAGTCCCCACGAGGCACTCCACGAGTAATGGGGTTGGGAACGACTCATAGTGCCAAATCGTGGCCACGTTTGGAAAATCCCCAACATTTCCTCGCATGGACAACGACTGACTTCATGAGTTATCATGAGATCTAACGACTCGTGATGCCTTCCGTTGTCATTGAACTAGAATTTCCCCTTTCAACCCCATGGCTGGTCACGATGAGTCGCTACTTGACCTAACGACTCATGCCCTCCTCTTGTTATCAGCACTGCCTCAGGGGCTAAGCTTTACCAGGATCCTTCCAACGACCAATGCAATGAGTCATCGCTTGACCGAATGACTCATCATGTCCGTCGTTGCCACTGAAACATGAACTACGAGCCTCCACTCGATGACCCTTCAAGAAGACTTGTTACTTGACCCGATGAGTCGTCATGTGGTTCGTCACCTCTAGGCTCCTAAACTAAAATTTCCTACATCGACCCACGAGTCTGACCACGACTCATCTAGTCACTGGACGAGTCGTGCCACAACTCATTCGGTGGCAAAATTTTTTTGATTTTCATGCAAGGTTTGAGTTTGGTCTAGGGAAGTTTCGGGGTGTTAATTTCTCCCTATCTAATTCTCATTCACTATGAACATGTACGAAAATTATGGTGATGCAGTTGGAAATGATGACCGAAAGTCAATTTGATCATGTTGAAGCTTGTTATAGACAATTCTTTTGACAGTTTATGATGTAATGTCATTTATGATACTATATGAGTATATTCGGTTTTGTAAAGTTCATTGGTAGTAACACTTTAAAGTAATTTGCATTATCAATAGTTGATGTAGTATTAAAAATATCAGAATATTTTCAAGTTTATAGCATTGAAGATATTTTTTGTTTATTATTCATGAATGTGGTTCTTTAAATATTGTACTTAATTAATTGGTTTTCAATATACATACATACATATATTTTATATAAATATATAAATTAATTATTGCAATTAGTTTAGATCAAAGAGTCACACAGTGTGGCTGCGCTGTAGAGATACTAGCAAAGTATGCCTTTCCAAACATTTTAAAGCATGGTCATATGTTAATAAAAAGGCAATGAGTATAAAGTGTGGCCTATAAAGGATCAAAGCTATAACATCCTAAAAGTTTCTAAGATCGGACCTGAGAGTTTGAGCGGAGAAAGACGGAAAATGTTTCCAAGGTCAAAAAACAACTTGTCCATTGACCCGTAAAGTATTCCAAGAGTCGTGAAGTGAGTGGTAAGCCAATTTCGGGCCGTGCAGGGGGTGACCGCAGATGGAGCCACGAGTCCTGGTGTTACCTCACAACTATTGAAGTGTCGTGGTCAGAGTGCTGATTTGAAAGTGGGATTTTCCAGTGGCGACGATGAGAGAGGACCATGAGTCGTCCAGTGACCTAACAACTCGTTAGGCCACTAGTAGTAAGGTTTTAACAGTCCGAATTCTAGGGGCATTTTTGTAACTTCCTGTTGTTTTAATGCCTATATTATGTTGTTTTGGGGTTATTTTCAGGGGGATTTAGGGGAGTTACTCGATGTTTTCTCTCATTCCTCTCATTCTCTCATGTTTAGTACGTAGAAAATACTCAGTCTAGAAGCACAGAGCAAGACAAAGGGTTTCAATTCTCCTCAGATCTCTCAAGCAATCTCTCAGGGGGAAATTTTTACTCTAGGTATGTGGCATTTATACAAGGGAATTGCTCTTCCCCTGTTCCACCAAAACCTTCCTAAAATCTTTATTAGTTCTAGCCTTTTTTGTATCCATGTTAGAGTTGTCTTTCAGATAGATTACAATTTTTCTTGAAATCGTTGAAAATGACTTGAAAATAAATTACAAAGGCAAGAGCAAAATGAAAGAAAATACTATAATAATAAAGTACAAAAAAGATACTTACAAAGAGTTGTTTATTGATAAGAAGGAAATATAGAGAACATAGAGGGAAAGAGAGATTTGGGTAATTTGAAAGTGAGTGTAGTGTTTTCCGAATGCCTTTCCCAATACAAGGTGAAGGTCTTAAGTAGACCTCAATATGATGAGTCAACTAATTACTACCTGCTATCTATTTGCATGTGTCCACACGTGGCAGATTTAATTTTACACGGATCTATTTAAAAGATGTCTTCATCTTCTTGAAACTTGATTTCCTTGAAATTTTTGTCCTGATGTGACCTTGGAATTTGATGAAGATTCGTATTCATCTGCATGGGAGTTTGTAGAGATTCCATTTTGTCCTTATGTGGCTTGTCTTTTTGCTGCATTATTTTTTGGATGGATTCCTGAGGGATCCATTTCTTTTGATTGTAGTAACTTTTCATTTTTCTGAAAGGGTAGTCTGGCCGTCTTCTTTAGTTGAGGAGATAAGCTTTGGCTATCCCTTACGGATCTAGCGTGTCTCCATTGCTCGATTACTTGTATGAGAGGATGCAGTATCTAATAATTCCATTATCTGTTTTTGTGGGTAACTTTTTCCAAATTTGACAAGGCCTGCTGGAGCCTGCTTTTCAATTCTTCCTTAGATAGTTGGGAATCCTGTTGTAATGAAGAACTTGAAGTTTCCTTATTTTCCTAGGGTGTTGGTGCCCAGCCTTTAATTTTGAGGGTCTTACTCAGATATTTAGTCCTTTCAAATTCATGAATATCAAAGGACCAACTGATAATGTATGAAATTCTTTATGCAATAAAAACTTACACAATTTAATATTTTCTAGTAGGGTAGAAATATTCTTCTTTACCTGAAATTTTTCAAACTGTGTCTGAAAATGTTTTGACAATACCTGTTTATTTCCTCCGAATTGGATCCACCATTCGTAAAACCATCTAGGGATGATCACACTTTCCATATCTTCTGAATACTTGACAAACCAAGAGTGAGTGTTGGGCCTTAGATACATAAAGTTATACCAGGCTGCCTTATAATCATACCAGTTGTATGTCTGGGGTCTATGGGTTCTTGATAGGGGAACAGGTGTATGAAGAGGATCTACAAACCATTCAAATGGACTTAAAAATCTTTTAATTGTGAACTTCAAGTATTGAATACTTTGAGGATTATCCGGACATTTTAATTTGTGCTCAATTTTTTACTGAATCGGTGTCTGTTAAAATGAACTCATAATACCTTCGGGTTTTAAGGGGATCATCTATCTCCACATAATTCCAATTTGTGTAGCAGGGTTTTAGTAACTCGAATACTCCAAAACCTTCAGATTTTTTATCGAGGGCCATGATCGGCAGTACCTGTAAAACTGTTAGCTCAAACTGCTATTTAATTTTAATATTTTTCTCTATTTTCTTTTTAGGAGTCGCTGACAGAACCGCCTGAGAGTATGTCTCTGGTGGCTTCATTTCATAATTATCCTTTGTTTGGATAGAGATAGTTTTATCGTCTGATGAAGAGTCTCCTTTAAAAACTGATTTTAATGGTTGTAATCTGGTCTGACTGGTTATGGGTTCCTTTAATGGGGATGAAATAGTATCTTTTGGAAAAGATGGGAATTCTGCCAGAACTGAATATCTATTTTCTAGTTTTGGTTTTTCCTCTTTTTTGAAGGGTCTTTTCATTATTTCTTCTTGTTTGAAGGGATGAAATGGAGGCCTCAAGGGCCTTGTACCTAGTGTTCCGGGTCTCGTTTAGTTCCCTGTAGAAATTCCCTAGTTAAAAAATCTGGGAGAGAATTATTTTCTCCTTGTATAAATTCGATTTGAAAATCAAAGTTGGATAACAAAACCTGCCATCTGGCAAATATTTATTTAAAAACCAGATTTTTTACATCTTTTTGTAAAACATCTTTGGCTGCTTTGTAGTCTACTCGTAGTAAAATTCTTTATTTATTAAATCGTCTTGAAATTTTGTGATACATAGCATTATAGCCAAAATTTCCTTTTTAATGGTGTTGTTATTTTTTTGAGTATTATTCTTACTAATTGTTCGGGGTTTTCAAGGGAGATTCTTTGTTTAATGATGACTCCATATCCTATGTCTGAGGCGTCGTTTCTACTATCATGAATGACTCTGGATGTGGTATTCCTAGACCTGGATGTTTTTAAACTATTGATTTTATTTTATAGACTGTCTCTATTTGCTCTAATCCTCATGGGACTGGATCCTTCCTAAGACGCTGATAAAGAGGCTTTCAAACCTATCTAATATTTGAAATAAAATCTGCAACATAATTGAGACTTCCGAAGAATCTCTAAAGCTGTGTTTTATCAATTAATTCATCCGAAAATTTGGATGAGAACTCTATGACACTACAAATGGGTTTATAGGTTCCTTGATATAAGACATCACCAAGGAATCTAATAGCAGTGTGGAATAACTTAATCTTTTTAGAGCTTACTACTAATCTGTTTTGTTTAACAACCCTTTAAAAGGTTTGAATATGTTTTAAGTGTTGTTCAATATCTTCTGAGTATATTAAAACATCATCTATGTAAACAATAGAAATATGACTATGTGGATTAAATATGTTGTTCGTTATATTCTGAAATTTAGACGGTGCATCTTTTAATCTGAATGATGTTACATTACATTCACACTGTCCCAAAGGTACATTAAAAGTTGTTTTATATTTATCTTTTTCTGATATTTGTATTTGCCAAAATTCCGATTTCATAACGAACGTACTATAAATGTTAGCTTTATAAGTCCTTTTAAGAAGATCTCTTTTATTGGGTATTGGGTACCTGATCCATTTTAAAACTTTGTTAAGGGGCTTATAATTAATGACTAGCCTTGGGGCCCCTCTTTCTTTTTCTGCACTATTATTGACATAGAATGCCGAACAACTCCATGGTGACTTGGAAGGTCTAATAATCTTTTTATCAAGTAAATCATTGATTTCCTTTTTTACAATATTCCATTAACTCTTGATTCATTTGAATAGGTCTTGCCATATTAGGTATATTCTTTTTGTTGAATCCCTCAGCATATAGTAACTCAATAATATGGCGTTTCCTATCCCAAAAGGCATTAGGAAATTTTGAACATACTTCTCGTTCTATGAATTCTTGTAGGCTTTTAATTTTGGCTTCTACCTTCAGATGTTTTAAAGCGGATTCAATCCATTTAAATTTTATCTCGTTCTTTAAATAGTTTATTTATTGGGAAAAAAGATTTATTCTAAAGATAGTTTTTTCTTTTATAAATTCACTTTCTTCTTTTGACATATTATTTAGGTAGGGAAAAATGATCTCTTTTCCTAGAGCAGTAGTGTGGATACCATGTAAATCAGCGTCATAGTGTTTTATTTGGGTTATAAAAGGGGTGCCTAATATTATTTCTTCATTTATATCTTTACTTATTACAAAATAATTAATAAAGCAGAATCCATTATTGCATATGTGTGCCTTATGTAGTTTATAATTTATTTTGAGTCTTTCTCCTTTCGTGGAGAATAACCGCATTGTACTTTTTTCAAGGTACTTAGTAGGGATTATTCCTTCAATAATGCAGTTTTGGTCTGCACCTGTGTCTAATAATGAAATTTTGTAAATAGTATAACTTTTATTTATACCCAATGTGATAGGTATATGCCAGCTCTGCACTTTAACTATTTCAATAGTTTTTACTCCTGATTTACCTTCTAGATGGCTTTCTAGAGACTCAATTTCTTCTTTACCTTTTTCTAATATTGATGTTTCTCCTGGTTTGGATTGATATAATTCAGATCCTTGCATCGGCTCTAGTTCATTTAATAGTTTATTAGCAAGGGAATTTGTTTCTAGCTCGTTAAGTCTTTGCTTAACTTTTTTAACTTCATTTTTAATATGTAACAATTCGGTTTGAAGATCTTGTACTGTTGTACTAGAAAAGTTCTTTAAATTTATTTAGTATGTTTTTCGTATTAAAAGGCTTAGTTGTTTCTTTGTTATGTTGTTGGTTAAGAACTATATTTTTTAATTCTACTTTATTATTACTTATAGTATTTTCTTTCATTTTTCTCCTACATTTGTAATTTATTTTCAAGTAATTTTGTACGATCGGTTAAATGGTATCAGAGCCATATTGGCCGGGAGGAGTATGAGTTTGAGTAGCTAAATCTTTATACTATCCTAGAGCCAGTCGAAATTATGTTACTCTTGAGCGGTTATTTCTGTGTTTAGTTTTACTGATACTCTTACTCTATTTTCTTAGTTTTATTCCTTAAGTTGGGTAATTGTTTAATCACGGCCTAGACATTGGCAAGCTAGTATTTTCCATTGGATTAGCTCTAAAGTTTAGATACTAGAGTTGGACCCAGATGGTGTTCCCGTCACCAGACCTAAAGGAATAAGATAAAAAAAATTAGAGAAGATAACCAGTAATACTTCAGAAAGAAATAACTATTAAAGAGTAACATCTAAAGTAGATATTGGCCCCAGGATAGTACTACCATTCCCCTGAATACTTCGTATTATATTAAAATTTATGCTTACACATCCATTTACAGAACAAATAAAATACTACCATAGGAGAAAATGAGTATGTTTGAAATACCAGAGTAACTATAAAAAGAAAAGAACAGAAATATTAAATAACTTAGACTATAATAAAAAACTAATACCTTCAGAAACTCTAGATAATTTTTCTAGAACAATAACTAGAAAGTTAATTCTTGACAATCTAATCAGGTTAGATAATGGATTATGTTATGTTAGTTATAATTTGTCTATACAAAGAAGACAATTAGATGATATATTAATTATTTAGTTAAAACTATCTGCACAATTTTAATGGATATCTCTGAAAATCAGAACATAATAAATAGTATTAATATTTCTGCCACAACTACTAAAATAACTTAGATAGAGAGGGATTTACAAAATTGGAATATCCCAAAGGAGCGTTTTGAAAAGGTATATAAGACTGGACACTTTAATTTTATTAAAAATTATAATATTAAAACCTCTTAATCTACGATCGCTATTAATAAGTCTATTGAGACTATTAAATTATTAGCAGTTGAAGACATTAATAGATATAGGAAAAACTATAAGTTTCTTCACATAGGACTTGTCCAAGTCGCGGTTAAACCGTTGTACCAATTAAGCTTAGACGTACCTATATGTCTTCTATTAAGAGACAATAGGCTACTAAACTTTGATGATTCATTATTAGCAGTATTACAAAGTAACCTAGCTAATCCCGGTATATTTTAACTGTTATCCCAATTTTTCTATAGATATTAATGATCAAAATGTTATGGATCCCCTAACATTAAATGTTAAAACAGAAAACATGAATATCAAAGAAAATACAAGAGAAATAGCCATAATATACAGAGTATATTACAAGCTAATTAAAACTACCCTAACTCCAAAAGCACAAATAGTAAGTAACAAAGGGGTTACCATGCTTATGGAAGTCAATCACAATCACAATAATATTTTCTTCCCAAAAATGATAAAATGGGATGACGTGTTACTAAAGGATAATTGGCATTTTGACTCCAAAACATAGCCTGAAATTGAGGAAGAAAATTCAACCATTGAGCAGGTAATACAATTTCCGGATGGATCTATAGATTTAAAATTTCTAAGATCCCAATCCTTTAGTCATGATTCTTCTAGTAAAAAAATATCTTTTTCGAGACCTTCATTTTCAAAAACGCAAGAAGAAAAGGAGGTAACATTTGAAGACATAGAGAAAAAATTAAAGGGAGTAGATTTCTCTTAAACAATTCCTAAGGTTGAATATGAACCTAGAATTACCAAATGAACAAGTTCCACTGCTAGTGAGATGCTAGGAGTAAGAGACTCTTTATGCATGATTAGATCTGACGAGGAGTTCGAACCAGACTCTAAATATTTAGATGAACTCTGGTTAGATCCAGAAAATAGCATAATAAGGCAATGGGTATGTAGAAAAATATTCATTAAAGGAAAGGTTATCCTTTAGGAAAAAATGATGCGCCGATATGAAAAGAATGAGATGCAATATAGAGTTCTTTAAATGGTTTGAGTATACAGGAAAATTGGATGATCAAAAGAAATCATTGAGCATGATAGTTAATAAATGGCATACCAAAATTAAGGTGGTTGAATCTATAATTTCCCCACTAGAGGAAATTAGTTTACCAATAAATGTTAGAATTGTTACAGCTACACTTTTTAAAATTGATATAGTAGACACCCAAGGTGATCCTAAGAATAAAGATATAAATAGATTAATTCAAGAAAATAATTATACTAATCAACTACTATACATAGTCTCTAATAAGATCCTTAAGATTGGTAATAAATCAATTTTCAATGATAAACCTAGCCCTTTCAATAATAATAAGAAATTAGAAACCCATCCAATATTTAAATTACTCGAATTTTCCAAAGATAAATTCCCCAAATTTCAAGAAAAGTTTGAAATCACAGATGATCTTATAGAAAAGGTTAATGAAAAATTAAAAGTTGAATTAAAATTAAAATATGATAAGGTCAGAAGAACAATATCTGAAAAGTCTGATAACGACATTAATAAGTTAAGCTCTAAATATTCCATCAAAAAAAATTATTATAATAAACCCTCGTTCCCGGATATGCAATATGAAGAAAATGAATTTTTATCTCATACTTCACACTCTGAAAATGAAATTGTTGAATGGAATATTGATGGACTTGCAGAACATCAGATATACAATAAGTTATATGAAATGGGGATGACCCATTACGGCCTATAAAATGAAAAACTGCACGGATAAATAAGTTTCCACTCTAATTATATCTGGATTTACAAGGATATTAAAATATTGGTGGGATAATTATCTCACTGAAGATAATAGACATAGTGTAACAAATGCTACAACCATCACTCAAGTTATTAAGACTGAATCTACAGGATAAACTTTTGAAAATCTATGCATAGAAGACGCCACCGCTACCTTAATTTATAGAATAGAAAAACATTTTATAGGAGAACCTCAAGTTTTTCAAGATAGGAGTTCAGAAATATTATCTAACCTATCTTGCCCAAAGTTAGATGATTTTATATGGTATATGGATGTATTCCTCAATAAGGTTATGGTCAGAGAAGACTGTAGTCATGATTATTGAAAAGAAAAATTCATAAGTGGTTTACTAACATTATTTGCCGAAAAGGTTAGGATAAAATCAAAAGATAGATTTGATGGAAAAATTTCTTATAGCCAATTAACCTATGGCAACCTTATAAGTTTTATAAATGTCACAGAACTTGACTTATGTACAGATATGAAGCTTAAAATTAACTTAAAAAGGATAATAAAATATCTAAAAAAGAAATAGGAAGCTTTTGCCAAGATTTTGGATACATCAAGTTGTATGCCCCTTCAAAAGAAGCATCCAAGAAAATTAAAAGTAGATACAAACACTATAAGAATAAATCTGAAAAACCCCATCATTACTGAAAAAGATTTAAAAGGCATAAACGAGAAGCCAAAAAAGGTGGCTTTCAAGGAAATAGTGATTAGTGTTGAAATTGTGGAAAATTTGGCCATAGGGCTAAGGATTGTAAGGTCCCTAATAAAAAGAAAGATAAGATCAATATGTTAGAACTTGAGCCAGAAATAAAAGATAGATTATATTCTATTCTTGATGAACATGAGAATAATTCTTCCCCAAAAAAAGTTTCAGTGACGAAGAACAGCTTAATATAGCATATAGTTCTGACAATAATGACTCAACTGATCATTGTGGATGCACGGGAGCAATCTGCACCTGTGATAGCTACTCAATAAATGTCGTTACCAATAATAACAAGGAAATCTTCTTTGATATGATTGATCATATTGAGGATAAAGATCTTAAAAGAAAATATTTAATAGAATTAAAAAATATAGTTCTTAACCAACAACATGACAAAGAAACAATTGAGCCTTTTAATATGAAAAACTCACTAAATGAATTTAAAGAACAAAAGTCTAGTAAAATAATACAAGATCTTCAAACCGAATCATTACATATTAAAAATGAAGTCAAAGAAGTTAAGCAAAGACTTAACAAGCTAGAAAAATGTCGTTGCTAATAAACTATTAAATGAACCAGAATCGATGCAAGGATCTGAATTATATCAATCTGAACTAGGAGAAACATCAAAATTAGAAAAAGGTGAAGGAGAACTTGAGTCTCTAGAAATCCCTCTAGAAGGTAAAATTCGGAGTAAAAACTATTGCAATAGTTAAAGCCTAGATCTGGCATATACCTATCACATTGGTTATACTATTCACAAAATTGCATTATTAGACAGGTGCAGACCAAAAATTCATTATTGAAGGAATAATCCCTACTAAGTACCTTGAAAAAAGTACAACGCGATTATTCTCTACGACAGGAGAAAGGCTCAAAATAAATTATAAACTCCATAAGGCACACATATGCAACAATGGAATCTGCTTTATTAAGAATGAGCAAGTAGGCCTTGATCTTTTTCTCATTTTTGTTGTCGGCCCGTACACTTGATCGCCAGTTTCCGAAGAGCTAGTTCGGTTGCATGAGGTACCCTTTTCCATCATATTAGACAGAGGCACTTAGTTTACTTCCCAGTTTTGGAGGTCATTTCAAAAAGGACTTGGCACTCAGGTCAAGCTCAATACAGCATTTCATCTGAAAACCGATGGCCAAGCAAAATAGACAATTCAGACTCTCGAGGACATATTGAGAGCATGTGGGATTGACTTAAAGGGTAGTTGGGATGATCATTTGCCTCTCATTGAGTTCGTGTGTAATAACAGCTACCGTTCCAACATTCAGATGGCTCTGTTTGAGGCTCTCTATGTGTGGATGTGCAGATCGCCTATTGGTTAGTTTGATGTCGGTGAAGCTGCGATGATAGGACCAGGTTCAGTCCATAAGGCTATGGAGAAAGTTCAGCTCATATGAGACAGGTTAAAAACAACTCAAAGTCATCAAAAGTCCTATATGGATGTGAGGAGGAGAGAACTTGAGTTTTGAAGTCGATGATTGGGTGTTTCTAAAGGTTTCTCCCATGAAGGGAGTGATGAGGTTCAGAAAGAAAGAAAAATTCAGTCCCCGTTATGTTGGCCCCTACCAGATTGTGTTATGGGTTGGCAAGGTAGCATATGAATTGGAGTTGCCTTCAGAATTAACTTCCATTCATCTTGTTTTTCATGTATCACTCTTAAAGAAGTGTTTGGGTGATCCAGCTCTAGTTGTCCCAGTAGAGAGTGTAGGTGTGAAAGACAACCTCAGTTACGAGGAGGTTCCATTGGAAATATTGGACCGTCAGGTTCGAAGGCTAAGAAACAAGAAAGTAGCTTTAGTCAAGGTTTTGTTGAGGAATCAACATGTTGAGGTAGCTACATGGGAAGCCGAGGCAGTTATGATGGCTAGATACCCACATTTATTCCCTACCTATTCAGTTTCGTGTTCAACTCATGTACCTCAATTTCTTTCATGTAAATGAATGTATGTATGATTCATGGATTTAGATCAGTCGGGTAGTTCAGTTTGGAGGTAGTCATTTCATCAGTTTTTCGCTTGTATGGTAAGTATTTGAATATGATGATTGCGTTTTCTCTGCTTTTTGGTATGATTTTCAACATTCGAGGATGAATGTTCCCAAGAGGGAGATATTATTATACCCTAGAAGCCCTAAGATCAAACCGGGGAGTTGAAATGGAGAAAACAGGATTTTCTATACTAGGTCACAGAACGAGTCGTCCTATGACCCGTTAGGTTGACCACGACTCATTAAGTGACTCATGGTGAGGAGTATGGCTTGAGTTGGAAATTTTGAGTTTGGGGTGACCACGGACATGACCATGAATCATGGTCAACACCACGACTCGTTGAGTCAGTCATGGCCAAGGATGAGGTGAAGGAAGATGACTTTTCGAGAGTGAAGACCACGAGTGGTGACCGCGAGTCGTGATCACCAGTAATGACTCATGTAGTTCCTCGTGATGAGCCCTAGGTGAAATGTTGGCAATGTACACGATAGTTGGTGGTCACGAGTCGTGGCCTTGGACGACGACTCATCCAGTCCCTCAAGGGGACTGGCAGTCAGTTTTTCTCTGCGAATTTAATAAGGGTTTATCCGTAATTCCTATGATCCTAAGGCCTAAACTATGTCATTTTAAGTTATGAATAGTGAGTTTTAAGAGGGGTAAGTTCATTCTAAGCTATTCCTCTTCATGCATGCAAAGTTAGAGGTCAAGAGAGGTGATCAAGCTTAAATTCTTCCAAGTTCTTCTTAATTCTTCCTTGGGCAATCAAAGGAGTTATAGAGTCAGATTCTCTCAGGTATGTAGATTATGAATGGGTGAATTTGATCACACCCATGCCCAATCTCTCTCCAAGTCATGAAATTCTATTGATAATTCTATGGGGTTTTATCCCAATTCTTATGAAATCCTTATGATCTACCTATGGGTTAATTCCTCTCATGTATAACTTCATGTTTTACGAATCATGGGAAGATTTTATAACTATTTAGATTAAAATTTTCTACAAAACTATGCCCAATTATGTATGTTTCATGATAAATCAAGTTATGATTCTACTTTATTTTTTATGTTCATTAACCCATCATGATTTATGACTTATGATATGATTTCTCTCATGTGCTTATCATGAATTTATGAATATCAAGTATATACATGTTCACAAGTATGAATGAACTTCATGATTTATCGATTTATGATTTTGACCGACTCACGGGCCTTATTTCATGGCTAGTTCACGTATTTCAAGCATACTCATGATTATCATGATTTTTAACTAGCCTATGAATATCATGTATATTATCCTATGAACACTATATATGTTTTGGGAGTAGTATTTAACACCAAGTAGACCCAGGGTCCAAGCATGTCCCGAGTCTCAGAACTACGCTCCAATGTAGCCACGACGGGACCTCCATGTTACTGTCCCCCTTTGTCCAAATGGGTCCTCTATTGTGATATCACACCTCTTTCATGGTTCTACCCTTGACAAGGTACGAACACCCTCCCGACTAGGGGTTTATAGGTCGGGCTCTATGTGTGCTCATATGGGGTATGTCGGTTATAAGAATCTCCCATTATTCCTCATGAATTATGTATGGTTATGATTATATACTTTGGCTCAAGTCATGTTTAATAAAGCTTTTCCCTTATGATTATGATTATGAATGATTTACGAATGTTTTGAAAACCTTGAGCATTACATTTGCATTATTATATTTATGTTATGATCATGTTGTCCTACTCTTATGAACTTTTATATTTTAGCTATTTGTTTTACTTACCTTGCATACTCGGTACATTTCACGTATTGACCGCATACTCTATACTATATCTTTTTATTATACAGGCTCCGATCTTCAAACTTAGCCCCGTCACTAGCCAATTCTCCAGCTTCAGTGGTGAGTCCTCATCTCTGGGGACCATTCGTAACCAGTTATCTTGTATTTTCAGTTTCAGACTTGTCGGGTTAGTTGGAGGTGTTGTCCCATCAACCCATCAGATGTGATAGAGTCTTTAGGACTATGTGTAGCGATCAGCTTGTCATGTTTGAAGTGAATTCCGGTTCCGATGTTACGTTATGATTAGACTTCCTCTATGTTTATTATGTTGAGTCTTCCACTTTATTTGATTGAGTTAGATGTATGTTCATGCCATTGGTCGACTTGGAGTCTCTCGAGGCATGAACGATGAGGTTGGAGAGATCAATATCTTTTATGAGCATCGTGGTCCTGCACTCCTTAAGTACCAGGTTTGATACTCCATTGATGAACTTAAGCATGCAAGCCCTTGGCTCGGCTATCATCTCCGGAGTATATCTTGACAACCGCGTGAATTCCAATGCATATTCCTCCACTATCTTGTTGTCATGCTTCAATTTCATGAACTCTGCAACTTTAGCCTCCCTTAACTCCCGGGGGAAGAATCTGTCGAATAATGTTGTGGTGAAATCTTCCCACTCCACCAGTTCTACTCCTGCAGGTCTCCCTTCTTTCCACTGATTGTACCAGATCTGCGCCAGCCCTTTCAACTGGTAGGAAACCAGGTCAGCACTCTCACCGGAACTAACACCTATAATCCAGGAGTTTCGTACCTCATCCACAAACTCCTATGGGTCCTCTACCACCTTGTATCCATGAAATTCTGAAGGGTTAATTCGAGTGAATTTCTGAACTCTGCCAGCTGCTGCAGACCCATTTATGTTTACCGAAACCACCTACTAGTTCACCTGATTTTTGACTGTCTGAGGCAGCAGCTGGATTGCTTCTTTGAATTCCTCTAAGGACACTTGGTCGTCCTGAGGGGCTGCTTGAGCTGGTGGGGCAGGTCTGTTAGCATTGCCAGCCCTTCTTCCATTTCCGTGTCTTGGAGGAATAGTTTCACTGAAATGAAATAGAGCACGATTTAGGAGAACGTTTCTGGAATTGAACTTTCGTGCATGATAAGGAGTATGAAGAAAAGGAGTTTTCCTAATAACGTCTCGTAGCCTCCCCGTCATAAGTGTGGCATGCTTCACACCCATGAAAAGGACTCTACTTGATGTGGCTTTCAGACATGCTAGGATACTTTAACCTAGTGATCTGATACCAAGTTTTTCATGACCCGAGTCTATACCCTGGATGAGACACGGTACTTGGAGTCACAAGTAACCCCAAGCCAACTCATGATCTATCATAACACTAGAAATCTGAGTAAACATATGCGGAAACTTTAAATAATAAAATTATTTAAGAAAGCTAAATCTGATACAAGTTCATACATCTGAAAAACCATACTGAATGTTTGAGTCTATGTTTGAAAGCCATCTACTAATGATGAGTTTCTGGGACAAGCCCCCAACTAACTCTAAAGTCTAACTAAAAAATAAATATCATCCTCAAAAGATGAGGACTCACCAACTGCAGTAACTGATATCACCTGAGGAATAGACTAACGATGCTGAGGCCGAGAACTTTCGCCTATATCATGATATGATACAACATAGAAGGTATGTTGATGTACTGCGTAAGTGAGAGAATATATAAACATGAAGAAAAAGTAACTGAACTGTAATGACATGTAATGACCAACTGAAATACTAAAAACTGAACAACTGAAATATAACTGAGATGGTCAATAATGACCGTGACTGATGGTCATTGACATGCCCTGAATCTGAGATACTGATCTGGGCTAACTGTAATGAATTGAACTGAACTGAGTAAATCTAAAACTGTACTGAGCTGAGTTAAACTAAAACTGTATTGACTAGTAGGAGAGTCTATAATAGACATATAACCATGTGAGCTAGACATGGAGTTCGATGTATATGCCCCATATATAGGACCCAATATACCTTGCCAGGGTATAAAGTCATGAACTGGGTGATCATAAGTCTGGGGCCATAAGGCCAATAAAATAACCTACGGTGGCAGTATAGTTCTAAAAACCTGGGTGCGCTTGAACCTAGGTTTGCTCGGTGCTAAGTCTTACTCCCACTAGATAGTCCTAGTCTGACTACTAAGTTGATAGCTCGAAACTGAGGTCTAAGACTAAATAAGGGATACTTATCTGGAAGTACCCTGAGAGTCTTATCAGACCAGATTCTATAACTGGTGTTCTAAGACTAGCCAGAGCTTCTTATCTGAAAGCGCCATAATCGTCTAAAGAACAAACTGAAACTGAAGCTGGTAGTTCTAAGACTGGTCAGAGCTTCTTATCTGGAAGCATCGTAATCGTCTAAGGAACAAACTGAAATTAAAGCTGGTGGTTTTGAGACTAGTCAGAGCTACTTATCTGGAAGCATCATAACCATTAAAAGAACCAGCTAATATCTAATAACTGACATCTAGGAGGCATCACTGACACCTCAAGAAAAGACTATAGACAAACTAATCAACTGACATATCTGAAAATTCTGAACATGCTAACATTCTAACTGAAACTGGACAAGCATGGAACTGACTGAGATTTCAACTAATATTAATAATACGGGAATCCCAACACTGATATAATTAAGAAACTAATCAATAATGCAATACTCTGATTTACTGCATTCAAAAGCTAGGGTTAAATCATTTTACGAGCTAGTTTCCACATGATCTCTAAGAATTGGGAAAATATAGCAGTTATAATATGGATAATATTCCACCTGAAATTTATTGAATTATGTATGAAAACTTTCTAAATTTTGAAACCTCAGGACTATAACTGATAGAAGATTATGGAAGGGTTTTGGGGACACAAGGGAAGAACAATTCCCTTGTTGAATTGCCACATATCTGGTGAAAAGTTCATGAGAGAAGCCTAAAGGAAATCTGAAGAACTAAGGAAGCCCTAGTTTAGCTCTGAGATGCCTGAAAGGAATTTTCTTGCTCTAAGATCGTGAGATGAGTGGAATGAGAGGGACCTAGTCAATTACCTCTTTAATTCTCTCCAAAACGTGCCCAAAATGATATAGTTTAGGCATAAAAATAGCTGGAAGTTACAAAAACACCCTGGAAGCATCACAGGAAAATCTTGCTGCTACTCCCCACGAGGCACTCCATGAGTAGTGGGGTTGGGAACGACTCGTGGTGCCAAATCGTGGCCACGTTTGGAAAATCCCCAATATTTCCTCGCATGGACAATGATTGACTTCATGAGTCATAATGAGATTTAACGACTAGTGAAGCCTTCCATTTTCACTTAACTAGAATTTTCCCTTTCAACCCCACGGCAGGTCACGATGAGTCACTACTTGACCTAACGACTCATGCCCTCCTCTTGTTATCAGCACTGCCTCGAGGGCTAAGCTTTACCAGGATCCTTCCGACAACCAATGCAATGAGTCATTGCTTGACCTAATGACTCATCGTGTCCGTCATTGCCACTGAAACATTAACTACGAACCTCCATTGAATGACCCTTCAAGACGACTTGTTACATGACGCGATGAGTCGTCATGTGGGTCGTCACCCCTAGGCTCCTGAACTAAAATTTCCTACATCAAGCCACGAGTCTGACCAGGACTTGTCTAGTCACTGGACGAGTCATGCCACAACTCGTTCTGTGCAAAAAATTTTTTGGTTTTCATGCAAGGTCTGAGTTTGGTCTAGGGAAGTTTCGGGGTGTTACATGCTCCCTATCTAATTCTCATTTACTATGAAAATGTACGAAAATTAGGTGATGCAATTGGAAATGATTGCCGAAAGTCAATTTGATCTTGTTGAAGTTTGTTAGAGACAATTCTTTTGACAGTTTATGATGTAATTTCGTTTATGATACTATATGAGTACACTCGGATTTGTAAATTTCATTGGTAGTAACACTTTGAAGTAATTTGCATCATTAATAGTTGATGTAGTATCAAAAATACAAGAACATTTTCAAGTTTATAGCATTGAAGATATTTTTTGTTTATTATTCATGAATGTGGTTCTTTAAATATTGTACTTAATTAATTGGTTTTCAATATACATACATACATATATTTTGTATAAATACAAAAATTAATTATTGTAATTAGTTTAGATCAAAGAGTCACACAGTGTGGTTGCGTTGTAGAGATACTAGCAAAGTATTCCTTTCCCAACATTTTAAAGCATGGTCATATGTTAATAAAAAGGCAATGAGTATAAAGTGTGGCCTATAAAGGATCAAAGCTATAACACCCTAAAAGTTTCTAAGATAGGACCTGAGAGTTTGAGCAGAGAAAGATGGATAATGTTTCCCAGGTCAAAGGATAGCTCGTCCAGTGACCCGTGAAGTATTCCAAGAGTCGTGAAGTGAGTGGTAGGCCAATGTCGGGCCGTGGTCAGGGGGTGACCACAGATGGAGCAACGAGTCATGGTGTTACCTCACAACTCATGAAGTGAGTTGTGGTCAGATTGCTAATCTGAATGTGGGATTTTCTAGAGGCGACGATGAGAGAGGTCCATGAGTCATCCAGTGACCTAACAACTCGTTAGGCCACTGGCAATGAGGTTTTAACAGTCCAAATTTTAGGGGCATTTTTGTAACTTTTTATTATTTTAATGCCTACATTACATTGATTTGGGGTTATTTTCTGGGGGATTTAGGGGAGTTAGTCGATGTTTTCTCTCATTCCACTCATTCTCTCAAGTTTAGTATGTAGAAAAAACTCTGTCTAGAAGCACAGAGCAAGATAAAGGGTTTCAATTCTACTCAGATCTCTCAAGAAATCTCTCAGGTGGAAATTTCTACTCTAGGTATGTGGAATTTATACAAGTGAATTGCTCTTCAAAACCTTCCTAAAATCATTATTAGTTCTAGCCCTTTATGTATAAATGTTAGGGTTGTCTTTCAGTTAGATTACAAGCTTTCTTCTTGTTATAATTTCCATGATTTTTAAGGTTGTTGTTAGTTATACTTCATGTTGATATCTCTTTCCAAGAAATATGTGTTTTATCCCTATTTTGTAAAATTTGATTTGAAGAGTCTTGCATAATGCCCAAATACAAACCTTGCATGATTTTGATAGTTCTTGTAATCAATAGAATAGTATAGTTAGATTATCCAAAAAAATTGAATTATTGATTGTTTAGTCCCAATCAGTAATTAGCCATTCAGTAACTTACAGAAATGTTAGCTGATCAGTTTTACTATACTCAGTATCTTGAGGAGTTTAGTAAGACTTCATAGTCTCAATTATCAGTAGTCAGGGTGTTCTTTAGATGGTTATGATGCTTTCGGCTAAAGCAGCTTTGGCCAGTCTTAGAACCCCTAGTTTTAGTTATCAAGTCCTTCAGACTCTCAGGTTACTTCCAGATAAGTATTCCTAACTTAAGTCTTGGGACATCAGGTTTGAGCTATCAACCTAGTAGTCATAGTTAGAAATTTCTAGTGGGAGTAGGACTTAGCACTGAGCTAGCTGGGGTTCAGCGCACCCACGTTCCTAGAACTACGTTACCATCGTAGGCTTTAGCCTGAATCGGCATCAGACAGTGATCACCCAGTTTATCTACTATACCCTAGCAAGATATAGTGAGCCATCTCCGATTGGGGTATACATCGGACTCCATGTTTAATTCACGTGGTTACATGTCGGTTATAGTCTCTCCTATAGTATAGTATAGTACTACTAAGTACAAAACAATCACAATTTTTAGTTCAGCTTAGTTATTCAGATTTTAGTATGTAGTTATGATCCTCAGTCAGTACCTGTGTTACAGTAATATTAAGTGTTTATCAGTTCAGTTGTGCATTTCTACTGTTCTCACTTACATCTTGCATACTCAGTATATTCAAAGTACTGATGCATATTTTCCATGTTGTATCATATTATAATACAAGTACAGGTTCTCAGACACTTCATCATCAGCAGTTCCCTTCAGACGATTTCAGTAGCATTATCTATTGGTGAGTCCTCATCTTTCAAGGGCGAGGATTTAGTTCTATTTCAGTTTCATGCTTTTGTATTTTATAGAGTTAGTTGGGGGCTTGTCTTAGCAGCTTGTCAATTCTTAAATGGCTTTCAGATAAAGTCTCATTTCAGCATGTTTTGTCATTATTGCATAGATTTCTAGTACCTTATTAGACATTTCTTATTTTGAAAAGTTGCATAGTTATGTTTTTCTCAACTTCCGCTTCTATTTAATTTAGTATATCAGTGTGATGTTAAGTCATGGGTTAGCTTGGGGTCACTTGTGTCACCAAGTATCGTGTTGCATCTAGGGTGTAGGCTCAAGTCGTAACAAACTTGATATCAGAACCATGGGTTTAGTTTGTCCTAGGATGTCTGGAAGTCATGTCGAATAGAGTCCTTTTCATGGGTGTGAAGTGCGCCACACTTATGACGGGGAGGCTACAATGCATTATTAGAAAATTTTCCTTTCATTCGTGATCTTTATCGTGCGTTAAGCTAACCTAAAAAACGTTATCCTAACTCATACCCTACCCTTTTCAGATAATGATGCCTCCAAAATGGGAAAATGGAAGAAGGACCAGGAATGCTAACCGGCCAGCCCCACCAGCTCCAACAGCCCTTCAGGATGATCAGGTGTCCTTCGCTGAATTTAGGGTGGCAATTCAGATGCTGGCCTAGGCCGTGACCAACCAAGTGAACTAGCAAGTGGTGCCCGTCAATACCAATGGGTCTGCAGCTGCGGCTAGAGTTCGGGATTTCACACGAATGAAACCCCCATCTTTTCACGAATCTAAGGTAGAATAAGACCCGCAAGAGTTTGTGGACTAGATCCAGCAAATCACCCAAATCATGAGTGTCACTGCTATAGAGAGTGCTGAATCGGTTGCCTACCAGTTTAAAGGAGAGGCTCAGATTTGGTCCAAGCAGTGGAAGGAAGGAGGCAAAATGGAGCAGGTCCGGTAGAGCGGGACGAGTTTGTTACAACATTCCTTGAAAGATTCTTTCCTCAGGAGTTGAGGGAAACTAAAGCTTCCAAATTCATGAACTTGAGGCAGAACATCATAGCAGTGGAGGAGTATGCATTAGAGTTAACTCATCTATCAAGGTACGCTATGGAAATGGTCGTTGAGCCGAGGGCTCGCATGCTCAAATTTGTTAATGGAGTTTTGGACTTGGTGCTTAAGGAATGTAGAACTGTGATGCTTATCAAGGACATTGACCTCTCTAGCCTTATCATCCATGCACAACAGATAGAGGTGGAGAAGCTGAAGAAAATTTAGAGGGAGAACAAACCGCCGAGAATAAGCCAGTTTGAGTATGGACAATAGAGGTCAGGTAGGGGTAATCAACCACAGTAGCAGAAAGCTCCAATAGCGTTATCAGTTAGTGCCCCTTCTTTCTAGTCCTTGCAGAATCAAGCTCCCTATCCCAGTCACATCTCTAGTAGCGACACATTTCCATCCTGCCCTAAATGTGGCAAGAATCACCTTGGAAAGTGTCGCTTTGGCAAGGAGGGCTGTTATGATTATGGCCAGATGGGTCACAAAGTGAGAGATTGTCCCTCAGCAGGATAGGGGAAGACCTAGTCTACTACCTCAGCAGCCCCAGTAGGTCGTCCAGCTCAGAAAAGTACTACTTTAGGTACAAGTGGTGGGCAGTGCCAAAACTGTTTTTATGCTTTTCCTTCTCGTCGGGATCAAGAAAACTCACCTAATATGGTTACGGATGTGTTGCGCCTTTTACACATTGATGTATATGCCTTGCTAGATCCAAGAGCCATACATTCCTTCAGGACTCCATATATTATTATTCAGTTTGATATTAGTCTAGAAGTCCTGACAGAACCATTTTCAGTTTCTACTCCAATTGGTAAGTTAGAGCCAATCGGGTATATAAAAGTTGCCTAGTCTTAGTATTTAGTAAAGTTATCCTAATTGATCTAGTAGAGCAAGACATGGTCGACTTCGGCCTCATTCTTTGTATGGATTGGTTACATTCCTGTTATGCCTCAATCGACTGAAGAACTAAAGTCTCCAGCTTTCAGTTATCTAACGATCCAATCTTAGAATGGAAGGGTAGTGTTTCAGCGCCTAAGGGTTGATTTATTTCCTACCTTAAGGGCCCAAAAATGATTTCGAAGGTTTGCATCTATCACTTGGTTAGTGTTAGGGATTCCAGTTCCAAGACCCCAACTATTCAATCAGTTCCGGTTATTAGCAAATTTCCTGACGTCTTTCCTGAAGCCCCTCCTAAACGGGAGATAGACTTTGGCATAGACCTTCTTATAAATACCCAGCCCATCTCTATTCCTTCTTACATAACGACTCCCACTAAGCTTAAAGAGTTGAAGGAATAGCTAAAAGACCTTCTAGATAAGGCCTTTATCAGACCCAGTATCTCTTCTTGGGGTGCTCCAGTGTTGATCGTGCGGAAAAAAAAGATGGTACGCTCAGAATGTGCATCGACTACCATCAACTGAACAAAGCTACAACCAAGAATAGGTATTCTCTGCCTAGGATTGATGGCTTATTCGATCAGCTTCAGTGAGCTAGTTGGTTCTCCAAGATAGACCTTAGATCAGGGTACCACCAGCTCAGGGTCAAGGAATGTGACATTGTGAAAAAAGCTTTCAGAACTCGGTATGGTCACTACGAATTCATGGTTATGTCTTTTGGACTAACCAATGCTCTTGCAACATTTATGGGTCTGATGAATAGGTTATTCAATCCGTACTTGGACACATTCATCATTGTAATCATAGATGACATCTTAGTATATTCCAGGGATGAGGAGGATCATGCTAACCACCTAAGGACAGTGTTGCAAACTCTCAGAGACCATCAGTTGTTCGCTAAATTAAATAAGTGTGAATTTTGGTTGAAATCAGTGGCTTTCCTCGATCATATGGTCTCAAGTGAGGGTATTCGGGTAAATTCTCAAAAGATAGCAGTGATAAAATATTGGCCAAGACCCAGTTCCCCATCAGATATCAGGAGTTTCTTGGGTTTAGCCAGTTATTACAGACGATTTGTAGAAGGGTTTTCTTCCATTGCATCCCCTTGAACAAACTGACTTAGAAAAAGGTGAAGGTTTAGTGTCAGATGCTTGTGAGAAGTGTCTCCAAGAGTTGAAGACTCGACTCACTACAACTCTGATTTTGACCTTACTAGAAGGAAAAAATGGGTTTGTAATCTATTGTGATACTTCCCGAGTTAGCCTTGGTTGCGTCCTAATGCAACGGGGCAAGGTGATAGCTTATGCCTCCAGACAGCTCAAGGTTCATGAGAAAAACTATCCGACTCATGTCTTGAACTGGAAGCAATGGTATTTACTTTGAAGATATGGAGGCATTACCTCTGTGGAGTTCACGTGGATGTTTTCACTAACCACAAGAGCCTTAAATATGTGTTCAGTCAGAAGGACTTGAACCTTCGTCGAAGAAGGTGGCTGGAATTATTGAAAGATTATGACATGAGTCTGCTATACCACTCGGTCAAGGCCAATGTAGTGGCTGATGTCCTAAGAAGGAAGTTTATGGGAAGTGTTGCTTATGTGAAAGAGGGCAGAAAAGAATTGACAAAAGATATCCACAGTTAGCTCGATTGGGAGTGCAGTTTGTTGATTCAGTTGAAGGCGGAGTTGTAATCCAGAGTGGGTCAGAATCATCACTGGTGGTAGAGGTTAATCCAAAGCAGGATGAAGACCCCATACTACTCAAGTTGAAAGATGCAGTTCTAAGAAAAGAGGTGAGGCTTTCTTTGAATGGGAAGATGGTGTGCTTCATTACCAGGGTAGATAGTGTGTTCCAGTTGTAGATGACTTAAAACGACGACTACTAGTAGAAGCACACAGCTCCAGGTATTCTGTTCATCCGGGTGCCACTAAGATGTATTGTGACCTACGAAAAATCTATTCGTGGAACGACATGAAGAAGGACATTCCAGAATTTGTAGCTAAGTATCCGAACTTCCAATAGGTTAAGGTTTAACATTAGAGACCTGGTGTTACGACTCAAGATATCCGTATTCTTACTTGGAAGAAGGAGAAAGTTAATATGGACTTCATCACAGGTTTACCTCGTACTCGTCGACAAAATGATTTAATTTGGGTGGTTGTAGATCGGATGACTAAGTTAGCACATTTCCTATCGATTAAGACTACAGACTCAGCTGAGGATTATGCTAGACTATACATTCGGGAGTTATTTAGACTACACATAATTTCCTTGTCCATCATTTCAGATTGAGGTACTCAGTTCAACTTGCATTTTTGGAAGTTATTTCAAAAGGGACATGGCACCCAGGTCAAACTCAACACAACTCTTCACTCACAGACGGATGGACAAGCTGAGCGAACTATTCAGAACTTGGAGTACATGCTGAGGGCATGTGTGATTGATTCCAAAGGTAGTTAGGATGATCACCTACCTCTCATTGAGTTTTCATATAACAACATCTACCACTCTAGTATCCAGATGGCCCCATTTGAGGCATTGTATGGTAGGAGGTGTAGATCTCCTATAGGATGATTCCAAGTTGGTAAAGCTACCATGATAGGACTAGACTCAGTTCATGAGGCTTTTCAAAAGGTTTAGCTTATTAGAGAAAGGTTGAAAACAACCCAGAGCCAATAGAAGTTGTATGTATATGTGAGGGGAAGAGAGCTAGAGTTCGCTATAAATGATTGGGTTTTTCAAAAGATTTCACCTACGAAAGGGGTGATGAGGTTTGGAAAGAAAGAAAAAATCATTCTGAGATATGTGGAACCTTACAGAATCCTGAGACTCATTAGCAATGTGGCTTATGAGTTAGAATTACCTGTACAGTTAGCATCAGTGCACCCAATCTTCCATGTGTCCTCGTTGAAGAAATGCATTTGTGACCTAACCTCAATAGTGCATTTAGAGAGTGTTGGTGTGAAGAACAACCTCTCTTACAAAGAGGTTCAGTTGAGATCCTAGTCCATCAGGTTCATAAGTTGAGGAACAAAGAGGTCGCTTCAGTATAGTTGTTATGGAAGAACCAGATAGTTGAGGGAGCTACATAGGAAGCAGAAGCAGACATGATAGCTAAATATCCTCATTTGTTCCATTCCAGCTTAGCTTCAACATCAGGTATTAAATCCCTCCCTAGTACTCTATTTAGTTTCATACTCACTAGCTCTATTCATGTTTTTAATATTCATCCTAGTTGGATCAACTCAATTAGTATGCCTATATCAGTACGGAGTTAGTCACTCCTTCAAAAAACAGCTAATAGTTTTCAGTTTGGATTTTCAGCTCATTTCCCAGTATTTTAGTTTATCTAGCCTAAATTTGAGGACGAATGTTCCCAAGGGGGAGATATTGTAACACCCTAAATGTTCCTAAGATCGAACTCGAGAAATTGAGCGAAGAAAGCAGGAAAATATTGCTCAGGTCATAGGATGACTCATCCAGTGACCCATGAAGTACTCCATAAGTCGTGAAGTGACTCGTGAAGTGAATGGTAGGCTAGTGTCGGGAAACTTGTTTCGCCTCAGTGCACGTGCAAGTGTACGGGGTCATACAAGTAATACAGTGGCTCTTTTAAGAGCCGGATGTCGATCCCACAGGGACTGGACTAATTCAGTAAACATTCAAGTTTAAGTGCTATATTAAATTTCACAAGTGTTGATTGTAGAGATTTTTAAAATGGGTATTTAAATCTAGGGGTGATCACAAAATAATCGGGAAACAATACAAGAAAGCAACTAGAGTTAATTTCTGACAATCATGCAATGCTACAATTCACGATGGTTTGAGTATAAAACTTCAGTTGTTGTCTTATAGAGTTAAAATGCAATGTCATGGTCTTTTGAGCCTCTAAACACAATAATTAGTCTCACACCTACATCATTGAATGTGGATGTGACGTCCTAATTCACGAGAAATTCAACACTATGGGTGTGGTTTACGGGGTTTGTGCCCTTGATTATGGACTTTCCTACCTCTAATCATTTAACCTGACCTAGCTTCAGAACTACTTCTACGAGTGGTGATGTGACAATTCTAAGTTAGTTTCTAGCTATCATCCCGTTTTATTAGCCAAGCAAGGCAAATTAGGTATAATTTCTATCCTAACCGTGAATCCTATTGTAAAGACAAGAAATTGCTCCCTGCATTCTTCCGTTCTGACCTAGGGTTACTCTTTTGAGATTTTACCTAATTTTAACAAGTTTGTTTTCATGGTGATCAAGCATAAAAATAATGATAATTAAGAATGCAAGACAAAACAACAACAAAAGCTCAAACAAAATATGAAAATCATGCAATTACATTCATATCATGTGGCCTCAACCCTGGAGGAAGGGCATTAACCACTCATGTTCGAACAATTAAGCACAAACATAATTAAAGTAACGTACTTACAAGAATGATTAAAAGAGAATGACAAACTTTGAATCCTAGGTGAAGTTCTTCGCTTCTCCCTTTTCTCCTCTCTTCTTTCCCAATATATTTACGTGATAAAATGATTTTAGAAGATAAGGGTCCTATTAATAATAAATGGGAATTTGCAATTTTTGGCCGAACATGGAATTTCTCCGCGTCACGCTGCCCATCGCGGTAATTTTTTGGTGTGACACGGAGTGGTCGCGCATGCCTACTGGGGTTGGTTGGTATCGGCAGGTCATGTGCGAAGGCATTGTGCATCGCCCGGCATGGCACGTTTCCTATCGCGTGTAGCACCTAGCCTGACACAACCTGTAGCAAGCATCATGGCCTGGTGTGGCACGACGCCAACGCACAGGCACACTGGTCGACCTCCTCATGCGCGCACACGCACAGAGTGGCATGACACTGGGTGCACCAGTGGCCTAGGTAGCCCCTCTCCTTTGCAACTTCATGCCATCTTCCTTGTACTTCTTTTCCAACTTCCTTCTTGTGCATTAACAATCATATTAAGCCCCTCCTAAGAATTTTTCACCTACAAAATAATGGCTAATAATATTGGTTAGTATATGCACTTGATTATTCAAAATCACATGAGAATGTAATTAATTAAATTGACAAACATGACTAAACTAAGTTATAAAATAGCACTTGGGCACATAAATATGCCCAAGATAAGGTTAGGGGGTGACCATGGGATGGAGCCACAAGTCGTGGTGTTACCTCACAACTCGTGAAGTGAGTCGTGGTTAGAGTGCTGAGCTGAAAGTGGGATTTTCCTGTGGCAATGACAAGAGAGGACCACGAGTCGTCCAGTGACCTAATGACTCATTAGGTCACTCGTGGTCACTGGCAGTGAGGTTTTAACAGTCGGCATTCCAGGGGAATTTTTGTAAGTTCTTGTTATTTTAATGCCTACACTACGTCGTTTTAGGGTTATTTTAGGGGGATTTAAGGGATTTAGTCGATGTTTTCTCTCATTCCACTCAATCTCTCAAGTTTATTATGTAGAAAAAACTCAGTCTGGAAGCACAAAGCAAGACCAAGGGTTTCAATTCTTCTAAGATGTCTCAAGCAATCTCTCAGGGGGAAATTTTTACTCTAGGTATGTGGGATTTCAACAAGGGAATTGCTCTTCCCTTGTGCCCCAAAATCCTTCCTAAAATCTTTATTAGTTCTAGCCCTTTTTTATCAATGTTAGGGTTGTATTTCAGTTAGATTGCAAATTTTCTTCTTGTTATAATTTCCATGAATTTGAAGGTTGTCGTTATTCTTCATGTTGATATCTCTTTCAATGAAATATGTGTTTTAGCCCTAGTTTGTGAACTGTGATTTGAAGAGTCTTGCATAATTTCCCAGATACAAACCTTGCATTATTCTGATAGTTCTTGTAATCACAGAATAGTATAGTTAGATTATCTAAAAAAGTTGAATTATTGATTGTTTAGTCCCAGTCAGTAATTAGCCAAACTTACAGAAATGTTAGCTGATCAGTTTTACTATACTTAGTATCTTGAGGAGTTTAGTAAGACTTCATAGTCTCAATTATCTGTAGTCAGGGTGTTCTTTAGATGGTTATGATGCTTTCGGCTAAAGCAGCTCTGGCCAGTCTTCCTGACTTAAGTCTTGGGACATCAGGTTTGAGCTATCAACCTAGTAGTCATCAGTATTTCCCTTCAAACGATTAGGTTGCCATCCATTTGTTTAGTAAAACACTAGGCGGAAACTTTAAAGGATCATCATGGTGAAAGAGTGAAAGTATGAGGGTGATAATACTAGTTTTGAAATTGGATGTAGTAGGTTTCATATAGAGAATGCAAGAACTTATGATATTTGTGAAGGTTTAAGCATGATATATGTGAAATCAAGATGAATAAGTGAATGGAGGACAAGTCACTAGATAAAGATGAAACCCTAAGAATTATGAAGGGATATGGTATGGCCTGCTGAGGAATATTGTTACATGAGATACTAAGCTTCTACACTCCATGTGTGCCTAATATAGTATTCTTAAGTCATGAAAGTTGGAGAAATACTGGGTGTATCATCACAATGTTCCCATCTGAAGAGTCGAAGTGAGAAGATAATAGACAGACGATGTTAAGCCTGTTATTATAATTTTAAACTCATCTCAATTGGGTGGGAAATTTGCAAAGGTGATGTGAGTAAAATTTGTATAAGGAAATCATATTGTTAAAGTGATAAGGGAGGTGACATGGAGTATAAGTTATATAGTGATAACATGAGAGGTTGGATGAATTTAAGAGATATTGGGGAAGAAGATTCTACCATGACTTGTAGTACCCATAAATATGTCCCATAAGAGTAGTGCGACAATATATTGATACAACTATCATGTATAGTAATACAATTGTAACCTAGTAGGGGAGATATGTCCTTCTTCGAGTAAGCGTGTAAGAAGGTTTCCACTAGGTTCAGCGCAAGAGTTGCAAGATGTAAAGGAATAATAGGAAAATGATCATCTAGGACTCCATTTAGAGGAGGGGTCTACAGAGTTAGAACGCCAATGTCTGAACTAAGAGGTACATGATACAGTGAAGTGCCCAAACAGGTCGCGTATCCCAAATAGTGAAGGGCTCCAAGAAGAAATGTAATGATAATGAACTATTCTCATTCTAACAAAATCCCAATACTTTGTCAAGATGATGCTCATCCAATGTTTTATGTATTCATGTCATGCATATGCATATGCATTCTCCCAAAGTGAACCTATGCCCATGGAAACACCATAATGTGAACCATAAGGAACAAGGAGTTTCTACTGGTGAAACGACTTCTCTCAAAGTGATTTATGAACTGATGTTGCAATTAGTCCTAAGGGTGTTAATTTTCCTTTTTCCATGCAAGTATGTCCTATCTATGCACGAAGTATTCGTGTCGATGGTTCTATCATTAATGATTTCTTTTCAGGATGATGACGTTATGATGAGATTCAGTATGTTGAACAAAATTCCATTCATCCCTTTTAATCATGGCCTAAAAGGTGGCACTCTATTCCTGCCTTATTCTTATAGTCAAGAATTAGACCTCTAGTCATATTTCATGAGGTTCATGCTTATGCTCTATTCCTCTAATGACTTTCCCTTATGATGCAATATATGGTAGACTAGAGAGGGTAGACATTCCTTTTTTGTTGGCAATAATAGGCATGCTTGCTCCATAAAAAAGTTAAAGAATGTAGGAAGTGAGGAAGTCAGGCTTTAGCTATGTTTAGTGACTGGATGGAAGTATTGCACGTCTCCTCATATGGTTTGGTATAATTTTTAATAGTAAGGAAGTTATAGAAGATGGGGATGTTTTTAGATGGTCTTAGAAACAAGGGACTAATGAAATATATATAGCAATAGGCTTGAATATTGTATTGATGAATGTGTGGATTCTTGCATTTGATACTACTTCATGAAGCTGGAGGTAGTTTGAATGTTGTGATAAGGATGAATTATATTCTTGGGATGACCCTAGATGCAGAAGAAATCTTGTTGAACATTCAAAACACCTAATAACTTGATTAACTATTGATGGACCCAAGAAGTAGTGTTCGTGAAAATTCTAAGGAGAAATTAGGGTGTTTAAGAGGCTACCTTGCAAGACAAGAAAGAAATGAGAGCGAATTATCACCATTTGTTACTCGATCTAGAATAAAATTCTTAATGACAATGTTCCATTCTATCCTATGTCTAACGTACTCATGATCCATGATTTTGTCATTCAGATGAAATAAAGCTTATGTACAATGCAATGCCGGTCATGGCCTACAAATCCATGTCCAATGGTCAATATACTCAGATATGTTAATGTTCCATCCCAAACATCTCATATAATTCCTCCCTATAGTCCTTCTTTCATTAACATCATATGCCAAGTATGATTATGATGATGATAATGATGAGAGGCATTATTTTTTTATGATCCCACAAACTTATCACCCGCATTATGCTAGTCATGATCCACAAACTCATGTCCTTTGCTATGCTCTCCATGTTTGAGAGAACCCCATTATGACACGTCTATTCTAAGCTTAAATGCACCATATGACTTGTGCCTACTATTTCTTTCTGATAGTGTGATGAAATTCCTTACGATGATGATGTCTATGATGATGAATGAAGGTACAGGTAAGCTTTAGGGAGAATTTCCTTCTTGACTCTTTAAAATGGGCCAAGAGGAGCCATATGTATGTTATTTATATATTCTTTAATGTTAAGCATTATGGGATGTTCCGTTAGGCCTACAATAATATTTTTCTTAGCTGGCACAGGTTTGAGAATTTGGGTAACTCTAGTTACAAAGAAAACTCTACCAAAATTTTGAGAAATTTCAGAGTTAGAATCTATTAGTTCCCGTAACCATTATTTAAGGATAAATAATCCCAAGGGGGATATATTTAACACCTCATACTGTGGTACTAAGATATAAAATGTTTTATATATGTGGGTTAAATTGACTCAAATTTTTTTTGATGAATCTTTAAGTGTTTGAAGAATTAAAAACATGAGTTATAATGTGTTAAGGAAGTTTGGAGTTAGTTAGGAATTGAAAATATCAATTTTTGTGACTTTAGTCATGAACGGGTAAAAGTACTGTCACGCCCCATAACTGGGGGGAGGGCGCAACTGTCTCCCCATACCTGACTGACTGGGAAGCCGACTCTATGACATCTGTAACTGGAACACTTAGGCCATCCAGGCCACCTGTCACAATAAACTAGAGCACAAACTGGACCCATAATGTCTCAACAATATAGGGTAAACAACTAAAATGCAAACAAGGCTATGAGTATGCTAAACTAAGAAACAAAAAGCCGAAAATGCCACAAACTAAATACCATTGTACACACTAAGTCCACAAAGCCTCTAAAGAGTAAACTGACTGATGGTCGAAACAGGGCTCCGACCAATCCATAACTGCATCTCAAAACTCTAACTGAAACAACACCAGTCTTAGCTCCAAAAAGAAAGGAGCATACCAACACATCCACTAATTTCATGAACTGCTACTGCAACTGGCAATCCCGACCTCTACCGTACCTGTGGCACGAATGCAGGTCCCTAGGCGAAGGGACGTCAGCACAAATGAAATGTACTGGTATGTAAGGCAAAACAACTGTAAACATGTAAGATAGCAATGATAACTAAGCCAGAAATAAGGAATAGTAACAACCTAGAATCTTGGAAACTGAAACCTGACAATAAGTCAATACTAAAGTGCAAATGCAACCAAGTAATGCACAAGAAAAAGTATAACTGTAATGCCAGCAACCAGCCAACCATAAATCCATATATAAATTTCGTCCAGCCAGTGTAACATATCAGGGAAAAATAAAAATATCTTCAGCTGATGTATCACACAGGGTAAAATAAAAATATCTCCCAGCGATGTACCATACCGGGGTAAAATAAAAATATCTCCAGCTGATGTACCACACCGGGGTAAAATAAAAATATCTTCAGCCGATATACCATATCAGGGTAAAATAAGAATATTTCCAGCCGATGTACCACACTGGGGTAAAATAAAAATATCTCCAGCTGATGTACCACATCGGGGTAAAATAAAATATCTCCAGCCGATGTACCACATTGGGGTAAAATAAAAATAATTCTCAATTGTAATCATAAATAGGGCTGATATAGCTTATATTGAGTCAATTTAACACGTATGACATATAAATGAAAAATGTTAAATCTGTGGCCGGAATAGGCCTCTCTCGTAACCCATAAATGCAAGTGAGCACCCATATCATGTAAAGCTAGAAAATATGCATATATATCACGTAAAGCTGTCAAATTATACATGAACATGTCGACTCAATTACTTGAAGGACCTTCAAGAGGTTTAGACAACATAAGAACTTTTGTAGGCTTACAAACAATGTCCTATAAATAAGCCTACCTATTTAAAATATTACTTGGATAGAAACACATAGAGCTTATTTCTACACAATTCTTTAACATCTGGGAACTACAAATATATACTGCCTACCAGGTGGTTCCTTGACCTGTATTGACAACTATCAATTGGAATTTCATTGCCAAATTTATCATGTAGATAAGCACATATAGTTCTTAATTCATTTGACTTGTTTGCAGGAAAACATGGAAATTATAACTAGGAACTTGGAGTTATTTGTCATATACGTAGAGCTGAGAACTGAACCACAGACATACAACGTATGAGACTTCTATATAATGTATAACTCGTATTTAGTTAACTGGGTGACCTCCAGGAGACTTCCTGGTATTCGAAGTTCTGAGCTTAGCTGATCATTATCATAGCCTGCACTTATACTTACTTATACATTAGGAACATTGGTACATGGGAGAATCTCTCCTCTGAATTTAGAAAATTCAACTGATAACTCAACAAGAGCTAAACATAAATATTCATGACTTGAATATAACTGAAAGAATTCAATTGTATGTTATAACATGAAAATCATATACATTACGACTTCTTACTGGAAAGACATATAAAGACTTGAGTTCTTAGACTTGTATACAACATCAGATACTTGACCGAGAAATTAGCATAATTCTTGAAATATGATCTCTCAAAAACTTCTTAGATCAGCTAGCATGTTTCAACATAAATTAGGGACGTAAAGACATAACTTAAGGATCTGAGACTTGGAGCTCTATAACTTGAGAACTCGTGAGTAACTCTCTAAGTGATGCCTTATATGAAAATAAAGATATATAGCCGTAATTCGGGTGATGCTGGATTGACTTACATAACTTTGCAATTATCTGCGGAGCTTAAGAAAGCTTACAAAATCATAAATGACTTAGAAGATCCTAGGATTACCCTTTTCATACATGGTATAAATTTCAACACTTAGAATAGATAACTTAACATAATCGTTTAGGGGTATAGCAGAGAGCTTCTCAACTTAAGTTACTATTTTGTAGACGTTCAACTCTAATTATTTCGTAGAAGGTTAACACTTTAGTGGTTATTCATCAACGTAACACATACTGAACATAAACAACTTAATTTATAACTCTTTTGCTAAACGTCTTTAGAACAGGGTTAATCTTCCTAGTTGTTGCCTACCTCATTCACAATCGTAACCCGTATCGTGTAATTTAACAATATTCAACACTACTTTCCTTATTCTTCTTAACTTCTTTGCCAAAAATTATTCATTTTACACTCAAGTGATTACCCTCGTGTTCACTATTCCATCAATTCTTGCACACACTTACCTCTTTGCCTAATTTACAACTTAGCCCTCTTTCCCCGTTAACATGTATCAATTTAGCTTATTCGCTACGTGCCGCTTGCTTAGCTTTAAAAAGGAAAAACATAAAATCTACTTTTTACCTTAAGCACTTTAAAACATAAACATATAGGAGGGATTAACAATATTATTAAAATGTCATTTCAATAAGCTCGTTTACCCTCAATAGGCTTAGCGTCATCTTCTTAGCTTAAGTTAAATTACATGTCGTCGTCTTAGAATTTCCTACAAATTTCACTTAGTGACCAGATCTTAACATATATTCAACATCACATATACAGTACACTGCAAAGGACAAGCTCATAGTGCCCACGTTAAGGGGACTTCAGACTCGATTTAGAACTACGGCAACAATCGTATAAAAATTACGCCTTTCACTTCATATTTGTTTGCTTCAACCATTCTTAAAGATTCATGATTTATGCCAAGCATTTCCAAACCTTTGGAAAGGATCATACATGCCTCAATATGATTTTATAAACATAGGAATATTGATCCTTTCAATAACTTAGTTTCGTGCTTGAAAAACAAGGAAAGGACACCTTTACATACCTTGGCACGTCGACTCTAATTTTGCCGTAAATCTCCCTTTCAACCTTACTCCTTAAGGATCCTTCAAAGTCTAATTTATAAACATAACAAGCAGCAACTTCACTTCACCAAAGTTCTGAAAAAACTGGGAAGCAACATGCCACAAAAACACACAAAGAAACTACAACACAATACTACAACATTATCCAAGTTATAACCTCATAAACTTAAAGAAATCAAAAAGGGAATTACTTATCCTTTCTTGGAGATGTTATTAGATAAAGTAGTAGTAAAATCCTACTCTTTCCTCTGCCTAGAATCATCTAAAAATGTAGCAATATCACAATCAACCACAAGACAACAACAAGCCATGACTTTCTTCCAAGGTTCTCTTTTCAAAGCCCAAAAGAGAAAAGGGAAGTTTCTTACCTGGGATATATTTTCACCATGTGATAGGGCTTTGAATTCTCTGAATTCTAAAAAACAAATCAACTAAAACGGAGTAGAAATGAGCTTTCTAGCTCAATTTTACTTCATATAGCGGACTGGCCATGGTCTGGACGGCGCCTGTGCGACATGCCCTCGCGCGCGCATGCGCCCCTGCTGCCTGCCTGTCTCGACGCCCGCGTGCTTGCGCGCTTTCCCAGCCGATAGTGCTATCTTCAAACGAGCATAACTTTTTACTCCAAACTCCGATTGATGAGCGGTTTTTTATACTGTAAACTAGACTCAAATACCTTTCATTTAATAGGTTATGGGACTTCTGGATTATTATATGTTTGGATATATGACCATTTAAAGTTGATTCTTATTTACAAATTTCACATACTCTTCACTTTTTCCTTTGCACATGTTTCCCTCCTCACCTACGAATAACATACAACCCATAATTCCCTTAATATGACATATAATCACCAAATAATCATCAAAAAAGTTTTCAAGGTGTAACAAGTACGAACTATATAATGGAAGTTTCTGACCTTAGTCTATGACCGTCAAGTGTTTGGAAGGCTAAACTTTAGAGAAACTAAGTGTTAAGATCAATTCTTAAGTGTAGGGAGTGCATTGTATTCGAATTAACTTCATTAGAAATCTCTAGCACAATGTTGAATTAAGAGCCTTCTTACCAATTGAGTTTTCGTATAAGTTCATACAAGAATAAACTTCAAAAGACCATAACTCCTAATTTATGAAGTGATTTTGGGTGATTCAATATATCAAAGTGAAGTTGAGTCTTCATTCCAACGCATCCAACCTTACGTCAATCAGCGTTCAGAACAAAAAGTTATGAATAATTTAGTTGAGCACTGTCAGGTGTAACGGTCAAATGAAGGCCCATCAACCACTCGATGGCCCGTTAATACTAACCAAAATAATGATATAATGATGACTTCTGATGATAAGTTTGGTTTCTTAAATATGATTTCAAGTAAATCTCGCTATATAATGAAAAGGGGAGTAGTATTATTAATTGAGAAGGCTTCGTGCCTGAAACTATGTATGCCAATTATGGATCATTTCGGTTGATTCGAGCGACTCCTTATGTGCCTCTGGTATGGGATTTTATGGATCCTTGCTAGCAAACTATGTTATGATGTCTTATACCCCGATAAGGTATATGATGGTTAGCTAATCGATTTGAGATCAACCGTCATATTTATATGGTAAGTTTATGTCGGTTAAGTTAAGAACCTCCCATAATGAAATAATAAATGATGATGTAAAATTTTATTTTTGAAACAAAAATCAACCTATTGACATCATGTTTTTGAGTTTCTTCATATTATGTCTCTACTATTGGTTACCCTATCTATTATCAGTTACATTATATTTTGTTCAGCCATTTTATGTACAGTACGATCCTATGTACTCACATCCCTTTTGTCGAGGGTTCTGCATATTTTATAATGCAGACTTAGTAACAGATACCAACGATTGAGTTGTATGCTTGGATTCTCTTATTCAGCTATTGGTGAGCGCCACTTATTTTGGGTTTTGTTACTTCACTCAGCTTTATTAGTTTTTGATCATAAGGTATGTCGTGTGCCTTATCCTGATAAAACAGTTATTCCATTTATGATAGAGGCTTCATACATTCTTATTGTTCATGTTTGTGTAAACTTGGAAGGTCCCTTTTATAAATTAATTATTTTTTTTCTATTTTTTTAAAGATTGAGTCTGATGAGTCCAATGATTCTTCCGCTTTTGTTAAACGTATACTCTTGTTGAACACCATGTTATATGGTTCATTCGAGCCAGCAATGACGTTGGATGCCGATCACGTTTAGATCCTAGATTAGGACGTGACAAATGATTTCCAATGGAGTTTTTGCTCATCTTTTTTTCCTTTTCAAGCAACCACATGCACTATTTGAAAAGATGGTAACCATACAATTTTTCCATTTATACAAAGTCATAAAATATTACTTTTTAAATTAATACTACCTTTTATTTCCTACAAACTCAATTCAAATTTGGAGATATTCAATCACTAAAACATTCTTTTTTCTTGAAATGGAAAAACAAACATATAGTTTACTCCCATCGTCATATTCTTTTTGTATTTCTAAAAAATAATATTTTGAATAGATACAAATACTAGGAATAAAAGCTATTTACATCATTAATCAATCATTTGAGGGAGAAACAAGAGAGAAAAGGGAAGTAGACCAAATTATATTTTTTAATATTCTTATGCTTATTTTTCTTCTCCCTTTTTACTAATTATTCTTTGTTCATATATTTTGCAGGTGTTATTCATATCAATTATCCCTGTCACGAAATATTACAAAATACAAATATATTAGAAGTATTTTATAATAAAACTTATAAAAGCATATTTTATTTCTTGATAAAAGAAGTTGGATATTTAAGATCTATTCTTTCAATATGTATTCATTTTTCTATTTTTTAACTTTATATATAAATTAGTTAATTGCATGTAATTTATTTTTAAGTAATTTGCTAATGCAAAATTTTTATGATGTTAATATATAAAAATTAAACTCATATTTTTATTTTTAAAAACAAAATAAGTCAGTTGTTATCTTTAATAACACTTGATCAATCCATCCTAAAGTATGAGTTTGTGATGTTTGAACCCCGTCATATGCATGTTTTGTATATAAACATATTTCTTCAATAGGTCTTGCATATCCAATTCATATTTCGTGGATAGACACTATCTGTTTTGTAAAACCTAGGAGCTTTGGTTTCACTATGAGATAACCAAAACACCTCTAAGAAGCATATTTAGGTAAAAATACAATTGGATAGGAAAATGATTCTTAAGGAAGAAGAATTAAAAATATTTAAGAATATTTTGCTCACTTTGGTCGACCATCACAAAATCCATTCTCTTTATTGCTTCTAAAAAAGATAATTCTTAATCATAAATTCATAATCAACATACTCTTGTGTTTTCTATAACCAAAATAAAGTTAGATCATTTATAAAAAAACAAATGACCACTGAAATCTACAAAGATGACATATTCTATAACTCACTTAAGCCAAAGAACTTAAAATTTGTGAATTTTAACAGTATTTTGGGTTGACTTGAAGCAGAAAATTTTATGCATAATTATTTGTAATGTATGAATAAGTTCTATGTTCTATATACTTTATATTTCATATATGAATAAGATTCATTAAGAAGAGAGAATAAGTGAATTAATATAAGTAAATAGAAGTATATATAGAATGGACAATAGAAAAAACGGTAAATGCATTACAAAGGACAAATATGCTTAGCTTCAATTATATATGGCTTGAATAATGTCACTATTCGAGTCTACACCCTGGACGCGACATAATACTTAGTGCCACAAGTGACCCAAGTTAATTCATTGCATAGCATACTACTAAAAATCTAAATACTGTATGAGGTCTATAAGCGGAATCATGAAAACATAACTGAACAAAATACTGTTAAGCAATACACTACATCTGATAACACACTGAGTTACTAACTCTGTCTGAATGCTAACTAAGAAACTGTTGAGTTGCTGGGACAAGTCCCCAGCTAACTCTAAAGTCTGAAATCAAGAAAATAAAACTGTAATGAAAGCTAAGCTTTCATCCTTGGAAAATGATTGATAACGCTAAAAATCACACCTCCTGATGAAGAATGAAGAGGACGTTGTCAATAAAGAACCCAACTATAAGGTTGGGGTCGAACCCACAGGAAACATGAAAGGATATAGAAGAGCGCTAGTATTTAAGCTTTTGAGTCAATTATCTCCTAAAGGAGAAAATTTGTAAAAGTAACAAGTAATATTATTGAGAAATTAAATGTTGATTCCAAATTAATGCAACTAACTAGGGTAAGTATTCCGCATGGATTCTTAACTAATTTGGGTTTTACACTTGTGATCGATCCCAATAATTTATTTGTAGAACTGATAGCTTGTCATGCTCCACCTTGGGAGGCATGATTGGCAGCTAATGCCATATTGGGATCTAGGCTAACCTGACTGGGCATATGCACCTCCGGTACCTACCAGCGACTCAAAATCAAGAAAACAAACTGCTATATCTCGGCTGTAAGAACAGCCTCGGGCCGACAAGGCCACGCAACACCTGTAAAAGAAAATAACTAACTCAACCAACATAACAATACTAGGGATTCAATTCTGGCCAACAAGACCACCATGTTGTCTAGTTATAACAGAATGAAAAACAGGTATCCATATAAATACTATAGCCGATGAGGCCACTAACTGAATGCTATACTAGGTCCCACACGGACAACATAAAGAACTAAACATATATAGGCCCCACATGGCCAACATGGACAACTAACTGAAGACTGTAGTCTACAAGCCTTTAAGAATGAAAATATTGGTTGGGATAGGGCCCCGTCCTACCCAAAGCTATATAAATAAATTATAGATAAACCTCTAGAACTTGGCAACTCCGAATGAATAGACCTATCCAATCTGCTGACTCTGAATAACTGCTAGGAGATCCCGCAATCTATCTGTCTAAACCTGCAGAAAAGTATGCAGCACCCCATAGTTGGGCGTCAATACTATATGAACCGAATATGTAAGGCAGTAATACAAAGATGAATAGAAACTGATAAAGAACTGAAAGTGAATAACAAGAAGGGGCAAAGTTAACCTGTGAGCTTTCTTATCCATAACCTGCATCTACTAAGTCACAACATAGCGAGAGCTGAACTGCACGACTATATATTCGTAAGATATAACTAGAAAGAAAATATGCAAACAAAAACCTAGCCTGGCCCCCATAAACCTGGAAGGTGCAAGCAACACAGAAATAACCTACCGGGGCCCCCATAAGCCCTAACAATGCTAGATGCAGAGGCGCATAATAGATCGATATGAACATCATGAGTTGTCCCGTAATAAAACCAGTTGTTTCTGATACCTTCTTCTCGGTTCCTATCCAGGTTTTTATGATTCTACTAGTACTATAGCCAACCTACCTGGCTTTAGTGTTGGCATCTAAGCCCGTTGGACTCCTATAACTGTTCCTAAGCCCGTTGGGCTCTTGTAATTGCACCCTCGGCACACAAGGCTCGATGAAGGGTCAGTGGTGCCGATACGGAATAAAAGTAGAATCCCATTCGTGGATGGACTATAATATGGCCCTTGGGCCTAAATATAGTCCCTTGGGACATCACATAGCTCTTTAGAGCAACATCACATAGCTCCTTAGAGCAACATCATATGGCGGCGATGACACAGTTAGCAACCTTGAAGTTGGTCAACGGAAGGGTATCAACCAACTATTCATAAAAGATAAATGAATTATAGAAATCAGTGAATGAAATAAGGTGATAAAAAAAAAAAGACTGCAACTCAGACACACCTGATTCAGATAAACTAGGAACTAAGACTCGCATCTTTGACACACGAAGATGCCCTAATCTACGATGCCATAACTCGAACTCGGAGATTGAAGAAGATCACTCTATGCAGCGACAGAGGCAAGATCTCTATTCATCCAACTCAAGGAGAAAAAGAGAAAAGGATGAGGGGGCTTGCCTCCTCGTATAGGTGGGGTTAATCCCAACCATTATACAACATTTAAGTCTTAATATATCCACTCAAAATGCATATCTAGCTCTTAAGGCCTAATGCAGTCACTACTCGCTCCTCGAATAGTTCGTATAGATGCCAACAAGCACACCTCGTGTGCCTATATCTGATTAGGGGACCCTGGCAGTGATCATAGTATCTAATGGTCTAGACAGGATAGGGAGAGATCTAGAGTGGCCTAAAGGATACTATAAATGTCATTCTAGGATAGTGATAGCTCATAAGCGAACCGTAAGGTCACGGATGACCAACTATTTAGTTCCTTCGCTTAGAACAACTGTAGGGCTGCTACTTAATCGAACATACTCCTGAGAAGTTAGTGTTACACCCCATAAGTGCTTGACACTTAGTTGGCCTATTCACATATTGGTTAAGAGTTTTAGAATGCCATACATGCGAGAAAAGGTCCCGGGGAGAGATCGAACAAGCGCCAAGTCGGAGCATCGCAAGGCAAATGCGACTTATAAATTGCATTCGACAAATGCAACTGAAAGGCCCCAAGTATATAAGATTCCCACTTCGTTTTAAATCATTTTCCCTTCATATAATTTCCAGTAAATGAACAGAAACAGAGGGGAACAAAGTGTTTGATTAAATTTCCTTCCGTTTACACCGTCAAATGCAGTCCAGACTCGAATCAACTTCAGGGTAGCGAAGTATAAAGCTGTTGAGAGCATTCCTGCGGAGTTAGTTTCGCGAAATTCGGCCGGCGAATCATCGTCGCGCCGAGCTAAGGTAAGTGGAATTGCTCCAAGCTAGTGTTAATATACTCCCAGCATTAAAGTGAGTATTTCACCCTTCTAGACCCCCGAGAAATAGCGAGTTCTCGGTCGTTCCTCAATAAGTCAAAGAATAGGCAGTAGGTATAGCCATAATATGGTTTCTTTCCAAAATAGTTGTAGAATTAATTCTATTCTTTGAATATGAATACAGTTGGGAGAAATAGCTGAATACTAGCCGAGCTACGCCAATTAATCAGAAAGTCGGTAGTTGAGTTATGTAAAGCCAGTTTTTTTCGACAAGCTAGTAGTTATAGCATAGCAAAATAGTACAAATTTCAGTAGAGTGTTTTGGAAGTCGTATATTATGTTCAGTATGAAATTTAGTAAGCATGTTAGAAATATAATATAGTGTTCAGCATGATATTCAGTAAAAGAATATTAGTCCCAGCAGAATGATCCAAAAATATTAATACAGATACAGTATATTTTAGTATCAGATTCAGTATATTTCAATATGAGATTCAGAACAGAATACCAAAACATAAATATTATTATCGGATCCAGTATATATATTACATGTGCCTATTGCTATCTGTGGAGACATGATTGTTCTATGTTGGGCACCCTTAGAGCTTCCTTGACCGCCCCAGGGTTAATAGCTGTGTCGACTCGCCCGCCATAGGGTGAGGATACGTTGCTCTACGGAGTGGCATGCCGTCAGCCGACGGATGAAGATGGGATGCATATTCCACATAGGTGGCTGATCAACACTATACCACACCCCCTGTCGAGCTCTTGCGCCCGGGGTGCAAATTTCAAATTTTAGATTTCAGATTTCAAATTTCAGATTTCAGGAGTCCTCCAGATTCAGATACAGCTATAGTCAGGGGCCCAGCGAGCCCAAGTTGTATACCTAGGGGTCTGGCAGGATGCTCATAGTTACTAGGTGGATGGTATGAATTGGGTAGGGGTATATAAATTGTATGCTGGTTGGTACCGTACGACTTTTGGGGGTTGGTATGGTTCTTGTATGCTATGTTGTGTTAGTTATTAATAGATAGACAGTAGACCGCCATGTTATCAGGTATGACTCTTACTCTCTTTAGTAAAGTTACGCTCTTTCAGTCATTCTCAGTCTGTCTCCTATTACTTTAGTATCTATCAGTATTATTGTTTGCTTTCAGTTATTTTCAATTAATGCTTTGCATACCCAGTATAAGTGGTACTGACGGGGGGCGCTGCATTACTTGCCTACAGGTACTCATAGACGAGGAGCAGATCTCTCATAGTTCCAACCAGCGTACGGAGTCTTCAGTTCCTATCATCCAGAGCTTGACAGCTAAAGGTTTACTTCCCTTTTTGTTTGTACAGTATGGGTAGGCCGGGGCCCTGTCCCGACCATCTTATTATTCTTAGAGGCTCTCGGATTGTATATTCCCTGTGGTTAGTTGTACCGATCCTGTGGGGCCGTGTGTATGTTTTTAGTTTGCATGGGATGGTTGTGTGGGGACTTGTTTAGTTGTCAGTTGGTGACCTTGTCCGTCACAGATCAGTTTAGCACTTGATTCTACTTTTCAGTGATAACTAGTCAGCATGGTGGCCTTGTCGGCCCACATAGGTTCCCTTATGTTCAGTTGTTCTGGGTAGCTGTTATATTCCTACAGGTGGCTATAGGCCTTGTCAGCCGGAGGATGTATTTACAGCCATTATATAGCCCGTTGTTTTCATAAATCCAAAATTAGAGCCAGTCTGGCACCAGAAAGCTTAGGCTCAAAAGTCCAGCAGTCCAGGTCCTAGTAGGGCACCAGGTGCCAGTCATGCTTCCTAAGGAAGGGCGTGACAAACTTGGTATCAGAGAAGGTCGTATCACAAGGAGTCTGCAAGCTGTGCTAAGTGGAGTCTTGTCTATGGATGTGTTGTGCACCACATACCATAGGCAGGAGGCTGCAAGGCATGATAGGATGGTTACTCATTCTTGACATTCAGTCGTGCCATAGAGCAATACAGTATAGGGGTGAGTCCCCAAAACTTACTATACTCTTTGTTTACAGATAAAATGTCAGATCAACAACATCCTATCATAGGCCAAAGATTGGATACAGCAACAGGAGAGGGCACTAGCAGGATACCCCATTCTCGATTAGAATCATCCCTATCTGAGGGCGATACAGAGGCATCGTCCCGACCTTCTCAACAGTCTCCACCCCATCAGGAGTCACTCGGGACAACACCACCTCCGACAGTTCCTATACCTACACGATTTGACCAGGAGGTTAGGAGTGTCGTAGTTATGTTAGCGCAAATGATGGCTACTCAGCGCCAGTCAATGCCACCTACAACTACAGAGTTATCAGGTGGGCCTGGTAGTTCGAGGGTCCGAGAATTCCTAACACTAGGTCCCCCGCAGTTCACAAGGTCGGATCGGACAGAGGACCCCCAGTACTTCCTAGATCAGATGTAGGGGATTTTCCAGGTAATGCATGTTACATCTATAGAGTCGGTTGAATTGGCGGTATTCCGACCGCGGGATATTGCTGTGTTGTGGTATAAGAGTTGGGAAAAGTCTCGAGGGAGAGATGTTGCCCCTCCGACCTGGTCCAGCTTTTCAGAGGCTTTCCTGGACCATTACCTACCACGAGAGATCCAACAGGCCCGGATGAACCAGTTTTTACACCTGTAGAAGGGGGCAATGAGTGTTCGAGAATACGAATTGCAGTTCGATTCTTTGGCCCGCTATGCTCCGGCCTTTGTAGACACCATGCCATCCAGAGTCCACCGGTTTATTATGGGGCTGAACCCAGAGTATATTGAGGCCTGTATGATAGCTAATTTGCATGAAGATATGGATATTGCTCGAGCGCAGGCTTTCGCTCAGACTATTGAGGGCCTCAGACAACGGCAACAGGATAGCAGATGAACATGTCAGGAACAGCGCTGCAGGGATAGGTCAGAGGAGTTACAGGGGGAGATTCTGAGAGGGCCTAGGCCACGATTATCGGATAGGCCACCTAGACCCCCGCCTCCATCACAGCAGCAGAGGGGTAGGTTTAGTCGCCGAGGACAGTCAGAGTCTGGAAGAAGTTCTCGAACAGTAGATTCACCCCAACAGAGGAGAGCAGGTATACACCACCACTTTTCCCTATTTAAAGCAGACGCCACTCTAGAGCTTGCAAATATGGCTCCACAGGGTGCTATATATGTGGACAGGAGGGTCATATGATGAGAGATTGTCCAGCCAGGGGTCAGGGTGGCCGGGATAGACAGGACAGGGCATCAGCAGGGTCGCAAGCTCCAACAGCCCCGATAGAGCGCAGGCCCTCAGTTTAAGCAGGCAAAGGCCGAGGCAAATCAGGGGCCTCTAGTTCAGGTACGAGCCCAAGCCGTACCTATGCATTACCAGGGAGACAGGATTCAGAGGCGTCTCCAGATGGTTTGACAGGTATGATGACTATTTTCTCTCACCTTGCTTATGTATTAATCGATCCGGGATCTACCTTGTCCTATGTTACCCCATTAGTGGCTCGAAAGTTTAGTATTGTACCAGAATTTCTTTGGCAACCCTTTTTAGTATCTACACCAGTCGGTGACTCTATCATAGCCAGAAGGGTTTATTGAGGGTGTACAATAGAGGTTGCTAGCCGTCAGACCATAGTAGATTTGGTAGAGTTAGAAATGGTTGATTTTGACGCCATTATGGGTATGGATTGGTTAGCTCCATGCTATGCCAATGTAGAATGCTGGACCAAGACAGTGCTATTCCACTTTCCAGGGGAGGCAGTACGAGAGTGGAAGGGTAGTACATCTATGCCAAAAGGTAGGTTTATTTCCTATCTTCGGGCGAGAAAGTTGATAGCCAAGGGGTGCATTTACCACATTGTTAGAGTTCAGGATGTTCAGGTAGAGCCTCCGACTCTCCAGTCTTTTCCAGTGGTGAATGAATTCCCCGATGTATTTCCAGATGAGTTACATGGTATTCCCCCACAAAAGGAAATAGACTTTGCAATCGATTTATTGCAGGGCACTCAGCCCATATCAATTCCCCCTTATCGCATGGCTCCTGCTGAACTCAGAGAGCTAAAGGAGCAGTTGAAGGATTTGTTAGACAAGGGCTTTATCAGACCGAGTACTTCACCTTGGGGTGTGCCAGTTTTGTTTGTAAGAAAGAAGGATGGTTCCCTCCGCATGTGTATAGACTATCGGCAACTGAATAAAGTCACAGTCAAGAATAAGTATCCGCTTCCCAGAATAGATGATTTATTTAATCAGTTACAGGGAGCCAGATATTTCTCCAAAATTGACTTAAGGTCTGGATATCATTAGGTTCGAGTTTGTGAAAGGGACATTCCAAATTCTGCCTGCAGGACCAGATACGGCCATTTTGAATTCTTAGTCATGTCCTTTGGGCTAACGAATGCTCCAGCCGTGTTTATAGACCTGATGAACAGTATTTTTAGACCATACCTAGAACTTGTTCATGATAGTGTTTATTGACGATATTCTGGTGTATTCTCGCTCAGAGGAAGACCACCAGGATCATTTGCGGACAGTGCTCCAGATTCTCAAAGATCGTCAGCTGTATGCGAAGTTCTCTAAATGTGAATTTTGGCTGAATTCAGTAGCCTTTTTCGATCATATCGTGTCAGATGCTGGTATACAGGTAGATTGATAGAAGATAGAAGCAGTAAAAGCATGGCCCATACCTACCACTTCGACTGAGGTACGTAGTTTCTTGGGGTTAGCAGGGTACTACAGAAGGTTTGTTGAAGGATTTTCCACCTTAGCAGCACCTCTGACTAAACTGATGCAGAAGGCAACAAAAATTTCAGTGGACTGAGGCATGTGAGCAGAGATTCCAAGAATTGAAAGACAGGTTAACATCAGCTCCAGTGTTAACATTGCCAGAAGGTACAGAAGGTTATGCAGTTTATTGTGATGCTTCGGGTGTTGGGTTAGGATGTGTGTTGATGCAACATGGTAAAGTAATTGCTTATGCTTCCAGACAACTGAGGTAATATGAAAAGAACTATCCTACCCATGACCTGGAATTGTCCGAGTGATTCACGCCTTAAATATATGGAGACATTACTTGTATGACGTCCACGTGGATATTTTCACTAATCATAAGAGCCTATAGTGTATCTTGACCCAGAAAGAGTTGAATTTGCGGCAGCGTCGCTGGTTAGAGCTGTTGAAAGACTATGATGTGAATATTCTGTATCACCCATGGAGAGCTAATGTGGTGACAGATACCCTTAGCCGTAAATCTATGGGAAATCTGGCACACTTACAGCTTGAGCAGCGGGAATAAGCCCATGAATTGCATCATTTAGCCAATTTAGCTGTTCGTGTAGCAGAAATAGAGGACAACAGAGCGGTAATCCAGAACACTATAGTGTCATCTTTAGTCGTGGAAGTAAAGGAATGGTAGTGTGAAGATCCTCGCCTGGTTTAGCTTAGAAGCAGAGTTCAACAAGGAGAGGTGACAGATTTTTAGACAACCGAGGATGGGGTATTGCGATATAAAGATCGCCTTTGTGTTCTAGACGTTGCAGGGCTTTGCCAGCAGATTATGGGTGAGGTACATTATGCCCATTATTCTCTCCACCTAGGTTCGACGAAAAATGTACCACGATATAAAAGAAATCTACTGATGGCCAGGAATGAAGGATAGCAGAATTCGTTGCTCAATATCCCAACTGCTAGCAAGTAAAAGCTTAACACCAGAAACCAGGCGGACTGACTCAGGATATAGCTGTGCCTCTATGGAAATGGGAAACAGTAAATATGAATTTTATAGCAGGATTACCCCACACCAGGCGTAGATATGATTCGATCTGGGTGATTGTTGACAGACTGATAAAATTAACTCATTTTCTGCCAGTAAGGGATACCTTTTCCGCCGAGGATTATGCTGAGTTGTATATCAGAGAAATAGTCAGGTTGCATGGTGTTCCAATGTCCATTATCTCTGACAGAGGGGCGCGGTTTACAACTAAATTCTGGCGATCATTTCAGAGAGGCTTGGTGATGCAGGTTAACCTGAGCACAACTTTTCATCCTTAGAAAGATGGGCAGGTAGAACGCACCATTCAAACGCTTGAGGATATGTTGCGAGCATGTGTGTTGGATTTCAGAGGTAGTTGGGATGAACATTTACCACTCATTGAGTTTGCCTATAATAACAGTTACCATTAAGCTATTCAGATGGCGCCTTATGAGGCATTATATGGGCGAAAGTGCAAATCTCCAGTTGGTTAGTTTGAGGTAGGAGAATCAGCATTGATTGGACCAGATATCATTCATCAGTCAAAGGAAAAAGTAAAGCTTATCAGGAAACGTTTACTGACTGCTCAGAGCCGCCAGAAATCTTATGCTGACGTGCAACGCAGAAACTTGGAATTTAATGTGGGTGATTGGGTGTTTCTGAAAGTTTCGCTGATGAAGGGTGTAATGAGATTTGGCAAGAAAGGGAAGCTCAACCCGAGGTTTGTTGGGCCTTATCAGATTCGCCGAAGAATAGGCCAAGTGGCATATGAGTTAGACTTACCTCTAGAGTTAGAATCTGTCCACCCAGTTTTCCATGTATCAATGCTGAGAAGGTGCATAGGAGATCCCTCCAGAATTGTCCCAATCCAAGATGTTCAGGTTACAGAGGAGTTGGCCTATGAAGAAGTTCCAGTAGCCATACTAGACCGGCAAATCCGCAGATTAAGAACTAAAGATGTTGCTTCTGTCAAAGTATTATGGCATAATAGGAACCGAAAGGAAATGACTTGGGAAGCAGAAGAAGATATGAAAGCCAGATACCCTCAGTTATTTCAGACTTAGTTAGTCAGAGGTATGTTGATATTGTTGTTTTATGAGTTGCTTTATATTCATGTGTATGAGTGAGATGTTGACTTCAGTTTATTATATAATGGATGCTATAGTATTATATGGAGTACCTGTATTGGACTTTTCTGTGTTTCAGGATTTTTGAGATAGTCCATATTATAGGGGAAACTCTGCCGAAATTTTTTCAGAAAAGGTAGAGCAAGTTAAAATTTCTGTAAGCAGAAGTTAACATTCGAGGATGAATGTTCTTAAGGGGGGAAAGATGTTACACCCCGTAAGTTCTTGACACTTAGTTGGCTTATTCGCATGTTAGTTAAGAGTTTTAGAATGCCATATGTGTGAGAAAAGGGCCCGGGGAGAGACCGTACAAGCGCCAAGTCGGAGAATCGCAAGGCAAATGCGACTTATAAATTGCATTCGACAAATGCAACTTTAAGGCCCCAAGTATATAAGGCTCCCACTTTGTTTTAAATCATTTTCCCTTCATATAATTTCCAGTAAATGAATAGAAATAGAGGGGAACGAAGGGTTTGATTAAATTTCCTTCCGTTTACACCGTCAAACGCAGTCCAAACTCGAATTAACTTCGGGTAGCGAATTATAAAGCTGCCGGGAGCATTCCTGCGGAGTTAGTTTTGCGAAATTCGGCCGGCGAATCGTCGTCACACCAAGCTAAGGTAAGTGGAATTGCTCTGAACTAGTGTTAATATACTCCCAGCATTAAAGTGAGTGTTTCTCCCTTTTAGACCCCCGAGAAATAGCGAGTTTTCGGCCGTTCTTCAATAAATCGAAGAATAGGTAGTAGGTATAGCCATAATATGGTTTCTTTCCAAAATAGTAGTAGAATTAATTCTATTCTTTCGTGAATGTGAATACAGTTGGGAGAAATAGCTGAATACTAGCCGAGCTACGCTAGTTAATCAGAAAGTCGGCAGTTGAGGTATGTAAAGCCAGTTTCTTTCGGCAAGCTAGTAGTTATAGTATAGAAAAATAGTACGAATTTCAATAGAGTGTTTCAGAAGTCGTATATTATGTTCAGTATGAAATTTAGTAAGCATGTTAGAAATATAATACAGTGTTCAGCATGAAATTCACTAAAACAGTATAAGTCCCAGCAGAATATTCCAAAAATATTATTACAGATTCAGTATATTTCAGTATCAGATTCGGTACATTTCAATATGAGATTCAGAATAGAATACCAGAATATAAATATTACTATCAGATTCAGTATATATATTACATGTGCCTATTGCAATAAGTGGAGACATGATTGTTCTATGTTGGGCACCCTTAGAGCTTCCTTGACCGCCCCAGGGTTAATAGCTGTGTCGACTCGCCCGCCAAAGAGTGAGGATATGTCGCTCTACGGATTAGCATGCTGTCTGCCAGTGGATGAAGATGGGATGCAGATTCCCCATAGCATGCTGATCAACACTATACCGCACCCCCTGTCGAGCGCTTGCGCTTGGGGTGCAGATTTCAGAGTTTAGATTATAGATTCCACATTTCAGATTTCAGGAGTCCTCTGGACTCAGATACAGTTATAGTCAGGGGCCCAGCGAGCCCAAGTTGCATACCCAGGGGGCCGGCAGGATGCTTATAGTTACTAGGTGGATGGTATGACCTGGGTAGGTGTATATAGATTATGTGCTGGTTGGTACCTTACGGCTTATGGGGGATGGTAAGGTTCTTGTATGCTATGTTGTGTTAGTTATTTATAAATAGAAAGTAGACTGCCATGTTATCATGTATGACTCTTACTCTCTTCAGTAAAGTTACGCTCTTTTCAGTCAGTCTCAGTCCGTCTCCTATTACATCAGTATCTATCAGTATTATTGTTTGCTTTCAGTTATTTTCAGTTAATGCATTGCATACTCAGTACCAGTGGTACTCACGCCTGTTTTGTGGCACTGCATTACTTTCCTATAGGTACTCATAGACGAGGAGTAGATCCCTCGTAGTTCTAGCTAGCGTATGGAGTCTTCAGCTCCCATCATCCAAAGCTTGACAACTAAAGGTTTACTTCCCTTTTTGTTTGTACAGTATGGGTAGGCCGGGGCCCTGTCCCGACCATCTTATTATTCTTAGAGGCTTGCGGATTGTATATTGCATGTGGTTAGTTATACCGGTCGTGTGGGGCCGTGTGTATGTTTTTAGTTTGCATGGGATGGCCGTGTGGGGCTTTGTTTAGTTGTCAGTTGGTGACCTTGTCGGTCACAGATTAGTTTAGCACTTTATTCTACTTTTCAGTGATAACTAGTCAGCATGTTGGCCTTGTCGACCCGCATAGGTTCCTTTATGTTCAGTTGTTCTCGATAGTTGTTATACTCCTACAAGTGGCTATAGGCCTTGTCAGCCAGAGGCTGTATTTAGAGCCGTTATATAGCCCGTTATTTTCATAAATCCAGAATTAGAGACAGCCTGGCACCAGAAGTACTTAGGCTCAGTAGTCCAGCAGTCTAGGTCCTAGTAGGGCACTAGGTGCCAGTCATGCCTCCCAAGGTGGGGCGTGTCAGTCAGCCCCTATCCTTCCCTAAGCAATTTACTATAGTTCTTAGCCTGAAGGTAATACTGCACTATTGTGGTTCTAGTCCCTTAGACATTAACTTGGACTGTTCAGATTTCATATGACTTGTCTGGACGATTCATAGCCTCGTAGGCAGGTTTATCTAGACCTAGCCATTCGCCAAAACCTGTACCTGAGTATCTATAAGAGCTGGATGGGGCGTTGTCCCCGCATCCAACTACTAATAAGGTACCCTCGTTAGGGTACCCACGGGTCTATCTGACTTGTATAACTAGGATAACTTCCTGGGTGACCTGTATGACAAGCACTAAGTCGACTGCAATTAATAGTCACTAGCAGTAGCTAACTAGATGGCAGGTTGTCACTCATTTCACTAGGCGACCCTGGTGCCACAGACTCTAAGGTAAGACCATCCTATCCAAATTCTGGCCCTGGGGGTGTCAAGGTAGGCCAATGGCCTCTGGGCAAGCTTTACTGACAATACAGGCGTCAACCTGATAGTCATATTGTCCGTTGATGCCCATTGCTGTCCAACATAGCAACTTAGGCCCAATAGCTAACCCTAAATTTCTAAGGCCTTTGCATGACAACAAAACATCAGAATTCTACTAATACAACGAACAGAAGAATAGAAGAGTTTCTATGACGCTCCTAGCATGAGTCACACTTAATATACTCTTTCCCGATGAGGTATACTGTAATATACACTCGAAACGTCTTTTAGAAGCTACCCACAATATATATAATCATATTCTACTGACAGCAACTAATCCCAACATATATAATCCTTATCAATTAGCAGCAGCTAATTACAACATATAGGATCGTAATCTCTTTTCAAGAACATAGGTCGCGTCGTTATACAACGTAAATAACTTGCCAAAGGGATAATCCTTAATATACCTCGAATGTCGATTCTCGTTTATTCAATTTGTTTCAACTTGTAGCTGGCGATTCCATTTAATTGCGGCCTTTATACTGAGAAAATAAAGCTATTTTCAACACCATAATTAAGCAAATACTGATACCTTTCAATAACCTTAACTATAATTCAACTCCATTTAATTCAGCTGAAAATTCACAATTTCTCTAGAGTTTAGAAGGAAGAAATGCTTACCTATTGCCTCAGCTGCTTAGAACTCAATTCGAAGTAATTCCGACAATCTTTACTTGGCGGGGTTCCGGTATACCGAGCAAATTTTCACGAAATAACTCTGCAGTGATGCTTTTCATAGGCGTAGAACTCATTATCTAAGATGAATTTGTGTTTGGATGGAGTTTAATGACATAATTTTGCGATTAATCGACGAAAACTTGAAAGAGGAAGGGGTTTTACCGAATGAACCCTTAAGGAAATGTTTTCAAATGAATCTTCAACCCACACTTAGCTATTTATATATATTAAGGTGGTGGGATAGGGGGTGCGACGCTCCACACGTACCACCAATAATCGGGCGCGATGTGCCGCTCAAGGCGTGGGGCTGGCCGGCGCGGCACGGTGCCCAGTGTGCCTAGCCTCTGGCCCCGACCTCCTGCTCACTCGACTCTGTACTCATTCGTTCATTCCCCGAGCCTTTTTTCATATGCGTAGTACCTGAAACTCTCGACATACATACGAACGCATCAGTAAACAATAGAAACTTATGGGGTGTACCATCATCCCCCCCATAGGAACATTCATCCTCGAATGTAATCTTAAGCTCAAGAGGCTCAACTCTTTTAATTATTGTTGAAAAAATTTCAGCAGAGTCTACCCTGTATTATGGACTATCCTAAAACCTGAAACACATAAAATTCCAATACAGGTGTCTCACAGGATGCTACCTACGCTGAATAACATAGTTCCACCACGTAAACATATAAGCAACTGATAATAGTAGAAGCAAGGACACTATACAATACCTGGAACTATTTTGCTTTCATTGAAATTGTCTAGGTCTGTATGTTACCATCATAGAGCCTAAAACAACTAAGGGAATCTAAACCTTGCGTCATCCTTAACTTCTCAATTCTTCCTTTCTGCACTTCTGTTCCTTCATACAATTCCAATAGGTCACATCTTTGGTTCTCAAGATGGCTCATACGAACCTGTCAATCTAGTATAACTATTGGAGTCTCCTCTTGGAACGCCTCTTCTGCAACCTGAGCATTCTCGACTGGGATAATTCGAGAAAAGGTCCCTTATGCATTTGCATAGTGTTGATGAACAGATCCTAGACCCAAAGGCAACTCTATCTCATAGGCCACTTGGCCAATCTTCCGAAGGATCCAAAATTACTTTGTGAATCTAGGGCTGGCTTTGCCCTTTTTCATGACCCGAACGGAGGCCGAGATTGTAGACACTGGACAAGGGACCCTGAGAGACCCCAAGTCAACCCATGGCATAAGCATACATCTAACTCATTTTATAAATTGAAGAATATCATCAATATAACTCAGTGGAAATCTAATTCAACCATAACATCAGAATACATCATCCGAAGCTAGGTACATACATAAGTCTAAAAAACCTCTAATCTAGACGAGTTGATGGGACAAGACCTCAACTAACTCAACAATACTGAAATTGAAATACATAAAAAAAACTGATCTAGCCCTCGAAAGATGAGGACTCACCAACAAGCAGATGCTAACTCCGATAAGCTGACTAAGAGTGGGGTTGAAGCTGTGAGCCGGGTCCTGTATCATGAAACGATACAACATAGAAAGTATGTGGTCAGTACGTGGAATGTACCGAGTATGCAAGGTAAGTAAAACCTCTTAAGTAAAACAAATCATTTAAAACATTTCATAACATATCATAAGCTTTCAAGTCTGAGAAGAAGGGATACATGCATTCATTCTGAAATCGAAATCTTATCATAACATGACCATACATAGCTTTATAACATCACGACTAACTCGAATGACTCAAAGCTGAAACATAACATTTCTAGAAAAGCTGAACAATGAGTCAAACCTTACTTTTAGAACATGCATGCTTAAAGTAATGATCATGAGTAATAAATATGCAAATATGAATCATATAGGCAATGGGAGACTCGTCACTTAATCGACATACCATGATAGAGCTTACGTGATCCCGACTATTACACTCAAGTGGGCAGAGCCGTCTAAAACCTTTGCAGTGCTAAAGATGCTACCATCAAATCGATATCAAGCTCATGGGCCATTTGGGCCGTGGATAGCTCACAAGGGATGTCCCAATAATACAATAGTATCAACCTATGTTGGCGCGTAGTTCTGGGGCATAGGGTGATCGACCCTTAGCCCCCTCGGTGCTAGACTCTTCTCCCAAAACATGCAATGCTCTACATCGTATATAAAGAAGCTCAACATCATCTATTGATGAAGCTCCACAATGATATCATGCATAAACTCAACATCATATGAAAGAAGCTCAACATTGTCTATTGACAAAGCTCAACAACGAAATCATGCATAGACTCGACATTGTATGAAATGAAGATTAATGATAACATACATCTCAATTATGAATTCATGCATATGGGAAGATTTATTTAGAGACATACCACAAGCTCAAATATAAGTTGGAGCATCTACTCCAAAATCATATGGTAAGCTTATTTTAGAGATACTACATCATCATACTTGACATAAGGGCCTTGCCCAAAACTTTATCATGCTTGGATCTACTCAATTTATTTTGAAAATAATATCATAATCATGGGTAGCTTTAAAAACATGTTTTTCATCATCAAATTTCATCATCATCATACATTCATCATCATTCTCTTCTTTCATGAACTTCTTATCCATGGGAATTCAATTCCATAATTTAGAAAATACAATTTTTGATTGAAAACAATATAAATCTGCCCAAGCTTCACACTTCATCAATATAAATATAATCTAATCGTACCCATGTGTAGAAAATGAAGAATCATGCAATTGGGTAAAACCCCATAACTTGATCATATGAATTTCTCATACTTGGTTAGAGATTTAGGCATGGGTGAGGAAGAAAACACCCACTCATAACCCTACATACTTGGGAGGGATGATTTTACCACTTCTCTAATTTCCCAAAATGAGATTCCAATGGAAACCTTCAAAACTTGCTCTAAATCCTCTCTTCAAACTCTCAAGTTCGCATGCATGGAATTAATTAGCTTAGAATAGGTTTTCTACTCTTAAAACCCTGTAAAATGGACGTAGTATAGGTCTTAGGAAAATCGAAATTACAAAAAGACCCTTACTGATTTCGTAGAACATAACTGTCAGGTGGTCCTAATGGATGACCCGACGACTCATCGTTGGAGGGGATGAATTGTCATGTTGCTCGTTGAGTAAACTACCTTGTTTAACTCCTGGGATCGTAACAGATCATGTAACGACTCGTCAGGGGTGACCACGACTCGTAGTCACCAATCGTCAAGTACATTGGTCTGACTTCTCCTATATTTCTTCTCCCTTACCCCGTGGTTGACTTAACGACTCATGGTGACTAACCACGATTCATTCCCACGCCTGTGGGGAATCCTTTTTCCTCCAAACTTCCTACTCTCCACTAGTCTTTGCCACGAGTCACATGACGACCCATGGGCTGGTATCACGAGTCTTCCAATGACTCGTTCTGTGCCTGAACTTGAATTTTCAGTTTTCACCGTGTTGATTCCCAGGGCTGATCCTTGGGTTTCTGGGATATAACAATATCTCCCCCCTGGGAACATTCTTCCTCGAATGTTAGAAACACATAGAAACTCAGAAACATGCAATCATCATATGCAAGCATTGATCATTTAAACTGAAAACTGGCGGAATGACTACCTCCAAAAGGAACTACATAGCTGAACTGAATTCAAACATCACATATATCCACCATGTTGTAAATCAAACTTGTGCGCATGAACTGAACATGGAAACTGATTAAAGAATTAGGGAAAAAACTAATACCTCAAACTGGAACTGAGCCAGTAGGGAACAGGTAGGGGTATTTAGCCATCATAGCCGCTTCTACTTCCCACATAGCTCCCTCAACATGTTGATTCTCCATAACACTTTCACTGAAGCTACTTCTTTGTTCCTCAGCCTCTAAACCTGACGATCTAAGATTGCAATTGGAGTTTTCTCATACCTGAGGCTATCTCCCACACCAATACTTTCCACCGGGACAACTAAAGCTGGATCATCCAAGCACTTTTTCAGGAGCGATACATCAAAGACGGGATAAACTGAAGATAACTCTGATGGCAAGTCCAATTCATATGCTACCTTACCAACTCTTCCCATAACTCATTAGGGACCAACATAGCAGGGACTAAGTTTTCCTTTCTTTTCAAACTGCATGACTCCCCCTATGGGAGATACCCTCAGAAATACCCAATCGTCCACCTCGAACTCCAACTCTCTCCTTCTCACATCAGTGTATGACTTTTGATGAGAGTAGTTTTCAGCCTGTCCCTTATCAACTAAACCTTTACAATGGCCTCATGAACTTAATCAGGCCCTATCATATCTGCCTCACCAACCTCAAACCAACCAATGGACGATCTACACTTTCGCCCATAAAGAGCCTCGAACAGTGCCATCTGTATGCTGGAGTGATAGCTGTTATTGTGCAAACTCGATCAAGGGCAAGTCATCATCCCAACCACCTTTAAAGTCCATTACACAAGCTCTCACTATGTCCTCGAGAGTTTGAATTGTATGCTCTGCCTGACCATCCGTTTGCGGATGAAATGTTGTGCTGAGCTTAACCTGAGTCCCAAGCCCCTTTTGGAAAGACCACCAAAACTGAGAGGTAAACTGAGTGCCTCGGTCTTAGATAATAGACATGGGCACTCCACGTAATCGCACCAACTCCCAGATATACAGTTTGGCATAATCATCCGCTGAATCTGTGGTTTTGACCAGTAGGAAGTGTGCAGCCTTGGTCAACCTATCTACCACCATCCAAATAGAATCATAGTGTCGGCGAGTATGAGGTAGGCCTGTAATGAAATCCATATTAATCTCTTCCCACTTCTGGGTGGGAATTCTAATATCCTGAAGTATGCCTCCCGGCCTTTGATGCTCGACTTTCACTTGCTGATAGTTCGGGCACTTAGCTATGAATGCTGCAATATCCTTCTTCATGCTGTTCCACCAATATATTTCTTGAAAATCATGATACATCTTGGTGGCACCCGGATGGATAGAATACCTAGATCCTAGTGCCTCATGCAATATCCGGCTCCTCAAAATATCAATATCTGGAACACATAGAAAACCCTGGTACCGCAACACCCCATCTCCCCCTTGGGAGAAGACCTCGACCTTCTAACTTCGAACGACTTCTTTCAGCTTTACCAAAATCAGATCTTCACCTTTCTTATCCTTTAAATCAGTCATCAAGGATGATTCTGATCCGTTTTGCACAATAATGTTGCCATCGGTTGAGTCGACCAATCTAACTCCCAGCCTCGCAAGTCGATGGACATCTTTCACCAACTCCTTCTTTCCTTCATCCATGTGGGACACACTCTCCATAGAGAGCCTACTGAGTGCGTCCGCTACCACATTAGCCTTACCCGGGTGGTAAACGACACTCATATCGTAGTCCTTAAGTAGCTCCAACCACCTCCTTTTCCGAATATTGAGATCTTTCTGCGTGAACATATATTGCAAGCTCTTGTAATCCATGAATACATCCACGTGGACCCCATAGAAGTAATGCCTCCATATCTAAAATGAGAACACCACGCGGCCAACTCAAGATCACGGGTCGGGTAATTCTTCTCATGGACTTTCAACTGTCTTGAGTCATATGCTATCACTTTCCCATGCTGCATCAACATACCTGCAAGTCAAGCATCACAATACACCACATAACCATCGGTACCCTTGGGTAGGGTCAACACTGGTGCTGAAGTGAGTCGAGTCTTCAATTCTTGAAAGATTTTCTCACAAGCCTCCGACCATTCAAATTTTACCTTCTTCTGAGTCAATTTGTTCAAAGGTGCTGCAATAGATGAAAAGCCCTCGACAAATCTTTGATAGTAACCTACTAAGCCTAAAAGCTCCTGATATCTGATGGGTTCATCAGTCTGGGCCAATTCTTCACCGCCTCGATTTTCTAAGAATCCACCCTTATGCCCTCACTCAATACCACATGGCCCAAAAATGCCACAGAGTCCAACAAAAATTCACACTTGCTAAACTTTGCATACAACTGACGATCCTTAAGGGTCTAAAGCACTACTCTCAAGTGAGCGGCATGCTCCTCCTTGCTCCGAGAGTATATAAGGATATCATCAATGAACACGATCACGAACATGTCCAAGTATGCCTTGAAAACCCTGTTCATTAGATCCATAAAAGGTGCAGGGGTATTGGTTAGTCCAAAAGACATAACAACAAATTCGTAGTGACCATACCGAGTCCTAAAAGTGGTTTTCGGGATGTCACTCTCCCGAACCCTGAGCTGGTGATACCCGGATCTAAAATCAATCTTGGAGAAACACCTGGCACCCTTAAGCTGGTTAACAAATCATCAATCCTAGGTAAAGGATATCTATTCTTAACGGTGACCTTGTTTTACTGCTGATAGTCAATGCACATCCGAACCGAACCATCCTTCTTCCGAAAAAATAACATTGGTGCGCCCCATGGAAACTTACTTAGCCTAATAAAGCCCTTATTTAACAGGTCCTTCAACTTATCTTTCAACTATTTTAGCTCGGCTAGAGCCATTCTATAGGATAGAATAGAGATAGGTTGCATGTCGAAAAAAAGATCTATACCAAAATTTATCTCCCACTCGGGAGGGCCACTTGGCAAATCATCAGGAAAGACCTCTTGATACTTACGTACTACTGGAACTGACTGAATAGTCTGGGTTTTAGACTCGACATCCTTAACCCTAACTAGATATACATGAAACCCTTAGAAATCATCTTTCTGGCCTTAAGGTAGGAAATGAATCGACCTATAGGCAAAACTGAACTACCCTTCCATTCTAAGGTTGGTTCATCCGGAAATCTGAACTCTACTGCCCGGGTTCTACAATTAACTGAAGCATAGTATGCAAATAGCCAATCCATGCTGAGAATAACATCAAAATCGATCATGGCTAACTCTATCAGGTTTGCTGAGGTGACCTTATAAAGGACTGAGACTAGGCAACCTGTATACACCCATCTAGTTATAACTGAGTCAACTATTGAAGTGGAAACTAAGAAGAGTTCTAACAAAACATTGGAACTGACTCCGAAGCTACTAGCCACATATGGTGTCACAAAAGATAAGGTAGCCCCCGGATCTAGCAAAGCATATAAATCAATATGGAAAACTCGCAACATACCCATAAACACATATGGGGAGACCTCTTACTCCTAATGGGAATCTAAAGAATAGAATCTATTCTTGCGCTGACCGCCAGTTGTGCTAGTAGATGCCCCCTAATGTGCTGAGCATGCGGGAGGGGCTGTTGAACTAGAAGCTGGGCCTCGACACCCAATCTGATCCTGCCTTGAAGCTGGGCAATCTCGAAGCATGTGTTCAGGCTTCCCACACCCAAAACAAGCACCTGAACTTGCCAAGCACTGGCCTATGTGCCCCCGATCACATCTGCGACAAGCTGGAATGCTGGAATCTACGGGTCTGCTTCTCTGACCCCTCAAGCCTGATGCTTTCCCTTTCTGATCAAGTCTAGGCTTGGATGGCACACTCAATGCCGAAGATGCTAGGGATGATGATATCTAGTGAGTCTATTGTCGGTATCCACCACCGGAGCTCTGCTGAGAGAATCTGTGATCCTCAGTCCTGGCCCTCTTGGCCTCCCTCTCTCTCGAATGTGCTGCCTCCATCTGCTGGGCGTACAACACTATAATAGGAAAGTCCATGTCCTGGTGTAGCATGGGTGTTCTGTAGTCCTTTTCCAAATAACCTGCAACTCCATGGACGAATCTAATCACTCGCATTCTCTGATCTATTACCAACTCTCGGGCATATTTCGATAGACGAGTGAACTCAAGGGCATACTCTTAGACAGTCATTCTCTGCTGTTTCAAATTCACAAACTTAGCTGCCTTCAGCTCCCCCTCATCTTCCGAGGGAAGAACCAATCTAGGAATGCAACCTGGAACTCCTCCCACGTGATTGGACCTGCTCCTGCGACCCTGCTATCCTTCCATTGGAGAAACCAGATATGTACAACCCCCTTCAACAGGTACGAGGCCAACTCTGCGCACTCAACACTAATCACCCCCATGACTTGGGTGATCTTGACAATCTCATCAATGAAATCATGCGGGTGCTCACCTACCTTGGACCCCAAGAACTCCAGCGAGTTCATCAAGAAGTCTCCGACTTAAGCCGCCGCTACATTGCCATTTTACAGAACATGCGCAACGGCCTACTAATTAACCTGAGCGGTCTAAGATGTTCAAGCATCTGGATAGCAGCCCGAAACTTAGCATGAGCAACTAGCTCTAGTGCCTGAGGCTCCTGAACTGGTGGGACTGGCTGATGCCCATAACCATTTCCATTCTCATGGCCTTCACCACCTCCATTCCTCCTTCTGTTCATTCCTTGAGGAGCCATGATTCTGCAATCGCGAATAACATGAATTAGAAGGATAGAAAGACCTTTCTTCGCATGACATTGATCACTAAAGAAGGGAACATTTCCTAAACATCTAGTAGCCTCTTCATTATAAGTGTGCTGCGCTTCACACCCATGAAAAAGACTCTACTTAATGCGGCTTTCAGACTCCCTAGGACACATCAAACCTATGGCTCTGATACCATGTTTTCCACGACCCGAACTGAGGCCTAAATCTTAGACATGGGACAAGGGACCCCGAGAGACCACAAGTCAACTCATGGCATAAGCATACATCTAACTCATTCGATAAACTAAAGAAAATCATCAATATAACTCAGCGGAAGTATAATTCAACCATAATATCAGAATATATCATCCAAAGCTGGATATATACATAAGTCTGAAAAGCCTCTAATCTAGATGAGTTGATGGGACAAGACCCCAACTAACTCAACAATACTGAAACTGAAATACATAAACAAAATTGAAAGTCTAGCCCTCAAAAGATAAGGACTCATCAAAAAGAAAATGCTAACTCCGATAAGGTAACTAAGAGCGGGGCTAAAGCTGCAAGCCGGGTCCTGTATCATGAAATGATACAACACAGAAAGTATGCGGTCAGTACGTGGAATGTACAGTGTATGCAAGGTAAGTAAAACCGCTTAAGTAAAATAAATCATTTAAAACATTTCATAACATATCATAAGCTTTCAAGTGTGAGAAGAAGGGATACATTCATTCATTCTGAAATCGAAATCTTATCATGACATGACCATGCATAGCTTTATAACATCATGACTAACTGAAATGACTCAAAGCAGAAACATAACATTTCTAGAAAAGCTAAACAATGAGTGAAACCTTACTTTTAGAACATTCATGCTTAAAGTAATGATCACGAGTAATATATATGTAAATCTGAATCATATAGACAATGGGAGACTTTTCATTTAACCGACATACCACGATAGAGCTTACATGGTCCCGACTATTATACTCAAGTGGACAGAGCCATCCAAAACCTTGCCAGGGATAAGGACGCTACCATGATATCGATATCAAGCTCATGGGACATTTGGGTGGGGGATAGCTCACAAGGGAGGTCTCAATAATATAATAGTATAAACCTATGTTGACTCATAGTTCCGGGGCATAAGGTGATCAACCCTTAGCTTTCTCGGTGCTAGACTCTTCTCCCAAAAAATGAAATGCCATACATCGTATATAACGAAGTTGAACATCGTCTATTAACGAAGCTCAACAATGATATCATGCATAAACTCAACATCGTATGAAACGAAGCTCAACATTGTCTATTGACAAAGCTTAATAATGAAATCATGCATAGACTCGACATCCTATGAAATGAAGCTCAATGATAACATACATCTCAATTATGAATTCATGCATATGAGAAACTCTATTTCAAAACATACCACAAGTTCAAATATAAGTGGGAGAATCTACAACAAAATCATGTGGTAAGCTTATTTTAGAGATACTACATCATCATACTTGACATAAGGGCCTTGCCCAAAACTTTATCATGCTTGGATCTAGTCAATTCATTTTGACAACAATATCATAATCATGAATAGCTTTAAAAACATACTTCATTATCAAATCTCATCATCATCATACATTCATCATCATTCTCTTCTTTCATGAACTTCTTATCCATGGGCATTCAATTTCATAATTTAGAAAACACAATTTTTGATTGAAAACAACCACTTTACCTAGGCAATATAATAACCACTTTGGCACCTAGGCAATATAACAACCACTTTTGCACCTTTACTGTCAGTGAAGCACGCCCAGAGGCCATTGGCGTACCCTCACACCCCTAAGATAGAAATTTAGATAGGATGGCCATACTTTAGAGTCAGCGGTACTAGGGTTGTCTAGTGAACTGAGTGACAGCCTGCTATCTAGTTGGCTACTACCAGTGATTGTTAGTTCCAGTTGACTCAGTATTCGTCATACAGGTTGCCCAGAAAGCTATCCCAGTCGATCAGGTCAAATATACCCATGGGTACCCTACGGAAGGGGCCAAATCCCTAGCCTGCTCCTATGAGATACTCAGATACAGGTTGCCGTGAGTGGCTAAGTCCATGTAAACTTAACTTCAAGGTTAGGAATCATCCAGAAGAGTCATGTAAGATTTGAATAGGCCATGTTAAGGTCTAAAGGAATAGAACCATATTATCATAGTATTACCTCAGCTTAAGAATTTCAGTAGGCTACCTGTGGGGAATTAGACACCGACCGCTCAAAATGCATGTCCGGTCAGTAGCAGTCCTACTGTCGTTCTAAGCAATAGAACTAAGTAATTGGTCTTCTGTGACACTGTAGTTTCGTATGAGTTATAATTGTCCAAACAGGACATTCAGAGTATTGTTAGGCCACTCTAGGTCTCACCCTATCTAGTGTAGACCATTAGAAATTATGATCACTACCAGGATCCTCTGATCAGATACAGGTGCACGAGGTGTGCCTGCTAGCTGCTCTATAGGTAGCGGTCGCGTTAGGTCTAGAAGGCAAGATACGCCTTTTGAGTGGCCAGATTGAGATGTCAATATGGCATATCCGGTGGAATTGTCCTCAACTAGGATCCTTCCGTGACCACCCCAGGGTTACTAGTTGTGTGGCTGCCTACGGGCTATATGATGTTGCCTACGGGTCCATATGACGTTGCTCCAAGGAGTGATATGCTGTCCCAAGGGACGATACAGAGGCCTAAGGGTCATATTACGGTCTATTCCATAGCTGGACTACTATGTTCATGCTGTATCGGCATCACATCTTCGTCAGGCCTGGTGCCCAGGGTGCAGTTATTAGGAGTACCTCGGACTGAGACACAACTATAGATTAGGAGTCCATCGAACTCAGATACAACTATAGATCAGGAGCCAAGCAGGGTCAATTGTAGACCCAGGGGATAGGTAGGTTGGCTATAACACCAATAAAGTCATGGAAACTGGATAGGGGTATATAGATTAAAGTGTACTTGCTACGTCTTATGGGGGTCCTGGTAGGTTATTTTTGTGTTTCTTGTACCTTTCAGCCTTATGGGGGCCAGGTTAGGTTCTTGTTTGTATTCTTGCCTGCTAGTTTTAGCTTATGGATGTGTCATTAAAAAGTCTTAGGTTATGTACGTGTAGTGTTTTGCTAGATCAAGATTACGAATAAGCCAACTTACAGGTTAATCTTTCTGCCCCTCCTTTCTACTTACTTTCAGTCTTTAACAACTTATTTACTGCCTTACATATTCGCTACATATTATATTAACACCCATCCATGGGCGTTGCATTACTTACCTGCAGGTTTAGACAGACAGAGTTCAGAACCTCCATTAGCAGTGGTCCAGAATCAATAGTTGGCCAGCTCTTTTCATTCAGAGTTGTCAGGTTATGACCTTACAGTCTTTCATTTATATAGCATTTGGGTAGGACAGAGCCCTATCCCGACCACTATTTTTATTCTTAGAGGCTTGCAGACTACGGTCGTTAGTTAGTTGGTTGTTGTTGGTCGTGTGAGGCCTAAATTAGCTATTTTTCTTGTGTTGGCCATGTGCGGCCTAATATAGTAGCTTGTTCTCATTTTTGTTATAACTAGACAACATGGTGGTCTCGTCGGTCCGCATAGGATCCCTTTTGTTGCCTGTTGTTGGTTAGTTTTTTTCGTTTACAGGTGGCTATATGGCCTTGTCGGTTGAAGGTTGTGTTCACAGCCAAGATATAGCTCGTTTTTTTCTTAAATTGAGTTGCAGGCATGCACTGGACATGCTGAAGCTAGCCAAGTCAGTCAGATTTCAGTATGGCACTAGGTGCCAGTCATGCCTCCCAAGGTGGGGCAGTACAAACTCGGTATCAGAGCAACTCGTATTCTAGGGAGTCTACAAGCCGTGTCTAGTAGAGTCTTGCTTATAAATGTGTTGTGCACCACATTCTATAAGCAGGAGGCTACGAGGCATGATATTATGGTTACTTTTTTTTCTTCTCAAATCGTGTTATAGAGACGAGTTGTATAGGGTTGAGTCCCTAAGCTTTAGTTGCTATGTCTGTCTAGAGTAATGTGCGGTATGAGATAGAATCCAGCCATCCGCAAGATAACTACAGTAGGAGAAGGAAGTACCAGTGTAATGCCATAGTTGGGGGACTGCCAGCTTGAGGAAAAAGACAGATGTCTTTTAATCTTCCCAGTATCTTCCTGAGGCATCAGGAACTTCATAAGGTAGTAAATATGCCAGCACCGTCCCCAGTTCTTTCTACAGCCTCAGAGTAGGAGGTCAGGATTATAGTATATATATGACCTGACTTACCTACTAGATATATATAATTAGACAGGGGCGACAACTAACGTTAGATTACCTGAAGGGTACGAAAAAAGAGGGAATTGCGGGATTTTTACCTCCAACCCTTTAGATGCTATACAGTTCCATACCTCAGTTCTATTGTAGTGAGAAATATCTATCTTCTGCCTCCCAGTTTTGTTCTAGTATAACAAAGAGTGTAAGAATTGAGGCGATGTTGCCCAGAGTGAATAGTAAAGGAGGGTTAGATCCGTTGACTCTTGAAAAGTGTTAGGAAGTGGTTGAGACCCCTAGTGCTTAAGTAAGTAATATATACCTTTACGGTAGTATATCAGGGGAGTAGATAAGACTACTAGTACCACTCAAGTATGTGTGAGAATCCATAAGTGACAAATCCCCTAGGAATAGTAAAGTCTAGGTCAGAAATAGGACGATTTCTATGCAGTGTGCTAATAACTGTAGGGTATACATGCAAGATAATGGTTATGGCCCTAGTTTGTTATATCAAAGGACAGAGAGATCATATGAACAAAATGGGCCCGAGTGCGAGTTAGAAAGATACAGGTCGATAGACTTGGTTAATAATATCTTTGACAGAATGAGGTAAAAGGCACGAACCCCAGATCTTAGTCTAAGGGAGCAAGGAGAAAGGCACGAGTACCTAACTCTGGAGGGAATAGAATCACCTCCTTAGGCTAAAAGTAAATTGACAGATCATAGGACCACCGTTGAATGTCAAAAACTCAGCATCGGGCTGACATCTAAGGGATACTGAGGTTGTAACCAAGGATGCTGCAATGTCACCACCAATTGTGGAAGTAAACAGAGATTCTAACCTAGTACAATCTAGAGACAAGGCCCAGTAGGAAGTTATTGTCCTTTGAGAAAATAAGGGGAAGAATCAGAAGACCCAGAGGTTAGCCTGCATCCTAAAGGTGGTAGAAATTTGTTAGCAGACTATAGCCAAGGTGCATCATGTCCGTTACTTCCCCTACCCAGAGGTTAACGAAAACGCATCAGGTTGTGAGAGAGACCTACTGTTGGCATGGGAATAGGGAAGATATTGTTGAGTCATAGTCGTGCCTGAGCAAAAGTGGGAAGGAGTTAGCCTGAATATAGTCACAAGGTCACTTCATAACTGGCGTAGATGTGACCCCATTAGATCATTATTGAAAGGCTAATGCGATTAACTTATTTCTTGCCGGACAGAATCATGTTTCAGTTACAACACTACGTTGAATTGATACTAAAGAACATTCCAGCTATATGACATTTCAGCGTCTATTAACTTCCAACAAAGGGATTCACAGCTAGGTTTTAGAAAGGCTTTCAAAATAGATTGGGATGCATGTTAAGTTCAGTACGGCTTCTCGTCCCTATATAAAAATTCAAGCAGAGCACCCAATTCAGACACTTGGAGATCTGCTATGAATGGAAGGGGAGGCCTCCTAAATGATGACTGGAAGCAGATAAATTAAGGGTAGTTGAGCTGGCATAATAATACATCAGCCAAGGGAATAAAGCTAAACCTTTAAGGAAGGATATATCGGCAGCTCAGGGTTATCATATAGCATAAGGAGTTAAAGATTGAAGCGACAACTGGGTATTCCTAGAAAATTTACTTACGAAGGGCTTCATGGAATATGAAAGAAAAGAAAGCCCAGGCCTAGACTCACTAAACCATACCAGACCCTCCGAGAGATTGTCCAAGTGGCCTATGAGAAAGATTTACCTTCGGGTTAGGATTTGTTTATTAATACTATGCAAGAGCATATGAGATTTTCTCTCAGGTTGACCCAGTTGGAAATATTTAGGCTACCAAAGAGTTACCTTATAAGGAGGCTACAATGGTTATATTAGATGGACAAGTCTGTAAGGGGCCGTTTTAAGAATTAAAGTTGCAGTCTAGTAAGGTCTTATAGAGGAACATAAATAAAGAATGAGATGACCTGGAAAGCTGAGGATGACATGAGATCTAGATATCCTCATCTGTTCCAGGATTGATCCAGATTATGCAGTTAAGGTAAGGTTGTTGTTCGGTAGTTATTTTACTACTTATGCCATATGTTTTGTGTGTAGCTACCCCTTTTTATTGTGTAATGGTTGTTATAGCATCCTGCGAGGCGCCTATGTTGGAATTTTCTGTATTTCAGGCATCTAAATCGTCCATATTACAGAGGAGACTCTGCTGAAATTTTTCCAAATCTTGGTTAAGAGAGTTAACTCCTTTAAGTTTGAGAATGACATTTGAGGATGAATGTTCCTAAGGGGGAGGATGTTACACCCCGTAAATGTTAACGATTAGTAAGCGTACATGTGGATTTGTGATGAATAAAGAGAGAATGACATGTGTAGAAAATCCTCGGAAGCAGGTCGGACTGAACCAGCCGCACAGGGCCAGCGCGATGCACTAGCCAGCAGCACACTGGCCAGCACGGTGGGCCAGGCCTTCTGGCGCCTTGAGAGGCACGACACGACACTAGGGTTGCCACGATGGCCATTGCGAGGCGCTCCCCAGTCCACTGCCCAAGTATATATATATATATATATATATATATATTCTTCATTCAATTTTTACTCATTTTCATTATAAGGCTTCGGCCAAGTAGAGAGAATATGGAGGTTTTAGTAAATATTCATCCGATTAAGCTATCAAACGCCGTCCAATCTCAAATTAACTTCGCGTAATGAGTTCTAAGCCTACGGGAAGCATTACAACAGAGTTATTTCTCAAAATACTCTCGGAAAATTGAAACAGCGTGACTGCTATCTTCTTCCATCCTTTTTATTTCCGCGTTTTTTAAGTCACGCTGCTGACTGCTATCTTTGCTTTTCAGCTTTTCCATATCATCTTCTAGCTTTTCCACTTTTTTGCAAAGTGTACTTAGCATTCCGAGTATTTGGTCCATCTTATTTTCATCTTTTTCCATGTCTTGAGATGTAATCTGCAATTGTATTTTTCTCAGTTTTGATGACTTCAATTGTAAATGAGAAGTTTAATATGTTTAATACTAATCTCCTTATTTCTTTTGTTGTCACAGAATCTTGTACCTTTTTAGTTATCCACCATTTAACTTGTGTGTTATCTGTTCTAACAATAAATTTGTTATAAACAATATATGGTTCAAATGCAAGCAAACATTTATATAATGCAAATAGTTCCTCTTCTAGTTTTAACTGGTAGAATCCTGATTTACAGTCAAATTTACTGAAATAATTATATCCTTGTATCTGTCTTATCTTTAAAATCTTATTCGGTATTGGGTAATTATATGTTCTAGTTTTTGCATTTAAATTTCTATAATCTATTACCATTCTGCTTTTCTTTCTTTTTTGTTCATTATGTTTATTTACTATAAATGCCGGGCTAAAGTTATAGTTGAGAAGAGTCGCCGATTGCAAGTTGAAACTCGCCAGCTTAACGAAAGTTGGCATTTGTTGTATGTAAGGCTTATCCCTTCGGCAAGTTATTCTCATCGTATAATGATACGACTTATGTTCTTGAATGGAAATAACGGTCCCATATGTTGCAATAGTTGCTACCAGCAGATTGTGTTTAGACATGTTGTGGTTAGCTGCTAGAAAACGTGTAAAGATTATATTGCAGTATCCTTTGTCGGGAAAGAAGAGGTTAAGTATGACACACTCTAGGAGCGTCATAGAAACTCCTTTGTTCTCCAGTTCATTGCGTTAGTAGTATTGGTTGTTTTATTGTCGGGCCTAGACCTTAGAAGCTCATGGATAGTTACTGGGCTTGAGTTAGTAAGTTGAACAACATAGGCGCAACTAGGCAATATAAATACTAGTTTGGTGCCTATATTGTCAGTAAAGCACGCCCAGAGGCCATTGGAGTATCCTCATGCCCTTGAGCTAGAAATTTAGATAGGCTGGCCACACTTTAGAGTCACTAGCACTAGGGTTGTCTAGTGAACCGAGTGACAGCCTGCTATCTGCTTAGCTACTACCAGTGATTGTTAGCTCCAGTTGACTTAGTATTCGTCATACAAGTTTCCCAGAAATCCATCCTAGTTGATCAGGTTAAATAGACCCTTAGGTACCCTAAGGAAGGGGACCTTATTAGTAGTTAGTGCGAGGCCAACGCCCCAGCCTGCTCCTCTGAGATACTAAGGTGCAGGTTTCCGTGAGTGGCTAAGTCCATATAAACTTAACTTCAAGGTTAGGAATCGTCTAGAAGATTCATGTAAGATCCAAACATGCCAAGTTAAGGTCTAAAGGACTAGAACCATATTAGCACAGTATTACCTTAGGCTAAGAATTTTAGTAGGCAACCTCTGGGGGATTAGAGACTGACCACTCAAAATGCATGTACGGTCAGTAGCAGTCCTACAGCCTTTCTAAGAAAAGGAACTAAGTAATTAGTCATCTGTAACCCTGTAGTTTCTTATGAGTTATAGTTGTCCGAACAGGACATTCAGAGTATTGTTAGGCCACTCTAGGTCTCACCATATCCAGTCTAGACCATTAGAAATTATGATCACTACCAAGATCCTCTGATCAGATACAGGTGCACGAGGTGTGCCTGTTAGTAGCTGTATAAATTATTCTAGGGGCGAGTAGCGGTCGCGTTATGCCCAGAAGGCTAGATACGCCTTTCGAGTGGCCAGATTGAGACATTAGTATGGCATATCGGGTGGTATTGTCCTCACCTAGGAGCATTCCATGACCACCCCAGGGTTACTAGATGTGTCTCCACCTACGGGCTATATGAAGTTTCTCCAAGGAGCGATATGCCGTCCCAAGGGAAGATGCGGAGGCACAAGGGCCATATTACAGTCCATTCCATGGTTTTACTACTATGTTTATGACGTATCGGCCTCAGACCCTATTCGAGCCAGGTGCCCAAGGTGTAGTTATGAGGAGTCCCTCAAACTCAGACACATCTACAGATCAGGAGTCCATCGAACTCAGACACAACTACAGATCAGGAGCTAAACGGGTTCAGTTGTAGACCTAGGGGGTACGTAGGTTGGCTATAGCATTAGTAGAGTTATAAAAACCTAGATAGGGGTATATAAATTGAAGTATACTTTCCAGGGTTTATGGGGGCCCTGGTTGGTTATTTCTGTGTTGCTTGTACCTTTCAGGCTTATGGGGGCCAATTAAGGTTCTTGTTTGTATATTTTCCTGCTAGTTACAGCTTATGGATGTGTAATTATGAAGTCATAGCTTATGTACATATGGTGTTTTGCTAGATGCAAATTAAGAATAAGCTAGCTTACAAGTTAATCTTTCTTCCCCTCCTTCTACTTACTTCCAGTCCTACTTTCTGCCCCTCCTTTCAGTCTTTTTTACTGCCTTTCATATTCGGTACATATTGTACTGACGCCCATCCCTGGGCGCTGCATTAGTTTCCTGCAGGTTTAGACAGACAGAGTTCAGAACATCCATTAGCAGCGGCCAAGAATCAGTAGTTGGCCAGCTCCTTTCATTAAGAGTTGTTAGGTTGTAGAGCTTGCAGTCTTTCATTTATATAGCATTTGGGTAGGCCGGGGCCCTATCCCGACCACCATTTGTATTCTTAGAGGCTTGAAGACTATAGTCGTCAGTTAGTTGGTTTTTGTTGGCCGTGTGAGGCCTAAATTAGCTATTTTTCGTGTGTTGGCCATGTGAGTCCTAATATAGTAGCTTGTTCTCATTTCTGTTATAACTAGACAGCATTGTGGTCTTGTCGACCTGCATAGGATCCCTTTTGTTGCCTATTTTTGGTTAGCTATTTTTATTTATAGGTGGCTATACGACCTTGTTGGTCGGAGGCTATTTTTATAGCCGAGATATAGCTCGTTATTTTCTTAAATTGTGTTGCAGGCATGCACTAGATAAGCAGAAGCCCGCCAGGTCAGTCAGATTCTAGTGTGGCACTAAGTACCAATCATGCCTCCCATGGTGGGGGTGACATTTTGTGAAATAAACTTTACAACTTGTTTCGGTTGTATCATGTTAATTATGTCTAGACTTCTTGTCGTATCTAGCACGCTCTATTACAAATAAATAAAAGGGTATTTATAATAGTAGATTTATGCTTTTCTTTTTCCTTCAAAGATTTGATTAGGGATTTGTAGTCCTTTTCCTAGTTGATGTTGCTTTTGACTTTTGGCTGTTTGAGCATACTTGTTGTGCCGCACAGGGCATCGTGATGGATGAGCTTCGCCAAGCGCATGCCATTGCGCTAATGCTGTGCCGTGTTGCACATGCCATCGCGTTGAAGTTTTGCCACGTTGCGCCTCTGGTAGCGCTGAAGGGCCAGCGCCTCGTGCCTCTGATCGCGCGACAATGCACTGTTTTGGCCTTGATCCTTCTTTGTTCATTCCATCTTCTTCAAATTCATTCCAAAAGCCTCAAATACACCTAAATCCATCATTTTTAGCCCTGAAAGCATCTCATCATGTGTGTTAGCTATGTTCACAGATATATAACCTAAACATATGCAATCACACATAATTTGTTCTCAAAACATAGTAAAGTATAGGCAAAATATGGCTAAAAAGTGTGTAAGTACGCCTTTCATCAACACTCCACACTTAAACTATTGTTCATCCTCGAACAATCTACTACTTCCCTTCTACCATTTAGGCACAAAATTCATCCTACGAATAGGTCTACTTGCACTTAGGATCATGAGAAAAATCAATGAAGCTTAAACAATTCACTCACATGCATATAGGATCAACATTAAAATGTCAAAGTTCGAAATCACTTAGCTTTTGAAAACTAACTCATCAAGACATAATTTAGGCCAACATGAATCATATGTAATTTAGCAATCAAGATTTACCAAAGTCTTACCATTGTTCCCCTCATAATTTGGAGAGATGCTCTTTCACACACAAGATATAAAACAATATTAACTTGGGCATAAATATAACAAAATCCGCTCACTCTCCCAAAGAACTCAGCATACATGCAAAAGACAACCCATAGGCTTGCCTTAGTGTAGTACTCCACTAATATAGACTTTTGAATCAAGGATCAATTAGGACATAAATTTGTTTGTAATGTAGGCTAAGGGACAGGTAGAGACTATTTGGCCAAGATAGTGACTAATCTCCCTAAGCACTTTAATACTTCACAACACATTGATTTTTATCTTATTATTCAGTCTCCAAATATCCTGCTTATACCACCTTTTAATTTTCAATTTTTCAACTTAGGTGATGTAACACCCCGGAAACTCAAAATCAAATTGCGGGGCATAAAGTAGGAAATCTGGAAAACTGCAGAAATGTTGCAGAATGACCCACCCAATGATTCGTTAGGTCAATCATGAGGAGGATGCCTAAGAAAAGTCAGTGTTCCCAATGGGCAACTTCACGAGTCGTGGTCAGGTCCCATGACCCGTTGTTAGGCCAAAATCCAAAAACTTGAGAAGATGACAGTTTACTTGATGGAAGGTCACCACGAGTCGTCATCAGCAATAACGACTCTTCAGGTCCTTCATTTCCAGTCCTTTCTAGATTTCTTACCAGTGTGCCTAATGAACGACACGACGAGTCATTCCCAGGAACGACGACTTGTCATGTGCACGTCAGGAGTCAGTAGATTTTTTTTCTAGTGAACTTGACGGAAGGACCCAACAACTCATTAGACCTGGTAATTAGTTGTTCGGTCACCCATTAGGGACACCTGACAGTTTTTTCCAACAAATCTATAAGGGATATATAGTAATTTGCCATCCTTCAAAGCTCTAAACTACATCGTTTTGGCTACAGTTTCAAATGTTTTAGTGGGGAAAAGCGGTCCATTCCTCATTCCCCACTCGCAGATCTCAAGAAATCATCAAAGTCTCCTCTCAAGAACTCTCAGGCAAAATCTAGGGTTCCTCACCAACTTCAGTCATTCAAGCTTCTTTATATGGAGAAATTCAGCCAGGTATATGGGGTTTTAGCAAGGGGATTGTCCTTCCCTTGCATCCCCAAATTCCTCCTCAATTTCTTCTATCAGTTTTAAGCCCGGAGCTCTCGAGTATGAGAAGCATTCATGTTTATTTTTGTTGATTTCACTTAGAATGATGTTTATACTTATTATTACTATAATCTTCATCAGTTTGTAATACCCCGGAAAGGCCTAACAATAGACTCGGGAGTTTTAAATTGAAAAGTGTAGAAAAACTAGCAAAAATATCATAGAACAGATGACTCAACGACCCGTGGGTGGATACCACGAGTCAGCGAAAGCATTCATGGAAAGGGGGTTCAGGGAAGTAGTGGTAGCAACAGATAGTACAATGACCCATTTTTAGGAACAATGAGTCGTTGTTACCAGTCGTTAGAAGGACTGAGTTTAGGCTGAGGAGGAATAACTAGGTCGTCCCACGATTCGTTGTGAGATACAATGACCCGTTGTTTCAAGTCATTTCTTGTAGGTTGAAGTTTCCAGTGCAATCAACGGATGGAAACCATGACTCATTGGATGCCACCACCAGTCGTGGTGAGGCTCGTGGAAAGGGGATTCAGATTTGGTAAAGCGGCTGACAATGGTGATTCAACGACCTATGATTTATTGTAACGACTCGTCCTGTCGATTCGTGGGAAGGGATATGAGATATTTAATAAGGCACTAGACTCGACGGCTCGATAGCATGAGCTGTGGTATGTTGCCATGACCCGTTGGGTCGATCGTTGGTCCGCCCGGTCAGTTTTCAGGGAAAACAATTTTAAGGGTATTTTCGACCTTTCTCATTTTTAACCCCCTAAACTACATCGTTTTGGTTATTTTTTGAGTGCAACAAGAGGAGTTAACTCCCTATTGCATGCCCATTCTCATGCAAGGATTCTAGAGAAGTTTTAGAAGATTCAAGGCCTTCTTCCCCCCAAATTTTCTATAATTCCTTTGTGGGTGTTCAAGGAGCTTTACGTTCATCTATTCCCAGGTATGTAGGGTCTTAAAATGGGTGGAATTCTTCCTCACCCATGCCCAGTTTCGATTAAAGTCATGAATTCTCCTACTCAAATTCCATGGGGTTTTACCCAGAGCATGACAATGTGATTTCTCTTTATGGGTATGATTTAATTGAGTTTTAATTACTAAATTATGAATGATGGGTAGGTTTTATTATTATTTTCTTTAATTCATGTTTCAAGCGTTTGAATCCAAAATGCCTATTTATGGAAGTTCATAGAAATTATGATTTATGATGATTATTCAATACTTTAAGTTTATTGATTATGAAAATGCATGAATCCAAGTTATCCATGTTTATGAGTATATTTTGAAAGAAATGAGTATGATGAAGTATTGGACAATGCCCACATATGAAGAATGATTTATGATTTACAAAGCGAATTATCATGATTTATCGATTTATGATGTTGGTCGATACAAAGGGCCTTGATTCTTGGATAAGCATGTTTTAAAAAGGGGATAAATGATGATGAATATTATATCTTAGCCAATTAATTTTATGCATGATGTTAATGATTTATGTATGAGCCTATATGCATGTTTTCGGGAGCCATGTCTAGCACCGAGTAGCCCGACGTTCAAAGAACTACGTCGGTGTCTCATAACCATGTGCCACCATGGTTGTAAAGGTTATGATGTTATGATAATGAACCCCTCAAATGTGATATCACTCCTTACGCATGACCCTCGCCTAGCAATCCAGGGTCGGCTCTACCCACTTGAGAGAATAGTGGGGCATCATAAAATGCTCTACCATAATGATGTCGGTTATGAAGAGGCCTCCCATTGTTCCACATGTTTTTATGCATTGTTATATTTATGTTATTGGCTCAAGTTATATTATGATACAGTTATTTACGATTATGATAATGAATGATTATGAATGATTTGAAAGTCTTGAGCCTTATGTTCTATTATGAAGATTTTTGATACAAGCATGATGTCCTTCTCCTATGTCTATTTATGAGTTTACTTTATTTTTAAATGTCCATTTTACTTACCTTTCATACTCAGTATATTCCACGTACTGACTTCATACTTTCTATATTGTATCTTCATGATACAAGGTCCGGATCTCAGGCTCATCCCCACCCATAGGACATCTCAGCTTATGCCTTTAGCTTGTTGGTGAGTCCTCATATTCTGAGGGCTATTTTATAGACTTTATGTCGTTTATGTTTCTGTATTGGTCGGGTTAGTTGGGATGTTGTCCCATCAACCCATCTTATGTATTAGGGGCTTTCGGAAAAGTATGTAGTATTCAACTATAAATGTTGGTATTTCTTGGTGCTATGTTATGATTACATTTCCGCTATGTCTTTATGATTATCTTTCTGCTTATTTGAATGAGATTAGTTTTATGCATGAGCCATGGGTCGACTTGGGGTCCCTAGGGGTCCCTTGTCCCGTGTCTACGATCCGGGGGCAAGTTCGAATCGTGACAAACATGGTATTAGAGCAATAGTTTTAGATGTGTCCTAGGGAGTTTGAAAGACACGTTAGGTAGAGTCTTTTCATGGGTGTGACGTTCGCCCACCTATGATGAAGAGGCTACTAAACGTTGAAAAGCTTTTCCATCCTTCTAACTCGTGCAATGAAAAGCTTTTCCATCCTTCTAATTCGTGCAATTCGCGATTGCAGAATGATGGCTCCTAGAAGGATGAATGGAAATGATGAAGGCCACAGAGATGGAAATAATCATGGGCATCAGCAAGTCCCAGCTATTCCAAAGCACCAAGCACTAGAGCCAGCTGTCCACGCCGAGTTTCGAGCGGCGATTCAGATGTTGGCGCAGGCCTTGACCGCTCAGGTCAATCAGCAGGCTGTTTCGCAGGTTCCACAGAATGGTAATGCAGCGGCTGTTCGGATTAGAGACTTCTTGAGGATGAACCCTCTGTGAGTTCACGGGATCGGAGGTGGATAAGGATCCACACGAGTTCATTGAAGGGATCCTGGAGGTCACTCAGGTTATGGGAGTGACAAATGGGGAGTGTGTGGACTTGGCCTCTTATTAGCTAAAGGAGGTCGCTCATATTTGGTACAAGCAATGGAAGGATAGCAGGGCAGCGAGAGTGGGCCCTATCAGCTGGGATGAGTTCCATATGGCCTTTCTTGACAGATTCTTCCCTCGAGAAATAAGCGAATTGAAGGCAGCTGAGTTTGTTAACCTCAAGAAAGGAAAGATGATAGTGCTGGAGTATTCACTTGAGTTCACTCACTTTTCGAAATACGCCCCAGATTTGATAATGGATCAGAGGGCGCGGGTGAGCCAATTTGTTCATGGTGTGGCTGATTATTTAGGCAAGGATTGTAGGATTTCCTTGCTTCACCAGGATATGGACTTTCCTTGCATAGTGTTGTACGCCCAGCAGATGGAGGAAGCTCATGCAAGGGAGAGGGAGGCAAAGAGGGCTCGGAAAGATAGTCGTGGGTTTTCACATCAGAGGTCCGGCGGTGACTACCGTCCACAGTTTTAGCAGAGGTCACTAGCCCCAACACCATGATCAGCTAGTGTTTCATCCAGACCCAGGGGTGATCACAGGAGAAGGGCTTTAGGGTCGACGGATCATAGGGGCACCCAGTTAGAGTATACCTCTCCAGCCTGCGGGAAGTACGACAAGAGTCACACCGGGGAATGCCGGCTCGGTTTGGATGTCTGCTTCGGGTGTGGTAGATCTGCGAACATGCACCGAGCATGTCCATATGACATATAGGGTGATGATAGGGGTCGACCACAGATCACCATGACAGCAGCAGCTCCAGCCCGTTCAGCTCCACAGGGAGCATCTACTAGTGAGGGAGGCGGTCAGCGATAGAACTGATTTTATGCCCTTGCCTTACGCCAGGAGCAGGATACTTCACTAAATATGGTCACTGGTATGTTGCGTGTCTTTCATATTAATGTTTATGCCTTGCTAGATCCGGGAGCTACATTGTCTTTCGTGACTCCTTACATTGCTAGTAGCCTTGGAGTTAGTCTCGAGACCTTGTCAAAACCATTTTCAATTTCTATCCCTGATGGTGATTCGGTTGTAGCTAGACAGGTATATAGAGGGTGCCCGGTCACATTGTTGCATAAGGTGACCTCCGCAGACTTAGTAGAATTGGCCATGACTGATTTTGACATCATTTTGGGTATGGATTGGTTGTTTTCATGTTATGCTTCGATTAATTGTAGGACCCATATCGTGGAGTTTTATTTTCCAGGTGAGTCAATTGTGGAGTGGAAGGGTAGTTCTGTGGTGCCAATAGGTCAGTTTATTTCCTATCTTAAGGCTAGGAAGATGATCTCTAAAGGATGCATGTACCACCTAGTTAGGGTTAAGGATGTGGAGTCCGGGACCCCGACTATTCAGTCAGTTCCGGTGATGTGTGAATACTCGGAGGTGTTTCCGAAGGACTTTCCAGGTGTCCCTCCGAAAAGAAAAATTGATTTCAGTATTGATCTATTGCCAGATACGCAACATATTTCTATCCCTCCTTATAGAGTGGCCCCAGCCGAGCTAAAGGAATTGAAGGATCAGTTAAAGGATCTGTTGGACAAGGGCTTTATCAGACCGAGCCAGTCTCCATGGGGTGCACCAGTTCTATTTGTTCGAAAGAAGGATGGTTCCCTTCACATGTGTATCGACTATCAGCAGTTGAACAAGGTTATCGTGAAGAAAAAGTACCTCTTACCCAGGATCGATGATTTGTTTGACCAACTTCAGAGTGCCAGGTGCTTCTCCAAGATTGACCTCAAGTCCGGGTATCACCAGCTCAAAGTTTGGGAAAGTAACATCCCGAAGACTTCTTTTAGGAATCGGTATGGTCACTACGAATTTGTTGTTATGTATTTTAGGATAACCAATGCTCCTGCAACTTTTATAGACCTGATGAATAGGGTGTAAGAACTATTTGGATATGTTCGTGATTGTGTTCATCCATGACATTCTTATATACTCCCAGAGCAAGGAGGAGCATGCCACTCATTTGAGAATAATGCTGCAAACCCTCAAGGATAGTCAGTTGTATGCAAAGTTTAGCAAGTGTGAATTTTGGCTGAACTCGGTAGCATTTCTGGGTCATGTGGTATCAAGCAAAGGCATAAGGGTAGAGTCCTAGAAGATAGAGGCGGTGAAGAATTGGCCTAAACCGGTGAATTCTTTAGAGATTCGGAGTTTCTTGGGCCTAGCTGGCTACTAAAGGAGGTTTATTGAGGGTTTCTCATCCATTGAAGCACCATTGACTAAGTGGACCCAGAAAAAGATGAAATTCCAATGGTCCGATGCTTGTGAGAAAAGCTTCCAAGAGTTGAAGACCCGACTCACTTCAGCACCGGTGTTGAAATTACCTGAGGGTATCGATGGCTTTGTTGTCTATTGTGATGATTCGAGAGTCGTACTAGGATGTGTGTTGATGCAGTGTGGGAAGGTAACATCATATGCCTCGAGACAGTTGAAGGTCCATGAAAAGAATTACTCAACCCATGATCTTGAGTTGGCCGCGGTGGTGTTTGCATCAAAGATATGGCGACATTACTTGTATGGGGTCCACGTGGATGTATTCACGGATCACAAGAGTTTACAGTATGTGTTCACACAGAAAGATCTAAATCTTCGACAAAAAAGGTGGCTGGAATTACTTAAGGACAATGACATGAGTATCCTTTACCACCTGGGCAAGGCCAAGTGGTTGCAGATGCGCTTAGTAGGATCTCCATAGAAAGTGTGTCTCACGTGGATGAGGGAAAGAATAAGTTGGTGAATGATGTCCATCCACTTGCAAGGCTAGGAGTTGATTGATCGACTCGACCGATGGCAGTGTTGTTATGCATAACGGGTTAGAATCGTCCTTGGTGGTTGATGTTAAATCCAGGAAAGACGAGTATTCAATATTGAGGAAGCTGAAGGAGGCGGTGAAGAGTCATAAGGTGGAGGTCTTCTCCCAAGGGGGAGATAGTGTGCTATGATTCCAGGGTTGATTGTGTGTTCCGGACGTCGATAATTTGAGAGTCCAAATATTGCATGAGGCATATTGTACCATATATTCTATCCATCCAGGATCCACGAAAATGTATCAGGATTTGCGAGAAATCTATTGGTGGGATGGTATGAAGAAAGATATTGCGGAGTTTGTAGCAAAGTGTCCAAACTATCAATAAGTGAAAGTAAAACATCAAAGGCCGAGAGGCGTACTTCAGGATATCAGCATCCCCACTTGGAACTGGGAAGAGATTAATATGGATTTTTTTACAGGCCTACCTCGTACTCGCTGACACTATGACTCCATTTGGGTGGTGGTGGACAGATTAACCAAGGCCGCACATTTCCTACCAGTCAAGACCACATATTCAGTAGATGATTATGCTAAGTTGTATATTCGGGAGTTAGTTCAGCTTCAGGGAGTGCCCTTTTCTATTATTTTCGGACCGAGGTACTCAGTTTACCTCTCAATTCTGGCGTTCTTTTAGAAAAGGACTTGGGACATAAGTTAAGCTCAGTACAGCCTTCCATCTGCAAATAGACGACCAGGCAGAATGAACCATTCAGACCCTTGAGGACATGTTGAGGGCATGTATTATGGATTTCAATTGTAGTTGGGATGATCATTTGCCCTTGATTGAGTTTGCTTATAATAACTGTTACCACTCCAGTATCCAGATGGCACCGTTCAAGGCTCTTTACGGGCAAAGGTGTAGATCTCCCGTTGGATGGTTCGAGGTTGGTGAGGCAGCTATGATAGGCCCAGATTCGATTCATGAGGCGATGGTGAAGGTTTAGTTGATATGGTACCGGTTGAAAACCGCTCAGAGTCGTCATAAATTGTATGCTGATGTGAGGAAAAGAGATTTGGAGTTTGGTTTGGACTACTGGGTATTTCTAATGGTATCTCCCATGAAGGGAGTCATGCGGTTCGAAAAGAAAGGTAAACTCAGTCCCCGTTATATTGGTCCCTCTCGGGTTGTGAGGAGAGTTGGTAAGGTAGCGTATGAGTTGGAATTTCCACCAGAGCTATCTTCGGTTCATATCTTCTTTCATGTGTCACTTTTGAAGAAGTGCTTCGGTGACCCATCCTTGGTAGTTCCGGTAGACAGCATTGGGGTGAAAGACAACCTCAATTATGAAGAAATTCTGGTGGAAATCTTAGATCATCAAGTCCATAAGCTAAGGAACAAAGAAGTAGCTTCAGTTAAAGTATTATGGAGGAAGCAGCATGCTGAGGGATCTATGTGGGAGGCTGAAGCAGATATGATGGCTAAATACCCACATTTGTTCTCTACTGGCTCAGTTCCGACTTGAGGTATCAGTTTTGCCCTATGGCTCTATTTAGTTTTCATGTTCAGTTTATGTGTGCAAGTTTCTTTTATGTGTATGAATGCATATGTGAAGCATGAGATCAGTTCAGTTATGTGGTTTGATTCAGAGGTAGTCATTTCGTGAAAATTTCAGTTAAAATGATCAGTATGTAGCTATGATAAATTGTATGTTTCTGTTTGCTGCTTGTTTCCTACATTCGATGATGAATTTTCCCAAGGGGGAGATATTGTAATACCCCAGAAAGGCCTAAGAATAGACCCGGGAGTTCTAAATTGAAAAGTGCAGAAAAACTGGTAAAAATATCACAGAACGGACGACTCAACGACCCGTGGGTGGATGCCATGAGTCGTTGAAAGTAGTCGTGCAAAGGGGGTTCAGGGAAGCAGTGGTAGCAATGGACGGTACAATGACCCATTGTCAGGAACAACGAGTCGTTGTTACCAGTCTTTATAAGGATCGAGTTTAGGCTGAGGAGGAAGCAACAGGCCATCCCACGATTCGTTGTGAGATACAATGACCCGTTGTTTCAAGTTGTTGCTTGTAGGTTGAAGTTTCCAGTGCATTCAATGGTTGGAGACAATGATTCATGGTGAGGCTCGTGGAAAGGGGAGTCAGATTTGGTCAAGGGGCTGACGACGGTCGATTCAACGACCCGTGGTTTGTTGTAACGACTCGTCCTGTCGAGTCATGCAAAGGGATCTGAGATATTTCATGAGGCAGTGGACCCGACGGCTTGATACCACGAGCCGTGGTATGTTGCCACGACCCATTGGGTCGGTCGTTGGTTCGCCCGGTTAGTTTTCAAGGAAAATTATTTTAAGGTTATTTTCAACCTTTCCTTTTTTTTAAACCCCTAAATTATGTCATTTTGCTTATTTTATGAGTGTAATAATAGGAGTTAAGTCCCTATTGCATGCTTATTTTCATGCAAGGATTCTAGAGAGGTTTTAGAAGATTCAAGGCCTTCTTCCCCCAAATTTTCTTCAATTTCTTTGTGGGTGTTCAAGGAACATTAAGATAATCTATTCCCACATATGTAGGGTTTTAAAATGGGTGGAATTCTTCCTCACCCATGCCCAGTTTCAATTAAAGTCATGAATTCTCCTACTCAAATTCCATTGGGTTTTACCTAAAGAATGACAATGTTATTTCTCTTTATGGGTATGATTTAATTGAGTTTTAATTACTAAATTATGAATGATTGGCAGGTTTTATTATTATTTTCTTTAATTCATGTTTCAAGCTTTTGAATCCAAAATGCCCATTTATGGATGATCATGGAAATTATAATTTATGATGAATATTCAATATTTTAAGTTTATTGATTATGGAAATGCATGAATCCAAGTTATCCATGTTTATAAGTATATTTTGAAAGAAATGAGTATGATTAAGTATTAGGTATTTCCCACATATGAAGAATGATTTATGATTTACGAAGCGAATTATCCTGATTTATCGATTTGTGATTTAGGCCGATACAAAGGGCCTTGATTCTTGTCTAAGCATGTTTTAAAAAGGGGATCAATGATGATGAATGTTAAATTTAGACAATGAACTTTATGCATGATGTTAATAATTTATGTATGAGCCTATATGCATGTTTTTGGGAGCCGTGTCTAGCACCGAGCAACCCGGCGTTCAAAGGACTACGCCGGTGTCTCATAACCACGTACCACTGTGGGTTGTAAATGTTATGATGTTATGATAATAATCCCCTCAAATGTGATATCATGCCTTATGCACGTCCCTCTCCTGGAAAGCCAGGGTCGGCTCTGCCTACTTGAGCGAGATAGTGGGGCATCATAAAATGCTCTACCATGATGGTGTCGGTTATGACGAGTCCTCCATTGTTCCACATGTTTTTATGCTATGTTATATTTATGTTATTGGCTCAAGTTATATTATGATAAAGTTATTTACGATTATGATAATGAATGATTGTGAATGATTTGAAAGTCTTGAGCCTTATGTTCTATTACGAAGATTTTTTATACAAGCATGATGTCCTTCTCCTATGTTTTTTATGAGTTTACTTTACTTTTAAATGTCCATTTTACTTACCTTGCATACTCAGTACATTCCACGTGTTGACTGCATACTTTCTATGTTGTATCGTTTCATGATACAGGGTCCAAATCTCAGGCTCTTCCCCACCCATAGGCCATCTCAGCTTACGCCTTCATCTTGTTGGTGAGTCTTCATATTCTGAGGGCTATTTTACAGACTTTCATGTCGTTTATGTTTCCAATTGGCAGGATTAGTTGGGGATGTTGTCCCATCAACCCATCTTATGTATTGAAGGCTTTCAGACAAGTATGTAGTATTCAGTTATGTAAACATTGGTATTTCTTGATGCTATGTTATGATTACGTTTTCGCTATGTCTTTAAGATTATCGTTCCGCTTATTTGAATGAGATTAGTTGTATGCATGAGTCATGGGTCGACTTGGGTTCCCTTGTCCCTTGTCTACGATCCAGGTGCATGTTCAGGTCGTGACACAGTTTCTCATCAATTGTCAGTATTGTTACAAAAGTGAATTTAAGCCCTAATTTTGAGTAATGATTTTACTTGTTAAATTACCTCTAGTGAATGAAGAATGCTTTGGGTTGAATTCCTAGAATTGTCTCGCTTTACGTATGTGTTGGGTAAATATCCCATGAATTAGAAGGACTTTAGTACATTGAATGAAATTCTCTATTAGCTGCTTAATAATTTAGTAAGTTAGAACACAGAACTCTATCAGTCTAGTCTCAGTCAGAATCATATCAGTTTAGTTTCAGTTAGATTTTAGCAACCTCAGTGTTGTGCAGAAAATGTCAATTGATCAGTTTGACTCCAGTATATCTTCAAGGTGTTAGTGGTGCCTCTCAATTTTCAGACTCAGATTCAAATTTCAGTTATTTTGTCCATTAGGAGGTCATGACATTCAGTTATAGCTCTGACCAGCCCCAGGAGCCCAGTTCAGTTATTAGTTGTTCTGTAGATGGTTACGACGCTTATAGATAAGCATCTCTGACCAGTCTTAGAACCCAGTTTCAAAGTCTGGTCCGATAAGGCTCTCAGGGTACATGCAGTTATTCGTCTCTGAATAGTCTTGGGCACTAGTTTTGACTATCAGCTTAGTAGTTCAGTTTAGGTGTTCCAGTGGGAGTAGAACTTAACACCGAGCAGACTGGGGTTCCAGCGCACCCAGGTTCCCAGAACTACATTGCCAGCGTAGGTTTCAGTATTACTTGGCCTGATTGGACCCAGATATTTTTGTGATCTCTCAGTTCATGCCTTTATACCCGGGCAAGGTATATTGGGTTCTACTGGTGGGGTGTATACATCGGACTCCACATTTAGCTCACGTGGTTAAATATCGGTTATAGACTCTCTCACTAGTCAGTTCAGTCTAGTATCAGAAGAAGCAGCTCAGTTCAGTACAGTATCTCAAATTCAGTGTTTTAGACTTAGGGCATGTCTTTGACCATCAGTCAGGGTCATCTTGACCATTTCAGATTATATCAATAGTTCATTTCAGTTTACCTATTGGTCATGGCGTGTCATTTCAGTTCAGAATTTATATTCAGTATGTTTCTCCTACTTACTCAGTACATTCAAAGTACTAACGCATGCTTTCTATGCTGTATCAATTTATGATACAGCTGCAAGTTCTCAGATTTGGCACAGAAAGTTGCTTCAGTTTCAGAGCATTCCACTCCAGCAGATCAGAGGGTGAGTCCTCATCATTCGAGGGCCTTGTTTATTTACTTCAGTTGGATATGGTTTTGTATAGACTTAGAGTTAGCTAGGGGCCTATCCCAGCAACTCCTTAGTAGTTGGCTTTCAGAAAAATATTGTCTTTTAGAATTGTATTTTAGAAATATTATTTCATTCTCTATTTTCAATCTTTACATTTTATTAAACTGATAAATCTGTTATTTAAAAGTTTCGATGTGCATGTTTATTCAGAATGCTAGTTTATGACAGACCAGGGGTTGACATGGGGTCACTTTTGGCTTCAAGTACCATGTTACGCCTAGGGTGTAGGCTCGGGGTGTGACAATCTTGGTATCAGGGCACTAGGTTTAGAGTATCCTCGGAAAGTCTGAAAGCCGCATTTCATGGGTGTGAAGCGCGCCACACTTATGACGAGGAGGCTACGAGATGTTATTAGGAAAAATCCCCTTTTGTTCATGCTCTTTATCGTGCCTTAAAGTCCAATTCCAAGGGCGTCTTTCCAAATCGTGTCCTAAGTCCTTTCAGTGAACAATGCCTCCTGGACATGGAATGAATGAAGAGCCGGAAACGCCAATAGACCCGTTCCACCATCTCCAGGAGTTCCTCAGGACGACTTTGTCTACCGCCGAATTCAGGACGTCCATCCAGTTGCTTGCTCAGACCGTCACTAATCAAGTGAACTAGTAGGTGGTTCCAGTAGCACAAGTGGGTCTTAAGCTGCTGCCCTGATGTGGGATTTCACCCAGATGAACCCTCCAGACTTTCACAAAACAAAGGTGGGAGAGGACCCACAAGGCTTTGTAGATGAGATCAGAAAGATCACCTGGATCATGGGTATCAGCTCCTCCGAGAGTGTTGACCTAGCTGTCTACCAGCTAAACATGGTAGCCCAGGTTTCGTACGAGCAGTGGAAGGAGGGGGGGGGGGTTAGCAGAAGCAAGACTGATTGAGTAGGAGGAGTTTCATACAACATTTCTGGATAGGTTCTTTCACCCCGAGCTAAGGGAGGCTAAGATGGAAGAGTTTATGAACCTACGGTAGGGCAACCGAGCAGTGGAGGCGTATGCTCTGGAGTTTACTAGACTATCAAAGTATGCTCCATAGATGGTGGCTGATCTTGGGCAGAATTATATGCCCAAGTGATACTCAAATGCTTCATTTCGTCTTGTTTATCCATCTATATTTGTACATTCTCATGTGATTTGTAGTTAAAATGTGAATTTATACTAACCAACATGATTAGTGTTGTTTTGCAGGAAAAATGTACTTTTAGGAAGCTAAGATGCATGTTGGGAGAAATCGGGAATGGTCTCGGAAGCGAGCAGTGGAAAAGGCCAAGGAAATCCAGCAAATTAAGGGGCTCCGCGATGGAGCCGTGTCACGCTGCCATCGTGGAGGCATTCTGCCCTGGCTGATTAAAATAGGCCACGTTCCAGTGAAGGTTCGCGTTGGTGCCGTGGCACGTTGGCCAAGCCACGCGTTGCACGCCGTGGCACGTTGGGCGTAATTAACTGGAGGACCGGATTCTAGTGAGGGTCCGCGTTTGTGGCTTGTCACGGAGGTAGTGCTCTGCGATGCACTCCGTGACACGTTGCTTGTTATTCCGGGAAAAATTCCCACTAGTATAAATAGCACACTTAAGTTTATTTTTAATTATTCTGACTTGGTTGAGCAAGAACATAGTTTACAGGCAGTTGAGGGGACGAAAATCTTAGGGTTCTTCTCTATCTCTTCCTCCTTTATTTCAATTGTTTGTATGATTTACACTCATTTAACGATGTTTAATCCACAAATGAGTGGCTAAATTCACTTCTTTCTGAGGTTAAGAACATTTGTAGTGGAATGTAATTATTGATCATTTTGGTTTTTCATCTTTTCTTCTATGGTTGTTCTATTAATTCTTGTTCTTACTGCGTTGATGTTTGGCCAATATTAATGTATATCTAAAAGATCTGGTTTGCGCTCGAAAGAGAAAGACATTGGAAAGTTGTGAATTGATAGGATATGATCTCTTCTTGATTTGGAAAAATTGAGGATTGATTTACCTTCAGAATAGAAATATATCTGAAAGTCGTATTAGTCAATTAAGGAATCGGTTTTGTATGGCTAGAACATGAATTTCTTTTTATCACAGAAATGTAGGTGGAAGGTTCATGATTCTTAAGTTGGGTTAAATATGAGAGTTTTAATCCATAGGCAATAATTCTTGACTAGCAACCAAAGGAAAGATTAACCAATTTGTGTCAATAAATTGCTTCCCTGCATGTTCGTTTTAGCCTCAGCATGCTCATTACTATAGTTCAGACTCAATTTGTACGTTTGCTTTGGATTAGTATAAATTAGGAAACAAACTCCCAAAATCTTCTTGAAACTGTTGTCTGCATTATTAGAGTTAGAGTTTATTAACACTTGATTCAATTATTACCTTGGTCCAGTCCCTGTGGGATCGATACTTGGCTACTCTAGCCAGTTTACTACTTCTTCGACCACATGCATTTGTGTGTAGGAATTTAAAAATCACCGAACAAGTTTTTGGCGCCGTTGCTGGGGACTGGCAATTGGTAAAATTGTTTTCTTAAGTGTTAGTTTACGATTTCTTATTTGTGTTGACAACTTGGTCTTAGCCTGTCTTTTGCAGATATTAAATTCTGTTGAACACTGGCAAGAGACTAGGAGTTGGTGGATTCACACTTAGAGCCGGAAAGACAATTCCATCGTCAAAAGAGAGAAGCTCTAGAGAGAAAGTTGCAGTTGCTCAGACAAACAATCCTGAAGCAACAACAGAATCCACCAATTGTAAGGGCAGTGTTAGTGCCCGAGGAAATGGCAGCTAGGCCGGTTCGTGAAGTGGCAATCCCACATGCTAACAACGTTACATCTAGCATTCGCAAACCTGAGCCAGGAGGGAGGTTCGAGCTTAAATAGAATATGGTGCAATTGCTGCACACCAGCGGGCAATTCACAGATCTCCCTCACGAGGATCCACAACAACATCTCCAAAACTTTTTGGAGATAAGTGACACTTACATCCCCCTTGGAGTTTCATCCAATTACATCAGGCTTACATTGTTCCCATTTTCACTTTTGGGAGAAGCAAAGAGATGGCTGAAAGCTGATCCACCTAATCCCATCACTACTTGGGATGATCTTGCAAAGAAATTCTTGATAATGTTCTTTCCATCCGGTAAAACAGCAAGACTTAGAAGTCAAATTCTAAGTTTTAAACAAAGAGAGGGGGAGAATCTGTATCAAGCTTGGGAACGATTCAAATCTATGTTGCGGGATTGTCCTTATCATCACCAATCCAATGATGTGCTAGTGCATACTTTCATAGAGGGTTTGGAACCCCACACAAAAATCTTGCTAGACTCAGCAGCTGGGGGACAAGCATTAGAAAAAACTTATGAGGAGCTGTATACTTTGTTAAACCGTATTTCGCAGGGAAATCCAGAGTGGAATGCGGACTCTTCTAGAGGAGGAACAAGGAAAGTGACAGGATTCTTGGAAGTGGATGGTTTTATAGCTATCACTGCATAGATAGCTGCATTATAGAATCAACTCAATACCTACTTCAGCAATATGAGCATGAATCAGTCTAAAGCCCCAGTGAATGTAGTGCAGCATATTTGGTGTGAAGTGTGCGGCAGTAATGAACACTCAGCTGAGTGTTGTGGTGCAAATCCTAATTCAGTAAACTTTGTTGGTAATGTACAGAGAAATTATCACCAACAGTATGGCAACAACTACAACTATAATTGGAGGAGTCACCCGAATTTCTCTTGGGGTAGTAACAACCATCAAGGGTAGAGTTCGAGTCAGGGGGCACAGAGAAATCAAGGAGGGCAGCAGAACTATCAGTCGCAATACAGAAGCAACAATGCACCTCCTCCACCACCATCGCCCAACATCTAGGAAATGTTCAAAGCGATGATAGCTAACCAAGCTCAATTGCAGGCTGACTATGTGAAATTGGCAGCCGATGTAAAGAAAAATCAGCTAGCTACAAAGGCATTGGAGTACCAGTTTGGGCAACTAGCTGGAGCTCAGAACACCAGGCCGAGAGGAGGACTTCCGAGTGACACTGACCCCAACCCCAAGCAAGTGAATGCAGTGACCACAAGGAGTGGTTTACAACTCAAGGAGGTGGAACCAGAAAGACCGCCGCAGCAGTCGGGAGCAGTGGAGAATGAGAGGGAACACAATGATGATAGGGGGAAGGAGAAGGAAGCTGAACCAGAAAGACCACCACCCCCGTTCCCTCAAAGATAAAAGAAACACAAGGAGGAAGCGTGTCTCAAAAAGTTCATGGAGGTGCTTAAACAGGTACACATTAATTTACCTCTTGTTGATGTTTTCTAGGGAGTGCCGAAGTACGCAAAATATATCAAGGACATCGTGGCGAACAAAAGCAGGTTGACGGAGTACGCTACGATGGCGCTTACAGAGGAGTGCACTTCCCGAAAACAAAATAGGTTGCCCACAAAGCTCAAAGACCCTGGGAGCTTTACAATTCAACTTACAATCAGGCAGAGTATCCGAGCTCGTGGATTATGTGATTTGGGAGTGAGCATTAACTTGATGCCAACATCAGTATTCAAGAAATTGGGGCTAGGCAGTCCTAGACCAACGACAGTGATCTTGCAACTACTGGATCGTTCTTTGGCAAGACCAGATGGCATTGTGGAGGACGTGCTGGTGCAAGAGGGCTCCCTTATCTTCCCGGTAGACTTCGTTGTGCTGGATTATGAGCCGGATGCGGAAGTCCCATTTATTTTGGGACGTCCTTTCTTGGCGATCGGGAAAGAGCTGATTGATGTAGCTGCAGGGCAGCTAACCATGCGGGCACACGACAAGATGGAGGTATTTGATGTGTACAAGGCCACGAAGCTTCCGGCCGTGTATGAGGAACTCTTAGTGATCAACGTGCTTGATCGAGAGAATATTGCTCAAAGTGTTGACTCGCGAGAGCCAGTGGGAAAACCACCGGTGAAGGACCCCCCAAAACTGGAATTGTGGCAAGAAGATCGAAATGCCACGGTCGCAATTAATGGGCATCGGTGTAAGAAGGACATGGTGGGGACGGTAGTCGAGAGAAGATGTCCGTCACCCTAGAGGATGACTAAGCTTTAATGATGTCGAGCCGCGACGGTAAACCAGGCGCTGCACGGGAGGCAACCCGTGAAATTGTTGTAATAATTGAGTAGAATTAGTAGAAAAGAAAGAAAAAAAGGGAAAAACAGAAAAAAATAGAAAAATAAAAATAAAAACAAAAATTGTGTTTTATGTTGAAACCTATGAATTCTAACCAATTTCTTGTTGTGAGATGAATTTCAGGTTGAACGGAGGGCAAAAATGCAAAGGACCGCAAAGGAAAAATCGAGGTGAGAAAAATAATAAAGAGTGGCAAAACAGTGAACCTGCGCGATGGCTCCGTGTCACGGAGGAGGGCCTCCGCGTTGACCTCCATGACACGTTGAGGTGTAATTCTAGAATTTTTAAAATTCCAGAACACCTCCGCATTGGCTCCGTGTCACGGAGGGGGTGCTCCGCATTACCTTCCGTGACACGTTGAGGTGTTAATTGTGACCGGTCACACCCGGTCGCCGGGTGACCTGCGCGAAAATCCCCCTTTTTAAGCCCGATTTCCCACATTTCTCACCCCCTCCGCGACAAACACCCAAAAATCCCTCCTTCCCCAACGTGACACGGACCTAGGCACAAGTTTTCTTCAACTTTTCTTCGATTTCATCTAATTAAAGGTATTTTCTTTAACTTCATCTCAATTCTTGACTAATTTCTTAGATTTTGAGCATGTGAGGTGAGTAAACCTTGTCCTAATTGTAAATTGAGCTTGAATTCATTAAAGTTATTATTGATTGATGTTCGTAGCATCATTTTGATTGTATGAACTCGATAAACACATGCTTGATCGAATTTTGGTGAAATATGTAGCTAGGGTTAGAATTTGATTGTGAAGAAACTAAAGGTGATTGCAAATGTGAAAATTATGGGTTGGTCATGTTGGGTAAGGTGAATAGTGTTGTGCTTGATGTGAATATGCTAAATAAACGATGGATTTTCGGGAGAATGAAATTGTTGAAATGCATAAGGTGAATTGCATAGGTTGTGTTGAGAGAAGTTTTTGCTAAGTGCTATGTGATGAAATGGTATCGATGGTGATATTTTGATTAGCTGTACGAAGTCTGAGTAGTACGTAGAATTTATTCCATCAAATTCTCTGAATGCACAAGGCATGTTGTTTTTTTTTTTTGTAAATTGCAAAGTGAGAATTGTCTTGCCGTAATGTCGTAATTGTGGCTAAGGACTAAGTGTGGGGTGGCCTAGCTTAACCCAACATTAGTCGAAGCTAATTTTGATTTGAATAACATTGGGCTGTCTGTTTGATTTGACAGGAACAATGGCAAGCAGGCAAGACAAAGGAAAGGGCACATCTACATCAGGCGCTGGAAGGAAAAGAATTAGACTGGGAACAACAGTCCCAGCAGCACCAGCGGTTCCGCGCGGTCAATGTCGTCAATACGGAATCCAAAGGGTGACTAATGAAGGGAAGAAATGGTACGCAAAACACAAGGAGAACAAATACTTCCCCGAGGAGCACATTGCAAGGGAGCCGTTGGCACAGGAATTCCCCATAATTGTACATAGGATTGATGCTGTCGGGCTGAACTTCATCTTTGAAGAGCCCAAGGAGTGCATTCTCCACCTAATTCGGGAGTTCTACGCCAACTGGAACCCGACACTCCGCAGTCACACAGTCAAGATAAGGGGGCAGGTAGTCACCTTTGAGCCCCATCACCTTAATGCCATTTTGGGGGCGCGGGACACAGACACCCATGTACTCTGGCAGCTGAACATCACTCCACCATATGCGGATATCAGACGCACTCTGTGTGGAGCCCGTTCTATAGCACGGTGGAGCAGGCATAAGGAGAGGGGCTACCATCAGACGCTGCCCTACTCTCAAATGAACAGGGAAGCCAGAATTTGGCTTAAGATCATGTGTTCCTGCCTGATCCCGGGGGTGCACATGACAGATGTCACCCGGGATCGTGTGTGCTTGGTCTATGCCCTGATGAAATGGTTGGAGATTAATGTTGGGGCGGTGATTATCTCCGCCATGAAGAGAGCCCGTTTGCATCAAGGGCACAAGTACGGGTTTGGTGGCTTGCTGACCACATTCCTAAGGGGCCTGGATATTGAGGAAGAGGCCCTAGACTACATCCCGCAGATGGATAGGCGTGCCTTGGACATCACCAAAACTAAGGCACCCGACACCACTCACGGGCCAGTTCTCACATTAGCCGAGCGACATGCTCGGGATGATCAGTATATGGCCCATATGTTCGGGATGCAGATGCTGCAGCTGCGCATAGGCGGGAGGCCAGCAACAGAAGATGAGCTGTGGAAGCTCGAGCTAGATTACCCCTTTGGCGAAAATGCCAGGGCTCTATGCCAAGTGGGGCCAGCTTTTGTGGAGCCCATTGATGATGATGTCCCTACAGATGAGGAGACACGCCGCGATGACTCAGATGTTGAGTCAGATGAGGATAGCGGGGGCGATCAGATATGGGGGACGAGGCAACCGCACCTGATGAAGAAGTTGAATACTTTGATTGATCAGGGAGCTTCACCACCTACTCTTGTGCTAAGCTGAATTTTGTGAACACTGGGGACAGTGTTTGATTTAAGTATGGGGTGGGAGTAGTTAGGTTCTGGTTGTTTTGTCGTTGTTTATGTTCATGTTTTGTTGTGATGCTTGTGAAAAATTGTGACCCTGTGATTTTGGTGTTTATGTTTTGTATTGTAATTCGGTGTTGTAATTAATGTGAATCTGTTGTGTGCTGTATGGAGTTGTTGTTAGCTGGATGTGTAAATATTTTTATTTTATCGAAATTATCGATATTTTTAAAAAATTTTGTTGAAATATTTTTATGATGGGTTTCTCGCCGTTTGTTTTCGGTGCATTTACGAAGAATAGTTCCATTGAACCGAAGTCGTAAATAGTGACCGTTCCCTATGATGAATGGATGACGACTGTCTTAAGGGAAATGTAGTCGATAGGAGTAGATTTTTTGTTGTTTTTAATTTTTTCTTTTGTTTGTTTGTATCCCAAATACGTCGTTACTTTATGGTTTGAAATTCTTGTTGCGTGTTGTACATGATATTTAGAATGCAAAGGTGATTCGTACGAAAGCATGCAACTTTGTAAACATGTTGAGATAGCTAGACCATAGAGTTCGATTCAGTGTGATTAAGGCTTAATGTTTGAATTCTTGTAATTAGCTGATTGAAGAGTCTGTGAATATGTCTTGAGTTGAGCATGTGCAATGAGTGTGTGGTGAGGTTTCGATTCTTCCATGCTATTGTGAAGTGTCTAGAACTTGCCTTTAGTGTGTACAGTGTTATTTAGTTTGTGGCCTCGTCGGCTTATTGTTGCTTAGTTTAGCACACTAATTGCTTTGGTTGCATTTCGATTGTTTATCCCGTATTGTTGAGACCCTATGGGTCCAGTTTATTCTTCAGTTGACCGTGACAGGTGGCCAGGATGGCCTAAGTGTTACAGTTATAGATGTCATATAGCCAGCTTCTCGATCAATTATGAATCGAGTGCTAGTTGCGCCCTTCCCCAGTTTTGGGACGTGACAATAGGCTTGCCCTTCATGTAATTCGCCACTAATATAGAGTAGCTGCACCTAGAATCATTCAGGACTTCCGGGTTATGATGTAGGCTTGAGGTGAGGGTAGGATGAACATTTGGCTATAGTGACTAGATCCTCCCTAATGCTTTTTTGTGACATACCTTACATCAATTCCACTCACTTAACATTGTTTCCCTCCTTTGCTTGAAGATGACTTTCATTTCTTTAATACTCCCCCTTATAACCCCCTTTTTTTCTCACAACTAGCCTTATTACATCAAGAGGGAAGACCGATTTACAAATTTTCTTTCTCTTCTTGATTTATCCTTTGGTGCATTTTGAGAAAAGGCAGTGTTCCCTTCACACTATAATTCTTATCTTCCTGTTATACCCCGTAGGATTCCCGGCACCCAGATGACCTATTCGCACGTTGGTTAAGTATATTTGAAGGCCATACGTGCTAAAGAAAGGCCCGGGAAAAGGATCGGACGAGAAACCTGTCGAACCATAGCGGAAGGAGCCGAGGCAGAGCCCCTCCGCGATGGCAACGTGTCACGGAGGTGGAGCCTCCGCGTTGGCTCCATGACACGTTGACCTTGTCCAGGCCCAAGTATATAAAGCCCCACTTCGGTTTTAATTCATTTTAAACTTATAAAATTTCCAGAAAACAGAGAGGAATAACCAGAGGAGGGAAAAGAACGAAGAGGGTAATATAATTTCGTCCGATTACGCTGCCAAACGTAGTCCAAACCCAAATTAACCTCAGATACCGAGGTATTTAGCAGCAGAGAGCATTCCTACGGATTTAGTTTCGCGAAATACGGCGGACGAATCGTCGAGCTACCGGACTAAGGTAAGTGGAATTGCTCCAAACTAGTGTCTATGTGTTTCTAGCTATGAAGTGAATATTTCTCCCTTCTGGACTTCTGAAAAATAGTGAGTTTTCGACCGTCTTTCGATAAGCCTAAGTTTAGGCTATAATTATATCGAAAGTGATGTCGTCCTTCGGAATAAAGTTGTATTTAGTACTGATTGATATATATATGAATGCAGTTGGGAGGAATAGCTGAAATACTGACCAAGCCACGCCGGTTAGTCGGGAAATCCGAAGTGAAGGTATGTAAAGCTAGTTTCCTCGGCAAGTTAGTAATCTCGGTATAGTAAAGTAATTTAAAGGCCAGTAGAATGTTCAGAAGTCATGTGTTATGTTTATTACGAATGTTGATACGATATTAGAAGCATCATGTTAAATTTAGCGCGAACTTGCTAGCACGATGTAGATTCTAATACAAGTATTAGGAACTGCACAGCATGCTCAGTATGTGATGTAATACAGAATGTTAGGATATTATCGTATTTAGTTAAAACCCAGTAAAGCAATGTAACATCTGTAAGGCATCTCAAAAGTAGAATGATAGGTTAAAATGAAGTTTAGGATGCATGTTAGAAATAGTAAATCATGTTACTATAGAAACTCAGTATACAACATGGTTTTCAGCAGAAAAACTATATCTTGTTGAGCACTAGACTCAGCACAGTATGGCAGAAGATTATATTTATACATATATACTATTATCAGTCTCAGCATGTATTAAGTACGTACATATTACTATCACTAGTTCAGCATACAGTATGCACAAATACTTTATTATCATTAGCTTCAGTACGTGGGATATATAGATAGTATTATTAGTTGAGACCATTGTATTGTCTTGGGGTTGGATTACCTAGCATCCATGACCGCATGCCAGTTTTCCCCATATTGTGCCTTGGTCGGCCCTTACACACCTCTGTCGAGCGGATACACCCGGGTGTTGATTCAGGAGTCCTCCAGACTCAGGTACAGTTATCGTCAGGGGCTCAGCGAGCCCAAGTGCATACCCAGGGGACCGGCAGGATGCTTATAGTTATTATAGGAGATGGGACGACCGGCGTAGGGGTATAGATTGCGTGCTGGTTGTACCTCCCGGCTTATGGGGGCCGGGTAAGGTTTGTGTGTGCTATGTTATGTTATGTTATGTTATGCTATGTTACATTAGATACGAGTAGATCGACAGTAGAACGATACTTCTCCAGGTATGACTCCTACTCCTTTCAGTATAAGTTAAGAGTAGGCACAGCTTTATATTTTCGGCCAGTTAGTCTATTCCTTCTTATTTTAGCTTCATCAGTTGTGTTGTTGTTTTCAGATATTTCTTTCAGTTACTACTTTACATACTCAGTACCAGTGGTACTAATGACCGGTGGGGCACTGCATTACTTGCCTGCAGGTACTCATAGACGATGGGTCGATACCTCGTGATTCTAGCCAGCTTACAGAGTCATCAGCTCCAGTCACCGGAGCTAGATAGCTGGAGGTTTATCCCTTTTCTTTTGTTGTACAGCATGGGTAGGTTGGAGCCCTGTCCCGACCATCTTATCAGTATTATTAGAGGCTTGCAGTCTGTATATATTTCCCTATGGTCAGATGAGCTGGACGTGTGAGGCCGTGCAGTTGTATAGCTGTTAGTACTTTTGTTTCTTTTATGTTGGCCGTGTGGGGCCATAGCTTGACAGTAGTGGTGACCTTGCCGGTCATGTAGCTTTCCAATATTTCATTATTGAGTTGCAGATAACTAGACAGCATGGTGGCCTTGTCGGCCCCCATAGGCTCCCCCATATTGATATGTTCTGGTTAGCTGTCAGTACAGGTACAGGTGGCTATAGGCCCAGTCGACTGGAGGCTGTAATTACAGCCGTTATATAGCCCGTTGTTTCCATGAATCTGAGTCAAAGGCAGCCAGGCACCAGATGTGCTCAGGCTCAGTAGTCTAGCAGTTCAGGTCCTAGTAAGGCACCAGGTGCCAGTCATACCCCCTTGGGCGGGGTGTGACGAACTTGGTATCAGAGCAGGTCGTATCCTAGGGAGTCTGCAAACCGTGCTAAGTAGAGTCATGCCCATGGATGTGTTGTGCACCACATACTATGGGTAGGGGGCTGCAAGACATGATAGGATGGTTGTCTTTTATTCTTATTTAGTCGTGCTGTAGAGCGGTACAATATAGGGTTGAGTCCCTAAAGCTTACTGTATTCTTTAGTTACAGATAATGTCAGAACAGCGACATCCTATCACAGGCCGGAGTTTAGATATTGCAGCGGCGGAAGGCACCAGCAGGATGCCTCACCCTCGTTTAGAAACAGGTCGATCAGAGGGCACGACACAGGCATCGTCCCAGCCTTCTCAGTAGTCTCCACCACATCAGGAGCCACTTGGGGCGACACTACCTCAAGTCCCCATACCGACACCTTCCGACCAGGAGGTTAGGAGTGCAGTAGTTATGTTAGCACAGATGATGGCTGCTCAGTGTCAGCCGATGCCATCTACAGTTGCGGAGTCGTCAAGAGGGCCCGGTAGTTCGAGGGTCCGAGAGTTCTTGGCTCTGAATCCCACACATTTTACAGGTATGGACCGGACAGAGGACCCTCAGGATTTTCTGGATCAAATGCAGAGAATTTTCAGGGTTATGCATGCCACACCTACAGAATCAGTTGAGTTGGCAGCATTCCGGCTACGGGACATCGCCGTATTGTGGTATGAAAGTTGGGAAAGGTCTCGAGGGAGAGATGTTTCCCCTCCGACCTGGTCCAGCTTCTCAGGAGCTTTTCTGGATCACTATTTGCTGCGGGAGATTCGACAGGCCCGGGTAGACCAGTTTCTACATCTAGAGCAGGGGGCCATGAGTGTTCGGGAATATTCCTTGCGGTTTGATTCTTTGGCCCGGTATGCACCAGCCTTTGTTGATACCATGGCATCCAGAATACATCGCTTTATCATGGGGTTGAATCTAGAATATGTTGAGACTTGTATTACGGCCACACTACGAGAGGACATGGACATTGCCCGAGTTCAGGCATTTGCCCAGAATATTGAGGGCATCAGACAGCGACATCGGGAGATTAGGAGGGCTAATCAGGAACAGCGCCGCTGGGACAGGCCAGTTGAGTTACAGAGGGAGGCTCGGAGAGGACCTAGGCCACGATTGTTAGATAGGCCGCCCAGGCCCCCGCCTCCACCACAGTTGCAGAGGGGTAGATTTAGCCGCCGGGGACAGTCAGAGACCGACAGAGGCTCGCAGATGGCAGATTCACCATTACAAAGAAGGGCGGAGCAGAGTAGGTATACCCTACCACTTTTCCCTATATGCAGCCGACGCCATCCTGGAGCATGCAGGTATGGCTCCACCGGATGTTATATTTGTGGCCAAGAAGGCCATTTGATGAAAGATTGCCCAGCTAGAGGTCGAGAGGATCGGGATAGATAGGACAGGGCATTTGCAGGGTCACGAGCCACAGCATCCTCGGCAGGGCGCAGGACCTCAGTTTCAGCAGGCAGGGGTTGGGGCAGATTAGAGGCCTCCAGTGCAGGTGCGGGCCCAAGTCGCACATATGCTTTACCAGGGAGGCAAGATTCAGAAGTGTTACCTGATGTTGTGACAGGTATGCTAACTATCTGCTCACACCCCGCTTATGTATTGATTGATCCAGGGTCTACTTTGTCCTACATTACTCCATTTGTGGCACGAAAGTTCAATATTACACCAGAATTGTTGCAGCAGCCCTTTTTAGTATCCACGCCCGTCGGTGACTCTATTGTAGCTAGCAGAATTTACTGAGGGTGTACAGTAGAGGTTGCTGACCGTCAAACCACAGTAGATCTGGTTGAGTTAGAAATGATAGACTTCGATGCCATAATGGGTATGGATTGGTTAGTGTCGTGCTTTGCCAATGTTGAATGTTGGACCAAGATGGTCCGATTCCACTTCCCATGAGAAGCAGTGCGGGAGTGGAAGGGCAGCACCGCTACGCCAAAAGGTAGGTGTATTTCCTACTTTCAGGCGAGGAAATTGATATCTAAGGGATGTATTTACCATTTGGTCAGAGTTCAGGATGTCCGAGCAAAATCTTCGACGCTCCAGTCTATTCCAGTGGTGAACGAGTTCCCTGATTTGTTCCCCGATGAGTTACCTGGCATTCCCCCAGAATGGGAAATAGATTTTGCTATCGATTTGTTACCAGGCACTCAGCCGATATCAATTCCTCCCTATCGTATGGCTCCTGCAGAACTCAGAGAATTAAAGGAGCAGCTGAAAGACTTTTTGGATAAAGGTTTTATTAGACCGAGTACTTCACCATGGGGTGCGCCAGTTCTCTTTGTAAGAAAGAAAGACGGCTCACTCCGTATATACATAGACTATCGGCAATTGAACAAAGTTACAGTAAAGAACAAGTACCCGCTTCCCAGAATTGATGACTTATTTGGTCAGTTGCAGGGGGCCAGATACTTTTTTGAGATTGACTTGTGGTCCAGATACCACCAGGTTCGAGTACGTGAAAGAGATATTCCTAAGACAGCATTCAGGACCCGATATGGACATTTTGAATTTCTAGTCATGTCCTTCGGGTTAACGAATGCCCCAGCCATCTTCATGGACCTGATGAACAGTATTTTCAGACCCTTCCTGGACTTATTCGTGATAGTATTCATCGATGACATTCTGGTGTATTCTCGCTCTGAAGCAGACCACCAGACTCATTTGCGGACAGTGCTCCAGATCCTCAGGGACCGCTAGTTATATGCCAAATTTTATAACTGTGAATTCTGGCTTAATTCAGTAGCCTTCTTAGGGCATGTCGTGTCGGACGCAGGTATACAAGTTGACAAGCAGAAAATAGAAGTAGTTAAATCATGGCCCAGGCCTACCACTCCGACTGAAGTCCGTAGCTTTCTGGGGTTAGCAGGATATTACAGGAGGTTCGTTGAAGGGTTCTCGACTATTGCGGCACCTCTGACTAAACTGACACAGAAAGCAGCAAAGTTTCAGTGGACAGAGGCATGCGAGCAGAGCTTCCAGGAACTGAAAGACAAGTTAACCTCCGCCCCAGTGTTAGCGTTGCTGGAAAGTACAAAAGGTTATTCGGTGTATTGCGACGCATCAGGCGTCGGGTTAGGTTGTGTGTTGATGCAGCATGGTAAAGTAATTGCATATGCTTCCAGACAGCTGAGGAAACACGAAAAGAATTACCCTACCCACGACCTGGAATTAGCCGCAGTGATCCACGCCTTGAAGATGTGGAGGCATTACTTGTATGGCGTCCATGTTGATATTTTCACAGATCACAAGAGCCTACAGTACATCTTCACTCAGAGGGAGTTGAATCTGCGGCAACGTCGCTGGTTGGAGCTGTTAAAGGATTATGATGTGAATATTCTATACCACCCCGGAAAAGCCAATGTTGTAGCAGATGCTCTCAGTCGTAAGTCCATGGGGAGCTTGGCACATTTGCAGCCCGAACAGCAGGAATTGGTTAGGGAGATGCATCAGTTAGCTAGCCTAGCCGTTCGTGTAGCAGAAACAGAGGATGGTAGTGAAGTAATACAGAACACCGTCGTGTCATCATTAGTTGTGGAAGTGAAAGAACGGCAGTATGAGGATCCTGACCTGATCCAGCTCAAAGACAGAATCCAGCAGGGCAAAGCGCTAGATTTTCAGATAACTGAGGGAGAAGTGCTGTTATGTAAAGGTCGACTATGTGTTCCAGATGTTTCAGGGCTCCGCCAGCAGATTATGAACGAGGTACATTACGCCCGTTATTCTCTTTATCCCGGTGCGACAAAAATGTACCATGATATCAAGGAAAACTACTGGTGGCCAGGTATGAAAAGAGAAATTGCTGAATTTGTAGCCCAGTGTCCTAACTGCCAACAGGTGAAAGCAGAACATCAGAAACCAGGCGGTTTGACTCAGGATATAGCTGTACCTCTCTGGAAATGGGAAGTAGTGAATATGGATTTTGTAGCAGGATTACCCCGTACTAAACACAGACATGACTTTATATGGGTGATTGTCGACAGATTGACAAAATCAGCTCATTTCCTGCCAGTAAGAACTACCTTCTCGGCTAAAGATTATGCTGAGTTGTATATCTGAGAGATAGTCAGATTGCATGGAGTGCTAGTATCCATTATTTCAGATAGAGGAGCACATTTTACGGCTAGATTCTGGCAGTTGTTTCAGAGAGTTCTGGGAACGCAGATTAATCTGAGTACATCATTCCACCCTCAAACAGATGGGCAGGTTGAGCACACTATTCAGACGCTCGAAGACATGTTGTGAGCGTGTGTGCTAGATTTTGGTGGTAGCTAGGATGAGCATTTGCCGTTAATTGAATTTGCTTATAACAACAGCTATTACTCAGCCATCCAGATGGCGCCTTTCGAGGCATTATACGGGCAAAAATGCAGATCGCCGATTGGTTGGTTTGAAATAGGAGAATCAGCGTTAGTTAGGCCAGACATTATTCAACAGTCAGAGGAGAAGGTAAAGCTTATCCGCGAACGTTTACTGACTGCACAGAACCGCCAGAAATCATATGCAGATGTGCGGCGCAGAGACTTGGAGTTTGATGTGAATGACTGGGTATTCCTGAAAGTATCTCCGATGAAAGGCGTAATGAGATTCGGCAAGAAAGGTAAGCTCAGCCCGAGGTTTGTTGGGCCTTATCAGATTCGTCGAAGGATAGGCCGAGTAGCATATGAGTTGAACTTGCCTCCAGAACTAGAATCCGTTCATCCGGTCTTCCATGTATCTATGTTGAGGAAATGCATAGGAGACCCATCCAGAGCAGTTCCAGTCCAGGATATCCAGGTTACAGAAAAGCTGGCTTATGAAGAGGTTCCAATAGCTATCCTAGACACACAGATTCGCAGATTGAGGACTAAAGATATTGCGCCTGTCAAGGTATTGTGGCGTAACAGGAACCGAGAGGAGATGACATGGGAAGTGGAGGAAGATATGAGGACCAGATATCCTCACTTATTCCAGGCCTAGTCAGGCGACAGGTATGTCCGTATTATTACTTATGAAGTACCTTATGGTTGTATATGTATAAATGAGAAAGATTGATACTTAGCTATCCAGTGAATCTTAAAGTATTGCGTGCAATACCTGTGTTGGACTTTTCTGCATTTCAGGTTTTTGCTATAGTCCATATTACAGGGGAAAATCTGCCAAAATTTTTCTAGATAGTAAGTTGAGAAGCCCTCTAAATAGAAGTTTACATTCGAGGACGAATGTTCTTAAGGGGGGAGAATGTTATACCCTGTAGGATTCCCAGCACCCAGATGACCTATTCGCATGTTGGTTAAGCATATTTGAAGGCCATACATACTAAAGAAAGGCCCGGGAAAAGGATCGGACGAGAAACCTGTCGAACCATCGCGGAAGGACCCAAGGCAGAGCCCCTCCGCGATGGCAATGTGTCATGGAGGTGGAGCCTCCGCGTTGGCTCCGTGACACGTTGGCCTTGTCCAGGCCCAAGTATAGAAAGCCCCACTTCGGTTTTAATTCATTTTAAACTTATAAAATTTCCAGAAAACAGAGAGGAATAACCAGAGGAGGGAAAATAACGAAGAGGGTAATATAATTTTGTTCGATTACGCTGCCAAACGTAGTCCAAACCCAAATTAACCTCATATACCGAGGTATTTAGCAGTATAGAGCATTCCTACGGATTTAGTTTCGCGAAATACGGCGGACGAATCATCGAGCTACCGGACTAAGGTAAGTGGAATTGCTCCAAACTAGTGTCTATGTGTTTCTAGCTGTGAAGTGAAGATTTCTCCCTTCTGGACTTCTGAAAAATAGCGAGTTTTCGACCGTCTTTCAATAAGCCTAAGTTTACGCTATAATTATATCGAAAGTGATGTCGTCCTTCGGAATAAAGTTGTATTTAGTATTGATTGATATATATATGAATGCAGTTGGGAGGAATAGCTGAAATACTGACCAAGCCACGCCGGTTAGTCAGGAAATCAGAAGTGAAGGTACGTAAAGCTAGTTTCCTCGGCAAGTTAGTAATCTCGGTATAGTAAAGTAATTTAAAGTCTAGTAGAATGTTCAGAAGTCATGTGTTATGTTTATTACGAATGTTGATACGATATTAGAAGCATCATGTTATATTTAGCGCGAACTTGCTAGCACGATGTAGATTCTAATACAAGTATTAGGAACTGCACAGCATGCTCAGTATGTGATGTAATATAGAATGTTAGGATATTATCGTATTCAGTTAAAACCCAGTAAAGCAATGTAACATCTGTAAGGCATCTCAAAAGTAGAATGATAGGTTAAAATGAAGTTTAGGAAGCATGTAAGAAATAGTAAATCATGTTACTATAGAAACTTAGTATACAGCATGGTTTTCAGCAGAAAAACTATATCTTGTTCAGCATTAGACTCAGCACAGTATGGCAGAAGATTATATTTATACATATATACTATTATCAGTCTCAGCATGTATTAAGTACGTACATATTACTATCACTAGTTCAGCATACAGTATGCACAAATACTTTATTATCATTAGCTTCAATACGTGGGATATGCAGATAGTATTACTAGTTGAGACCATTGTATTGTCTTGGGGTTGGATTACCTAGCATCTATGACCGCCCCAGGGTTAATAGCTGTATCGACTCGTCTGCCTGAGGACGAGGATACATCGCTATACGGAGTGGCATGCCTCCCACAAGGGACGAAGATGGGATGCCCGTTTTCCCCATATTGTGCCTTGGTCGGCCCTTACACCCCTATCGAGCGGATACGCCCGGGTGTTGATTCAGGAGTTCTCTGGACTCAGGTACAGTTATAGTCAGGGGATCAGCGAGCCCAAGTGCATACCCAGTGGACTGGAAGGATGCTTATAGTTATTATAGGAGTTGGGACAACCGGGGTAGGGGTATAGATTGCGTGCTGGTTGTACCTATCAGCTTATGGGGGCCGGGTAAGGTTTGTGTGTGCTATGTTATGTTATGTTATGTTATTCTACGTTACATTAGATATGAGTAGATCGACAGTAGAATGATACATCTCCAGGTATGACTCCTACTCCTTTCAGTATAAGTTAAGAGTAGGCACAGCTTTATATTTTCGGCCAGTTAGTCTATTCCTTCTTATTTCAGCTTCATCAGTTGTGTTGTTGTTTTCAGATATTTCTTTCAGTTACTGCTTTACATACTCAGTACCAGTGGTACTGACGCCCGGTGGGACACTTCATTACTTTCCTTCAGGTACTCATAGACGAGGGGTCGATACCTCGTGATTCCAGCCAGCTTAGAGAGTCATCAGCTCCAGTCACCCGGAGCTAGATAGCTGGAGGTTTATCCCTTTTCTTTTGTTGTACAGCATGGGTAGGTCGGGGCCCTGTCCCGACCATCTTATTAGTATTCTTAGAGGCTTGCAGTCTATATATATTTCCCTGTGGTCAGATGAGCAGGTCGTGTGAGGCCGTGCAGTTTTATAGCTGTTAGTACTGTTGTTTCTTTTATGTTGGCCGTGTGGGCCATAGCTTGACAGTAGTGGTGACCTTGCCGGTCATGTAGCTTTCCAATATTTCATTGTTGAGTTGCAGATAACTAGACAGCATGGTGGCCTTGTCAGCCCGCATAGGCTCCCCCATATTGATATGTTCTGGTTAGCTGTCAGTACAGGTATAGGTGGCTATAGGCCCAGTCGGCCGGAGGCTGTAATTACAGCCGTTATATTGCCCGTTGTTTCCCTGAATCTGAGTCAGAGCCAGCCAGGCACCAGATGCGCTCAGGCTCAGTAGTCTAGCAGTTCAGGTGCTAGTCATACCCCCCAGGGCGGGGTGTGACACTTCCCCCTTTGTTTGGCATGTCTCCAAACTTAGGCTTTTGCCTCATTTTTCACAAATGTTTTTATCACTCCCTTTTTCTTAGGCCTTAAGCCTCATTTCATTACTTATCTTGTCACTAGCATCTAGGGAGAATGGGGGCCAAAAAAAAGTATTAAGAATGGTCTTAAGGCTTGTAATGTGGTGGCCAAGGAAAGGGTTTAAGGATCAACATTGGCTAACAAGGATCGATGCTCATGGAGGGGATATGGGTGAAGTGACTAGACAAAGGAAAGCCTAAACTCATGTTCTTGGCGCAACTACATCTAGGATTTCGCCTTGAATCACATTTGGGGAAAGTTATAGATAAGATGTAATACATGTGATTCATAAAAAAATGTCCTCACCACACAAGGAATCATCCTTATAGGGTCTACAAGAGTCATTCTCAACACAAAACACCAATATTAGGACATCAAAGCAAGCAAACATCATAAGTCAAACAGGAAATTTACAATGTATGACAAAGAATGCTATACTATGATGTCAACGCTTGCTCATAATCTTCATTCTCATGCCCTTATTTTTGCAATTCCATTTTAACAAGATTTTTTTTTGGTGGTGCCTCTCAAAACAACTTCACAAAAGACTCAAAGCAACATGGCATCTCTTAAGAATGTCGCCACTCAATTCATCATCGGAAAAAACTAACCTGGTTCGACAATAAAAGTAACAAAATAATAGAGAATGCTCCTTGGGAAAGAACCATGGTCAAAAGAAAACCCTCGGAGTTTTAATTACTACACTACAATTTACAATGGCTATAAAAGAACAAGACTTTGGGGTCATTTCATTCAAGATTTTCAATATTTTGCAATTCAAAGAAAAGAGCCCATTTAGTCACTAATCATAAACCATCAATAATATTTTTAGCCATTTCAACATCTAGTGAACAAGAATCAACCCACCCTCAGACTGAAAATAGACATTGGCCCCAATGCATCCACAGAAAAGATAAGAAAGTGAGAGATGCTTCCTGATTGAGTTAGTGATTGGACCGTGATCTCCAAGTATATGTGGCAACATCAAACTTCCAAGAAGTTGTCTGTTGGACCATTGGTTTCTATGGATGCGGTGGAAGAGATAAAGGTTGTCCTAGGCCGTGCACCACCCAATTGTCCTGTAAAGTGTGAAGCTCATGGTACAACGTCATTGCCACTACCCTGGGTGTCCAAGAAGGGTCAACATCATATATCGAACATATTAGAGGTAGAGGAGGGCGACTATGATGGGATTCCTCATCGGGCACTTGTTTTGAGTCACTGTCATAGCCTACCCACCAATCATCTGATGGGCTTTTAGGTGCTTCAGTTGGGAAATAGATGACGGTGCAGTAAGAGAAGCCACCTCTTGTTTTAATGTACCCACTTTGCATTCAAGTACATCAACCATAGAGCATAGGCTATCCAATTTGTCTTTAGAAGGTTGTAAGGCTTTCTTGAGGGCACCCTGTATAATGCAGGAAGAGCCTTGGCTAACCGCACTAGCTGGTTCTCATGCATTTTAGCCCTTTGTGCAATGTTGAGTAAGTCAGGAGGTGGAGAACTTTGAGGTTCGGCTGTATGGAGTGGTGGAATTTCTATGTGAGTGGATGCCGAAGATGATGGTAAGGTCATGTCCCTTGTAAACTTTGCCTGCTTCATAGCTGGAGCCTCTTTGTCAGTTTTGGTGGCTAATGTAATCACAGTGTTGGCCTGCACTGTCCTATCTAATGGATGGAACAAAGGACAAGTTACCCCCATACATAACATACATACCAAGTAGGAAATGTCAATGTGGTAGCTTGTTGCTTGGCCTTGTGTTTGAATTGATCAGCAATAATTTTCCCCACATTGATGTGTATATGATCCATTATGCAAGCAAGGAGAATGGTCACTTCAATTGGGAATTCCGATGTATTTAGAGAGGGCATTAGCCTTGAACAAACCAACTCTAACCACATACGTGCTTCAAATTTTAAGTCATGCCGATGAATGAGGATCTTAGAAATAGCCCATTGTGGTTGTCCTTTTGCAATTAGGTTGGCTACCCATTGGAATTGAGTGGCTTTGCTCTCCACTTTATTGCGGAATATTGGATGAGATGGGATTGGCTCGTCCCAATAAATTGAATTGATCGCTTTTGGAGTTACAGGCACCTCTTGTCCTTGCACCCACACCGATGTAAGGCATGAGCCTGCTTCAGTGCTTCCCCTTTGCTTCATTAGCTATTGCCTTGTCCTATATGATGCATAGAATTTCCCCACCAGCTCTAGAAGATATGGGTCAACTGGTAGAGTAAATGGACCCCAATCGCGCATCCCAATCTGGTGATAGATATCTGGGTACGCAGTCTTGAAAGATTCTACATCAAATTGAGCTTCTGCATAGATGACTCGTTTTTCCTTGAAATCTAGGTAAAACTCCTCCATTCCTTCCAGCCCAAACCTATCTTGAGGGTTATTTGTGGGCACTAATGCTTGGCCTGTATGAGAGTGCTGGGAGATAGACATGATGCTGCAAATGTAGGTTAGTGATGGGTCATAGTGTGTGAGGCAAAACTAAGGAATACAGAAGAATTTGACTAAAATTTTCACAAGCTCAGGTGCCATCGGCGAGAGGCAGTTGCATTTCGCTAGTCACCGATGATTCATCGATTGGAAAAGTGAAGAAACAAACTGGGACACCTCGGTTTCGTCGGTGACCCACCACTGGTGATTCGCTAGCCGCCAGCCTGCATTTAGTTTCCCACCAAATCACCTCCATATAATAGCTACCAAACACACACATATTTCCGTAACAAAAGAAAAGTTTGCCCTTGAGCAAGGTGTCAATCAATCCATCATTGGGCAACTCACTTGGTTACGTAAATTACACCCCGATATGAAGTGACCACAACAAAACAACATTCACACACATACAATAAAGAAGCAAAACAAAATGTGATAACCATGAGTAAAACAAAATATTACCAATGTGATTAGGACCTTGCAAGCATGAGTGAGAAAGTTCTTACCTCCAATGGGCTATGCTTGTGAAGCTTTGTGGGGGAATGAAGGGGATGAAGATAGGTGGGGTTTTTAAATTTCGAAGGAAAGGAAGTTGAGTGGGTGCTTGGGGGGTAAATATTAATAAGTGTTAGGTGGGAAGTAATGGGTCTTTTTGGGGAAAGGCAATATGGGGAGAAGATGGAAGAAAATGGGGAATTGGAAGAGTTTTGTGGAGATTTATAATATATGGTTTTTGTCATCGAGGGCTACACCGATGATCGCCAATTGAGCAAGCATTTTGCCGCTGTGGCCGTTGTTCCCATTATCTGAACACGATTCTGAATTCAAGTTCGAAGGGATACCAGCATTTCACGGATCCCTTCTGGCATTTTGCCGGATGAGGAACCGATGCCTGATTCATTCCCAGGTAATCTGGTTGAGAGTGGCGTCAAACTGGTGGTTCGCGTTTTGTCATGGCGCTTCACTGATTGGGCCACCGGTTATCCTTGGGACCTTCAATTCTCCAGATGGAATTGGCGCCCTAGCGGCGCTTCACTAATTATCACCAGAGGTTCATCAGTTTGGATGGCCGCTCTACCTTGAATCCTTCAGTGCACGGGGCAGGGTGGCACTTGAACTGCGCTTTGCGAAATGAAATCAGCGTTTCGCCAATTGCTTGCCGGTTTGTTATTCATCCTGTAGTGCACCCTTCCTATCCTAAAAAAAATCAAAAACAACAAACATATGAGAGGGAAGAATTAAAAAATGAAAAATGCTTGGGTTGCCTCCCATGAAGCGCCTTATTTAACATCGTGGCACAATGAAAGTTCCTTGAAGCCAACGGCTCCTCCAGGTACACCCCCTCTGCTCGGCCAACTTCTTCCAACACCCCAAAATACCTTTAACCCTTTGGCCATTTACTTTGAACTTGTTCCCATTCTCACTATGGAGTTCGATGGCTCCATTCTTGTACACCTGAGAAACTTTAAAAGGTCCTAACCATTTTGACTTTAACTTTCCAAAAAATAACTTTAGTCAAGAATAGAACAGAATCACCCAATCCCTGGAACACAATTATGCTGCAACATGATCTCGGGCAAAATAGCATGCCCGAGTGATGCTTGATAACTTAATTTAGTCTTGTTTAGCTAAGTAATTGTATACATTTTCATGTGATTTTATATAAATGTGAATATATGTGCTAACCAACACGATTAGTCCTTGTTTTGTAGGTTTCAATGATTTTGAGGAACTAATTTATAAGTTGGTGAAGTAGTGGAATAGAGTGGGAGCAATGGGCGAGAGTCGGCAAGGAGTAGGCCATGGCAAGGCTGACCGCGCCAGGAAGCGTGCCACGCTGTGCATGTGCTGCACCTAGCGCCGTGCCATGCCGATACTAGGCACGCGAGCAGATGCGGCAGGCAGGCAGCACCAGCACGCCTGCAACGTGCCACGCCGTGCCAGCTGCGCGACAGGGGTGTGCCAACGCGCTACCCAAGCAGTGGGATACGCTGCCAACGCGGTGACACTCGACAGTTTTAGCTTCTGGAGGCAATTTCCAGAGAGCTTTCGCGTTACCTCCGTGTCACGGAGGCAGTGCTCCGCGGTACACTCCGTGACACGGAGCCGTTCCACGGCAGGCTAAATTATGCACATTTTGCATTTACTATAAATAGGTCCCTTAGCTCCTAAATCCAATTTGTCACAATTTTATTCTGGAAAACTACCTAGGAGTGAAGGGAGAAGTGGGAGAACTCATCTAGGGTTTGGCAAATTCCCTTCTCATCTACCAAATTCTTGTAAGTATATTAGTTTAGTTCTAGTTTCTTGTAGTTTTACGAACATGAATGGCTAGAAACCTTCCTCTAGGGTTGAAGCCATGAATTATGATTGTGATTTTATGAAATTGTTTTGGAATAAAGTTATTGATTGTTGTTTTCGTCTTGCATTCTATATTGTTGGTCGTTTTTATGATTGATCACCATGAAAGCATATATTTTAGCTTGGGCATTGGCTTGAGAAAGCATTACCTAGGTCAGGACATGAGAATGTGAGGAGCATGTTTGTATCTCACGATATAATTTCGTATTAGGATAGAAATATACCTAACACCTTGCTTGGTTGATAAAACGGGGGTTATTAAAGACCAACTTAGGATTATCACATCACAACTCGAAGAAGTAGTTGTGAGGCTAAGTTGAGTTAAATGGTTAGACGCACGAAAGTCCCTAATCATTTCCACGTAAACCACAACATAATTAATTGCCCACGAACAAGAAATAGCATCTTCACTCACAATGATGCAGTGAGGCTAGTTTGTCGTGTTTAGAGGCTCGAAAGACCATGAACATGCAATTCTAATTATGTGAAACGACAATCGATAGTTGCATACTTCACCCATTGCAAATCGTAGCATTGCATGATTATCTGGTTTTAAGTCTATGTTGCTCTTAGAGTGCATTCAAAATATTTTGTTGACCAAATTTAGACTTAATTATAAATCTCCCTCGTAAACTTCTATAACCAACATTTTCGGTATTTAAGATCACACTTGTAATGGATAGTTAGAGGAATGGGTCCAGTCCCTGTGGGTTCGACATTCCGATTCTTAAAAAGATCCACTATATTACTTGCACGACCCGTACACTTGCTGACGCGCGAATAAGGGCACTTCAAGGTTTTGGCGCCGTTGCCGGGGACTTGGCGAAGTTTTGATAATTTATCTGTTTTTGTGTGATTTTTGAAATTTCCTTAAGTGTTGAGAAACTTGGTCTTAGTATGTTTATTGGCAGGTGACAGGTTGCCCTACCGAGCTGGCTAGAAGTAGAGAGCTTGTGGAACTGTTGCTGGAACCTGAACGTCAAATCCATTTGCGATGGAGAGTACCTCTAGAGCAAAAGCTGAAGAGACTTCAAGAAAAGGTACAATAACTGTTCGGGTGTTTGCTATATGGTTAAAAACCGACACGCAAGTGCACGTGGTCAAACAAGTAGTAAGTGGCTTAAGTAAGCCAAGTATAGAACCAAGGAGACTCTGGATAAGTAAAAATTGCTCAAGTATACTATATTCTATCTTACTTCTATATATGCTGACAACAAAGTAACCAACAATTGAAAAGTTTGTTTTATAAAGTATGTACTAAAACTACTGACAATTATTTACTCTGAATTTAAACTATGGTTATGAGCATGCCAAGGTTAAGAACAAGTAATGAACTTGATTATAATCATAATTTGGTTAATCTTCTCTTCCTGTTGCTAGCCAAGAACATTATCCTAGAGATTAAAACTCTCGTATTTAATCTCACTTAAGAATCATAAACCATCCGTCTACATTTCTATGATCAAATGCAATTTATGACCTAGCAATACAATTCCGGTTCCTAAATTGACTAATATAGCTTTCAAGTATATTTCTATCAGGAAAGCACATCAAAACTCATTTTCCCAAATCAAGTTAAGAACAATACCCTATTAATTCACAACTTTCCAATTTCGTGCTCTCTCGAGTGAAATCGGACTTTTTAGATGTACATTAATGTCGGCCACACACCAATGCAGTAGAAACAAGAATTAATAGAACAACATGGAAGGAGAAGATGAAAAACCATATAATTCAATAATCAAAATTCATCACCATTGTTCATAACCTCACCAAGGAAGGGAATTAGCCACTCATTTGTGGATTAATCATCCTAAAACAAGTGTTAATCATACAAAAAATTGATTGAAAGAAGAAAGAAAGAGAGAAAAACCTTGAGCTTTTTCGTCCCTCAACTGCCTGTAACCCACGTCCTTGCTCCACCAAGTCTGAATTAATTAAAAATAAGCCTAAGTGTTCTATTTGTACTAATGGGAATTTTTCCCGGAATAACAAGCAACTTGTCACGGAGTGCATCGCGGAGCACTGCCTCCGTGACACGGCGTGGACGCGGACCCTTTCTAGAAATTTAAGGTCCAGGATAAAGCTTCAACGTGGCACGGCGTGCAACGCGGAGGCTTGCCTCCGTGCCACGGAGCTGTCGCGAGGCTCCACTGGAAATTGACAAACTATTCACCCTCCAGGCAGAATGCCTCCGCGATTGTAGCGTGACACGGCTCCATCGCAGAGCCCCTTTATATTGTGCAGTCCAATGCCTTTTTCGTGCTCGAATCCAAGTCCAACTTCGATATTGTTCCAACATGCATTTTAGCTCCTCAAAATCACCTTTTACCTACAAAACAATGCTAATCATGTTGGTTAGTATAAATTCACATTTTATTACCAATTACATGAAAATGTATACGAAATTCACAATAAACAAGGAGAAAATGATACGTTTGAGTATCACTTGGGCATATAAATCTGCCCAAGATCACTTACCCCACACTTAAATCCTTGTTCGTCCTCGAACAACAAATACACAATTCATGCAAATTACATCACAACCTTCGCCACTATGGTGCGACAACTTACGCTACAGTCATACCGATCATTCAATATTTTAAATCATCAAGAAAACATGCATGGTCTTACAATGCAATGACCTTTAATACATCAAGACTTCCTAGACTTTAAGAATTGACTCTCGATATCGGCAAACTCATGCAAATCAGCTAATCAAGATATCCGACACGAAAATCAATCTTTCATCAAGCATGTGCCCTCACAACTCAAGAGAATCTTCCCCTTTTTGTTCATGTGACACACAAACATTCAAGTAGGGGCATGTAGAAATTAATTTCACTCTCTCTCCCAAAAGAATTCACATGCATCATGTCATGACCCATAGGCTTGCCCTTAGTGTATTACTCCACTAATATAAAGAAATGCAATGTAAGATCACGTAGGACTTTAATGGGTTGTAATGGAAGCTATGGAACTAGTATATATTGGATTAGCCAATAATAGCCACTAGCATCATTAAGCGCCTTTTCAACACATTCCCATCAACGTATGACATTGTTTCTCTCTTTTCTTTTTTTCCATCATCCCATTCATGATGATTTACTTTCGTCTGGCCCATTTCATCACGCACACTTGACACAAAAACAAATGTTTTTCATGCACCTTCATTATCATTTAATCATAACAAGTGCACCCTCCACCTTTTTCTTTTCTTTCCTCACTCTGCTTTTCTTTTTCTTTTCACCACTCTCACTCTTTGACACTTTGGGAAAAATCTTTTTTTGTTCTTCTTAAGCGCTTAAGAGTTTTGTATAGACTTTACGGCTAATGAAAAGAAAGAATTAAGCTTAGTTTATACATTTTTGGACAAAAGAAAGAAATAATAGGCTAAAGGCTCAACGGGCTGACTAGGGTATACAATCACATAAAAAGGTAGAGTATGACAAGAAAAAAATAGAAACTCTCGGTTAAGACAAAGAAATGACTACATCCTTTCCAACACTACACCTCCTTCATTTCGTTTTGTACACACACCAGGCAAGTTCTAGACACTTCACAATAGCATGGAATAACAATACCTCACTTCACACTTTATGCACATGCTCGATTAAAGATGCATTCACAGACTCTTTAATTAGCCAATTACATGAATTCAAAATTAAGCCTCAATCACACCAAATCGAATTCTACAGCCTAGGTATCTCAACATATTTATGAAATTGCATGCTTTCATCCGAATCACTTTTACATTTTGAATATCAGTTACAGCACGCAACCGACATTTCACAACCATATAGTAACTACAGGTTCCGGGATGCAATCCACCCAAGAAAAAAACTGAAAATAGTCAGGCTCTCTTCATGGCGGATATGATGACCGCCCCAACATTAATCTCCAGCCCTTTCATCAGGGCATACACCAGGCAGACACGGTCCCGGGTCACATCAGTCATGTGCACCCCCGGGATTAGGCACGAACAGACTATCTTCAGCCAGATTCTGGCCTCCCTGTTCATTTGAGAATACGGCAGAGTCTGGTGGTAACCCCTCTCCTTATGTATGCTCCATCTGGCTGTGGATCGAGCCCCACACAGTGTGCGTCTGATATCGGCATATGGTGGGGTGATGTTCAGCTGGCGGAGAACGTGGGCGTCTGTGTCCCGCGCTCCGATGATGGCATTTAATTGCTGGGGTTCCAAAGTGACAATCTGCCCTCTGATCTTGATTGTGTGGCTTCTGATTGCCGGGTTCCAATTTGCATAGAACTCTCGGACTAGATGTAGGTTGCATTCCTTGGGCTCCTGAAATATGAAGCTGAGCCCAGCTGCCTCGATCCTTTGCACTATGCGGGGGAACTCCTGTGCTAGTGGTTCCCGTGCAATATGCTCCTCGGGGAAGTATTTATTCTGCTTGTGTTTGGTGTACCACTTCTTCCCTTCATCGGTTACCCACCTCGTTCCGTATTGGCGGCGTTGGCTGCGTGGAACTGCTGGTGCAGCTGGGACTGCTGTGCCTAGTCTAAGTCTTTTTCTCCCGGTGCCTGAAGTAGATGCACCCTTACCCTTATCTTGCCTACTTGTCATTTTACCTGTCAACAGAAATAAACAAGCAAAATGTCAAGCTAAATGAAGATTAACTTCGGCTAAGGTCGAGTTAAGCTAAGTTTACCCCACACTTAGTGCTTAGCTACGGTTACGATACTACGGCAAGAATCACTTTATTTACACCAAAAACAAACAACTATACAATTCATGCTTAGTGTGTTCGCAAAGAAAAATTCGACGGTATAACTTTAGCGTACTACTCAGACTTCATACAGCTAATTCCAATCACTACCATCGCTAGCAATTCAACCATCGCACTTAGCAAAGAAAACAACAAAACAAAAACAACAACAAAAATTCTATATACATATGAACCTATATAACCAAACCAATTCGAACAATTTTCAACATTCTCCCAAAAACCCGAGAATTCGTCGTCTATTACATTCAAACAATATTCTACAACGACTTATCTCAATTCAATACATACCACCCGGCATATAATTCACAATTTTACCAAGTTACCCATTTCGAATTCAACAACCAAGCCCTAGAATTGAATTTCGCAAGCAAATTCAAATCATTCACACAATCGACAAGTTCAAACGCTCATTACAACATTTCGAACATTTATCAATCAAGGAATAACTCAATTTCATCCTAAATTTCGACTTAGGGTGATTTATCTCACCTCCCATGCTTAATTTCGAATAAATTCGACAAAAACTTGAGAGAAAATAGGAAAACATACCTCGTAGTTGAAGAACCGAAGAAAACTCGATAATTTCTTTGCTTTATACCGTGGCACGTTGATGAGGGAGGGAATTTTGGGTGTTTGGTCACGGAGAAGTGAGAAAATCAGGGAAAAAAGGGGTAAATTCGGGGTTTGAAATGAAGAAAACACACGGGTCACCCGGCAACCCGGTGTGACCCATCACAAATTATAGGGCAACGTGTCACGGAGTGCATCGCGGTGCACTGCCTCCGTGACACGGAGCCATCGCGATAGCCCTCTGGAATTTTTTAAAAATTCTAGATTAAACCTCAACGTGTCACGAAGGGTAACGCGGAGGTCCTCCTCCGTGACACGGAGCTATTGCCCCAGCTCACTGTCTCTGCATTTTATTCATTTTTTCATACCTCGCCTTTTCCTTCACGATTCCGTGCACATTTTTCTCCGTTTCACCTGAAAATCATTTCACTAAACAAACTTGGTTAGATTAATAGATTTCAAAAACTAAAATAAAATAATACTAACTAAAACAAAATTTTTGTACTAACTCAAGAAAAAGAAAAAGAAAATAAAATCTATTTACACTTTACAAAATAAAAGAAAAAAATATTTTTCACGGGTTGCCTCCCGTGCAGCGCCTGGTTTACCGTCGCGGCTCGACGTCCTTTATGCTCAATTGTCCGCTAGGGTGATGGATGATTTCTCACGATCATTGTCCTCCCCCTAGTAGTGCTCACCCTTATCCGGTGGTCTTCCCATCAATTCTCGGGAATCATTCATTTGTTTAGCATTCCCATGATCAATTACATTGATCACCGAGAGTTCTTCATTCAACATCGGGAGCTTGGGTGCTTTGTACACATCGAACACCTCTACCTTGTCATGTGCTCGCATTGTAAGTTGACCCGCAACCACGTCAATTAATGCTTTCCCGGTTGCCAAGAAGGGTCGTCCCAAAATAAATGGGACTTCCGCGTCTGGTTCAAAATCTAGAACAATGAAATCTACCGGGAAAATGAGGGATCCCACTTGCACAAGCACATCCTCAACAATGCCATCCGGCCTAGCTAAGGATCTGTCTGCCAACTGCAAGATTACGGTTGTAGGTCTAGGACTCCCTTGACCTAACTTTCTGAATACCGAAGATGGCATCAGATTTATGCTCGCCCCCAAGTCACACAATCCATGAGCTCGGATACTCTTCTCAATAGTAAGCTGGATAGTTAAACTTCCAGGGTCTTTCATCTTCGTCGGCAGTCTGTTTTGGATTCGGGAAGTGCATTCCTCCGTCAAAGCTACCGTGGCATACTCAGTCAAACGACTTTTGTTGGCCACGATGTATTTAATATATTTGGCATATTTTGGCACTCCCTGCAAGACATCAACAAGAGGTAAATTAACATGTACCTATTTAAGCACCTCCATAAATTTCTTGAAACACGCCTCCTCCTTGTGTTTCTTGAGTCGTTGAGGGAACGGGGGTGGAGGTCTTTCTGATTCTACTTTTTTGGTCTTCCCCCTATCCGAAGTTTGCTCTTCCTCAACATCTGCTGCTCCTGACTTTTGAGGTGGTCTTTCTGGTTCCACCTCCTTCAGCTGCAAACCACACCTTGTGGTCACTGCATTTACCTGCTTCGGATTTGGATTCGTGTCGCTAGGCAGTCCTCCTCTGGGCCTTGTGTTTTGGGCACTAGCAAATTTCCCAAATTGATACTCAAGAGTCTTGGTCGCTAATTGATTATTTTTCACTTCGGCTGCCAATTTAACATAGTCAGCCTGCAATTGCGCCTGATTAGCGATCATGGTCTTGAACATTTCCTCAATGCTAGGTGATGGTGGTGGAGGAGGGGCATTGTGATTTCTGAATTGAGATTGGTAGTTCTGTTTCCCTCCTTGATTTCTTTGCATACCCTGAACCGAACTTTGGCCTTGTTGGTTGTTGCTACCCCACGAAAAATTTGGATGGTTCCTCCAATTGGAGTTGTAGCCGCTACCAAACTGCTAATGATTTCTTTGTGCATTACCCACAAAGTTAAAAGAATCAGGATTTGCTCCACAGCACTCAGCTGAGTGCTCACTGCTTCCACACACTTCACACCACATTTGTTGGACCGCATTGACTGAAGCTGAAGGCTGGTTCAAGTTCATATTGCTAAAGTGGTTGTTCAACTGATTCTGCAAGGCAGCTATCTGTGCAGCGATAGCTGTAAATCCATCCACTTCAAGCACTCCTGCTGCTTTCCTTGCTCCACCTCATGATGAATCAGCATTCCATTCTGGATTGCCCTGTGAAATCCAATTTGGCAAAGTGTACAGCTCCTCATAAGTCTTTTCCAGCGCTTGCCCTCCAGCTGCTGAGTCTAACAAAATTTTAATATGGGGTTCCAAACCCTCAATAAATGTGTGTACCAACACCTCATTGGACTGATGATGATGAGGACAGTCCCGCAACATGGATTTAAATCTTTCCCAGGCTTGATACAAATTTTCTCCCTCCCTCTGTTTGAAACTTAGAATTTGACTTCTAAGTCTGGCTGTTTTACCAGAGGGAAAAAATATTATCAAAAACTTTCGTGCAAGATCATCCCACGTTGAAATAGAATTTGGTGGCTCAACTTTTAACCACCTCTTGGCTTCACCAAGTAATGAGAACGGAAATAGTGTGAGCCGAACATAATCAGGTGACACTCCAGCGGGTATATAAGTGTCACTTATCTCCAAAATGTTCTGGAGATGTTGTTGTGGGTCTTCATGAGGGAGACCGGTAAATTGCCCGTTTGTGTGCAACAGTTGCACCATATTCTGCTTGAGTTCATATCTCCCTCCAGGCTCTGCTTTGCGGATACTTGAATGTACATTGTTGGCATGTGGGATTGCCACCTCGCGAACCGGCCTTGCTGCTGCTTCTTCAGGCACTAACACTGCCCTCACAACCGGTGGATTTTGTTGCTCCATAATAGTCTGTCTGAGCAACTGCAGCTTCTTTTGTAGAGCTTCTCTGCGTTTACTATGAAATTCACATTCAGGCTCTATATAAGATTCCACCAGCTCCTTGTCCTTTGCCAGTGTTCACAGAAATCAAGTCTGCAAAATACAGGCTAAGACCAAGTTGTCAACACTTAAGAAAATAAAATAAAAATACAGTAAATTTACACTTAATACAATTTCACCAATTGCCTAGTCTCCCCGGAAACGGCGCCAAAAACTTGTTCGGGTGTTTGCTATATGGTTAAAAACCGACACGCAAGTGCACGTGGTCAAAAAAGTAGTAAGTTGCTTAAGTAAGCCAAGTATAGAACCAAGGAGACACTGGATAAGTAAAAATTGCTCAAGTATACTATATTCTATCTTACTTCTATATATGCTGACAACAAAGTAACCAACAATTGAAAAGTTTGTTTTATAAAGTATGTACTAAAACTACTGACAATTATTTACTTTGAATTTAAACTATGGTTATGAGCATGCCAAGGTTAAGAACAAGTAATGAACTTGATTATAATCATAATTTGGTTAATCTTCTCTTCCTGTTGCTAGCCAAGAACATTAGCCTAGAGATTAAAACTCTTGTATTTAATCTCACTTAAGAATCATAAACCATCCGTCTACATTTCTGTGATCAAATGCAATTTATGACCTAGCAATACAATTCCGGTTCCTAAATTGACTAATACGGCTTTCAAGTATATTTCTATCAGGAAAGCACATCAAAACTCAATTTTCCCAAATCAAGTTAAGAACAATACCCTATTAATTCACAACTTTCCAATTTCGTGCTCTCTCGAGTGAAATCGGACTTTTTAGATGTACATTAATGTCGGCCACACACCAATGCAGTAGAAACAAGAATTAATAGAACAACATGGAAGGAGAAGATGAAAAACCATATAATTCAATAATCAAAATTCATCACCATTGTTCATAACCTCAGCAAGGAAGGGAATTAGCCACTCATTTGTGGATTAATCATCCTAAAACAAGTGTTAATCATACAAAAAATTGATTGAAAGAAGAAAGAAAGAGAGAAAAACCCTGAGCTTTTTCGTCCCTCAACTGCCTGTAACCCACGTCCTTGCTCCACCAAGTCTGAATTAATTAAAAATAAGCCTAAGTGTTCTATTTATACTAATGGGAATTTTTCCCGGAATAACAAGCAACGTGTCACGGAGTGCATCGCGGAGCACTGCCTCCGTGACACGGCGTGGACGCGGACCCTTTCTGGAAATTTAAGGTCCAGGAATAAAGCTTCAACGTGGCACGACGTGCAACGCGGAGGCTTGCCTCCGTGCCACGGAGCTGTCGCGAGGCTCCACTGGAAATTGACAAACTATTCACCCTCCAGGCAGAATGCCTCCGCGATGGTAGCGTGACACGGCTCCATCGCGGAGCCCCTTTATATTGTGCAGTCCAATGCCTTTTTCGTGCTCGAATCCAAGTCCAACTCCGATATTGTTCCAACATGCATTTTAGCTCCTCAAAATCACCTTTTACCTACAAAACAATGCTAATCATGTTGGTTAGTATAAATTCACATTTTATTACCAATTACATGAAAATGTATACACATTGCACAATAAACAAGGCGAAAATGATACGTTTGAGTATCACTTGGGCATATAAATCTGGCCATGATCAATAACAACCACCCGCGGGACAAGCACAATTGTCATCAGAAGCAATGGCAGCAAGACCAGTTCGCGAAGTGGCAATCCCACTAGAGACGAATGTGACCTCTAGCATCCGTAAACAGGAGCCTGGAGGGCACTTTGAGCTTAAACAGAACATGGTGCAGCTGTTACATTCTAGTGGTCAATTCACTGGGATGGCACATGAGGACCCGCAGCAGCACCTACCAAGCATTTTAGAGATTAGTGATACGTTTGTCCCCACCGACGTGTCCATAGATTATGTCCGACTGACCCTCTTCCCATTTTCATTATTGGGAGAGGCGAAAAAGTGGCTGAAAGCTAAGCTACCGAACTCCATAACTTCATGGAATGACTTGGCTAAGAAGTTCCTTATTAGATTCTTCCCTTTAGGCAAAACTGCAAAGTTGAGAAGTGAAATACTCAATTTCAAGCAGAGGCCTGATGAGAACTTATATATGGCTTGGGAAAGATTCAAGTCATTGTTGAGAGACTGCCCCCATCACCAGCAATCAAATGAAGTGTTGGCTCATACCTTTGTAGAAAGTCTAGATCCACACACAAAAATATTACTAGACTCTGCATCGGGTGGGCAAGCCGTGGAGAAGACATATGATGAGTTGTACACTTTTTTGAACAGAATTGCACAAGGAAATCCAGAGTGGCACGAGGTATCGATGGGGGCAGGAAAGAGATCGGGGTTGATAGAAGTAGATGGTTTGAATGCCTTGGCAGCACAGTTAGCTTCGTTCCAACAATCAAATGATGACTCAGTTCAATAAACTGAGTATGAACCAACACCGGGGCCAGGTTAATGCAGTTTAGCAAGCTCTGAGTTGGTGTAAAATTTATGGTAATAATGGGAACAATGCAGAATCTTGTGGAGCCAATCCGGAATCAGTCAATTTTGTTGGTAATGTGCATAGGAATCAGAATTTTGGGAACAACTCCAACAGAAATTGGCAGGGCCAGCTGAATTTTTCTTGGGGTGGAAACCAAAAGAAGAATTATATGCAACCTCAACAACAACAGTATTAGCAGAATAGGCAGAATGATGGGCAATTGAGTGGCAGCATTGAGGAAACACTACAAAAAATTATGGAGACCCAGAATCAGTTAGCGGAAAATCAGGCAAGGATGTCAACAGACTTAATGAATCAACAAGTAGCCACCCGCAATCTTGAAAAATAAGTGGGTCAGATAGCAGCTGCTCAGAACATGAGGTCGCATGGCAGATTACCAAGCGATGCAGATCCTAACCCCCGACAAATCAATGCCATCAGTCTTAGAAGAGGAAAGTAATTAGCTGATGCAGTGCCTAAAGAGTTGACAAAGGAGGTGTAGCCGGAGTTGGTTAGACCAGGACCATCCACCGACACTGGAGCGAATCAAAGTGTTGGGCAACAAAATGCACAACCTGCTTTGCATCCAGCACAAAGACCACCACCATCATTCCCTCAGAAAGTCAGAAAGAGCAAGGAGGAGGAATGCTTCAAAAAGTTCTTTGAAAGTTTCAAAGAACTTCACATAAATTTGCCTCTTATTGATGTCTTGCAGGGAATGCCCAAGTATGCTAAATACTTGAAGAACGTGATGGCGAACAAAGTTAGATTGGTGGATGTCCAGACTGTAGCACTGACTGAGGAGTGCAGTCACAGGGTATTGAGCAAAATGTCGAAGAAGCTCGAAGACCTAGGGAGTTTTACCCTCCCCATACAAATTGGTAAAGCTGAGGTGCTACGAGCTTTGTGTGATCTAGGGGCAAAAGTTAATCTAATGCCCCTATCCTTATTCAACACCCTGGGTTGGGAAAACCGAGGCCGACAAGGTTGATGCTGCAGCTGGCTGACAAGTCGCGAGTGACACCTGATGGAATAATAGAGGACCTTCTCATCAAAGTAGGTAAGTTTATTATACGTGCTGATTTTATTGTCTTAGATTTTCAAGTTGATGACTAGGTACCCCTGATCTTGGTACGGCCATTCTTGGCCACCGGAGGAGCGGTGATTGACTTGAAAGTAGGGACCCTGAAAATGAGGGTTGAGGATGAAGAAGAAATCTTCCGCGTTTACCAAGAAATGAACCCATCTGCACACTACAGAAACCTTTGTCAGGTTAGTGTGTTGGTAGAGGATGAGTGTGGGGTGGAGGATTCCACAGGTGCACGGCTAAAGGCAATGTCAAGTCTTCAGCCCAAGTCTGATAGAGGGCTTCAAATTGAGAAGAAGTTGGAGAAAGAGAGGAACATAATGGAGGCTGTTTCCTCTAAACAGCAAAAGTAAAGGAGATGGTTCTCGAAAGAGAACCCAGGTATGAGGATGTCCTGAAAAGGACAGTCCACGTCGGGCCACGACGTAAAATAAGGCGCTGCTTGGGAGGCAACCCAAGGGTACCTCGGGTACACTTTGTTAATTTTGATTTTGTGTTGGTTTTGTTATTTTCATTTTGTTTGTGTTTTTGGTGGAAAGTTAAGCACAGATGGCAGGGAAGTCTGAGTACTGAGAAGGTGGAAGCTAAAGAGCATGGAATAGAAGAAGTGTGGGGTCGAACACCCATCTCTGGAACTTGAAAGGACAGTATACTTTTAGCTTGGCATAGAGGCTCAGGGAGTATTTCTCATCCTTTAAATGTTAATTTAATTCTATGAGGACATAGCATGATTTAAGTGTGGGGTTAGAAAATTTTCAAAATTTTTGTGCTTAACAAGTTTTTGGTGAATGTGATGCTTGTGTGAAATTTGGGAGAAATTTGAAAATTTTTGGGAGTCAAGCATGAATTCATCACCCGTTAGTTTTTCTTTTCGGTTCTTTTCCGACGGGGGGTCTTTGAACCGAAGAATAAAAATAATTTTCTTTGTTGTATATAACATTTTTAGTCATAGTTAGGGACCGTTTCCGACAATGGATGGATGACGACCATCTTGAGGAAAATTAGTCGATAGGTGTTGGGTTTTTAAAACCATAACTAATTGATGCCTGATGTTCTTGTTAGGTGCTATACATGATTATAAGATGCAAGTATGTTCAGTGTGAAGCATGCAAGTGTATAACTTTGTTTGAGACACGTAGGCTCTTGAATTTGACTCAATATGATTGAAGCTTAATGTTCGAATTCTTTTGATTACCTGAGTAAAAGTCTGCGGAATGTGTCTTGAATTGAGCATGTGCCATGAGTGTAAGATTTTTAAGTATTCTGTGCTATTATGGATTGTCTAGAACTTGCCGGGTGTGTTTATAAAACGAAATGAAGGATGTGAATTGTAGGAGATGATTTAGGCATTTCTTTGAATGAACCTAATTTCTATCCCTCATTTTACCTACCTGGAAAAAAAATTAATCCTAGTTAGCCCCATTGAGCCTTGAGCCTATTCTTTGATAGCTGCAACACAAGCTGAATCCTTTTTCTTTCATTAGCCTTGATTTTGATCCAAAACTCCTAAGCGCTTGAGTGAAAAAATCCGAAGGAGTAAAGGAGTGAGAAGAATGAAAAGAAAGGAAAAGGAGCAAGTTGTAGAAGTGAGAAAAGGACAAAGGTGCACTTGTGTGAAAATGGTTGATTATTAGTAAGGAGTAAGAAAACAAATTAATGAAAAATTATTTATAGAACTCCTTACTAAGAAGCTAAAAATGCCTAAATAAAGGGGGGAACATAAGAGGAAGAAGAAAGTTGAAAGGAGAAAAAGGTGAAGTAAGGGAAGGGAAGTTCGTAATGAAGGCGTGATGTATTAAAAGAGCTTAGGAAAGATAGTCACTATTACTGGCCATAATAGTACCTACCCGCACCTGAGTTACATTACAACCTAAAAAGTCCTACTTGATCTTACATTCATACATCCTTAAATTTGTGGGGTAAAACACTAAGGGAAAGCTTATGGGTCATTACATGATGCATGTGAATTCTTTGTGAGAGTGAGCATAATTCTATTCATGTACCCACACATGTTGTGATTTAAAAATTGTTTTTGCGTGTGAAATTGGGTAACTCTCTTTCCGTGAGGGCACATGTTGAATGAAGGATCTAATTCATGTGGGATTTCTTAATCAGTTGATTTGCATGAGTTTGCTAAGATTGAGAGTCGATTCTTGAGGTTAAGAAGTCTCAACATAGTTGTACTTCATTTTGATGATCAAATCCTGCATGCTCTATTTTTAGCTTGCTATCTTATGTAATCATTATAGTCGTAGCTTGAATAATCCTGCTAAATGAGTTATGGGTGAGTCTCCATATGCATGAGATGTAAAAGGTTGTTCGAGGACGAACAAGACTTCAAGTGTGGGGTTGTGATCTCGGGCAAAATAGCATGCCCGAGTGACGCTTGATAACTTAATTTAGTCTTTTTTAGCTAAGTAATTGTATACATTTTCATGTGATTTTATATAAATGTGAATATATGTGCTAACCAACATGATTAGTCCTTGTTTTGTAGGTTTCAATGATTTTGAGGAACTAATTTATAAGTTGGTGAAGTAGCGGAATGGAGTCGGGAGCAATGGGCGAGAGTCGGCAAGGAGTAGGCCATGGCAAGGTTGGCAGCGTGCCACGCTGTGCGTGTGCCGCGCCCAGCGCCATGCCACGCCTATGCCAGGCACGTGAGCAGATGCGGCAGGCAGGCAGCACCAGCGCACCAGCAACGTGCCACACCGTGCCAGCTGCGCGACAGGGGTGTGCCAACGCGCTGCCCAAGCAGCGTGACATGCTGCCAACGTGGTGACACTCGGCAGTTTTGGCTTTCGGAAGCAATTTTCAGAGAGCTTTCACGTTACCTCCATGTCACGGAGGTAGTGCTCTGCGATACCCTCCGTGACACGGAGCCGTTCCACGACAGGCTAAATTATGCACGTTTTCCATTTACTATAAATAGGTCCCTTAGCTCCTAAATCCAATTTGTCACGATTTTATTCTGGAAAACTACCTAGGAGTGAAGGGAGAAGTGGGAGAACTCATGGGTTTGGCAAATTCCCTTCTCATCTACCAAATTCTTGTAAGTATATTAGTTTAGTTGTAGTTTCTTGTAGTTTTATGAACATGAATGGCTAGAACCCTTCCTCTAGGGTTGAAGCCATGAATTATGATTGTGATTTTATGAAATTGTTTTGGAATTAAGTTATATATATTTTTTTTCATCTTGCATTCTGGATTGTTGGTTGTTTTTATGATTGATCACCATGAAAGCGTATATGTTAGCTTGGGCATTGGCTTGAGAAAGCATTACCTAGGTCAGAACATGAGAATGTGAGGAGCATGTTTGTATCTCACGATATAATTTCGTATTAGGATAGAAATATACCTAACACCTTGCTTGGTTGATAAAACGGGGATTATTAAAGACCAACTTAGGATTATCGCATCACCACTCGAAGAAGTAGTTGTGAGGCTAAGTTGAGTTAAATGGTTAGACGCACGAAAGTCCCTAATCATTTCCACGTAAACCACAACATAATTAATTGCCCACGAACTAGAAGTAGCATCCTCACTCACAATGATGCAGTGAGGCTAGTTTGTCGTGTTTAGAGGCTCGAAAGACCTTGAATATGCAATTCTAATTTTCTGAAATGACAATCGATAGTTGCATACTTAACCCATTGCAAATCGTAGCATTGTATGATTATCTGGTTTTAACTCTATGTTGCTCCTAGAGTGCATTCAGAATATTTCGTTGACCAAATTTAGACTTAATTAAAAATCTCCCTCGAAAACTTCTATAACCAACATTTTTGGTATTTAAGATCACACTTGTAATGGATAGTTAGAGGAATGGGTCCAGTCCATGTGGGTTCGACATTCCGGTTCTTAAAAAGAGCCACTATATTACTTGCACGACCCATACACTTGCGGACGCGCGAATAAGGGCACGTCACAACACTTTTTTTTCATGATAGTATTTCATTATGGCTTTGTAAATTATTGCATTCTCATATGCTTTCATTCTGAATTCATCCATATCATGTAAATTATGGTTTCGACCTTGGATAGCTCTTCTACATTCCAAATTTAAACTCTTTAATGCCCACAAAGCTTTGTGCTCTAGCTCCACCGGCAGGTGACATGATTTACCAAACACCAGCTGGTAAGGGGACATTCCAATCAGTGTTTTGAATGCAGTCCGATATGCCCAAAATGCATCATCTAACTTCTGTGCCCAATCTGTTCCGTTTAGGTTAACTATTTTAGTCTAGATGGACTTTATTTCCCGGTTTTAAACTTCCACTTGTCTGCTGTTCTGCGGGTGATATGTGGTGGCCACCTTATGCTTCACACCATACTTAGCTAGTAGTGTGCTAAACACCCAGTTGCAAAAATGAGATCCCCCATCGCTAATGATAGCTCTCGGAGTGTCGAACCGTGAGAAGATATGTTTCTTTAGAAAGAGCTTAACACTTCTCACTTCATTATTTGGTAGTGCTACAGCTTCCACCCATTTGGAAACATAATCCACCGCCACTAAGATGTATTTATTCCCATAAGAATTTACAAAAGGACCCATGAAGTCGATTCCCCAAATGTCAAATAACACTACCTCTAAGATGGGTGTTAGCGGGAGTTCATGCCTCCTCGAAATGCTCCCGGTCCTCTGGCATCAATCACATTACTTCACAAAGTATGCATCTTGATGTAAGGTAGGCCAGTAAAGCCCGCATTGCAACACCTTGGACGTTGTTCGTACACTCCCATAATGACCTCTACAGGAGAAGAGTGACATGCTTTAAGAATCGGGACCATCTCCACTTCAGGAACACACCTCCTTATTAACCCATCTGCACAACTTCGGAAGAGGTAAGGTTCAGCCCAAAAGAATTTTCGGACATCATGCATGAATTTCTTCTTTGCTGAAAATTCAATCCTTCAGGTACAATGTCGTTGGCCAAGTAATTAGAAAAATCAGCAAACCACAGTGTCAGGTCGTGGGTTGTAGCTAAACTTCGCTCATCCGAAAAGGCATCATTGATATCCTCTTATGTTCTTGGCTGCCCATTAGTTTCTAGGCATTACAAGTGGCGGCCACTTGATTTTCACATCCCCTACGGTCTTTCACTTCAAAGTCGAATTCCTGTAACAACAGAACCCACCTAATCAATCTTGGTTTAGCATTCTCTTTGTCCATTAAGTACCTGAGTGCTGCATGGTCTGTGTGCACCACCACTTTGGTTCCTTTAAAGTTCGCCCAAAAATTTTCAAATGTAAACATGATAGCTAGGAGCTCCTTTTCCATTAATGTGTAGTTTGTTTGTGCATTGTTCAGGGCTTTACTAGCATAGTAAATTGGTGGAAGGTCTTGTCTCGTCATTGACCAGGGACTGCTCTTAATGCTACCCCACTTGCCTCGCACATGAGCTCAAAGGGTTTTGACCAATCAGGTGCTACAATGATCGGAGAGGAAATTAATCTATCCTTCAGCTGCACGAAAGCCCTCAAACAATCATCATCAAAATTGAATTTAGCCTCTTTTTCCAACAGTCGGAATAGGGGATGAGCTATCTTGGAGAAATCTTTAATGAAACACGGTAACCACATGCCTGAGGAAACTCCTAACCCCCTTTACGGTACAAGGTGGAGGTAGCTGAGCAATGGCATCCACTTTGGCTTGAGCCACTTCAATCCCTATTTCAGAAATTTTGTGTCCCATTACAATTCCTTCTTTGACCATAAAGTGACATTTTTCCCAATTTAGGACCAAATTCGTCTCTGTACATCTCTTTAATACCTCATCTAAATGTGTCAAGCAGTCATCAAATAAGTTCCCCACAACTGAGAAGTCATCCATGAAGACTTCCATTGTATCTTCTACCATGTCATAAAATATGGACATCATGCATCTCTAGAATGTGGTTGGGGAATTACAAAGACCAAAAGGCATCCGCTTGAATGCAAATGTACCATAGGGGCATGTAAATGTGGTTTTCTCCTGATCCTCCGGTGTGATTGAGATTTGATTGTATCCCGAGCATCCATCCTAAGAAACAATAATACTCTCTACAAGCTAGACGGTCCAACATTTGATCAATGAATGGCACTAGAAAATGGTCCTTCTTTGTCCAGGAGTTCAACTTATGGTAATCCATACAAGCTCTCCACCCCGTGACTGGATGAGTAGCTATTAATTCATTCTTTTTATTTGGAACAACCATAATGCCCACTTTTTTGGGCACACACTGCACCGGGCTAACCTAACTACTATCTAGAAAATGGCATACACCACCCCTCATCTAGCAATTTAATAATCTCTTTCTTAACTACCTCTTGCATAGGTGGATTCAACCTTCTTTGATGTTCAACTGACGGGCTGCAATTTTCTTGAAGATTGATCTTGTGGGTGCAAATCCTCGAAGGGATACTAATGATATCCGCTATTGACCATCCTATGGCTCGAATATACCTTTTAAACACCTCAATGAGGTTATCTACCTGTCGCGGAGTATATTTTGCTGAAATGATAAGCGGGAGCATTTCATTCTCTCCCAAGTATGCATATTTGAGGTGAGTAGGCAAGGGTTTGAGCTCCAACTTTGCTGGAGACATAATAGAAGGCTGTGACAGAGGGGTTGTACGATTCTTCAAATCAAGGTCCAACTTTCTTGGTAGGAATGGATAATCTCTTATCTCCTTACATTTTCATATGCACTGAAACGGAACTCATCAAGCTCATGTAATTGCAACAACCTTTTCCCACCAGCAGCTTCTAAATCCATATTCAACTTTTGTATGGCCCAATATGCTCAGTGTTCTATCGTAACTAGTAAATGACGTGCTTTCCCGAAAACTAACCTATATGGTGAAGTACCAATAGGAGTTTTGAAAGCTATCTGGTAAGCCCATAGTGCATCATCCAATTTGATGGATCAATCTTTTCTATTTGTGCTCATAGTCTTATCAAGAATTCTTTTGATTTCTTCATTTGACACTTCTACCTTTCGACTGGTTTGTGGGTGATAGGTTGTTGCTACCTTGTGCTTCACAATATACTTCTCCAGCTGGTTATTGAAGAGTCAGTTGCAAAAATGTGTACCTTAACCACTAATGATAGCTCTGGATGTACCAAAACGGGTAAATATATTCTTCTTCAAAAATCGGGTCACCACCTTTACATTCGGTCGAAAGTGCTACAGCTTCCACCCACATAGACACATAATCTACCACAACCAAAATATACATGCCATTTGATGGAATGAAAGGTCCCATAAAATCAATTCCCTAGCAATCAAGCACTTCAACTTCCATAATGCCTCTCTAAGGCATTTCCTGCCTCTTCGAAATATTCCCTGCCCTGTAACAATTGTCACAAGCTTTAGCAAACAAATACACATCTTTGAACAGGGTGGGCCAATAAAATCCATCTTGAAGGACCTTTGTTGCAGTTCTATCACTCCTGTGGTGTCCACCATAAGGTGAAGAATGGAAGCTTTCCAAAATCTGGTGTACTTCTCCCTCGGGAACACATCTTCTAGCCAATTGATCAGGACCTATCTTGTATGAGAAGAGTTCATCCCATATGTAGAATCTGTTATCATGAAGTAATTTTCTTTTTTTTTATCTAGGGTTACATCAGGGGGATACACACCACTAACTAGAAGATTTACCATATTGGCATACCATGGCAACTCCGAACTATGCACAACAAATAACTTCTCAATAGGGAAAGTCTCCACAATATCAGTCTCACAATCAATATGCTCCCTGTCCTCCAATCTAGATAGATGATCTACCACCTGATTTTATGTGTCCTTCCTATCTTTGATCTTAATGTCAAATTCTTGCAGTAACAGTATCCATCAAATGAGCCTTGGTTTAGCATCATTGTTTGCAAACAAGTACCTAATTGCAGCATCATCAGTATGCACCACCACTTTTGTTCCCACTAGATAAGCTCAAAATTTATCAAATGCATATACCACTGCTAATAGCTTCTTTTTTATAACAATATAATTCTTCTGGGTTATATCTAATGATTTGCTTGCATAGTAGATGGGCTGAAACCTCTTGCCATTGTTCTCCTCGAAAACACACCCTATAGCAAAATCACTAGCATCACACATCACAATGAATGGTAATGTCTAGTCTGGGGCAATGATGATTGGACCTTTGGTCAACCTATCCTTCAACGTGTTGAAAGCCTGCACACATTTCGGTTGAACTCAAACTTCAAATCCTTCACCAAGTGTTTCCATATTGGATTTGCTATTATAGAAAAGTCTTGAATGAAACTCCTGTAGAATCCAACATGTCCTAAAAAACCGTTGTCATGACCCGAACGGAGGCTCAGACCATAACATGGGACAAGGAGCTCCAAGAGACCCCAAGTTGATCCATGGCATAAACATACATCTAACTCAATCAAGAAACTGAATAATCAACAATATACTCATAGAGGAAGTCTAACATAAACATAACATATTATACGAAATCCGAAACTGAATACAAACATATGTTTGGAAAGCCTGTAAACATGATGAGTTGATGGGACAAGATCCCAACTAACATAGCAAAATTGAAACTGAAATACATAAAGGAAATCTGGATATTCTAGTCCTTGGGAGATGAGGACTCACCCAAAATATGAATGCTAACTCTGATAAGCTGACTACGAGTGGGGTTGAACCTGAAAGCCTGGTCCTGTATCATGAAATGATACAGCATAGAGTATGCGGTCAGTACGTGGAACGTACCGAATATGCAAGGTAAGTAAAACCACTTAAGCTAAGAAAATCATTTAAATACAATGCATAATATAACATAAGCATTAAGAATCTGAGAGTAGGGCTTGCATGCATTCTTTCTGAAATCATGATCTTTTCATAACATGACATAACATAACTTCATAACATCATAACTGAATCGATTGACTTAAAGCTAAATTCTGACATTTATAAGTAAAGATAAACATTTAGTCAAACCAACTTTAGAACATGCATCTACATAAATCTCATGAGTAATGAATATGCATATCTGAAATCATGGGGAACAATGGGAGACTCGTCTTTTAATCAACATACCACGATAGAGCTCACGTGGTCCCAACTATCACACTCAAGTGGGTAGAGCCATCCAAAGCCTTGCCTGGGATAGAAATGATACCGTGATATCAATATCAAGCTGAAGGCCCATTCGGGTAGGGGAAGCTCACAAGGGATTGGGAATGGGTGTGAAGGAAATCACCCGTTCATAACCCTATATACCTATTGGTAGCTGATTCTAACACTCCCTTAGGTGCCCAGTAAGAAATTGAAAAGAAATTGATGTGTAGTAGGCTAGATCACCCTCTCAAGTCTTCTACCTTGCATGCATCAATGAATGAGGCCTAAAATGAACTTAACCTCTTTAAAAGTCATTATTCATAACCCAAAAAGTCATAGTTTATGTCTTAAGAACTTAGAAATTACGAAAAAGTCCTTACTAAATCTTTCAGAAAATAACTGTCAGGAGGTCCCAATGAGGGACCTAACGACTCGTGGCTTAGCTCATGGGGTTCACTACTTCTCAAGTCTTTAGGGCTCATAATGTACAACCTAACGACTGGTTCCTGGTGACCATGACTCGTGGTCACCAGCCGTGATGTACACTGCCTGAATTTCAACAAAAACCTTCCCTGCTTGACCACGACTCACCCCATGAATCATAGGGACGGACCACGACTCATGGGGTCCTCCCTCGAGTGCACTGTCTTACTTCTTCTCTTCTCTTTCCTTACTCACCCCACGACTGACACAACGACTCGTGGGGCCTAACCATGAGTCGTGGTCACGTTCATGGAAATCTTTTTTCCCAAATTTCCAAACTCCTCACTTACCTCCCCAAGAGTCACATCATGACTCATGGGCTGCACCAACAAGTCATCCCATGTCTCATTCTATGCCTGGTGCCAGTTTTTAAGCTTTCCTCCATTTCAACTCCTGGGTCCGATCTTTGGGCTTCCGAGGTATAACAATATCTTCCCCTTGGGAACATTCATCCTCAAATGTTGGAAAACACACCGAAAAGCAGAAAGATGCAATTATCATATTCAAATAGTGATAATTTAAATCGAAAATTAACGGAATGACTACCTCTGATTCAAAATATATAGCTGAACTGAATTCACGAATCATACATACATTCACATACATAAAAGAATCTTGCGCACATGAACTGATTATGAAAACTAAATAGAGTCTGAGTGCAAAATTGATACCTCAACTAAATCTAGCCATCATATCAGCTTTGGCCTCCCACGTAGCTACTTCAACATGCTGATTCCTCCTTAACACTTTAACTGAAGCTACTTCCTTATTCCTTAGACATCGAACCTGTCGATCCAATATTTCCACCGGAACCTCCTCATAGCTAAGGCTGTCTTTCACACCAACATTTTCCATAGGAGCAACTAGAGCTGTATCACCCAAACACTTCTTCAAGAGCGATACATGAAACACAGGATGCACGGAAGCTAACTCGGAGGGAAACTCAAACTCATAAGCCACCTTACCAACACGTCTCACTATCCAGTATGGGTCGACATAGCGGGGACTAAGTTTCCCTTTCTTCCTGAACCTCATCACTCCCTTCATGGGAGACACCCTTAGAAAACCCAATCATCGACTTTAAATTCTAATTCAGTTTTTCTCACGTCCGCATAAGACTTTTAGCGACTCTGGGCAGTTTTCAACCTGTCCCTTATAAATTGAACCTTCTTCATGGCCTCATGAATCGAATATGGCCCTATCAGTGCACCTCAGCAACCTCAAACCATCCGATGGGCGATCTACATCTCCGCCTACAGAGAGCCTCGAACGACACCATCTGGATGCTGGAGTGATAGTTGTTATTGTAAGAAAACTCGATCAGAGGCAAGTGATCATCCCAACCACCTTTGAAGTCAATCATGCATTCCCTTAACATGTCCTCGAGGGTTTGAGTTGTTCATTCTGCTTGGCCATCCGTTTGCGGGTGAAATGTTGTGGTGAGCTTAACCCTCATACCAAGCCCCTTTTGAAATGACTTCCAAAACTCAAAGGTGAATTAAGTACCTCTGTCGGAAATGATGGTTAAGGGCACTCCATGCAATTGGACTAGCTCCTAGATATATAGTTTGGCATGATCCTCCACTGAATCCATGGTTTTTTGACCGGTAGAAAATGTGTAGCCTTGGTCAATCTGTCTACCACAACCCAAATGGAATCATATTGTCAATGAGTAGGAGGAAGAACTGTGATGAAATCCATATTAATTTTTACCCACTTCCAAGTAGGAATGCTGATATCCTAAAGTACACCTCCTGGTCTGTAGTGCTCAACCTTTACTTGCTGACAGTTTGGACACTTGGCTACCAATTCTGCAATATCCTTCTTCATGTCGTTCCACCAATAGATTTCCCATAAGTCACGCTACATCTTGGTGACACCTGGATGGATAGAATACCTGGATCCATGAGCCTCATGCAATATTTGGCTTCTCAAATCATCGACATTCGAAACACATAGGCGACCCTGGTACCGAAGCACACCATCTCCCCCTTGGGAGAAGACCTCTACCTTCTGACTTTGACCGACTTCCTTTAATTTTACAAAAATTGGGTCCTCATCTTGTCTAGATTCCACATCAGTCACCAAGGGCGATTCTTATCTATTCAACACAACAACAACACCATCAATCGAGTCAATCAACCTAACTCCCAACCTTGCAAGTCGATGTACATCTCTCACCAGTTCCTTCTTCCCCTTATCCACATGGGACACACTCTCTATAGAGAGCCTACTAAGTGCGTCCGCTACCACATTGGCCTTACCCGGATGGTAAAGGACATTCATATTGTAGTACTTGAGTAGTTTCAACCACCTCATTTGCCGAAGATTGAGATCTTTCTACGTGAACACATATTGCAAGATCTTGTGATCCGTAAACACATCCACATGAACCCCGTACAAATAAATTTGCCATATCTTCAAGGGCGAATACCACCGCGGCCAATTCAAGATCATGGGTTGGATAGTTCTTCTTATGAACTTTCAACTGTCTAGAGGCGAATGCTATAAGCTTCCCGTGCTACATCAACACACACCGAAGTCTGATCCTTGAAGCATCGCAATACACCGCAAATCCATTGGTACTCTCCGATAGAGGTAACACCAGGGAAGAAGTAAGTCGAGCCTTCAACTCTTGGAAGCTCTTCTCGCAAGCCTCTGACAATTGGAACTTCACCTTCTTCTGAGTCAATTTGGTCAAAGGTGCTGCAATAGATGAGAAGCCCTCAAAAAATCTTCAATAATAGCCGGCTAAACCCAAGTAACTCTGAATAATTAAAGGATTCACTGGTCTAGTCCAATTCTTCACTGCCTCGATTTTTTTAGAATCCACCTTTATACCTTCACTTGAAACCACATGACCCAAAAATGCTATGGAGCTTAACCAAAACCCACACTTGCTGAATTTGGAATAAAATTGGCAATCCTTGAGGGTTTGAAGCACTACTCTCAAATGAGCAGCATGCTCCTCCTCGCTCCGAGAGTATATAAGGATGTCATCAATAAACATAATCACGAACATGTCCAGGTATGGCTTGAACACCCTGTTCATCAAGTCCATAAAAGTTGCAGGAGAATTCGTTAGTCCAAAAGACATAACTAAAAACTCATAATGAACGTACCGCGTCCTGAAGGCCGTCTTTGGGATGTCACTCTCCCAAACTCTGAGCTGATGGTACCCGGATCTGAGATCTATCTTCGTGAAACACTTGGCACCCTAAAGCTTGTCAAATAAATCATCAATCCTAGGTAGAGGATACCTATTCTTGATGGTAACTTTGTTCAATTGACGATAGTCAATACACATGTGAAGAGAACCATCTTTCTTTCTGATAAAGAGAACTAGCACACCCCACGGGGACTTGCTCGGTCTAATGAAACCCTTATCTAACAAGTCCTTCAACTACTCTTTCAATTCTTTTAGCTTGGCTGGAGCCATTCTGTAGGGAGGAATAGATATAGGATGCGTGTCAGGAAGAAGATCAGTACCAAAATCGATCTCCCGCTCGGGAGGGATTCCTAGTAAATCATTTGAAAAGACCTCTGGATACTCATGTACTACTGGAACTGACTGGATAGTCAGGGTCTCGAACTCAACATCCTTAACCCTAACTAGATGGTACACACAACCCTTATATATCATCCTTCTGGCTTTAAGGTATGAAATGAAACGACCTATAGGCACAACTGAACTACCCTTCCATTCTAAGACTAGCTCACCCGTAAATCTAAACTCTACTTCTCAGGTTCTACAATTAACCGAAGCATAGCATGCAAATAGCCAATCCATGCCGAGAATCACATCAAAATTGGTTATGGCTAACTCTATCAAATCTGCTGAGGTGACTTTCTAAAGGACTGAGACAGGGCAACCTCTATACACCCGTCTAGCTATAACTGAGTCACCTACTGGAGTAGAAACTAAGAAGGGCTTTGATAAGACTTCCAGACTAACTCCAAAGCTACTTGCCACAATAAGTGTCACAAAGGACAAGGTAGCTCCTTACCTAACAAAGCATAAACATCAATATTGAAAACTCATAACGTACCAATGACCACATCCAGGGAGACCTCCTGCTCCTAATGGGATGCTAAGGCATAGAATCTGTTCTGCCACTGACCGCCAACTATACTGGTAGATTCCCCCTATTATTTTAAGCATGTGGGAGGGCCTACTGAACTAGAAACTAGGCCTCGGTCCCCAACCTGATCCTATCCCGCTTCTGGGCAATCTCTAAGCATGTGTCCGGGCTTCCCACACCTGAAACAAGCACTTGTCCTTGCTAAGCACTGGCCTGTGTGCCCCCGACCATATTTGCGATAAGCTAGAATGCTAGAATCTCCGGGTCTGCTGCTCTGACCCCTAAAGCCTGATGCTCACCCCCTCTAATTGTACCTCAATCTAGATGGCACACTCAATGCTGAAGATACAGGGGCTAATGATCTCTGGTGGGTTTGTTGTCGGTGCCCATCACCTGACCTCAGCTGAGAGAATCTGTGGTCATGGGTCCTGGCCCTATTGGCCTCCTCTCTCTCAGATGGGCCACCTCCATCTGTTGAGCATACAAGACTATCCGAGGGAAATCCATATCCTGATGGAGCATAGCAGTCCTGCAATCCTTTTCCAAATAGCCCGCTACTCCATGAACGAATCTACTCACTCTGCCTGCTGATCAGCCACTAACTCTGGGCATACTTCGATAGGCGAGTGAACTCAAGGACATACTCTTGCACCATCATCCTCCCTTGCTTTAGAATTACGAACTCAACTACCTTTAGCTCCCTCATCTCACGAAGGAAGACCGATCCAAGAATGCAATATGAAACTCTTCCCAAGTGACATGACCTGCTCCAGCGACCCTTCTATCCTTCCATTCGCAAAACCAGATATATGCGACCCCTTTTAACTGGTACGAGGCTAACTCTGCGCACTCAACTACATTCACCTCCATGATTTGGGTGATCTTGATAATCTCATTGTGAAGTCATGCGGGTCCTCATTTACTTTTGACCCAAGGAACTCCGGCAGGCATCCCCAAGAAGTCTCTGACCCGAGTCGCCGCTGTATTGCTATTTTGTGAAACATGCACAATGGCCTGCTAATTGACCTGACGGTCAAGGCCTGTGCAAGCATCTAAATAGCAGCCGCGAATTCAGCATGAGAAACTGCCTCCGATGCCTGGTACTGCTGAACTTGTGGGGCTTGCTGGTGCCCATTACCGTTGCCATCCTCGTGGCCTTCAACATTCCCATTTCTCCTAGCATTCAATCTTTAGGGAGCCATGATTCTGCAATCGCGAATAGCATAAATTAGAAGGATAAAAAGACTTTTTGTCGCATAACATAGATCATGAAAGAAGGGAACATTTCCTAAATGTCTCGTAGTCTCTTCGTCATAAGTGTGGCGCGCTTCAAACCCATGAAAAAGACTATACTTAACGCAACTTTCAGACACCCGAGGAAACTTCAAACCTATGGCTCTGATACGATGTTTGTCACGATCCAAATAAAGGCCTGGTCTGTAACATGGGACAAGGAGCCCCGAGAGACCCCAAGCCGACCCATGGCATAAGCATACAATTAATTCAATTAATAAACTAAATAACCAACAATATAATCATAGCGGAAGTCTAAATTAAGCATAACATCAGAATACGTAATCCAATGTTGAATACATACATATGTTTGAAAAGACTCTAAACATGACAAGTTCATGGATCAAGACCCTAACAAACTCAGCAAAACTGAAACTGAAATACATAAATTAAATCTAGATTGACTAATCCTCAGGAGATGAGGACTCATCCACAATATGAATGCTAACTCTAATAAACTGACTACAAGTGGGGCTAAACTTGAGAATCGGGTCTTGTATCATGAAACGATACAACATAGAGTATGTGGTCAATACATGGAATGTACCAAGTACGCAAGGTAAGTAAAACCGCTTAAGCCAAGAAAATCATTTAAAGACAATTCATAATATAACATAAGCATTAAGAATATGAGAGTAGGGCTTGCATGCATTCTTTCTGAAATCATGATCTCTTCATAACATGATATAACATAACTTCATAACATCATAACTGAATTGATTGAGTCAAAGATGAATTCTAACATTATAAGTAAAGCTAAACATTGAGTCAAACCAACTTTAGTACATGCATCTACATAAATCTCATGAGTAATGAATATGCATATCTAAAATCATGGGGAACAATGGGAGACTCATCTTTTAACCGACATACAATGATAGAGCTTACGTGGTCCCAACTATCACACTCAAGTGGGTAGAGCCATCCAAAGCCTTGCTAGGGCTAGGAAAGATACCATGATATTGATACGAATTTGAAGGCCCATTCGGGCAGTGGAAGCTCACAAGTGAGGTCCTAGAGTCAATATAAACCTACGTTGGCACATAGTTCTGAGGCTCAGGGTGATCGACCCTTAGCCTACTCAGTGCTAGACATTACTCCCAAAAACATGCATATTCTCTACATCATTTTATAAAGAAGCTCAATATCGTCTATTGATGAAGCTCAATACTCAAATACATCTCAAATGTGAAATCATGCATATGAGAAACTTTAGCTCAAAACATACAACAAGCTGAACATATAATTGGGTGAATTCACTTAAAAACCATGTGGTAATCTATGCATAAGAAAACATTAACTCAAAACATACCACAAGCTGAAAGTACAATTGGGAGTCTATGCTCCAAAATAATGTGGTAAGCTTAACTCGGAAAAATCATCATTCATACATAACATGTGGGCATTGCCCAAAGCTTTATCATATTTTGAAATACTCAATTCATATCACAAACATCACTATAAACATGGGTAGCTTCAAATTATGCTTTTCGTCATAATATCTCACCATTACCATATAATCATCACAAATCTCTTCTCTCATGAACATCTCATCAATAGGCTTTTAATTTATAAAACTAGAAACACAATTTTTTATTGAAAACATTATAAGGATTTCCCATGCTTCATAATTCAATAGAGAATCATAATTGGATCATATCCATGTGTAGAAATAGGAGATTCATGCATTCGGGTTAAAACCCCATAGAGTAGACATAGGAATTTAATACATTAAAGAGGGATTGGGTATGGGTGTGAAGGGAATCATCCGTTCATACACCTACATACCTGTTGGTAGCTGATTCTAACACTCCCTTAGGTGCCCAGTAAGAAATTGAAAAGAAATTGATGTGTAGTAGGCTAGATCACCCTCTCAAGTCTTCTACCTTGCATGCATGAATGAATGAGGCCTAAAATGAACTTAACCACTTTAAAAGTCACTATTCATAACAAAACGTCATAGTTTAGGTCTTAGGAATTTAGGAATTATGGAAAAGTCCTTACTAAATTTGCAGAAAATAACTATCAGGAGGTCCTAACGAGGGACCTAATGACTTGTCGTCAAGGGTCATGATTCGTGGCTTAGCTCATGGGGTTCACTGCTTCTCAAGTCTTCAGGGATCATAATAGAACACCTAATGACTCGTTCCTAGTGACCACAAATAGTGGTCACCAGCCGTGATGTACACTGCCCAAGCTTTAACAAAAACCTTCCCTGCTTGACCACGACTCACCCCACGAATCATAGGGAGTAACCATGAATTGTCGGGTCCTCCCGTCGAGTTCACTGCCTTCCTTCTTCTCTTTTCTTTCCTTACTCAACCCATGACTGACACAATGACTCGTGGGCCCTGACTATAAGTCGTGGTCACTTCTGTGGGAATCGTTTTTGCCAAACTTCCAAACTCCTCACTAGCCTCCCCATGAGTTACATCACGACTCGTGGGTTGCACCAATGAGTCATCCATGACTCGTTCTGTGTCTGGTGCCAGTTTTTAAGCTTTTATCCCTTTCAACTCCCGGGTTCGATCTTTGGGCTTCCGGGGTATAACAACCGCGCACCCCTTTCATAGAGACAGGGTGTGGGAGTTTTTCAATGGCCTCAATCTTAGCACTGTCGACCTCAATACCTGCCTTTGAAATTATATGGCCTAGGACTATTCCTTCACGTACCATAAAATGGAACTTTTCTATACCCCAAAAGCCCAAAGATCAACCCCAGGAGTTGAAACAGAGAAAAGTTGAATAAGGCATCAGGTCACAGAACAAGTCATGATGTGACCCATGGGAGTAGACCATGAGTCGTGATGTGACTCATGGTGAGGATCAAGGTGTTAATTGAAATTTGGGATTTAAGGTCCCCATAGACATGACCATAAGTCGTGGTCAGACCTCGCAACTCATTGAGTCAGTCATGTGAAGTTATGGCTAAGAAGGAGAAAAAAATAAGGAAGTGTACCCATGGAAGGTCCCCATGATTCGTGGTCAATCACCATGATTCATGGGGTGGGTCGTGAGCAGCATGATGAAGCAAGGTAAATTCCTAGGCAGGTATGTGATGAGTGGTGACCACAACTTGTGGTCACCAGTAATGATCTGTTATGTCACCTGTGATGAGCCCAGATGATTTGATAGGCAGTGTACTTGACGGATGATGCCACGAGTCATGGTCTGAAGAGACGAGTCATTATGTTCTTCATAGGGACTGGCAGACAGTTATTTTCTGCGAATTCAGTATGGACTTTTCTATAATTCCTATGATCCTAAGTCCTAAACTATGTCGTTTTGGGTTATGAATGATGAATTTTAAGGGGGTTAAGTTCATTTTAGGACATTCTCATTCATCCATGCAAAGATAGAAAGTTAGAGGTGATCAAGCTTGTTCTTTTTCAAGTTCTCTTCAATTCTTCCTTGGGCAATCATTGAAGTGTAAGAATCAGCTTTAATCAGTTATGTAGGGTTATGAGTGGATGAATCCTTTCACACCCATGCCCAATCTATTATACCTTGAGAATTCAAAGATCGGACCCGGGAGTTAAAACGGGGAAAAACTAGAAAATGGTGCTTCAGTTGTAGGATGAGTCATTGGACGACTCGTGAGGAGACCCCATGAGTCGTCAGGTGGCTCGTGGGAAGGCCTGGATGAAATGAAGGTTGAAGGGCCCTACGGGCATGGGAACGACTCATGGTCAGCCACTACAAGTCGTCAAGTCAGTCGTGGGGTGAAGTTGAAAAATAAAATAGAAGGATCGACTAGTGTACCTAACAGGAGGACCCCACGAGTCGTGCTCAGACCCAACGACTTGTGAGGTGAGTCGTGATCAAGCAAAGTGAGTTTTCATTTGATGCTAATGCAGTTTGCATGACGGGAGGTGGCCACGAGTCGTGGCCAGTGGCAACGGGTTGTTAAGTTACCCGTTACGAGTCCTAAAGGATCTGTTAACCAGTGTATTGGACGAAGGACTTGAAGAGTCATGGTTCTTCATGACGAGTCGTCAGGTCCCTCATTGGGACCCGCTTGTAGTTAATTTCAACGATTTTAGTAAGGGATTTTCCGTAATTTCTAAATCTTAGGGGCCTATACTACGTCGTTTAAGGCTCGTCTTAGTGGGTTTTTAGCATGGGAAAACCTATTCTAAGTCATTCTTCCCATGCATGCAAGCTTGAAGATTTGAAGAGGTGATCCAAGGAAAAATCTCAAGGTTTCCATTGTAATCGTAGCTTGGGAAATTAGAGGATGTTAGAATTCACCATTCCCAGGTATGTAAGGCTATGAGTGGGTGTCTCCTTCCACACCCATGCCCAATTTCTATTAAATTATGATAAATCACCTATGACCAAGTATGGGGTTTTTACCCAATTGCATAATTTTACAATTACTACACATGGATATGATTATATTACATTTATATTGATGGGTTGTGAAGCTTGGGCATATTTTAAATTGTTTTCAATACAAATTGTGTTTTCTAAGTTATGAGATTAAATGCCCATGGAGGAAAAGTTCATAAAAGAGGCGATTGATGATGAATGTATGATGATGATGAGATTTGATGACGAATAGCATTTTTCTAAAATTATCCATGATGATGATATTGTTTTCAAAATGAATTCAGTAGATCCAAGTATGATGAAGCTTTGGGCGATGCCCATATGTTGATTTTAATGATGAGTTTTTCGGAAATAAGCTTACCACATTGTTTATAGTGAAGCCTCTCAAATTTCATGATTTCTAACTTGTGGTATGTTAAGTTAAATATTCCTACATGTAGCTTACCACATGATTTGGAGTAGATGCTCCCACCTATATTTGAGCTTGTGGTATGTTTAAAATAAAGATTCTCATATGCATAAATTCATAATGGAGATGTATGTCAGTATTGAGCTTTGTCAAAGGACAATGTTGAGATTCATTCTTACATGAAGTCGAGTCTATGCATGTCGTGCGATGAAATATCTCCCTATCCTTATAATTCTTGATATTCGCGATTGAACAATAATGGCTCCCCGTAGAGTAAATGGTAGGAGGAATAGGAACGGAGATGGCCACAAGGATGGCAACGAAAACAGGCACCAGCAAGCCCAACCAGTCCAGGAGAACCATGCACCAGAGTCGGTTGCCCATGCAGTGTTTCGGGCAGCTATTCAGATGTTCATGCAGGCCTTGACCACCCAAGTCAATAAGCAGGTAGTTTCTTATGTCCCGTAAAATGGTAATGCGGCGGTAGCTCGAGTCAGGGATTTCTTGAGAACGAACCCGCCAGAGTTCCTTGGGTCAAAGGTAGATGAGGACCCACATGAGTTCATTGACGAGATTGTGAAGATCACCCAGGTCATTGGGGTGAATGGGGTTGAGTGTGCGGAATTGGCCTTATACCAGTTGAAAGGGGTCGCACACATCTGGTTCCGTCAATGGAAAGATAGTAGGGCTGCCGGAGTAAGCCCTATCACTTAGGAAGATTTCCATGTTGCGTACTTAGATCAGTTGTTCACTCGTGAGATGTGGGAGTTGAAGGCAGCTGAGTTTATGAATCTTAAGCAAGGGAGAATGATGGTGCAGGAGTATGCCCTGTAGTTCATTCGCCTATCAAAGTATGCCCCAGAGTTAGTGGTTGATCAGAGACCGCTGGTGAGCAGGTTTATTCATGGCGTGGCGGGCTGTTTGGACAAGGATTGCAGGACAACTATTCCCTACCAGGATATGGATTTCCCTGAGATAGTCTTGTACGCCCAGCTAATGAGGCGGCACATATGAGGTAGAGAGAGGCCAAGAGGGCCAGGACTAATAGTCATAGATTCTCTCAGCCGAGGTCAGGTGGTGGGCACCGTCAGCAGACCCACCAGAGATCTTCAGCCCTAGCATCTTCAGCATTGAGTGTACCATCCAGGCCTAGGCACAATCAGATGGGGCGAGCATCGGGCTCTAGGGGTGTCACGACCCAAACATACACCCAGATCATAGACACGGAACAAGGAGCCCCGAGAGAACCCATGTCGAACCATGGCATGAGCATACATCTAATCCAATCACATGAGCGGAAGATTTAACATATAAGAACGTAATCATAACATAGCCAAAGGGAAAAGCAGTACAAGACTTATATAATACGGCTGAATCAGCTTATAATCTGATAACCCTCTAAACGTGAAGGATGGATTGATGGGTCAACTCCCAACTAATCCAACATCCAGAAACTGAAAGAACAACATAAACTATGAACATAGCCATTGAAACATGAGGACTCACCAGGAGCGCTGAGAGCCAATCTAAAACTATCTACGGGTGAGGATGAGCCTGAGAACTGGGACCTATATCATGATATGATACAGCATAGAAGGTATGCGGTCAGTATGTGAAATGTACTGAGTATGAAAGGTAAGTAAAACGGACATTTAAAACACATATAAAGTTCATAAATGATCATAAGAGTAGGACATCATGCTCGTATCGTATATTATAATAACATATCATACGGCTCAAGCTTTTTCAAAACATCCGTGACATAACATAATCATATCATAATAGAAGAGATTTACTTAACATGACTTGAGCCAACATACATAATCATAACATGGATAAATCATAAGGAACAATGGGAGATTCTCTTAACCCACATACCTCATATAAGCACACATGAATCCCACCTTGTAACCCTAGTCGGGAGGGTCTCCGTACCTTGCCAAGGGTAGAACTACGAAAGTGTGATATCACCATGAAAAGGGCCATTTGGTCTAGGGACTAACATGAAAGGGGTCCCACACACCTACGGTGGCACGCAGTTCATGAGATTCGGGGTATAACCTGAGCCCCCAAACCTACTTGGTGTTCGATACCACTCCCAAAACATATATAGTGCTCATGATAATACATATATGAGTTCATGGGCTAGTTAAATCATGATAATCATAAACATGCTTGAAGATATATGATCTAGCCATGACATGAGGCCCGTGAGTTGGCCGAAAACATAATACATGATTAATAAGATTCATACCTACTTGTAGATCATGCATATAGCTTGAATTTCTTAAAATCATAATGGAAAACATAATAAATTCATAATTTAAAACAAAATTCATGTTGGGCTTATAAAGAACATCAATGGAAAAATAGATCATAAATCAATTCATCATGGGGCATGCATAATTAAGCTTAATTGCTTAGAAATTAAATCAAAACTGTTAACAATCAATTTAAATCTCAAAAGATGATCAAATTCCGTAGATTATGATAAGATACCAAAATCACAAAACTCATAATTAAATCATTAGATTTTTATATAAATCAAATACAAAACCCCTTGAATTTTTAATAAATTAAAATAAAATCATAGAGTAGGGGCATGAGTGTGGAAGGATTCACCCATTAATGACCTTACATACCTGGAATTATCTGATTCTTACCTTCCTTTGATTACCAAAGAATGAAATTGGAATAATTGAAGAGAAGAGCATAGAATATCCTTTGATTACCTCTCACTATCCTTGTGTGCATGAATGAAGAGAAAACTGAACTTAACCCCTTTAAATTTCCCTATTCATAACCAAAAACGTCGTAGTTTAGGCCTTAGGGTGTTAGGAAACTACGAAAAGGCCCTTACTATTTCGTAGAAAACAATTGCCAGGTGGTCCTAACAGAAGACCTGATGGATCGTCACTGTTCCAAATGACTCGTTATGTCGCTCGTCAGGTACACTGTTAGTCAAAACTCCTGGGCTCATAACGGATCACTTAACGATTCGTCGGGGGTGACCATGACTCGTGGTCACCAATCATCAAGTGCACTACCTCTATCATATCACTTTCCTTGTATACCATCCAATGACACACATCACGACTCGTTGCCTGACATGATGAGTCGTGGCCTCCTTCCATTAAGTTAACTGGTTGACCTCTTCTATTTTCCATGCACCTCCTCCCCACGGTTGACCCAAAGACACGTGGTGTGTGACCACGAGTAATTCCTACGCCCATTGGGACTCCTTATCCTTCGACTTCCTGATCTTCCCTAGCCTTCCCCACGAGCCACCTGACGACTCGTGGGCTGGTCTCATGAGTCGTCCAATGACTCGTTCCGTGCTTGCAACTGAAATTTTTAGTTTTTCCCCATTTCAACTCTCGGGTCCGATCTTTTAGTTCTCGGGGTATAACAATATCTTCCCCTTGAGAACATTCTTCCTCGAATGTTAGAAACACACTAAAAACTTAGAAACAAGAAATCATCATATGCAATTATTGATTATTTATCCCGAAAACTGGCGGAATGACTACCTCCGAAAAGGACTATATAGCTGAACTAAATTCAGACACCACGTACATCTATCATAACATAAATCAAACTTGTGCACATGAACTGAACATGGAAAATGAATAGAGAATTAGGGCTAAAACTGATACCTCAAACTAAAACTTAGCCAGTAGAGAATAGGTGAGGGTATTTAGCCATCATAGCCGCCTCGGCTTCCCACATAGCTCCCTCAATATGTTGGTTTCTCCATAACACCTTCACCGAAACTACTTCTTTGTTCCTTAGCCTCTGAACCTGACGATCCAAGATTTCCACCGAAACTTCTTCATAGCTGAGGCTACCCTTTATACCAACGCTGTCCACCGGGACTACTAAAGCTGAATCACCCAAGCACTTTTTCAAGAGCGACACATGAAACAAGGGGTGTATAGAAGATAACTCTGATGGCAAGTCCAACTCATACGCTACCTTACCAATTCTTCTCCTAACTTGGTAGGGACCAACATATCAAGGACTAAGTCTCCCTTTCTTCCCGAACCGCATGACTCCCTTCATGGGAGATACCTTGAGAAGTACCCAATCGTCCACATCAAACTCCAGGCCCCTTCTCCTCACATCTGCATATCATTTTTTATGACTCTGAGCAATTTTCAACCGGTCCCTTATCAACTAAATCTTCACCCTAGCCTCGTGAACCGAATCTGGCTCTATCATAGCTTCCTCACCAACCTCAAACCATCTAATGGTAGATCTACAGCTCCGCCCATAGAGAGCCTCAAACGGTGCCATTTGGATACTGGAGTGATATCTGTTATTATAAGAAAACTCGATTAAGGTCAAATGATCATCCCAACTACCTTTAAAATCCATAACACATGCCCTCAACATGTCCTCAAGAGTCTGGATTGTTCGCTTGGATTGGCCATCCGTTCACAGATGAAAGGTCGTGCTGAGCTTGACTTGAGTCCTAAGTCCCTTCTGAAAAGACCGCCAAAACTGGGAGGTAAACCTCAACCTTTTGACTCCGCACCGCTTCCTTCAGCTTCTTCAAAATTGAATCCTCATCTTGCTTAGATTTGACATCGACCACCAAGGACAATTTTGACCCATTCTGCACAATAATGCCGCCATCCATCGAGTCGATTAATCTAACTCCCAACCTTGCAAGTCGGTGAGCATCTCTAACCAACTCCTTCCTTCCCTCATCCACATGGGACACACTCTCCATAGAGAGCCTACTAAGTGCATCTGCTACTACATTAGCCTTGCCCGAGTGGTAAAGGACACTCATGTTGTAGTCCTTTAATAACTCTAACCACCTCCTTTGCCGAAGATTGAGATCTTTCTGTGTGAACACATATTGCAAGATCTTGTGATCTGTAAACACGTCCACATGGACCCCATACAAGTAATTCTGCCATATCTTCAATGCAAACACCACCGCAGCCAACTCGAGATCATGGTCGGGTAATTCTTTTCGTGAACTTTCAGCTGTCGAAAAGCATATGCTATTACTTTCCCATGTTGTATCAACACACATCCCAGTCTGACTCTCGAAGCATCATAATATACAACAAAGCCATCTGTACCCTCGGGTAAAGTCAACACTGGTGCTGATGTGAGTCGGCCTTGAATTCCTGGAAGCTTTCCTCACAAGCCTTCGACCATTGGAACTTTATCTTTTTCTAAGCAAACTTAGTCAATGGGGCTGCAATTGATGAAAAGCCCTCAACAAATCTTCGGTAGTAGCCTTCTAGGCCCGAGAAACTCCGAATTTCTGAAGGACTCACCAGTCTAGGCCAATTCTTCACCAACTCAATTTTCTGAGAATCTACTTTTATGCCCTCGCCTAATACTAAATGGCCCAAAATGCTACCGAGTTCAACCAGAATTCGCACTTGCTGAACTTGACATATAACTAACGATCCTTGAGGGTCTAAGGCACTACTCTTAAATGAGCGGCATACTCCTCCTCACTTCGGGAGTATATAAGGATGTCATCAGTGAACACAATAACGAACATGTTAAGATACGACTTGAACACCCTATTCATCATATCCATAAAGGCTGTAGGAGCATTGATTAGTCCAAATGACTACAAACTCATTATGTCCATACCGGGTTCTGAAGGCTATCTTTGGGATATCACTCTCCCGGACTCTGAGCTGGTGATACCCATACCTAAGATCCACCTTCGAGAAACACCTGGCACCCTGGAGCTGGTCAAATAAATCATCAATCCTAGGCAAAGGGTACCTACTCTTGACAGTGACCTTGTTCAGTTGCCAATAATCAATACACATCCAAAGGGATCCATCCATCTTTCGAACAAAGAGGACCGGTGCACCCAATGGAGACTTGCTCGATCTAATAAAACCCTTATCCAACAAGTCTTTCAATTATTCTTTTAACTCTTTCAGCTCGGCTAGAGCCATCCTGTAAGGAGGAATGGAGATAGGATGCGTATCAGGAAATAGATCAATACCGAAATCAATTTCCTCTTCGAAGTAACACCTAGCAATTTCCTCCTTTATAAAATCGTGTGGATCCTTGTCAACCTTTGACCCCGTGAAATCCGAAGGGCTCATCCTCAAGACATCCCTCACCTTAGCTGTCGCTGCATTTCCATTCTGAGCGAAATGCGCCACTATCTGATTCTGGACCTAGGCATTCATGGTCTATGCTAGCATCTGAAATGCTGCCCTAAACTCAGCGTGGGCAGCTAGCTCTGGTACGTGCTCCTCATGAACAGGTGGAGCTGGCTAATGCTAGCCATCATGGGCACCCTCATGATCATTAGCATTACCATTTCTCCTGGAGTTTACTCAACGTGGAGGCATGACTCTACAAATGCGGATAAAATAAATTAGAAGAGTAAAGGACGTTCATCGCACGACATAGATCATGAAAAAAGAAAGCATTTCCTAAATGTCTAGTAGTCTCTTTGTCATAAGTGTGGCGCACTTCACACCCATGAAAAAGACTCTACTTAATGCGGCTTTCATACTCCCTTGGACACTTCAAAACCTATGGCTCTGATACCAAGTCTTTTATGACCCAAACGTACACCCAGATCGTAGACACGGGACAAGGAGCCCCGAGAGACCCCATGTTGACCCATGGAATGAGCATACATCTAATCCAATCACATGAGAGGAAGATTTAATATATAATACATAATCATAACATAGCCAAAGGGAAAATTAGTAAAAGATTTATATGATACAGTTGAATACAACTTGCAGTCTGATAAGCCTCTAAACATGAAGGACGGATTAATGGGACAACTCCCCAACTAATCCAACATCTAGAAAATGAAAGAACAACATAAAGTATAAACATACATCCCTTGAAACATGAGGACTCACCAAGAGTGCTGAAAGCAAATCTGAAACTGTCTACGGGTGAGGATGAGCCTGAGAATTGGGAACTGTATCATGAAATGATATAACATAAAAGGTATACAGTCAGTACGTGGAATGTACTGAGTATGCAAGGTAAGTAAAAAGGACATTTAAAACACGTATAAAATTCATAAATGATCATAAGAGTAGTACATCATGCTCGTATTGTAAATTATAATATCATATCATACAACTCGAGGTTTTTCAAGACATCCGTGACATAACATAATCATATCATAATAGAAGAGGTTTACTTAACATGACTTGGTCCAACATACATAATCATAACATGCATAAATCATGAGGAACAGTGGGAGATTCTCTTAACCGACATACCCTATATGAGCACACATGAAGCCCGACTTGTAACCCTAGTCGGGAGGGTGTCCGTACCCTGCAAAGGGTAGAACCATGAAAGTGTGATATCACCATGAAAAAGGCCATTTGGGCTAGGGACTAACATGAAAGGGGTCCCAAAACACCTACAGTGGCACGTAATTCATGAGATCTGGGGCTTAACCTGAGCCCCCAAACTTACTCGGTGTTTGATACTACTCCCAAAACATATATAGTGCTCATAATAACACATACATGAGTTCATGGGCTAGTTAAATCATGATAATCATAAACATGCTTGAACATATGCGATCTAGCCATGACATGAGGCCCTTGAGTCGGCTAAAAAAATAATTCATGACTAATAAGATTCATACCTACTGGTAGATCATGCATATAGCTTGAATTTCTTAAAATCATAATGGATAACATAATATATTCATAATTTAGAACATAATTCATGATGGGCTTGTAAAGAACATCAATGGGAAAATATATCATAAATCGATTCATCATGGGGCATGCATAATTAAGCTTAATTGCTTAGAAATCAAATCAATAATATTATAATCAATTTAAATCCCAAAAGATGATCAAAATCCGTAGATTATGATAACATTCCAAAATCACAAAACCCATAATTAAATCATTAAATTTTTATATAAATCAAATACAAAACCCTATGAGTTTTTGATATATTTTAAGTAGAATCATAGAGTAGGGGCATGGGTGTGGAAGGATTTACCCATTGGTGACCTTACATACCTGGGATTATCTGATTCTTAACTTCCCTTGATTACCCAAGAATGAAATTGGAAGAATTGAAGAGAAGAGCCTAGAATCTCCTTTGATTACCTCTCACTATTCTTGCATGCATGAATGAAGAGAAAATTGAAATTAACCCCTTTAAATTTCCCTATTAATAATCCAAAACATCGTAGTTTAGGCCTTAGGATCTTAGGAAACTACGAAAAGGCACTTACTATTTCACAAAAAACAACTGCTAGGTGGTCCTAACAGACGACCTGATGGATCATGATTGGCCCAAACAACTCGTTATGTCGCTCGTCAGGTACACTGTAAGTCAAAACTCCTTGGCTCATAACAGATCACTTAATAATTCATCGGGGGTGACCATGACTCATGGTCACCAATCGTCAAGTACACTGCTTCTATCATATCACTTTCCTTGTATACCATCCAACTATGCACATCACGACTCATTGCCTCACATGACAAGTCGTGACCTCCTTCCATTAAATTCACTGGTTGACCTCTTCTATTTTCCATACACCTGTTCCCCACAATTGACGTAATGACTCGTGGTGTCTGACCACGAGTCGTTCCCATGCCCATGGGGACTCCTTATCCTCCGACTTCCTACTCTTCCCTAGCCTTCCCCACAAGCCACCTGACGACTCGTGGGATGGTCTCACGAATCGTCCAACGACTCATTCTGTGCCTGCAACTGAAATTTTCAGTTTTTCCCCATTTTAACTCCCGGGTCCGATCTTTGAGTTCTCGGAGTATGACAATGGGTCAGAGCAGCAGACCCGTAGATTCTAGCATTCCAGCTTACCGCAGATATAGTCGGGGGCACACAGGCCAGTGCTTAGCAGGTACGGGTTCTTGTTTCAGGTGTGGGCAGCCCGGACACATGACTAGAGATTGCCCAGCAGTGAGATAGGGCCATGATGGGGGCCAACGCCCAACTTCCAATTCAGCAGCCCCACCCGCATGTTCGACATAACAAGGGGCATCTACTAGCACAGGTGGCGATCAGCGCCAAAATAGATTCTATGCAGTAACATCCTGCCAAGAGCGAGAGATCTCCTCGGATGTAGTCACTAGTATGTTATGATTTTCCATCTTGATATATGTGCTTTGTTAGATCCGAGGGCTACTCTGTCTTTTGTGACACCTTACGTGGCCAGTAGCTTCGGAGTCATTCCCAAATTCTTGTCAGAACCCTTCTCAGTCTCTACTCTAATAGGTGATTTAGTTGTAACTAGATGAGTGTATAGAAGTTTCCCGATCACAGTCTTTCAGAAAGCCACCTCAGCAGATTTGATAGAGTTAGCTATGATTGATTTTTATGTTATCCTCAGCATGGATTGGCTATTTTCATGTTATGCCTCAGTTAATTGTAGAACCCGAGCAGTAGAGTTCAGATTTCCAAGTGAGCCAGTCTTAGAGTAGAAGGGTAGTTCAGCTGTGCCTGTAGATCATTTCATTTCCTACCTTAAGGCCAAAAGATGATCTCCAGGGGTTGTGTGTACATCTAGTTAGGGCTAAGGATGCGAAGTCTGAGACCTTGACTATCCAGTCAGTCCCAGTAGTATTTAAGTATCCAAAAGTCTTCCCAGATGATTTCTCGGGAATCCCTCCCGAGCAAGAGATTGATTTTTGTATTAACCTTCTTCCCGATATGCAGCCTATATCTATTCCTCCCAATAGAATGGCTCCAGCTGAGCTAAAGGAGTTGAAGGAGAAATTAAAGGACCTGTTAGATAAGGGTTTCATTAGACTGAGCAAGTCCCCATGGGCTGCACCAGTTCTCTTTGTCCGGAAGAAAGATGGTTCCCTTCGTATGTGCATTGATTATCGGCAATTGAACAAAGTCACCGTCAAGAATAGGTATCCTCTACCTAGGATTGATGATTTATTTTATCAACTTCAGGGTGCTAAGTGTTTTTCGAATATAGATCTCATATCTAGGTACCATCAGCTTAGAGTTTGGGAGAGTGACATCCCGAAGACAGCATTCAGGATGCGGTATGGTCATTATGAGTTTGTAGTTATGTCTTTTGGGCTACTGCATGCTCCTGTAGCTTTTATGGACTTGATGAATAGGGTGTTCAAGCAATACTTGGATATGTTCATGATTGTGTTTATTAATGACATCTCCTGGAGCGAGGGGGAGCATGTCACTCATTTGAAAGTGGTGCTACAGACTCTCAAGGATCACCAATTATATGCCAAATTAAGCAAGTGCGAGTTTTGGTTCACCTCAGTGGAATTTTTGGGTCAAGTGGTATCAAGTGAGGGCATATAGGTGGACTCTCAGAAAATAGAAGCGGTGAAGAATTAGCCTAGACCGGTGAATCCTTCAGAGATTCGGAGGTTTTTTGGTTTAGCTAGCTACTATCAGAGATTTATTGAAGGTTTCTGATAACACTCAAACCACACCTCCTACCGAAGTATGAAGCTAACATTGTCAATAAAGAACCCAACTAGAGGTTGGGGTCAATCCCACAGGAACATGGAAGAGCTAGACTAAAGCCGGTAAGTGAACTTGTTAGGTAGTTACTCCAAATAGGGCGATTCTAAAGAAAACAATAATTAAAAACATTAGTTGAAATCAAGAATGAAGGATAACTAGAGTTTTTGTGTTCCCCATGGTTTCGTAACTGCTTTAGGTATGCGTACGTGATCATCACCAATGCTTACTTGTAGAACTGATAACTTAGGTTCCTTCAAACGACTGGTTCGTCCTTATTGAATGATAACTTAGGTTCATTCAAATGACTGGATCATCCCTATTGAATGACTATACTCAATCACCAGGTCTGGTATCATAAGCGATTGCAAATTAACTGTTATCCATATGTCCCAAATTTAATTATCCTGCAACCACAGCTCAACTTAATACAATGATCATCAAGATCAAGGCTTTTTTGTAATTCTCTTTTCCTAATCTCTACCTCTCTAGGCTCAAGCAAGTAAAGAACTCAGGTATGTTCTAATGATGTACACCATTAAGTAATATTTAAGCATGAAGAGAATACAATACAAGTGTTTTGCATTGGTTTTGAATCACTTCTATGTAACCCTAGCTGGTTAATCCACCATGGTTCCCACAACCCTTACTATGGAGGTTTTAGCCTCTCATAGTTGCAAGATTGTGATTTGCATTCATATTTAAATACATTAATCAATACTTACAATTATGGATGAGAAAAAAAACTTCTTTGTATTAATCAACAAAATCCTCAAGAAGAATATAAAGATCAAAAGAAAACCAAGAAAAGGTTGGTCACAAGTTGAACAACTCACTTCTCACGTCTAAGTCTCCCTAACTCAATTCTCACGTCAAAAGTTGAACTCAATTCTCACGTATAAAACCAAGAATTCGTCAAGTGACTCATATTCATCCTCTAGTGCTGATAATACACTATATTCCTTGGGTGTCCAACAGATGTTGAAAGTGACCTCTTCTTTGTTTAGTCTAAACTTTAGTTGGCCGCCTCCACATCTACTAAGGCCCTCCCAGTCATAAGGAATGGTCACCCCAGATTGATGGGGACCTCATAATCAACCTCGCAATCCAAAATCACGAAGTTTGCTAGGAATATGAAATTGTCCACCTTGACCAATGCATCGAACAGTATCCCCACTGGCTTCTTCATAGTTATGTTGGCCATTAGTAGCCACATAGTGGTCAGTGTGGGGGCTCTTAAGCCCAATTTCTTGAATACCGCCAAGGGCATCAGGTTGATGCTTGCTCCCAGATCACAAAGTACCCTTGAGAACTCGACATTGCCAATGTTGCATGCTATAGTGAAAGCACCAGGCCTTCCTTCTTTTGAGCTAAGTCCCGTGCAGCTATGGCACTATAGTGATGTACATTGTCTACTAGCTCATAGCTTACGGACCTCTTCTTCGTCACCAAATCCTTCATAAACTTAGCATATCCTGGTATTTGTTCCAATGCCTCTACCAATGGTATGTTCACAAATAGTTTCTTAAGCATCGAAAGGAATTTCTAGAACTTACCATTTTCCGCCCTTTTCTTCATTCTTTGAGGGAACGGTGGCGGTGGTCGTAGGATAGTTCTATGCACTTGAGTTGCTCCTTGATCAATGTCAGGTTCTTTCTCCTCTATCGGGGCCTCTGGCGACTCAACACTCTTCATCTCAGCACTCTTATCACTTTCCTCAATAATGCTCTCTTTCTTCCTTTCAACTACAATCGGTAAAGGGGGGTCAACTGTGGTCTTACCACTCCTAGTCATCACCGCCATGCAGTGGCCATCATTCTTTTGGTTCTGTATGGTGTTTCTAGGCAGTGTACCCTTTTTTCTAGGTTCAGTGATGCTGACAATTGCCGAAATTGCTGCTCAATTTGCTTGATGGCGGTTGCATGAGATTCTACTCTCTGATCCATACTAGATATGTCACCACGGATCTCCTTCAATTGCTCATCAATGGACGTCACCTTCTTCATCATCTCGACCATCATGTTCTCTAACTTTGATTGCCCAGCCTCCCCCTCTCGTGCATTAGGAGGCACATAAACTCCAGCCTGGTCATTGTGGTAGCCATCATTCCTTCTCCATTCTCCCTCACGCTCATGACCGCGGCTCCCATCTCTGTACCCATTTTGGTTGTAGTTGTCTTTGTATTGGTTTTGACCTTGTTTTCCAGAACCTTGGTACCAATTGTCTTGTCCTTATGCTTAGGCGTTGGCTCAAAAACCCTCCACTTGGCTATCCGGGAAATTTGCCTCTTACTCAGAATCAGAGTGATCAGCTCCCGACTCCATTCCCTGTGTCCCCACTACATTTACCTTTTTGGATTATGCTCCCATGATGTGCTTTGTAAGCATATCCAACAATGTGCGCATGTGATCCAACTCTTAGTGACGTTCTTCTTCCTTCTTGTGTTGGTTTGCAGTCAAACCAACAGCATATATACCGACCGCTGCATCAGCCTCCCTTGTATGCCATGCCCTAAATATCTTAGTCACCCTGTCAAGGATTATAGCAGCTTTTTCCTAGGTGTGACTCATCAATACTCCTCCTGTCACCGTGTCTGCAACAACTTTTGTACGATTATTTAAAGACCAGTAAAAAATTTCCAACAAACTATCATCTGGGATTTTATGGTTCGGGCACTTTGTCAACTTCATCTTGAACCTTAGCCAGGTTTCATGTCTTGAGTTCTCAGAAATCTTAGATCTCATCCATTAGCTACAACATTCTTGAGGGGGGGTAAGAATCTCTCCAAGAAGGCCTGCTTGAATTCCCTTCAGTTAGTTATGGAGTCATTGGGCAACTCCAATAACCATAAAGTGGCTTCCCCTGATAGAGAGAAGGGGAAAAGTGTATGCTAAATGGCATCTTGGTTAACTCCGGGAAACCTGTACACCTTGCATATTCCTATGAAGTTCATCAAGTGCAGGTTGGCGTCATCCGCTGTGTGACCACTGAACACCCCTTTCATGTTTAACAATTGAATCATGTTGATCGTGATGTCAAATTTGGCCCCAGCAGGCAGTGGTGGTGGCACAATTACTCCCGTCGACCCAACTTCATCAATGTATAGGTCCTCATCATCGAAGAACTGAGAGGAAAGTCTATAACCTTTGTTTCCCTCCCATGTCGACCAGCATTAATTACCTCTTCTTTGACATCTTCCGCATCCTGAAGTGCAGCTTGCCGAGCTTCTTCAGCTATGCCGACATCTCTTTGTTCGTGGTTCTCTATCCTGTGCAGTGTCGTTCAATTTCTCAATTCAATGGAATTAGGGGATCTCCGCTACTCCGAGTGCTTGGCATTCACCGGAAATAAGCCTCTGGGTATCAAAAACAAAAAGAAAACGTAATTAAGGAAATAACTACCAAAAAAGTCATATACAAGCAAATAATCTAGTCTTAGCCGAATTCCCCAGCAATGGCGCTACTTTTTGATAACGCTCAAACCATACCTCCTACAAAAGTCTGAAACGGATGTTGTCAATAAAGAACCCAACTAGAGGTTGGGGTCGATCCCACGGGGAATATGGAAGAGATAGGCTAAAGCCGGTAAGTGAACTTGTTAGGTAGTTACTCCAAATAGGGGGTTCTAAATAAAACAATAATTAAAAACGTAGTTAAAACTTTAGTTGAAATCAAGAATGAAGGATAACTAGGGTTTTGTGTTCCCCATGGGTTCATAACTGCTTTGGGTATGCATACGTGATAACCACCAATGTTTACTTATAGAACTGATAACTTAGGTTCATTCAAATCACTCATTCATCCCTATTGAATGACTATACTCAATCACCGGGTCAGGTCTCATGAGTGATTGCAAAATAACCGTTATCCATATGTCCCAAATTTAACTATCCTGCAACCATAGCTCAAGTTAATACAATGATCATCAAGATGAAGGCTTTGTTGTAATTCTCTTTTCCTAATCTCTACCTCTCTAGGCTCAAGAAAGTAAAGAATTCAGGAATGTCCTAACGTTGTACACCGTTAAGTAATGTCTATGCATGAAGATAATACAATACAAGTGTTTTGCATTGGTTTTGAATCACTTTTATGGAAACCTAGCTTGTTAATCCACCATGGTTCCCAAAACCCTAGCTATGGAGGTTTTAGACTCTCACAGTTGCAAGATTGTGATTTGCATCCATATTTAAATACATAAATCAATACTTACAATTATGGATGAGAGAAAAACTTCTTTGTATTAATCAGTAAAATCCTCAAGAACAATATGAAGATCAAAGGAAAACAAAGAAAAGGTTGATCACAAGTTGAACAACTCAATTCTCCCATCTAAGTCTCCCTAACTTTGTTGCTAATTAATTCTAATCACTCTTAATCACCTCTCTAATTAAAATAAAACATAAAACGTATTTATACAAACATAAAAATCCTTTTCCTAGGCTAATAGGGTGTATTTCGATAACTGAAGATGCCTGCGTCACGACTTGTCCTATGACCTGTAGCAGGTAGGTACGGGTCATACATGCTTCCCATATGTCATGGGCTCGCTGAAATTTGGCTAAGTGTTGGACCTGTGTACAACTCGTACGTGCTTCCTACGAGTTGTACTAATCTTCCATGGATTGACTCTGAGACTTTGAAATTTTACCGAAGTTCATCACGAGTGCTTTGGTATGACTCATACCTTTCTACTTGACTCATACTATCTATCCATAGCAGGAGTTAGCCTCTGGTGAAAATCTTTTGAATCTTCCCATGACTTCTTCACTATGTCCAGTACAAGCTTTGTACGACTCATACTAAGAGTCATAGGATGCACCTCTTCATCCTTAGCCTTCTGAAACTTCTCACGACTAGCAATACGACTCGTAGCACCTTCCTACGGCTCGTACTAAGGACTATGAGTTAAGCCTATTTTCTTCACTTTCAGGATATCTTTTCCACATTTTTTCTCCAACACATATTTATCCTGTTATCAAAGAAAAAATGTCTTATATCCATATAAATATACCTAAGTCCATGTTATTTTCTTAGTTTTGAGCATCGAAAGTGTTGTAAACTCACAAGACATTAGTTTCCCATCTATTGCAGAACCTTTTACCAAATTGACCCATAAAAAGGTGAAATTCCAATGGTCGGAGGCTTGTGCGAGGAGCTTTCAGGAGTTAAAGACTTGACTTACCTCAACACAGGTGTTAACCCTACCGGAGGGTACCGATGGGTTTGTGGTGTACTGTGATGCTTCAAGGATCGTACTTGGTGCTCGGCTTGCTCTGCTCGTGGTAATTTATATTAGAAACCGACACGCAAGTGCACGTGGTCAAACAAGTAATAAAGTGGCTAAGTAGCCAAGTATCGATCCAAGGAGGCTCAAGATACATAAAATTGCCTAGTTTACTATATTCCTATTTCACTTCCAATTATGCTAACAACAACGTAACCAAGAGTTACTTGAGTTTTTGGTTTCTAAACTATATATACTACAACTAATAATAACTATTTACTTGTGAATTTAGACAATGGATATGAACATGCCAAGGTTAAGAACAAGTAATGAACTTGATAATCATAATAATTTGGTTAATATCTTCTTCATGTTGCTAGCCAAGAACATTTGCCTAGAAATTAAAACTCTCATATTTAATTTCACTTTAGAATCATAAACCATCCGTCTACATTTCTGTGATCAAATGCAATTTATGACCTAGCACTACAATTCCGGTTCCTAAATTGACTAATACGGCTTTCAAGTATATTTCTATCAGGAAAGCACATCAAAACCCAATTTTCCCAAATCAAGTTAAGAACAATACCCTATTAATTCACAACTTTCCAATTTCTTGCTCTTTCGAGTGAAATTGGACTTTTTAGATGTACATTAATGTTGGCCAATCACTAATGCAGTAAAAACAAGAATTAATAGAACAACATTAAAGAAGAAGAATAAAACCATATCATTTACAATCAAAATTCATTACACATGTTCAAAACCTCAGCAAGGAAGAGAATTAGCCACTCATTCTTGGATTGATCATCCTAAAATGAGTGTAAATCATACGTACAATTGATAGAAAGAAGAAAGGAAGAGAAGAAATCCCTTAGCTTTTTCGTTCTTCAACTGCTACTAACCCACGTTCCTGCTCTCCACTTCTGAACTCAGTCTCAAAACTAAAAACTAATTAAAATAAACCTAAGTGTGCTATTTATACTAGTGGGAAATTTTTCCCTGAATAACAGGCAACGTGTCACGGAGGCCAACGCGGAGCACTGCCTCCGTGACACGGCGTGGACGCGGACCTTCATTGGAATTTCTAGGGTCCGGTAAATTGACCTCAACGTGGAACGGAGGCCATCGCGGAGGCCTCTCTCCGTGCCACGGAGCTGACGCGAAGGCACACTGAAATTTGCCATTTTAATTCCTGTTCAGGCAGTGTGCTACCGCGATGGTAGTGTGGCACGGCTCCATCGCGAAGCCCCTATAAAATATGCATTCCAAGGTCTTTTCCACGCTCGCATCCAAGTCCAACTCCGACATAGTTCCAACATGCATTTTAGCTCCTAAAAATCACATTTACCTGCAAAACAAATGCTAATCATGTTGGTTAGTATAAATTCGCATTTTATTACTAATTACATGATATTATATACACATTGCACAACAAACAAGGTAAAAATGATACGTTTGAGTATCACTTGGGCATATAAATCTGCCCAAGATCACTTACCCCACACTTAAATCCTTGTTCGTCCTCGAACAACATATACACAAATCATGCAAATTACATCCCAACCTTCGTCACTATGGTGCAACAATTTACGCTACGGTCATACCGATTATTCAATTTTTGCAAATCATCAAGAAAACATGCTTGGTTGTACAATACAATGACCTTTAATACATCAAGGCTTCCTAGACTTCTAAGAATTGATTCTTGATATCGGCAAACTCATGCAAATCAGCTAATCAAGAAATCCGACACGAAAATCAATCTTTCATCAAGCATGTGCCCTCACAACTCGAGAGAAATTTCCCCTTTATGTTCATGCAGCACACAAACATGCAAGTAGGGGCATATAAAAATGAATTTCACTCTCTCTCCCAAAAGAATTCACATGCATCATGTCATGACCCATAGGCTTGCCCTGAGTGTATTACTCCACTAATATAAATAAATGCAATATAGGATCACGTAGGACTTTAATGGGTTGTAACGGGGCTATGGATCTAGTATGTATATATTGGATTAGCCAATAATAGTCGCTAGCATCCTTAAGCGCCTTTTCAACACATTCCCATCGACTCATGGACATTGTTCCTCTCTTTTCTCTTTTTCTCCCATTCATGCTGGTTTACTTTCATACAGCCCATTTCATCAAAAACACTTGACACAAAACAGAGGGTTTTCATGTACCCTCACTATCATTTAATTACAACAAGTGCCTCTTCAACGTCATCTTTTCTTTCCTCACTTTGCTTTTCTTTTTCTTTTCACTCTTTTCACTCTTTAACACTTTGGGAAACATTTTCTTTTCTTTGTAAGCACTTAAGAGCTACTTATAGACTTTAAGGCTAATGAAAAGAAGGAATAAAGCTTAGTTCATACAATTTTGGACAAAAGAAAGAAATCGGCTAAAGGCTCAACGGGCTGACTAGGGTATACAACATATAAAAAGGTAGAATTTGACAAGAAAAAAATGGAAACTATCGGTTAAAACAAAGAAATGCCTACATCCTTTCCAACACTACACCTCCTTCATTTCGTTTTGTATACACACCAGGCAAGTTCTAGACAATTCACAATGACATGGAATAGCAAAACCTCACTTCACACTTCATGCACATGCTCGAATCAAGATGCATTCACAGACTCTTTAATTAGTCAATTACATGAATTCAAGATTAAGCCTCAATCATACTGAACCAAATTCTATAGCCTAGGCAACTCAACATATTTACAGAATTGCATGCTTTCAAACGAATCACTTTCACATTTTAAACATCAATTACAACACGCAACGAAATTTTAGCAACCATAAGCAACTACAGTTCATTGATGCAATCCACCAAAGAAAAAAAAAATTTAAAGACAAATAAAAATCCTACTCCTACCGACTACATTTCCCTTAAGACGGTCGTCATCCATCCATCATAGGGAACGGTCACTAACTATGACATCGGTTCAATGGGACTATTCTCGGTAAAAGAACCGAAAATAAACTCCGAGAAACCCAAAAAAAAATAAGAATCGAAAAAATTTTGCAACACATCGATCATTTCGATAGAAACAAATTTACAAAAGATTTTGATAATTGCAAAATATGTTCGCAAAAATTTTGAAAAATATCGATCATGTCGATAGAGAAAAAAATATTTACAAAATTTATAAAATATTTACACTAGCAACCATAACTTTCAAAAACACACATCATTAACCACACAACAAATATATACACATACATCGCAAATCAGTTCGCCACAGGGAAAGCACAAACATACATAAATATCAAGGAAAAATATACAGCAATTTAGAGCCTATGTCCCAGCACCTAACTACTCCCCACCCCACACTTAAATCGAACACTGTCCCCAGTGTTCACAACAATACAAAGCACAAAATTTTGGGTGGTGGAACTCCCTGCTCAGTCGAAATATTCGACTTCCTCATCCGGTGCTGCGGCCTCGTCGCCCATATCCGAATCAGCTCCATCGTCGTCATCGGACTCCACATCAGAGTCCTCACGACGTGTCTCCTCATCAGTAGGGACATCATCATCTGTCGGCTCCACAAAGGCTGGCCCCACCTTACATAAGGCTCTGGCGTTCTCGCCAAAGGGGTAGTCCAGCTCCAACTACCATAATTCTTCCTCGGTGGCTGATCTCCCACCAATCCGTAGCTGCAGCATCTGCATGCCGAACATACGGGCCATGTATTGATCGTCACGAGCATGTCGCTCGCCCAAAGTCAGCACAGGTCCGTGTGTAGTGTCGGGGGCCTTCGTCTTTGTCACGTCGAGGGCCCTCCGCTCCAACTGCGGAATATAATCTAAAGCTTCTTCCTCAATGTCGAGGCCTCGGAGGAAGGTGGTGATGAGTCCGCCAAACCCGTATCTGTGGCCCTAGTGCAGTCTGGCTCTCTTCATGGCGGATATTATGACCGCCCCCACATTAATCTCAATCCCTTTCATAAGGGCATACACCAAGCAGACACGGTCCCGGGTCACATCTATCATATGGACTCCCAGGATCAAGCACGAACATACAATCTTCAGCCAGATTCTGGCCTTCCTGTTCATCTGCGAATAAGGCAGAGTCTGGTGGTAACCCCTCTCCTTATGTCTACTCCATCGGGCCGTGGATCGAGCCCCACACAACGTCCGTCTGATGTCGGCGTACGGTGGGGTGATGTTTAGCTGGCGGAGAACGTGGGCGTCTGTGTCCCGCGCTCCAACGATGGCATTTAGCTGCTGGGGTTCCAGAGTGACAATCTGCCCTCTGATTTTCGCTGTGTGGCTTCTGATGGTCGGGTTCCAGTTTGCATAAAATTCCCGGACCAAGTGAAGATTGCACTCCTTGGGCTCCTGAAAAATAAAGCTGAGCCCAGCTGCTTCAATTCGCTGTACAATGCGAGGGAACTCCTGTGCAAGTGGTTCCCGAGCAATATGTTCCTCGGGGAAGTACTTGTTTTCTTTGTGTTTCGCGTACCATTTCTTCCCTTCATCGGTGACCAATCGTGTTCCGTATTGGCGGCGTTGGCCGCGCGAACAGCGGGTGCAGCTGGGACTGCAGTGCCCAGTCTCATCCTTTTCCGTCCGGTGCCTGAGGTAGAAGCACCCTTGCCTTTATCTTGTCTGCTAGCCATTGTACCTGTCAATTTACACAAACAAGCACAACGTTAAGCTAAAAACTTGTTAGATTCGGCTAAGGTCGGGTTACACAAAATTTACCCCACACTTAGTCCTTAACAATATTTACAAAATTACAGCAAGGATAACTCTAAGTACACCACAGACAACACTCTATACTTCATGCTTAGTGCGTTCACAATAAAATTTCGACAGCATAACGGTTAGCGTACTACTCAGACTTCATACAGCTAATCTCAATCCTACTATCGCTAACAATTCAACCATCGCACTTCGCAACAAAAACAACAACAAAATAAAAACAACAATCAAAACATTTTATATACAAGCTAATCTAACCAATTCACACTTTATGCATTTTCCCACAAAAATTCGAGAATTAGTCGTCTTGGAACATTTACACAATATTTACCACGACTTATCTCAAATAATAAACACACCCCGGTATCGAATTCATCCATTTATCAAGTTGACCAAGTCAAATTCAACAACCCAAGCCCTAGAATACAATTCGACAATCAATTTCGACTTATTTACATAATCGACAAGTTCAAACGCTAACTACAACAATCCGAACATAATCAATCACAAAATAATTCAACATCATGTTTAATTTCTACCTAGGGTGATATATCTCACCTCACATGCCCAAATTTGACAAAAATCGCCAAAAAATTGAGATAGACGATGAAAACATACCTTTGAATTGAAGAACCGAAGAAACTTTTCGTTTTTCTTGCCTATTAACGTGGCACGTTGCTTGGGGAGGGGGAATTGGGTGTTTGGTCGCGGAGGGAAGAGGGAAATGGGGAAAATTGGGCGAAAATCGGGGGTTAATTTATAGAAAACACGCGGTCACCCGGAAACCCGGTGTGACCCAGCACTGAATAAGGGGCAACGTGTCACGGAGGGTAACGCGGAGCCCCTCCTCCATGACACGAAGCCAACGCGTTGGCTTACTGGATTTTTGAAAAATCCGAATTTTGCCTTCAACGTGTCACGGAGGCCAACGCGGAGCCTTACCTCCGTGACACGGCGCCAACGCGCCAGTGCTCTGTTTCTCCAATAAATTTAATTTTTCATACCTCGCCTCATTTTCTCGATTCCATGTATATTTCCTCCGTTATACCTGAAAATCACCTCACTAAACAAAAATTGGTTAAATTAATAGATTTCCCTAACTATAAAATAAAAAATATTACTAAAATGAAAATCTAAACCTAATCAAGAAAAGGAAAAGAAAAATTAAAACTTGGAAATAGAAAATAAAAACAACAATAAAGATAAAAATTAACTACATTGTGCAAAAAGAAAAAAAAAATAAAATAAAATATTTTTCTCACGGGTTGCCTCCCGTGCAGTGCCTGGTTTACCGTCGCGGCTCGACGTCCTTTAAGCTCACTTGTCTACTAGGGAGATGGACGATTTGTCCCGATCATGGTCATCCCCCCAGTAGTTCTCAACCTTATCCGGTGGCCTTCCTAGTAACTCTCGGGAATCACTCATTCCATTAGCATTCCCATGATCAATCACATTGATCACCGAGAGATCCTTATAAACAGTCGGGAGCTTCGGTACCTTGTACACGTCGAACACTTCGACCTTGTCATGTGCTCGCATCGTAAGTTGACCCGCAGCTACATCAATTAATGTTTTTCCGGTTGCCAAAAAGGGTCGTCCCAAAATAAATGGTACTTCAGCATCTGGTTTAAAGTCTAGAACAATAAAATCGACCGGAAAAATGAGGGAGCCTACTTGCACTAACACATCCTCAACAATGCCATTCGGCTTAGCTAAAGACCTGTCTGCAAGCTGCAAGATTACCGTTGTAGGTCTAGGACTCCCTAGACCTAACTTTCTGAATACCGAAGATGGCATCAGATTTATGCTTGCCCCCAAGTCGCATAATCCACGAGCTCGGATACTTTGCCCAATCGTCAGCTGGATAGTGAAACTTCCAGGGTCTTTCAGTTTTGTGGGCAACCTATTCTGAATACGGGAAGTGCATTCCTCCGCTAAAGCTACCGTGGCATACTCAGTCAAACGACTTTTGTTAGCCACGATGTCTTTAATATATTTCGCATATTTTGGCACTCCCTGCAAGACATCAACAAGAGGTAAGTTAACATGTACCTGTTTAAGTACCTCCATGAATTTCTGGAAACACGCCTCCTCTTTGTGTTCCTTAAGTCATTGAGGGAACGGGGGTGGAGGCCTTTCTGGTTCAGCTTCTTTAGTCTTCCCCTTATCTGAAATTTGCTCTCCCTCAACATCTGCTGCTCCTGACTTTTGAGGCGGTCTTTCCGGTTCCACCTCCTTCAACTGTAAACCACTCCTCGTGGTCACTGCATTTACCTGCTTTGGATAAGGATCTGTGTCGCTAGGTAGTCCTCCTCTGGGTCTAGTATTTTGGGCACTAGCAAACTGCCCAAACTGATATTCAAGAGCCTTGGTCGCCAATTGATTGTTCTTCACTTCGGCTGCCAATTTGACATAGTCAGCCTGCAATTGTGCCTGATTAGCGATCATGGTTTTGAACATCTCCTCAATAGTCGGTGATGGTGGTGGAGGAGGGGCATTGTGATTTCTGAATTGAGCTTGATAATTTTGTTGCCATCCTTGGTTTCTGTGCATACCCTGCCCTGAACTTTGGCCTTGTTGATTGTTGCTACCCCACGAAAAATTCGGATGGTTCCTCCAATTTGAGTTGTAGCCACTACCAAACTGCTGTTGATTTCTCTGTGCATTGCCCACAAAGTTAACAGAATCAGGATTTGCACCACAACATTCAGCTGAATGCTCACTACTACCACACACTTCACACCACATCTGTTGAACTGCATTGACTGAAGCTGAAGGCTGGTTCAAATTTATATTGCTGAAGTGAGTGTTTAACTGATTTTGCAAAGCAGCTATCTGTGCAGCGATAGCTGTGAATCCATCCACTTCAAGCACTCCCGCTGCTTTCCTTGCTCCACCTCTTGAAGAATCTGCATTCCATTCTGGATTGCCTTGTGAAATTCGGTTGAGCAAAGTGTACAGCTCCTCATAGGTCTTCTCCAGCGCTTGCCCTCCAGCTGCTGAATCTAACAGAATTTTAGTGTGGGGTTCCAAACCCTCAATAAATGTGTGTACCAACACCTCATTGGACTGATAATGGTGAGGACAGTCCCGCACATGGATTTAAATCTTTCCCGGGCTTGATAAAGATTTTCTCCCTCCCTCTGTTTAAAACTTAGGATTTGACTCCTAAGTCTGGCTGTTTTACCAGAAGGGAAAAATCTGATCAAAAACTTCCGTGCAAGATCATCCCACGTTGATATAGAATTGGGTGGTTCAGCTTTTAACCACCTCTTGGCTTCACCAAGTAAGGAAAATGGAAATAAGGTGAGCCGAACATAATCAGGTGACACTCCAGCGGGTATATAAGTGTCACTTATCTCCAAAAAGTTCTGGAGATGTTGTTGTGGATCTTCGTGAGGGAGACCGGTAAATTGCCCGCTTGTGTGCAAAAGTTGCACCATATTCTGTTTTAATTCAAACCTCCCTCCAGGCTCTGGTTTGCGGATGCTAGAATGTACATTATTAGCGTGTGGGATTGCCACCTCGCGAACCGGCCTTGCTACTGCTTCATCGGGCACTAAAACTGCCCGCACAACTGGTGGATTTTGTTGCTCCATCATAGACTGTTTAAGCAACTGCAGCTTCTTTCGAAGAGCTTCTCTACGTTGACTATGAAACTCACGTTCAGGCTCTAAGTAAGATTCCACCAGCTCTTTGTCCCTTGCCAGTGTTCACAGAAACAAAATCTGCAAAATACAGGCTAAGACCAAGTTGTTAACAGTTAAGAAAATAAAAATACAAATACAGTAAATTTACACTAAACACAATTTTACCAATCGCCTAGCCTCCCCGGCAGCGGCGCCAAAAACTTGCTCGCCTTGCTCTGCTCGTGGTAATTTATATTAAAAACCGACACGCAAGTGCACATGGTCAAACAAGTAATAAAGTGGCTAAGTAGCCAAGTATCGATCCAAGGAGGCTCAAGATACGTAAAATTGCCTAGTTTACTATATTCCTATTTCACTTCCAATTATGCTAACAACAACGTAACCAAGAGTTACTTGAGTTTTTGGTTTCTAAACTATATATACTACAACTAATAATAACTATTTACTTGTGAATTTAGACAATGGATATGAACATGCCAAGGTTAAGAACAAGTAATGAACTTGATAATCATGATAATTTGGTTAATCTCTTCTTCATGTTGCTAGCCAAGAACATTTGCCTAGAAATTAAAACTCTCGTATTTAATTTCACTTTAGAATCATAAACCATCCGTCTACATTTCTGTGATCAAATGCAATTTATGACCTAGCACTACAATTCCGGTTCCTAAATTGACTAATACGGCTTTCAAGTATATTTCTATCAGGAAAGCACATCAAAACCCAATTTTCCCAAATCAAGTTAAGAACAATACCCTATTAATTCACAACATTCCAATTTCTTGCTCTTTCGAGTGAAATTGGACTTTTTAGATGTACATTAATGTTGGCCAATCACTAATGCAGTAAAAACAAGAATTAATAGAACAACATTAAAGAAGAAGAATAAAACCATATCATTTACAATCAAAATTCATTACACATGTTCAAAACCTCAGCAAGGAAGAGAATTAGCCACTCATTCTTGGATTGATCATCCTAAAATGAGTGTAAATCATACGTACAATTGATAGAAAGAAGAAAGGAAGAGAAGAAATCCCTTAGCTTTTTCGTTCTTCAACTGCTACTAACCCACGTTCCTGCTCTCCACTTCTGAACTCAGTCTCAAAACTAAAAACTAATTAAAATAAACCTAAGTGTGCTATTTATACTAGTGGGAAATTTTTCCCAAAATAACAGGCAACGTGTCACGGAGGCCAACGCGGAGCACTGCCTCCGTGACACGGCGTGGACGCGGACCTTCACTGGAATTTCCAGGGTCCGGTAAATTGACCTCAACGTGGCACGGAGGCCATCGCGGAGGCCTCTCTCCGTGCCACGGAGCTGACGCGAAGGCACACTGGAATTTGCCATTTTAATTCCTGTTCAGGTAGTGTGCTACCGCGATGGTAGCGTGGCACGGCTCCATCGCGGAGCCCCTATAAAATATGCATTCCAAGGTCTTTTCCACGCTCGCATCCAAGTCCAACTCCGACATAGTTCCAACATGCATTTTAGCTCCTAAAAATCACATTTACCTGCAAAACAAATGCTAATCATGTTGGTTAGTATAAATTCGCATTTTATTACTAATTACATGATATTATATACACATTTCACAATAAACAAGGTAAAAATGATACGTTTGAGTATCACTTGGGCATATAAATCTGCCCAAGATCACTTGGGTGTGTATTGATGCACCACAGGAAAGTTATACCATAAGCCCCCAGATAGCTAAAAGTTCATGAGAAGAATTACACGACCCATGATCTTCAATTGGCCGTGGTGGTATTCACCTTGAAGATATGGTGACATTATTTGTACGGGGTTCACATTGATATGTTTACGGACCATAAGAGTCTACAATATGTGTTTACCCAAAAGGATCTCAATCTTTGGCAAATGAGGTGGTTGGAGCTACTCAAGGACTATGATATGTGTGTCCTTTACCATCCGGGTAAGGCCAATGTAGTAGTAGATACACTTAGTAGACTCTCAATGGAGTGTGTGTCCCATGTGGATGAGGGGAAGAAGGAGCTGGTGAAGGATGTGCATCGACTCGCAAGGTTGGGAGTTAGGTTGGTTGACTCGACCGATAGCACTGTTATTGTTCAGAACAGATCAGAATAATCCTTGGTCACTAATTTAAAAGCTAGACAAGATGAGGACCCGATTTTGGTAAAGTTAAAGAAAGCCGTTAAGAATCAGAGGGTGGAGGTCTTCTCCAAAGAAGGAGATGGTGTACTTCGGTACCAGGGCCTTTTATGTGTTTTGGATGTTGATGATTTGAGGAGCTGAATGTTGCACGAGGCTCAGATATCCAGGTATTGTATCCATCCAGGTGCCACCAAGATGTACCGTGACTTACGGGAAGTCTATTGGTGGAATGGCATGAAGAAGGACATCACGGAGTTTGTAGCTAAGTGTCCAAACTGTCAGCAAGTGAAGGTCAAGCATTAGAGACCTGGAGGTGTGCTTGAGGATATTAGTATCCCTACTTGGAAGTGGGAAGAAATCATTACGTACTTCATCACAGGGTTGCCTCGCACTCGACGGCAAAATGACTCCATTTGGGTTGTAGTAGAAAGATTGACCAAGGCTGCTCATTTTCTATTAGTCAAAACTACGGATTTGGTGGAGAATATGTTAAAACTATATATCTGGGAGCTAGTTCGATTGCATGGTGTATCCTTGTCCATCGTATCAGACAAAGGTACCCAATTTACCTCTTAGTTTTGGAGGTCATTTCAAAAAGGACTTGGTACTCAAGTTAAGCTGAAGACAAACTTTTACCCAAAAACGGATGGTCAAGCGGAGCAGACAATTCAGACTCTTGAGGATATGTTGAGATCATGCATCATTGACTTCAAAGGTAGTTGGGATGATCGTTTGCCTCTTATCAAGTTTGCATAAAAAAACAGCTACCATTCCAGCATTCAGATAACTCCGTTTGAGGCTCTCTATGGGCGGAGATATAGATCTCCTATTGGCTAGTTCGAAGTTGGTGAAGATGCAATGATAGGACCAGATTCAGTCCATGAGTCTATGGAAAAGGTTCAACTCATACGGGTTAGGTTGAAAACAACTCAAAGTCTCCAAAAGTCCTATGTCGATATAAGAAGGAGAGAACTCGAGTTCGAAGTGGATGATTGGGTGTTATTGAAATGCCCATGAAGGGAGTGATGTGGTTTTGAAAGAAAGGAAAACTTAGCCCTCGTTATGTTGGCCCCTACCAAATTATGAAGCGAGTTGGCAAGGTGGCATATGAATTGGAGTTGCCCTCAGAATTAGCTTCTGTGCATCCTGTTTTCCATGTATCGCTCTTAAGGAAGTGTTTGGGTGATCCAGCTCTAGTTGTCCCGGTGGACAGTGTTGGTGTGAGATACAACCTTAGTTATGAGAAGGTTCCAGTGGAAATACTGGATCATCATGCTGAGGGAGCTACATGGGAAGCCGAAGTGGATATGATGGCTAGATACCCACATCTATTCTCTACCGGCTCAGTTCCAGCTTGAGGTATTAGTTTTTGCCCTAAAACTCTAATTAGTTTTCATGTTTAGTTCATGTGCCCAAGTTTCCTTTATGTATATGGATGTATGTATGACTCATGAACTCAGTTCTGCTATGTAGTTTGAATCGGAGATACTCATTCCATCAGTTTTCAGCATAAATGATCAGTATTTGAATATGATGATTGCATTTCTCTTCTTTTCAATATGTTCTCCAACATTTGAGGATGAATGTTCTCAAGGGGGAGATATTGTTATACTCGAAAGCCCAAAGATCATCCCGAGAGTTGAAATAGAGAAAATTTGATATCTAGCATCAGGTCACAAAACAGGTCGTGATATGATCCGTGGGAGCAGACCATGATTCGTGATGTGACTCGTGGTGAGGATCAGGATGTTAATTGAAATTTGGGATTTAAGGTCCCCATAGACATGACTACAAGTCTTGGTAATACCCCAAGACACGTTGAGTCAGTCGTGGGAAGTGATGGCTGAGAAGGAGAAAAAATAAGGCAGTGTACCCCACGGAAGGTCCCCATAAGTCATGGCAGTCACTAGGATTCGTGGGGTGGGTCGTGAGCAGCATGATGAATCAAGGTAAATTCCCAGGTAGTGTATGAGACGAGTGGTGACTAAAACTCGTGGTCACCAGTAACGATCTGTTATATCACCCGTGATGAGCCCAGATGACCTGATAGGCAGTGTACTTGACAGATGATGCCATGAGTCGTGGCCTGAAGCAACGAATCGTTATGTCCCTCGTGGAGACTGACAGGCAGTTATTTTCTGCAAATTTAGTAAGGGCTTTTCTGTAATTCCTATGATCCTAAGGACTAAACTACGTCGTTTTGGGTTATGAATGATGACTTTTAAAGGGGTTGGGTTCATTTTAGTCCATTCTCTTTCATGCATGCAAAGATAGAAATTTAGAGAGGTGATCAAGCTTGTTCTTCTTCAAGTTCTCTTCAGTTCTTCCTTGGGCAATTAGAGAAGTGTAAGAATCAACTTCAATCAGGTATGTAGGGTTATGAGTGGATGAATCCTTTCACACCCATGCCCAATCCCTCTCTAAATCATGAAGTTCCTATGTCAAATTCTATGGAGTTTTAACCCAATATATGAAATTCCTAATTCTCCACATGGGTATGATTTGCATACGTATCTACTAGTGAACTACAATTCATGAGCAAGTTTTACATTATTTTTCATTAAAATTATGTTTCAAGTTCTATAAATTTAAAATGTCCATTTATGAGAAAGTCATGAAAGTTGAGCTTTGTGATGAATGTTCTAGTATGATGAGATATTATGATGAAAAGTATGTTATCAAGTTACCCATGTTTATAATCATGTTTTCAATGTCAATTGAGTATTTTCAAGAATTTAAAGAATTGGGCAACGTCCATATGTTCAAGTATGATTTATGATTTTCTTAAATAAAGCTTACTGATCTTGGGCAAATTTATATGCCCAAGTGATACTCAAAGGTGTCATTTTAGCCTTGTTTATCTATCAATGTTTATACATTCTCATGTAATTGGTAATAAAATGTGAATTTATACTAACCAACATGATTAGCATTGTTTTGCAGGTAAATGTAATTTCGGGAAGCTAAAATGCATATTGGAAGAGATCGGGGTTGGACTCAGATGTGAGCAAGGGACAAGGCATTGGAAAGCACAAAATAAAGGGGCTCCGCGATGGAGTCGTGTCACGCTGCCATCGCGGAGGCCTTCTGCCTGGAGAGGGAATTTTCAACCTATTTCCATTGAGGGTTCGCGATGGGTCCGTGGCACGGTGGTAGTGCTCCGCAATGCACTCTGCGACACGTTGCTTGTTATTCCAGGAAAAATTCCCACTAGTATAAATAGAACACTTAGGTTCATTTTTCAATATTCTGACTTGGTGGAGCAAGAACGTGGGTTACAGGCAGTTGAGGGGACGAAATTATCAGGGTTTTTCTCTCTTTCCTTCTTCTTGTATTCAATTGCTTGTATGTTTAACACTCATTTAACGATGTTTAATCCACAAATGAGTGGCGAATTCATCTTCTTGCTGAGGTTAAGAACACTTGTAATGAAATGTGATTATTGATTCTTTGGTTTTTCATCTTTTCTTCCATGGTTGTTCTATTGATTCTTGTTCTTACTGCATTAATGTGTGGCCTACATTAATGTATATCTAAAAAGTCCGGTTTCACTCGAGAGAGCAAGAAATTGGAAAGTTGTGATTAATAGGATATGATCCTTTCTTAGTTTGGGAAAATTGAGAATTGATTTACCTTCGGGATAGAAATATACCTGAAAGTCATATTAGTCAATTTAGGAATCGGTTTTGTATGGCTAGAACATGAATTGCATTTAATCACAGAAATGTAGGTGGATGGTTCATGATTCTTAAGTGGGGTTAAATACGAGAGTTTTAATCTCTTGGCAATAATTCTTGGCTAGCAACCGGAGGAAAAGGCTAACCAAATTATATCGACAATTAATTTCATTACATGTTCGTTTAACCTCAGCATGCTCACATTCATAGTTCAGACTCACATTAGATAATTGTTTTAGACTTAGCATAATTATTAGAAATCAAAATATCAAACTCTTGGTTACACTGTTGTCTGCATTTTTAGAATTGAAATATAGTACACTTGAGCAGATTGCACTGCATCCCAGTCCCTGTGGGATCGATACTTGGCTTACTTAAGCCACTTTACTATTTGTTCGACCACGTGCACTTGCGTGTTGTTTTATACCCAAACAAACGACCGAACAAGTTTTTGGGGCCGTTGTCGGGGACTTGGCAATTGGTGAATTTGTCTTAAGTGTTAATTTACTATATTTTTATTTTCTTAGTGTTGACAACTTGGTCTTAACCTGTATTTCGCAGATTTAATCTCTGTTGAACACTAGCAAGAGACAAGGAGCTGGTGGACTCGTATTTGGAGCCAGAAAGATTATTTCATCGTCAGCGGAGAGAAGCTCTAGAAAGAAAGCTGCAGTTGCTCAGACAGACAATCATGGAGCAACAACAGAATCCACCGGTAGTACGGGCAATGTTAGTGCCCGAAGAAGTAGCAGCTCAGCCGGTTCGCGAGGTGGCAATCCCACATGCTAATAATGTCACATCTAGCATCCGCAAACCTGAGCCAGGAGGGAAGTTCGAACTTAAGCAGAACATGGTGCAATTGCTGCACACTAGCGGGCAGTTTACAGGTCTCCCTCATGAAGATCCACAGCAGCATCTCCAAAATTTTTTGGAGATAAGTGACATTTATATCCCTGTTGGAGTGTCATCAGATTACGTCCGGCTTACATTGTTCCCATTTTCACTATTGGGAGAAGCCAAGAGATGGTTGAAAGCTGAGCCACCTAATTCTATTTCTACGTGGGATGATATTGCAAGGAAGTTCTTGATACGATTTTTTCCCTCTGGTAAAACAGCAAGACTTAGAAGTCAAATTCTACGTTTCAAACAGAGAGAGGGAGAGAATCTATATCAGGCTTGGGAGAGATTCAAGTCCATGTTGTAGGATTGTCCTCATCATCATCAGTCCAATAATGTGTTGGTGCACACTTTTATAGAGGGTTTGGAACCCCATACAAAAATATTGCTCGACTCAGCAGCTGGGGGACAAGTGCTGGAGAAAACTTATGAGGAGTTGTATACCTTGTTGAACCGTATTTTCGCAGGGCAATCCGAAATGGAATGCTGATTCGTCAAGAGGAGGGACAAGGAAAGCAGCAGGAGTTCTAGAAGTGGATGGGTTTACAGCTATTGCTGTACAGATAGCTTCTTTACAGAATCAACTCAACACCCACTTCAGTAACATTACAATGAACCAGCCTCAAGCCCCAGTTAATGCAGTGCAGCAGATTTGGTGTGAAGTGTGCGGGAGCATTGAGCACTCAGCTGAGTGTTGTGGAGAAAATCCTGACTCGGTGAACTTTGTGGGAAATGTACAAAGGAACAACCACCAACAGTATGGCAACAGCTACAATTCCAATTGGAGGAATCACCCGAATTTCTCTTGGGGTAGCAACAACCATCAGGGGCAGAGTTCGAGTCAGGGTGTGCAAAGGAACCAAGGAGGGCAGCAGAATTATCAAGCACAATTCAGAAATAACAATGCACCTCCTCCACCACCATCACCCAGCATTGAGGAGATGTTCAAGACTATGATAGCTAATCAAGCTCAATTGCAGGCTGACTATGTGAAATTGGCAGCCGAGGTGAAAAACAACCAGTTAGCTACCAAGGCACTTGAATATCAATTTGGGAAATTTGCTGGAGCCCAAAACACCAGACCTACAGGAGGACTTCCGAGCGACACAGATCCCAACCCCAAGCAGGTAAATGCGGTGACCAGAAGGAGTGGTTTGCAGCTGAAAGAGGTGGAACCAGAAAGACCACCTCAACAATCGAGAGCAGCAGAAGTCGAGAGGGAGCAAAGTGATGAGAGGGGGAAGACAAAGGAAGATGAATTAGAAAGACCACCCACCCCGTTCCCTCAACGATTAAAGAAACACAAGGAGGAGGCGTGTTTCAAGAAATTCATGGAGGTGCTGAAACAGGTACATATTAACTTACCTCTCGTTGATGTTTTGCAGGGAGTGCCGAAATATGCCAAGTATATAAAGGACATCGTGGCAAACAAAAGTCAGTTGACTGAGTATGCTACGGTGTCTCTCACGGAGGAGTGCACTTCCCAGATACAAAACCGATTGCCGACAAAGCTCAAAGACCTTGGGAGCTTTACTATACAGATTACTATTGGGCAGAGTATCCGAGCTCGTGGATTGTGTGATTTGGGAGCGAGCATTAATTTGATGCCGTCATCGGTATTCAAAAAGCTGGGTCTAGGGAGTCCTAGACCCACAACAGTGAACTTGCAATTGGTAGATCGGTCCTTAGCCAGACCTGATGGCATTGTGGAGGAAGTTCTAGTGCAAGTGGGCTCCCTGATCTTCCCGATAGATTTCATCGTGCTGGATTTTGAACCAGACGCGGAAGTCCCATTTATTTTGGGACGTCCTTTCTTGGCGACCGGGAAAGCGCTGATTGATGTAGCTGCAGGGCAGCTAACAATGCGAGCACACGACAAGGTGGAAGTGTTTGATGTGTACAAGGCACCCAAGCTCCCGACTGTGTACGAGGAACTCTCAGTGATCAATGTGATTGATCAAGTCGATGATGAGCAGATTAAGGATTCACAAGAGTTATTGGGAAAACCACCGGAACGGTGTAAGCAATACTGGGGGGAGGACGGTTTTCGAGAAAAAATGTCCATCACCCTAGAGGACAACTGAGCTGAATGACGTCGAGCCGTGACGGTAAACCAGGCGCTGCACGGGAGGAAACCTGTGAAAAAATTTTCTTTGTAAATTATGAATAGATTTTTCTTTTTCTTTTTTCTGGATTAACAACAAAATTTTTAGTTTTTATTTTTATTTTTATTTTTATTTTGAGTGAAATCTACAATTCTAACCAATTTCTTGTAGTAGAATGAATTTCAGGTCGAACGGAGGAAAATATACAAGGAATCGCAAAAATTCGAGGTATGAAAATTAAGAAAAAGTGGCAAAACAGTGAGCTAGGGCGATAGCTCCGTGTCATGGAGGAGGGCCTCCGCGTTCCCTCCGTGACACGTTGAGGTATAAATCCGAAATTTTAAAAAAATTCCAGAACACCCTCGCGACAGCTCCGTGTAACGGAGGCAGTGCTCCGCGATGCCCTCCGTGACACGTTGTTGTGTATATCGCGACGGGTCACACCGGGTCGCCTGGTGACCCGCGCGATTTTTCCACTTTTAAACCCCGAATCCCCCTCAAATTTTCTTTATTTCTCACACACTCCGCGACCAAGCTCCGTCAACCCCTCCCCCTTCAACGTGACACGGAATAGACCAAGAAATTCATCGAGTTTTCTTCAATTTTTCAATTTCAAGGTATGTTCTTCGATTCCATCTCATTTTTTATCGATTTTCTTCGATATTGAGCATGTGATGTGAGCTAAGTTTTCCCTAAGTAGAAATTAAGTGTGAATTCAATTGAATTAGTGTTGATGGATGTTCGGAGTATCATTGTGATTGCTTGAACTCGTTAATTGCATAATTTAATCAAATTTTGTTTATACAATCATATCTAGGGCTTGTTTTTTGAATTTGAAGTGGAAAAATGTAGTGAACATGTGAATTTCATGTCAGGTTGTACATGTTGAGTGAGATGAGTCGATGTGCTAATTGTTATGATGTTAAAACACCAACGAATTCTCGAGTTAGGGGAGTAGTGAAATTTGCAAGAATTGGGTGAGTTGTATAGGTTCGTGTAGATAAATTCTTGTTGTTTTCGTTTCTTTGTTTTTCCTTGCTAAGTGTGATAAGATAAAATGTTATCGATGGTAATGATTGTGGTTAGCTGTACGAAGTCTGAGTAGTACATAGAATACATACCGTCGAATTCTTCAAATGCACTAAGCATGGTTGTATAGTTGGTTGTTTATTTGTGTAAATAAGCATGATCTTGCCAGAATGTTGTAATTTTGGATAAGGACTAAGTGTGGGGTAGCCTAGCTTAACCCGAGCTTAGTCGAAGTTAATATTCATTGGCTTAACATTGATCTTGTCTACTTGGATTGACAGGTAAAATGGCAAGCAGGCAAGAAAAAGGGAAAGGCACATCAACATCTGGCGCCGGAAGAAAGCGAATCAGACTGGGCACAGTAGTCCCAGTAGCACCAGCAGTTCCACGCGGCCAACGCCGCCAATACGGAACAAGGTGGGTGACAGAAGAGGGGAAGAAGTGGTACACAAAGCACAAAGAAAGCAAGTACTTCCCCGAGGAACACATAGCACGGGAATCATTGGCACAAGAGTTCCCTAGGATTGTACACTGGATCGAGGCAGCGGGGCTCAATTTCATCTTTGAAGAGCCCAAGGAATGCAACCTGCACCTGATTCGGGAATTCTATGCCAACTGGAACCCGACTATCAGAAGTCACACCATCAAAATCAGAGGGCAAATAGTCACCTTGGAGCCCCACCACCTCAATGCTATCACAGGGGTGCGGGACATAGACGCCCACGTGCTTCGATAGCTAAACATCACTCCACCATATGAGGACATCAGACGCACTTTGTGTGGAACCCGATCAACAGCTAGATGGAGCAGACATAAGGAGAGGGGCTACCATCAGACTTTGCCCTATTCACAGATGAACAGGGAAGCCAGAATATGGCTAAAGATCGTCTGTTCCTGCCTAATCCCAGGGGTACATATGACGGATGTAACCCGGGATCGTGTATGCATTGTGTACGCCCTGATGAAAGGGTTAGAGATCAACGTGGGGGCGGTGATTATCTCCGCCATGAAGAGAGCCCGGTTGCATCAGGGGCACATATACAGATTTGGTGGGCTACTTACCACATTCCTGAGGGGCCTAGATGTTGAGGAAGAGGCCCTTGATTATATCCCGCAGATGGAGCGGCGGGCCTTAGATGTCACTAAAACTAAGGCACCCGACACCACCCACGGGCCAGTGCTTACACTAGGCGAGCGAAATGCTCGTGATGATTAGTACATGGATCGCATGTACGGGATTCAGATGCTCCAGCTGAGGATAGGTGGGAGGCCGGCAACAGAGGAGGAGCTATGGCAGCTCGAGCTAGACTACCCTTTCGGCGAAAACGCCAGGGCTCTATGCCGAGTGGGGCCAGCATTTATAGGGCCCACGGATGATGATGTCCCCACAGATGAGGAGACACGTCGTGAGGACTCCAATGTGGAGTCCGATGACGACGACGGGGGTGATTCAGACATGGGAGATGAAGCAGCAGCACCTGATGAAAAAGTGGAGTACTTTGATTGATCAGGGAGTTCCACCACCCAATTTTTGAGTTATTTTAATTTTTTGTGAACATTGGGGACAGTGTTCGAGATAAGTGTGGGGTGGGAGTAATTAGGTGCTGGTTGTGCTGTTATGTATGTCCTAATCTGTTGTTGTGTCTGTGAACAAAATTTTCTGACCCTGTGATTTGTGATTGTAAGTTGTTGTTCTGTATTGGAAATATATGTGAAACTGTTGTGTGTTGCCGAATGTTGCTACCTGAGTTTGTACATATTTTTGTTATCGAAATGATCGATATTTTTTAAAAAAAATTCACTTCTTGGGTTTCTCTGCGTTTGTTTTCGGTTCTTTTACCGAGAATGGTCCCATTAAACCGAAATCCTAGTTAGTGACTGTTCCCTATGATGGATGGATGACGACTGTCTTAAGGGAAATGTACTCATTAGGAGTAGATTTTTCAATTATTTTTCAGTTGTTTTTCTTTTGTGGGTTGCAACCCAAAACCTGTAGTTACTTTATGGTTGCAGAATTATGGTTGCGTGTTGTACGTGATATTTGAAATGCAAAGGTGATTTGTATGAAAGCATGAAACTTTGTAAATATGTTGAGATACCTAGGCCATAGAGTTCGATTCAGTGTGATTTGAATTGCTGTAATTAGCTGATTGAAGAGTCTGTGAATACATCTTGAATTGAGCATGTGCAATAAGTGTGAAGTGAGGTTTTGTTATTCCATGCTATTGTGAAGTGTCTAGAACTTTCTTGGTGTGTGTACAAAACGAAATGAAAGAGGTGTATTGTAGGAAAGGATGTAGGAATTGCTTTGTTTTTAACCGAAAGTTTCTATTTTTCATCATCATACCCACCTTGATTGTGTACCCTAGTCAGCCTGTTGAGCCTTTAGCCTATTATTTTTTTTCTTTTGTCAAAAAGTGTAAACCGAGCTTAATCCCTTCTTTTCATTAGCCGTAAAGTCAATCCAAAACTCTTAAGCGCTTAAGAAGAGAAAATCATTTTTCCAAAGTGTCAAAGAGTGAGAATGGTGAAAAGAAAAAGAAAAGCAGGGTGATGGAAGAAAAGAAAAGGTTGAAGGTGCACTTGTTATAAATAAACTATAATGAAGGTGTATGAATAATCTTTGTGGTGGTGTCAAGTGTGCTTAATAAGATGGGGCAAACTAAAGAAAAACTTCAAGAATGGGAGGATGAAGAAAGAAACAATGTCCATGAGTTTGATGGGATGTGTTGAAAAGGCGCTTAAGGATGCTAGTGGCTATTATGGGCGAGCCCAATATTTACTAGTTCCGTAGCTTCCATTACAACCCGTTAAAGTCCTACTTGATCTTACATTACACTTCTTTATATTAGTGGAGTAGTACACTAAAGGCAAGTTTATGGGTCATGACATGATGCATGTGAATTCTTTTGGGAGAGAGAGCGAAATTGTGTGTATATGCCCCTGCTTGAAATTTTGTGAGTTCATATGATCAAAAAGGGGAAAATTCTCTTGTATTGTGAGGGCACATGCTTGATGAGAGATTAATTTTCATGTCGGATGTCTTGATCAGCTGATTTGCATGAGTTTGCCAATATCGAGAGTCGATTCTTAAGTCTAGGAGGTCTTGATGTATTGAAGGTCATTGCATTGATAGGACCATGCAGGTTTTCTTGATGATTTGTTGTATTGAATAATCGGTATGACCATAACCTTAATATTCGAACCAAAGTAGCGAGGTTGGGATGTAAATTGCATGAGGTGTTAGATTGTTGTTCGAGGACGAACAAGGATTTAAGTGTGGGGTAAGTGATCTTGGGCAAATTTATATGCCCAAGTGATACTCAAAAGTGTCATTTTAGCCTTGTTTATCTATCAATGTTTATACATTCTCATGTAAATGGTAATAAAATGTGAATTTATACTAACCAACATGATTAGCATTGTTTTGCAGGTAAAATGTAATTTCGGGAAGCTAAAATGCATGTTGGAAGAGATCGGGGTTGGACTCGGATGTGAGCAAGGGACAAGGCATTGAAAAGCACAAAATAAAGGGGCTCCGCGATGGAGTCGTGTCACGCTGCCATCGCGGAGGCCTTCTGCCTGGAGAGGGAATTTTCAACCTATTTCTAGTGAGGGTTCGCAATGGGTCCGTGGCACGGTGGCAGTGCTCCGCGATACACTCCGTGACACGTTGCTTGTTATTCCGGAAAAAATTCCCACTAGTATAAATAGAACACTTAGGTTCATTTTTCAATATTCTGACTTGGTGGAGAAAGAACGTGGGTTACAGGCAGTTAGGGGACGAAATTATCAGGGTTTTTCTCTCTTTCCTTCTTCTTGTATTCAATTGCTTGTATGTTTAACACTCATTTAACGATGTTTAATCCACAAATGAGTGGCTAATTCATCTTCTTGCTGAGGTTAAGAACACTTGTAATGAAATGTGATTATTGATTCTTTGGTTTTTCATCTTTTCTTCCATGGTTGTTCTATTGATTCTTGTTCTTACTGCATTAATGTGTGGCCTACGTTAATGTATATCTAAAAAGTCCGGTTTCACTCGAGAGAGCAAGAAATTGGAAAGTTGTGAATGAATAGGATATGATCCTTTCTTAGTTTGGGAAAATTGAGAATTGATTTACCTTCAGGATAGAAATATACCTGAAAGTCATATTAGTCAATTTAGGAATCGGTTTTGTATGGCTAGAACATGAATTGCATTTAATCACAGAAATGTAGGTGGATGGTTCATGATTCTTAAGTGGGGTTAAATACGAGAGTTTTAATCCCTTGGAAATAATTCTTGGCTAGCAACCGGAGGAAAAGGCTAACCAAATTATATCGACAATTAATTTCATTACATGTTCGTTTAACCTCAGCATGCTCACATTCATAGTTCAGACTCACATTAGATAATTGTTTGAGACTTAGCATAATTATTAAATATTAAAATATCAAACTCTTGGTTACACTGTTGTCTGCATTTTTAGAATTGAAATGTAGTACACTTGAGCAAATTGCACTGCATCCCAGTCCCTGTGGGATCGATACTTGGCTTACTTAAGCCACTTTACTATATGTTCGACCATGTGCACTTGCGTGTAGTTTTATACCCAAACAAATGACCGAACACTTACCACATGGTTTTGGAGCGAAGACTGCCGATTATCTTTCATCTTATGGTATGGTTTGAGTTAAAGCTTCTCATATGCATGATTTCAGATTTTAGATGTATTTGTATTGAGCTTTGTCAATAGACGATGGTAAGCTTTGTTAAAAGATGATGAAGAGCATATGCATGTTTTTGGGAGTAGTGTCTAGCACCGAGTAGGCTAAGGGTCGATCACCCTATACCTCAAAACTACATGCTAACATAGGTTTATACTTATACATATTACTTTGGGACCTCCCTTGTGAGCTATCCCCTGCCTTATTGGGCCATGAGCTTGATATCGATATCATGGTATCATCCCTAGCCCTGGCAAGGCTTTGGACGGCTCTTCCCACTTGGATGTGATAGCTGGAACCATGTAAGCTCTATCGTGGTATGTCGGTTAAAAGACGAATTTCCCATTGTTCCTCATGATTTTTAATTATGCATGTTATCACTCATGTTATATATATTTATATATGTTCCAAAGCAGGTTTGACCCAATGTTCAGTTTTATTTATGATTATCAGATTTCAGCTTTGGGTCAATCGATTCAGTTAAGATGTTATGTTATGTTGAGATAATGATTTCAGAAATATAGCATGCAAGCCCTACTCTCAGATTCTTATGTTGCTTATGTTTTACATTATGCCTGTTTTAATTGATTTTACTTATCTAAGCAGTTTTACTTAAATAGCATACTCGGTACATTCTATGTACTGAACGCACACTCTATGTTGTATTGTTTCATGAAACAGGCCCCAGCTCTCAAGCTCAGCGCCGCTCTTAACCAGCGCTTCAAAGTTAGCATCTTACAATTGTTGGTGAGTCCTCACTCTCGAGGACCAAATTTATTCAGATTTCCTCTACGTATTTTCAGTTTTCAGCTTTATCGAGTTAGTTGGGGTCTTGTCCCATCAACTCATTAGCTTATGCGTATTCTGATGTTATGTTTATTTCAGACTTCTGCTAAGTTTATCATGTTAATTATTCTATTTTATTGATTGAGTTAGATGAATGTTTATACCATGACTTCGGGTCTCTCAAGGCTTCTCAACTAGTATCTCGATCTGGGTCTCCGTTCGGGTCGTGACAAACTTCTCACAATTCAATACAAGATTGTTCTCCTCACATCTAGCTAGTACAACATCCAAATGATTCAAACAGTCATCAAAGTCACTCCCATAGACTAAGAAGTCATCCATGAATACCTCCATGAATTTCTCTACCATATTTGTAAAAATGGCTAGCATGCATCTCTGGAATGTTCCTGGAGCATTATATAGTCCAAACATCATTCTTCGAAATACAAAGGTGCTGAAAGGGCAAGTAAAAGTAGTCTTCTCCTGATCCTCATGTGCGATCATGATCTGATTGTAACCTGAATACCTATCCAAAAAATAATAGTAATCATGTCTAGCTAACATGTCTAACATTTGATCTAAGAAAGGCAATGGGAAGTGGTCCTTTCTTGTGGCTGCATTAAGCTTTCGATAGTACAAATCCTCCACCCTGTGATTGTTCTTTGGGTTATTAATTTATCCCTCTCATTATGCACCATCGTCATCCCACCCTTTTTCGGAACATACTGAACTGGGCTCACCCAATGACTGTCTGAAATCAGGTAGATGATGTCTGTATCTAGCCATTTTCTTATCTCCTTCTTCACCACCTCCTTCACGATTGGGTTCAGTCTCTATTGATGTTCAACACTAGGTCTGGCTCCCTCTTCTAGTAATATCTTACGCATACAAGAGGAACTGCTTATTCCTTTTATATCAGCTATTGTCCACCAAAGTTTCTTCACCTGATGCCTTAACACTTCCAGCAACCTATCAACCTGTTCATTAGACAACAAAGCAGATATTATCTAAGCCAGTGTTTTATCACTACCTAGAAAAGCATATTTCAAGTGCGTTGGTAAAGGTTTTAATTCAAGAACTAGTGCTTTTTCAATGGATGGCTTCGGCTTTTCCCAAGTCAAAGGTTTTTCAAGTGTCTCCAATGGACCCTCCCTACTAACATGGGCGTTAGAGGCATCCAAGATTGCTAAGCATTCAATCTTTTTTGAGCTATCACCCGATTCTTTCTTATATACTAATGCTCTCCCAAGTGGATTTTCCTATGATAAATATTGTTCTACGACCTTGGTATACATTTTCGACTCTACTTCCATAATGGCCTTAATCTCCTCATAATGATATGGCAATATTTCTACCCTTATCACATCAAAAACTTCCTCCTAACCATCCACATTCATTGACATTATACCCGACTTCACTTTTATGAAAGCATCAGTGGTGGCTAAAAATTCTCTCCCCAAAATAAGGGGAACAGCTGCATCTGCTTTGTAATCAAGGATTATGAAGTCCATCGGAAGGATAAACGGTCCCACCTTTATCAATACATCCTCTATTATTCCATCTGGGTAGGAAAGAGATCGGTCTGCAAGTTGCAGAGTCACAGTGGTAGGATGCGGTTCACCTAGCCCCAAGGTGTCACGACCCAAACATAAACTTGGATCGAGACACAGGGCAAAGACCCCTGAAAGGCTCCAAGTCAACACATATCATGAACTTTATATATAAAACTCAACATAAATAAGCGAAAGTTTAACATACATAATAGCGGAAGATTGAAAATATTATAACACGAATATCTAAATACATACACAAGTCTGAACCTGAAATACATACTATGCTCTCCATCGTTTTTCAATGAAGCTAACCATCGTCTAGTGACGAAGCTGAATCATAACATACATGTAAGATCTAAAATCATAACATGAGGAGCCTTGGGCTCAAACCATACCACACACTGAAAATAGTTGGAGTCTAGACTCCAAAATCCATGTAGAAAGTTAATACAGGAGGTTTAGATAAATCATGAAACATACTTGATCATATGGGCTTGCCCAATACTTAAACATGCTTGGCATAGACTTGATCATTCGAAAACATGAACATGGACATGGGTAATTCGAATCATACTTTCATCTTATACATCTCATCATGCTTGAATACATATATTGTAAATCTCAACACTCATGAACTTCGATGGGTGGGCATCATAATTTATAAAAACTTGAAAACATAATTTCTAATTGAAAACATTGTAAAATATGCCCATGAATCATAATTCAACATTAGAAACATGTATAGATCATACCCATGATTGATACTTAGAGAATTCACATGTTGGATTAAAACCCCATAGATTCATCAACTAGAACTTTCATTAAATTGAAGATGGTTGGGCATGGGTGTGGATGAATACACCCATTCATAACCCTACATACCTGGAGAAATCTGATTTCACAAACCCTCTTGAATGCCCAATGGAAATTTGGGGAAGAACTTGATGAATCCTAAGCTTGATCACCCTTAGAAAGCACTAAGTTTGCATGCATGGAAGAGGATGGACTAGAATGAGCTTAACCCTCTTAAAACACCCTTTTATGAGCTTAAACCAGAGTAGTTTAGGCCTTAGGAACATAAAAATTACGGAAAAGCCTTTAATAAATTCACAGAAAAAATACATTGCCAGTCCCAACGAGGGACTAGACGAATTTTCGCCATTAACCACGACTCGTGGTCATCTCCCATTGCTAGAACTGGAATTTAATCACCACTGGTCATCACGAGGGACACCACGGCTCATGGTGTACCCGACGATTCATGGTGACTAGTTGTTGGAGATGCTGCCAACTTCTTAACACCCAAATCAAACTCCTGACAGCCCACTTGATGACTCGTGGTCTTACCCGTAGTTAACCTCAAGTCCAAATTACAACTAAGTCCACTCTCCTTCCCACGAGACACTTAACGACTCGTGGTGCACCTTATGGGTCACTGGATGACTCGTCCTATGACATGGTGCAGAAAGTCTTGTTTTCTCCATTTAAACCCTTGGGTATGATCTTAGGGCTTTCGGGATATTACAAAATCTCCCCCCTTGGGAACATTCATCCTCGAATGTGGGTAAACATACTGAAAAGCTTAGAAATGCAACTGCCATATCAATTTCTAAACATTTAAAGCTGAAAACTGATGGAGTGACTAACTCTGGATTGAACTAAATGACTGACCTAAATTCATGAATCATACATACATGCATTGACATGAAAGAGATTGGGGCACATGAACTGATCATGAAACTGAATAGAGTACTAGGGAGGAAACTGATACCTCAAGCTGAAACTAAGCCGGAAGGAAATAGATGTGGGTATTTAGCCATCATATCTGCTTCAGCTTCCCATATAGCTCCCTCAACATGCTGGTTCCTCCATAAAACCTTGACTGAGATCTTTCCACCGGAACCTTCTCATAGCTAAGGCTGTCCTCCACACCCACGATCTCTACCGGGACAACCAGAGCTGGATCATCTAAACATTTCTTTAAGAGTGACACATGAAAAACTAGGTGAATTCAAGCTAATTTTGAGGGCAACTCCAACTCATATGCTACCTTGACAACCTGTTTTGCAATCCGATACAAACCAACATAATGGGGACTGAGTTTCCCTTTCTTTCTGAACCTCATCATTCCCTTCACGGGAGATACCTTCAGAAACACCCAACCATCAAATTCAAACTCTAGTTCTCTCCTCCTCACATCCATATAGGACTTTTGGCGACTTTGAGCTGTTTTAAACCTGTCCCTTATAAGCTGAACTTTCTCCATAGCCTTATGAACTGAATTTGGTCCTATCATCACGGCTTCACCAACTTCAAACCATCCAATAGGTGATCTATATCTCCGCCAATAGAGAGCCTCAAATGGAGCCATCTAAATGCTGGAATGGTAGCTGTTGTTATATGCAAACTCAATGAGAGGTAAATGATCATCCCAACTACCCTTGAAATCAATCACACACGCTCTCAACATATCCTCAAGACTCTGAATGGTCCGCTCCGCCTGACAATCTATTTGCGGGTAAAATGTTGTGCTAAGCTTAACCTGAGTACCAAGCCCCTTCTGAGATGACCTCCAAAACTGGGAGGTAAACTGAGTACCTCTATCTGATATGATGGACAAGGGAACTCCATGCAACCAAACTAGATCCCGAATGTATAACTTAGCATAATCCTCTACTAAGTCAGTGGTTTTGACTGGTAGAAAATGAGCTGCCTTAGTCAACCTATCTATAACAATCCAAATAAAGTCATATTGTCGACGAGTACAAGGAAACCCTGTAATGAAGTCCATATTGATTTCCTCCCACTTCCAAGTGGGAATGATAATGTATTTAAGCACACCTCTAGGTCTTTGATGCTCGGCCTTCACCTGCTGACAATTCGGACACTTAGCCACAAACACTATATGTCCTACTTCATGCCATTCCACCAGTAGACTTCCCATAGGTCAGATACATCTTGGTGGCTCCTGGATGAATATAATAACTGGAACCATAGGCTTTATGAAACATCCGCTCCCTCAAGTCACCAGCATCTGGTACACACAAATGACCCTAATATCGAAGCACACCATCTCCCCCTTAGGAGAAAACCTCCACCTTCTGATTCTGAATAGCTTCCTTCAACATTATCAAAACAGGATCCTCGTCCTGGCTAGCCTTAACATCGGTCACTAAAGATGATTTTGATCCATTCTCATCAATGACACCACCATCTGTCAAGTCAACAAGACGAATTCTTAATCGTGCAAGTCGATGTGTATCCTTCACTAACTCTTTCCTTTCCTCATCTACATGAGATATACTCTTCATAGAAAGCCTACTAAGAGTGTCTGCCACCATATTAGCTTTGCCGAGATGATAAAGGACACCTATATCATAATCCATCAAAAGCTCCAACCACCTCCTCTGATGTAGATTTAGATCCTTCTGGGTGAACACGTACTGTAGGCTTTTGTGGTTCGTAAACACAGCCATATGGACCCCGTACAGATAGTGTCTCCAAATCTTCAAGGAAAATACTACCGCCGCCAACTAGAGGTAGTGAGTTGGATAGTTCTTTTTATGAACCTTCAGCTTCCTGGAAGCATAGGCTATAACCTTATTGTGTCACATTAGTACACAACCAAGGCCAATCCTTGAAGCGTCACAATATACCACAAACTCATTGGTACCCTCAGGTAGGGTTAACATCGGTGCTTAGGTGAGTCGAGTCTTCAACTCTTGGAAGCTCTTCTCACAAGCCTCCGACTATTGAAACTTCACTTTATTTTAGGTAAACTTAGTCAATGGTGCTGCAATGGTTGAAAACCCTTCAACAAACCTCCGATAATAACCAGCTAAACCCAAGAAACTTTTGATATCCGAAGGACTAACTGGTCTAGGACAATTCTTCACCGCTTCTATCTTTTGTGAGTCCACCTGTACACCCTCACTTGACACGACATGACCCAAAAATGCCATTGAGTTTAACCGAAACTCATATTTGCTTAACTTAGCATAAAATTGACGATCCTTAAAAGTCTATAGCACCACCCTCAAATGAGCGGCATGCTCCTGCTCGCTCCGAAAATGTATGAGAATATCATCTATGAACACAATCACGAACATATCCAAGTATATCTTGAAAACCTTGTTCATCAAATCCATAAAACTTAAAGAAAAATTCGTTATTCTAAAAGACATAAGTACAAACTCATAGTGACTATACCGAGTCCTGTAGGCTTTCTTTGGAATGTCACTCTCCCGAATCCTGAGCTGATAGTATCCGGATCTGAGGTCTATCTTTGAAAAGAACTTAGCACTCTGAAGTTGGTCAAATAAGTCATCAATCCTGGGGAGAGGATACCTGTTCTTAATGGTGACCTTGTTCAATTGCCAGTAATCAATGCATATCTGAAGGGAACCACCCTTCTTTCGGAAAAAAGGACTAGTGCACCCTACAAGGACTTGCTAGATCTGATGAAACCCTTGTCTAAGAGGTCCTTCAACTGCTCCTTCAACTCCTTTAAATCGGCTGGGGCCATTATGCAAGGAGGAATAGATATAGGTTGCATATCAAGAAGAAGGTCAATACCAAAATCGATCTCTCTTGGGAGGAACTCCTGGTAAATCATCTGAAAACTCTTCGTGGATACTCACGTACTACAGGAACTAACTAAATAGTCGGGGTTTCAAATGTAGCATCCTTAAACCTAACTATATGGTACATACAACCCTTAGAAATCATTTTTCTGGCCTTAAGGTAGGAAATGAATCGACCTATAGTCACAGCTGAACTACCCTTCCACTCTAGGACTGGATCACTCGGAAAGTGGAACTCTACCGCACGAGTTCCACAATTTACTGAGGCATAACATGCATGTAGCCAATCCATGCCAAAGATAATATCAAGATATGTCATGGCTAGCTCTATTAAATCTGCTGAGATGACTTTTTGAAGGATTGTAAATAGGGCAATTTCTATATACCCGTCGAGCTATAACTGAATCACCGACTGGAGTAGAGATTGAGAAAGGTTATGATAGTACTTTAGGACTGGCTCCAAAACTACTAGCAACATAGGGCGTCACAGAAGATAAAGTAGCCCCTGGATTTAATAATGCATATACATCAAGGTGGAATACTCATGACATACCAGTGACTATATCTGGGGAGACCTCTTGCCCTTGACGAGATGCTAGGGCATAGAATTTGTTCTGGTGTTGACCACCACCTGCACTAGTAGATGCCCCCTGCTGAGCTAGGCGTGCTAGTAGAGCTGCTGAATTGAAGGCTGGGCCTCGGCCCCTATCATGGGCTTTTCTGGCTACTGGACAATCTCTGAGCATATGTCTGGGTCTCCCACACTAGAAACAAGCACCTGAACCTGCCAAACACTGACCCATGTGTCTCCAGCCACACATGCCACACTCCGAAATGCTGGACACTATGGCCTACTACCCTAAACTCTAGAGCCTGATGCTCGTCCCCTCTGTCGCGCCTAGACCTGGATGGCACAAAGCTGACGATGCTGGGGCTAAAGATCTTTGGTGGGACTACTGACAGTGCCCACCTCTATGTCTCTGCTGGGAAAACCTAATGCTATCAGTCCTGGCCCTCTTGGTATCTCTCTCCCGCTCACTCATCTATACCGCCTCTATTTGCTGGGTATATAGAACTATATGGGGGAAGTCAATATCCTGATGAAGCATCGTGGTCCAGCAATCTTTGACCAAATAGTTTGCTATCCCATGCACGAACCGACTCACTCGGGCTCTCTGATCTGTCACCATATTAGGTGCATACTTGGACAAGCGAGTGAACTCTAAAGCGTACTCCTGGACTATCATCTTACCTTGCTTCAGGTTCACAAACTCAGCTGCTTTAATCTCCCTCATCTCACGAGGAAAGAACTGATCCACAAATGCGATCTGAAACTCTCTCCAACCAATAAGGCCTTCTCTAGCTGCCCTGCTATCCTTCTACTACTTGATCCAGATGTGCACAACCCCTTTTAACTGATATGAGGCTAGATCCAAGCACTTCTCCTCAGTCACCCCATGATTTGTGTGATTTTTAGAACTTCATCAATAAACTCATGTGGATCCTCGTCCACCTTTGATTTGAGAAACTCCGGAGGGTTCATGCTCAGAAAATCTCTAACTCTTGCCGCTGCCTCATTCCCATTATGAGGGACATGCACTACTACCTCTTGGTTGGCCTAAGCGGTCAAAGACTAAGCTAGCATATGTATGGCTGCCCTGAACTCCATGGGCAACCTACTTGGGTACATGATCCTAAGGAGCTGGTAGGGCCTGCTAGTTCCCATCTCCAATACCATTCTCGTGGTCGTTTCCGTTTCCATTTGTTATTCCCTTAACTCGGTGAGGAGGCATGATTTTGCAAATGCATATAGCATGAGTTATAAGGATAGAGACACTTCATCACACAACATAGATCACGAAAGAATGGAACATTTCCTAAATGTTTCTTAGCCTCTTGTTCATAAGTATGGCGCGACAATAAAGAAGACTCTACTTAATGCAGCTTTTAGACACTCTAGGACACTTCAAAATCTAATTCTCTGATACTAAGTTTGTCACGACCCAAACATAGTCCCGGATCGAGACACAGGACAAAGAACCCTGAGAGGCTCCAAGTCGACCCATGGCGTGAACATGATATCTAAGACTCAACATATATAAGTGAAAGTTTAATATACATAATAGCAGAAGTTTCAAAATATGACAACACGAATATCTAAATACATACACAAGTCTGAATCTGAAATACATACTATGTCTAATAAGCCTCTACTATTGATGAGTCAATAGGACAAGACCCCAACTAACTCACTAATGTCTGAAACTAAAAATACTGAAATACAACTTAAAAGAAGGGCCCTCAAAAGATGAGGATTCACCAACTTTGGCGGGAAATTGCTAACAATGAGGATCTAGCTAACAGCAAGACTGAGCCTGAATATCCGAGCCTATATCATGAAACGATACAGCATAGAGTATACAGTCAGTACGTGGAATGTACCAAGTATGTAAGGTATGTAAAACCGCTAATAAGTAAAATCAGAGATCATGCATATCATAAACATTTCATCATAATAGTCTGAGAGTAGGGCTTGCATGCTATTATATGAAATCATGATTTAACATAACTGAATATCGTGACTGAATCAAATGATCCAAAGATGAAAAACTAATAATCTTAAGTAAAACTAAACATTGGGTCAAACCTGCTGAAAATATAATATCATGACTGATGAACATGCATAATTTAAATCATGAGGAACAATGGGAGACTCGTATTATAACCGACATTACCAAGATAGAGTTTATGTGGTCCCGACTATTACACTCAAGTGGACAGAGCTGTCCAAAGCTTTTCCAGGGATAAGGACGCTACCATGATATTGATATAAAGCTGATGGCCCCTTGGGGGCAGGGGAAGCTCACAAGGGAGGTCCCAAATAATATGAATATATCTACGTTGGCACGAAGTTCTAAGGTATAGGATTGACTGACCCTTAGCCTACTCGGTGCTAGACACTACTCCCAAAAAAATATGCATATGCTCTCCTCGTTTTCAATGAAGCTAACCATCATCTAGTGATGAAGCTGAATCATAACATACATGTAAAATCTAAAATCATAACATGAGGAGCCTTGGGCTCAAACCATACCACACACTGAAAATAGTGGGAGTCTAGACTCCAAAATCCATGTGGAAAGCTAATACAGGAGGTTTAGATAAATTATGAAACATACTTGATCATATGGGCTTGCCCAATACTTAAATATGCTTGGCATAGACTTGATCATTCGAAAACATGAACATGGACATGGGTAATTCGAACTCATACTTTCATTTTATACATCTCATCATGCTTGAATACATATATAGTAAATCTCAACTTTCTAACCTTCCATGGGTGGGCACCATAATTTTTAAAAACTTGAAAACCTAATTTGTAATTGCAAAGATTGTAAAATATGCTCATGAATCATAGTTCAACACTATAAACATGTATAGATCATACCCATTCTTGATACTTAGAGAATTCACATGTTGGGTTAAAACCCATTAATTCATCAACTAGAATTTTTATGAAATTGAAGAGGGATTGGGCATGAATGTGGATGAATACACCCATTCATAACCTTACATACCTAGAGAAGCCTAATTTAACAAACCCTCTTGGAAGCCCAATGGAAATTTGGGGAACAACTTGATGAATCCTAAGTTTGATCACCCTTAGAAACCACTAAGTTTGCATTCATGGAGGAGGATGGGTTAGAATGAGATTAACCCTCTTTAAACGACGTAGTTTTGGCCTTAAGAACTTAGGAATTACAGAAAAGCCCTTAATAAATTCACAAAAAAAATACACTGCCAGTCCCAACAAGGCAATGAACGAATCGTCACCACTGACCACGACTCGTGGTCTTCTCCCATTGCCAGAACTAGAATTTCAATGCCACTGGTCACCACAAGGGACATCAAGACTCATGGTGTACCCGACGACTCGTGGTAACTAGTCGATGGGGACGCTGCCAACTTCTCAACACCTTAATCAAACTCCTGACCACGACCCACTTGATGACTCGTGGTGATGACCATGACTCGTGGTCTCATCTGTGGTCAACCTCAAGCCCAAAATTCCAACTAATTCCACTCTCCTTCCCATGAGTCACTTAACGACTTGTGGTGCACCTCACGGGTCACTGGACGACTCGCCTGTAACCTAGTGCAAAAAGTCCTGTTTTCTTTGTTTCAACCATCAGGTCTGATCTTAGGGCTTTCGGGGTATTACATAAGGTTTTGAACATGGGTGTAGGCATCGGATTAATGCTTGCATACAAATCACATAAGGCTAAACCAACTTCCTTATCCCTAATCACCATTGGAAGGATGAAGCTCCCGGAATCCTTCAGCTTTTTGGGAATGTTGTTTTGAACTTGAGAAATGCACTCTTTTATGCGAGCCGTAGTTTCAAACTCTATTAACCTCCTCTTGTTGGCCACAATGTTCTTTAGGTACTTAGCATATTTTGGAACTTCTTGCAAAAGCTCCACCAATGGAAAGTTAACATGTACCTGCTTTAACAAGTCAAGAAACTTCTGGCAGGCTGAGTCCTCCTTCTACTTTTTAAGCCTTTGAGGGAATGGAGGAGGTGGTCTAGCTACTACAACTTTTGGTTGTGAGTTTCTTGGCTCACCGACCTTACTCTTGGACTTTACAACCTACTCATCATCAATATTCTTTTATCTGGGGATCACCTTACCCAGCTCTTTACCACTGCTAAAAGAGATTGCACTCACATTTTCCTTGGCTTTTTCTCGGTGTTACTTGGAAGTGCCCCTTTCAGTTTGTTCATCTGTTGCAAGGCCAATTGCCCCATCTGCCTCTCAAGCTCGTGGATGGACTTTTGCATCTTATTCACCACCTGAGTCTACTGCACCATCCACTGCTTCATTGTCTCCTCAAGAGAACTACTCAGCTGCTAGCCCTGAGGCCTTGGATAATTACTCTAGGGCCTTTGGAAGTTCTGATTCCCTACCTATAAGGGATTGGTTGCATTCTGGTACCCCTAAGTATAGCCATTACCTGCAAAACCTCCACCACGATCTTATTATCCCATAAAAAATATAGATCAGGATTAAGTGGACAACCTGAATATGCGTGTCCTTCTCCACATGCCTCACATGATGGTGGTAGAGTCTGCACCTAATACACCTGTTGTACTTGGCTTCCTGCTAGTGTGGTCACAAGCATGCTAATCACATTCACCATCTGGCTAATGTCTTTTCTGATTGTTTCAACACCATTTACCTCAAGTTTCCCTAGCACCTTAGTTGCTGTGAATTCTCTACCTGAGTATTGATAATCCTGACTCCCCGCTAACATGAGGTTCAAAAGAGCCTCAATTTCATCATAGCTCTTAGACAAGATCTGTCCCTGTGCGGCAGTGTCAAGAAAGATCTTTGACTCATGCTTCAAACCCTCTATAAAGTTGTGCTCAATTATCTCATTAAGATGCATGTGGTGCAAAAAATCTCTCAAATAGCCTTTGTAACATTCCCACGCTTGAGCTAAGCTTTCACTATCTTTCTACACAAACCCGGAGATCTTCACTCTCAACTCCTTGGTTCTCCTTGAAGAGAAAAACCTGTTAATGAATTTGTTGGAAAGATCCTCCCATGTGGTGATGGAACCTGCTGGCACATTTTGAAGCCACTCTTTGGTTTCACTAATCAGTGAAAATGGAAACAATGTCAGTTTAACATATTCATCTGACACATTCTAGTAGTGGAAATTCTCACTTATCTCCACGAATATCATTAGATTCCTGTGGAGATCCTCGTACGGCTTGCCCTGACATTTGCAAGTGTTTTGGACCAACTGCACGGTCCCTTCCTTCAACTCGAAGTTCCTAATGATAGCTGGCTTGTCGATCTGTTTAGAAGCATTCTCCAAGTTCATCCTAGCAAAGTTCAACACTAGAACTCTCTCCTAATTGTTTCTCGGTGCCTTCTCATTATTCTCCATTATTAACCTTCAGAAGATTCTCTCAATTTCAGGATCAAAAGAATCCAAAAGTAATTCTTGACTTCTTGTACCTGGCATATACTAAGCACACAATCTTGTAAACTTCATAGAAACAAAGAAACCAATGTTAAATACAGAATAGTTGAATAAAATTGTAACCTACCAACGATCAAACAATATTCAAGTGCCCGGCAATGGTACCAAAAACTTGATGTCGCCCAAGCGCACGAAAGAGCACATGGTTGTCAAGTAATATAGGACTGGAAGTCCCAATTATCGATCCCTCATAGACTTATATGTTTAATCATTTAAGGTTATTTCTTATTTCGCTATTCTATGAAACAGTTGAAATGGGGAATGGTTTTAGAAATTGAATACTCCAAATTTAAAATATAAAAATAACTAAAAACAGTTATAAATTTGGTTTTACTTCATATGATGATGAAAATCTAGTGAAATAGCACTTTTAAGTTTCAGGTTGAGTTTTCAAGACATGATTATACTAGAACAATTCTTCCTATGGTTGCTAGTTATAAGTTACTATCCCATTCCTTGCCACTCTCCCAAGCATCCAAGAACTATCTCATAAACCCTAACGCTATATCCCTATCATCACAGGAGAAACATGAAACGATAGTTATGCCTACTTGTATTTTAGCTAAACAGGGTTGAAGGGTATATCCCTATCCTCAACAATAACTTATATCCTCTCACCAATGGGTGCAAGGGTCTTTGAATTCTTATTTTATATTAACCTTTAACCCTTTCAATTTCATTTTTCAAGTTCAATCAAAAGCCAAAAAATTTACTTATAAGGTGATCCGTCTCATATATAAGGATTTAAAATAAGTAAATATAAACAACCATTAATGAAGAATCAAAACTAGTATAAAATTAGTCTATCAAACACCAACTATCCACCATGACCAAAATCCTAGAGTATGAGTTTTGCCATTCATAGACAAGTGGAAAAACAAAGACTTAATTATTATCATTCCAAGTAAATTAGAGAAGAAAAAGAAGAAACTTAGTGTAGAACTTGTCTCCTCTTCCAAACGTCTTAAAACCCTTACAAAATGATATACGGAATGTAAAAGTGATTTAAAAGATGATTAACAAATGACCTAGAGGCTATATATCTAGTTGAGCCTTCAAATGATGTTTCTTCCCTACTACACTTAGCTTTAAAATCAGTAATTTCTACTTTTGAATGGCCCTGGCGCGCTTCCCCAAATTGGACTCAAGTTTTCTCTAAAGTTAGGCTTTGGGCGCCCAACCCCATCTGTAATACCAAGGCTCCGGCGCCTAACCCCATCTGTAATACCAAGGAGTTAGCCAAATTTAAACACCTCTGGATCATCTGGGCGCCCTGCGCCACGTATCTCACTAGAGTGTTTTCAAATTTCTTAGCTCTAGAACCTCTGTAGTGCCTAGCCCCATCAATCTCACTAGAATTTTGAGAAATTTCTTTAAGTCTGGAATGCTCTGGCTCCACGCTTCTTATCTCACTAAGGTGTTGAATGAAACATTTATGAAGTTTGGGACCTGGTTCTGGGTGCCAACCATAGCCCAAGAATTGCTGCACATTTCTCTGAAGTTTAGGACCTGGTGTTGGGCGCTAGCCATAGCCCAGCTCCTTCTTCTCAGCTTCTCAAATCTTCATACCTTGAGCTAATTTGGGTCTTTTTTCCTCGATTTCCTTCTCAAAACATCTCAAATTATTTGTTAGTATACAAAACACATAAACACATGAATTTATGTATTTCATAAGGATTATGAACTCAAAATAAGGTAAAAGATGAGAAAAAATATGGTAAATGGGCATAGAAATATGCCCAACATCATGGATCTAGATGTTACTCATGTTGAGTGTGACAGGTGGTCTAAACGGCCTAAGTGTTACAGTTATAGATGAGGTATAGTCGGCTTCCCCGTCAGTCAGGTATCGGAAGCCAGTCGCGCGCTCCCCAGTTTTGGAGAGTGACATCCAATCTTGTATACAGGCTTTTCAAATGTTAAGGTTTGTAATGATTTAATGAATAAATCCCCCAAATTATCAACCGAACGAATTTGTTAAACTTCTATTTCACTTTTATTCTCAAGATTATTAGTAATTTGTTTTGGGTGAAATGTGTTTTTTATGTCTCCTTTAATATATTCTCCCTTCAATTGAGCTATACATGTAACATTTTCTTCATATAGTGTAGTTGGAATATGCTTTTCTAAAGGAAAATCATAGATTTTCTGAATATGTTGAGTCATTAACCTCAACCGAATATATTCCCGACTTACTTCATGGATGTCTATTATTTATACATGATTTGAAGAAATAGCAGCTATTACTTGCTTCATTGAATGATAAAATATAGCGATTCCTCCATATATAAACAAATAGCCCATCTCAGATGGAGCTTTTTGTGGATCAGACAAATATCTTGCATCTGCATAACCAATCATTTCTGACTTGAATCATTAGAGTAAAATAATCCATGCCAATGGTTCCTCGAAGATATATGAATATATGTTTACCACTATTTCAATGTCATCTTATTGGGGAGGAGCTGAATCTTTCCATCAAACTTACTACAAAATAAACATCTAGTTGGATATTATTGGCAAGATACATTAGTGCCCTAATTGTACTGAGATATGCTGCTTCCTAACCATTTTCATGAGATCGAAATTGATTTTTCTTCATGTTAAGTGATCTCATAACTATTGGGGTAATCAATAGATTTACTTTAATCCATATAAAAATTTGTTGAAGCTTTAGTCAACAAATTCCCAAAAACCTTTATATGCTTCAAGACAAATTAAATCCTTCAAGGATTTATAAATAAAATTAACTGTCTAGCGAGACGTGCAAATAAGTTCATTATATATGCATATCAAACTTTTCTTTATGTATTTTTTTCAGATTCATAACAACCTCAAAATAATTGTATCTATCATAGGAGGACCTCTCTATATAAAAATGTTAGGACTTTTGCAACAAAAGTTTATACCCTCAGGCACAAACCACGTTTTATGTTTTATGGTTTTATTTTCTTTTCATCTTTGACACAACAATTTATTTGTACTCCACATTGTACCTTGAGGTCTTTGGATTAAAAGTTCAAATTTTTTACTTTTTTTAATGAATCTAATACTTGAATTGTGTATTTTATTTGGCCAATTATATATCCACACTCTTTCACAGATTTGAATTCAAGATCCTGATCGCCATTTATGATATTAAGCGCTACATTATATCAAAGATGTTGTCAATGGTCATTTGATATTTGTTCCAATACGACATAACTTATTGAAATCTCTTCATTTTTCATCATTTTAGGTACTTGAACCTTTGCCAAAATCTTATGAAGTACTATGTCGTGGTGCTCTTTAAAAGCACTTACCTCATTATTTTGACCATCTTGATCATTTGGTACTCTCCTTCTTCAAGGAGTTTTTATTTCTGAAACAGATTGATCTATCACGCTTCATGTGTCTCATAGACTTTTCCTTCAAGGACTCTAATTTTCATTGGAGTATTTGCAGCTAGATTATAACATAGGTTCAGTAAATACATTTGGCAATTGGTTTGCAATATTTTACAAATGAATTATCTCTTGAACTTCAAGTTCACTTTTTTTATGAGGATCGAGATAATTCATTCCATGCATAATTTTTCAACTGCTAATCATCTCTCCCCCTAATGTTAGGAAATATAACATTTACCCTCAACCTTATTTGGGGATCCATTTTCATGCGTGGCGGAGAAATGAAATCATATATCGCATATTCAAATTTAGAAGAAAATTAGTAGAGACCCTGAACCAATTGTGATAGGGGAACCTTGTTGGCTTGATGCGTACAAGTGTTGTTACATGTTAAATAAACACATCATATACCAAGTTTTATTCTCATAATAGTGATTTAGCTATAATTGGAGCCATATAATTTCTACTAAACCAACTTGATATAAACCAGCATCATCAACATAATTTTATAATTTGAGCCAGTGCTCTTAATTTACCAATTCAAGCAAACAACCTTGCAAAATTAAATTTCAAGTTGATACCAAAGCACATGTGACCTTATCATAGATGTATCTATTAAAATTATATAATATCAAATGATTCATATGGCAGGTGAACGAACCCATATTCACCTTTTTATCTTTTACAAAAAACTCAGGGGATACGATCCTAACCTTAGCTGGTAAAATGATCAATTTCTCATGAAAACAAGCAACACAAGAGAATTCTTGATGAGTCTTTTATTTCTTCAACATATAACTATGCGGATTCTCTATTATTTTCGCATCATATTTGAATCGGGATGACTAACCAGTCATGCCAACTAATTATTATTTCAGTAAAATTCTAGTTTACTTTCACATGTGATTCCATCATCATGCCCATATTTATATGCTACAAGCATGAGAAGAGGTGGGTAACCTTCCATATAAATATTTATAACCCGCTTCAACTGTAATAATATGAAGATATTAAATCTTTTATAATTTATAGTCTCAATATTTTTCTGATCAATGTCTTTGAAACTTAATAAGTTTCTTTTGAGACTTACTATAACCCCAATATTACAAATAATTTCATTCCTCCATGTAATAACACATTAGCTCTTTCAGAGCTCTCAAATAATTATGTATTACCACATATTCCATAATACCATTTGTACGATGAACATATCATTTTAGGAAGAAAATTATATTATTATTGTCATGATCAAAATTATTATAGGCAAGACTCGTTTCTTGCTTTACATTTGCCTTTAAATTTTTTTTGTGTACCACATGTACGCAACCAATGAAAATATTACAAATTCATATGACAACATAACAATATTCATTTTGGTCATGACCAAATCCTGGCAAGAATTATATTTTTTTTTACGCTTCGGTCGTTTATGATAAAATATATCACAAAATTTGTGGCGTAGTAAAAGTACGCGACCAATGACCATTTATGCCAAAATAATTTTTCTCTCTTAAACCTCATGGAGGTGAGTTGTGGTATTTATTCAATCGTACATGTGCATGTTCTTATTCATAATTTTTATCACACCTTGACACATTCACTTTCAAGAAAAGGTGAGCATTCACGATGTTTAACACAAGCCTTGTACTATAAATATTTATACATGCTTCATAAAACTTTATTATAAGCCTATTGTCATGCCTTGAAATTTATATGACACGCCTCAACATCACTTTGAAAGGTCGCATGTACCACCACTTTATATTCCTTTATTTTGATGGAGAATTTATAAAACTTATCAAATTAGGTTGCACGATCATCGCATCCCCAATACCTTTCATACCAAATTAATGGTAAAAGTTACCTTCACCTTTTGAAGGACTATTTTTGGAACTCAGAATGTTCTTCCTTTTAATGTTACCACAATGATGACTTTATTATTTTATCCCATGCCACGTTTATGTTCATTCAACCTTTGTATTCTTTCAAACACATTCTTCACTGCTACCACTTCAAGGAGTGGAGCAAAACAAGTGGGATGGACTTTCATAATTTTTCATAAAAAAAAAATTATCTTTGCCTTAGTCATAATTATATCGTCAATATGGTGCATTAGGACTTAACCCAAATGTCTTATCCATATAAAGGAGTGTTAGGCTAAAATTCGGTGGGACTTGAACCCAACACCTTATCAACATAGTGTATCGGGACTTTAACCTGATGTCTTACCCTCTTGGTGCAATGGGATTTGAATCTACCGTATTACCCACAAATAATAACATAATAGACCAAGTGCAATAAAATTCACCCTCAAACTTTTGAAATATTACCACTTTATAATCCTTCATTATGGTAATTGTAATAAAATTGGATAACTACTAATTTAAGCAAAACAAATTTAATGGGAATAAAATATACTGAACATAACAAAAATTGCATGTCTCCAATACCGCGGTCTTCTGTAGTTGCACCCAAAAATATTATTAAAGCACAATAATAATTAAATCATATACAAATAGTATAAGTATTATTCTCTTGCATGTAGAAGAAATTGCTTTGGAAATATCCTCATACCAAAGAAGATCATACTTCAAAATTAAATTAATCAAGTCCAGACAATTAAATTATCTCAACAACCTGTAACTTCTATATTAGCAATATGTCTAGTCGATTTTGCTAGAATTGGCTTGGTTTTAGCAACTTACACGCGCAAACACAAAACAATTAATTTAATGCCACAATCATAAAAGAATTTAAAGAAAGCATAGCAGGGGAGAAAATATTTGTAATGCGTACCAGAGAGCAAATGTATATTCTGAGCCACTGCTTACAAAATTATTATTTGATAAATCAAATTATCACAAGGCAGTACACTTCAAATGATGATCGGTAGGATAGTCGCTTCAGCCATTCTTTTTTTGTCAGGGCATCGTGTTGATAACGTATTGTAAAATTAAAGCAAATAATAAGAAACATAAAATTAAATAGTCACGGAATGTAAAGAACAAGATAGAGCTTTTCTTATTCTTTCAAGTGTTTCTAAGACTCTTTAATTGCCTTCTTTTCATGAGCCGAAAGTGCTCTATTTATAGTTACAAATATACATCCTCAAAGGCAAAGAATAAAGTCACATATTAAATAGATACATATGAATATAAGTGATTCATGTATGTGATATAAATAGATAGCCACAGTTTATTATATCCATATTAAATGAACAGTCCCAATTCATTATATTAATAACAGTTATTTGATTCTTTGCAAGTTTCAAGAGAAATTAATGAATCAAATGCCAAAAGAAGAAAGCCTCATGAAAACAAATAAAAATAATAAAGATACTACATAAGCAAAGGAACATCATCCTAGAAGTAATGCAGTTGTAAGAGATGAAAAGTAAAAACAAAAATAAAGATGAACATAAACCTTTAGAGCTATAAAAAAAAATTATATTGATACTAGAGCAAGAAGAGGTCAGGCTACGAATGCCCATGGTCTTGCTGACAGGGTATGGACTTATTTTTGAATACTATTATGTTACGATAATTTTTTACTTATTCCTTTGATTGGACATGCTAAAAGAGAAAAAGTCAGTGAAAAGAGTGAAGCACAAGATTTTCTACCATGCTGTAATAAAGTATTTTAAAGAACACTTCTTTACTTGCTCTATAAATTTTAAGTAAATATACAGAATTCTGATAAGATAAGCTTATTGATTTTTTAATAGGTGACTGAAAAAGTCGTGATGCTTGATGCGATCATTAACTATATGCAATCCCTTCGGCCGCAAGTTTAGGTATACTACTTAGGTGACATTTGTTTTAGAATTAGCAAAAACTAACTTTGCAAACTTAGCATTCAAACTTCAAAAAAGTATTTATATGATCTATTCTTGCCAAAAAAGAAAATTTTAAAAATATTTGTCCACTTCAATTTTCAGAATCTATTAGAAACTAAAATATTAGTCATCAATTGTAATTTATATTTGAAATAATGGGGGTTAAATATTTGTGACATGGCTAAAATTTGTATATGCACTTTCATGTTATAGTTGTCTAATCTGAATTAAAGATTAGACATCAACATGAAATCTTCTCTCTCCAAATATATGAATCAGTCTATGTTATTCATGAGTTGAGCATTTGACTTCTTGAAAATAATTGTTCATGAATGTAGTGTCAACCAAATGATTCAATTGTTGGATTGTTGTATCATACTAAAAGATGTAGCCATAGAGTCTGAATTTCAGAGTTATGAAGTTTGTTCTCAAGAAAAACTAGTGAAGTTGTCCGTGTTTCTCGCGGTCATGAAATAAAAAAATGAATATACTATATGTCGTGTTATAAATTTGATCGCAATTAAGTACTACTACAATTTTTATGCATTATGTATAAATATTTTCTCTCGTTAGTTTCAAAACTCACAATATTATCAATTCTAAAGTTTATTCATGCACTTCACTAACTATTCACTATGACATTCAAAATTGAAAATCATTTAATTAAATAAATTTTAAAAAGAGAATATAGTTAAATAGAAAAATATTATCATTTAATTTACACCTTGTCCAAAAAGGCTAAAAACATGTCAAAGATAATCAGCATGGTTAAACTTAACCTCAATTTCTTCAATAAAAAAAGTTCTATGCTATTTTTTTTTTAAAAAGGCAAGCAGTAAATGCTTTTAGGTCCTTTTTAGAATGCAAATTGTTCTAACTGAAATGAACTTCCCCTAAAATAAAGGTAATAAATATCTATGAATAATGATATTGCCTCAGAAAAGAAAATGAAGAGAAAGATAATACTACTCAAAAAAATAAAATATTTAAAATCAATAAATCATTCTCCACTTACTTTATATTAAAAATTTATACAAATCTACATATAGACGAAAATATGCAAATAGCTTAAAAGGAAAAAGGAAAGGAAAGCAAAAGTATATAATACTACATTAGCAAGGTTTATTAACAAAATGTACAAATCAAAGATCATTAAGCTACACAATGCACTCATGTACTCCAGATGGAATAACAACAACTCCATTTGAATGGAAGACCTCCATTTCATTTTCTATTGATATTCCAAAAGTTCTCTTTTAACAACCTAATTCACGATAATTTCTTCCACCCTATTTAGGAGACGGAATAGTATGAGATGAATTACTTTATGTCCCATTATTGATATCTCCCTCTTCTTTTCTTATTCCACTGATGTTATAAATTATCAATGGATAAATAAACTAAAATATTATAAAATTAAGGCTAGAAACTTCAATATCATTGATAGAACTGAATTATTTTATTATTTCAAAAGTGTATTTATTTTTCTAAGTACTGCTATAAAAAATATTTAATTCACAGACCAAGTTTCACACACATCGACTAATTTCACAGGTTACCTATTAACTTCTATGTACCTACATCAGGTATCAAGTAACTCTCAACCAAGGCTAAAACTGATGAGAAGAAATCACCTAGTATTTTTTGTCTGTGCTGAAATTTGAACCCAAGACCCCATGACTCTTAACCCATATTTAGGTATATTTTATGAGAAATTTATTGAATATCATAAACTCGATAACAAAATAACCATGAAAACTCCAGTGCTATAATGAACCAAAAAATCAGGTAGACATCAAAAAAATTAAATTTCAGAGATATATAAAACAAACAAATCTCAAAATAAAAAGGAAGAGGTTTACCTAGGGCAAGTAGGAGAAGAAGAGAAGTCCACCTAAAGTCAAACAGAAATCAAGAATTAGAAATATAGAGAATCAAATAAATATGAAACACCAACGGATGAAGGATTTTGGCAAGGATATATCGTTGGATGAATTGAATCATTCAAAGTATATTGTTTGAATTACAAGAAAAATTTCTACACTCTTTAACTTCCATTATTTCAATGCATGTGACATGATTTGACACCGTTTGACAGTATACAAAGTTTAAAATGTTCATTAACCTTGTGACTTGAGCAAAGAAACAACCTCTTAGATATTCTATCCAACAATCTTTTTTAACTTATGCAAGTACTATGTGAATTGTATTACAAAGGAGATTATAAGCAGAATTCATCAGAAGCTCCTTCCCGCTAAATTTGGAATGCTAGTTGTATAATCGTAATGTCTTCTGCTCCAATATATACTTTGAGAGATATTACATTATAATGTCTGAAAAATATATAAGTTGAAAAGATTAGGACACTTTATTATTCAGCAAGATTATCTGAAAAGTTAAATTTTTTAGCAACAATAGCAAAAGAAAAATGTTCAATTTCCTTATAACTAATGCCTATATTCACAATAATTATGGTAAAACTTAGTTGATTGTATTGATTAATTTGTACAGTTAATTAATGATTGTACATGCAACTTGTCAGTCGTACTTGTCAATTTTTAAATTGCAATCCCAAAAGTTCCATTTCCCTTGTCATGAAGTGCATTGTAAAACTGTTCTTTTCACTTTTTGGAAATGGTATATATGAAAGTAAATTGTAATAGTTAAAATAACAAAGCAAACATAAAGCTCGCACTTAAAGTTAAGAACTTAAGATGAAGGATATGATTAGTAGATATGTATTTGATGATACCTTGATGGTATGAGGCAAGCAACAGTTATAATAGTTAGATAATTTGGACCAAGTTCAGACAGCAGACATGATTCTAAGGAAAAAAGGAGTATATGCTTAGCTCCTTCAGCTCACCTCCAAAGTTAATCAAAAATCATACTGGTAAGAGCACCAACAATTGAACATAAACAAATCTACAAACACTAAAAAACTTTGGGGCCAAACTTATTGATTGGCCCAAAGTTAAACGTTAGAGGGTTTCTCTTTTTCTTTCTTTTCCCTTGACAACATTGAAGAGTTCATCTAGCACAAAAACATAATTATGAATATCAAGATCCCCATCAAATGCTTTGGCTTCAGAAGTATAGCACTTAATGAGAAGCATACCAGCACGTTGTAAGACGAAAGGTGTAATACCTCAAAAGTGGCTAAGACTAGACTCGAGATTAGAAATAAAAACAGCAGAAAAATCTGAGATTTCTCTTAGAAAGACTCGTGGTATAGGTCGTTGGTGGGTTTAACAGCCCGTTGGAGGCACTCGTAGTGAGGTCTACAAAAGTAGACTTGAGAGTAATGGGTCTAAGGACGACCCATTTGTTGATATATGAAGGTCTAGTAAGGGGGTCATTGTGACGGTGGTCCTTGTCAAGGTGGCAGGCATGCATCATGATAAGATTTGTTGTATAAGACAACGAGTCGTGGTATGTTTCCGTTGGGAGGATTTCCAAGAAGTGAGCAGTGGTGACGAATGACAGAAGCGACGAGTCATTGGAGATAGTAATGACTCGTCCTGTCCAGTCGTGGTGGTAGACCTAAGTCTGGAAAATGGAGTGAAACCACGAGTAAGGTAACGAGCCATTGGAGCAAAGAATGAATCATTGTAGGCCTCGTGGTGACTGGCAGTGCAGAAATTTCAGATTTTTTATTAAGAGTATTTTTATAATTTCTAAGCCCTAAGGCCCTAAACTGCATTGTTTTAAGCTTAATTAGCAGGATTTTAAGGGTGTTAACCTATTCTAGGAATTTCCACTTCATGCATGCAACTTAGAGCTCTTCCTTGGAGATCAAGCTTGAAGAATTTCTCCAATTTCTTTTCAATTTCCTTTGGGCTTTCAAGAGGAAGTGTAAATCTGACTAACCCAGATATGTGAGGCTGTGAATGAGAGTCCATTTCACTCTTATGCTCTAATTTCTTAACAATTTCATAGATTTCAATTTTAGATTCAAGTTCCATGATCTAGGGGGTTTATTCCAATTCTTGTGAAATTCTCTATGATCTATCTATGGATCAATTTCCTTCATGTATCAAATCATATTTTATGATCTATGAACGAATTTTATAACTATTTGATTATTAAATTATAGTTTCAAATTTTAATTGAATTATGCCCAATTATGCATGCTTCATGAAAAGTCAAGTTATGATTTTATTATGATTTTGATCTTATCAAGTCTAAATTATGATTTATTATTTATGTTATGAATTCTCTTCAAGTACCTATCATGGATTTATGAATATCAAGTATATACATGTTTTACAAGTATGCATGAATTTCATGATTTATGAATTTATGACTCTTGACCGACTCACAGGCCCTTATTCATGGCAAATCATGTTTTTCAAGTATGACCAAGTATGTTATGATGTAACTGGCCATGAACTTCATAAATAATTTTATGATTTTGATATTATCCTGATGTGCATATTTATTGGAGCAGTGTCTAACACTGAGTAGATCCAGTGTTCAGGCAAACCCCGTGGTCGCAGAATTACGTGCCACCGTAGGTATATATACACAAATGTTAATGGATCCCTGTGATATTACATAATGCACTTCCCTTGTCTGGCAATCCTGGGACGGCTATGCCCACTTGAGCGAGATAATTGAGGCATCATGTAAGCTCTATCATGATGGTGTCGGTTATGACGAGCCCTCCCATTGTTTCTCATGATTTATGCTTGGTGATGGTCATATTACTTTGGCTCAAGTTATGTTTTATAAAGTCTTCTCTTATGATTATGATTATGACTGGTTTATGAATGGTTTGAAAACCTTGAGCCCTTATGTTTACATTATGATACTTACTCTATGATCATGTTGTCCTACTCTTATGAACTCTTATATATTTTAACTGTCTATTTTACTTACTTTGATTACTCAGTACATTCAAAGTGCTGACCGCATACTCTATGCTATACCATTTCATGATATTGGCTCAGACATTTAGGTTCAGCCCCGCCATTAGCCGATTCTCAGAGTTCGTATCCCTCAGCCAGAGTTGGTAAGTCCTCATCCTTCGAGGACCCTTTTTCAGTTGTGTTCAGTGTTTTCAGTTTCATTCCTTAGTGAGTTAGTTGGGGTCTTGTCCCATCAACTCGTCAGTATGTAGAGGCTTATCAGACATAGTATGTATTCAGCTTCAGAATTGTGTTATGTATTCAGATGTTCAGATGTTATTGTGTTCTCAGACTTCCGCTATAATGTATGAATAGAATTCCGCATCATTATATTGAGTTTTAAATGTTATGTTCATGCCATGGGTCGACTTGGAGCCTCTCGGGGTTCCTTGTCCCGTTTCTCGATCCTGGTCTATGTTCGGCTCGTGACAAAGGGTTTCCTCAACATGTAGTAATTTTGTTTTATAATTAAACATTTTATTTAAATAGGTAGTCATTAATATGAAAGGAAAAGACGCAAAAACCGCAGAAAAAGAAGAAGAAGAAGAACTTAAGAGAACTGTAACGACTCGCTCGGCCATTATAGCACCCCGACCATCCTAGAGCGGGCGAATTTAAAAATTTTAAAACTTAGAATGAAGTCCCCAAAAAATAAAATAAAACACGAGATGAAAAAGTTCGAATAGGCTGAGTCACAATTCGGGTGGACCCAGGCAGATGTCCATCATAGCGGGACTATCCACGCCATAGCGGAACTGTTGCAGTGCTAAATGGTCTCGCTACAGTGCTTACGTGGACCAGAATTTCCCAATTCCATTTTAATTAGAATTTCAAAACCTAGCCTCCAGAAAGGGCTTAATAAAAATTACCAAAAATAGAAAATAGACTCTTTGGAATAAAGGGAAGAGCTAGGAGATACAGATTGACCCTTTATAGCTAGAGACACCTGCAAGAACTCAAGAACCGATGCAAACATGAAACTGAAACTCTTTGATGATAGTTTGGCGCCCAGGTAGGCTATGGTTGACTCACTTCTGTGTTAGACATCGATTAGCTAAACATATATATGCGTATAGTTGATATGCATTGTGATCGATAGAATTGAAATTAGAATAACTTATTATTGAGTATTTAATTCGGTGAGACTCTAAGGAGGAAAGAAGTAGAAAAAAGGGTAGTGATACCCCATCGTCTGAGAACCCATAGGTGGGGATTGCAATAAAATTAATATATGTGAGAGGATGTACATGGAAGCGAATTGAGCGCGTGGAAGAATCTTTTGGTATAGTCGTTAAATATGCATAATTACTTATATAGAATTATATAGTCATTCCTCCGAAATGGAAATCTTGAATGGTTAGTCACATAAATTGCATGTACTAAGAATGGAAACTGAGATCTTAAGGGTGGACCCTGACTATTATAGAACGTGGGTTAAAACTCATGAGATAGATGAATGGACAGTACATGATGACTTGTATGTTTTGTGAGTGTTAATGTGTTGCTTTGATTTGTGGACATTGTTTGTAATGAAGATTGCCTTATTGAGATTAACTACCTAATTAGACCTGATGTGATGCCATCCATTGTAGGGAATGAGATAATGATGAGTTACAAAATGGGGAAGACACAAACTATAGAAGGAGTTGGGAAGAAAAATTGTCATAGTACTACTATCAGTATCATTGCAGTGGTTATTATACCGCTTAAGCGAAACCGTTGCAGCAACAGTAATGTCGCTGCAGCGGAGCCTAAACCAGTGGGTGGGCCAAATTGAATTTCCTTGTGATGTATTGATATAATTGATATTAATATTAATTTGGTATGAAATTGGGTCCGAAACTTTGCATTTGGTTATACTAGTGGATATGTTTACATGCTTCTTGTTGTGTGTATTATTATTTATTGTACTATGATGTGTGTCCCGAGATTTAGGGGTGAGTTGGTAACGATCGAACGTGTGCATGAGATAATGTGTGATATGGAACGATAAATCTTTGATATGATGGTGAATGTGCAGCCTAGGGCCAAAGGGAAAGAAGTTGGATAGGCAGAATGATATGATCTTGACCCTGAATGAGGATTGAAGATATGAGTGGCTCGTGCCCAAGGTGAGCATCTGGGCAAGCGGTATAAGAGAGTACACAGATAGGTATGGCTAAAAGACCATATAGCTAGGTGTACGAATAATGGTACACAGATAGGTTTGATGAAGGTTTGACACGACTTGGTGTACAACACATGAATTTTTAGAGTTCCTTGCAGGTCATTACTGGAAAGGTAAGCATAAGACTCTTTGACATGTGTTTACAGTGATATGACAGAGGCATGTGTCCGATATATTACCGACAGTATGATTGTGAAATCAGAGATTGAGTGGATAAGGTATGATGTGCATATGTCTGCAATGACAACAAGGTACAAGTTTAAAGCATGATACTAGATATACCGCTATGAAATCAGGTATAGTATGATAGATACAGTGCGGTAAGTATGCGGTGTCATGGTACAAGTATGGTATTGCATGAGATGATTTGGTCATGAGGACAGGTATGTAATTTTTGACCTAGATCGATATGCACTGAATTCAATATTATGTTTTGTGACTGTCTATGAATAATTAAATTAATTGCATATTTGTGACTCAATGTTAGTAGTTCGGAGTATGGTGAAGGGAAAATGGTAGTATAACAAGTGTTGTTGTGAGTAACTTTTGATAAATAAGTTTTAGAAAATAACCTAAATAGTAGAGGTTAAATTTACACAAAATATAATTAAATCCATAAGAGGAGATAAGGGTCTATAATAAAATGACAAGTGGGTTGACCGAGGGATCTCAAATAGTAAAATGAATAGATGCATGGTAGTAGCTCTATAATTGGTATAAATCGATATTAGGTCGATAATAGTAAAGTAGAACAAAGGTTATAAATATTAAAGGTTAATGGGTGGAATGAAATAGAACTAGACCGAGGAAAGCAGGACTGCTGAACCGTCGTACGTATCGCTGCAGCGACCAAGTCGTCGCAGACGTGAGACAACTGTAGCGGACTGGGTACTCGCCGCAGTGGGAATAGTGCTGAGGCAAATTTCAGGATTGATTGCTGACTAGAAATATAGGGTAATTGAAAGAACCTTGATGAGTCATAGGAGTCGATAATGTAATTAATAAAACTTAATGGATTGTCGTACAGTGAAGTATTTATTAAGGGTATTACTGTCATTTGCTCATTAATTGTATGCTGTTATGTGAACTAATCTTAGTCGGTCGATTATGCTTACCAGTATGTGTGGTGTACTAATACTACCTTGCTACACCTTTTGGTGTAGGTTGTGACAGGTTTGAAGTTCCTTGATTGGTGTGGAGTATTCAGCATCAACTTCCGTGCTCTTCTTCCCAGACAGAGCTGCATCATTTTATCTTGTTATATATTCTTTTAGAGCTCTTGTGCCTATCTAGAGTAGATCTTGAGAGAGTCATGGTTTTAAGTAATTGAGTTTTGTATCATACTATTGTTGAATTTTGTAAGTTAATAAAAATACTTGGGTGTGTATGTAATGTTCGGCAAGGGTTCTCCTACCGAGTAGAGTCAATGTAGGTGCCCGCACAACCTGTCTATTTGGGTCATGACAAATTGGTATCAGAGCATCTAGGTTTTCGTCTTACAAGTACAAGTGCAATGTCGAGTAGACTCCTACAGATTGATTTGTAGACGTCCACATCTAATCTTTGGGAAGTTATAAGACATCTAGGAGGTTTTCACTTTACTTCTTTCTGTCTTGCTGCGCGAGTGTGTCGATCACCTAGGTTGATCCCAATTGGTATCTGGAAGATTTCAATTGGTATCCCGATAAGCATAATGGGTATATGATTTTTGCAAAGTTATTGGTGATGTGAGGTGAACAAGTAGATGATATAAGTGTTCTGTTAGGCGAGATTGGATGCAGCTAGAGATATCTCACCGCAGCGGACTCACTACAGCGGGTAGGGATCGTCGTGGTGGGTCTGTGGTAGTGGAAAAAAAGATTCTGCTGCAGCGGACGGCTGTCAGGTAGAATTCCAGAATTTGCAGATTCCCTGCTTCTGAGAGCAACAACAGGAGGTATATTAAGCAACAAAAATTTGGCAAACAATGCAAGTAGAAGGAAAACCACGGTAATAGAATATAAAGAGGCCAACATGGCCAATGTCAGCTAATGCCAAATGAGCATTTGTAGGAGCTAGTACTAACATCCAAGAAAGAAGGAAATTAGAATTGTCTTATAAGACCCAAACTGGGGCTACCCAAAAATAGTTATGAAAGCTAAAATAGGGGGGAGGATACTACGACCCATCTAGCTAGAGGCCTCGTCACTACTGCTGCCGTTCCTCATCACCCACTCCCTCCTCGAACCCCCTGAGTAAGGAAAACTCAGGAAGGTCATGCCTGGTCACCTGCGGTGTCTTGGCACTGGGAGCAAGGGTCTTCAAAATCTTTTTAATTCCCTTCCACATGCACACGAGAAGCTTGTCATGGAAGCCCCTCTTCTTTTTCTCCTTCTCTAGATCCTCCCGGAGCTCAACATGGGCCTGGGCTAAAGCAGCAATTGCCCCATGCACCTCTCCTGTAGATAGCTGCCACTCCGGAGCACCGACTGGTGGAGGGATGGAAAGCCAAAGGTCTAATAGTGGAAGGCTTGCTGGGGAAAAGAGGTCTAGGAAAACCTCTGAGGAGCTCCCTTATAGCCACCATTTCGACCTCGATCCGCTCAAATGGGTCGACAGGTCTGGAAGTGCTAGCCCCACCACTCCTCTTAGACGATGCAGTCTTTCTCTTCTTCCTACCCCTCCCTGGAGCCCCCTTCACCCTTAAGAGATCTAAGGGCTTGTCGCAATCCTCAATGACATCGCAAGACTCTAGATGGACGCTGACCCCTTTGTATAGTCTAGTGATAAGGGAAGGAAATGGCAGGCTAGTAATGGGCTTCTTATGGAAGTACCTCCACTCCTCAATAATTTGTGCCCCCACATTCATCCTCACCCTACTCAAAATAGCGGCCACTACCAAGGCCCTAGGATAGGTCACATCTATGACATTGGAGGATGGACGAATCCTCAGGGACACCAAATGGAGCCATCTCCTAGCCTCCACAGTGAAGTGGGTACTTTAAATGCCCATCCGAGTGATGCCCCAGTTGGTCAAGGCCCTCTACTTCTCCAGCACTAGCATATCCACCAACCACTGCCCATTCCTATCTACATCACGAGCCTTTAGCTCAGCCTTGGGAGGGTTTGGCAGACCCAAAGCATCATTAATAGCGGCAGGGGTCAAGGTGATATACATGCCCCTGACATAAGCAACCGGCTCATCCCAGCTCTAAGCTACGATGGGAAGGTTGGCATAAAAATCCTGCACCCAGGCCTCATTGGCCTTACTCGGGTCCTCCACCAATGGGCCCAGCTGATCTCATGAAGGAGGGAATAGAACTCTTGAGCTTTTTCCTCCATGTCCTACATGAAAAAAATCCCTTTGACGCATAAGTCCTTCGTGGCCTGTTCATTGTATCGAAACTGACACTAGTTGTTGACAAAATGGATGTAGTTTTCAGTGCGAATGTTGCTGCTAGAAGTTGCCATGTTAATAAACCTGCATCGACAAAAGGTATTAGAAGGGTGATTGAATGACTAGGAGAACTATTATGAGAGACAGAAAAATCAGAATTTGGGGAGAGGCTACTACCCAAGCACACTGATGTAGTGGACAAGTGTTCGCCACAGTGGAGGGAGGCCGCTGTCATGGTACCACTACAATGAACAGGGTTTTGCTGCAGCGAACACCATCTTCCCTAGACCTCTAAACCCCATTAATGGAGTTTAAAATATCAGCCTTCGTATTTCTTACACTAACTATAGATCAGGCAAGAGGAAGACTTACCCAAGCCTTAGTAACGATTTCCCACCCCGATTCGGCACGGATTCAAGCCTGAAAGGCTCAAAGAAGTAAAACCACCACCCTACCCAACCCCCCTCCTTATTTTTGATCCACAAAAATATGAAAATAGCCAAAAATACACAGAGAACAATGAATAACACTTGACAACATAAATGCAATAAGCATGATTCGACAATCTAAACTATGAAATCAAAAAGAAAAACCCACCCTTGCCAACCCTATAACTATCCAAAACCAAAGAAAAACAGCATGAAAGTGCAAGCATTCAATAGAAAAGAAGTAATGGGGCCAGGAGAGTAAAGATTACCTGGAAAATTCAGTAAAATTCACCGGAGAGTTGAGAGGATTTGGAGAAAATTTTGAGTGCAAAGTGAGAAATGAGCCAGAAACATTCATTCTGGCCCTTTAATTGATTTTTCTTCCACTAAAGCGGACCAACTTCTGCTGCGGTAGAACCGTTGTAACGATAAAGTTCCCTCGCTACAGCGGACAACTAAATTAGTGACAGTTTGAATTCCTCCAATGGGCCCCACCATTTCCGAAGACACCCGCTCTGAGAAGTTCAAGAAATCGGGGATACCTAGGGCACTTAAGTCCGGAATTAGTAATGATGAGACCCAAAGGAGAATGATGTAAATTGATGCTTGAGTCTTGGTCAACCCCAAACAAAGAACTATAGTCCCGATAGAAATTATCAGACCTATATGACGATCAGTTCGGGGGGCTAAGACACAGAACCAATGATCCCTAGTGCTGGTTAAAAGTCAAAAAAGCTATGAATAATGTTGGAATCAACCTCGAGTAACCCATATCAATATCGTAAGTCCATTCAGGGATGAACGAATATTTAATTGGTATCTGATGTAACGACCCGCCCAGATGTTATAACACCCTAACCATCCTAGAGCGGGCGAATATAAAAATTTCAAAACTTTGAATGAAGTCCTCAGAAAATAATATAAAACACGAGATGAAAAGGTTTGAATATGCTGAATCAAAATTCGGGTAGAACCAAGCGGATGTCCGCTGCGGCGGGACTATCCCTTATATAACGAAACCACTGTAGCAGTAAATGGTCTTGCTGCAGTGGCAACGTGTACCAGAATTTATCAATTCCATTTCAATTAGGCTTTCAAAACCTAGCCTCTAGAAAGGGCTTAATAAAAACACCCTAAAATAGAAAATAGACTCTTTAGAATAAGGAGAACAACTAGGAGGTAAAGATTCATCCTCCATAGAAAGGGACTTCCACAAGAACTCAAGAATCGAGGCAAACATGCAACTAGAATGCCTCGATGATATCTTGGCGCCTAGGTAGGCTATGGTTCACTCACTTCTATGTTAGACTTCGATTAGCTAAACATATACGTGCGTATAGTTTATATGCATTATGATCGATAGAATTGAAATTAGAATAACTTATTATTAAGTATTTAATCCAGTGAGACTCAGAGGAGGAAAGAAGAGAAAAAAGGGTAATTATACCCCCATAGTATGAGAACCCATAGGTTAGAATTGCAATAAAATTAGTCTATGTGTGAGGATGTACATGGAAGTGAATTAAATGTGTGTGGAAGAATCTTTTGGTATTGTCGTTAAATATGCGTTGTTACTTATATAGAAATTCCGCCAAAATGGTAATCTTGAATGGTTAGTCATATCAATTGCATGTACTAAAAATGGTAATTGAGAGCTTAAGGGTGGACCCTAACTATTACAGAATGTAAGTTACAACCCGAGAGGTAAATGAATGGACTGTACATGATGACTTGTATATTTGTGAGTGTCAATGTGTTGCTTGGATTTGTGGAAATTGTTTGTGATGAAGATTGCCCTGTTAAAATTAACTACCTAATTGTACCTGATGTGATGCGGTTTCTTATGGGGAATGAGATAAGGATGAGTTACAAAACGGGGAAGAAACAAATTGTAGGAGGAGTTAGGAGGAAAAGTGGTTATAGTACTGCCATCAGTACCGCTGTAGTGATTATTGTACTGCTGAAGCGAGACCGTTGCGGCAAAAGTAATGTCGCTGCAGTGGAGCACAAACTGGTGAACGGGCCAAGTTGAATTTCCTTGTGATGTAATGATATAACTGAGATTATTATTATTTTGGTATGAAATTGGGTCCGGAACTTTGCATTCACTTATACTTTTGGATATGTATACATGCTTCTTGTTGTGTGTGAATTATTGTTTATTGTACAATAATGTGTATCCCGAGACGTAGGGGCGAGTTGATAATGATCGAACGTGTGCATGAGATAATGTGCGATATGGAATGGTAAAGCTTTGATATGATGGTGAATATAAGGTTTAGGGACAAAGGGAAAGAAGTTGGATATGCAGAATGATATAATGTAGACCCTGAATGAGGATTAGAGACATGAGTGGCTCATGCCTGAGGTGAGCATCTAGGCGAGCGATATGAGAGAGTACACAGAGGTATGATGATGGTTTCATATGGCTGGGTGTACAGTACACAGATTTCTAGAGTTCCCTGCATGTCATGACTGAAAAGGTAAGCATAAGACCCTCTGGAATGTGTGTACAGTGATGTGATGGAGGCATGTTCCCGGCATATCACAGACAGTATGATTGTGAGATTAGAGATTGAGTGTATAAGGTTTGATGAGTATATGGCTACAATGATAGCACGGTACATGTTTATAGCATGATATGGGATACACTGCTATGAAATTGGGTATAGTATGAGAGATACGGTGCGATAAGTATGTGATGTCATGGTACAAGTATGGTATTGCATGATTTGATTTGTTCATGAGGATAGGTATGTATTTTGTGACCTAGATTGATATGGACTGAATTCTATATTATGTTTTGTGACTATCTATGAATAATTGAATTAATTGCGTATTTGTGACTCAATGTTAGTAAGTTAATAAAAATAATTGGGTGTTTATGTAATGTTCCGCAAGGTTTCTTCTATCGAGTAGAGTCGATGTAGGTTCCTGCACGGCCCGTCCATTTAGGTACTGACAAGAACACATCCCAAATTGATGAAGATAGTTTTGACATGAAAATCAGAATTTTGAATCTTACATGCTAAGAGATCCTTTTTGGTGGAAGGGCTAGTAGATAAAAACATTAAATTGTAAGGAATAAACCACATAGGATCAAAGCAAGTCAAAACCAAGTATATGGAAAAATAGGGAAGAGTATGTGGTGGAGGAAAATTGAAAGAGGGGTGGAGACGATTTTGTGACAAGTTTCTTTTTTTTGAGAATGAAATAGTAAATAATAAAAATACTTTTCTACCAAAAAAAAGTAAATACTCTTTTGATTCTAGATATATGTCATAGAATAATTTGTGTATCAGAGGGGTTGCCTCCAACACCCAAGAAATGAGCAATAATTTGAGGACTGCGAGGATCTAATTAATGAACAAACCTCATTAGTACTTATAACTTTGTGCTCAATAGCAAACACTTTGGCACTTTCACTGACAGACTAACGCCATCATTGCAGCGTAAGGGGCAAAAATCTAGATAGTTCAAGGTATCAATATCGTATCCTTCATCATCTTGGCTATTAACTAAAAACTAATGATTTATCAATGAGAGAAAATCACCTATCATCCTCCTGAGCTAAAGCTAACATCTATAAGGCACTTTCTGAGACTACTATGACAACTTTTCTAGTTCATGGTGCAATATGATTAGATGGTAATTGGAGTTGCATGCATCAAAATATTTGACAATGGATTATTGGCCTAAAGTGGAAATCTAATCATCTCTGTCATTACGCACTAAACCCAACTCTACATTCATAAGCTAAATGTCCAATGAATATATATTTTTGGTATGAATTTCTCAGTTTCAAATATGAAGGCTTAGGCATCAACTTTTTTCTAGGTTTTCTGAACTCGCTGCCTTGCTAAGGCACTTAGTTCTACAATAAAAGAAAATGGAGAAAATACAAAAAACGTAGAAGGGAAAAGTCATATAAAGTTATATACAAATTACTATCCCCTTTTATGTATTTCTTTAATTTATTTCCTTAATTAGATTTCGGTTAATTAGGACGAAATTTCTTAAAACCTCTGTCTTCTTTAAAATATCCTAAAAAGTTCCTATAGGTTGAGCCACTTTTTCAAGGAAATATAAAATAGCAGAAATATTTAAATAAGTTTGATTCATTATTAGATCATAAAAACCCAATTTTTGAAGATCTTTTTCCATGTAATTGGAGTTGCATTCATCATGAACATTGACAATGGATGCTTGGTGTAATACCCTAAAACATCTGAAGATTAGATTCAAAATTTGAAGTATGTTCAGTAGAATAAATCTAGAAATTCTCTCTCAGTACGACTGAAGGTACGATTTGTGGTCAGGTGGTAGGGGTTATAAGAAGACCCATGGTTCAATTCAGAGGCTTCTTTACCCAGGCCACGAGTCCACACTACAAGTCATAGTTTAGTGGTATAACTCGTGGTGTGGAGAGTCATAGTATGCATTTGGATTATCAGGTGCATTCCTATGAGTGGTTGTACGACTCGTAGTATGGAATCATGAGTCGTGATAGAAGTTGTGGAAATAATTACAGAGTTGGAGAAAATGGAATGGCTAGTTACGGGAGGAACCCACGAGTGGTAGGTTGATTGTATGACTCATGGTACGAGTCGTATGACTGGAACTGAGCATTTTTTTTGCAAAATCATTAAGGGTATTTTCATAATTCTTAAGCTCCTAAGTCCTAAACTGCATCGTTTTAAGCCTTGAAAGGAGTGTTTTAAGAGGATTTAGCCTATATCAAGTCATTAGGCTTTCTTATGCATGCAAAGCTTTGAATTCTCTTGGAAGATCAATCTAGAATTCTCTCAATTCCTCCCCAATTCTATTAGGCTTTCAGAGACAAGTTGAGAATCATTTTACCTAGTTACGTAGGGCTACAAATGAGAGTTTCCTTTCTCGCTCTTACCCAAGTTTCTCCTCAAGTTCATGAAATCAAGTTCTAATTCAAATATATGATCTTATAGGGTTTAAATCCAATTTTATGAAATTCTCTATGATATGTTTATGGGTCAATCCCCCTTATTTTCCAAAGCATGTTTTAAGATTTATGGGCAAATTTTATACACAAATTGATAATAAATTCATGATTTCAAGTTTTAGAAAATTATGCCCTATTATGCAAGTTTCATGAAAAGTTAAGTTTATGATTTATGATTTCAAGTATGATGAAATATCTAGCATGATTGAATGTTCATAAATCACCCATGTATGAATCTATGATTTTGATCTATTTCAAGTATGCATGATTTTAAGATTTGGAAAGCCCGCACAAGTTAAGTATGTTTTCATGATTTAGTCAAGGCTAATAAGATTGTCTTACCATATGTTTTGGAGTCAAGACTCCACTACAACTTATGATATGTTTTGGAGTCAAGACTATCCATGTTTAGATTTCAGACTATGCATGTAATTATGATTTTTGCTTCATTGAAAAATGATGGGAGTACTATGCATATTTTTGGGAGTAGTGTCTAGCACCAAGTAGGCTTGGGGATCTAGGCTTCTCCGATCTCAGAACTACGCGCAAACTTAGGTTTACATATTTACATTGGGATTTCCCTTGAGAGTTTTCCCTGCGCCCAAGGGTCTTTCAGCTTGATATTAATATCATAGTATTGTCCTTAGCCCTGGCAAGGTTTTGGACGGCTCTGCCCACTTGAATGTGATAGTTGGGGCATCATGTAAGATCTATCATGATGGTGTCGGTTATATGATTATTCTCCTATTGTTCTTCATGATTTCAGTTATTCATGTTCATGACTTATGATATTACGTTTTACAGCAGGTTTGACCCAATGATCAGTTCATGAGCTTTTACTTATGATTTTAGCTATGACAAGTCATATGTTTTCTATTTTTAGCTTTGGGTCGTTCTATTTAGACATGATATTCAACTTATGACAACTATATATGTTTCAGATTCAGATTTCAGCAAGCAGTCCCTACTCTCATGATCAATTGAGTTATATATATATATATATACATGATTTTAGTTAATAGTTACTCAGGATGTTTTACTTACCTTGCATACTTAGTACATTCAAAGTACTGACCGAATACTTTATACTACATCGTTTCATGATACGGGTCCAAAGGATCAGACTCAGTTCTGCCGTTAGTCCAGCTCCCCCATAGTTTAGCTCAGTTCCCATTGTTGGTGAGTCTTCATCTTCCGAGGACATTCAATTTGGCGCTTGATTATGTTATTTCAATTCCATACTTTAGCGAGCTAGTTAGGGGTGTTGTCCCATCAGCTCATCAGACAGTATAGAGGCTTATCAGGCATTATGTAGATTTCCAGCTTTGTCAAGTGTTAACTCCGTTTATGATTGTTATGTTATTCAGACTTTTACTTATTCATGTTAAAATTTTCATATTCCTCTTTAATGTATTTTCTTTAGTTGTTATGTTCATGTCATGGGTCGATTTGGAGCCATTCGTGGTTCTAAATCTCGTGTCTCAGTTTAGGGTCCCACTTGGGTCATGACAAACTTGGTATTAGAGCAAAGGTTTAGAGTGTCCTAGGATGTCTGGAAGCCGCATTGAGTAAAGTCTTTCCCATGGGTGTGAAGCGCGCCACACTTATGGGGAAGAGGGTACAAGACGTTTTAGGAAATTTTCCTTCTTTCATGATCTAAGTGGTGTGATGAAGTATCTCTCTATCCTTCTAATTCATGCTATACGTGTTTGCAAAAATATGCCTCCACGCCGAGTGAATGGAAGAAGGAATAGTAATGGAAATTTCCATGACAATGGAAATAGAGACGGGCATCAACAAGCCCCACCAGCACCAGTAAATCCTATGTCCGAGCAGGTCACTCATGCCAAGTTTAGAGCGGCATTTCAAATGTTGGCATAGGCTATAACCACTTAGGTCAATCAGCAGGTGGTGGCCCATGTTCCTCAGAATGGGAATGCAGCAGTGTCTAGGGTTTGAGACTTTCTCAGGATGAATCCACCTGAGTTTTTGGGGTCAAAAGTTTATGAGGACCCCCATGAGTTTATTGAGAAGGTGCAGAAGATCACCTAGATTATGGGGGTGACTAGAGAGGAGAGTGCGAATTTAGCCTCCTATCAGCTGAAGGGGGCTGCTTACATATGGTACCACTAGTGGAAGGATGGTAGAGCAGTGGGAGCAGTTCCCGTGAGTTGGAATGAGTTCGTCACTGCCTTCTAGGATATATTCTTCCCTAGGGAGTTGCGAGGGGTGAGGGCAGCGAAATTCGTCAACTTGAAGCAGCACCACAGGACTGTCTAAGAATATGCCTTGGAGTTTACCCAGCTGTCCAAGTATGTGTTGGAGATGGTTGCGGATCAGAGGGCTCATATGAGAAGGTGTGTGAACGAAGTATTAGACTCGTTGGTCAGGGAGTACAGGAACGCTATATTGAATAGTAATCTAGACTTCTCCCGATTGGTCATATAAGCCTAGCGGATAGAGGCGGATTAGATGAAGGAGAAGGAGAGAGAAGCCAAGAGGGACAGCATAGAGAGTCATGGATAGTTCCAATAGAGGTCCGATGGAGGACATCACCATCAATCCTACCGGAGGTCATCAGACCCAACACCATTATCAGCCAGTGTTCCTTCTAGATCTATGTGATTAAAAGGGTAAAGAATCAGGCTCTAGAGGTCAGCGGAGCATGCCAGGAGAGCCCAGCATTCCAATTTGCAGCAAGAGTGGTAGGAGGCACATCGGAGAATGCCTAGAGGATTTAGGTGGGGGTTTTAGGTGTGGAATGTGATGAGTTGAAAATTTATTGTTAGACCCCGAAAGCCCTAAGATCAGACTGGGGAGTTGAACCAGAGAAAATAGGATTTTCTTCACCAAGTCACAGAACGAGTCATCCTGTGACCCCTTAGGATGACCACGAGTTGTCAAGTTACTTATGGTGAGATGTATGACTTAAATTGAAATTTCTGGGTTTTGGATCATCACAGACATGACCACGAGTCATGGTCAGCCCCGCGACTTGTTGGGTCAGTCATGGTCAAGGATAAGGTGAAGATAGGAGAAATTGGGTCGTGCACCTAATGGGTGGGTGACCACGACTCGTTGGGTGCACCATGAGTCATGGTGTGCCCTGTGGTGAACCCTAAATGATATTTTGCAGTGAAGATGACGGATGAAGACCACAAGTCGTGGCCATGGATGACGAATCATCCAGTCCCTCGTTTGGACTGGTAGTCAATTTTTCTCTGCGAGTTTAGTAAGGGCTTTTTCGTAATTCCTATGATCCTAAGGACTGAACTACGTTGTTTTAAGATATGAATAGTTAGTTTTAAGCGGGGTAAGTTCATTCTAAGCCATTCATACTCATGCATGCATCTCAGAAGTCTAGAGAGCTGATTGATGTGCCCGATTCGCGCGTCCGCAAGTGTACGGGTCGTGCAAGTAATATAGTGGCTCTTTTTAAGAACCAGATTGTCGAACCCACAAGGACTGGACCCATTCCTCTAACTATCCATTTCTAGTGTGATCATAAATACCTCAAGTGTTGGTTATAAACATTTTCGATTGAGATTAATTAAGTCTAAGGTTGGGTCAACGAAATATTCTGAAATCACTCTAGGAGCAACATAGAGTTAAAACCAATTAATCATGCGATCCTACGATTGGCAATGGGTTAAGCATGGAACTACCAATTGTTATTTCACATAATTAGAATTGCATGTTTATGGTCTTTCGAGCCTCTAAACACGGCAATCTAGCCTCACTGCATCATTGTGAGCGAGGAGTTTAATTTTCTAGTCGCGGGCAATCAATTATGTTGTGGTTTACGGGGAAACGATTAGGGACTTTCATGCGTCTAACCATTTAACTCAACTTAGCCTCACAACTACTTCTTCGAGTGGTGATGTGACATCCCAAGTTGGTCTTTCATAACCCCCGTGTTTCAACCAAGCACGGTGTTAGGTATATTTCTATCCTGACACAATATATCTCCCGAGATACAAACATGCTCCTTACATTCTCATGTCCTGACCTAGGTAATGCTTTCTCAAGCTATTACTCAAGCTAACAAATATGCTTTCATGGTGATCAATCATAAAAACAACCAACAATCCAGAATGCAAGACGACAACAACAATCAATAACTTAATTCCAAAACAATTTCATAAAAGCACAATCATAATTCATGGCTTCAACCCTAGAGGAAGGGTTCTTGCCATTCATGTTCGTAAAACTACAATTAACTAATACTAAACTAACATACTTACATGAATTTGGTAGATGAGAAGGGAATTTGATAAACCCTAGATGAGTTCTCCCACTTCTCCCTTCACTCCTAGGTGGTTTTTCAGAATAAAATCGTGACCCCCTGATTTTAAGAGCTAAGGGTCCTATTTATAGTAAATGGAAAACGTGCATAATTTAGCCTGAAATGGAACGGCTCCGTGTCACAGAGTGTATCACGGAGCACTGCCTCCGTGACACGGAGGCAACGCGAAAGCTCTCTGGAAAGTGCCTCCGGAAACCAAGCTACCGAGGGTCACCGCGCTGGCCAAACTGTGACACGCTGCTCATGCAGCGCGTTGGCATACTGCTGGTGTGCAGCTGGCCTAGCGTGGCACGGCGCTGGCGCGCTGGTTCTCTGCCTACTGCTGCCTGCTGCTGCCTTTCCTCGTGAGGTTGGCAAGGGCGTGGCACGGCGCTGGGCGCGGCACACGCATAGCGTGGCACGCTGCCTGGCGCAGCCAGCCTTGCCAAGGCATGCTCCTTGCCGACTTTCGCCACTTGCTTCCACTCCATTCCTTCCTATTCACCAACTTGTGAATTAGTTCCTTAAAATCCTTGAAACCTACAAAACAAGGACTAATCATGTTGGTTAGCAAAGATATTCACATTTATATAAAATCACATGAAAGTATGTAAAATAACTTAGATAAACAAGACTACATTAAGGTATAAAGCGTATCTCGGGCATGCTATTTTGCCCGTGATCACAACCCCACACTTAAAGCCTTGTTCGTCCTCGAACAACCTTTTACATATCATACATATGGAGACTCCCACATAACTGATTTGGCAAGATAATTCAAGCTACGGCTATAATGATTGCGTAAGATAACAAGCTAAAGATAGAGCATACACAACTTAATCACCGAGATGAAATACAACGATGCTAAGACTTCTTAACCTCAAGAATCGACTCTCAATCTTAGCAAACTCATGCAAATCAACTAATTAAGAAATCCCACATGAATTATATCCTTCATTCAACATGTGCCCCTCACGGAAAGAGCGTTACCCCATCACACGCAAAAATCATTTTTATATCACAACATGTGTGGGTAAATAAATAGAATTTCACTCACTCTCACAAAGAATTCACATGCATCATGTAATGACCCATAAGCTTGCCCTTAGTGTTTGATTCCACTCATTTAAGGATGTGTGAATGTAAGATCAAGTAGGACTTAATGGGTTGTAATGTAGGCTAAGGGACAGGTAGGTACTATTATGGCCAGTAATAGTGACTATCTTTCCTAAGCGCTTTTAATACATTACGCCCTCCTTACGAACTTCCCTTCCCTTACTTTACCTTTTTTTTTTCTTTCATCTTTCTTGTTCCTCTTATGTTCCCCCATTTCTTTAGGCACTTTTAACTTATTAGTAAGGAGCTCTATAAATAATTTTTCATTAATTTGTTTTCTTGGTCCTTACTAATACTCAACCATTTTCACGCATGTGCACCTTTGTCCTTTTCTCACTTCTACAACTTGCTACTTTTCCTTTCTTTTCATTCTTCTCACTCCTTTACTCCTTCGGATTTTTTCACTCAAGCGCTTAGGAGTTTTGGATCAAGTTCAAGGCTAATGAAAGAAAAAGGATTAAGCTTATGTTGCAGCTGTCAAAGAATAGGCTCAAGGCTCAATGGGGCTAACTAGGATTAATTTTTCAAGGTAGGTAAAATGAGGGATAAAAATTTGGTTCATTCAAAGAAATGCCTAAATCATCTCCTACAATTCGCATCCTTCATTTCGTTTTATAAACACACCAGGCAAGTTCTAGACAATCCACAATAGCACAGAATACTCAAAAACCTTACACTCATGTCACATGCTCAATTCAAGACACATTCATCAGACTCTTACTCAGCTAATCACAAGAATTCAGAATTAAGCTTCAATCATATTGAGTCAACTTCAAGAGCCTAAGTGTCTCAAACAAAGTTATACATTTGCATGCTTCACACTGAACATACTTGCATCTTACACTCACGTATAGCACATACAAGAGCATCAAGCACCACTTAGTTATGGTTTCAAAAACCCATCACCTACCGACTAATTTTTCCTCAAGACGGTCGTCATCGATCCATCGTTGGAAATAGTCCCTAACTATGACTAAAACACTATATACAGACAAAGGAAAGAAAAAGAAAAAATTTTATTCTTCGGTTCAAAGACCCCCCCCCCCCCCCCCGTCGGAAAAGAACCGAAAAGAAAAACCATCGGGTGATGAAGTCATGCTTACTTCACAAAAATTTTCAAAATTTTCAAATTTTTCAAATTTCTCAAGCATTAGCATTACATTCACCACAAACTTGTTAAGCACAAATTTTTTTTGAAATTTCCCTTGAAATTTCCCTCACCCCACACTTAAATCATGCTATGTCCTCATAGCATCAAATTAAAATTTAAAAAGGGTGAGAAATACTCCCTGAGGCCTTTAGGCCTAGCTAATAGCATGATTTTCTTCAACTCTGCACAAGTGTGTGTCGACCCCACACTTTTTATCGTCCATGCTTTTTAGCTTCCTCCTCCACGGGTACTCAGACTTCCCCTCCATCTGTGCTTAACTTTCCACCAAAAACAACACAAGATGAAAAATAAATAAAATCAACACAAATGCAAGAAATTAAAATAGTACCTGTGGTACCCTTGGGTTGCCTCCCAAGTAGTGCCTTATTTTACGTCGTGGCCCGACGTGGACTATCCTTTTCAGGACATCCTCATACCTGGGTTCTCTTTCGAGAACCATCTCCTTTTCTTTTGTTTTTTTAGAGGAAACAGCCTCCACTCTGTTCCTCTCTTTCTCCAACTTTTTCTCAATTTGAAGCCCTTTATCAGACTCGGGCTGAACACTTGTAATTGCCTTTGGCCCTGCACCTGTGGAATCCTCCACCCCACACTTATCCTCTGCCAACACACTAACCTAACAAAGGTTTCTGTAGTGTGCAGATGGGTTCATTTCTTGGTAAACGCGGAAGATTTCTTCTTCATCCTCAACCCTCATTTTCAGGGTCGCTGCTTTCAAATCAATCACCGCTCCTCCAGTGGCCAAGAATGGCCGTCCCAAGATCAGGGGTACCTGGTCATCAACCTGAAAATCTAAGACAATAAAATCAGCAGGTATAATGAACTTACCTATTTTGATGAGAAGGTCCTCTATTATTCCATCAGGTGTCACTCGCGACTTGTCAGCCAGCTGCAGCATCAACCTTGTCGGCCTCGGTTTTCCCAACCCCAAGGTGTTGAATAAGGATAGGGGCATTATATTGGCTGCTTCCCCTAAGTCACACAAAGCTCATAGCAACTCAGCTTTACCAATTTGTATGGGGAGGGTAAAACTCCCTGGGTCTTTGAGCTTCTTCGGCATTTTGCTCAATACCCTGTGACTGCACTCCTCAGTCAGTGCTACAGTCTGGACATCCACCAATCTCACTTTGTTCGCCATTACATCCTTCAAGTATTTAGCATACTTGGGCATTCCCTGCAAGACATCAATAAGAGGCAAATTTATGTGAAGTTCTTTGAAGCTCTCGAAGAACTTTTTGAAGCATTCCTCTTCCTTGCTCTTTTTGAATTTCTGAGGGAATGGTGGTGGTGGTCTTTGTGATGGCTGCAATGGAAGTTGTGCATTTTGTTGCCCAGCACTCTGATTATCTCCCATGTTGATGGATGGTCCTGGTCTAACCAACTCCGGCTACACCTCCTTCCTCAACTCTTTTGGCACTGCATCAGCTAATTGCTTACCGCTTCTCAGACTGATGGCATTGATCTGCCGGGGGTTAGGATCTGTGTCGCTTGGTAATCCCCCCTGCGATCGCATGTTTTGAGCAACTGCTATCTGACCCACTTGTTTTTCAAGATTTCGGGTGGCTACTTGCTGATTCATTAAGTCTGTTGCCATCCTCGCCTGATTTTCCACTAACTGAGTCTGGGTCTCCATGATTTTCTGCAATGTTTCCTCAATGTTGCTACTCAATTGCCCATCATTCTGCCTATTCTGCTGATACTGCTGCTGTTGAGGTTGCATATAATTTTGATTTTGGTTACCACCCCAAAAACAGTTCGGGTGGCCCTGCCAATTTCTGTTGTAACAGGTTTCAAAATTCTGATTGTTGCGCTGCACATTACTAACAAAATTGACTGACTCCGGATTGGGTCCACAAGATTCTGCATGGTGCCCATTATTACCACAAATTTCACACCAACTCGGAGCTTGCTGAACTGCATTAACCTGGCCCTGGCGTTGGTTCATACTTAGTTTATTGAACTGAGTCATCATTTGATGCTGGAACGAAGCTAACTGTGCTGCCAAGGCATTCAAACCATCTACTTCTATCAACCCTGATCTGTTTCCTGCCCCTCTCGATGACTCGCTGTGCCACTCTAGATTTCCTTATGCAATTCTGTTCAACAAAGTGTACAACTCATCATATGTCTTATCCAAGGCTTGCCCACCCGATGCAGAGTCGAGTAATATTTTTGTGTGTGGGTCTAGACTTTCTACAAAGGTATGAGCCAGCACTTCATTTGATTGCTGGTGATGGGGGCAATCTCTCAACAATGACTTGAATCTTTCCCAAGCCATATATAAGTTCTCATCAGGCCTCTGCTTGAAACTAAGTATTTTACTTCTCAACCTTGCAGTTTTGCCTGAGGGGAAGAATCTGATAAGGAACTTCTTAGACAAGTCATTCCATGAAGTTATGGAGTTCGGTGGCTCAGCCTTCAGCCACTTTTTCGCCTCTCCCAACAGTGAAAATGGGAAGAGGGTCATTCGGACATAATCTGTTGACACGCCGGTGGGGACAAACGTGTCACTAATCTCTAAAAAGCTCTGTAGGTGCTGCTGCGGGTCCTCATGTGCCATCCCAGTGAATTGACCACTAGAATGTAACAGCTGCACCATGTTCCGTTTAAGCTCAAAGTGCCCTCCAGGCTCCGGTTTAGGAATGCTTGAGGTCACATTTGTCGCTAGTGGGATTGCCACTTCGCGAACTAGTCTTGCTGCCATTTCTTCGGACGACAATTGTACTTGTCCCGCGGGTGGTTGTTGTTGTACCTTTTCTTGAAGTCTCCTCAGCTTATGCTCTATAGCTATTTTCCTTCGCAAATGGATTTGACGTTCAGGATCAAGCAACGGTTCCACAAGCTCTCTATTTCTTGCCAGCTCGGCAGGACAACCTGTCACCTGCAATTAAGCACACTAAGTCCAAGTTTCTCAACACTTAAGGAAATTCAAAAATCACACAAAAATAGATAAATTATCAAAACTTCGCCGAGTCCCCGGCAACGGCGCCAAAAACTTGACGTACCCGATTCGCGCGTCCGCAAGTGTACGGGTTGTGCAAGTAATATAGTGGCTCTTTTTAAGAACCGGATTGTCGAACCCACAAGGACTGGACCCATTCCTCTAACTATCCATTTCTAGTGTGGTCTTAAATACCTCAAGTGTTGGTTATAAACATTTTCGATTGAGATTAATTAAGTCTAAGGTTGGGTCAACGAAATATTCTGAAATCACTCTAGGAGCAACATAGAGTTAAAACCAATTAATCATGCGATCCTACAATTTGCAATGGGTTAAGCATGGAACTACCAATTGTTATTTCACATAATTAGAATTGCATGTTTATGGTCTTTCGAGCCTCTAAACACGGCAATCTAGCCTCACTGCATCATTGTGAGCGAGGAGTTTAATTTTCTAGTCACGGGCAATCAATTATGTTGTGGTTTACGGGGAAACGATTAGAAACTTTCGTGCGTCTAACCATTTAACTCAACTTAGCCTCACAACTACTTCTTCGAGTGGTGATGTGACATCCGAAGTTGGTCTTTCATAACCCCCGTGTGTCAACCAAGCACGGTGTTAGGTATATTTCTATCCTTACACAATATATCTCCCGAGATACAAACATGCTCCTTACATTCTCATGTCCTGACCTAGGTAATGCTTTCTCAAGCTATTACTCAAGCTAACAAATATGCTTTCATGGTGATCAATCATAAAAACAACCAACAATCCAGAATGCAAGACGAAAACAACAATCAATAACGTAATTCCAAAACAATTTCATAAAAGCACAATCATAATTCATGGCTTCAACCCTAGAGGAAGGGTTCTTGCCATTCATGTTCATAAAACTACAATTAACTAATACTAAACTAACATACTTACATGAATTTGGTAGATGAGAAGGGAATTTGATAAACCCTAGATGAGTTCTCCCACTTCTCCCTTCACTGCTAGGTGGTTTTTCAGAATAAAATCATGACCCCCTGATTTTAAGAGCTAAGGGTCCTATTTATAGTAAATGGAAAACATGCATAATTTAGCCTGAAATGGAACGGCTCCGTGTCACGGAGTGTATCGCGGAGCACTGCCTCCATGACACAGAGGCAACGCGAAAGCTCTCTGGAAAGTGCCTCCGGAAACCAAGCTGCCGAGGGTCACCGCGCTGGCCAACGTGACACGCTGCTCATGGAGCGCGTTGGCATGCTGCTAGCGCGCAACTGGCCTAGCGTGGCATGGCTCTGGCGCGCTGGTTCTTTGCCTACTGCTGCCTGCTGCTGCCTTTCGTCGTGCGCTTGGCAAGGGCGTGGCACGACGCTGGGCGCGGCACACGCACAGCGTGGCACGCTGCCTGGCGCGGCCAGCCTTGCCAAGGCATGCTCCTTGCCGACTTTCGCCACTTGCTTCCACTCCATTCCTTCCTATTCACCAACTTGTGAATTAGTTCCTCAAAATCCTTGAAACCTACAAAACAAGGACTAATCATGTTGGTTAGCACAGATATTCACATTTATATAAAATCACATGAAAGTATGTAAAATAACTTAGATAAACAAGGCTGCATTAAGGTATAAAGCGTATCTCGGGCATGCTATTTTGCCCGTGATCACTGATCAAGCTTAATTTCTTTCAAGTTCTTCTCAATTCTTCCTTGGGCAATCAGAGGAGTTGTAGAATCAGATTCTCTCAGGTATTTAGGATTATGAATGGGGGACTTTGTTCACACCCATGCCCAATCCCTATCTAATTCATGAAAATCTATATGTTGAACCTATGGAATTTTAACCCAAATGCATGAATTTCCTAAGTTCCTATCATATGTATGATCTAGTCATGTTTCTATTATTGAATTATGATTCATGGGTAAGTTTTAAAATATTTTCAGTTATAAATCATGTTTTTAAGGTTTTATAAATTATGATTCCCATCCATGAGAACTTTACAAAAGTTGAGATCTATGATATATGTTCAAGTATGTTGAGATATTTATGAGATAAGCATGTTTTCAAGTTACCCATGTCTATGATCATGTTTTCAAGTGAATCAAGTATTTTCAAGCATGTTTAAGTATTGGGCAATCCCATTTATTCAAGTATGATTTATGATTTCACGAATTAGCTTACCACATAGTTTTGGAGTCAAGATTCCCAATTATGTTCAGCTTGTGGTATGTTCTGAGCCAATGCTACTCATGTATGATTTAATATTTTATATGTATATAATTATTCAGCTTCGTCACTAGACGATGGCTTGCTTCGTTGAAAAACGATGGAGAGCATATGCATATTTTTAGGAGTAATGTCTAGCACCGAGTAGGCTAAGGGTCAGTCAATCCTATGCCTCAAACTAGGAGCCAACGTAGGTATGTGTTCGCGGCTTGTACTGCTCGGGTTGGTATTAAATATTATCAACCGACACGCAAGTGCACGTGGTCAAACAAGTAATAAAGTGGCTAAGTAGCCAAGTATCGATCCAAGGAGGCTGCTCTAGATATGTAAAACTGCCTAGTTTACTATATTTTTATTCTATCCCTAACTATGTTAACAACAATCCAACCAAGAGTTGAGTGAGTTTTTGTTTCTAAACTATTTATATACTACAATTAATAACAACTATTTACTTTAGAATTTAGACAATGGATACGCACATGCCAAGGTTAAGAACGAGTAATGAACTTGATAATCATGATAATTTAGTCATCCTCTTCTTCATGTTGCTAGCCAAGAACGTTGCCTAGAAATTAAAACTTTCGTATTTAATTTCACTTTAGAATCATAAACCATCCGTCTACATTTCTGTGATCAAATGCAATTTATGACCTAGCACTACAATTCCGGTTCCTAAATTGACTAATACGGCTTTCAAGTATATTTCTATCAAGAAAGCACATCAAAACCCAATTTTCCCAAATCAAGTTAAGAACAATACCCTATTAATTCACAACTTTCTAATTTCGTGCTCTCTCGAGTGAAATTGGACTTTTTAGATATACATTAATGGTGGCCAATCAATAATGTAGTAAGCATAAGAATTAATAGAACAACATGCAAGAAGAAGAAGAAACCATATCAATTATCACCAAAAATCATTACACAAGTTCAAAACCTTAGCAAAGAAGGGAATTAGCCACTCATTCTTGGATTAATCATCCTAAAATGAGTGTAAATCATGCATACAATTGAAGGAAAAGAAGAAAGGAAGAGAAGAAAACTCTTAGCTTCTCTATTCTTCAACTGCCACAAACCCACGTTCCTGCTCTCCACTTCTGAACTCAGTCTAAAAACTAAAAACTGATTAAAAATAAACCTAAGTGTGCTATTTATACTAGTGGGAAATTTTTCCCGGAATAACAAGCAACGTGTCACAGAGGCCAACGCGGAGCACTGCCTCCGTGACACGGCGTGGACGCAGACCCTCTTTGGAAATTTCAGGGTCCGGATAATTGGCCTCAACGTGGCACGGAGGCCATCGCGGAGTCCTGTCTCCGTGCCACGGAGCTGTCGCGAGGCCTCACTGGAATCTGCCAATTAATTTCCTCTCCAGGCAGTGTGCTACCGCGATGGCAGCGTGGCACGGCTCCATCGCGGAGCCAGTGTAAAATGTGCCATCCAAGGTCTTTTCCACGCTCGCATCCCAGTCCAACTCCGACATAGTTCCAACACGCATTTTAGCTCTTAAAAATCACATTATCCTGCAAAACAAATGCTAATCATGTTGGTTAGTATAAATTCGCATTTTATTAACAAATACATGATATTATATACACATTGCACAACAAACAAGGTAAAAATGATACGTTTGAGTATCACTTGGGCATATAAATCTGCCCAAGATCACTTACCCCACACTTAAATCCTTGTTCGTCCTCGAACAACACATACACAAATCATGCACATCACATCTCAACCTTTGTCACTATGGTGCAACCATTTTACGCTACGGTCAAATCGATTATTCAATTCTTGCAAATCATCAAGAAAACATGCTTGGTTGTACAAGACAATGACCTTAATACATCGAGGCTTCCTAAACTTTTAAGAATTGATTCTTGATATCGGCAAACTCATGCAAATCAACTAATCAAGAAATTTGACATGAACATCAATCTTTCATCAAGCATGTACCCTCACAACTCGAGAGAAACTTCCCCTTTTTTTGTTCGTGCAGCACACAAACATGCAAGTAGGGGCATATAAAAATTACTTTCACTCTCTCTCCCAAAAGAATTCACATGCATCATGTCATGACCCATAGGCTTGCCCTTAGTGTATTACTCCACTAATATAAAGAAATGCAATGTAGGATCAAATAAGACTTTTAATGGGTTGTAACTGGGCTATGGATCTAGTATATATATATTGGATTAGCCAATAATAGTCGCTAGCATCCTTAAGCGCCTTTTCAACTCATTCCCATCGACTCATGGACATTGTTCCTCTCTTTTCTCTTTTTCTCCCATTCATGCTGGTTTACTTTCATACAGCCCATTTCATCAGGCACACTTGACACAAAACAGAGGGTTTTCATGTACCCTCACTATCATTTAATTACAACTAGTGCCTCTTCAACATCATCTTTTCTTTCCTCACCTTGCTTTTCTTTTCTTTTCACTCTTTTCACTCTTTAACACTTTGGGAAACATTTTCTGTTCTTTGTAAGCACTTAAGAGCTTCTTATAGACTTTAAGGCTAATGAAAAGAAGGAATAAAGCTTAGTTCATATAAATCTGGACAAAAAAAAGAAATCGGCTAAAGGCTCAACGGGCTGACTAGGGTATACAACATATAAAAAGGTAGAATTTGACAAGAAAAAAAAATGGAAACTAAAGGTTAAAACAAAGAAATGCCTACATCCTTTCCGACACTGCACCTCCTTCATTTTGTTTTGTATACACACCAGGCAAGTTCTAGACAATTCACAATGACATGGAATAGCAAAACCTCACTCACACTTCATGCACATGCTCGAATCAAGATTCATTCACAGACTCTTTAATTAGTCAATTACATGAATTCAAGATTAAGCCTCAATCATAATGAACCAAATTCTATAGCCTAGGTAACTCAACATATTTACAAAATTGCATGCTTTCAAACGAATCATTTTCACATTTTGAACATCAATTACAACACGCAATGAAATTTTAGCAACCATAAGCAACTACAGTTTATTGATGCAATCCACCAAAGAAACTAAAAACAAAACATCTACTCCTATCGACTACATTTCCCTTAAGACGGTCTTCATCCATCCATCATAGGGAACGGTCACTAACTATGACCTCGGTTCAATGGGACTATTCTCGGTAAAAGAACCGAAAACAAACTCCGAGAAACCCAAAAATAAAACTTCAAAATTTTTGCAACACATCGATCATTTCGATAGAAAATATTTACAAAATATTTTGATAAGTGCAAAATCTTTTCGCAAAAATTTTGAAAAATATCGATCATATCGATAAAGAAAAAAATATTTACAAAATTTACAAAATATTTACGAAGGCAACCATAACTTTCAAAAACACACATCATTAGCCACAAATGAATATATACACATAAATCACAAATCAGTTCACAACAACAGGGAAAGCACAAACATACATAAACGTCAAGGAAAAATTATTCAGCAAATTTAGAGCCTATGTCCCAGCACCTAACTACTCCCCACCCCACACTTAAATCGAACACTGTCCCCAGTGTTCACAACAATACAAAGCACAAAATTTTGGGTTTTGAAACTTCCTGCTCAGTCGAAATATTCGACTTCCTCATCCGGTGCTGCGGCCTCGTCGCCCATATCTGAATCAGCTCCATCGCCGTCATCGGACTCCACATCAGAGTCCTCACGACGTGTCTCCTCATCAGTAGGGACGTCGTCATCAGTCGGCTCCACAAAGGCTGGCCCCACCTTGCATAAAGCTCTGGCGTTCTCGCCAAAGGGGTAGTCCAGCTCCAGCTGCCATAATTCATCCTCGGTGGCTGGTCTCCCACCTATCCGTAGCTGCAGCATCTGCATGCCGAACATACGGGCCATATACTGGTCGTCACGAGCATGTCGCTCGCCCAGAGTCAGCACCGGTCCGTGTGTAGTGTCGGGGGCCTTGGTCTTATTCACATCAAGGGCCCTCCGCTCCAACTGCGGAATGTAATCCAAGGCTTCTTCCTCAACGTCGAGGCCTCGGAGGAAGGTGGTGATGAGTCCGCCAAACCCGTATCTATGGCCCTGGTGTAGTCTGGCTCTCTTCATGGCGGATATTATGACCGCCCCCACATTAATCTCAAGCCCTTTCATAAGGGCATACACCAGGCAGACACGGTCCCGGGTCACGTTTGTCATATGCACTCCCGGGATCAGACACGAACATACAATTTTTAGCCAGATTCTGGCCTCCCTGTTCATCTGTGAATAAGGCAGAGTCTGGTGGTAACCCCTCTCTTTGTGTCTACTCCATCGGGCTGTGGATCGAGCCCCACACAACGTACGTCTGATGTCGGCGTACGGTGGGGTGATGTTTAACTGGTGGAGGACGTGGGCGTCTGTGTCCCGCGCTCCCACGATGGCATTAAACTGCTGGGGTTCCAGAGTGACAATCTGCCCTCTGATTTTAATAGTATGGCTCCTGATGGCTGGGTTCCAGTTGGTGTAGAACTCCCGGACCAAGTAAAGGGTGCACTCCTTGGGCTCCTGAAAGATAAAGCTGAGCCCAGCTGCCTCAATCCTCTGTACGATGCGAGGGAACTCCTGTGCAAGTGGTTCCCTTGCAATATATTCCTCCGGGAAGTACTTGTTCTCCTTATGCTTTGCGTACCACTTCTTTCCTTCCTCGGTAACCCATCGTGTTATGTATCGGCGGTGTTGACCGCGTGGAACAGCAGGTGCAGCTGGGACAGCAGTGCCCAGTCTCATTCTCTTTCTGCCGGTGCCTGAGGTTGAAGCACCCTTGCCTTTATCTTGTCGGCTGGCCATTGTACCTGTCAATTTACACAAACAAGCACAACGTTAAGCTAAAAACTTGTTAGCTTCGGCTAAGGTCGGGTTAAACAAAATTTACCCCACACTTAGTCTTTAACAATATTTACAACATTTTAGCAAGGATAGCTCTATTTACACCTCAAACACAATCAACTATAACATATTGCTTAGTGCGTTCACAAAAATTCGACAGCATAACGGCTAGCGAACTACTCAGACTTCAAATAGCTAACCCAATCCTACCATCGACAGCTATTCCCCCATAGCACTTAGCAACAATAACAACAACAAAATAGAAACAACAATACAAACATTTTATATACAACTAATCTAATCAATTCAACCAATTCACATATTACGCAATTTCCCATAAAAATTCGAGAATTAGTCGTCTTTCAACAATTATACATTATTTACCACGACTTATCTCAAATAATAAACACACTCCGGCATCAATTTCATCAAACTATCAAGTTACCCAAGTTAAAATTCAACAACCCCAAGCCCTAGAATGCAATTTGACAATCAAAATTGAACTATTCAATCAATCGATAAGTTCAAATGTCAACTACAACAATCCGAACATAATCAATCACAAAATAATTCACGTCATGTGTAATTTCTACCTAGGGTGATATATCTCAGCTCACATGCTCAAAATCGATAAAAATCGCCAAAAATTTGAGATAGATGATGAAAACATACCTTGGAATTGAAGAATCGACGAAAACTTGACGTTTTCCTTCCCTATTAACGTGGCACGGAGCTTGGGGGTAGGGGAATGGGTGTTTGGTCGCGGAGGGTAGAGGGAATGGGGAAAAATGGGCAAAAATCGGGGGTTTATTTAAAGGAAACACGTGGGTCACCCGGAAACCCGGTGTGACCCGGCACTGGGATAAGGGCAACGTGTCACGGAGGGTAACGCGGAGACCCTCCTCCGTGACACGGAGCCAACGCGTTGGCTTACTGGAATTTTTTAAAAAATTCCAGATTTGCCTTCAACGTGTCACGGAGGGTAACGCGGAGCTTTGCCTCTGTGACACGGCGCCAACGCGCCAGTGCTCTGTTTCACCATCAAATTTTATTTTTCATACCTCGCCTCGTTTCCTCGATTCCAAGTATTTTTCCTCCGGTATACCTGAAAATCACCTCACTAAACAAAAATTGGTTAAATGAATAGATTCCCTACTAAAAAATAAAAATTTACTAAATTACTAAATAAAAAAATTACTAAATAAAATGCAAATCTAAGCCTAATCAAGAAAAAGAAAAGAAAATAAAATAAAAGAAAAACTTTACACTAAAGAAAGAAAAAGAAAAAAAATATTTTTCACGGGTTGCCTCCCGTGCAGCGCCTGGTTTAACGTCGCGGCTCGACAACCTTTATGCTCAAGTGTCTACTAGGGAGATGGACGATTTGACCCGATCATGGTCATCTCCCCAGTAGTTCTCAACCTTGTCTGGTGGCCTACCTAGTAACTCTCGGGGATCACTCAATCCATTCACATTCCCATGATCAATCACGTTGATCACCGAGAGTTCCTTATAGACAGTCGGGAGCTTAGGTGCCTTGTACACGTCGAACACCTCAACCTTGTCGTGTGCTCGCATTGTGAGTTGACCCGCAGCTACATCGATCAATGCCTTTCCGGTTGCCAAAAAGGGTCGTCCCAAAATAAATGGGACTTCCGCATCTGGTTCAAAATCCAGAACAATGAAATCTACCGGAAAAATGAGGGAGCCTACCTGCACTAGCACATCCTCGACAATGCCATCCGGCTTAGCTAAAGACCTGTCTGCTAGCTGCAAGATCACTGTTGTAGGTCTAGGGCTCCCTAGTCCTAACTTTCTGAATACCGAAGATGGCATCAGATTTATACTTGCCCCCAAGTCGCATAACCCACGAGCTCGGATACTTTGCCCAATCGTCAGCTGGATAGTAAAACTTCCAGGATCCTTCAGTTTAGTGGGCAACCTGTTCTGAATACGGGATGTGCATTCCTCCGTTAAAGCCACCGTGGCATACTCAGTCAAGCGACTTTTGTTGGCCACGATGTCTTTGATATACTTCGCATATTTTGGCACACCCTGCAAGACATCAACAAGAGGTAAGTTAACATGTACCTGTTTAAGTACCTCCATGAATTTCTGGAAACACGCCTCCTCCTTGTGTTTCTTAAGTCGTTGAGGGAACGGGGGTGGAGGCCTTGCTGGTTCAGCTTCTTTGGTCTTCCCCGTATCTGAGGTTTGTTCTCCCTCAACATATGCTGCTCCTAACTTCTGAGGCGGTCTTTCTGGTTCCACCTCCTTTAATTGTAAACCACTCCTCGTGGTCACTGCATTCACCTGCTTAGGATTGGGATCCGTGTCGCTAGGTAGTCCTCTCCAGGCAGTGTGCTACCGCGATGGCAGCGTGGCACGGCTCCATCGCGGAGCCAGTGTAAAATGTGCCATCCAAGGTCTTTTCCACGCTCGCATCCCAGTCCAACTCCGACATAGTTCCAACACGCATTTTAGCTCTTAAAAATCACATTATCCTGCAAAACAAATGTTAATCATGTTGGTTAGTATAAATTCGCATTTTATTAACAAATACATGATATTATATACACATTGCACAACAAACAAGGTAAAAATGATACGTTTGAGTATCACTTGGGCATATAAATCTGCCCAAGATCAGTATGATCAGTTTATTTGGGACCTCCTTTAGAGCTTTCCCCTGCCCCAAGGGGTCTTCATCTTGATATCGATATCATGATAGTATTTTTAGCCCTTGCAAGGCTTTAGACGGCTCTACCCACTTGAATGTAATAGTTGGGACCATGTAAGCTCTATCGTGTTAATGTCGGGTATATGATGAATCTCCCATTATTCCTCATGATTTTAGTTATGCATGTTTATTACTCATGATATACATATGTATGTTAGTTATACCCCGAGAGCCCAAGGATCAAACCTAGGAGTTGAAACAGGGAAAACTGAAAATTTTGCACCAGGTCATAGAACGAGTCGTTGGGTGACCCGTGAGGATGGACCACGAGTCGTTGGGTGACTCGTGGTGAGAGACTAGGGCCAATTTTGGAAGATGGAAATTTAAGTCACCGCGGGCATGACCACGAGTCGTGGTCAGTCCTCGTGACTCGTGGGGTCACCCGTGGTCAAGGGGAATGAATAAAGGAAATTGCGTAGGTAGTGTACTCAACGAGTGGTGACCACGAGTTGTGGCCACCCCTAACGAGTCGTAATGTGACCCATTATGAGTCCAGGAGACAAGGAAAGGCAGTGTACTTGACGATCAACATGACAAGTCGTTAGGACCCTCATTGGGATCTCCTCGCAGTTAATTTTCTGCGAATTAGTAAGGGTCTTTTAATAAATCCTAAGTTCCTAAATCATATACTACGTCGTTTAAGGCTCGTTTTAGTGGGTTTTAGGAGGGGAAAAACCTATTCAAAGTTATTTCCTTCCATGAATGCAAACTTGAGAGGTTGAGGAGGTGATCTAGAGAAAGTTTTCAAGGTTCTCATTCAAATCCTTCTTTGGAAATCAGAGAAGTAGTAGAATCAAGTCTTTTCATGTATGTAGGGTTACGAATGAGTGTATTTGATCACACCAATTCCCATTCTCTAGCAATTAATGAAAATCTACTAAAAATCTATTGGGGTATTAATTCGATGTTTATGAAAATCTAATGATTTGCAAATGGGTTTTTTTAAACTGTGATTTAAATTATATTTTATGGATTTTGATTAGATTTTTACAACTATTTTGATTATCAAATTATTGATTTTGTTTTCTACTAAATTAAGCCTAATTATGTACGATCTATTATGAATTGATTAATGATCTTCACTTCAATTGTTGATATTTACAAGCCCAGCATGAATTATGATTTAAATATGAATTTATTCAATTACCCATCATGATTTGATGATTTTCAAGCCATATGTATGATCTTCAAGTATGTATGAAACCTATGATTCATAAATTATGTTTTAGCCCACTCACGGGCCTTATGTCATGGCTAGTTCACGTACGTACAATTATGTTTATGATTAATATGATTTAACGAGTCCATGAATTCATTCATGTTATACTATGAGAACTATATATGTTTTGGGAGTAGTATCAACACCGAGTAGGTTCGGGTCCTAGGTTCTGCCCTGGATCTCATAAACTACGTGCCACAATAGGTATGTTGGGACCTCCTTTGTGATTGTCCCTGGCCTAAATGGCCCTTTTAATGGTGATATCACACTTTCATGGTCCTACTCTTGGCAAGGTACGGACACCCTCCCGACTAGGGTTACAAGTCGGGCTTTATGTGTGCTCATATGGGTATGTCAGTTAAGAGAATCTCCCACTGTTCCTCATGATTTATGCATGTCTATGATTTTGTATATTGGCTCAAGTTATGTTCAATACGACTTTCCTCTCATGATTATGATTTCGATTGTGCTATGAATGCTTGAAAATCTTGAGCCTTATGATATGTTACATTACGATATTTATGATATGAGCATGAGGTCCTACTCTTATGATGTTTTTTGAGTTTTTATATATTTTAAGTGTTCGTTTTAATTACCTTGCATACTCGGTACATGCCACGTACTGACCGCATACTTTATACGTTGTATCGTCTTATCATACAAATTTCGGCTCTTAGGCTCATCCTCATGTCTAGATCATATCAGAGTGCACTTTCAGCTTATTGGTAAGTCCTCATGTTTCGAGTTCCATTTGACATACATTCATGCTATTTTTATGTTTCAGTACTTGTCCGAATTAGTTAAGGGTGTTCTCCCAATCGTATGTAGTAGAGGCTTCAGATAGTATGTAGTACTCAGGTTGTGTGTATGTCTAGAGATTTCCTTTCTTTATGATATGTTATGATTATGTTTACATTTCCTCTATGCCTTGTGATTAGTCTTCCACTTATAATGAATGAAGTTAGATGTATACTTATGCCATGGGTTGACTTGGGGCCTCTCGGGATTCCTTGTCCCGTGTTACGATCTGTTTCTACGTCTGGGTCATGACAAACTTGGTATCAGAGCCATAGGTTTGAAGTGTCCTAAGGTGTCTACAAGCTGCGTTAAGTAGAGTCTTTTTCATAGGTGTGAAGCGCGCCACACTTATGACGAAGAGTCTATGAGACGTCTAAGAAAATGTTCCCTCCTTTCATGATTTATGTTGTGCAATGAATAGTCCTCCTATCCTTCTAATTCGTGCTATTCACAATTGCAAAATCATGGCTCCCAGGAGAGTGAATGGAAGGAGAAATGGGAACGGTGAAGGCCACAGAGATGGTAATGATTATGGGTATCAGCAGGCCCCACCTTTTTAGGAGCCCTAGGCACCAGAGCCAGTGAGTTTCGGGCGGCTATCCAGATGTTGGTGCAGGCCTTGAACGCTCAGTTCAACCAGTAGGCTGTTACGCATATACCACAGAATGGCAATGCGACAGCGGCTCGAATTAAAGACTTCTTGAGGATGAACCCTCCAAAGTTCCTTGGGTCCAAGGTGGATGAGGACCCACACGATTTCATCGAGGATATTCTAAAGATCACCCAGTTTATGGGGGTGACCAATGGAGATTGTGTTGATTTGGCTTCCTGTAAGCTCAAGAGGGAGTCCCACATATGGTTCAAACAGTGGAGAGATGCAGGGGCAGTGGGTGCAGGCCCTATCGGTTGGAGGAGCTGCACACAGCATTCTTGGATCGATTCTTCCCTCGGGAGATGAGGGAGCAAAAGGCGGTCGAGTTTGTTATCTTAAAGTACGGTGACATGTCTATTCAGGAGTACGCATTGGAGTTCACCCGTTTATCCAAGTATGCGCTAGAGTTGGTGGTTGACCAAAGGGCTCGGGTGAGCCATTTTGTACATAGTGTGGAGGACTATCTGGATAAGGACTGTAGGATCACCATGTTGAATTGGGATATAGATTTTCCCCATATTGTGTTGCATGCTCAGCAGATGGAGTCGGTCTATCGGAGGCAGAGAGAGGCCAAGAGGGCCAGAATTGATAGTTACGAGACTTCTCAGGTCAGATCAAGGGGTGGACAGCGTCAGCAGTACCAGCACAGGTCTATTGCTCCCGCACCATTATCGGCCAGTACGCCATCTAGATTCCAAGGGGATTGGAGGAGCAGGGCTCCAGGTTTGAGAGACCAAGGCAGCATGCAGATATAGCTCACTTTTCCAGCCTATGCAAAGTGCGGCAAGAATCATCCTAGGAAGTGCCTAGTCTGCTCGGATGCTTGTTTCGGGTGTGGCAAACCCAGACATAGACTCAGGGATTGCCCTTCAGCCAAAACAGGGGTCGATGGAGCCCGTATGCCAGCATCCAATTCTGCCGCGAGGTGCCTTGACCAGTTCAGCCAACGGTCAGTGTCAAAACAGGTTTTACACTTTACCACCCCGTCAAGAGCAGAAGATCTCCCCAGATGTGGTCACTGGTATGTTGCATGTTTTTCATATTGATGTTTATGCTTTGCTAGGCCCCGGGGCTACTTTGTCTTTTGTGACTCCTTATATTGCTAGTACTTTTTTAGTTAGTGCCGAGACTCTATTAGAACCATTTTTGGTTTCTATTCCTGTCGGTGATTTGGTTGTAGCCTGGCGGGTGTATAGAGGATGTATGGTCACTATATTGCATAAAGTCACCTCCACAGACCTTGTAGTGTTATCCATGACTGATTTTGATATTATTCATGGCATGGATTGATTGTATGTGTGTTATGCTTCTGTAAATTGTAGAACTCATGCGGTGGAATTTCGTTTTTTGAGCGAATCAGTTTTGGAGTGGAAGGGTAGTTCCGTTGTACCAACAAGTCGATTTATTTCGTATCTTAAGGTTCAGAAGATGATTTCTAAGGGTTGCATGCACCATCTGGTCAGGGTTAAGGATGTCAACTCTGAGACCCCAACTATCCAGTCAGTTCCGGTGGGGCGTGAATATCCATAGGTCTTTCCCAATGATTTACCAAGTGTTCCTCCCGAGAGGGAAGTTGATTTTGGTATCGACCTTCTACCTGACACGCAGCCCATCTATATCCCTCCTTATAGGATGGCTCAAACAGAGCTAAAGGAGTTGAAGGATTAGTTAAAGGACCTATTAGATAAGGGCTTTATCAGACCGAGTAAGTCTCTGTGTGGTGCACCAGTGTTATTTGTTCGGAAGAAGGATGATTTTCTTCAGATGTGCATCGACTATCGGCAGCTGAACAAGGTCACCGTTAAGAATAGGTATCCTTTACCCAGGATCGATGATCTATTTAATGAACTTCAGGGTGCCAAGTGTTTCTCAAAGATAGATCTCAGGTCCGGGTATCATCAGCTCAGGGTCCGGGAGGGCGATATCCTAAAGACAGCCTTAGGACATGGTATGGACATTATGAGTTTGTAGTTATTTCTTTTGGACTAACAAATGCTCCTGCAACTTTTATTGACCTGATGAACAGGGTGTTCAGGCCGTATCTAGACATGTTCGTGATTGTGTTCATTAATGACATTCTTATATACTCTCGGAGCGAGGAGGAGTATGCCGCTCATTTGAGAGTAGTGCTTTAGACCCTCAAGGATCATCAGTTGCATGCCAAGTTGAGGTTGAACTCGGTAGCATTTTTGGGCCATGTAGTATCCGGCGAGGGCATAAAAGTAGAGTCTCATAAAATTAAGGCGGTGAAGAATTGGCCTAGATCGGTGAATCCCTCGGATACTATCGGAGAATTGTTGAGGGTTTCTCATCTATTGCAGCACCTTTGACCAAGTTGACTCAGAAAAAGGTAAATTTCTAATGGTCGGAGGCTTGTGACAAGAGCTTCCAAGATTTGAAGGCTCGACTTACTACCGTACCGGTGTTGGCCCTACCCCAGGGTACAGATGGTTTTGTGGTGTATTGTGATTCTTAGAGAATCATACTCTGGTGTGTATTGATGCGGCGAGGGAAGGTAATTGCATATGCCTCTAGATAGTTAAAGATCCATGAGAAGAATTACCCAACCCATGATCTAGAGTTGGCAGCGGTGGTATTCACATTGAGGATATGGAGAAATTACTTATATGGGGTCGATGTGGATGTGTTTACGGACCACGGGAGCTTACAATAAGTGTTCACATAGAAATACCTCAATCTATGGCAAAGGAGGTGGTTAGAGCTACTCAAAGACTACGATATGAGTGTCCTTTACTATCCGGGTAAGGCTAATATGGTAGCAGACACACTTAGTAGGCTCTCTATGGAGAGTGTGTCCCATGTGGATGAGGGAAAGAAGTAGACGGTGAAATATGTCCATTGACTTGCAAGGTTGGGAGTTAGATTGGTCGACTCAACCGATGGCGGAGTTGTTGAGCAAAACATATTAGAATCGTCCTTGGTGACTGACGTGAAAGCTAGACAAGATGAGGATTCGATTTTAGCAAAGCTGAAGGAAGTCATTCGAAGTAAGAAGGTGGAGGTCCTCTCCCAAGGGGGAGATGGTGTGCTTGGGTACCAGGGTCACCTATGTGTTCCCAGTGTTGATGATTTGAGGAGTCGGATATTGCATAAGGCCCATGGCTCTAGGTATTCTATCCATCCAGGTGCCACTAAGATGTATAGTGACTTATGAGAAATCTATTGGTGGGATGGAATAAAGAAGAATATTGCAGAATTCGTAGCTAGATACTCAAACTGTCAGCAAGTAAAGGTCGAGCATCAAAGGCCGAGGGCGTACTTCAGGACATTAGCATTCCCACTTAGAAGTGGTAATAGATTAATATGGATTTCATTACAGGCCTACCTCGTACTCGTCGACACTATGATTCTATTTGGGTGGTGGTAGTCAAATTGACCAAGGCTGCACATTTCCTACCGGTGAAAACCATAAACTCAGTGGACGATTATGCCAAGTTATATATCCGAGAGTTGGTTTAGCTACATGGAGTGCCCTTATCCATTATTTCGGACCGAGGTACTTAGTTTACCTCCCAGTTTTTGCGGTCTTTTCAGAAGGGGCTTGGGACTCAAGTTAAGCTCAGTACAGCCTTCCATCCGCAGACGGATGGCCAAGTGGAATGAACAATCCGGACTATTGAGGACATGTTGAGAGAGTGTGTGATGAACTTAAAAGGTAGTTGGGATGATCACTTTCCCCTGATCGAGTTTGCTTATAATAATAGCTATTACTCTAGCATCCAGATGGCACTGTTCGAGGTTCTCTATGGGCGGAGGTGTAGATCACCCATCGGATGGTTTGAGGTTGGTGAGGCAGCTATGATAGGGCTAGATTCGGTTCATGAGGGTATGGTGAAGGTTTAGTTGATAAGGAACATGCTGAAAACTGCTCAGAGTTGTCAAAATTCATATGCTAATGTGAGGAGGAGAGAGTTGGAGTTCGAGGTGGACGATTGGGTATTTCTGAAGGTATCTCACATGAAGGGAGTCATGCAGTTTGGAAAGAAAGGAAAACTCAGTCCCCGCTATGTTGGTCCCTACGGGGTTTTGAGAAGAATTGGTAAGGTAGCATATGAGTTAGACTTACCCTTAGAGTTATCATCTGTGCATCCTGTGTTTCATGTGTCGCTTTTGAAGAAATGTTTGGGAGACTCAGCCCTAGTAGTCTCGGTGGACAGCGTTGGTGTAAAGGATTACCTCAGCTATGAGGAAGTTCCAGTTGAAATATTGGATCGTCAGGTTCGGAGGATGAGGAACAAGGAAGTAGCTTTAGTAAAGGTGCTATGGAGAAATCAGCATGTTGAGGGAGCTACGTGAGAAGCCGAAGCGGATATGATGGCTAAATACCCTCACCTGTTCCCTGTCGGCTCATTTCCGACTTGAGGTATCAGTCTTGCGCTATGACTCTATTTAGTTTTCATGTTTGGTTGATGTGTTCAAGTTTATTTTATGTGTATGGATGTGTATTTGAAGCATGAGATCAGTTTAGCTATGTGATATGAATCGGAGGTAGTCATTCCGTTAGTTTTCGGTTTAAATGATCAGTATTTGAATATGATAATTGCATGTTTCTAGTTTCTGCTTGTTTTCAACATTCTAGGACAAATGTTCCCAAGGGGAGATATTGTTATACCCCAGGAGCCCAAGGATCAGACCCGGGAGTTCAAACGGGGAAAACTAAAATTTTTGCACCAGGTCACAGAACGAGTCATTCTATAATCCATGAGGATGGACCACAAGTTGTTGGGTGACTCGTGGTGAGGGGCTGGGGCAAAGTTTGGAAGGTGGAAATTTAAGTCACCACGGGCATGACTACGACTCGTGGTCAGTCCTCACGACTCATAGGGTCAGCCGTGGTCAAGGGGAATGAGTAGAGGAAATTGGGTAGGTAGTGTACTCAACAAGTGGTGACCACGAGTCCTGGACACCCCTGACGAGTCATGATGTGACCCATTACGAGCCCAGGAGACAAGGCAAGGCAGTGTACTTGATGATAAACATGACAAGTCGTGACCAGTAAGGACGAGTCATTAGGTCCCTCGTTGAGGCCTCCTGGCAGTTAATTTCATGCGAATTAGTAAGGGCCTTTACATAAATCCTAAGTTCCTAAAGCCTATACTACATCGTTTAAGCTCGTTTTAGTGGGTTTTAGGAGGGGGAAAACCTATTCTAAGTTATCTCCTTCCATGCATGCAAACTTGAGAGGTTGAGGAGGTGATCTAGAGCAAGTTTTCAAGGTTCTCATTCAAATCCTTCTTGGGCAATCAGAGGAAGTGGTAGAATCAAGTCTTTTCAGGTATGTAGGGTTACGAATGGGTGTATCTGATCATACCCATGCCCATTCTCTAGCAATTAATGGAAATCTACTAAAATCTATTGGGGTTTTAATTCGATGTTTATGAAAATCTAATGATTTGCAAATGGGTTGTTTTAAACTGCGATTTAAAATATATTTTATGGATTTTGATCTGACTTTTACAACTATTTTGATTATCAAATTATTGATTTTGTTTTCTACTAAATTAAGCCTAATTATGTAAGATCTATAATGAATTGATTTATGATCTTCACTTCAGTTGTTGATATTTTCAAGCCCAGCATGAATTATGATTTAAATATGAATTTATTCAATTACCCATCATGTTTTGATGATTTTCAAGTCATATGTATGATGTTCAAGTATGTATGAAACCTATGATTCATAAATTATGTTTTGGCTGACTCACAGGCCTTGTGTCATGGCTAGTTCACGTATATACAACTATGTTTATGATTATCATGTTTTAACTAGCCCATGAATTCATGCATGTTATACTATGAGCACTATTATTTTAGGAGTACTATCGAACACCGAGTAGGTTCGAGCCTAGGTTCTGCCCCGGATCTCATAAACTACGTGCCACTGTAGGTATGATGGGACCTCTTTTGCGACTGTCCCTGGCCTAAATGGCCCTTTTCATTGTGATATCACACTTTCATGGTCCTACCCTTGGCAAGGTATGGATACCCTCCCGAATAGGGTAACAACTTGGGCTTCATGTGTGAGTATGGGGTATGTCGATTAAGAGAATCTCCCACTGTTCCTCATGATTTATGCATGTCTATGATTTTGTATATTGGCTTAAGTTATGTTCAGTACGACTTTCCTCTCATGAATATAATTTCGATTATGGTGCGAATGCTTGAAAATTTTAAGCCTTATGATATGTTACATCACAATATTTATGATATGAGCATGAGGTCCTACTCCTATGATGTTTTTGAGTTTTTACATATTTTAAGTGTCCGTTTTACTTACCCAGCATACTCGATACATTCCACGTACTGACTGCATACTTTCTATGTTGTATCGTCATATGATACGGTTCTGGTTCTCAGGCTCATCCTCATATCTAGATCATATCATAGTGCACTTTCAGCTTATTGGTGAGTCCTCATGTTTCGAGGGTTGTTTGACGGACATTCATGCTATTTTTATGTTTCAGTACTTGTCTGGGTTAGTTGGGGGTGTTGTCCCATAAACCCATTATATGTAGTAGAGGATTTCAGACAGTATGTAGTACTCAACTTGCGTGTATGTCAAGAGATTTTCTTTCATTACGATATGTTATGATTGTATCTATGTTTTGCTATGCCTTATGATTAGTTTTCTGCTTATAATGAATGAAGTTAGATGTATTCTAATTTCATGGGTCAACTTGGGGCCTCTTGGGGTTCCTTGTCCTGTGTTACGATCCGGGTCTACGTCCGGGTTGTTACAATGTTTTAAAGCAAGTTTGATCCAATGTTCAGTTCTAGTTATGATTATCAGGTTTCAGCTTTAGGTCATTCGATTCAGATTTGATGTTCAATTATGTTCAGATCATAATTTCAGAAAATAGAATACAAGCCCTACTCTCAGATTCTTATCTTGATTATCTTTTATATTATGCATGTTTTAATGATTTTACTTATATAAGAGATTTTACTTACCTTGCATACTCAATACATATCGCATTCTTTTTCTTCTCTCTAAAACTTCTCTCTAAGGAAAAGCTCTCTAAGAAGAGCTTAAGTGAGATTCTTGAGGCGATGGGGCTAGATCCCCCTCCGGACCTTGAAAAATTTTGTTCAAAAGATGAAATTATAGATCTCGATAATACGAATCCAATGCAAAAAGAATCACCGAAAAATACCAACCACAGCTCCTGGAATTCGCAAAATACGAATGCGATCTATGTTGCCACTTCTTGGAATGAATCTGCCGAAACCAAGAACAGTATTTCACAATCAGCTATGGAGATTCAAGTAGGCGCACATGGAGTAGATGATAGATCGCACCATTATCTACATGCTCACCAATTTTTAGGAAGATCTGACCAGCCAATTGAGGGATCCGGCCGGAAAAATCCCGAAATCCTTCACTGTTTATCGGACAGTCGCGACCATCTTTCACCGGATTCCGGTGAGATTCGACACATATCACCTATTGGGGTTTGTTCCTCACCTCAAGGCCCGCCTATTGACATGCCCGATTCGCGCGTCCGCAAGTGTACGGGTCGTGCAAGTAATATAGTGGCTCTTTTTAAGAACCGGATTGTCGAACCCACAGGGACCGGACCCATTCCTCTAACTATCCATTTCTAGTGTGATCTTAAATACCTCAACTGTTGGTTATAGACATTTTCGATCGAGATTAATTAAGTCTAAGTTTGGGTCAACGAAGTATTCTGAAATTACTAGGAGCAACATAGAGTTAAAACCAATTAATCATGCGATAGTACGATTTGCAATGGGTTAAGCATGGAACTATCAATTGTTATTTCACATAATTAGAAATTGCATGTTTATGGTCTTTCGAGCCTCTAAACACGGCAATCTAGCCTCACTGCATCATTGTGAGCGAGGAGTTTAATTTCTAGTCGCGGGCAATCAATTATGTTGTGGTTTACGGGGAAACGATTAGGGACTTTCGTGCGTATAACCATTTAACTCAACTTAAACTCACAACTACTTCTTCGAGTGGTGATGTGACATTCTAAATTGGTCTTTCATAACCCCCGTGTCTCAACCAAGCACGGTGTTAGGTATATTTCTATCCTGACACAAAAATCTCTCCCGAGATACAAACGTGCTCCTCACATTCTCATGTCCTGAACTAGGTAATGCTTTCTCAAGCTATTACTCAAGCTAACAAATATGCTTTCATGGTGATCAATCATAAAAACAACCAACAATCCAGAATGCAAGACGAAAACAACAATCAATAACTTAATTCCAAAACAATTTCATAAAATCACAATCATAATTCATGGCTTCAACCCTAGAGGAAGGGTTCTTGCCATTCATGTTCGTAAAACTACACTAACTACTACTAAACTAACATACTTACATGAATTTGGTAGATGAGAAGGGAATTTGCCAAACCCTAGATGACTTCTCCCACTTCTCCCTTCACTCCTAGGTAGTTTTCCAGAATAAAATCGTGACCAAATGATTTTAGGAGCTAAGGGTTCAATTTATACTATGCTGAAACATTGCAAAATTTGGCCTGTGGTGGAACAACAACGTGTCACGGAGCTGAACGCCCTACTTGACCTCCGTGACACAGAGGTAACGCGTACCCTCACTGGAATGTGCCAAAAATGCAATTTTTGGCCAAGTGTTGTCGCGTTGGCAGCGTGCCACGACCCTTATCGCGCTGGGTGCCAATTATTGCATGTTTTCTTGTTGACTTTCACATTTTGCTCTTGATTCCATTCCTCCACTTCACCAAATCATGAATTAGTTCCTCAAATGCATTATTAACCTTCAAAAACAAGGACTAATCATGTTGGTTAGTATATATTCACATTTACATAAAATCACATGAAAATGTACAAAATAACTTAGATAAACAAGACTAAATTAAGGTATAAAGCATCACTCGGGCATGCTATTTTTGCCCACGATCACCTACCCCACACTTAAAGTCTTGTTCGTCCTCGAACAACCTATTACATCTCATGCATATAGAGACTCATCCATAACTCATTTATCAAGAATATTCAAGCTACGGCTACAATGATTACGTAAGATAACAAGCTAAAGATAGAGCATGCACGATTTGATCATTGAAATGAAGTACAACTATGTTAAGACTTCTTAACCTCAAGAATCGACTCTCAATCTTAGCAAACTCATGCAAATAAACTGATTAAGAAACCCCACATGAATTATATCCTTCATTCAACATGTGCCCCTCACGGAAAGAGAGTTACCCAATCACACACAAAAACAATGTTTTAAATGACAACATGTGTGGGTACATGAATAGAATTACGCTCACTCTCACAAAGAATTCACATGCATCATGTAATGACCCATAAGCTTGCCCTTAGTGTTTTATTCCACTAATTTAAGGATGTGTGAATGTAAGATCAAGTAGGACTTAATGGGTTGTAATGTTAAGCTAAAGGACAGACAGGTACTATTCTGGCCAATAATAGTGACTAACTTTCCCAAGAGCTTTTAATACATTACGCCCTCATTACGAACTTCCCTTCCCTTACTTCACCTTTTTCTCCTTTCAGCTTTCTTTTTCCTCTTATGTTCCCTCTTTCTTTAGGCACTTTTAGCTTATTAGTAAGGAGCTCTATAAAAAAAAATTTCATTAATTTGTTTTCTAACTCCTTAATAATAATCAAACATTTTCACACAAGTGCACCTTTGTCCTTTTCTCCACTTCTACAACTTGCTACTTTTCCTTTCTTTTCACTCATTTACTCTTTCATATTTTTCCCTTAAGCGCTTAGGAGTTTTGGATCAAATTCAAGGCTAATGAAAGAAAAAGGATTAAGCTTATGTTGCAGCTGTCAAAGAATAGGCTCAAGGCTCAATGGGGCTAACTAGGATTAATTTCTCAAGGTAGGAAAAATGAGGGATAAAAATTTGGTTCATTCAAAGAAATGCCTAGATCATCTCCTACACTTCACAACCTTCATTTCATTTTATAAACACACCAGGCAAGTTCTAGACAATCCACAATAGCACAGAATACTCAAAAACCTTACACTCATGGCACATGCTCAATTCGAGACACATTCATCAGACTCTTACTCAGCTAATCACAAGAATTCAGAATTAAGCTTCAATCATGTTGAGTCAAATTCAAGAGCCTAAGCATCTCACACAAAATTATACACCTGCATGCTTCACACCGAACATACTTGCATCTTACAATCACGTATAGCACATAACAAGAACATCAAGCACCAATTAGTTATGGTTTCAAAATCCCAAAACCTATCGACCAATCTTTCCTCAAGACGGTCGTCATCCATCCATCATTGGAAACAGTCCCTAACTATGACTAAAGACACTCTCTACAAACAAAGGAAATTAAAAAAAAAATTATTCTTCGGTTCAAAGACCCCCCCGTCGGAAAAGAACCGAAAAGAAAAACCAACGGGTGATGAAGTCATGCTTAATTCACAAAAATTTTTCAAATTTCTCCCAAATTTCACACAAGCATCACATTCACCAAAAACTTGTTAAGCACAAAAATTTAGAAATTTTTCTCACCCCACACTTAAAGTCTTGCTATGTCCTCATAGCCTCAAATTAACATTTAAAGGATGAGAAATACTCCTTGAGCCTCTATGCCAAGCTAAAAGCATGCTTTCTTTTCAAGTTCCAGAGATGGCTGTTCGACCCCACACTTCGTCTATTCCATGCTCTTTAGCTTCCACCGTCTTGGTACTCAGACTTCCCTCCATCTGTGCTTAACTTTCCACCAAAAACACAAACAAAATGAAAATAACAAAAGCAACACAAAAATCAAAATTGCGAATTGTACCTGAGGTACCCTTGGGTTGCCTCCCAAGCAGCGCCTTATTTTACGTCGTGGCACGACGTGGACTGTCCTTTTCAAGAAATCCTCATACCTGGGTTCTCTTTTGAGAACCATCTCCTTTTCTTTTGCTGTTTAGAGGAAACAACCTCCACTCTGTTCCTCTCTTTCTCCAACTTCTTCTCAATTTGAAGTCCTCTATCAGACTCGGGCTGAAGACTTGACATTGCCTTTAGCCGTGCAAAGGAACTTCATAGCCAAGTCATTCCACGAAGTTATGGAGTTCGGCGGCACAGCCTTCAACCACTTTTTTTTGCCTCTCCCAACAATGAAAATGGGAAGAGGGTAAGTCAGACATAATCTGTGGACACGCCGGTGGGGACAAACGTGTCACTAATCTCTAAAAAGCTCTGTAGGTGCTGCTGCGGGTCCTCATGTGCCATCCCAGTGAATTGACCACTAGAATGTAACAGCTGCACCATGTTCTGTTTAAGCTCAAAGTGCCCTCCAGGCTCTGGTTTACGGATGCTAGAGGTCACATTCGTCGCTAGTGGGATTGCCACTTCGCGAACTGGTCTTGCTGCCATTGCTTCTGATGATAATTGTACTTGTCCCGCGGGTGGTTGTTGTTGTACCTTTTCTTGAAGTCTCTTCAGCTTTTTCTCTAGAGCTACTCTCCTTCGCAAATGGATTTGACGTTCAGGTTCAAGCAACGGTTCCACAAGCTCTCTATTTCTAGCCAGCTCGGCAGGACAACCTGTCACCTGCAAATAAACAGACTAAGACCAAGTTTTTCAACACTTTAGGAAATTCAAAAATCACACAAAAACAGATAAATTATCAAAACTTTGCCGAGTCCCCGGCAACGGCGCCAAAAACTTGACGTGCCCGATTCGCGCGTCCGCAAGTGTACGGGTCGTGCAAGTAATATAGTGGCTCTTTTTAAGAACCGGATTGTCGAACCCACAGGGACCGGACCCATTCCTCTAACTATCCATTTCTAGTGTGATCTTAAATACCTCAACTGTTGGTTATAGACATTTTCGATCGAGATTAATTAAGTCTAAGTTTGGGTCAACGAAGTATTCTGAAATTACTCTAGGAGCAACATAGAGTTAAAACCAATTAATCATGGGATAGTACAATTTGCAATGGGTGAAGCATGGAACTATCAATTGTTATTTCACATAATTAGAAATTGCATGTTTATGGTCTTTCGAGCCTCTAAACACGGCAATCTAGCCTCACTGCATCATTGTGAGCGAGGAGTTTAATTTCTAGTCGTGGGCAATCAATTATGTTGTGGTTTACGGGGAAACGATTAGGGACTTTCGTGCGTATAACCATTTAACTCAACTAAGCCTCACAACTACTTCTTCGAGTGGTGATGTGACATCCTAAGTTGGTCTTTCATAACCCCCGTGTCTCAACCAAGCATGGTGTTAGGTATATTTCTATCCTGACACAAAAATCTCTCCCGAGATACAAACGTGCTCCTCACATTCTCATGTCCTGACCTAGGTAATGCTTTCTCAAGCTATTACTCAAGCTAACAAATATGCTTTCATGGTGATCAATCATAAAAACAACCAACAATCCAGAATGCAAGACGAAAACAATAATCAATAACTTAATTCCAAAACAATTTCATAAAATCACAATCATAATTCATGGCTTCAACCCTAGAGGAAGGGTTCTTGCCATTCATGTTCGTAAAACTACACTAACTACTACTAAACTAACATACTTACATGAATTTGGTAGATGAGAAGGGAATTTTCCAAACCCTAGATGACTTCTCCCACTTCTCCCTTCACTCCTAGGTAGTTTTCCAGAATAAAATCGTGACCAAATGATTTTAGGAGCTAAGGGTTCAATTTATACTATGCTGAAAAATTGCAAAATTTGGCCTTTGGTGGAACAGCAACGTGTCACGGAGCTGAACGCCCTACTTGACCTCCATGACACGGAGGTAACGCGTACCCTCACTGGAATGTGCCAAAAAATGCAATTTTTGGCCAAGCGTTGCCGCGTTGGCAGCGTGCCACGGCCCCTATCGCGCCGGGTGCCAATTATTGCATGTTTTCTTGTTGACTTTCACGTTTTGCTCTTGATTCCATTCCTCCACTTCACCAAATCATGAATTAGTTCCTCAAATACATTATTAACCTTCAAAAACAAGGACTAATAATGTTGGTTAGTATATATTCACATTTACATAAAATCACATGAAAATGTATAAAATAACTTAGATAAACAAAACTAAATTAAGGTATAAAGCATCACTCGGGCATGCTATTTTTGCCCACGATCACCTATCCTCCAATGTTTAGCAAAAACGGATGAAGAAATCGCCGGCAATGAACAGTTGAAAGTTCACGGCAAATTTCCAACCGTGGACGGCGACATTCAGGCGACTCCCAAACCAAAAAATCAACATCAATGGGAGCGCAAGGAAGATACAAGCACAACCATACTAAAATCTCCTTCAATTGATTTGAATTTGAGTGAGTCGACAGCCATTGCGATTTCAGGCCACAGCAGCGCCACCACGCCGGAGCAGCAATTGGGAAACTTTCAAACGGGTGTTGTGCGGCCTCATCCTACCAAGGTAAATATCCTAAAATCCCCAACTGTTATGGATCAAATTGGGGCGAATTTGATGAATACGCCTTCTTCCTTCACTGCCGGCGCCGGAGACAATGAGCAGGTGACCATAAAATTGGGAAGTCACTGCCAACCGGTTACTACTCCTCCCAGCAACTCTCACGACAAAAAAACCCCTCCAAATTCTTGTGAAAACCTGTCAAAGTTGAAGAATAAGGCCTCAAGCTACGAATGTAGTGCCGGAAAAGTTGATATGGTTGCCGGAAAAATCCAATCCCATTCTCAATCAGTTAACCATGTTCAAAATACCAACTCTACTCAAAATAATCCTAAGATTGATCTTCCTAACACCAAAAACTCTAAGCCTAGTGATTCTTCTATTGTGAAAACCGGGCAGCCCACATCTGGGAATGTTTTTCCTCAATCAACTAAAAATGCCCATAAACAGTCCGCTAACCAATTCCCTACCATATCATCAAATTTTACAAAGTTCCAACCAAATAATCACAAAAACCCTTCCCCTCCTATCACTACAAGTGCTTTACCCCTCAACCTTAAACCTCAACTTCCTCCTAATACTACTATAAATCACCCACCTCCCCCTACCACTACCCAAACCTTAGCTACTAAACTCTGAGCGAGAATGGACACTCCTAAAATTGATATTGCAACTCCTAAAAGAGCCACAAAGCAAGGACTTCCGGCAGTAATGTTTAAAAGAGATGACTACATGGTTAAGATGGCTCATTCTTGCAAATTCACAGTCATTGGAAAATTTTACTCTTCGATGCCCAAAACGGAGACCATTAGGAAGTGCTTCATCACTCAAACTGAACTCAGAGGTAAGGTAAAAATCACTCACTTCAACTCCCGTCATATTTACATTGATCTTGATAATGAGCATGATAGAGCTACATTACTTGATAGCAAGAGGATGTATATTAAAAGGGTTATGATGAAATTCCATGTTTGGACACCCACCTTTAACCCGAATGAGGAGACTCCTATACTTCCTATTTGGGTGGTGCTTCCCGAACTACCATGGCATTGTTATTACAAGGAATTTGTTGATCATTTGTTGGCGGATGTTGGGCAAGTCCTCTTCTTGGACATGGCTTTCAATAAGAAAACTAGAGGAAGTGTTGCCAAAGCTAAAGTTCAAATGGATGTTACCAAACCCTGAATTCATAGCATTTGGATTGGTTTTGATGAAGATGACGACCCGAATGGGGAGGGTAGGTGGCAAGACATCCAGTATGAGGACATTCCTCTATACTGTACTCATTGCAAACACCAACGGCATACAGACATGGCTTGTACCATTAGGAAAAGGGATGAGGAAAGAAGACAGGCAAAGGAGTGAGAATAAATTGTCAAGAAGAGTAAAGGAATGGTACCAACTGATCAGACTCATCCCTCTCAAGCGGATAACTCAGGTATGACTTCTGACCTTCCATTACATACTAATGCTTCTTTGCAGGTATCAAATGATGCAAAATAGAAAGTCTCTGTTAATCCAAAAGGAATAAACCCTCAAAATCCTAAGGAGAAAGACCCGCAGAATCCAAATGAGATAATCCCTAAAAATTCAAAGCAACAAATTCATAACCATAAGAAGCAGAACAATGGCAAAACAGAAAAGCTAGTGTCACCAAAACAGATGTATGTGGCAAAGACCTCCACTTCTGTAGTCCAAGTTCTTGCTGATACTTCTCCCTTCCCCCATGGCTCCCCGGCTCTTATTAATACTGTTTTGGATCCCCTCCCCCATGGCTCCCCTATCTCTTTGTTGGCTGTTGGTGTTGTTGGAGGAAAGGCTGATGGTCAAGAGGATGTTTCTGGAGGTTTGGTTGGTGGTCAGGAGAAGCCCATAGAGCCTTTTAGTACCAGTCATTCCCACCTGGATACATCCAAAGTAGTTAACCTTACCCAAAATGGTCAGCCTCAGAATGGTGCTAGTGACTCAAATGCTCCGACAAAGAAAGCAAAACCAAATGCTCAGAAGAGAAAAGTAGCACAGAAAAAGAAATCTGAACTTGGAGCTGCCCTGATTGCTAGTCACCATGCCAAGGATTCACCACAAAATTTTGGAAAAGAGATGACTAGTAATGTACTTACTTCAGATGTTCAGACTTCAGGAAAGAGACAGGTTACCCTAGAGATTCAGGAAGATATTGATGAGGCTGATCATTTTATTTATGATCATCCTCATGAAGCGACTAGAGTCCAGAATAATTCAAATGATCAGATCCCAAATCGGTTGCATAGTATTATTGAGAGGGAGGAGGATCCTGAGGAGGTGGACCATTTTATTTATGGTCAAACTCAGCAGAACCATACTCCAGATCCAGGGACTCCTATTGAAAATCCCACCCCTATTGCCTGCGATCCTTCGGACCCGGTATTTGCAGTTTGTAATCTCAATACTTTGGGTAATAGAGATTTTGAAGCAGATGAATATAGATAGGTTATTTTTGAGGATGAAACTGACTATGATTCGGAGGAGGAACCAAAGAATACCATTGATGATGCACATGCTATGCAACAGTTACAAACATTTGGTGCTACTACTTCTCAGATATTAGAGACCCAGGTGAAGGAAGTTACTGATCGACAGGGTCTCTCGCCATGAGGAGCATCACACTTTTCACCTGGCTCTGGGACTGGCCCCCCAGCCACCAAGACCAGATTGAAGGTTACAACTTGCCACCCTCATGATTAGTTCACTCACTTGGAATGCTAGAGGCATCAAGACCCTTGGTGCCTTGGAAAGACTAAAAGCTCTTAAGCAGATTCACAAACGAGCTATAATTACCATTTTGGAACCATTTGCAGATAATGCCCATATTCAGCTATTCACTAATTACTTGACCATGCATAAATAGATCTGTAATGACAACGAGAAGATTTGGATCTTTTGGAATAACGATATAGACTTTGTTCTTCTCAATTCAGATGACCAACAGGTGACTTGTGAGTTCATACATATTGGGTATGCTGAGGTTTTCACTATGACTTTTGTTTATGCTAAGTGTCAGGAAATCCTTAGGGCTTCACTTTGGGATAATCTCAGACACAGATCTTAGGCTACTTCTCCTTGGTGCACTATTGGGGATTTTAATGTTATTACCACCCCAGAAGAGAAACTAGGGGGTGTTCCTTATAGAATGTGGAAAAGTTATGAATTTCTGCATATGATAGAGCAGTGTGGTTTGATTAATCTTGGATACCACGGCTCTAGATTCACTTGGTCGAATGGTAGAGGGCCGGACGATGTGATTTGGAAGAGATTAGACAGAGCCATGGTGAATGATAACTGGTTTAGTAAAATGCCTCTCACTACCATTACTCATCTTCCTTTTGTGGGCTCAGACCATTGTCCTCTTCTTCTAGAGATGATAGATAGACAGGAAACCCATGTCAAATACTTCAAGTTTCTTCATTGTTGGGTTGAAAACTTGACTTTCATGGATACGGTGCGACAGTGCTAGACTAGGAAGATTCATGGGCATCCTATGTGGGTCTTTCACCAGAAACTGAAGAGACTCAGTTCTACACTTAGCCAGTGGTTAAAAAATGAGTTTGCGGATATCTTTGCTCGAGTTAAGGAATATGAGGATGCAGTTACAGTTGCTGAAGAGAATTTCATCTAGACAAATAGTGATGCGGATAGATCTTCATTACATGCTTTGAATGCTGAGTACATTAGATTCCTTAAGTTGGAAGAGTCCATTCTGAAACAGAAAATGCAGTTACAGTGGTTCAAAGAGGGAGATGCAAACAATAGCTACTTTCATGCTCTTATGAGAGGTAGAAGGAGGAAACTTTTTTTTCATAAGATTGAGAACGATACAGGCAACTGGATTTAGGGGGATGCTAATATTGCGAAGGCTGCGTGTGATCACTTTCAGGAGTTGTTTTCTGAACAGTCATACTATGTTAGGGAAGATCTCCTTGCTTTATACCGTCTCTAGTAACAAATGAACAGAATGAGCAGTTGACTGCTATGCCAGACTTGGAGGAATTGAAGAGAGTTGTTTTCTCCATGAATCCTAACTCTGCAGCAAGGCCGGATGGTATGAATGGGAAATTCTTCCAAACTTGCTGGGAAATTATTAAAAGGGACTTGCTCGTTGTGGTGCAGTCTTTCTTTTGTGGTTCCTCTCTCCCCAAATATTTCTCACACACTTGTCTAGTCTTGATACCAAAGGTGGAGTCCCCGAACCACTTATCAGAATTTAGACCGATTAGTTTGAGTAACTTCACCAACAAGATTATCTCAAAGCTTATTTGTCTCCGGCTGGCTCCTATTCTCCCGAGCCTAATCTCGGCCAATCAATTTGGTTTTGTTAAAGGAAGGAGCATATCCGAAAACATCATGTTAGCACAGGAAGTTGTTTGGAGTATCAAGAAGAAGAATTCTGGGGGCAATGTGGTCATCAAGCTTGATATGGCGAAGGCATACGACAGAGTCTCCTGGGCTTACACTTGCCTTGTCCTCTGAAGAATGGGTTTCTGTGAGATTATTATTGATATGATATGCAGGATTATGGTGGATAATTGGTACTCAGTCATCATCAATGGCACTATACATGGTTTCTTTCACTCCACCAGAGGTCTTAAACAGGGGGACCCACTCTCTCCTGCCCTATTTATTTTAGGTGCAGAGGTTCTTTCAAGAATGATGAACAACCTGAACCATAATCAATTCTTCCATGGTTTCTATATGGAAAAAAGAGGTCCTCAAGTTAATCACCTAAGCTTTGTAGATGATGTTATTATCTTCACTTCGGGGAGGAGGAGATTTCTAGAGTTAATTATGCAAACTCTTACTGACTATGAAGGTTGTTCGGGACAACTCATTAACAAAAACAAAAGTCACTTCATGGTTCCTACTAGTGCCCACCCTCCTACTGTGGAGACTATTAAAGCGGTTATGGGATTTTCATAGAAAGAGTCCCCTATCACCTATCTGGGTTGTCCGCTTTATATTGGGAGACAGAGGATTGTCTACTTCTCTGATATTATTTCTAAAGTGATAGGAATGATTTCAGGGTGTCAATCAAAAATTCTCCGTTATAGGGGGAAAGCTACTCTCATCAAATATGTTCTCCAGTCACTACCTATTCATGTTCTCAGTTCCATCTCTCCTCTCAAAACTGTTCTTGACGAGATTGAGAAATTGATAGCTGACTTCTTCTGGGGTATGAAAAATGATAGAAAGCGGTACCACTGGGCCTTTTGGGACACCTTATGCTATCCCTATGATGAAGGTGGTGTCGGATTCAGGAAGATTCACAAAGTCTGCAAATCCCTTGAACCCAAACAGTGGTGGAATTTTAGAACTAAGGATTCGCTTTGGAGAAACTTTCTCTTAGCCAAATATTGTCAGCGATCTCACCCGATGTCAAAAAAGTGGGTCTCAGGGGATTCTCAAAGCTGGAAGAAACTCATGACTAACAAGTAGCGGCTTGAGGAAAATCTTTTGTGGAAGGTTTACTCCGGCAGCTCTAGTTTTTGGTGGGATAACTGGCTCGGTATTGGATCTCTTGCTACCCATAGGATCTTGCCAGGCAGACCCGGCAAGGCTACAGTTTCATAGTTTTTTCACCAGGGCCAGTGGAGGATAAACCGACTACGACAGCAACTCCCGCAACACTTGGTTACACAAATTATCAATACCCAGATTCAATTTCACCCAGATAAACCTGATCAGCCTTTTTGGAAGGCCAATACCTCGGGTATATTCTCTTCTACTTCTACTTGGGAGATGATAAGGAGATCCAAACAGACCACTCTCATTTATAGAAGACCCTGGCGGAAGCATGTACCTTTTAAAGCCTCATTTACCTTATGGAGGGACCTTAGGAATAAGCTCCCTACAGCAGCCAGAATCCTGGTGTTTGATCCGGATGCGGGTACAAATTGTGTTTGTTGCCAAGACAGAGGCTATGAGGATGTTCAACATGTCATGGTCTCTGGAAATTTTGCTACTACAGTCTGGACCCCGTTCTCCACAGCTATGGGTTTCAGACACCATGATATGCCCCTTAGGGTCCTTCTCATGCAGTGGTGGGCTCATAAGCCTAGTAGTGACCCTCACAATACTCTTCTCATATCCCTCCCTATCTTCATTTATTGGAACCTTTGGAAGAACAGGTGTGCTGCTAAGTATGGTTCCAAATAGTCTAACCTGCTGAGGGTGAAGTATGGTATTATTGGTAATGTCTACAAACTGTTGATGACGGTTTTCCCTTACGTACATTGGCCTCCAAATTGGGGAGATCTTTGTGCTAGAGTGGAGTCATGTGCACACGAGATTAGAGTCACCAGAGTTCAATGGTCTAGGCCGTCTCCTGGACTTGTCAAACTCAATAAAGATGGGAGTGCCCTTGGCAATTCGGGAAGGATTGGGGCAGGTGGTATCATCAGGGATTGCTATGGGGACCTTATTCATGCTTTTGCTTCTCCGATTGGAGAAGGGAGAAATAATCAGGCGTAGTTGGAAGCAGCCTATATAGGTCTCACATGGTGTCTTCATAACGGTCACTCAGGCGTCATCCTTGAGGTTGATCCGGAGCTTCTAGTTGGTTGGATTAGGGGAACTATCGTCCCCCCTGGCATCTCCACCACACCTTTCTCAGACTACAGGATACTATCAGACAGCTCCACGCCTTCTCGTGCCGTCACATCTTCAGAGAAGGAAATACCATTGCTGATGCACTGTCCAAACATACCACACTACTGCTATCGCTGTCCATTTCTCTTGCCTTTAGAAGCTACTTGTACACATCAGGGGTTAACTTATGATAGACAAAATAGGCTTGCCTAACTTCAGAAGGAGGAAGACCAAGAGGATCAAAGAACCATCGTGAGATGTTGTGATTTGCTTGGTGTGTATCCAAGCCTGGTATGGAAGTCTCTATACCACCTTTTGTCTGTCTCTATTCAGCTAGGCTATTTCTTTTCTAAGTTATAGCGTTCTTGAATAGGTCTTACTTTGTAAAGGGAGAGTCTCCCCGATTTATTGCTTTCCTAGATAATTGTATTGGAGAGGAGTCCTCTCTTCTTAGGTGCATAGTTTCTAGGTTTTCATTTCTAGTATCGGGGATGGGTTGGCTAACCTTAGTAGGATGGCCGACTTATGAACCACCATAGGATCGGAAGTAAGGTTTATGTCCCCCTCCATGTACATAATTTTTGCTGGTTATTTATGTTAAGGCCTGGGGGTGTTACTCATCCCCTGACCACCACAAGGTCGTTTACCCAAAAAAAAATACTCAGTACATTCTACGTACTTACCGCACACTCTATGTTGTGTCATTTCATGATACAGGCTCCGATTTTCAGACTTAGCCCCGTCATTAGCCAGTTTTCGGAGTTAGCATCCAGCTTCAGTGGTGAGTCCTCATCTCCCAAAGACCATTCCTTATAAGTTATCTTTGTATTTTCAGTTTTAGACTTAGAGAGTTAGTTGGGGTCTTGTCCCATTAACTCATCAAAATTAGAGGCTTTTTAGACATAATGTATAATAAGCTTCAGATTCGTGTATGTATTCTAATGTTATGTTATGTTCAGACTTCCACCATGTTTATTATGATTGACCTTCCACTTTTATTGAATGAGTTATAAGTTATGTTCATGCCATGGGTCGACTTGGAGCCTCTCGAAGTTCCTTATCCCGTGTCTCAATCCGGACCTATGTTCAGGTCATGAAATTTACCAACTCATTAGTCTCTTAAGCATGAGCTTTAGCTTAGTTTTCAAGTCATTTAGATGAATTTTATGCCTTTTTTTCCTTTTTAAGTGCAGATATCTAACTTGAAGAAAAAGAGCAAGAAGTGGAGTAAAAAGAAGGAAATCAGGTGAAAACTGGTGCTCCACTAGAGAACACCAGCGAAACACCGGCCAAACGCAGATGAACACTGCTTTGAGGAACTAAAGAAACCGGTGGTCGCGTATGTCAACTGGTGACTCATTGGTTAATGCGCCTACAGGCTCCTAAACTTGCTGGGTCAAGAAGGAAAGAAACAAGAATAGCATAGTTGGAGACCGACGAATCACCGAAGGTACCACAAAATGGTACTGGAAATAACTGAAGGAGCAGGAGATGACAGATAGCGGTTCGTGAAATATAACCAGTGAACCACTAGTACTTTCGCAAGTGCCAAAATGTCTAAGCAGGGGCAATTGTGTCTAACACTAAAAAAGAGGGAATTGGTGCCCTATCTTTATATATATATTCTAGAAGAAAGTACTCTATACATATCAGATCTTAACTTTAGCTTTTTAAACATTCCTTTTGCTAAGGAAGAAAGTAGAATTCTATTGGTGGAAATTGTTAAATATTGATTTTCTTTTCTTCATCTTCTTCCTTAGCAAGGTACCACCATCATTGAAGATATATTTTTTAATTTTATTTTGTTGCTCTTATTAATGAAATTAATGAGTTTATTATAGAAGATGCTCTTTTGTTTCTTAACCATAAGTAGCTAAATCATCAACTAGAGGTCTGTGATGATGAGTGCTTAATTAGATTCAGTATTGCTAGATTCATCTCAATATTGCTTAATTAGTGTAAATTTGTTAAGTTCTCTCCAATTTATAACTAATGATCTATATTTGCAAATGTGGGTCTACTTTTCTTACTTGATTTCTACTTGAAAAAGAAGAGTTGAGTATTGGGATAGAATTTTATGGGGGAAATGGATGTGATGTTATGGAGTTGGCCTAGACATAGCCAAAACCCATATTCACACTTCTAATTAATAGCTAATAGCTAGATATAATGTAGCTATTAATCTAAACTTGATTGGGCTGATTTAATTATGTCTAGTGGTTCAAAAGAACTCTAGAAAGAGGCCTTCATGAGGGTGAAAAACATAAAATGCCCACCTGTCTAAAGTTATTTACACAATTTGCGTGATGAGATGATCTAGCATAGCCTTGTTTAATTAGAACATCTTCTATACCACACCTCTAGTCCCTTTCATAATTGTCTACAACTTTGGTTATTTTGATTTTCTACTTAGCTAAGCTAGAATCTATACCATTTTGTTAACATCAAGTTTCCCCCAACATATTTACTGCATTATTTCTTTGGAGTGGTGCGAACTAATTTAAATTTTTGAAACAACACATGCGTATATCACTTGTTAGTATCTATGGGATTTGACCCCGACATCTGTTGGGATATCTATTTTAATACAACAACCATTTATGCTTCTTCTAAAGAAGAGTGTAATTTGAGTGTTATCAAAAATGGAGCCGTTGCCGGGGACTAGCTCTTGATATTCTTGTGTTGATTGTTAATTTGAATTAGTCTTGCATCTTAGGTTGACATTGATCTTGCTATGATTATTAGGGTAAAGTCATATGAGTCATCACTCACAAGCAGGGGATAACTCAGTTGAGGGTAATATGGAGCACGAAGAAGATAACCTGATGATGCCCGAAATTGTAGGAGCCATTCGCCTACCACCCACGGTAGGGAATGTCGTGTTCCATATCACAAGTACAATTCTAAATTTTCTACAAATGAAAGGGATCTTTGGGGCAAACCGAGTGAGGATGCAAATCACCAATTAAGGAATTTCTTAGAGATATGCCAGCACTTCAACATAACAAATATAAGTCAAGAGTCTACTAGGTTAAGGCTCTTTCCGTTCTCCTAACGGGAGAGGCGACTATGTGGTTGGAGGATCTCCCTCCTAGTTGTATTACATCATGGAAAGAATTGGCTGAAGCCTTTTTGGATCGTTTCTTCCCTCTGTCAAAAATGTTGCAGCTGAGGGATGATATCAAAAACTTTAGGCAAGAGTCAGGGGAACTGTTGCATGAAGCATGGCTAAGGTTCAAGAAGAAGGTTTCCCTTTGCCCCAACCATGGTCTCCCTGATGGAGTTCTCCTTCAAAGTTTTTATTGAGCTCTAGACTCCATTAACAAATCTGTTGCCAATAATTTAGCTAGAGGATCAATCATGGATCAGAGAGATGAGAATCTTGCTAAAATGATGACGTAGTTAGAACTAATAATGAAACATGTGATGGGTGTTATACCCTGTAAGTTCTTGACACTTAGTTGGCCTATTCGCATGTTGGTTAAGAGTTTTAGAATGCCATACGTGCGAGAAAATGGCCCAGGGAGAGATCGGACAAGCTCTAAGTCGGAGCGTCGCAAGGCAAATGCGACTTATAAATCGCATTCGACAAATGCGACTTAAAGGCCCCAAGTATATAAGGATCCCACTTAGTTTTAAATCATTTTCCCTTCATATAATTTCCAGTAAACGAATAGAAACAGAGCGGAACGAAGGGTTTGATTAAATTTCCTTCCGTTTATGCCGTCAAACGCAGTCCAAACTCAAATTAACTTCTGGTGGCGAAGTATAAAGCTGCAGGGAGCATTCCTACGGAGTTAGTTTCATGAAATTCGGCGGGCAAACCATCGTCACGCTGAGCTAAGGTAAGTGGAATTGATTCAAACTAGTGTTAATATACTCCCAGCATTAAAGTGAGTATTTCTCCCTTCTAGACTTCCGAGAAACAGCGAGTTTTCGGCCGTTCTTCGATAGGTCGAAGAATAGGCAGTAGGTATATCCATAAGTATGGTTTCTTTCCAAAATAATAGTAGAATTAATTCTATTCTTTCGTGAATATGAATACAAGTTGGGAGAAATAGCTGAGTACTAGCCGAGCTACGCCAGTTAATCAAAAAGTCAGCAGTTGAGGTATGTAAAGTCAGTTTCTTTTGGCAAGCTAGTAGTTCTAGTATAGCAAAATAGTACGAATTTCAGTAGAGTGTTTCAGAAGTCGTATATTATGTTCAGTATGAAATTTAGTGAGCATGTTATAAATATAATACAGTGTTCAGCATGAAATTCAGTAAAACAGTATAAGTCCCAGTAGAATATTCCAGAAATATTATTACAGATTCAGTATATTTCAGTATCAGATTCAGTACATTTCAATATGAGATTCAGAACAGAATACCATAACATAAATATTATTATCAGATCTAGTATATATATTACATGTGCCTATTGCTATCTGTACAGACATGATTGTTCTATGTTGGGCACCCTTAGAGCTTCCTTGATCGCCCCAAGGTTAATAGCTGCGTAGACTCGCCCGCCAGAGGGTGAGGATACTTCGCTCTACAGAGTGGCATGCCATCCGCCAGCGGATGAAGATGGGATACAGATTTCCCATTGCTGGCTGATCAACATTATACCACACCCCTTGTCGAGCGCTTGCGCCGGGGGTGCAGATTTCAGATTTCATATTACAGATTTCAAATTTCAGATTTCAGGAGTCCTCCGGACTCAGATACAACTATAGTTAGGGGCCCAACGAGCCCAAGTTGCGTACCCAGGGGGCCGGTAGGATGCTCATAATTACTGGGTGGATGATATGTCCTTGGTGGGGGTATATAAATTGTGTGTTGGTTGGTACCGTACAGCTTATGGGGGCTGGTAAGGTTCTTGTATGCTATGTTGTGTTAGTTATTAATAGATAGAAAGTATACCACCATGTTATTAGGTATGACTCTTACTCTCTTTAGTAAAGTTACGCTCTTTTCAGTCAGTCTCAGCCCGTCTCGTATTACTTCAGTATCTATCAGTATTATTGTTTGCTTTCAGTTATTTTCAGTTATTGCTTTGCATACTCAGTACCAGTGTTACTGACGCCCGTTTTGGGGAGCTTCACTACTTGCCTGCAGGTACTCATAGATGAGGAGCAGATCCCTTGTAGTTCCAGCCAGTGTACAGAGTCTTCAGCTCCTATCATCCGGAGCTTGACAGCTAAAGGTTTACTTCCCTTTTTGTTTGTACAGTATGGGTAGGTCGGGCCCTTGTCCCGACCATCTTATTATTCTTAGAGGCTTACGGATTGTATATTCCCTGTGGTTAGTTGTACCGGTCGTGTGGGGTCGTATGTATGTTTCAGTTTGCATGTGATGGCCTTGTGGGGCCTTGTTCAATTGTCAGTTGGTGACCTTGTCAGTCATAGATCAGTTCAGCACTTGATTATACTTTTCAGTGATAACTAGTTAGCATGGTGGCCTTGTCGGCCCACATAGGTTCCCTTATGCTCAGTTGTTCTGGTTAGCTGTTATATTCCTACAGGTGGCTATAGGCCTAGTCGGTCGGAGGATGTATTTACAGTCATTATATAGCCCAATGTTTTTATAAATCCAGAATTAGAGTCATCCTGGCACCAGAAGTGCTTAGGCTCAGTAGTCTAGCGGTCCAGGTCCTAGTAGGGCACCAGGTGCCAGTCATGCCTCACAAGGTGGGGCATGACAATGGGGCAGGGCCCAAAGTTGTGAATATTGTAGGTATGTAGGGTCTATTGCATTTTGAAGGAGAATCGTCGCCACCGAGATACGACAAGGAGTGCCAATACATGGAAAATCAGATGGGCAGTTCTTGATCTGGGTTTCAAGGGACTAATCAAGGCCCTTGGCACCCATGGGAAGGGAACCAAGGTTGGAGAAACTGCAATACACAAGGATGACCTGATAGAAATGAAAGATGGGGCACTAGAGAGAAAAATCGAGAGGGGGACTATTATCATTGAAGTTCAAACCCATATGTTCCCCCTCTTAAAGCTGAGAACGCCCAAAATCAGCCAGGGGTGATTTATGCATATAACTCAAAAATTGAACAGATGTTAGCTAAAGTCCTCAAGAAAGTGGAATCAATTGACAGCGGGGTCAAAGAATTGAAAGGGGAGATTTCTAACCTTGCCTAAACTGTGAGTTCTCATTCAGCCTCTATCAAACATTTGGAAGCTCACGCGAATCATTTTTCCTCTCAAATGAACCCTCGAATGAAAGGAACACTCCCAAGTGATATGATGCCAAACCCTAACAAAGATAGTCAATGCATGGCCATCGTCACGAGGAGAGGTAAAATGGTTGGAGATGCGGGTGTAGAGCCTGATAAGATTGTTGCTCCAAAAACAAATTATGAAAAGGAATCTGATGTGGTGCCAAAACACCAAGTGATTGTGAAAATATTGTAGAAGAAGGTGAGATAGAGGCTGATGAAGTTCCCTCAAATGTTGATAAAGAAGAGGCAGGAAGACCTCAAATTATAAAGAACAAGAACCAAGAGCTCCACCCCCTTATCCACAATAGTTAGCTAAGAAAAGGAAGGATGATCAGTTCAGTAAATTTATCGACATGTTCAGTAAATTGTCCATTAATATACCATTGGTGGATGCCCTACTTCAAATGCCCGGATATGTCAAGTTCATGAAGTGAGCTGTTGAAAAAGAATAAGGTGGTATATGTAGGCACTGGAGAGACAATGCATCACTGTAGTGCGATGACGATGAGCAATCTTTCCCCAAAGAGGGAAGATCCAGGAGCCTTCATGATTTCTTGCACTATCGGGTTATGTGTGTTTAAGAAATCCCTTTGCGATCTTGGCTCAAGTATAAATCTTATGCCCCTTATCATCTTCAACAAATTGGGGCTTCTGAACACCAAAGCCACATCAATGAGGTTGTTAATGGCTGATCGCTCCATAAAGAATCCTGTGGGTGTGTTAGAGGATGTATTAGTGAGGGCGGATAAATTTACTCTACCAGTTGATTTCGTGGTTCTTGAATGTGAAATGGATTTAGAAGTGCCAATAATTCTATGGAGTCCATTTCTCACCACAGGTAGAGCTTTGATAGATGTGGAGTTTGGAGAGCTCAAGTTCCGGGTTAGAAGTGAAGAGGTTACCTTCAAGGTGTGCTTATTATTGAACCTCCTAATGAATGCAAAGTAATTGGGGTGCTGCATGAGGAGAGTGAGCATAGAGGAGTTGATATGGAGGAGGCTGAGTCAGAGGATGCTCCTTCGAATAAGGAATGCTAAATGAGAAATACGTCGTGCCACGATGTTAACTAAGACATTTCTTGGGAGGCAACCCAAGTGTCTTATTTTGAATAGTTTAATGCAATGTTCTTTCTGATTTTCTAGGACTAATTAGGTGAGAGTCAAGGAGAGGAAGCACAAAAACAAGGCAAGCAACGCAGTGGATCGACGAATCGTCGAGCCAAATGCGCGGATGTAATAACCCAGAAACTCTAAGATCAGACCGGGAGTTGAAATAGAGAAAATAGGATTTTCTGCACCAGATCACAGGACGAGTCGTCCAGTGACCCATCAGGATCACCACGAGTCGTTAAATGACTCGTGGTGAGGATTTGGACTTAGTTGGAAATTTTAAGTTTAGGGTGACCACAAGTCGTGGTCAGCCCAACGATTGGTTAAGTCACCCGTGGTCAAGGATGGTTAAAGGAAGAGGAAGAATGGGTAGTTCACCTAACGGATTGGTCACCATGACTCGTTGGGTGCACCACGAATCGTGGTGTTCCCCATGGTGACCCTAGGTGAGTTTTTGGAAGTGAGGATAACGGGAGATGACCAAAAGTCTTGGTCACCGGTAACGAATTGTAGGGTGCCTCGTGGTGATAACCTAGATGAAAAATCCAGTGGAGGCAATGGATGAAGACCACGAGTCATGGTCATGGACAATGACTCGTCCAATCCCTCGTTAGGACTGGTAGTCTATTTTTTCCTTGGAGATTTTTAAGGGCTATTTCGTAGTTACTATGATCCTAAGGCCTAAACTACGTCATTTTAAGCTCTGAGTAGTGAGTTTTAAGAAGGGTAAGTTACTTCTAAGCCTAGCCTAATTCATGCATGCAAGTTTAGAAGTCTATAGGGGGTGATCAAGCTCAATCTCTCAAGGTTCTTCCTCAATTATTCCTTGGGCAATTAGAGAAGTTGTAGAATCAGATTCTCTCCGGTATGTAGGGTTATGAATGGTTGAAATTGTTCACACCCATGCCCAATCCCTCTCTAATTCATGAAAATGTACATGTTGATTCTATGGGGTTTTAACCCAATGCATAAATTGCCTAAGTCTCTACCATGGGTATCGTCTAAGCATGTTTCTATTGTGGATTATGATTCATGGGCAAATTTTACAATGTTTCAATTATAAATCATGTTTTCAAGTTTTATAAATTATGGTGGCTATCCATGAAAGTTCATGAAAGTTGGGATCTATGATGTATGTTCAAGTATGATGAGATATTTATGAGAAAAGCATATTTGCAAGTTACCCATTTCCATGATCATGTTTTCAAGTGAATCAAGTATTTTCAAACATGTTTAAGTATTGGGAAAGCCCATATGTTCAAGTGTGATTTATGATTTCATGTCAATTAGCTTACCACATGGTTTTGGAGTTTAGACTCCCAATTATGTTCAGCTTGTGGTATGGTTTGAGCCACGGCTCCTCATGTATGATTTCAGATTTTATATGTATATGATTATTCAGATTCATCACTAGACGATGGTCAGCTTCGTTGAAAAACAATGGAGAGCGTATGTATGTTTTTGGGAGTAGTGTCTAGCACCGAGTAGGCTAAGGGTTAGTCAACCCTATGCCTCAGAATTACGAGCTAACATAGGTATATTCAGATTATTCGGGACCTCCTTTGTGAGCTTTCCCCTGCCCCAAGGGGCCTTCAGCTTGATATCGATATCATGGTAGCATCTTTAGCCCTGGAAAGGCTTTTGATGGCTCTGCCAACCTGAGTGTAATAGTCGGGACCACGTAAGCTCTATCATGGTAATGTCGGTTATATGACGAGTCTCCCATTGTTTCTCATGATTTTAGTTATGCATGTACATCATTCATGATATTATGTTTTCAACAGGTTTGACCCAATGTTTAGTTTTACTTATGATTATCAGTTTTTAGCTTTGGGTCATTCGAACAGTTATGATATGCAGTTATGTTCAGATCATGATTTCAGAAAATAGCATGCAAGCCTTACTCTTAGAATCTTTTCTTGATTATGTGTTATGAAATGTATTATTACTGATTTTACTTACTTAAGCGGTTTTACTTACCTTGCATACTCGGTACATTCCACGTACTCACCGCATACTCTATGATGTATCGTTTCATGATATAGGCTCCGATATTCGGACTCAACCTCGTTGCTAGCCAGCCTTCCAGAGTAGCATATCCAATCTCAGTTGGTGAGTCCTCATCTCCCGAGGACCATTCCTTATCAGTTATCTTTACATTTTTAGTTTCAGACTTAGGGACTTAGTTGGGGTCTTGTCCCATCAACTCATCAGAAGTAGAGACTTTTCAGACATTGATTGTATTCAGCTTTAGACTCGTGTTGTATGTTCATATTTCATGTTATGTTCAGACTTCCTCTATGTTTATTATGTTGATCTTCCATTTTAATTGATTGAGTTAGATATATGTTCGACTTGGAGTCTCTCGGGGATCCTTGTCTCGTGTCTCGATCCGGGCCTATGTTTGGGTCGTGAAAGCGGACCGTTGGAACCTGGGGCAGGCAAGCAGAAACTTGGGGACATAACTAAGGGACCGGCGAATGAGCCAACGAGACGTTGATCCAAAGTCACGTACCGCCACTTGGTCGCTAGTGCAAGCCTGAATACTTAAGCAGTAGGCCTATCACGACCCGAACAGAGGCCCAAATCATAGACACGGGACAAGGGACCCTGAGAGACCCCAAGTCGACCCATGGCATAAGCATTCATCTAACTCATTCAACAAACATGAACAAAACATAGATTATAACTCAGCAGAAGTGTCATACAACGGCACATCAGAATAATATCTGAAGCTACACATACATAAATCTGAAAGCCTCTAATCTGAATGAGTTGATGGGACAAGACCCCAACTAACTCAACAATACTAAAATTGGAAATACATAAAGGAAAATGATAGTCTAGTCCTCGAAGGATGAGGACTCACCAATCTGAGCAGATACTAACTTCGAAAAGCTATCTAAGGATGGGGCTGAAGCTGCGAGTCGGATCCTGCATCATGAGACGATGTAGTATAGAAAGTATATGATCAGTACGTGGAATGTACCAAGTATGCAAGGTAAGTAAAACTGCTTGAATAAAATAAATCATTTAAAAAATTTCATAACATATCATAATCTTTTAAGTGTAAGTATAAGGCTACATGCATTCATTCTGAAATCATACTCTTATCATAACATGACCATGATAGGTTTAGTACATCATGACTGACTTGAATGACTCAAAGTTGAAACATACATTTATATCAAAAGTTGAACAATGAGTCAAACCTTGCTTTTTGAACATGCATGCGTAAGATAATTATCATGAGTGATGGATATGCAATCTGAATGATTTAGATAGTGGGAGACTCGTCACTTAACCGACATACCACAATAGAGCTTACATGGTCCCAACTATAACACTCAAGTGGGCAGAGCCGTCCCAAACCTTTCCAGGGCTAAGGACGCTACCATGATATTGATATCAAGCTGAAGGGCCAATCAGGATGGGGATAGCTCACAACGGAATCCCAATAATATAATAGTATCACCTATGTTGGCGTGCAGTTCTGGGGCATAGGATAATCGACCCTTAACCCGCTCAGTGCTAGACTCTTCTCCCAAAATATGCAATGCTCTACATCATATATAATAAAGCTCAACATCGTCTATTAACATAGCTTAACATCATCTATTGACGATGCTCAATATGAAATCATGCATAACTCAACATCGTATAAAATGAAGATCAACATTATCTATTGACAAAGCTCATAATGAAATTATGCATAGACTAGACATCATATGGATATGAAGCTCAACATTGTCTATTGACAAAGCTCAATTATGACCTACATCTCAATTATGAAATCATGCATATGAGAAGCTTTATTTCGATACATACCACAAGCTCAATCACAGGTGGGAGAATCTACTCCAAATCATGTGGTAAGCTATGTATAGAAATGTTTACTCCACATACCACAAGCTAGAATTTATAATAAAATTGAGAAATTTCACTTCAAACAATGTGGTAAGGTTATGTAGGGAAAATCATCACTTTAAATCGACATGTGGGCATCACCCAAAGCTCTATCATACTTGGATCTAATCAATTCATTTTGAAAACAACAACATATATCATGGGTTGTTTCAGAAACATGATTTTCATCATCAACTTCATCATCATCACACATTTACAATAAATCACCTCTTTTATGAACTCTTCACCCATGGGCGTTTTAGATTCAAATTTTAGAAAATAATTTTTATAATGGAAAACGATTTAGAATCCGCCCTAGCTTCATAAATCATCAATATAAATACAATCTAATCATACCCATGTATAGAGATTGATGAATCGTGCGACTGAGTAAAACCCCATACTTAATCATAGATAATTTATCACATTTTGATAGGGATTGAGCATGGGTGTGGAAGAAAACACCCACTCATAGCCCTACATACCTGGGAATGGTGAATTCTAACACCTTCTAATTGTCCAGCTAAGATTCCAATTGGAAACCTTGAAATTTCACCTTGAACCTCCTCTTCAAACCTTCAAACTTGCATGCATGAGAGTAATGGCTTAGGATAGGTTTTCCCCTACTAAAACCCATTAAAACAAGCCTTAAATGATGTAGTATAGGTCTTAGGAACTTAGGAATTATGAAAATACCCTTACTGAATTCGCAGGAAAACACTGCCAGGTGACCCTAACGGGTGACCTGAAGATTTTTTAGGAGGGGCAACGACTCATCAAATCGTCGGTCAAGTGCACTGGTTAACTGAATTATTGGGGCTCGTAACGGGGGACTTAACGACTCGTCCCCAGTGACCACTACTCATGATGACCTCCCTTCAGGTACATTGCCTTAACATCCATGAAAATCCACTTTGCTTGCTCACGACTTACCTCACGAGTCGTTGGGACGGACCACGATTCGTGGGGTCCCATCCGTTAAATACACTGGACATCCTCTTGTAAAAAGTCCAACTCCACCCCACGATTGACATGACGACTCGTTCTGGCTGACCATGAGTCGTTCCCTCACTTGTGGGGACCTTAATCCTTCATTTTCCCAAGCCTCCCCACGAGCCACCTCATGACTCGTGGGGTATCCTCACGACTCGTCCTGTGCTTGCAGCATCAATTTTACAATTTTTCCCATTTCAACTCCCAGGTCCGATCTTTGAGCTTCTGGGGTATAACATTATCTCCCCCTTGGGAACATTCGTCCTTGAATGTTTGAAACACGCAGAAAAGGCAGAAACATGCAATCATCATATTCAAATACTAATTATTCTAATAGAAAACTGATGGAATGACTACCTCCGAAAAGAACTACATAGCTAAATTGAATTAAAACATCACATACATTTATCATAACATAATTCAAACTTGTGCACATGAACTGAACATGGAAACTATTTAGATATTTAGTGCAAAAACTGATACCTCAAACTGAAACTGAGCCAGTAGAGAACAGGTGGGGGTATTTAGCCATCATAACCGCTTTGACTTCCAACGTAGCTCCCTCAACATGATAGTTTCACCACAACACCTTCACCGAAGCTACTTCTTTCTTCCTCAGCCTCCGAACCTGACGATCTAAGATTGCAACTGGAATTTCCTCATAACTGAGGCTATCTCCCACACCAACGCTTTCCACCAGGACTACTAAATCTGGGTCACCCAAGCACTTTTTCAAAAGCGATACATGAAAGACGGGATGAACTGAAGATAACTCTGATGGCAAGTCCAACTCGTACACCACCTTACCAACTCTTCTCATAACCCGGTAGGGAGCAATGTAGCGGGGACTAAGTTTTCCTTTTCTTCTGAACCGCATGACTCCCTTCATGGGAGACACCGTTAGAAATACCCAATCGTCCACCTAAAACTCCAAATCCCTTCTTCTCACATCCGCATATGACTTTTGACGACTCTGAGCAGTTTTCAGCCTGTCCCTTATCAACTGAACCTTTAACATGGCCTCATGAACCGAATCAGGCCCTATCATAACTACCTCACCAACCTCAAATGATTCGATGGGCGACCTACACCTCGCCCATAAAGAGCCTCGAACGGTGCCATCTAGATGCTAGAGTGCTAGTTGTTGTTATAAGAAAACTCAATCAATGACAAATGATCATCCCAATTACCTTTGAAATCCATAACACATGCCTTCAACATATCCTCGAGGGTCTGAATTGTTCGTTCTGCCTAGCGGTCTGTTTATGGATGAAAGGCTGTACGGAGCTTAACTTGAGTCCCAAGTCCCTTTTGAAAAGAACGCCAAAATTGGGAGGTAAACTGAGTACCTTGGTCTGAAATAATAGACAAGGGAAATCCATGAAGTCGAACCAACTCCCGAATATACAATTTGGCATAATCGTCCACTGAATCCGTGGTTTTGACTGGTAGGAAATGTGCCGCCTTGGTCAACCTGTCGACCACCACCCAAATGGAGTCATAGTGTCAGCGAGTAAGAGGTAGGCCTATAATGAAATCCATATTAATTTCTTCCCACTTTCAAGTGGGAATGCTGATATCTTGAAGTACGCCTCCCGGCCTTTGATGCTCAACTTTCACTTGCTGATAGTACAACCACTTAGCTACGAATTCTGCAATATCCTTTTCCATGCCTTGCCACCAATATATTTTCCGCAAGTCATGATACATCTTTGTTGCACCCGGATGGATAGAGTACCTAGATCCAAGTGCCTCATGCAATATCCGGTTCCTCAAATCATCAACATCTAGAACACATAGATGACCCTGGTACCACAGTACACCATCTTCCCCTTGGGAGAAGGCCTCCACCTTTTGACTTCGAATGGCTTCCTTTAGCTTTACTAAAATCGGATCCTCATCTTGTCTAGATTTGACATCAACCACCAAGGATGATTCTGATCCATTTTGCATAACAACGCCGCCATTGGTCGAGTCGACCAATCTAACTCCCAACCTCGTAAGTCGATGGACATCCTTCACCAACCCTTTCTTTCCCTCATCCACGTGGGACAAACTCTCCATATAGAGTCTACTAAGTGTGTCTGCTACCATATTATCCTTTCCAGGTGGTAAAGAACACTCATATCATAGTCCTTAAGTAGCTCCAACCACCTCCTTTGCCTAAGATTAAGGTCTTTCTGCGTAAACACATATTGCAAGCTCTTGTGATCCATGAATACATCCACGTGGACCCCGTACAAGTAATACCACCATATCTTCAATGCAAACACCACCACGTCCAATTCAAGATCATGGGTTGGGTATTTCTTTTCATGAACTTTCAATTGTCTCGAGGCATAAGCTATCACTTTCTCATGTTGCATCAACACACACCCGAGTCCAATTCGTGAAGCATCGCAATACACTACAAAGCCATTCGTACCCTCGAGTAGAGTCAACACTATTGCTGAAGAGAGTTAGGTCTTCAACTCTTGAAAGCTTTTCTCACAAGCCTCCGATAATTGAAACTTCACCTTCTTCTTAGTAAACTTAGTCAATGGTTCGGCAATAGATGAAAAACCCTCCACAAATCTCCGATAGTAACTCGCTAAGCCCAAAAAGCTCCTGATATCTGATGGGTTCACTGGTTTGGGCCAATTCTTTACCGTCTCGTTCTTTTGAGAATCTAATTTTATACCCTCACTTGACACCACATGGCCTAGAAATTCCACATAATCCAACCAAAACTCGCATTTGCAGAACTTCGCATACAACTATTGGTCCTTGAGGGGCTGAAGTAGTACTCTCAAGTGAACGGTATGCTCCTCCTCACTCCGAGAGTATATGAGGATATCATCAATAAACACAATCATGAACATGTCTAGATATCCCTTGAACACCCTGTTCATTAGATCCATAAAAGATGCAGGGGCATTGGTTAGTCCAAAAGACATAACAACAAATTCATAGTGACCATATCGAGTCTTGAAAGCGGTCTTTGGAATGTCACTCTCTCGAACCCTGAGTTGGTGATACCCAAATCTGAGATCGATCTTGGAGAAACAATTGGCACCCTGAAGCTGGTCAAACAAATCATCGATCCTGGGTAAAGGATACGTATTCTTGACGGTGACCTTGTATAACTATTGATAGTCATTGCACATTCGAAGTGAAGCGTCCTTCTTCTGGACGAATAACACTAGTGCACCCCATGGAGACTTACTCAGCCTAATAAAGCCCTTATCTAACAGGTCCTTCTAACAAAGCATACACATCAACATGAAAAACTCTCAACATACCGGTGACTACATTTGGTGAGGCCTCCAGCTCCTAGCGAGTGGATAAGGCATAGAATCTGTTCTGGCACTGCCCGTCAGCTATTCTAGTAGATGCCCCCTGATGTGCTGTGCGTGGAGGAGGGGCTGCTGAACTAGAAGCTAGGCCTCGACCGCCAACCTGATCCTGCCTCGCAGCGGGACAATCTCTGAGCATATGTTCAGGATGCCCACATCCATAACAAGCTCCTGACCCTGCCAAACACTAGTCTGTGTGTCCTCGGATGCACCTGCGACATGCAGGAATGCTGGAGTCTGCGGGTCTAATGCTATGACCCCTCGAGCCTGACGTTCACCCTCTCTGATCATGTCGGGGCCTAGATGGCACACTCGGTGTGAAAGATGCTGGAGCTAATGATCTTTGGTGGGTCTGCTGTCGGTGCCCACCACCGGACCTCTGGTGAGAAAATCTATGATCCTCAGTCCTGGCCCTCTTGGCCTCCCTTTCCCTCGAGTGTGCCACCTCCATCTGCTAGGCGTACAACACTATGCGAGGAAAGTCCATGTCCTGGTGGAGCATAGCTATCCTGTAGTCCTTGTCCAAATATCCTTCTATACCATGCACAGATCTGCTCTCCCGCACCGGCTGGTCGGCCACTAACTCTGAGGCATACTTAGATAGGCGGGTGAACTCAAGGGTGTAATCCTGAATAGTCATCCTTCCTTGATTCAAATTCACAAATTCAGCTACTTTCAACTCCCTCATCTCTTGTGGGAAGAACCAATCAAGGAATGCAACCTGAAACTCTTCCCATGTGATCGAACCTGCTCCTGCGACCCTGCTATCCTTCCACTGGTAGAACCAAATATGCGCAACCCCCTTCAACTGGTAGGAGGCCAACTCTGCGCACACAACACTGCTCACCCCCATAACCTGGGTGATCTTGACAATCTCATCAATGAAGTCATTCGGGTCCTTATCTACCTTGGACCCCAAGAACTCCAGCGGATTCATCCTCAAGAAGTCTCAGACCCTGGCCGCCGCCGCATTACCGTTTTGAGGAACATGCGCAACGGCTTGCTGATTGATCTAAGCAGTCAAGGCCTGTGCCAATATCTGAATGGCAGCTCGGAACTTAGCATGAGCAGCTGGCTCTGGTGCCTGAGGCTTCTAAACTGGTGGGGCTGGTTGATGCTCATGACCGTTTCCCTCCTCGTGGCCTTCACCACCTCCATTCCTCCTTCCATTCACTCTTCGAGGAGCCATGATTCTAGAACCGCGAATAGCATGAATTAGGAGGATAAAAAGGTTTTTCATCGCACGACATAGATCATGAAAGAAGGGAACATTTCCTAAAATGTCTAGTAGCCTCTTCGTCATAAGTGTGGCGCGCTTCACACCCATGAAAAAGACTCTACCTAACGCGGCTTTCAGACTCCCTAGGACATATCAAACCTATGGATCTGATACCAAGTTTGTCACGACCCGAACAGAAGCCTGGATCGTAGACACGGGACAATAAACCCCGAGAGACCCCAAGTCGACCTATGGCATAAGCATTCAACTAACTCATTCAACAAACATGAAGAAAACATAAATTATAACTCAGCGGAAGTCTCATACAATGGCACATCAGAATAATATCTGAATCTACACATACATAAGTCTGAAAGCCTCTAATCTGAACAAGTTGATGGGACAAGACCCCAACTAACTCAACAATACTTAAACTAGGAATACATAAAGGAAAATGATAGTCTAGTCCTCGAAGGATGAGGACTCACCAATCCGAGTAGATACTAACTTCAAGATTTTGTCTAAGGACGGTGCTAAAGGTGCGAGTGGATCCTGCATCATGAGACGATGCAGCATAGAAAGTATGCGATCGGTACGTGGAATGTACCGAGGATGCAAGGTAGGTAAAACCACTTGAATAAAATAAATCATTTAAAACATTCCATAACATTTCATAGGCTACATGCATTTATTCTGAAATCATACTCTTATCATAACATGACCATGCATAGCTTTAGAATATCATGACTGACTCGAATGACTCAAAGCTGAAACATGCATTCAAAAGATAAACAATGAGTCAAACCTTGCTTTTTGAACATGCATGCATAAGATAATTATCATGAGTGATGGATATGCAATCTGAATGATTTAGACAGTCGGAGACTTGTCACTTAACCGACATACCACGATAGAGCTTACGTGGTCCCGACTATCACACTCAAGTGGGCAAAGTTATCCCAAACCTTGCCAGGGCTAAGGATGCTACCATGATATTGATATCAAGTTGAAGGGCCAATCGAGCCGGGGATACCTCACAAGGGAGGTCCCAATAATATAATAGTACCAACCTACTTTGGCGCGTAATTCTAGGGCATAGGGTATTCGGCTCTTAACCCACTCGATGCTAGACTCTTCTCCCAAAACATGCAATGCTCTACATCATATATAACGAAGTTCAACATTGTCTACTGACGAAGCTTAACATCGTCTATTGACGAAGCTCAATATGAAATCATACATAACTCAACATCATATAAAACGAAGCTCAACATTGTCTATTGACAAAGCTCATAATGAAATCCTGCATAGACTAGACATCATTTGGATATGAAGCTCAACATTATCTATTGACAAAGCTCAATAATGACCTACATCTCAATTATGAAATAATGCATATGAGAAGCTTTATTTCGATACATACCACAAGCTCAATCATAGGTGGGATAATCTACTCCAAATCATGTGGTAAGCTACGTATAGAAATGTTTACTCCACATACCACAAGCTAGAATTTATAATAAAAATTGAGAAATTTCACTTCAAACAATGTGGTAAGATTATGTCGGGAAAATCATCACTTTAAATCGACATGTGGGCATCACCCAAAGCTCTATCATACTTGGATCTAATTAATTTATTTTGAAAACAACAACATAGATCATGGGTAGTTTTAGAAACATGCTTTTCATCATCAACTTCATCATTGTTCAATCTGTTTGGTATAATTACACGCAAGTGCACGTGGTCGAACAAGTAGTAAAGTGGCTTAAGTAAGCCAAGTATCGATCCCACAGGGACTGGACTAAGGTATCAATCTAATCAAGTGTCAATAAACTTTAACTCTAAACTGCAGACAATAGTGTGAAGAAGATTTTGATATTTTGTTTCCTAATTTTATACTAAATCTAAAACGAATATACAATTTGAGTTTGAACTATAAGTATAAGCATGCTGAGGCTAAAATGAACATGTAGAGAAATAAATTATCGATACAATTTGATTAATCTTTCCTCTGGTTGCTAGTCAAGAATTATTGCCTATGGATTAAAACTCTCGTATTTAACCCAACTTAAGAATCATGAACCTTCCACCTACATCTCTGTGATAAAAAGAAATTCATGTTCTAGCCATACAAAACCGATTCCTTAATTGACTAATACAACTTTCGGGTATATCTCTATCTTGAAGGTAAATCAATTCTCAATTTTCCCAAACTAAGAAAAGATCATATCCTATCAATTCACAACTTTCCAATTTCTTGCTCTCTCGAGTGAAACCGGACTTTTTAGATATACATTAACGTTGGCCATACATTAACGCAGTAAGAACAAGAATCAATAGAACAACCATGGAAGAAAAGATGAAAAACCAATTTATCAATAATCACATTTCAATACAAATGTTCTTAACCTCAGCAAGAAGGGAATTTAGCCACTCATTTGTGGATTAAACTTCGTTAAGTGAGTGTTAATCATACAAGCAATTGAAATAAAGAAGAAGGAGATAGAGAAAAACCCTGATATTTTCGTCCCCTCAACTGCCTGTAACCCACGTTCTTGCTCCACCAAGTCAGAATAATTAAAAATGAACCTAAGTGTTCTATTTATACTAGTGGGAATTTTTCCCAGAATAACAAGCAACGTGTCACGGAGTGCATCGCGGAGCACTACCTTCGTGACACGCCACCAACGCGGACCCTCACTGGAATCCGGTCGTCCAAGTATTAAAACCCAACGTGGCACGGCATGCAACGCGGGGCTAGGCCAACGTGCCACGGCCCTAACGCGCACCTTCACTGGAATTTGGCATAATTTCAGCATCTAGGCAGAATGCATCCGCGATGGCAGCGTGACACGACTCCATCGCAGAGCCCCTTTAATTCGTGCTTTCCTTGTGCTTTTTTCCTTGCTAGCTTCTGAGTCCAATCCTAATTTCTCCCAACATTCATCTTAGCTTCGTAAAATTATATTTTTCCTGCAAAACCACGCTAATCATGTTGGTTAGTATAAATTCACATTTTATTACAATTCACATGAGAATGTACAAACATCGATAGATAAACAAGGCAAAATGACACATTTGAGTAACACTTGGGCATATAAATCTGCCCAAGATCACTTACCCCACACTTAAATCCTTGTTCGTCCCCGAACAATAATCTTACACCTCATGCGATTGACACCCAATCCTGGCTACTTTGGCTCGACAATTCAAGCTACGGTTATATCGATTATTTACATAGCAAATCATCAAGAAAACATGCATAGTCTTATCAATACAATGACCTTCAACACATTAAGACCTCCTAGACTCAAGAATCGACTCTCGATATCGGCAAATTCATGCAAATCAGCTGATCAAGATATCCAACACGAAATTCAATCTCTTGTCGAGCATATTCCCTCACAACACAAGAGAATTTTCCCCTTTTTAATCACATGAACTCAAAGACATTACATGCAGGGGCATATAAACAAGATTTCGCTCTCTCTCCCAAAAGAATTCACATGCATCATATCATGAACCATAGACTCGCCTTTAGTGTATTACTCCACTAATATAAGGACGCGTGATGTAATATCACGTAGGACTTAACGGGTTGTAGTGTAAGCTACGGAACTAGCAAATACTGGGCTAACCAATAATAACAACTAGCCTCCTTAAGCGCTTTTTCAATACATCCCATCAACCTTATGGGCATTGTTTCTTCCTTCATCCTCCCATTCTTGAAGTCTGTCTTTATTTTTGTCCCCATATCTTTAAGCACACTCGACTTAATAACAAAAATTTGTTATACGTCTTCATTATATTAAATTTATAACGAGTGCACCTTTGACCTTTTCTTTCCCTTCGTCACTCTGCTTTTTCTTTTCTTTTCACCATTCTCACTCCTTGACACTGTGGGAAAATTATTTTTTTTCTTGAGCGCCTAAGAGTTTTGGATCAAATTCACGCATAATGAAAAGAAGGGGTTAAGCTCGGTTTACACCTTTTTGACAAAAGAAAAATAATATAGGCTAAAGGCTCAATGGGCTAACTAGGATGTACATTCAAGGTAGGTACGATAATGAAAAAAACTTTCGATTAAAGCAAAGAAATGCCTATATCCTTTCCTACAATACACATCCTTCATTTCGTTTCGTACACACACCAGGCAAGTTCTAGACACTTCACAATAGCATGGAAGAGACGAAATCTCACCACACACTCATTGTACATGCTCAACTCAAGACATATTCACAGACTCTTCAATCAGCTAATTACAAAAATTCAAACATTAAGCCTCAATCACACCGAATCAAACTCTATGGCCTAGGTATCTCAACATATTTACAAAGTTGCATGCTTTCATACGAATCACCTTTGCATTTTAAATATCATGTACAACACGCAACCAGAATTTCGCAACCATAAAGTAATGACACGTTTGGGATACAAACAAACAAAAGAAAAAAATTAAAAAGAACAAAAGAAATCTACTCCTATCGACTACATTTCCCTTAAGACGGTCGTCATCCATCCATCATAGGGAACGATCACTAATTACGACTTCGGTTCAATGGGACTATTCTCGGTAAAAGAACCGAAAACAAACGCCGAGAAACCCAAAAATAAAAAATTTCACAAAAAATTTAATCGATAATTTCGATAAAACAAAAATATTTACAAAACCAGCTAACAACATTCAACAGCACACAACAACTTCTCATTAATTACAATACAGACATACACACAAAAATCACAGGGTCACAAGTTTTTCCAAGCACAACAACAGAACAGAGACATTAATAACACCAACAACCAGCACCTAACTACTCCCACCCCACACTTAAATCGAACACTGTCTCCAGTTTTCACAAAATTCAACATAGCATAAAAGTGGGTGGTGAAACTCCCTGATCAATCAAGATATTCCACTTCTTCGTCAGGTGTCGCTACCTCGTCTCCCATGTCTGAATCGCCCCCGTCGTCATCATCTGACTCAACATCGGAGTCATCACGACATGTCTCCTGATCTGTGGGAACATCATCATCAGTGGGCTCTACAAAAGCTGGCCCCACTCGACATAGAGCCCTGGCATTTTTTCCAAAAGGGTAGTCTAGCTCGAGCTGCCACAACTCATCTTCTGTTGCTGGCCTCCCGCCTATGCGCAGCTGGAGCATCTGCATCCTGAACATGCGAGCCATGTACTGATCATCCCGAGCATGTCGCTCAGCTAGTGTGAGAACTGGCCCATGAGTGGTGTCGGGTGCCTTAGTTTTGGTGACATCTAAGGCCCGCCTCTCCATCTGCGGGATGTAGTTAAGGGCCTCTTCCTCAATATCCAGGCCCCTCAGGAATGTGGTCAATAAGCCACCAAACCCGTACCTGTGCCCTTGATGCAAATGGGCTCTCTTCATGGTGGAGATAATCACCACCCCAACATTGATCTCCAGCCCTTTCATCAAGGCATAGACAAAGAACACACGATCCCGGGTGACATCTGTCATATGCACCCCCGGGATTAGGCAGGAACAAACAATCTTAAGCCATATCCTGGCTTCCCTGTTCATTTGTGAGTAGGGTAATGTCTGATGGTAGCCCCTCTCCTTATGCCTGCTCCACCGTGATGTAGACCGGGCTCCACACAGAGTGCGTATGATGTCCGCATATGGTGGAGTGATATTCAACTGCCGGAGTACATGGGCGTCTGTGTCCCGCGACCCCAAGATGGAATTAAGGTGATGGGGCTCAAAAGTAGAACCTGCCCCCTTATCTTTATGGTGTGACTTCTGAGTGTCGGGTTCCAGTTGGCGTAGAACTCCCGAATCAGGTGAAGATTGCACTCCTTGGGCTCTTCAAAGATGAAGTTCAGCCCAGCTGCATCGATCCTGTGGACAATCCTGGGGAATTCCTGTGCCAACGGTTCCCTAGCAAGCTCCTCGGGGAAGTATTTGCTTTCCTTATGCTTTGCGTACCATTTCTTCCCTTCCTCTATCACCCATCGGGTTCCGTATTGACGACGTTGGCCGCGCGGAACCGCTGGTGCTGCTGGGACTGCTGTCCCAGTCTGATTCTTTTCCTTCCGGCGCCCGATGTAGATGCGCCCTTCCCTTTATCTTGCCTGCTTGCCAATGTTTCTGTCAAACCAAACAGACAGTTCCAATGTTATTCAAATTGAAATTAGCTTCGACTAAGGTTGGGTTAAGCTAGGCCACCCCACACTAAGTCTTTAGCCACAATCACAACATTACAGCAAGACAATCCTCTTTTTCTAACTTTCAAAATAAAATTAAAAAATAATAACAAAAAATGCCTCGTGCATTCAGAGGGTTCGACGGTATAAATTCTATGTACTACTCAGACTTCATATAGCTAATCCCCTATTACCATCGATAACATTTCATCACATAGCACTTAGCGCAAATTTCTATCAACAAAACCAATGCAATTCCCTTAATTTCTATGCAATTTCAACAATTTCATTATCCCGACAATCCGTCGCGCCTTTAGCATCTTAACGTTAAGCAAAACATAATTTACTTCACTCAACGTGCACAAACCAACAAGAATTTCACATTTCAACTCAATTTTAACTTCTTCATAATCGAATTCTAACCCTAGCTACAATTTCACAAGAATTTCGATCACCCATGTATTTATCGAGTTCATATAATCACAACGATACTACGAACATCAATTAAGAATAGCTTACATGAATTCAAGCTCAATTTACAATTAGGGCAAGTTTTCCTCACTTCCTATGCTCAAAATCGGAAAAATTAGAGAAGAAATGAGATGAAGTTAACGAACATACCTTCAATTCGATTGTATCGAAGAAAGTTGAAGAATTTTAGCTCCTAGGTCCGTGTCACGTTGGGGAAGGGGGGATTTGGTTGTTTGTCACGGAGGGGAGTGAAAAATGGGAAAAATTGGGTGTTTTCGGGGTTAAAAGGGTGGTTTTTCGCGCGAGTCACCCGGCGACCCGGTGTGACTCGTCGCGAATAACACTTCAACGTGTCACGGAGGGTAACGCGGAGCATGCCCTCCGTGACACGGAGCCATCACGCAGGTACTCTAGAATTTTTCAAAAGTTCCAGAATAACACTTCAATGTGTCATGAAGGGTAACGCGGAGCACTCCCTCCATGACAAGGAGCCATCGCGCAGGCTCACTGTTTTCCCACTTTTTATTATATTTCTTACATCAATTTTTCCTTTGCGATCCTTTGCATTTTTACCCTCCGTTCAACCTGAAATTCATCTCACAACAAGAAATTGGTTAGAATTTATAGGTTTCACATAAAATACAATTTTTTTTGTTTTTATTTTTATTTTTCTCATTTTTTCTTTCTTTTTTTTTCTCTTCTACGAAATCTATTCACATATTACAAAAATTTCACGGGTTGCCTCCCGTGCAGCGCCTGGTTTACCGTCGCGGCTCGACGTCATTAAGATCAGTCATCCTCTAGGGTGACGGATGTCTTCTCTTGACTACCGTCCTCGCCCCAGTAATGCTTACATCGCTGCCCATTGAATAAGAACTTGGCACTTCGATCTTCTTGCCACAACTCTACTGCCCCGTGCGGGGTCATTCGCACTACCTCAAATGGCCCTGACCATTTGGACCGCATTTTCCCTGGAAACAGCTTCAATCTTGAATTGAAGAGTAATACTTTCTGCCCTGGCTCAAAAATATGATGCACCACATGCTTGTCATGCCACCTCTTTGTTTTTTCTTTGTAGTACTTGGCACTCTCATAAGCATGCCAACGAAACTCTTCAAGTTCGCTGAGTTGCATTAGCCTCTTCTTGCCCGCTAGCCCGAAGTCCATATTCAATTTCTTCACTGCCCAGAAGGCTCGTGCTCTAGCTCCACTGGCAGATGACACGCCTTACCATAGACCAATCGGTATGGAGAAGTTCCAATCGGTGTCCTGTAAGCAGTTCTGTATGCCCACAACGCATCATCAAGTTTGCTTGACCAATCATTACATTGTGCAGTTACTGTTTTCTGGAGAATCTGCTTCACTTCTCTATTCGACACCTCCACTTGCCCACTAGTTTGGGGGTGATATGTTGTTGCCACCTTGTGGCGCACCCCATACTTGGCTAGTAGCTTCTTGAAACTTGTATTTACGAAATGAGCCCCTCCATCACTGATAATGGCTCGGGGTGTCCCGAACCTGGTGAGAATGAGTTCATCAACACTCTTTTCAATGGGTCTTGAGATTCAACAATCTGACGAATTTCTTCTTGATCAAACGCACTGATTGTTGAAAGCTCCTCATGTATGGCCGGCAGCTTCATGGCCTTAAATACATCAAATACCTCAAATTTGTCGTGTGCCCGCATAGTTAGCTGCCCTGCAGCTACATCAATAAGTTCTTTCCCGGTCGCTAAGAAAGGACGTCCCAAAATAAATGGGACTTCTGCGTCTGGCTCAAAATCCAGCACGACAAAGTCTACCGGGAAGATAAGGGAGCCCACTTGCACCAGCACGTCTTCCACAATGCCATCAGGTCTGGCTAAGGAATGATCCGCCAGTTGCAAGATCACTGTTGTTGGTCTAGGACTCCCTAGCCCCAACTTCTTGAATACCGATGTTGGCATCAAGTTAATGCTCGCTCCCAAATCACATAATCCACGAGCTCGGATACTCTGCCCAATTGTTATTTGAATTGTAAAGCTCCCAGGGTCCTTGAGCTTTGTGGGCAACCTGTTTTGTAGCCGTAAAGTGCACTCCTCCGTAAGCGCCACCATAGCGTACTCAGTCAACCTGCTTTTGTTTGCCACGATGTCCTTGATATATTTTGCGTACTTCGGCACTCCCTGCAAAACATCAACAAGAGGTAAATTAATGTGTACCTGCTTAAGCACTCCATGAACTTTTTGAAACACGCTTCCTCCTTGTGTTTCCTTAGTCTTTGAGGGAATGGGGGTGGTGGTCTTTCTGGTTCAGCTTCCTTCTCCTTCCCCCTATCATCATTGTGCTCCCTCTCCTTTTCACCTGCTCCCGACTGCTATGCTGGTCTTTCTGGGTCCACTTCCTTGAGTTGCAAACCACTCCCCGTGGTCACTGCATTTACTTGCTTGGGGTTGGGGTCAGTGTCACTTGGAAGTCCTCCTCTCGGCCTGGTGTTTTGAGCTCCGACAAATTTCCAAACTGGTACTCCAGCGCCTTTGTAGCTAACTGATTGTTCTTTACATTGGCTGCCAATTTCACGTAATCAGCCTGCAATTGAGCTTGGTTAGCTATCATTGTCTTAAACATTTCCTCAATGCTGGGTGATGGTGGTGGAGGAGGTGCATTGTTGCTTCTGTATTGCGACTGATAGTTCTGCTGCCCTCCTTGATTTCTCTGCGCCCCCTAACTCGAACTTTGCCCTTGATGGTTGTTGCTACCCCAAGAGAAATTCAGGTGATTCCTCCAGTTGGAATTGTAGCTGTTGCCATACTGTAGGTGGTTATTTCTCTGTACATTACCAAAAAAGTTCGCCGAATCAGGATTTGCCCCGCAACACTCAGCTGAGTGTTCATTACTCCCGCACACTTCACACCAAATCTGTTGCACTACATTCACTGGGGCTTGAGACTGGTTCATGCTCATGTTACTGAAGTGGGTGTTGAGTTGATTCTGTAACGCAGCAATCTGTGCAGCAATAGCTGTAAAACCATCCACTTCTAGGACTCCTGCTGCTTTCCTTGTTCCTCCTCTTGACGAATCCACATTCCACTTCGGATTCCCCTGCGAAATACGATTTAACAAGGTATACAGCTCCTCATACGTCTTCTCTAATGCTTGTCCCCCAGCTGCTGAGTCTAGCAAAATTTTTGTGTGGGGTTCCAAACCCTCTATGAAAGTATGCACCAGCATATCATTGGATTGGTGATGATGAGGACAATCCCGCAACATAGATTTGAATCTCTCCCAGGCCTGATACAGATTCTCTCCCTCTCTCTGTTTAAAACATAGAATTTGACTTCTAAGTCTTCCTGTTTTACCGGATGGAAAGAACCGTATCAAGAATTTCTTTGCAAGATCATCCCACGTGGTGATGGAATTAGGTGGCTCAGCTTACAACCACCTCTTAGCTTCTCCCAAAAGTGAAAATGGGAACAATGTAAGCCTGACATAATCTGATGACACTCCAGCGGGGATGTACGTGTCACTTATCTCCAAAAAATTTTGGAGATGTTGTTGTGGATCCTCATGAGGGAGACCTGTGAACTGCCCGCTGGTGTGCAGCAATTGCACCATGTTCTGTTTAAGCTCGAATCTCCCTCCTGGCTCAGGTTTGTAGATGCTAGATGTGACATTGTTAGCATGTGGGATTTCCACCTCGCGAACCGGCCTAGCTGCCATTTCCTCGGGCACTAACATTGCCCTTACAACTGGTGGATTCTGTTGTTGCTCCAGGATTGTTTGTCTGAGCTACTGCAACGTTTTCTCTAGAGCTTCTCTCCTTTAACGATGGAATTGTCTTTCCGGCTCTAAAGATGAGTCCACCAGCTCCCCGACAACGGCGCCAAAAACTTGTTCGGTCTATTTGGTATAATTACACGCAAGTGCACGTGATCGAACAAGTAGTAAAGTGGCTCAAGTAAACCAAGTATCGATCCCACAGGGACTGGACTAAGGTATCAATCTAATCAAGTGTCAATAAACTTTAACTCTAAACTGCAGACAATAGTGTGAAGAAGATTTTTATATTTTTTTTCCTAATTTTATACTAAGTCTAAATACAATTTGAGTCTGAACTATAAGTATGAGCATGCTGAGGCTAAAATGAACATATAGAGAAATAAATTATCGATACAATTTGATTAATCTTTCCTCCGGTTGCTAGTCAAGAATTATTGCCTATGGATTAAAACTCTCGTATTTAACCCAACTTAAGAATCATGAACCTTCCACCTACATCTCTGTGATAAAAAGAAATTCATGTTCTAGCCATACAAAAGCGATTCCTTAATTGACTAATACGACTTTCAGGTATATCTCTATCCTGAAGGTAAATCAATTCTCTATTTTCCCAAACTAAGAAAAGATCATATCCTATCAATTCACAACTTTCCAATTTCTTGCTCTCTCGAGTGAAACCGGACTTTTTAGATATACATTAACGTTGGCCACACATTAACGCAGTAAGAAAAAGAATCAATAGAACAACCATGGAAGAAAAGATAAAAAAACAATTTATCAATAATCACATTTCAATACAAATGTTCTTAACCTCAGCAAGAAGGGAATTTAGCCACTCATTTGTGGATTAAACATCGTTAAATGAGTGTTAATCATACAAGCAATTGAAATAAAGAAGAATGCGATAGAGAAAAACCCTGAGATTTTCGTTCCCTCAACTGCCTGTAACCCACGTTCTTGCTCCACCAAGTCAGAATAATTAAAAATGAACCTAAGTGTTCTATTTATACTAGTGGGAATTTTTCCCGGAATAACAAGCAACGTGTCACGGAGTGCATCGCGGAGCACTGCCCCCGTGACATGCCACCAATGTGGACCCTCACTAGAATCCAGTCGTCCAAGTATTAAAACCCAACGTGGCACGGCGTGCAACGGGGGGCTAGGCCAATATGCCACGGCCCTAACGCGCACCTTCACTAGAATTCGGCATAATTTCAGCGTCCAGGCAGAATGCATCCGCGATGGCAGCGTGACACGGCTCCATCGCGGAGCCTCTTTAATTCGTGCTTTCCTTGTGCTTTTTTCCTTGCTAGCTTCTGAGTCCAATCCCGAGTTCTCCCAACGTTCATCTTAGCTTCATAAAATTATATTTTTCCTGCAAAACCACTCTAATCATGTTGGTTAGTATAAATTCACATTTTATTACAATTCACATGAGAATGTACAAACATCAATAGATAAACAAGGCAAAATGACACATTTGAGTATCACTTGGGCATATAAATCTTTCCAAGATCATCATCATCACACATTTACCATAAATCACCTCTTTTATGAACTCTTCACCCATGGGCGTTTTAGATTTAAATTTTAGAAAATAATTTTATAAGGGAAAATAATTTAGAATTTGCCCTATCTTCATAAATCATCAATATAAATACAATCTAATCATACCCATGTATAGAGATTGAAGCATCATGCGATTGAGTAAAACCCCATACTTGATAATAGATAATTCATCACATTTTGATAGGGATTGGACATGGATGTGGAAGAAAACACCCACTCATAGACCTACATACCTGGGAATGGTGAATTCTAACACTCTCTAATTGCCCAACTGAGATTCCAATTGGAAACCTTGAGATTTCACCTTGAACCTCCTCTTCAAACCTTCAAACTTGCATGCATGAGAGTAATGGCATAGGATAGGTTTTCCCCTGCTAAAATCCCATTAAAAAAAGCCTTAAATGACGTAGTATAGGTCTTAGGAATGTAGAAATTATGAATAGACCCTTACTGAATTCACAGGAAAATACTGCCAGGTTACCTTAACGGGTGACTTGACGATTCGTCAGGATGGGCAATGACTCACTAAGTCACCCATCAAGTGCACTAGTTAAGTGAATTGTTTGGGCTCATAACGGGGGACTTAATGACTCATCCCCAGTGACCACGACTCGTGGTCACCTCCCGTCAGGTACACTGCCTTAACATCCATGAAAATCCACTTTTCTTGCTCATTACTTACCTCACGATTCGCTGGGACAGACCATGACTCGTGGGGTCCCATCCGTTAAATACATTGGACATCCTCTTGTAAAAAGTCCAACTCCACCCCACGATTGACATGAAGACTAGTGGTGGCTGACCACGAGTAGTTCCCTCACTCATGGGGACCTTAATCCTTCATTTTCCCAAGCCTCCCCACGAGCCACCTCATGACTCATGGGGTCTCCTCACGACTCGTCCCACGACTCGTCCTGTGCCTGCAACATCAATTTTACAATTTTTTCCATTTTGAACTCACAGGTCCGATCTTTGAGCTTTCGGGGTATAACAAGGCCCCCACGCGGCGATCCACCAGCGGAATGCAAAACCTATTCCGTGAACCGCCGGTGAATCGCCGGTTATAAGAAAATGAACTAAGCACAAAATCAAGCCTGAGATGGTAAGGCGGCAAACTTCCAGATCCAATAGGCAATCGCCAGTGTATCATCGATAAAGGTATGGGTTTTCTTTTAAAAGCTGAACTAAATGTCAGCCCTACCTGACCCAAAATCTGGTGGTAGCCGTCGTACTCTGGAAAAACACCCCTTAGACTTCCCTTTTTTTATCTATTTAACATTTTCCCACACTCCTTTTTATTTTCCTAACACCCACCTTTCTACATTCCCACAACTCCCTCTCTTACACTTCCCATACAATTAACCCACCATTAATCATCCCCCTTCTCCTCAACCAACCATATTCTCACTTTATCACATATAAAATCCCCCACTCTCTCAACCTAAATTCTCGCTCTACACTCACAATCTTCCTCTCTACTAAACAAGTCTCAAGAGTTTGCCATTGGAGTATTATCAAGCTTCCACAGCTAATCTTTGGGAAACATTCTCTTAAGAGTGGTAATGTACCCTCAACTTCTTTAGTTTCTCATCAATGGTAATATGGTTGCTTATAGATGATGTGATGACATATATTCCCCTCCTCTTTACTGCCATTTTCCCCAATATTTTCATGATTGATACTATCCTTGTGTTATATGAAATTAGTGGGATGATAGAAGTTTCTTGCTGAATTTGGTGGGGGAATTTGTTATTCATATGTAGAGTTGAATGGGGTGAATTCTAAGTAACCCAACAAGGGATTAAAAAGACATACTTTGCCCTATGATAGATTGGGTGATGCCATTCTTAAGGGTAAATCTTTGTTTTAACCTTTTTATGTGTAGAGGTACTGCTTTGATGTGTTGTGTGTGAGTGTTTGAAATATTGTTATATTGGAGTTTAGGGTGATGCATTAGGGACAATGACTATCGGTGATTCGCTAGTCGGGTCCAGCAAAATACCGATGAAACACCGATTCGGGCTAATATTAGCTTCAGGCCACTGCCTTGATCCCGCATTACATCGGCGGTTCGCGAATTGAGACCATCAAGTTCATCGCTCTATCGCCGATTGAATATCTGCTCCCCTAATTTTCTATTTCTCACTGGCAGTTTAACGGCGGTCCGTGGATACCCTTCTACGGCCCGCCGGTGTTTCGCCGGTGCTGTCAGTTCTTTGAATGTTAATTCTTCAACTTTGTTTCTCCTTTAAAACTTTACAGGAGTTGTCTTTTTATTATTAACATCGTGTTTGTAGAAAATGACTTCATCTAGGAACACCGCTAAGGGAAAAGCCCCAGCTTCTTCTTCAACAAAAGGCAAGGGAAAAGCAAAGGCCTCCGCAGCACCCGCCAACTCTACGAAGGCTATCATGTTTTGTGTGCCCAATATGAAGGGGCACTACACTATCTTCAAGGGTCACTCAATCATAGTACAAAAGCGGTTTGACTTGGCGGGGATGCACGGTGACCTCCCCAACATCACTGCTCAATTCACGAAAAGAAAATGGCACATTTTCACCAATCCTATCCCATACTATTATCTAAGTTTGGTGCCAACGTTCTATGCTTCCTACCAGGCTAGGTAGGAAAGTATGAACCACAGAGGCAAGGTCAATGAATTCGCCTGCCTGCCTTCAGTTATGGTGCAAGGGGTAGAGGTGGACATCATTCCAGCAGCCATCAACTATATATTCTGGGAGGACAAGATTAACATTAGCTCAGAGTAAATGACTAGGATTTCTAACATGAATAACCAATTCACTTGGATAGACCCTATCATTACTGCTGACACACATTTTTGGGCAACTATGGGTGGCAAAATTTCTCTCCATGATTTGAAATTTGAGGCCAAATTGTGGCTAGATTTCATCTATGGCCTCATCATCCCTTCTAAAAATGAATAATGGGTCAGCATGGAGACGGATATTGTTATAACCTGCATAATGTCAGGAGTCCCCATTAACTTTGGGGAGATTGTAGCTCAACAAATAAAGAGAAAAGCCCAACAGGCCAGCACCTCCATGCCATATGCCATGCTCATTTCTCAACTATGCTTGCAAGCGGGAGTACCACTGTTTCCGGATGAGACCCCTGTTTCTGCTTCAGGCATCATCACACTAGACTGGAAAAGAGATGCTAAGGCACCCACAATCAAGCGGAAGTGGATGCAGGATTTTGGGCGGCGGCTGGAGGGTTCTCTATCCCATGGTTCGGACCAGTCTCCACTGGCCCCAGATTTGAACATTCCCCACCAAGAAGCTTCAGGCCAATCCTCCAGTGACATACCTCTTTGGGGAGAATCACCCCCTGCAACATCCTCCCAACCGAGTGGTCTCCACAAACTCATGGAAATGACCAACTCTCATGAGAGACAACTTTAAATTGTTGGCTAGGAGCCTCCCTACGCTTATTTTTCAAACAGTAAAAAAGGAGATGAAGTTTGTATATGAACGTCTTACAACATTGTGCAAATGGGTGGATGCAGTGGAGAGGGTTGTCACCTCTCTCCGTACTAAAGTAAGGGAGTGAAAGATTCGGACATCCATGGAGGTGCCTGACCTAAGTGCTCTTGATGCCGCAATGGCTGCCCTTTTTATAGTCGGAGGCCCCATAGATGACTTGTTTGAGGGCTTGGGAGATGACACTGAAGATCTAGGTGATGCAGGCTTGGAGGGTGAGGCAGGAGCAGGTGCAGATTATGACATGGATAATAAGGAGTGACCCACTCAGGGAGTCTCTCGCCCCTTTATTTTGCATGCATACATTGGGGACAATGTAATCTTTTAGTTGGGGGTAGGATGAGTGCTTTTTTTTTGGGGGGGGGGGTGGTCAATTGTGTTTTAATTGGTGATGATTTGATGAGCCTTTGTCGGGCTTTTGTTTTTATTTTTTGATGAAGAGTTTTGAGCCGTTGTTGGCTCATTTTTAGTGCTGTTGATGAATGCCCTTGTCGGGCTAGTTGTGTTGATAAAATCTTAATGAATGAAATGGATGAGTTGTTGAATGTTAGTGTGCTAGTGATGAAAATTTGGTCCTTTCTTTGAATTGTTAAATATTGCATTATGACCAATTCGTTTGTTCGCCTATTTAAATAGTAGAAAAGTGATCAAACTCCAAGAGTTTTCTTCATACCACGGTTCTTTCCCAAGGAGCATTTGTCTTTTTCTTATCTCTTTGTTGTTGAACTGGGTTGGAACTTCCCAATGATATATTGTGAGGCAACACTCTTAAGGGAAAAGGCCATATCGTTCTTGAGTCTTTTGTGGAGTTGTTTTGAGAGGTACCACAAAAAAAAATTAAAATGTGGCATGATAATGGGAAAGCAAAAATGGGCATTTTAAATGAGAATATATCACTCTTTGTCATACATTGTGGATTCATCATTTGGCTTATGAATTTGCATGTTCTAATGTCTTGAATCAAGATCTTGTGTTGATAATGACCTTTGTGGTAAGGATTTTTGTGAATCTCATGCACAACTTCTTTTTTAGAACTTGTCTTAAGTGTGACTCAAGGTGAAATTCTAGATGAAGTTGCACTTAGAACATGATCTTAGGCTCTCTTTTGTCAAGTCACTTCACCCAAAATGACCGCCTTGAACATTAACCGTTGATAGCCAATGTTTGAGCCTTGGATCCTTTCTTTGAAAATACATTACAAGCCTAATGACCATTTTTAATTCCTTCTCTTTGGCACCCATCCTCCCTAATTACTAGTGATGAAAAAGTGAAAAATGGGGTTTGAAACCCAAGAAATGGGGAGCAAGAAAGGAATGCATGTAAAATGAGGCAAAATCCTAAGTTTGAGGGTTAGCAAGAGTAGGGGGAAAAATGAGAAGCCTAAAATTGAGGTAGCACTAAAATTGTGATAAGATGAATGAGTCAATGGGGTGAAACTCCTCGAATCATCAAAAGAGGAAGAATAGTTCATAGGTGCTATCTCTTGCCTAGTAAAGCTGCATGTGAAATTCATAGATGTTATAAGGGTAGCTCGTGTTATACAAAAGATGAAGATGATGAACAAGGAGAAATAAGGTGAAGTGATCTAAACAAGATGTTGGGATACTACAGGCATTTGTAAAGACACTAGGGAGGCGTTAGTCGCTAAAGCCAAATATGTATCCTACCCTTAGCCCTACCTTCATTACGGCCCACAAGTCCTAAGTGATTTTGAGTGCAGTTGCTCTACATTAGTGGGAGAATTACACAAAGGCTAAGTATATGGGTCAAGTTGTTTGCATGAAGATTTCTTTTGGGAGAGTAAGTGTGATCATCTCTTTGTACAATCCCTTGTGTGTATGCATTGATTTCATGATAAAGAAGGATTCTCTCTTCTGTGAGTGGCATCATTTCTTTTGAGAACACAATTACATGAAGGTAAAAGTGTGCATAAGGCATGATAAGTGCAAGCTCTAAGGAAAACTTTGAATGTGCAATGATTATGAATTGAGATTCTATGTGTACTTCATGGATAAGCTATGCCCTTGTTTTGCAAAATGAAAGCTCTTGTGAATCATGTTTTTGAATTATGGTGGCCTCTTGAAATTTTTTCTTTTTTTTGGGAATTTGCTTCACTTTTTCTCTGAGTTGGTGAGCATTTTTGGGCTTTCATGAATTAAGTGGCCATTGATGTATAAACTCGTGTGGAGTGGCATGTTTCTCAACTGATAAGAACTGCATTACTTGAGGACAAGCAATGGTTCAAGTTTGGGGATTTGATGAGTTGGTAATTTACCAACTCATTAGGCTCTTAAGCATGAGCTTTAGCTTAGTTTTTAAGTCATTTAGATGAATTTTATTCCTTTTTTGCCTTTTTATGTGTAGATATCTGACTTGAAGAAAAAGAGCAAGAAGTAGAGTAAAAAGAACGAAATCAGGTGAAACCTGGCGCTCCACCGGGGAACACCGGCCAAATGCAGATGACCACTGCTTTGAGGAACTAAAGCAATCGGTGGTTGCGGATGTCAATCAGTGACTTGCCGGTTAACTCACCTACAGGCGCCTGAACTTGCTAGACCAAGAAGGAAAGAAACCGATGTAGCGCAGTTGGAGACTAGCAAATCACCGAAGATACCGCCAAATGGTAGTGAAAATAACTAAAGGAGAAAGAGATGACAGACGGCGGTTCGCAGAATATATCCAACGAACTGCTGGTACTTTCGCAAGTGTCAAAATGCCTGAGCAGGGGCAATTGCGTCCAACACTGAAAAAGAGGGGATGGTTTCCTATCTTTATGTATATTCTAGAAGGAAGTACTCTATACATATCAAATCTTAACATTAGCTTTTTAAACATTCCTTTTGCTGATAAAGAAAGTAGAATTCTATTGGTGGAAATTATTGAATATTGATTTTCTTTTCTTCATCTTCTTCGTTAGCAAGGTACCACCATCATTGCAGACATATTTTTGAATTTGATTTTGCTGCTCTTATTAATGAAATTAATGAGTTTATTATTGAAGATGCTCTTTTGTTTCTTAATCATGAGTAGCTAAATCATCAACTAGAGGTGTGTGGTGATGAGTGCTTAATTAGATTGGGTATTGCTAGATTCATCTCAATATTGCTTAATTAGTGTAAATCTATTAAGTTCTCTCCAATTTATAACTAATGATCTATACTTGCAAATGTGGGTCTACTTTTCTTACTTGATTTCTACTTGAAAAAGAAGAGTTGAGTATTGGGAGAGAATTCGATGGGGGAAATGGATGTGATGTTATGGAGTTGGCCTAGACATAGCCAAAACCCATATTCACACTCCTAATTAATAGCTAATAGCTAGATATAATGTAGCTATTAATCTAAACTTGATTGGGCTGATTTAATTATGTCTAGTGGTTCGAAAGAACTCTAGAAAGAGTCATTCATGTGGGTGAAAAACATTGAATGCCCACCTATCCAAAGTTTTTTACACAATTTGCAATGATGAGATGATCTAGCACAACCTTGTTTTAATTAGTGCATCATCTACACCATACCTCTAGTCCCTCTCATAATTGTCTACAACTTTGGTTATTTTGCTTTTCTACTTAGATGAGATAGAATCTATACCATTTTGTTAACATCAAGTTTCCCTCAACATATTTACTGCTTTGTTTCTTTGGAGTGGTTCGAACTAATTTAAATTTTCCGAACAACACTTGCGTATATCACTTGTTAGTCTCTGTGGGATTCGACCCCGACATCTGTCAGGATATTTTTTTTGATACAACAACCATTTAGGCTTCCGTAAAGAAGAGTGTAATTTGAGCATTATCAGAAAGCCCAGACATCGGCTCAAAGACTACCCTTCAGCCAAACAAGGCCATAGTAGAGGTCGTGACCCAGGCACTAGTTCAGCAGCTCCACCAGCATGCTCAGATTAGCAGGATGCATCCACTAGTGTAGGTGGTGTTCAGTGTCAGAACAGATTTTACGCCTTCTCATTTCATCAGGAGCAGGAGGTCTCTCCACATGTGGTTACTTGTCATGACCCAAACATAGGCCCGGATCGAGACATGAAACCTAGAACCATAAATGGCTCCCAGTTGACCCATGGCATGAACATGATAACTAAGGCTCAACATAAATGAGACAGTCAACTAAGTTCTAAAATAGCGGAAGTCTGAACAATAAAGCATGTGAACAACAGAATATCAAAACTCTAAATTCGAAGCTGAATACAACACAATGTATGGAAAGCCTCTAACATACTGACGAGCTGATGGGACAACACCCCAACTAGCTCACTACAAGTCTGAAACTAAAAGATGATAATAGCAAATCTAACTGAAGGTCCTTGAAGGATGAGTACTACCAACTGGAGCACTAAACAAGTCGGGAGGCCGGCTAGCGGCGGGACTTAACCTGAACGTCTGAGCCTATATTATGAAAGGATACATCATAGAGTATACGGTTAGTACTTGAAATATACTGAGTATGTAAGGCAAGTAAAATAGCTATGTAAGCAAAACTAAAATCATGCATATCTTAAATCATTTCATCATAAGATTCTAAGAGTAAGACATGCATGCTGATATCTTGAAAACATGATTAAACATAAACTGAATTTCATAACTGAATTGAATGACCCAAAGCTGAAACTGATACTCATAAGTAAAACTGTCACGACCCAAACATACACCCGGATCGTAGACACGGGACAAGAATCCCCGAGAGACCCCAAGTCGACTCATGGCATGAGAATACATCTAATTCTTTCACATAAGTAGAAGACTTAACATGAGGAAACGAAATCATAACATAATAACAGAGATAAGGCAACACATGATCCATACATGAAGGTTGAATACTACTATAGTCTGAAAAACCTCTGATCATGAAAGACAGGTTGATGGGACAACACCCCCAACTAACTCTACAACACTGAAATTGAAAGTGAACAATAGAGTCTAAACATATGGCCCTCGAAACATGAGGACTCACAAAATAAGATGATAGCGATCTTAGAAGAACTACTGAGGAGGGTGAGAGACGGGTCCTATATCATGAAACGATACAGCATAGAAAGTATGCGGTCAATATGTGGAATGTACTGAGTATGCAAGGTAAGTAAAACGAACATTTAAAATATTTAAAACTCATAAATGATCATAAGAGTAGGACATCATGCTCATATCATAATCTTCATAACATAACGTGAGGCTCAAGGTTTTCAAAATAATCAAAATACAATGTAATCATAATCATAAGATAAAAGCTTTACTTAGCATGACTTGAGCCAAAATACATAATCATAACATGCATAAAGCATAAGGAACAGTGGGAGATTCTCTTAACCGACATACCCCATATGAGCACATATGAAGTCCGACCTGTAAACTGGTCACTGGATGACTCGACCTGGGACCTGGTGCAGTATTTCCTATTTTCACTGCTTGAATGCTCGTGTCTCATATTAGGTAACTTCGGGGTATTACATTACTGGTGTCACACCCCGCCTTGGGGGGTATGACTGGCACCTGGTGCCCTACTAGGACCTAAACTGCTGGACTGCTAAGCCTGGGCACGTCTGGTGCCTGGCTGGCTCTAACTCATATTTCTGGAAACAAAGGGCTATATAACGGCTGTAAACACAGCCCCCGGCCCATTGGCCTATAGCCTCCTGTACCTGCACTAACAGCTGACCAGAAACATGTCGATATAGGGAAACCTATGCGGGCCGACAAGGCCACCATGCTGTCTAGTTATCTGTAACTTAATCATAGAATATTAGAAAGCTACGTGACCGGCAAGGTCACCACTATTGTCAAGCTATGGCCCCACACGGCCAACATGAGAGAAATAGAAGTACTAACAGCTAAACAACTGCACGACCTTACACGACCGGCTCATCTGACCACAGGGAAATATATACAGACTGCAAGCCTCTAAGAATAACAATAGAAATGATCGGGACAGGGCCCCGACCTACCCGTACTAAAGAACGAAAAAAAATGAAATACACCTCTGGAATTCAGTCTCCCGATTACAGGAGCTGAATACTCGATCGCTGACAGAAATCACGTGGTATTGCCTGCTCGTCTATGAGTACCTGCAGGCAAGTAATGCAGCGCCCCACCGGGCGTCAGTACCGTTGGTACTGAGTATGTAAAGCAATAACTGAAAGAAATATCTGAAATCCATAACATAACTGATGAAACTGAAGTAGGAGGAAATAGATTAACTGTCTGATAATATAAGTCATACCTTTTCTTAATTATACTGGAAGGAGTAGGAGTCATACCTGAGGATTTATCGTTCTACTGTCGATCTACTCGTATCTACTGTAACACGGTATAACATATCATAACATAACATAGCACACAGAAACCTTACCCAGCCCCCATAAACCGGGAGGTACAACCAGCACAGAATCTACACCCCTACCCCGGTCATCCCATCTCCTATAAACCCCGTAAGCATCCTGCCGGTCCCCTGGGTATGCACTTGGGCTCGCTTAGCCCCTGACTATAACTGCATCTGAGTCCGGAGGACTCCTGAATCAACACCCGGGCGTATCCGCTCGACAGGGGTGTGTAAAAGCCGACCAAGGCATAATATGGGGAAAACTGGCATCCCATCTTCGTCCCCTGTGGGACGGCATGCCACTCCGTAGAGCGACGTATCCTCGTCCTCTGGCGGACGAGTCGATACAGCTATCAACCCTAGGGAGGTCATGGATGCTAGGTAGTCCAACCCCACACAATACACGGTCTCGACTAGTAATACTATCTGCATGTCTCACATACTGAGGCTAATAGTGGTAAAGTACTTGTATATACTATGTGCTGAACTAGTGATAGTAATATGTACGTACTTAATGCATGCTGAGGCTGGTAATAGTATATATATATAAATATAGTCTTCTGCCAGACTGTACTGGGCTACTGCTGAACAATATAATATGTTTCTGCTGATAACTATGTTGTATACTGAGTTTCTTTAGTAACATGATTTACTATTCCTAACATGCTTCCTAACTTCATTTTAACTTATCATTCTATTTCTGAGATGTCTCACAGATATTGTATCGCTTTGCGGGGTTTCAACTGGATACGATAATATCCTAACATTTCGTACTACATCACATACTGAGCATGCTGTGCAGCTTCTAACTCTTGCATTAAAGTCTACGTCGTACTAGAAAGTTTCACGCAGGTTATAACTCGATACTTCTAATGTTGTACCAACATTCGTAATAAATGCAACACAAGACTTCTGAACATTCTACTGGCCTTAAATTACTGTATTGTACCGATATTACTTAACTTGCCAAGGAAACTAACTTTACATACCTTATCCTCGAACTATCCATCTGTCGGACGACGCTCGGCCGATACTTCAACTATTTTCTCCCAACTGCATTCATAAACATGTCAATCAATACTAAATACAGCTTTATTGTAAAGAGCAACGTCACTTTCGATATAGTTTATATCCTAAACTTAGGCTTATCGAAAGACGGTCGAAAACTCGCTATTTTCCAGCTGTCTAGAAGGGAGAAATATTCACTTCACAGCTAGGAACACATAGACACTAATTTAGAGCAATTCCACTTACCTTAGCTCGGTAGCTCGACGATTCGTCGGCCGTATTTCACGAAACTAAATCCGTAGGAATGCTCTCTGCTGCTAAATACCTCGGTATCTGAGGTTAATTTGAGTTTGGACAACGTTTAGCAGTGTAATCGGACGAAAATTATATTATTTCTTCGTTCCTTTTTCCTTCTCTGCCGGTTTTCTCTGTTTCCTGGAAATTTCTAAGTGTTTTAATCATTTAAAATCGAAGTGGGGCTTTATATACTTGGGCCTGGACAAGGCCAATGTGTCACGGAGCCAATGCGGAGGCTTCACCTCCGTGACACGCTGCCATCGTGGAGGGGTTCTGCCTCGGCTCCTTCCGCGATGGTTCAACAGGTTTCTCGTCCGATCTTTTCCCGGGCCTTTCTCTAGCACGTATGGCCTTCAAATATGCTTAACCAATGTGCGAATAGGTCATTTAAGTGCCGGGAATTCTACGGGGTATAACATTCTCCCCCCCTTAAGAACATTCGTCCTCGAATATACACTGCTATCTGGGGGACTACTTAACTTACTTTCTAGAAAAATTTCGGCAGAGTTTCCCCTGTAATATGGACTATAGCAAAAACCTGAAATGCAGAAAAGTCCAATACAGGTACTGCACGCAATATTTTAAGATCCACTGGATAACTAAATATCAATCTTTCTCATTCACACACATCACTATAAGTTACTGCACAAGTAACAATACGGACATACTTGTCGCCTGACTAGGCCTGAAATAGGTGAGGGTACCTAGCTTTCATATCTTCTTTAGCTTCCCACGTTATTTCCTCCCGGTTCCTGTTACGCCACAATATTTTGACAGAAGCAACATCTTTAGTCCTCAACCTTTGAATCTGTCTGTTTAAGATAGTTATTGGAACCTCTTCATAGGCCAGTTTTTTTTGTAACCTGGATATTCTGGACTGGGACTGCTCTGGATGGGTCTCCTATGCATTTCCTTAGCATAGATACATGAAAGACCGAATGAACGGATTCTAATTCCGGAGGCAAATTCAACTCATATGCTACTCGGCCTGTCCTTCGATGAATCCGATAAGGCCCAACAAACCTCGGGCTGAGCTTATCTTTCTTGTCGGACCTTATTACCTCTTTCATTGGGGATACTTCAGAAATACCCAGTCATGCACATCAAACTCCAATTTTCTGCGCCGCACATCTGCATATGATTTCTGGCGGCTCTGTGCAGTCAATAAGCATTCTTCGGATAAGCTTTACCTTTTCCTTTGACTGCTGAACAATGTCTGGGCCAACCAACATTGACTCTCAGATTTCAAACACCGTTCAGCGATCTGCATTTCCGCTCGTATAATGCCTCAAAAGGTGCCATCTAGATGGCTGAATGATAGCTATTATTATAAGCAAATTCTATCAGCGGCAAATGCTCGTCTCAGCTACCACCATAGTCTAGCACACACGCTCGCAGCATGTCCTCGAGCGTCTGGATAGTGCGCTCAGCCTGTCCGTCTGTCTGAGGGTGGGAAGCTGTGCTTAGATTAATCTACATCCCCAGCCCCTTCTGGAATAATTTCCAAAACCTAGCCGTGAACTGCGCTCCTCTGTCTGAAATAACGGATACTGGCACTGCATGCAATCTGACTATCTCTCGGATATACAACTCCGCATAATCTCCAGCCGAGAAAGTAGTTCTAGCTGGCAAGGAATGAGCTGATTTAGTCAATCTGTCAACTATTACCCATATAGAGTCATGTCTGTGTCTGGCACGGAGTAATCCTGCCACAAAATCCATATTCACCGCTTCCCATTTCCAGAGAGGCACAGCTATGTCCTGAGTTAACCCGCCTGGTTGCTGATGTTCTACTTTCGCCTGTTGGCAGTTAGGACACTGGGCTATAAATTCAGCAATTCCTCTTTTCATATCTGGCCACCAGTAGTTCCCTTTGATGTCATGGTACATTTTTTGTCGTACCTGGGTGGAGAGAATAGCGGGCGTAATGCGCCTCGCTCATAAGCTGCTGGCGATGCCCCCAAAATATCTGGAACACAAATGCGGCCTTTATATCGTAAAACTTCATCCCCGGTTATCTAAGAATATGTCACCTCTTCTTACTGAACCTTGTGTTCAAGTTGAACCTGGCTAGGGTCTCTATACTGCCATTCCTTTACTTCCACCACTAACGACAACACTGCGACATTCTGTATTATCGCTCTGTTATCCTTTATTTCTGCTATGTGAACGGCTAAGCCGGCTAACTAGTCTAATTCTCGGGTCTATTCTCGCTGTTCAGGCTGCAAGTATGCCAGCTCCCCATAGATTTACGGCTAAGGGCATCTGCTACCATATTAGCCCTTCCTGGGTGATACAAAATTTTCACTCTTTAAGGCATAAACTACTGCAGCTAACTCCAGGTCATGGGTAAGATAATTCTTTTCATGTTTCTTCAACTGCCTGAAAGCATAAGCTATTACTTTATCCTGCTGCATTAACCCTCTGTATCCCCTGGCGATACTAACACTGGAGCTGATGTTAACCTGGCTTTTAACTCTTGGAAGTTCTGCTCACACGCCTCAGTCTACTGGAACTTTGCTGCCTTCTGTGTCAATTTAGTCAAAGGTGCTACTAAGGTGGAAAATCCTTCCACAAACCCTCTGCAGTACCCGGCTAACCGCAGGGATTGCGTACTTCGATCGGAGTGGTAGGTCTAGGCTATGTCTTCACTATTTCGATTTTCTGTATACCTATCTGTACACCAGCCTCCGACACAATGTGACCAAAAAGGCTACTAAACTCAACCAAAATTCACATTTACAAAGAATTGGCATATAACTAACGGTCATACTGGTTTATTATGCTGGAGAATCTGACAAGTAATCTACCGGTATAGCTAGAACTTATCTGGCCTTCTGGCCGTATGCTAAGGTAACCTTGAACGACTATCTGCACACCATGTGCCCGTATCTGATCAGGGGGTCCTGATATTGACCATGACCTCTAATGATCTGGCTGCATAACCTTAAATAACTGAATAATCGGGTTGAATGACCCGAATGTGGCAGTAGTCTAACAATGCTCTAACCGTTCTACTTGAGTACTTATAGTTCGTGCATAACCGCAGACTTGTGGGCATCTAATTGCTCTGTTATTTTGCTTAAACCACTATAAGGCTGGGCTTAATCAAACTTACTCCCAGGCGATCAATCTCTGGATCTTCACGGGGAGTCTACTGATCCCCTGGTCTTAATAAACACTGTGCTAGTAGGGTACTATCAATTTCTTACGCCTTGTATGTATCCACTTGGATTTATACTGCTATTCTGGAGAATTCTCGGTCTTATGAGCTATTCTGTAAATACTGGCCTTTTGCTAGGGCTCTGTATCTAAATATCTTATGAGAACCAGCTGAAGTACTAGTCTGTCGCTGACTACTGATGTGGACCCTTCCTTGGGGTCCCCACGGGTATTCTGACTGGGACGGCCGGCTGTCTTATGGGGTGTTCCACATAATAACTGCTAGGTTGGTTAAGGCCGACTCTCACCTACAAGGCTGGAAAAATGACGTACGACCACTTAACATACTAGAATAATTCTGGTATTGCTAATTTCTAAAATTTGCCTATTCGGCCTCTAATCCTAGTTCTAGTACACACACTAATGTTACCGATCTTCAGGGATGCTTCCCTGCTAATGCAGGCGCCAGCTGGTCGGTAGACCGTCTAACTGCGCCCTTATCATCTAGTCATCTGGTTTAGGCCATTAACTCTGATAAGCTCCTAGAGCCTAGATCTGGCAACAACATATAAGTCTATTAACTTAATAACTGAGAACTGAGATAGTTTCTATGACTTCATACGTAATTCACACTTAATCTGTCCTTTCTCTTCTCCTTTCCCTTTCTCCTTTCTTCTCTCCTTTTCTTTCTTTCTTCTCCCCTTTTTTTTGGCAAGGGGGGGGGGGGGTCCTGCAATGCAATTTGTACATGCTTTCTATTACTAATCAGCATCTGTGATTGTACCCCTTATAGGCAACTACTCACAGCATATCTATTATCTGTGTATATATATATCAATAGCTACATACAATATGTACTGAGTTCTGCGGTAATACATAATCTCTGACATGCTCTGCTGAGTCTCATACCGTACATGATACATCGCTTCTACGGCCTAATAATATCTCATGCCCTGACTTATCATCTCATTGCATTGTCACCCCATTCTGAAAGTAATAAACATAAACACTTTAGTTATTATCTGCTGTTTGAAATTCCACCACTCTTGCAATGTGGGGTCGACATTCGAATCTTGTAGCCTTACTAGGCATATATTGAGAGCCCATGACTATCTGCTGGGCCATATCTCTAGGCTACACTAGATTAGAATTGTTGTATTAGTAATTTCTTAACTTCTCCATAGCGGACATACTGCGGTATTCTGAACCGCAATCTTACTGTCAGTCTGAGGCTTAATCCTTAATACGATATTTTATCAATCCGGGGGTAATTCTAATTTCCCCACAAGATCTGACATTCCTGCTTCTTTCCCTCATCTTACTTAAGCTGAACTCTGGGGTTCAAGGTACCTGCTCTTCATTGTTAACAAGATTGCTGTCCAATATCAGTTCACACTTCCCCTGACTTGCAGTCAGACCTATCTGATCCACATGACCCCTCACCTTTTCGATATCACAACCAGATCATAACTACAATCTTACAGGTATGTCTTACTATCTGTTAACATACGTGGCGGACTTGGCCTTTTTCTGACTCGAACTTGACTATTACCCCGCATTCATCACTAACAGGTCTTTTACCCCTGCTTCGGGTAAGCTATCGATCTTACTTTCTCTACTGGCTTATTATCATAAGGGTCTGCACAACTTACAGAATCATAGGGGCTCTTTATACTTTCTAATACTTACTAGGATCAATCAGCCCATCTTTACTTACCGCTGGATTTGGCAACCCCATCTCAAGTCTTATGCCCCTTTACTATACTGGCATCAAAATCAAGAGGTAGGAATAGCCCTTTTCTTATTGCAACAAATAAAAGCATTTAACTGTACCATATCCAAAAAGATGTATTTGGGATTCCTGCATTTCCCTCTCTTTCTTATACTTACCTGGTGGCCTGACCTTGTCTGTAATCTTAATCAGATCTTATATAGCTAACAAATAAATCAACTCGTATGTACATTACACTCCTAACTTCCTATTCTGATATTATCAACGTATACTGGGGATAGTACCGATAAAGGTATCATGCTGGGACGTCTCGGGTACCTTCCTCCTGCTGCTGTAGTTATCATGTAACTAACTAATGCCTTCTTCTGTTGTTATATCTGATCTTCTGCCTGTAATAGGGTAATGCTGATCTACCTTTGTATCAGTAATCAAGAATACGGTAAGTTTTTAGAGACTCCACCCTATATTGTACCGCTCTAAAGCACGACTGACTGAGAAGGAAGGGTAACCATCCTATCATGCCTCGCAGCCTCCTGCCTATAGTATGTGGTGCACAACACATTCATAGACAAGACTCTACTTAGCACGGCTTGCAGACTCCCTGGGACACGACCTGCTCTGATACCAAGTTTGTCACACCCCGCCTTGGGGGGTATGATTGGCACCTGGTGCCCTACTAGGACCTAAACTGCTGGACTGCTAAGCCTGGGCACGTCTGGTGCCTGGCTGGCTCTAACTCACATTTCTGGAAACAAAGGGCTATATAACGGCTGTAAACACAGGCCCCGACCCATTGGCCTATAGCCTCTTGTACCTGCACTAACAGCTGACCAGAAACATGTCGATATAGGGAAACCTATGCGGGCCGACAAGGCCACCATGCTGTCTAGTTATCTGTAACTTAATCATAGAATATTAGAAAGCTACGTCACCGGCAAGGTCACCACTACTGTCAAGCTATGGCCCCACACGGCCAACATGAGAGAAACAGAAGTACTAACAGCTAAACAACTGCACGGCCTCACACGACCGGCTCATCTGACAACAGGGAAATATATACAGACTGCAAGCCTCTAAGAATAACAATAGAAATGATCGGGACAGGGCCCTGACCTACCCGTACTATACAAAGAAAAAAAATGAAATACACCTCTGGAATTCAGTCTCCGGATTACAGGAGCTGAATACTCGATCGCTGACAGAAATCACATGGTATTGCCTGCTCGTCTATGAGTACCTGCAGGCAAGTAATGCAGCACCCCACCGGGCGTCAGTACCATTGGTACTGAGTATGTAAAGCAATAACTGAAAGAAATATCTGAAATACATAACATAACTGATGAAACTGAAGTAGGAGGAAATAGATTAACTGTCTGATAATATAAGTCATACCTTTTCTTAATTATACTGGAAGGAGTAGGAGTCATACCTGAGGATTTATTGTTCTACTGTCGATCTACTCGTATCTACTGTAACACGGTATAAAATATCATAACATAACATAGCACACAGAAACCTTACCCGGCCCCCATAAGCCGGGAGGTACAATCAGCACAGAATCTACACCCCTACCCCGGTCATCCCATCTCCTATAAACCCCGTAAACATCCTGCCGGTGCCCTGGGTATGCACTTGGGCTCGCTGAGCCCCTGACTATAACTGCATCTGAGTCCGGAGGACTCCTGAATCAACACCCGGGCGTATCCGCTCGACAGGGGTGTGTAAAAGCCGACCAAGGCATAATATGGGGAAAACTGGCATCCCATCTTCGTCCGCCGTGGGACGGCATGCCATTCCGTAGAGCGACGTATCCTCGTCCTCTGGTGGACGAGTCGATACAGCTATCAACCCTGGGGCGGTCATGGATGCTAGGTAGTCCAACCCCACACAATACACGGTCTCGACTAGTAATACTATCTGCATGTCTCACATACTGAGGCTAATAGTGGTAAAGTACTTGTATATACTATGTGTTGAACTAGTGATAGTAATATGTACGTACTTAATGCATGCTGAGGCTGGTAATAGTATATATATATAAATATAGTCTTCTGCCAGACTGTACTGGGCTACTGCTAAACAAGATAATATGTTTCTGTTGATAACTATGCTGTATACTGAGTTTCTTTAGTAACATGATTTACTATTCCTAACATGCTTCCTAACTTCATTTTAACTTATCATTCTATTTCTGAGATGTCTCACAGATATTGTATCGCTTTGCGGGGTTTCAACTGGATACGATAATATCCTAACATTTCGTACTACATCACATACTGAGCATGCTGTGCAGCTTCTAACTCTTGCATTAAAGTCTACGTCGTACTAGTAAGTTTCACGCAAGTTATAACTCGATACTTCTAATGTCATACCAACATTCGTAATAAACGCAACACATGACTTCTGAACATTCTACTAGCCTTAAATTACTGTATTGTACCGATATTACTTAACTTGCCAAGGAAACTAACTTTACATACCTTATCCTCGAACTATCCATCTGTCGGACGACGCTCGGCCGGTACTTCAACTATTTTCTCCCAACTGCATTCATAAACATGTCAGTCAATACTAAATACAGCTTTATTGTAAAGAGCAACGTCACTTTCGATATAGTTTATAGCCTAAACTTAGGCTTATCGAAAGACGGTCGAAAACTCGCTATTTTCCAGTTGTCTAGAAGGGAGAAATATTCACTTCACAGCTAGGAACACATAGACACTAATTTAGAGCAATTCCACTTACCTTAGCTCGGTAGCTCGACGATTCGTCGGCCGTATTTCATGAAACTAAATTCGTAGGAATGCTCTCTGCTGCTAAATACCTCGGTATCTGAGGTTAATTTGAGTTTGGACAACGTTTAGCAGTGTAATCGGACGAAAATTATATTATTTCTTCGTTCCTTTTTCCTTCTCTGCCGGTTTGCTCTGTTTCCTGGAAATTTCTAAGTGTTTTAATCATTTAAAACCGAAGTGGGGCTTTATATACTTGGGCCTGGACAAGGCCAACGTGTCACGGAGCCAACGCGGAGGCTTCACCTCCGTGACACGCTGCCATCGCGGAGGGGTTCTGCCTCGGCTCCTTCCGTGATGGTTCAACAGGTTTCTCGTCCGATCTTTTCCCAGGCCTTTCTCTAGCACGTATGGCCTTCAAATATGCTTAACCAACGTGCGAATAGGTCATTTAAGTGTCGGGAATTCTACGGGGTATAACAACTGGTATGTTACTAGTGTTCAATTTTGATGTGTATGCATTGTTAGATCAAGGAGATACCTTATCTTTTGTGACTCCTTATGTTGATATTAGTTTCGAAGTCAGCCCCAAAATCCTATCAGAAACCTTCTTAGTCTATACTCTAGTCGGTGACTCAGTTATAGCTAGACGGGTATACAGAAATTACCCTGTCACAGTCCTTTAGAAAGTCCCCTCATCTGATCTAGTAGAGTTAGACATGATGGATTTTGATGTTATCTTTGATATGGATTCTTTGCATGCATGTTATTCCTCAGTAAATTGTAGAACCTGTACGGTAGAGTTTCATTTTTCGGGTGAGCCAGTCCTAGAATGGAAAGGTAATTCAGCTGTGCATGTAGGTCATTTTGTTTCCTATCTCAAGGCCAGGGAGATGATTTCTAAAGGATGTGTGTACCTTTTAGTTTGGGTTAAGGATGTGATGTCCGAGACCCCGACTCTTCAGTTAGTTCCTATAGTGCGAGAGTATCCAGAGGTGTTTTCAAATGATCTACCATGAGTCTTTCCCGAGCGGGAGATTTACTTTGGTATCGACCTTCTCCTTGATACTCAACCCATATCCATTCCTCCTTATAGAATGGCTCCAGCCGAGCTAAAGGAGTTGAAATAGCAGTGAAAGATCTCCTAGATAAGGGTTTTATTAGGCCTAGTAAATCCTCGTGGGGTGCACCAGTTTTCTTTCTTCAGAAGAAGGATGGTTTCCTTAGAATGTGCATTGATTATCGGTAGTTGAACAAGGTCACAATCAAGAAGAAGTATCCCCTCCCCATAATTGATGACTTGTTTGACCAACTTTAGGGTGCTAAGTGTTTCTCAAAGATAGACCTCAGACCCCGCTATCATCAGCTCAGAGTTAGAGAGAGTGACATTTCGAAGACAGTCTTCAAGACTCGGTATGGCCACTATGAGTTCGTATATGTCTTTTGGACTAACATATGCTCCCGCAAATTTTATGGATTTGATGAATAGGGTATTCAAGCTATGTTTGGATATGTTCATGATTGTCTTCATAGACGTTATTCTCATATACTCTCGGAGCGAGGAGGAGCATGCTGCTCATTTGTGAATTGTGCTACAAACTCTCAAAGATTTCTAGTTGTTTACTAAATTCAGCAAGTATGAGTTTTGGTTGAACTTATTAGGTTTTTGGGTCATGTGGTGTCAAGCGAGGGTGTGCAGGTGGACTTTCAAAAAATAGAAGTGGTGAAGAATTGGCCTAGACCAGTTGTCCTTTGGATATCAGGAACTTCTTGGATTTAGTTGGCTATTACAAGAGGCTTTTTGAGGGATTTTCATCCATTGCAACACCGTTGACTAAGTTGACCCAAAAAATGGTTAAATTTCAATGGTCGGATGCCTGTGAAAAGAGCTTTTAGGAGTTAAAGACTCAACTCACTTCAGCCAAAGTATTGACTCTACCAGAGGGAACAGATGGATTCATTGTGTATTGTGATGCCTCTAGGGTTGGTTTTGGTTGTGCGTTGATGCAGCATGATAAGGTAATTGCATATGCATCTAGACATCTTAAGACCCACGAGAAGAATTATCCGATGCATGACCTAGAATTGGCAGCGGTGGTGCTTGCATTGAAAATCTGGCGACACTACTTGTATGGGGTGCATGTGGATGTGTTCATGGACCACAAGAGCCTTCAGTATGTGTTTACTCAAAAAGACTTGAATTTTTGACAAATGAGGTGGCTAGAGCTTCGCAAGGATACAACATGAGTGTCCTTTATCATCGAGGCAAGGCCAATGTAGTGGCGGATCCCCTTAGTAGGTTGTCCATAGAGAGTGTGTCTCATATTGAGGATTGGAGGAAGGAGTTAGTGAAGGATGTCCATAGGCTTACTCGTTTAGGGGTTCACCTTGTTGACCCGATAGATGGTGGTGTCATTGTTCAGAATAGGTCAGAATCTTCATTGTTGACCAAGGTCAAGGCTAGGAAAGACGAGGATCCTATCTTGGTAAACTAAAGGAAGTTGTCTAGAATCAGAAGGTGGAGGTCTTCTTCCAAGGGGGAGATGGTGTACTTCTTTATCATGGTTGTTTATGTGTTTCGAGTGTTGATGATTTGAGAGAACGAATGTTGCATGAGGCTCATGGCTCTCATTATTCTCTCCACCCAGGTACCACCAAGATGTACTGTGGCCTATGGGAGGTCTATTGGTGGAATGGCATGAAGAGGGACATAGCAGAGTTTGTGGCTAAGTATCCAAATTGTCAACAACTGAAAGTTGAGCATCAGAGACCTGGAAGTATGTTACAAGACATTAGTATCTCTACTTGAAAGTGGGAAGAGACCAGTATGGACTTCATTACAGAGTTTCCTCATACACGCTGATAGTATGACTTTATATGTGTGTTATATATAGTGACCAAAGCAGCACATTTTCTATCGGTCAAAACTATCGATTTAGCTGAGGATGATGCTAGATTGTACATTTGGGAGTTAGTTCGGTTTAATGGAGTTCCCTTTGTCCGTCATCTCATATAGAGGTACTCAATTTACCTTATAGTTTTTAAGATCGTTTTAGAAGGGACTTGGTACTCAAGTCAAGCATAGCATGGCTTTTCACCTACAAATAGATGGTTGATGGAGCAGCTATTCAGACTCTTAAAGATATGTTGAGTGCGTGTGTGATTTACTTCAGGGGTGGTTGGATGATCATTTGCCTCTCATTGAGTTTGCCTACAAGAACAGTTACCACTCCAGCATTCAGATGGCTCCATTTGAGGCTCTTTATGGGCGAAGGTATAAATCACCTATCGGATGGTTTGAAGTAGGCGAGGCTACATTGATAGGACCAGATTCAGTTCATACGGCCATGAAAAAGTCTAGCTTGTTAAAAAAAGGCTGAAAATAGCTTAGAGTCGTTACAACTCTTCTACGGATGTTACAGCTTGAGTTTGAAGTTGATGATTGGGTATTTTTGAAGGTGTCTCCCATGAAGGGAGTTATGAGGTTCGGAAAGAAAGGGAAGCTAAGTCCCTGATATGTCGGTCCTTATAAAATTCTAAGGCGAGTTGGCAAAGTACACATGAGTTGGAGCTATCAGCAGAATTAGCTTTAGTAGATGCATCTTTCTATGTATCTCTACTGAAGAAGTTCATTGAGATCATTCTGCGTGAACACATATTGCAAGCTCTTGTGATTCGTGAACACATCCACGTGAACCCCATACAAGTAATACCGTCATATTTTCAATGCGAACACCACCGCGACCAACTCAAGATCATGGGTCGGGTAATTCTTCTCATGGACTTTCAATTATCTTGAGGCGTATGCTATCACTTTCCCGTGCTGCATCAACACACACCCAAGTCCGATTCTTGAAGCATCACAATACACCACAAATCCATCGGTACCCTCGGGTAGGGTCAACACTGGTGCTGAAGTGAGTCGGGTCGTCAACTCCTGGAAGCTCTTCTCACAAGTCTCCAACTATTAGAATTTTACCTTCTTCTGAGTCAACTTGGTCAAAGGTGTTGAAATAGATGAAAATCCCTCAACAAATCTTAGATAGTAACCTGCTAAGCCCAAAAAGCTCCTGATATCCGATGGGTTCACCAGTCTGGGCCAATTCTTCACCGCCTCGATTTTTTGAGAATCCACCCTTATGCCCTCACTCGACACCACATGGCCCAAAAATTCCACGGAGCCCAGCCACAATTCACACTTGGTGAACTTTGCATACAATTGATGATCCTTGAGGGTCTGAAGCACTACTCTCAGGTGAGTGGCATGCTCCTCCTAGCTCTGAGAGTATATAAGGATGTCATCAATGAACACAGTCACGAATCTGTCTAAATATGCCTTGAACACCCTGTTCATTAGATCCATAAAAGCTGCAGGGGCATTCAATAGTCCAAAAGACATAACAATGAATTTGTAGTGACCATACCGAGTCTTGAAAGCAATTTTTGGATGTCACTCTCCTGAACCCTGAGCTGGAGATACCCGGATCTGAGATCAATCTTGGAGAAACACTTGGCACCCTGAAGCTGGTCTAAAAAATCATCGATCCTAGGTAACGGATACCTGTTCTTAACTTTGACCTTGTTCAATTGCCTATAATCAATACAAATCCGAAGAGAACCATCTTTCTTTCGAACGAATAGGACTGGTGCACCCCACGGAGATTTACTCGGCCTAATAAAGACCTTATTTAACAGGTCTGTCAACTGATCCTTCAACTCCTTTAGCTCGGCTGGAGCCATTCTGTAGGGCGGAATAGATATAAGCTGCATGTTGGGAAGAAGATCTATATCGAAATCAATCTCCCGCTCGGGAGGGACACTTGGCAAATCATCAGGAAAGACCTCTGGATACTCACGTACTACCTGTACAGACTGGATGGTCGAGGTCTCGAACTCCACGTCCTTAACCCTAACTAGATGGTACATGCACCCAATAGAAATCATTTTTCTGGCCTTAAGGTAGGAAATTAGTCGACCTACAGGCACAACTAGACTATCCTTTCATTCTAAGACTGGATCACCTGGAAATCTGAACTCGACGTCCCAGGTTCTACAATTATCTGAAGCATAGCATACAAATAGCCAATCCATGCCGAGAATAATATCAAAATCGGTCATGGCTAACTCTATCAAATCTGTTGAGGTGACCTTATGAAGGAATGAGACTGGGCAACCTCTATATACCCGTCTAGCTATAACTGAGTCACCTACTGGAGTGGAAACTGAGAAGGGTTCTGACAAAACATTGGGACTGACTCCGAAGCTACTGACCATATATGGTGTCACAAAAGACAAGGTAGCCCCCGGATCTAACAAAGCATAAACATCAATATGGAAAACCCTCAACATACCAGTAACCACATCGGGGGAGACCTCCTGCTCCTGATGGGAAGCTAAAGCATAGAATCTGTTCTGGTGCTAACCACTAGCTGTGCTAGTAGATGCCACCTGATGTGCTGAGCGTGGGGGAGGGGCTGTTGAACTAAAAGCTGGGCCTCGGCCCCCAACCTGATCCTGCCTCGCAGTTGGACAATCTCAAAACATGTGTTCAGGCTGCCCACACCCAAAACAAGCACCTGAACCTTCCAAGCACTGGCCTGTGCCCCCCTCCCCCCCCCACCCCCCCCGACACATCTGCGACAAGCTGGGATGCTAGAATTTGTAGGTCTGCTGCTCTGACCCCTCGAGCCTAATGATCTCCCTCTTTGATCATGTCTAGGCCTGGATGGCGCACTCAAGGCCGAAGATGTCGGGGCTGATGATCTCTGGTGAGTCTGCTGTCGATGTCCACCACCGAACCTCTACTGAGAGAACCTGTGATTCCTGGCTCTCTTGGCCTCCCTCTCTCTTGAATGTGCCGCCTCTATCTTCTGGGCGTACAACACCATATGAGGGAAGTCCATATCCTAGTGAAGCATAACAATCCGTCACTCCTTTTCCAAATATCCTGCTATACCATGAACAAACTTGCTCACCCGCGCCTTCTGGTCCGCCACTAACTCTTGGCATATTTCGATAGGCGAGTGAACTTAAGGGAATACTCCTGCACTGTCATCTTCCCCTGCTTCAAGTTTACAAACTCAGTTGCTTTCAACTTCGTCATCTCCCGAGGGAAGAATCGGTCGAGAAATGCAACCTGAAACTCCTCCTAAGTGACCGGACCTGCTCCCATTTCCCTGCTTTCCTTCCATTGGCGAAATCAGATATACGCCACCCCCTTCAACTGGTAGGAGTCCAACTCCGCACGCTCAACCCTACTCACCCCCATGACTTGGGTGATCTTGTTAGCCTCATCAATGAAATCATATGGGTCCTCTTGGACCCCAAGAACTCTGGCGGGTTCATCCTCAAGAAGTCTCTAACTCGAGCCGCCGCTGCATTGCCATTTTGCGGAACATGCGCAATGGCCTACTGATTGACCTGAGCGGTCAAGGCTTGTGCGAGCATCTGAATAGCGTCCCGGAACTCAGCATGAGCGGCTGGCTTCGGTGCTTGAGGGTCCTGAACTGGTGGGGTTGGCTGATGCCCATAACCATTTCCATTCTCGTGGCCCTCACCACCTCCATTCCTCCTTCCGTTCATCCATCGAGGAGCCATGATTCTTAAATCGCGATTAGCACGAATTAGAAGAATAGAAAGACTTTTCATCGCACGACATATATCATGAAAGAAGGGAACATTTCCTAAACGTCTTGTAGCCTCTTCTTCATAAGTGTGGCGTGCTTCACACCCATGAAAAAGACTCTACGGCTTACAGACACCCTAGGACACTTCAAAACCTCTGGCTTTGATACCAAGTTTGTCACGACCCGAACAGAGGCTCGGATCGTAGACATGGGACAAGGGACCCCGAGAGACCCCAAGTCAACCCATGGCATAAGCATACAACTAACTTATTCAATAAACTGAAAAAAACTTATATATAATCTCAGCGGAAGTCTAATTCAACATAACATCATAATAACATTTGAAGCTAACACATACATAAGTCTGACAAGCCTTTAGTCTAAACGAGCTGATGGGACAAGACCCCAACTAACTCAACAATACTGAAACTGGAAATACATAAAGGAAAATAATAGTCTAGTCCTCGAAGAATGAGGACTCACAAATTCTAGCAGATAGTAACTCCGGAAAACTGTTTAAGAGCGGGGCTAAAGCTGCGAGTTGGGTCCTGTGTCATGAAATGATACAGCATAGAAAGTATGCAGTCAGTACGTGGAATGTACCGAGTATGCAAGGTAAGTAAAACCACTTAAGTAAAATAAATCATTTGGAACATTTCATAACATCTCATAAGCTTTGCATTCATTCAGAAATTGAAATCTTATCATGACATGACCATGCATAGCTTTATAGCATCATGACTAACTCGAATGACTTAAAGCTGAAACATAACATTTATAATAAAAGCTGAACAATGAGTCAAACCTTGCTTTTAGAACATGCATGCTTAAAGAAATAATCATGAGTAATGAATATGCAAATCTGAATCACATAGACAATGGGAGACTCGTCACTCAACCGACATACCATGATAGAGCTACGTGGTCCCGACTATTACACTAAGTGGGCAGAGTCACCCAAAACCTTGCTAGGGCTAAGGACACTACCATGATATTGATATCAAGCTGAAGGCCCATTCGGGCACGGGGAAGCTTGCTAGAGAGGTCCCAAATCATATAGTACTCAACCTACGTTGGCGCGTAGTTCTGGGGTATGGGGTGATCGACCCTTAGCCCGCTTGATGCTAGACTCTTCTCCCAAAACATGCAATACTCTACATCGTATATAACGAAGCTCAACATCATCCATTGACGAAGCTCAATAATGATATCATGCATAAACTCAACATTGTATGAAACGAAGCTCGATATTGTCCATTGACAAAGCTTCATAATGACATACATCTCAATTATGAACTTACGCATATGATAAGCTTTAATTTGGAACATACCACAAGTTAATAATATGAAATTTGGGATACTGTTCCCGCTGTTTGGCAACTACCTACACGCAAGTGCATGTGGTCGAACAAGTAGTAAAGTGGCTTAAGTAAGCCAAGTATCGATCCCACAGGGACTGGACTAAGGTATCACTATAATCAAGTGGCAATAAAATTTAACTCTAAACTGCAAACAACAGTGTGAAGAAGATTTTGATATTTTGTTTCCTAATTTTATACTAAGTCTAAAATGAATATACAATTTGAGTCTGAACTATAAGTATGAGCATGCTGAGGTTAAAATGAACATGTAGAGAAATAAATTATCAATACAATTTGATGAAGCTTTCCTCCGGTTGCTAGTCAAGAATTATTGCCTATGGATTAAAACTCTCATATTTAACCCAACTTAAGAATCATGAACCTTCCACCTACATCTCTATGATAAAAAGAAATTTATGTTCTAGCCATACAAAACCTATTCCTTAATTGACTAATACGACTTTCAGGTATATCTCTATCCTGAAGGTAAATCAATTCTCAATTTTCCCAAACTAAGAAAAGATCATATCCTATCAATTCACAACTTTCCAATTTCTTGCTCTCTCGAGTGAAACCGGACTTTTGGATATACATTAACATTGGCCACACATTAATGCAGTAAGAACAAGAATCAATAGAACAACCATGGAAGACAATATGAAAAACCAATTGATCAATAATTACATTTCAATATAAATGTTCTTAACCTCAGCAAGAAGTGAATTTAGCCACTCATTTGTGGATTAAACATCATCAAATGAGTGTAAATCATACAAACAATTGAAATAAAGGAGAAAGAGATAGAGAAGAACCCTAAGATTTTCGTCCCCTCAACTGCCTGTAACCCACGTTCTTGCTCCACCAAGTCAGAATTATTAAAAATAAACCTAAGTGTGCTATTTATACTAGCGGAAATTTTTCCCGGAATAACAAGCAACGTGTCACGGAGTGCATCGCGGAGCACTGCCCCCGTGACACACCACAAACGCGGAGCCTCAATGGAATCCGGTCGTCCAGGTATTTAAGCCCAACGTGGCACGGCGTGCAACGCGGGGCTTGGCCAACGTGCCACGGTCCCAACGCGCACCTTCACTGGAATTTGGCTCATCTTCAGCACCTGGGCAGAATGCATCTGCGATGGCAACGTGACATGGCTCCATCGCAGAGCCCCTTTAATTCATGCTTTCCTTGGCCTTTTCCTTTCTCGCTTCCGAGTCCAATCCCGATTTCTCCAAACATGCATCTTATCTTCATAAAATTATATTTTCCTGCAAAACAACGCTAATCCTATTGGTTAGTATAAATTCACATTTGACTACAATTCACATGAGAATGCACAAACATCGATAGATAAACAAGATAAAATGACGCATTTGAGTATCACTTGGGCATATAAATCTGCCCAAGATCACTTACCCCACACTTAAAGCCTTGTTCATCCCCGAACAATAATCTTACACCTCATGCAATTGACACTCAATCATGGCTACTTTGGCTTGACAATCCGAGCTACGGTTATACCAATTATTTAATATAGCAAATCATCAAGAAAACATGCAGTCTTATCACTACAATGACCTTCAACACATTAAGACCTCCTAGACTCAAGAATCGACTCTCGATATCGGAAAACTCATGCAAATCAGCTGATGAAGATATCTGACACGAAATTCCATCGCTCGTCGAGCATGTGCCCTCACAACGCAAGAGAATTTTCCCTTTTTTAATCACATGAACTCAAAGACATTACATGCAGGGGCATGTAAACACGATTTCGCTCTCTCTCCCAAAAGAATTCACATGCATCATGTCATGAACCATAGGCTTGCCTCTAGTGTCTTACTCCACTAATATAAGGACGCGTGATGTAAGATCACGTAGGACTTAACGGGTTGTAATGTAAGCTACGGAACTAGTAGATACTGGGCTAACCAATAATAGCAACTAGCATCCTTAAGCGCTTTTTCAATACATATCATCAACCTTATGGGCATTGTTTCTTCCTTCATCCTCCCATTCTTGAAGTCTGTCTTTATTTTTGTTCCCATATCTTTAAGCACACTCGACTTAATAACAAAGATTAGTTATACATCTTCATTATATTTAATTTATAGCAAGTGCACCTTTGACCTTTTCTTTCCTTTCATCACTTTGCTTTTTCTTTTCTTTTCTCAATTCTCACTCCTTGACACTGTGGGAAAATTATTTCTCTTGAGCGCTTAAGAGTTTTGGATCAAATTCACGGATAATGAAAAGAAGGGGTTAAGATCGGTTTACACCTTTTCGACAAAAGAAAAAAATAGGCTAAAGGCTCAATGGGCTAACTAGGATGTACATTCAAGGTAGGTACGATAATGGAAAAAAACTTTCAGTTAAATCAAAGAAATGCCTACATCCTTTCCTACAATACACATCCTTCATTTCGTTTCGTATACACACACCAGGCAAGTTCTAGACACTTCACAATAGCATGGAAGAAACGAAACCTCTCCACACACTCATTGCACATGCTCAACTCAAGACATATTCACAGACTCTTCAATCAGCCAATTACAAGAATTCAAACATTAAGCCTCAATCACATCGAATCAAACTCTATGGCCTAGGTATCTCAACATATTTATAAAGTTGCATGCTTTCATACGAATCACCTTTGCATTTTAAATATCATGTACAACACGCAACAAGAATTTCACAATCATAAAGTAACGACACGTTTGGGATACAACAACCAAAAGAAGAAACTAAAAAGAACAGAAGAAATCTACTCCTATCAACTACATTTCCCTTAAGACGGTCTTCATCCATCCATCATAGGGAACAGTCACTAATTATGACTTCGGTTCAATGGGACTATTCTCGGTAAAAGCACCGAAAACAAACGCCGAGAAACCCAAAAAAAAAGATTCATGAAAAATTTTAAAAATATCGATAATTTCGATAAAACAAAAATATTTACACAACCAGCTAACAACAACTCCATACAGCACACAATAGCTTCACATTAATTACAACACCAAATTACAATACAAAATATAAACATCAAAATCACTAGGTCACAATTTTTGCACAGGCACAACAACAAAACATAAACATAAATAACAACAAAACAACCAGCACCTAACTACTCCCACCCCACACTTAAATCGAACACTGTCCCCAGTGTTCACAAAATTCAGCATAGCACAAGAGTAGGTGGTGAAACTCCCTGATCAATCGAAGTATTCTACTTCTTCGTCAGGTGCGGTTGCCTCGTCCCTCATATTCGAATCACCTCTGCTATCATCATTTGACTCAATATCTGAGTCCTCGCGGTGTGTCTCCTCATCTATGGGGACATCATCATCAGTGGGCTCCATAAAAGCTGGCCCCACTCGGCATAAAGCCCTGGCATTTTCGCCGAAGGGGTAGTCCAACTCTAGCTACCACAGCTCATCTTCTGTTGCTGGCCTCCCACCTATGCGCAACTGTAGCATCTGTATTCCGAACATGCGAGCCATATACTGATCATCCCGAGCATGTCGCTCAGCTAATGTGAGAACTGGCCCGTGAGTGGTGTCGGGTGCCTTAGTTTTGGTGACGTCTAAGGCACGCCTATCCATCTGCGCGATGTAATCCAGGGCCTCTTCCTCAATATCCAGACCCCTCAGGAACGTGGTCAGTATCCTACCAAACTCGTACTGGTGCCCTTGATGCAAACGGGCTCTCTTCATGGCGGAGATAATCATTGCGCCAACATTGATCTCCAGCCCTTTCATCAAGGCATAGACCAAGCACACACGATCCCGGGTGACATCTGTCATATGCACCCCCGGATCAGGCAGGAACAAACAATTTTAAGCCATATCCTGGCTTCCCTGTTCATCTGTGAGTAGGGCAATGTCTGATGGTAGCCCCTCTCCTTATGCCTGCTCCATCGTGCTGTAGATCGGGCTCCACACAGAGTGCGTCTGATGTCCGCATATGGTGGATTGATGTTCAGCTGTCGGAGTTCATGGGCGTCTGTGTTCCGCACCCCCAAGATGGCATTAAGGTGATGGGGCTAAAAAGTGACTACCTGCCCCCTTATTTTGGCAATGTGACTTCGGAGTGTCGGGTTCCAGTTTGCGTAGAACTCCCGAATCAAGTGGAGATTGCACTCCCTGGGCTCTTCAAAAATGAAGTTCAGCCCGGCTGCATCAATCCTGTGGACAATTCTGGGGAATTCTTATGCCAACGGTTCCCTTGCAATATGCTCCTTGGGAAAGTATTTGCTTTCCTTATGCTTTGTGTACCATTTCTTCCCTTCCTCTGTCACCCATCGGTTTCCGTATTGACGGCATTGGCCGCGCGGAACCGCTGGTGCTGCTGGGACTGCTGCTCCCAGTCTGATTCTTTTCCTTCCGGCGCCCGATGTAGATGCGCCCTTCCCTTTGTCTTGCCTGCTTGCCATTGTTCCTGTCATATCAAACAGACAGTCCCAAATGTTAGTCAAATTAAAATTTGCATCAACTAAGGTTGGGTTAAGCTAGGCCACCCCACACTTAGTCTTTAGCCACAATCACAACATTACAACAAGACAATCCTCTTTTTCTAACTTTCAAATAAAAAAACAATAACAAAAATTCCTCGTGCATTCAGAGGGTTCGACGGTATAAATTCTATGTACTACTCAGAATTCGTACAACTAATCCACTATTACCATCGATAACATTTCATCACATAGCACTTAGCGAAAATTTCTATCAACAAAACCGATGCAATTCCCCCAATTTCTATGCAATTTCAACAATTTCATTATCCCGAAAATCCATCGCGCCTTTAGCATATTAACGTTAAACACAACGTAATTTACCTCACCCAACATGCACAAACCAACAAGAATTTCACATTTCAACTCAATTTAACTTCTTCATATTCAAATTCTAACCCTAGCTACAAATTTCACAAGAATTTCGATCACCCATGTATTTATCGAGTTCATATAATCACAATGATACTACGAACATAAATAAACAATAACTTACATGAATTCAAGCTCAATTTACAATTAGGGCAAGTTTTCCTCACCTCCCATGCTGAAAATCAAAAAAATTAGTCAAGAAATGAGATGAAGTTAACGAACATACCTTCAATTCGATGATATCGAAGAAAAGTTGAAGAATTTTAGCTCCTAGGTCCGTGTCACATTGGCGAAGGGGGGATTCTTAGGTGTTTGTCACGGAGGAGATGAGAAATGGGAAAGAAATGAGGGAAAAGGGGTTAAAAAGAGGTATTTTCACGCAGGTCACCCGGCAACCCGATGTGACCCGATGCGAAATTGCCTTCAACGTTTCACGGAGGGTAACGCGGCGCATGCCCTCCGTGACACGGAGCCATCACGCCAGTACTCTGGAATTTTTTCAAAAATTCCAGATTACACTTCAACGTGTCACGGAGGGTAACGCGGAGCATGCCCTCCGTGACACGGAGCCATCGCGCAGGCTCACTGTTTTGCCACTTTTTATTATTTTTCTCACCTCGATTTTTCCTTTGCGATCTTTTGCATTTTTGCCCTCCGTTCAACCTGAAATTCATCTCACCACAAGAAATTTGTTAGAATTCAAAGGTTTCAAACACAACACGATAAAAAAAAATTATATATATATATTTTTTTTTCTTTTTATTTAGCTAACTACTTCTACTTATCTCTTACAACAAATTCACGGGTTTCCCGTGCAGTGCCTGGTTTACCATCACGGCTCGACGTCATTAAGCTTAGTCATCCTCTAGGGTGACAAATGTCTTCTCTCGACTACCGTCCTCACCCCAGTAATGCTTACATGGCTGCCCATTGACTAAGAATGTGGCACTTCGATCTTCTTGCCACAACTCTACTGCCCCGTGCGGGGTCATTCTCACTACCTCAAATGGCCCTGACCATTTGGACTGCAGCTTCCCTGGAAACAGCTTCAATCTTGAATTAAAGAGCAATACTTTCTGCCCCGGCTGAAAAATACGATGCACCACATGCTTGTCGTGCCACCTCTTTGTTTTCTCTTGGTAGTACTTGGCACTCTCATAAGCATGCCAATGAAACTCTTCAAGTTCGCTGAGTTGCATTAGCCTCTTCTTGCCCGCTAGCTCTAAGTCCATATTCAATTTCCTCATGGCCCAGAAAGCTCGGTGCTCTAGCTCCACTGGTAGATGACACGCTTTACCATAGAATGGAAATGTTCCAATCGGTGTCTTGTAAGCAGTTATGTATGCCCACAACGCATCATCGAGTTTGCTTGACCAATCACTACATTGTGCATTCACTGTTTTTTGGAGAATATGCTTTAGTTCTCTATTCTACACCTCCACTTGCCCACTATTTTGGGGGTGATATGTTGTTGCCACCTTGTAGCTCACCCCATACTTGGCTAGTAGCTTCTTGAAGCTTGAATTTATGAAATGAGCCCCTCCATCACTGATAATGGCTCGGGGTGTCCCGAACCTGGTGAGAATGTGTTTTTTCACAAATTTTGTTACCACTTTGTTGTCATTCCTGGGGAAAGCTATTGCTTCAACCCACTTTGTTGCATAATCAACGGCCACCGATATGTAACGATTACCAAATGACGGTGGGAACGGGCCCATGAAATCTATGCCCCATACATCAAAGGTCTCCACTTCCAGTACATTCTGCAGTGGCCTCTCTTGCCTTCTACCTATTGTGCCTGTACGCTGACATCTATCACATCTTTTGACGTATGCCATAGAGTCTCTGAATAGTGTAGGCCAAAAGAAACCTGACTGTAGAACCTTGTGCACTGTCTGTTCGCCTCCGTGGTGCCCCCCACACAATGAAGAGTGACAACTCCTCAAAACCTCTACAATCTAGCTCTCCGTGATGCATCTTCTCATCACCTGATCCGGTCCCTGTTTAAATAAGTATTGCTCATCCCAAATAAAATACCGGCAATCAAGCCTCAATTTTTTTCTCTGCTGCGCTGTAGCCTCTGGTGGATAGACTCCACTCACTAGCAAGTTGACTATGTCTGCATACCAGGGAACTTCAGCTTCCCTATTGCCAAGAGCTGCTCATCCGGGAACTCCTCATTGATGTTATCACCTTCCTTCACATGCGACCAGCTTTCCAATCGCGATAGGTGATCTGCCACCTGATTTTCGCTCCCCTTTCTGTCCTTAAGTGCGAGGTCGAATTCTTGCAACAACAGGATCCATCTGATCAGCCTGGGTTTTGCATCCTTCTTGTTAAACAGACACCGAATCGCTGCATGATCATCCCACGTGGTGATGGAATTAGGTGGCTCAGCTTTCAACCACCTCTTAGCTTCTCCAAAAAGTGAAAATGGGAACAATGTAAGCCTGACATAATCTGATGATACTCCAGCAGGGATGTAAGTGTCACTTATCTCCAAAAAGTTTTGGAGATGTTGTGGATCCTCATGAGGGAGACCTGTGAACTGCCCGCTGGTGTGCAGCAATTGCACCATGTTCTGTTTAAGCTCGAACCTCCCTCCTGGCTTAGGTTTGCGGATGCTAGATGTGACATTGTTAGCACGTGGGATTGCCACCTCACAAACCGGCCTAGCTGCCATTTCTTCGGGTACTAACACTTCCCTTACAACTGGTGGATTCTGTTGTTGCTCCAGGATTGTTTGTCTGAGCAATTGCAACTTTTTCTCTAGAGCTTCTCTCCTTTGACGATGGAATTGTCTTTCTGGCTCTAAATATGAGTCCACCAGCTCCTTGTATCTTGCCAGTGATCGACAGAAATTAATATTTGCAAAATACAGGCTAAGACCAAGTTGTCAACACTAAGAGGAAATAGTAAACTAACACTTAAGAAAACATTTACCAATTGCTAGTCCCCGGCAACGGCGCCAAAAACTTGTTCGCGCTGTTTGGCAACTACCTACACGCAAGTGCACGTGGTCGAACAAGTAGTAAAGTGGCTCAAGTAAGCCAAGTATCGATCCCACAGGGACTGGACTAAGGTATCACTCTAATCAAGTGGTAATAAACTTTAACTCTAAACTGCAGACAACAGTGTGAAGAAGATTTTGATATTTTGTTTCCTAATTTTATTCTAAGTCTAAAACGAATATACAATTTGAGTATGAACTATATGTATGAGCATGCTGAGGTTAAAATGAACATGTAGAGAAATAAATTATCGATACACTTTGATGAATCTTTCCTCCGGTTGCTAGTCAAGAATTATTGCCTATGGGATTAAAACTCTCGTATTTAACCCAACTTAAGAATCATGAACCTTCCACCTACATCTCTGTGATAAAAAGAAATTCATGTTCTAGCCACAAACGCGGAGCCTCACTGGAATCCGATCGTCCAAGTATTTAAGCCCAACGTGGCACGGCGTGCAATGCGGGGCTTGGCCAACGTGCCACGGCCCTAACGCGCACCTTCACTGGAATTTGGCTCATCTTCAGCACCCGGGCAGAATGCATCCGCGATGGCAGCGTGACACGGCTCCATCGCGGAGCCCCTTTTTCATGCTTTCCTTGGCCTTTTCCTTGCTCGCTTTCGAGTCCAATCCCGATTTCTCCCAACATGCATCTTAGCTTCATAAAATTATATTTTTCCTGCAAAACAATGCTAATCTTGTTAGTTAGTATAAATTCACATTTGACTACAATTCACATGAGAATGCACAAACGTTGATAGATAAACAAGACAAAATGACGCATTTGAGTATCACTTGGGCATATAAATCTGCCCAAGATCAGATACTTCACTCCAAACAATGTGATAAGCTTATTTTGAAAAAATCATCATTTTAAATCAACATGTGGGCATTGCCCAAAGCTTCACCATACTCGGATCTACTCAATTCCTTTTGAAAACAATATCATAATTATGGGTAGCTTTAGAAACATGCTTTTCATCATCAAATCTCGTCATAATTATACATCCATCAACATTCTCTTCCTTCATGGACTTCTTATCCATGGGCATTTAATTTCACAATTTAGAAAAAGCAATTTTTGATTGAAAACAATTTAAAACCTACCCAAGCTTCGCAATTCAGCAATATGAACCTAATCTAGTCATACCCCTGTATAGAGATTGAAGAATTATGAAATTGGGTACAAAACCCCATATTTGATCATAGGTAATTTTCATGGATTGATAGATTTTGGGAATGGGTGTGGAAGGAGACACCAACTCATAACCCTACATACCTGGAAGGGACGATTTTACCACTTCTCTGATTTCCCAAGATGAGATTCCAATGGAAACCTTCAAAACTTGCTGTAAATCCTCTTTCCAACTCTCAAGTTTGCATGCATGGAATGAACTAGCTTGGACTAGATCTTCCCCTCTTAAAACCCTGTAAAACGAGCCTTAAACTACATAGTATAGGTCTTAGGAACTTAGAATTTATGAAAAGACCCTTACTGAATTCGCAGAAAATAACTGTCAAGTGGTCCTAACAGATGACCTGACGACTTGTTACCAGGGCCAATGATTCATCGGGTTACCCGTCGGGTACACTTCTTGACAAACTCTTGGGGTTCATAACAACGGACGTAACGACTCGTTAAGGGTGACCACGACTCATGGTCACCAATCGTCAAGTACACTGCCTCCCTTATACCAATTAACTTGTATATCATCCAACGACTCATACCATGACTCATTGCCTGACATGACGAGTCGTGGCCTCCTCCGGTTAAGTACACTGGTTGACCTCTTCTATTTTTCCTTCTCTCTCACCCCACAGCTGACCTAACGACTCATGGGGTCTGACCACGAGTCATTGCAATGCTCGTTGAGGCCCTATCCTCCACACTTCTCTACTCTTCATTGGCCTTCCCCATGAGTCACCTGACAACTCGTGGGTTGTCCTCATGAGTCGTCCCACGACTCGTCCTGTGCCTCCAACATCAATTTCACAATTTTCCCATTTCAACTCCCTGGTCTGATCTTTGAACTCCCGGGGTATAATAATATCTCCCCCTTGGGAACATTCGTCCTCGAATGTTGGAAACAAGCAGAAAACAGAAACATACAATCATCATATGCAAATACTGATCATTTAAATCGAAAACTAACGGAATGAATGCCTCCAAAAAGAACTACATAGTTGAACCGCATTAAGACATCACATACATCTATCATAACATAAAGCAAACTTGCGCACATGAACTGAACATGGAAACTAATTAGAGAGTTAGGGAAAAACTGATACCTCAAACTGAAACTGAGCCGGTAGGGAACAGGTGAGGTATTTAGCCCTCATATCCACTTCGACTTCCCACCTAGCTCCCTCAACATGCTGATTTCTCCATAACACCTTCACCGAAGCCACTTCTTTGTTCCTCAGCCTCCGAACCTAACGATCTAAGATTGTAACTGGAATTTCCTCATAACTGAGTCTATCTCCCACACCAACACTTTCCACCAGGACAACTAAAGATGGATCACCCAAGAACCTTTTCAAAAGTGATACATGAAAGACGGGATGAACTGAAGATAACTCTGATGGCAAGTCTAACTCATACGCCACCTTACTAATTCTTCTCATAACCCGGTAGGGACCAACATAGTGGGGACAGAGTTTTCCTTTCTTTCCGAACTGCAAGACTCTCTTCATGGGAGATACCTTCACAAATACCCAATCGTCCACCTCGAACTCCAACTCTCTCCTTCTCACATCCGCGTATGACATTGACGACTCTGAGCGGTTTTCATCCTGACCCTTATCAACTGAACCTTTTCCATGGCCTCATGAACTGAATCAGGCTCTATCATAGATGCCTCACCAACTTCAAACCATCCGATGGGCGATCTACACCTCCGCCCATAAAGAGCCTCGAATGGTGCCATCTGGATGCTAGAGTGATAGCTGTTATTATAAGCAAACTCGATCAAAGGCAAGTGATCGTCCCAACTACCTTTGAAATCTATCACACAAGCTCTGAACATGTCTTCGAGAGTTTGAATTGTCCGCTCCGCCTGACCATCCATTTGCGAATGGAATGATGTGCTAAGCTTAACCTGAGTCCCAAGCCCTTTTTGGAAAGACCGCCAAAACTGAGAGGTAAACTGAGTACCTCTGTCTGAGATAATAGACAAGGGCACTCCATGCAATCGCACCAACTCCCAAATATATAGCTTGGTATAATCATCCACTGAATCTGTGGTTTTGACCGGTAGGAAGTGTGCATCCTTGGTCAACCTGTCTACCACCACCCAAATAGAATCATAGAGTCAGCGAGTACGAAGTAGTCCTGTAATGAAATCCATATTAATCTCTTCCCACTTCCAAGTGGGAATGCTAATATCCTGAAGTACGCCTCCCGGCTTTGATGATCAACTTTCACTTGCTGAAAGTTTGGGCACTTGGTCACGAATTCTGCTATATCCTTCTTTATATCGTTCCACCAATATATTTCCCGCAAATCATGATACATCTTGGTGGCACCCAGATGGATAGAATACTTGGATCCATGTGCCTCATGCAATATTCGGTGCCGCAAATTATCAACATCTGGAACACATAGACTGCCCTGGTACCGCAACACCCCATCTCCCCCTTGGGAGAAGACCTCCACCTTCTAACTCCGAACGGCTCCCTTTAGCTTTACCAACAACGAATCCTCATCTTTCCTAGCTTTCACGTCTATTACCAAAGACGATTCCGATCCATCTTGCACAATAACGCCGCCTTCGGTCGAGTCGACCAATCTAACTCCCAACCTTGCAAGCCAATGGACATCTTTCACTAACTCCTTCTTTCTTTCATCCACATGGGACACACTCTCTATAGAGAGTCTACTAAGTGCGTCCGCTACCACATTAGCCTTAACCCGGTGGTAAAGGACAGTCATGTCATAGTCCTTTAGTAGCTTCAACCACCTCCTTTTCGGAAGATTGAGATCTTTCTGCGTGAACACATATTGCAAGCTTTTGTGATCCGAACACATCCATGTGAACCCCATACAAGTAATGCCTCCATATTTTCATGCGAACACCACCGCAGCCAAATCAAGATCATGGGTCGGGTAATTCTTCTCAAGGACTTTCAACTGTCTTGAGGCGTATGCTATCACTTTCACATGCTGCATCAACACACACTCAAGTTCGATTCTCGAAGCATCACAATACACCACAAATCTATCGGTACCCTCGGGTATGGTCAACATTGGTGCTGAACTGAGTCGGGTCTTCAACTCCTAGAAGCTCTTTTCACAAGTCTCCGACCATTGGAACTTTACCTTCTTCTGAGTCAACTTGGTCAAAGGTGCTACAATAGACGAAAATCCCTTAACGAATATCTTATAGTAACCTGCTAAGCCTAAAAAGCTCTTGATATCCAATGGGTTCACCGATCTGGGCTAATTCTTCACTGCCTCGATTTTATAAGAATCCACCCTTATTCCCTCACTCGATACCACATGACCCAAAAATTCCATGGAACCCATCAAAAATTCACACTTGATGAACTTCGCATACAATTGACGATCCTTGAGGGTCAAAGCACTACTCTCAGCTGAGCAGCATGCTCCTCCTCGCTCTGAGAGTATTGTTCGATGGTTATTGAGTATATAACTACACGCAAGTGCACGTGGTAGAACAAGTAGTCAAGTGGCTCAAGAAATCCAAGTATCGATCCCATAGAGACTGGACTAAAGTAACAATCTATTCAAGTGTCAATAAACTTTAATTCTAAATTGCAGACAACAATGTGAAGAAAAGGTTGATATTTTGTTTCCTAATTTTATACTAAGTCTAAAACGAATATATAATTGGAGTCTGAACTATAAGTATGAGCATGCTGAGGTTAAATGAACATGTAGAGAAATAAATTATCGATACAATTTGGTTAATCTTTCTTCCGGTTGCTAGTCAAGAATTTTTGCCTACGGATTAAAACTCTCGTATTTAACCCAACTTAAGAATCATGAACCTTCCACCTATGTTTCTATGATAAAACGAAATTCATGTTCTAGCCATACAAAACTGATTCTTTAATTGACTCATACTACTTTTAGGTATATTTCTATCCTGGAGGTAAATCAATTCTCAATTTTCCCAAACTAAGAAAAGATCATATCCTATCAATTCACAACTTTCCAATTTCTTGCTCTATCGAGTGAAACCGGACTTTTTAGATGTATATTAACATTGGCCACACATTAATGCAGTAAGAACAAGAATCAATAGAACAACCATGGAGAAAAGATGAAAAAACCAATTTATCAATAATCACATTTCAATACAATTGTTCTTAACCTCAGCAAGAAGAGGATTTAGCCACTCATTTGTGGATTAAACATCGTGAAATGAGTGTTAATCATACAAGCAATTGAAATAAAGAAGAAAGAGATAGAGAAAAACCCTGAGATTTTTGTCCTCTCAACTGCCTGTAACCCACGTTCTTGCTCCACCAAGTCAGAATAATTAAAAATGAACCTAAGTGTTCTATTTATACTAATGGGAATTTTTCCCGGAATAACAAGCAACGTGTCACGTAGTGCATCGCGGAGCATTGCCTCCGTGACATGCCACCAACGCGGACCCTTACTGGAATCCGGACATCCAGGTATTTAGGCCCAACGTGGCACGGCGTGCAACGCGGGGCTAGGCCAACGTGCCACGGCCCCAACGTGCACCTCCACTGGAAATAGGCATAATTTCACCATCCAGGCAGAATGCATCCGCGATGGCAGCGTGACACGGCTCCATCGAGGAGCCCCTTTAATTCGTGCCTTCAAGTGTTTTTCTTCCTTGCTAGCTTCCGAGTCCAATCCCGATCTCTCCCAACATGGATCATAGCTCCATAACTTTATATTTTTCCTGCAAAACAACGCTAATCATGTTGGTTAGTATAAATTCACATTTTATTACAAATCAAATGAGAATGTATAAACATCAATAGATAAACAAGGCAAAATGACACACTTGAGTATCACTTGGGCATATAAATTTGCCCAAGGTCACTTACCCCACACTTAAATCCTTGTTCGTCCCCGAACAATAATCTTACACCTCATGCAATTGACACCCCATCCTGGCTACTTCGGCTCGACAATTCAAGCTAAGGTTATACCGATTATTTAATACAGCAAATCATCAAGAAAACATGCATAGTCTTATCAATAGAATGACCTTCAACACATTAAGACCTCCTAGACTCAAGAATCGACTCTCGATATCAGCAAACTCATGCAAATCAGCTGATCAAGATATCCGTCACGAAATTTAATCTCTCGCCAAGTATGTGCCCTCACAACACCAGAGAATTTTTTCCCCCTTTTTAATTTTTTGAACTCAAAGACATTACATGCAGGGGCATATAAACACAATTTCACTCTCTCTCCCAAAGGAATTCACATGCTTCATGTCATGAACCATAGACTTGCCTTTAGTGTATTAGTCCACTAATATAAGGACGTGTGATGTAAGATCACGTAGGACTTAACGGGTTGTAATGTAAGCAATGGAACTAGTAAATACTGGGCTAACCAAAAGAACAACTAGCATCCTTAAGCGCTTTTTCAATACATCCCATCAACCTCATGGGCATTGTTTCTTCCTTCATCCTCCCATTCTTGAAGTTTGTCTTTATTTTTGACCCTATATCTTTAAGCACACTTGACTTAATAACAAAGATTATTTATACATCCTCATTATATTTAATTTATAACGAGTGCACCTTCAACCTTTTGTTTCCTTTCATCACTCTTCTTTTTCTTTTCTTTTCACCATTCTCACTCCTTGACACTGTGGGAAAATTATTTTCTTTTCTTGAGCGCTTAAGAGTTTTGGATCAAATTCACGGATAATGAAAAGAAGGGGTTAAGCTCGGTTTACACCTTTTTGACAAAAGAAAAATAATAGGCTAAAGGCTCAATGGGCTAACTAGGATGTACATTCAAGGAGGGTACGATAATGAAAAAAAAAAAAGAAACTTTCGGTTAAATCAAAGAAATGCCTACATCCTTTCCTACAATACACATCCTTCATTTCGTTTCGTACACACACCAGGCAAGTTCTAGACACTTCACAATAGCATGGAAGAAACGAAACCTCACTATACCCTCATTTCACATGCTCAACTCAAGACATATTCACAGACTTCAATCAGCTAATTACAGGAATTCAAACATTAAGCCTCAATCACACTGAGTCGAACTCTATGGCATAGGCATCTCAACATATTTACAAAGTTGCATGCTTTCATACGAATCACCTTTGCATTTAAAATATCATGTACAACACGCAACCAGAATTTCGCAACCATAAAGTAACTACAGGTTTTGGGATGCAAACCAACAAAAGAAAAAAACTAAAAAGGACAAAATGAACAAAGAAATCTAATCCTAACGACTACATTTCCCTTAAGACGGTCGTCATCCATCCATCATAGAGAACAGTCACTAATTACGACTTCGGTTCAATGGGACTATTCTCGGTAAAAAAACCAAAAACAAACGCCGAGAAACCCAAAAATTTAAAAATTCATGAAAAATTTTAAAAAATATCGATCATTTCGATAAAATAAAAATATGTACAAAACCAGCTAACAACATTCAACAGCACACAACAACTTCACCTTAATTACAATACAGACATACACAAAAATCGCAGGGTCACAAGTTTATCCAAGCACAACAACAGAACAGAGACATTAACAATAACAACAGCAACCGACACCTAACTACTCCCACCCCACACTTAAATCGAACATTGTCCCCAGTGTTCACAAAATTCAGCATAGTACGAAAGTAGGTGGTGAAACTCCCTAATTAATCAAAGTATTCCACTTCCTCGTCAGGTGCCGCTGCCTCATCTCCCATGTCTGAATCGCCCCCGCCATCATCATCTGAATCTACATCGGAGTCATCATGACGTGTCTTCTCATCTGTGGGGACATCATCATCAGTGGGCTCCATAAAAGCTGGCCCCACTCGGCATAGAGCCCAGGCATTTTCGCTAAACAGGTAGTCTAGCTTGAGCTGCCACAACTCCTCTTCTGTTGCCGGCCTCCCTCCTATTCGTAGCTGGAGCCTCTGCATCCCAAACATACGAGCCATGTACTGATCATCTCGAGCATGTCGCTCGGCTAATGTGAGAATTGGCCCATGAGTGGTGTCGGGTGCCTTAGTTTTGGTAAAATCTAAGGCCCGCCTCTCCATCTGTGGGATGTAGTCAAGGGCCTCCTCTTGATATCCAGGCCCCTCAGGAACGTGGCCAGTAATCCACCAAACCCGTACCTGTGCCCTTGATGCAAACGGGCTCTCTTCATGGTGGAAATAATCACAGCCCCGACATTGATCTCCAGCCCCTTCATCAGGGCGTATACCAAGCACACGCGATCCCGGGTGACATCTGTCATATGCACCCCCGGGATCAGGCAGGAACAAACAATCTTCAGCCATATCCTGGCTTCCCTGTTCATCTGTGAGTAGGGCAGAGTCTGATGGTAGCCCCTCTCCTTATGCCTGCTCCACTGTGCTGTAGATCGGGCTCCCCACAAAGTGCGTCTGATATCCGCGTACGGTGGAGTGATATTCAGCTGCCGAAGCACATGGGCGTCTGTGTCCCGCGCCCCCAAGATGGCATTAAGGTGATGAGGCTCAAAAGTCACTATCTACCCCCTTATGTTGATAGTGTGACTTCTGAGTGTCGGGTTCCAGTTGGCATAGAATTCTCGAATCAGGTGCAAGTTGCACTCCTTGGGCTCTTCAAAGATGAAGTTCAGCCCTGCTACCTCAATTCTGTGGACAATCCTGGGGAACTCTTGTGCCAACGGTTCCCTAGCAATGTGTTCTTCGGGGAAGTATTTGCTTTCCTTGTGCTTTGCGTACCATTTCTTCCCCTCCTCTGTCACCCATCTGGTTCCATATTGACGGCGTTGGCCGCGTGGAACCGCTGGTGCTGCTGGGACTGCTGTTCCCAGTCTAATTCTTTTCCTTCTAGCGCCCGATGTAGATGCACCCTTCCCTTTATCTTGCCTGCTTGCCATCTTTCCTGTCAAACCCAAAAGACAGTCCCAATGTTATTCCAATTAAAATTAGCTTCGACTAAGGTTGGGTTAAGCTAGGCTACCCCACACTTAGTCTTTAGCCACAATCACAACATTACGGCAAGATCATACTTATTTCCAAAAAAAAACAAATATGCCTAGTGCATTCAGAGAATTCAACGGTATAAATTCTATGTACTACTCAGACTTCGTACAGCTAACCACAATATTACCATCGATCACATTTCATCACATAGCACTTAGAAAACATTTCTATCAACAAAACCGATACAATTCCTCCAATTTCTATGCAATTTCAACAATTTCATTAACCCGACAATCCGTCGCGCCTTAATCGTCTTAACGTTAAGCACAACCTCATGTTCCTCACCCAACATGCACACACCAAGAAGAATTACACATTTCAACTCGATTTTAACATCTTCATATTCGAATTCTAACCCTAGCTACCATTTCGCAAGAATTTCAATCAAACATGTATTTATCTAGTTCATACCATTACATCAATACTATGAACATCAATCAACAATAATTTACATGAATTCATGCTCAATTTACACTTAGGGCAAGTTTTCCTCACTTCCTATGCTAAAAATCAGAAAAATAAGGTAAGAAATGTGATGAAGTTAACAAACATACCTTAAATTCGATGATATCAAAGAAAAGATGAAGAAATTTAGCTTCTAGGTCCATGTCATGTTGGGGAAGGGGGGATTTTAGGGTGTTTGTCGCGGAGGAGGTGAAAAAATGGGAAAAATGAGGGGAAAATGGGGTTAAAAAGAAGGTTTTTTGCGCGGGTCACCCGGCGACCCGGTGTGACCCGTTGCGAAATACACTTCAACGTGTCACGGAGGGTAACGCGGAGCATGCCCTCCGTGACACGGAGCCATCGCGCAGGTGTTCTGGAATTTGTAAAAAATCCAGAATTACCTTCAACGTGTCACGGAGGGTACCGCGGAGGCCCTCTTCCGTGACACGGAGCCATCACGTGGGCTCACTGTTTGTCACTTTTTATTAATTTTCTTACCTCGATTCTTCCTTTGCGATCCTTTTCATATTTATCCCCCGTTCAACCTGAAATTCATCTCACCACAAGAAATTGATTAGAATTTATAGGTTTCACATAAACTACAATTCTTTTGTTTTTATATTTTTTTATTTTTCTCATTTTTTTTCTTTTCTTTTTTCTACAAAATCTATTAAAATATTACAAAAATTTTCACGGGTTGCCTCCCGTGCAGCACCTGGTTTACCGTCGCGGCTCAACGTCATTAAGCTCAGTCATCCTCTAGGGTGACGGACGTTTTCTCTCGACCACCGTCCTCTCCCCAATAGTGCTTACATCGCTCCGGTGGTTTCCCCAATAACTCCCGTGACTCAATTCTTTGGAAAACATCAGCTCGATTAATCACATTGATCACCGAGAGTTCCTCATACACATCTGGGAGCTTGGTGGCCTCGTATACATCAAACACCTCCACCTTGTCGTGTGCTCGCATGGTTAGCTGCCCTGAAGCTACATCAATAAGTGCTTTCCCGGTAGCCAAGAAAGGACGTCCCAAAATAAATGGGACTTCCTCGTCTGGCTCAAAATCCAGCACGACGAAATCTACTAGGAAGATAAGGGAGCCCACTTGCACCAGCACGTCCTCCACAATGCCATCAGGTCTTGCCAAGGACTGATTTTCTAGCTACAAGATCACTATTTTTGGTCTAGGACTCCCTAGACCCAACTTCTTGAATACCGATGACGGCATCAAGTTAATTTGTATACTCCCAAATCACATAGTCCGCGAGCTCGGATACTCTGCCCAATTGTAATTTGTATAGTAAAGCTCCCAGGGTCCTTGAGCTTTGTGGGCAACCTGTTTTGTATCTGTGAAGTGCATTCCTCCATAAGAGCCACCGTAGCGTACTCCGTCAACCTGCTTTTGTTCTCCACAATGTCCTTAATATACTTTGCGTACTTCGGCACTCCCTGCAAAACATCAACGAGAGGTAAGTTAATGTGTACCTGTTTAAGCACCTCCATGAACTTTTTGAAACACGCCTCCTCCTTGTGTTTCTTTAATCGTTGAGGGAACGGGGTGGTGGTCTTTCTGGTTCAGCCTCCTTTTTCTTCCCCCTCTCATCACTTTGTTCCCTCTCAATTTCTGCTGCTCCCAATTGTTGAGGTGGTCTTTCTGGTTCCACCTCTTTAAGCTGCAAACCACTCCTTGTGGTCACTTCATTCACTTGCTTGGGATTGGGATCTGTGTCGCTCGGAAGTCCTCCTCTAGGCCTGGTGTTTTGGGTTCTAGCAAATTGCCCAAACTGGTACTCCAACGCCTTTGTAGCTAACTTATTGTTCTTTACCTCGGCTGCCAATTTCACGTAGTCAGCATGTAATTGAGCTTGGTTAGCTATCATTGTCTTGAACATCTCCTCAATGCTGGGTGATGGTGGTGGAGAAGGTGCATTGTTGCTTCTATATTGTGATTGATAGTTCTGTTGCCCTCCTTGAGTTCCCTGCGCCCCCTGACTCAAACTTTGCCCTTGATGGTTATTGCTACCCCAAGAGAAATTCGGGTGATTCCTCCAGTTGGAATTGTAGCTGTTGCCATATTATAGGTGGTTGATTCTCTGTACATTCCCCACAAAGTTCACCGGATTAGGATTTGCTCCACAACACTCAGCTGAGTGTTCACTACTCCCGCACACTTCACACCAAATCTGTTGCACTACATTCACTGGGGTTTGAGTCTGGTTCATGCTCATGTTACTAAAGTGGGTGTTGAGTTGATTTTGTAAAGCAGCTATCTGTGCAGCGATAGCTGTAAAACCATCCACTTTAGGACTCCTACTGCCTTCCTTGTTCCTCCTCTTGATGAATCAGCATTCCACTCCGGATTTCCCTGCGAAATACGATTCAACAAGGTATACAACTCCTCATAAGTTTTCTCCAATGCTTTTCCCCCAGCTGCTGAGTCTAGCAAGATTTTTGTGTGGGGTTCCAAACCCTCTATGAAAGTATGCACCAGCACATCATTGGATTGGTGATGATGAGGACAATCCCGCAACATAGATTTGAATCTCCCCCAGGCTTGATACAGATTCTCTCCCTCTCTCTGTTTAAAACTTACAATTTGACTTCTAAGTCTTGCTGTTTTACCGGATGGGAAGAACCGAAGGAAGAATTTCCTTGCAAGATCATCCCAAGTGGTGATGCAATTAGGTGGCTCAGCTTTCAACCACCTCTTGGCTTCTCCCAAAAGTGAAAATGGGAACAATGTAAGCCTGACATAATCTGATGACACTCCAGCGGGGATGTAAGTGTCACTTATCTCCAAAATATTTTGGAGATGTTGATGTGGATCCTCATGAGGGAGACCTGTGAATTGCCCGCTGGTGTGCAGCAATTGCACCATGTTTTGTTTCAGCTCGAACCTCCCTCCTGGCTCAGGTTTGCGGATGCTAGATGTGACATTATTAGCATGTGGGATTGCCACCTCACGAACTGGCCTAGCTGCCATGTCCTCGGGCACTAACATTGCCCTTACAACTGGTGGATTCTGTTGTTGCCCCATAATTGTTTGTTTGAGCAACTGCAGCTTTTTCTCTAGAGCTTCTCTCCTTTGACGATGAAATTGTCTTTCCAGCTCTAAATATGATTCCACCAGCTCCTTGTCTCTTGCTAGTGTTCAACAGAAATTAGTATCTGCAAAATACAGGCTAAGACCAAGTTGTCAACACTAAGAAGAAATAGTAAACTAACACTTAAGAAAAATTTACCAATTGTCCGTCCCCGGCAACGGTGCCAAAAACTTGTTCGGTGGTTATTGAGTATATAACTACATGCAAGTGCACGTGGTCGAACAAGTAGTAAAGTGGCTCAAGTAAGCCAAGTATCGATCCCACAGAGACTGGACTAAAGTAACAATCTACTCAAGTGTCAATAAACTTTAATTCTAAATTGCAGACAACAATGTGAAGAAAAGGTTGATATTTTGTTTCCTAATTTTATACCAAGTCTAAAACGAATATATAATTTGAGGAACTATACGTATGAGCATGCTGAGGTTAAATGAACATCTAGAGAAATAAATTATTGATACAATTTGGTTAATCTTTCTTCCGGTTGCTAGTCAAGAATTATTGCCTACGGATTAAAACTCTCATATTTAACCCAACTTAAGAATCATGAACCTTCCACCTACATTTCTGTGATAAAACGAAATTCATGTTCTAGCCATACAAAACCGATTCCTTAATTGACTAATACTACTTTCAGGTATATTTTTATCCTAAAGGTAAATCAATTCTCAATTTTCCCAAACTAAGAAAAGATCATATCCTATCAATTCACAACTTTCCAATTTCTTTCTCTCTCGAGTGAAACCGGACTTTTTAGATGTACATTAATGTTGGCCACACATTAATGCAGTAAGAACAAGAATCAATAGAACAACCATGGAAGAAAAGATGAAAAAACCAATTTATCAATAATCACATTTCAATACAATTGTTCTTAACCTTATCAAGAAGAGGATTTAGCCACTCATTTGTGGATTAAACATCGTGAAATGAGTGTTAATCATACAAGCAATTGAAATAAAGAAGAAGGAGATAGAGAAAAACCCTGAGATTTTCGTCCTCTCAACTGCCTGTAACCCACGTTCTTGCTCCACCAAGTCAGAACAATTAAAAATGAACCTAAGTGTTATATTTATACAAGTGGGAATTTTTCCCGGAATAACAAGCAACGTGTCACGGAGTGCATCGCGGAGCACTGCCTCCGTGACACGCCACCAACGCGGACCCTTACTAGAATCCGGACGTCCAGGTATTTAGGCCCAACGTGGCACGGCGTGCAACGCGGGGCTAGGCCAACGTTCCATGGCCCCAACGCGCACCTCCACTGGAAATAGGCATAATTTCACCATCCAGGCAGAATGCATCCGCGATGGCAGCGTGACACGGCTCCATCGCGAAGCCCCTTTAATTCGTGCCTTCAAGTGTTTTTCTTCCTTGCTAGCTTCCGAGTCCATTCCCGATCTCTCCCAACATGCATCATAGCTCCATAACTTTATATTTTTCCTGCAAAACAACGCTAATCATGTTGGTTAGTCTAAATTCACATTTTATTACAAATCACATGAGAATGTATAAACATCGATAGATAAACAAGGCAAAATGACACACTTGAGTATCACTTGGGCATATAAATTTGCCCAAGATCAAGTATATAAGGATGTCATCAATGAACATAATCATGAACCTGTCTAAATATGCCTTGAACACCCTATTCATTAGATCCATAAAAGATGCAGGGGCATTCGTTAGTCCAAAAGACATAACAACGAATTTGTAGTGACCATACCGAGTCTTGAAAGCGGTTTTCGGGATGTCACTCTCCCGAACCCTGAGCTGGTGATACCCAGATCTGAGATAAATCTTGGAGAAACACTTGGCACCCTGAAGCTAGTCGAAAAAATCATCGATCCAGGGTAATGGATACCTATTCTTAAAGGTGACCTTGTTCAACTACCTATAATCAATACATATCCAAAGAGAACTATCTTTCTTCCGAACGAATAGGACTGGTGCACCCCACGGAGAGTTACTCAGCCTAATAAAGCCCTTATCTAACAGGTCCTTTAACTAATCCTTCAACTCCTTTAGCTTAGCTGGAGCCATTCTGTAGGGCGGAATAGATATAGGTTGCATGTCAGGAAGAAGATCTATACCGAAATCAATCTCCCGCTCGGGAGGGACACCTGGAAAATCATCAGGAAAGGCCTCTGGATACTCACGTACTACCGGTACAGACTGGATGGTCGGGGTCTCAGACTCCACGTCCTTAACCCTAACTAGATGGTACATGCACCCCATAGAAATCATATTTCTAGCCTTAAGGTAGGAAATTAATCGACCTGTAGAAACAACTAGACTATCCTTTCATTCTAAGACTGGATCACCCGGAAATCTGAACTCTACGGCCTAGGTTCTACAATTATCGGAAGCATAGCCTGCAAATAGCCAATCCATGCCGAGAATAATATCAAAATCGGTCATGGATAACTCTATCAAATCTGTTGAGGTGACATTATGAAGGAATGAGACCCGGCAACCTCTATATACCCGTCTAGCTATAACTGAGTCACCTACTGGAGTGGAAACTAAGAAGGATTCTGGAAAAACATCGGGATTGACTCCGAAGCTACTGACGACATATGGTGTCACAAAAGACAAGGTAGCCCCCGGATCTAACAAAGCATAAACATCAATATGGAAAACTCCCAACATACCAGTAACCATATTGGGGGGGGACCTCCTACTCGTGATGGGAAGCTAAAGCATAGAATTTGTTCCGACACTGACCGCCAGCTATGCTAGTAGATGCCCCTGATGTGTTGAGCGTGGGGGAGGGGGCTGCTGAACTAGAAGTCAGGCCTCGGCCCCCAACCTGATCCTACCTTATAGCTGGACAATATCAAAGCATGTGTTCGGGCTATCCACACCCGAAACAAGCATCTGAACCTGCCAAGCACTGGCCTCTGTCCGCCCCCCCCCCCCCCCCCCCGCGACCACATCTACAATAAGTTGGGATGCTAGAATCTGTGGGTTTGCTGCTCTGACCCCTCAAGCCTAATTCTTGCCCTCTCTAATCATCTCTAGGCCTGGATGGCACACTCAAGGCCGAAGATGTCGGGGCTGCTGATCTCTGGTGAGTCTGTTGTCGGTGTCCACCACCGGACCTCTACTTAGAGAACCTGTGATCCTCGATCCTGGCTCTCATGGCCTCCCTCTCTCTTGAATGTGCCACCTCCATATACTGGGCGTACAACACCATACAAGGGAAGTCCATATCCTGTTGAAGCATAGCAATCCATCACTCCTTGTCCAAATACCTTGCTATACCATGAACAAACCTGCTCACCCGCGCCCGCAGGTCTGCCACTAACTCTAGGGCATATTTTGATAGGCGAGTGAACTCAAGGGAATACTTCTGCACTGTCATCCTCTCTTTCTTCAAGTTTACAAACTCAGCTGCTTTAAACTCCCTCATCTCCCAAGGGAAGAACCGGTCTAGAAATGCAACCTGGAACCCCTCCCAAGTGACTGTACCTGCTCCTACTGCCCTGCTTTCCTTCCATTGGCGAAACCAAATATGCGCCACCCCTTTCAATTGGTAGGAGCCCACGCTCAACTCTACTTACCCCCAATTACTTGGGTGATCTTGACAACCTCATCAATGAAATCATGCGGACTCATCTACCTTGGACCCCAAGAACTCCGGCGAGTTCATCCTCAAGAAGTCTCTGACTCTAGCTGTCGCTGCATTGCCATTTTATAGAACATGCGCAATGGCCTACTGATTGACCTGAGTAGTTAAGTCTTGCGCAAGCATCTGAATAGCGGCCCGAAACTCAGCATCAGCTGCTGGCTCTGGTGCTTGAGGCTCTTGGTCTGGTGCGGCTGGCTGATGCCCATAACCATTTTCATTCTTATGGCCCTCACCACGTCCATTCGTCCTTCCGTTCATCCTTTGAGTAGCCATGTTATACCCCAAGAACCCAAGGATCAAACCAGAAAGTGAAAATAGAGAAAAACTGAAAATTCACACCAGGTCACAGAACGACCCGTGAGGTGGGTCGTGAGGAGTGACCACGAGTTGTTAGGTGACTCGTGGTTAGCAAAGTTTGACAAAGCCTGAGTGTGGAGGCCACGAGCTAGACCACGAGCCATGGTCAGACCTCACGACTCGTGAGGTCACCTGTGGTCAACCCTAGAGGATTGGCAAGTTGGGATAGGCAGTGTAGGCGATGGAAGGTGACCACAAGTTGTGGTCTGAACTCACAACTCGTGAAGTCACCCATCGGGTCCCCTTGGATGTTTGGGTAGTGGACTTAATGGACTATGTCCATGAGTCATTCCCTGTGCAACGACCCATTAGGTCCCTTGTGGGGACTAGTGACCAGGAATTTCCTGTGTTTTAATAAGGGTGTTTTCTTAATTTCCTAAGTTCCTATGGCCTAAACTACGTCGTTTTGGATATTTTCTGAGTATGATAAGAGGAGTTAAGTTCCTATTGCATGCCCATTCTCATGCAAAATCTTAGAGAGGTTTTTTGGGAGATTCAATACCTTCTTCCCCAAATTTTCATCAATTTCTTTGTGGGTGTTCAAGGAACTTTAAGTCCTTCCATTCCCAGGTATGTAGGGTTTTAAAATGGGTGGGATTCTTCTTCTCCGATGCCCAATTTTGATTTAAATCATGATTTCTCCTATTCACGTCTATGGGGTTTTACCCAAATGCATGAAAATGTGATTTCTCTTTATGGGTATGGTTTAATTGACTTTTAGTTATTGAATTATGAATGATTATGTTTTATCATTATTTTATTTTAATCATGTTTCAAGCTTTTAAATCCAAATTTGCCCATTTGATGAAAATCCATGGAAGTTATGATTTATGATGAATACTCTATAATTTGAGTTTATTGATGATGGAAGAGCATGATTTTCTAGTTACTCGTGTTTATGAGCATATTCGAAATAATTGAATGTGATGAAGTATTGGGCAATGCCCACATGTTTAAACAATGATTTCTAGTTTATGAAACAAATTACATGATTTATCGATTTATGATGTTGACTGATGAAAAGGACTTTGATTCTTGGCAAAGTATGTTTTTAAGGGGATCAATGATGATAAATGTTATCTTTTAGCCAATAAATCTTAATGCATGATTTTATTAATTTATGTATGAGCCTATATGCATGTTTTTGGGAGCCGTGTCAAGCACTGAGCAACCCGGCGTTCAAAGGACTACACTGGTGTCTCATAACCACATGGCATTGTGGGTTTCTAATGATATATTATACTGATAATGATCACCCCAAATGTGATATCATGCCTAATTCATGACCCTCGTCTAGCAAGCTAGGGTCGGCTCTGCCCACTTGAGCAAGATAGTTGGGGCATCATGAAAGGCTCCACCATGATGGTGTCGGTTATGACGAGTCCTCCCATTGTTCCGCATGTTTTATGCATTGTTATATTTATGTTATTGGCTCAAGTTATATTTTTACAAAGTTACTTATGATTATGATAATGAATGATTATGAATGATTTAAAAGTCTTGAGCCCTATGTCTTATTATGAAGATTTTGATGCAAGCATGATGTCCTTCTCCTATGTCTATTTATTAGCTTACTTTACTTTTAAAATATCCGTTTTACTTACCTTGCATACTTAGTACATTCCACGTACTGATCGCATACTTTTTATGTTGTATCATTTCATGATACATGTTTCGGATCTCAGGCTCATCCTCATTCTTAGTCCATCCCAGCCTACGCTTTCAGCTTATTGGTGAGTCCTCATGTTCCGACAGTCGTTAGATTGACTTTCATGTTGTGTATGTTCAACTTTGGTCGGGTTAGTTGAGGATGTTGTCCCATCAACCCATCTTAGGTATTAGAGGCTTTCATACAAGTATGTAGTGTTCAATTGTGTATATGTTCAGCATTTCATGATGTTACGTTATAATTACATTTTAGCTATGTTTTTTTTGTGATTATCATTCCGCTTACTTGAATAAGACTAGTTGTATGCATGAGCTATGGGTCGACTTGGGGTCCCTCGGGGTCCCTTGTCCCGTGTCTATGATTCGGGTGTATGTTCGGGTCATGACAAACTTGGTATTAGAGCAATAGGTTCAGATATGTCCTAGGGATTCTGAAAGCCGCATTAGATAGAGTCTTTTACATGGGTGTGAAGTGCTCCATACCAATGACGAAGAGGGTACTAAACGTTTTAGGAAATGTTCCCTTCTTTCATGTTCTATGTCGTGCGAAAGTCTCTCCATCTTTCTAACTTGTGCGATTCGCGATTTCAGAATTACGGCTCCTAGAAGGAGGAATGGAAATGATAAAGGCCACGGAGATGGCAATGACCATGGGCATCAGCAAGCCCCATCTGTTCAGGATCCCCAGGCACCAGAGCTAGCTACCCACGCTGAGTTTCGGGCGGCCGTCCAGATGTTGGCGCAGGCCTTGACTGCTCAAGTCAACCAGCAGGCTATTGCATAGGTCTCATAGAATGGCAATGCAGAGGCAGCTCAAATTAGAGACTTCTTGAGGATGAACCCTCCTGAGTTCACAGGATCAAACGTGGACGAGGATCCACACGAGTTCATTGAAGGGATCCTGAAGGTCACTCATGTTATGGGGGTGACAAATGGGAAATGTGTTGACTTGGCCTCTTATCAGCTAAAGGAGGTCGCTCATATTTGGTATAAGCAATGGAAGGATAGCAGGGCAGCAACAGCGAGCCCTATTAGCTGGGATGAGTTCCACATGGCCTTTCTCGACAGGTTCTTCCCTCGGGAGATGAGGGAGTTGAAGGAAGCTGAGTTTGTGAACCTCAGCAGGGAAAGATGACAGTGCTAGAGTATTCTCTTGAGTTCACTCATTTGTCGAAATATGCCCCAAAGTTAGTGATGGACCAAAGGGCGCGGGTGAGTCAATTTGTTCATGGTGTGGCCGGTTATTTAGACAACGATTGCAGGACTGCTATGCTCCACCAAAATATTGATTTTTCTCGCATAGTGTTGTACGCCCAGCAGATGAAGCCGGCTCATATGAGGGAGAGGGAGGCAAAGAGGGCTCGGATGGACAGCCGTGGGTTTTTGCATTAGAGGTACGACGATGGCTACCGTCCACCGTTTCAGCAGAAGTCACTAGCCCCAACACCATCATCAGCTAGTGTTCCATATAGACCCAGGGGTGATCAGAGGAGAAGGGCTTTAGGGTCAAGGGATTATAGGGGCACCTAGTTAGGTTATACCTCTCCAGCCTGTGGGAAGTGCGGCAAGAGTCACATCAGGGAGTGCCTGCTCGGTTCAGATGTCTGTTTTGGGTATGGTAGATCTAGGCACATGCGTCGAGCGTGCCTATATGCTAGTTAGGGTGATGATAGGGGTCGTGCACAGACCACCAGGGCAGCAACAGCTCTAGCCCGTTCCGCTCTGCAGGGAGCATCGACTAGTAGAGGTGGCAGATAGTGCTAAATCCGATTCTATGCCCTTGCCTCGCGCCAGGAGCATGATACTTCACCAGACGTAGTCACTAGAATGTTGCGTGTCTTTCATATTGATATTTATGCCTTGCTAGATCCGGGAGCCACATTTTCTTTCCTGACTCCTTACATTGCTAGTAGCCTTGGAGTTAGTCCCAAGACCTTGTCAGAACCGTTTTTAGTTTTAACCCCTATTGGTGATTCGGTCAAAGCTAGACAAGTATATAGAGGATGCTCGGTCACTGTGTTGCATAAGGTTACCCCCGCAGACCTTGTAGAGTTAGCCATGACTGACTTTGACATTATTCTTGGCATGGATTGGTTGTTTGCATGTTATACATCGATTAATTGTAGGAACCGTATGGTGGAATTTCATTTTCTAAGTGAGTCACTGTTGGAGTGGAAGGGTAGTTCGACGATACCAGCAGGTCGGTTTGTTTCATATCTTAAGGCCAGGAAAATGATCTCTAAAGGTTGGGTGTACCACCTAGTTAGGGTTAAGGATGTGGAGTCCGATAGCCTGACTATCTAGTCAGTTCCAATGGTGTGCGAACATCTAGAGGTGTTTCCTGATGATTTGCCCGGTGTTCCTCCAGAGAGGGAAATTGACTTCGATATTGATCTATTGCTAGATACATAGCTTATTTCTATTTCCCCTTACAGGATGGCGCCAGCTGAGCTAAAGGAATTGAAGGATCGGTTAAGGGACTTGTCAGATAAGGGCTTCATTAGACTGAGCCAGTCTCCATGGGGTGCACCAGTTTTATTTGTTCGAAAGAAGGATGGTTCCCTTCGCATGTGTATTTATTATAGGCAGTTGAACAAGATTACCATAAAGAACAGGTACCCCTTACCCAGGATTGATGATTTATTTGACCAGCTCCAGGGTGCCAGGTGTTTCCCGAAGATAGATCTCAGATACGGATATCACCAGCTTAGAGTTCGAGAATGTGATATTCCAAAGACAGCCTTCAAAACCCAGTATGGCTATTACGAGTTTGTAGTTATGTCTTTTGGACTAACCAATATTCCTGCAGCTTTTATGGACCTGATGAATAGGGTGTTCAAGCAATATTTGGATATGTTCATGATCGTGTTCACCGATGACATCCTGATATACTCCCCGAGCGAGGAGGAACATGCCACTCATTTGAGAATAGTATTGCAAACCCTCAAGGATCGTCAGTTGTATGCAAAGTTTAGCAAGTGTGAATTCTGTCTAGACTCGGTGGCATTTCTGGGTCATGTGGTGTCAAGCGAAGTCATAAGGGTAGACTCCCAGAATATAGAGGCGGTGAAGAATTGGCCCAGACCAGTGAACCCTTCAGAAATTCGGAGTTTCTTGGGCTTAGCAGGCTACTACCACAGATTTTTTGAGGGCTTCTCATCAATTACATCCCCCTTGACCAGGTTGACTCAGAAAAAGGTGAAATTCCAATGGTTGGATGCTTGTGAGAAAAGTTTCCAAGAGTTGAAGACCCGACTAACTTCAGCACCGGTGTTGACCTTACCCGAGGGTATTGATGGCTTTGTAGTGTATTGTGATGCTTCAAGAGTCGGGTTGGGATGTGTGTTGATGTAGTGTGGGAAGGTAATAGCATATGCCTCGAGACAGCTGAAAGTTCATGAAAGGAATTACCCGACCCATGACCTTGAGTTGGCCGCAATGGTGTTTGCATTGAAGATATGGAGGCATTACTTTTATTGGTTCCACGTGGATGTATTTACAGCTCACAAGAGCTTGCCGTATGTGTTCACACAGAAAGATCTAAATCTTTGGCAAAGGCGGTGGTTGGAGTTACTTAAGGACTACGACATGAGTGTCCTCTACCACCCGGGCAAGGCTAATGTGGTTGCGGATTCACTTAGTAGACTCTCTATGGAGAGTGTGTCCCACGTGGATGAGGGAAAGAAGGAGTTGATGAAGGATGTCCACCAACTTGCGAGACTGGGAGTTAGATTGATCAGCTCGACCAATGGCGGTGTGGTTGTGCATAACGGGTTAGAATCGTCCTTGGTAGTTGATGTTAAATCCAGGCAAGATGAGGATCCTATATTGAGGAAGCTGAAGGAGGCGGTGCGCAGTCAAAAGGTGGAGGTCTTCTCCCAAGGGGGAGATGGTGTGCTACGATACTAGGGTCGACTATGTGTTTCGACCATTGATAATTTGAGAGTTCGGATATTGCATGAGGCACATAGTACCAGATATTCTATTCATCCAAGATCCACGAAGATGTATCAGGATTTGTGAGAAATCTATTGGTGGGATGGTATAAAGAAAGACATTGTGGAGTTCGTAGCTAAATGTCCAAAATCCCAGCAAGTGAAAGTCGAACATCAAAGGCGGGGAGGTGTACTTCAGGATATCAGCATCCCCACTTAGAAGTGGGAAGAAATTAATATGGATTTCGTTATAGGTCTACCCCGCACTCGCCGGCTGTACGACTCCATTTGGGTGGTGATCGACAGGTTAACCAAGGCTGCACACTTCCTACCAGTCAAGACCGTGGATTCAACGGATGATTATGCTAAGTTGTATATTCGAGAGTTGGTTCGACTTCATGGAGTGCCCTTGTTTATTATTTTGGACAGAGGTACTCAGTTTACCTCACAATTTTGGCGTTCTTTTCAAAGAGGACTTGGGACGCAAATTAAGCTCAGTACAGCCTTCCATCTGCAAACAGATGGCCAGGCAGAACGAACCATTCAGACCCTTGAGGACATGTTAAGGGCATATGTTATGGATTTCAAAGGTAGTTGGGATGACCATTTGCCCTTGATCGCGTTTACCTATAATAACAACTATCACTCCAGTATCCAGATGGCCCTGTTAGAGGCTCTTTACGGGCGAAGGTGTAGATCTCCCATCGAATGGTTTGAGGTTGGCGAGGCAGCTATGATAGGACCAGATTCGATTCATGAGGCAATGGTGAGGGTTTAGTTGATAAGGGACCAATTGAAAATCGCTCAGAGTCTTCAGAAATCGTATGTTGATGTGAGGAAAAGAGATCTGGAATTTAATATGGACGACTGGGTATTTCTAAAGGTATCTCCCATGAAGGGAGTCATGCGGTTTGGAAAGAAAGGGAAACTCAGTCCCTGCTATGTTGGCACCTACCGGGTTGTGAGAAGAGTTGGTAAGGTGGCGTATGAGTTGGACTTGCCATTAGAGCTATCTTCGGTTCATCACATCTTCCATATGTCACTTTTAAAGAAGTGTTTGGGTGATCCGGCCTTGGTAGTTCCGGTAGACAGCATTGGAGTGAAGGACAGCCTCATTTAAGAGGAAATTCCCATTGAATCTTGGATCGTCAGGTTCGTAGGCTGAGGAACAAAGAAGTAGCTTCAGTTAAAGTATTATGGAGAAATCAGCATGTTGAGTGGGAAGCTGAAGTAGATATGATAGCTAAATACCCTCATTTGTTCCCTACCAGCTCAGTTTCAGTTTGAGGTATTAGTTTTGCCCTAAACCTTTAATCAGCTTTTCCCGTTCATTTCATGTATACAAGTTTGTTTTATGATATGACAAATGTAAGTGATGCCTGAATTCGGTTCAACTATGTAGTTCTTTTCGGATGTAGTCATTCCATCCGTTTTTGACTTAAATGACTGGTAATTTTATATGGTGATAGCTTGTTTTTGAGTTTTATGCATGTTTCTAACATTTGAGGACAAATGTTCCCAAGGGGGAGATATTGTTATACCTTGGGAACCCAAGGATCAGACCCGAAAGTGAAAATGGAGAAAAATTGAAAATCCGCACCAGGTCACAGAACGGCCCGTGAGGTGGGTCGTGAGGAGTGACCACGAGTTGTTAGGTAACTCATGGTCAGCAGCGTTTGACAAGGCCTGAGAGTGGAGGTCACGGGCTAGACCACGATTCGTGGTCAGACCTCACAACTCGTGAGGTCACCCGTGGTCAACCCTGGAGGATTTGCAAGTTGGGATGGGCAGTGTAGGCCACGGAAGGTGACCACGAGTCGTGGTCTGACCTCACGAATCATGAAGTCACCCGTGGGGTCCCCTTGGATGTTTGGGCAGTGAACTTAATGGAACATGGCCACGAGTCGTTCCCTGTCAACGACCCGTTAGGTCCCTCATGGGGACTAGCGACCAGGAATTTCCTGCGTTTTAATAAGGGTGTTTTCATAATTCCTAAGTCCCTATGGCCTAAACTAGTTTATTTTGGATATTTTCTGAGTGTGATAAGAGGAGTTAAGTCCCTATTGCATGCCCGTTCTCATTCAAAAGCTTAGAGAGGTTTTTTGGGAGATTTAAGACCTTCTTCCCCAAATTTTCATCAATTTCTTTGTGGGTGTTCAAGGAACTTCAAGTACTTCCATTCCCAGTTATGTAGGGTTTTAAAATGGGTGGGATTCTTCCTCTCTCATGTCCAATTTCGATTTAAATCATGAATTCTCCTATTCAAGTATATGGGGTTTTACTCAAATGCATGAAAATGTGATTTCTCTTTATGGGTATGGTCTAATTGAGTTTTAGTTATTGAATTATGAATGATGGGCAAGTTTTATCATTATTTTCTTTTAATCATGTTTCAAGCTTTTAAATCCAAATTTGCCCATTTGATGAAAATCCATGAAAGTTATGATTTATGATGAATACTCTAGAATTTTAGTTTATCGATGATGGAAGAGCATGATTTTCTAGTTACCCATGTTTATGAGCATATTTTGAAAGAATTGAATGTGATGAAGTATTGGGCAATGCCCACATGTTAAAGAATGATTTATGATTTATGAAACAAATTACATGATTTATCGATTTATGATGTTGACCGATGAAAAGGGCTTTGATTCTTGGCTAAGTATGTTTTAAAGGGGATCAATGATGATAAATGTTATACCTTAGCCAATTAATTTTAATGCATGATGTTATTGATTTATGTATGAGCCTATATACATGTTTTTGGGAGTCGTGTCTAGCACCGAGCAGCCCAGCATTCAAAGGACTACGTCGGTGTCTTATAACCATATGCCACCGTGGGTTGTAAATGATATGATGTATTGATAATGATCCCCTCAAATGTGATATCACGTTTTATGCACGACCCTCGCCTGGCAAGCCAGGGTCGGCTCTGTCCATTTGAGCGAGACAGTAGGGCATCATGAAAGGCTCTACCATGATGGTGTCAGTTATGACGAGTCCTCCCATTGTTCCACAAGTTTTATGCATTGTCATGTTATGTTATTGGCTCAAGTTATATTTTTATAAAGTTACTTACCATTATGATAATGAATGATTATGAATGATTTAAAAGTCTTGAGCCCTATGTCTTATTATGAAGATTTTGATGCAAGCATGATGTCCTTCTCCTATGTCTACTTATGAGCTTACTTTACTTTTAAAATGTCTGTTTTACTTACCTTGCATACTCAGTACATTCCACATACTGATCGCATACTTTTTATGTTGTATCATTTCATGATACAGGTTTCGGATCTCAGGCTCAAACCATGCTTTTAGAACATGCATGCTTAAAGAAATAATCATGAGTAATGAATATGCAAATCTGAATCATATAGACAATGGGAGACTCGTCACTTAACCAACATACCACGATAGAGCTTACGTGATCCCGACTATACACTCAAGTGGGCAGAGCCGTCCAAAACCTTGTTTGGGCTAAGGACGCTACCATGATATCGATATCAAGCTGAAGGCCCATTCGGGAAGGGGAAAGCTCGCTAGGGAGGTCCTAAATCATATAGTATTCAACCTACGTTGGCGCGTAGTTCTGGGGCATGGGGTGATCGACCCTTAGTCCGCTCGGTGCTAGACTCTTCTCCCAAAACATGCATTGCTCTACATCGTATATAACGAAGCTCAACATCGTCCATTAACGAAGCTCAACAATGATATCATGCATAAACTCAACATCGTATGAAACGAAGCTCGACATTGTTTATTGACAAAGCTCAATAATGACATACATCTCAATTATGAACTTATGCATATGAGAAGCTTTAATTTGGAACATACCACAAGCTAATAATATGAAATTTGGGAAATTTCTCTCTAAATAATGTGGAAAGCTTATTTCGGGAAAATCATCAGTTTAAATCAACATATGGGCATTTCCCAAAGCTACCATACTTGGATCTACTCAATTCATTTTGAAAACAATATCATAATCTTGGGTAGCTTTAGAAACATGCTTTTCTTCATCAAATCTCGTCATCATTATACATCATTCAACATTCTCTTCTTTCATGAACTTCTTATCCATGGGCATTCAATTTCACATTTTAGAAAACACAATTTTTTATTGAAAACAATTTAAAACCTACCCAAGCTTCGCAATTCATCAATATGAACCTAATCTAATCATACCCATGTATAGAGAGTGAAGAATTATGCAATTGGGTAAAAAAAACCCATACTTGATCATAGGTAATTTTCAATGATTGATAGAAATTGGGCATGGGTGTGGAAGGAGACACCCACTCATAACTTTAAATTCCTGGAAGGAACAATTTTACCACTACTCTAATTGCCCAAGATGAGATTCCAATGAAAACCTTCAAAACTTTCTCTAAATCCTCTCTTTAACTCTCAAGTTTGCATGCATGGAATGAACTAGCTTACAATAGGTTTTCCCTTCTTAAAACCTTGTAAAACGAGCCTTAAACTACGTAGTATAGGTTATAGGAACTTAGGATTTATCAAAAGACCCTTACTGAATTCGCAGAAAATAACTGTCATGTGGTCCTAACAGACGACCTGACGACTTGTTACTAGGGCCAACGATTCATTGGATTACCTGTCGGGTACATTTCTTGACAAACTCTTGGGGCTCATAACAACAGACGTAATGACTAATTAGGGTGACCATGAGTCATCAAGTACACTGCCTCCCTTATACCAATTTATTTGTATATCATCCAACGACTCATACCATGACTCGTTGCCTGACATGACAAGTCGTGGCCTCCTCCCGTTAAGTACACAGGTTGACCTATTCTATTTTTCCTTCTCTCTAACCCCATGACTGACCTAACGACTCGTGGGGTCTAACCATGAGTCATTGCACGCTCGTGGGGACCCTATCCTCCAAACTTCTCAACTCTTCACTGGCCTTCCCCACGAGTAACCTGACGACTCGTGGGTTGTCCTCACGAGTCATCCCACGACTCGTCCTGTTCCGACAACATCAATTTCAAAATTTCCCGTTTCAACTCCCAGACTCGATCTTTGAGCTCCCGGGGTATAACAATATCTCCCCCTTGGGAACATTCGTCCTCGAATGTTGGAAACAAGTAGAAAACAGAAACATATAATAATCATATGCAAATACTGATCATTTATATCGAAAACTACCTCCGAAAAGAACTACAAAGCTGAACCGCATTCAGACATCACATACATCTATCATAACATAAAGCAAACTTGAGCACATGAACTGAACATGGAAATTGATTAGAGAGTTAGGGAAAACTGATACCTTAAACTGAAACTGAACCGGTAGGGAACAGGTGAGGGTATTTAGCCATCATATCCGCTTCGGCTTCCCACATAGCTCCCTCAACATGCCGATTTCTCCATAATACCTTCATCAAAGCTACTTCTTTGTTCCTCAGGCTCCGAACCTGACGATCTAAGATTGCAACTGGAATTTTCTCATAACTGAGGTTATCTCCCACAACAATGATTTCCACCGGGACAACTAAAGATGGATCACCCTAGCACTTTTTCAAGAGCGATACATGAAAGAAAGGATGAACTAAAGATAACTCTGATATCAAATCCAACTCATACGCTACCTTACCAATGCTTCTCATAACCCGGTAGGGACCAACATAGCGGGGACTGTGATTTCCTTTCTTTTCGAACTGTAGACTCCCTTCATGGGAGATACCTTCAGAAACACCCAATCATCCACCTCGAACTCCAACTCTCTGCTTCTCACATCCGCATATGACTTTGACAACTCTGAGCGGTTTTCAACCTGTCCCTTATCAACTGAACCTTTTCATGGCCTCATGAATCGAATCAGGCCCTAGCATAGCTGCCTCACCAACTTCAAACCATCCGATGGGTGATCTACACCTCCGCCCGTAAAAAGTCTCGAATGGTGCCATTTGGATACTGGAGTGATAGTTGTTGTTGTAAGCAAACTCGATCAAAGGCAAGTGATTGTCCCAACTACCTTTAAAATCTATCACACAAGCTCTCAACATGTCCTCGAGAGTTTGAATTGTCCGCTCCACCTGCCCATCCGTTTGCAGATTGAATGATATGCTAATCTTAACCTGAGTCCCAAGCCTTTTTGGAAAGACCGCCAAAACTGAGAGATAAACTGAGTACCTCAGTCTGAGATAATAGACAAGGGCACTTCATACAATCGCACCAACTCCCGGATATATAGTTTGGCATAATCATCCGCTGAATCTATGGTTTTGACCGATAGGAAGTGTGCAGCCTTAGTCAACCAGTCTACCACCACCCAAATAAAATCATAGAGTCAGCGAGTACGAGGTAGTCCTATAACAAAATCCATATTAATCTCTTCACACTTCCAAGTGGGAATGCTAATCTCTTAAGTACGCCTCCCGGCCTTTGATGATCAACTTTCACTTGCTGAAAGTTTGGGCACTTACTTGGTCACGAATTTTTCTATATCCTTCTTCATGTCGTTCCACCAATATATTCCTGCAAATCATGATACATCTTGGTGGCACCCGAATGGATAGAATACCTAGATCCATGTGCCTCATGCAATATTCGGTATCGCAAATTATCGACATCTGGAACACATAGACTGCCCTGGTACCGCAACACCCCATCTCCCCCTTGGGAGAAGACCTCCACCTTCTGACTCCAAATGGCTCCCTTCAGCTTTACCAACAATGGATCCTCATCTTGCCTAGCTTTCACGTCTACTACCAAAGACGATTCTGATCCATCTTGCACAACAATGCCGCCTTCGGTTGAGTCGACAAATCTAACTCCCAACCTTGCAAGCCAATGGACATCTTTCACCAACTCCTTCTTTCCTTCATCCACATGGGACACACTCTCCATAGAGAGCCTACTAAGTGCGTCTGCTACCACATTAGCCTTACCCGGGTGTTAAAGGACACTCATGTCATAACCTTTAGTAGCTCCAACCACCTCCTTTGCTGAAGATTGAGATCTTTCTGCGTGAACACATATTGCAAGCTCTTGTGATTCGTGAACACATCCACGTGAACCCCATACAAGTAATGCCGCCATATTTTCAGTGCGACCACCACCACAGCCAACTCAAGATCATGGGTCGGGTAATTCTTCTCATGGACTTTCAATTGTCTTGAGGCGTAATTCTTCACATGGGACACACTCAAGGCCGAAGATACCAAGGCTGATGATCTCTGGTGAGTCTGCTGTCGGTGTCCACCACCTGACCTCTACTGATAGAACCTGTGATCCTCGATCATGGCCCTCTTGGCCTCCCTCTCTATTGAATATGTCGCCTCCATTTGCTGGGCGTACAACACCATACGCGGGAAGTCCATATCCTGGTGAAGCATAGCAATCCATCACTCCTTGTCCAAATACCCTACTATACCATGAACAAACATGCTCACCCGCGCCCTCTGGTCCGCCACTAACTCCGGGGCATATTTCAATAGGTGAGTGAACTCAAGGGAATACTCTTGCACTATCATCCTCCCCTGCTTCAAATTTACACACTCAGCTACTTTCAACTCCCTCATCTCTCAAGGGAAGAACTGGTCTAGAAATGCAACGTGGAACTCCTCCCAAGTGACTGACCTGCTCGTACTACCCTGCTTTCCTTCCATTGGTGAAACCATATATGCGCCACCCCCTTCTGCACGCTCCCAAATATGCACGCTCAAATCTACTCACCCCCATGGCTTTGGTGCTCTTAACAACCTTATCAATGAAATCATGCGGGTCCTCATCTACCTTGGACCCCATGTACTCCAGCGGGTTCATCCTCTCTTCAATTCTCAAGTTTGTATGCATGGAATGAACTAGCTTAGAATAGGTTTTCCCCTCTTATAATCCTGTAAAACGAGCCTTAAATGATGTAGTATAGATCTTTGGAACTTAGGATTTATGAAAAGACCCTTACTGAATTCGCAGAAAATAACTGTCAGGTGGTCCTAACAGACGACCTGACGACTCATTACTAAGGCCACCGATTCGTTGGGTTACCTATTGGGTACATTGCTTGACAAACTCTCGGGGCTCATAACAATGAATGTAATGACTCATTAGGGGTGACCACGACTCGTGGTCACCAATCGTCAAGTACACTGCCTCCCCTATACCAATTTATTTGTATATCATCCAACGACCCATACCACGACTCGTTGCCTGACATGACGAGTTGTGGCCTCCTCCTTTTAAGTACACTAGTTGACCTCTTCTATTTTTCCTTCTCTCTCACCCCACGGCTAACCTAACAACTCATGGGGTCTGACCACGAGTTGTTGCCACGCCCGTGGGGACCCTATCCTCCAAACTTCTCAACTTTTCACTGGCCTTCCCACGAGTTACCTGAAGACTCGTGGGTTGTCCTCATGAGTCATCCCACGACTCTTCCTATGCCTGCAACATCAATTTCACAATTTTTTTGTTTCAACTCCCGAGTCCGATCTTTAAGCTCCTAGGGTATAACAATAACCCAAAAGTTCCTAAAATTAGATTCTGGATTTGAAGTACGTTCAGCAAAAAAAGTCTAGAAATTCTCTCTCAGTATGACTGAAGGTACGAGTCATGGTTAGGTGGTATAGGTAGTAGGAAGACCCATGGTTCAGTTTAGAGGATTCTTTCCCAAGACCACGAGTCCACACTACGAGTAGTAGTTTAGTGGTATGACTCGTGGTGTGTAGAGTCATAGTATGCATTTTGGATTATCAGGTACTGGTCCTACGAGTGGTTGTACAACTTATAGTATCGAATCACGAGTCGTGGTAGGAGTCATGGAAATAATTAGAGAGTTGGAGAATATGGAATGGCTAGTTACAGGAGGAACTCATGAGTCATAGGTTGATTGTATGGCTCGTGGTACGAGTCATATGACTAGTAGTGAGCATTTCTCCTGCAAAATCATTAAGGGTATTTTTGTAATTCCTAAAGTCCTAAGTCCTAAACTACATCATTTTAAGCCATGAAAGGAGTATTTTAAGAGGATTTTTAGCCTATATCAACTCATTAGGCTTTCCCATGCATGCAAAGCTTTGAATTCTCTTGGATGATCAACCTAGAATTCTCTCAATTCTTCCCCAATTCTCTTCGACTTTCAAAGACAAGTTGAGAATCAGTTTACCCAGGTATGTGGGTCTATGAATGAGAGTTTCCTTTCACTCTCATGCCCAAATTTCTCCTCAAGTTCATAAATTCAAGTTCTAATTCAAATATATGATATTACATGGTTTTAATCCAATTTTATGAAATTCTCTATGATATATTTATGGGTCAATTCTCCTCATGTTCCTAAGTATGTTTTAAGATTTATGGGTAGATTTTATATAAAAATTGATTATAAATTCATGATTTCAAGTTTTAAAATATTATGCCCTATTATGCAAGTTTCATGAAAAGTCAAGTTTATGATTCATGATTTCAAGTATGATGAGATATCTAGCATGATTGAATGTTTATAAATCACTCATGTGTCAATATATGATTTTGACTTATGAAGTCTATTTCAACGATGCATGATTTTAAGATTTGAGCAAGTCCACACAAGTTAAGTATGTATTCATGATTTAGCGAAGGCTAATAGACCAACTTATCATATGTTTTGGAGTCAAGACTCCCGGTATAGCTTATAATATGTTTTGGAGTCAAGAATCCTCATGTTCAGATTTCAGACTACATGTAATTATGATTTCAGCTTTGTTGAAAAACGATGGGAGTACTATGTATATTTTTTGGGAGTAGTGCCTAGCAGTGAGTAGGCTTGGGGTTCCAAGGTTCCCCGGTCTCAGAACTACATGCCAACGTAGGTTTATCTATTTACATTAGGATCTCCCTTGAGAGTTTTCCCCGCCCGCAAGGGGCCTTCAGCTTAATATTAATATCATGGCATCGTCCTTAGCCCAGAAAAGATTTTGGATGGCTCTGCCCACTGGAGTGTGATATTTGGGGCATCATGTAAGCTCTATCACGATGGTGTCAATTATATCACGAGTCTCCCATTGTTCCTCATGATTTCAGTTATTAATGTTCATGACTTATGATTTTATATTTTACAACAGGTTTGACCCAATGATCAGTTCATGAGCTTTTACTTATGATTTTAGCTATGACAAGTCATATGATTTCTATTTTTCGCTTTGGATCATTCTATTCAGACATGATATTCAACTTATTGTCATGCCCCACCTTGGGAGGCATGACTGGCACCTAGTGCCATTGGAATCTGGCTGACCTAGCTAGACTATACACATCTGGTGCATGCCTGCAACTTAATTCAAGAAAAAAACGAGCTATATCTCGGCTGTAAATACAGCCTCCGGCCGACAAGGCCGTATAGCTACCTGTAAAAAGGAAACAACTAACCAACAACAAGCGACAAGAGGGAGTCCTATGCGGGCCGACAAGACAAATATGTTGTCTGCTTTTAGCGGGATGAAAATCAGGCAACTACAACTATACTATAGCCGACAAGGCCACTATCTAATAGATAAACAAGGACCCACACAGCCATCACATGAAATAGACCCACACGGCCAACAAAAAAATGAACAACTGGAAGTCTGTAATCTACAAGCATCTAGGAGTGGAATAATTGTCGAGACAGGGCCCTGACCTACCCATAAACTATACAATCAAAAGAGCAAACCTTCTCACTATTAGCTCCGGAGGAAGGGAGCTAACTGTACTGGTGACTCTGGTTGAAAGCTAAGAAGGTCCTGATCCGCGTCTATCCACACCTGCAGGCAAGTAATGCAGCGCATAAGGATGGGCGTCAGTAAAATATATACCAACTATGTAAGGTAGTAAAAGAAAATGATTGAATAATGCTGATAATAAAACTGAACAATTCAATAGGAGGGATAGAAAATTAACCTGATATAACTTTATAACCTGCTGTACAGCTAATATTAAATAGTACAAACAAGAAACTTACTTGGCCCCCATAAGCCTGAAAGGTACATCCAGCACAGAATAACCCGCCTGGTGCCCCCATAAGCCCTGGTGAGTTCACTTCAATCTATATACCCCTAATCAGGTCAAAATGAGTCAACAGGTAACTCTATCCTACAGGTCCCCTGGGTCTGCAACTGAGCCCGCTCGGCTCCTGATCTGTAACTGCGTCTGAGTCTGGTGGACTCCTGATAACTGCACCCTGGGCACCAGGCTCGACGAGGGTGTGATTCTGATACATCATAAAGATAATAGTTCAGCCATGAAATGGACTGTAATATAGCCCTTGGGCCTCTGCATCATCCGTTGGGACGGCATACCGCTCCTTGGAGCAACGTCATATAGCCCCTGGCGGGCGACGACACAGCTAGTAACCCTGGGGTTGGTTACGGAAGGCTATACATATCAGGGTCAATCCCAAACTAAACATAAAGTACTGGTCTCAACTAACAATAGCAACTAACCACAATAAACATACTTCTGACTTCCTTATGAGGGCTCGAGCTGTATTACAATACTATAGGAAGTAACATGCCGAAGGAATTTGCCTTAACATACCTTGATTGTCATTTCCTGAATAACTGACGAGTTTCAACTTGTATTTGTCAGCTCTTTTCAACTATAACTTTAATACTGAAAGAATGGGTCTAATTTCAATACTAAATTTGCAAAAATGGTAACTTTTGATACTAATAGCAACTATAATTCAACTTCATAAAATATGGCCGAAAACCTATAATTTTCTTGAGAGTTCAGAAGGGAGAAATGCTTACCTAAAGCCTGTGGTCATTTAGGAATCAATTTGGAGCAATTCTGACAACTTCTACTTGGTGGAGTTTCGATTTGCCGAGCGTATTTAGAGAAAATAACTCTGTAGTAATGCTTCTCGTAGGCCTCGAACTCGTTACCCAAAGTTAATTTGAGATGGGACGGCGTTTAGTAGCATAATCGGATGAAAATGATTGAAATCTTCGTGTTATACTCTCTCTGGCTGAATATGTTTTAGAAAAATGATTCAATAAAGTGAAGGAGCCTATATATACTTGCCTAGGCGGTGGACTGGGGGCACCTCATGCTAGTCATCATAGCAACCCAATGCCACGCCGCACCCCTCAAGGCGCCAGCAAGCCTGGCGCGCTGCGCTGGCTAGTGCGCTGCTGGTTGGCGTGTCACGCTGGCCCTGTGCGCGCTGATCCCGTCCGTCCTCACTTTCGAGGCTTTTTCTACATGTGTCACGCTCTCTTTATTCATCACAAATCCACATGTACGCCTACTAACTGATGGCATTTTACGGGGTGTAACATCCTCCTCCCCCCCCCCCCCAGGAACATTCATCCTTGAATGTCAAAGGGGTTAACTTACTTAACCAAGATTTAGAAAAATTTTGGCAGAGTCTCCTCTATAATATGAACTACCCGAAAATATGAAACATAGAAAAGTCCAATATAGGCGCCTCGCAGGACGCTATAACAACCATTACACAATAAAATAGGGTAGCTACACAATAGTACTGATAGCATAAGCAATAAAATAACAACCGAACAACAACCTCACCTTAACTGCATAATATGGATCAATCCTGGATCAGGTGAGGATATCTGGACCTCATATCATCCTCAGCTTCCCAGGTCATCCCTTCTTTATCCTATTCCTCCATAATACTTTAACAGAGGCAACATCTTTTGTTCTCAACCTACGAACCTGCCGATCTAATATGGCCACTGGAACCTCTTCGTAGGCTAACTCCTTAGTAACCTGAACGTTCTTAACTGGCACGACTCGGAATGGGTCCTCTACACACTTTCGCAGCATTGACACGTGAAAGACCGGGTGAATAGATTCTAACTCTGGAGGTAAGTCTAGCTCATATGTCACTTGGCCTATTCTCTGGAGGATCCGATATGGGCCAGTAAAACTGGGGTTAAGCTTGCCCTTCTTACAAAATCTCACTACGCATTTCATTGGCGAAACTTTCAGAAATACCCAGTCATAAACATTGAATTCCAAATTTCTACGTCGTACATCGAAGTAGGAATTCTGGCGACTTTGAGATATTAACAAGCGTTCTTTGATGGGTTTGACCTTCTCTTCTGACTAGTGAATCATATCAGGTCCTACTAACTCTGACTCCCCTACTTCAAACCACCCGATAGGGAATCTGCATTTTCGCCCATATAAGGCCTCATAAGGCACCATCTAGATTTTTGAATAATAATTGTTGTTGTAAGCAAACTCAATAAGGGGTAAATGCTCATCCCAACTGCCCCTAAAGTCTAACACACATGCTCGCAACATATCCTCGAGCATCTAAATTGTACGTTCTGCCTACCCATATGTCTGAGGATGGAATGCTACTCAGATTAACCTGTGTTCCCAAGACTTTCTGAAATGACTGCCAGAATTTTGCTGTAAATTGTGTCCCTCTGTCAGAAATGATAGATGTCGGGACACCATGTAATTGAACTATCTCTCTGATATACAATTCAGCATAGTCCTCGGCTGGGAAGGTAGTCCGGACTAGCAGAAAATGAGCTGATTTTGTTAATTTGTCGACAATTTCCCAGATAGAATCAAATCTTTGCCTGGTACGGGGTAATCCTGTCACAAAATCCATGTTGATTGCTTCCTATTTCCACATAGGTACCGCTATCTCCTATGTCAATCACCCAGATTTTGATGTTCAGCTTTTACTTGGCTGGAATTAGGAAATTGTGCTACAAATTCTACTACACCCTTTTTCATTCTAGGCTACCAGTAAATCTCCTTTATATCATGATACATTTTAATCGAACCCGGATGAAGGGAGTATCGGGAGTAGTGTACCTCAGCCATAATCTGCTGGCGGAGCCCTGCTACATCTGCGACGCAAAGGCGACCACTGAATCTCAGGAACCCGTCTTCGGTTACCTCAAAAGCTTGTATTTCACCTCGCTGAGCTTTATCTCTGAACTGTGCTAAATGAGGATCATCATACTGCCTTTTTTTACCTCTACAACCAGGGATGATACTACGGTATTCTGAATCACTGCCCCACTGTCTCTCGAGTCTACTATTCGGACGGCTAAGCTGGCTAACTGGTACAATTCTCGGGCTAGCTCCTACTGTTCGAGCCTCAAATGTGCTAAACTCCCTATTGATCTACGACTAAGGGATCTGCTACGATATTAGCCTTCCCTGGATGATATAAAATATTCACGTCATAGTCTTTCAAAAATTCTAACCAACTACATTGTCGTAGATTCAACTCTTTATGTGTAAAGATGTACTGGAGGCTCTTATAATCAGTAAAAATGTCCACGTGCACCCCATATAGGTAATGTCTCTAGATTTTTAAGGCGTGAACTACTGCCGATAACTCCAATTCGTGAGCGGGATAGTTCTTTTCATGCTTTTGTAGCTGCCTTAAAGCATAAGCAATTACCTTACCGTGTTGCACGAGAACACACCCTAACCCAACGCCTGAAGCATCACAATATACTATGTAACCCTCTGAACCTTCTGGCAAAGCTAGTACTGGCGCTGATGTCAATCTGTTTTTCAACTCCTGAAAACTCTATTCACACACCTCAGTCCAGTGAAATTTAGCTGTCTTCTGAGTTAACTTGGTCAAAGGTGTTGATAGAGTAGAAAATCCCTCTACAAAATCTTTTATAATACCCAGCTAACCCCAGGAAACTACATACCTCAGTTAGAGTTGCAGGTCTAGGTCATGTATTTACTGACTCGATCTTCTGTGAATCACCCTAAATACCAGCATTCGACATAATATGGCCAAAAAAGGCTACAGAATTTAGCCAAAACTCACATTTAGAAAATTTCGCATATAACTAGCGATCGTTGAGAATTTGGAGTACCATTCGCAAATGATCTCAGTGTTCCGCTTTCGAATAAGAGTACACCAAAATATCATCAATGAATACTATCACAAATAAGTATAGCTATGGCCTGAACTGTTCATCAAATCCATGAACACTGCTGGGGCATTCTTCAACCCGAAGGACATAACTAGGAATTCAAAATGACCATACCTAGTCCTGAAAGCTGTCTTTGGGATATCTTTCTCCCGAACCTGTACCTGGTGATACCCTGACCTTAAGTCGGTCTTAGAGAAATACTTTGCCCCCTGTAACTGATCAAACAAATCACCTATCCTGGGAAACGGGTATTTATTTTTGATGGCAACCTTATTTAACTACTGGTAATCTATACACATACGGAGGGAGCCATCTTTCTTTCTCACAAACAAAACCGGCACACCCAACAATGATGTACTTGGCCTGATGAAGCCCTTATCTAGCAAATCCTTCAACTGTTCCTTCAGTTCTTTCAATTCAGCCGGAGCCATTTAGTACGACGGGATGGGTATAGGCTGGTTACCTAGTAACAAGTCGATAGAGAAATTGATTTCCCATTCTGGGGGAATACCAGGAAGTTCATCTGGGAACACATCTGGAAATTCATTGACTACTGGAATGGACTGGAGAGTCGTGGATTCTGGTTGGACATCTTAAACCTGATAATATGATAGATGCAACCCTTTGCTATTAACTTTCTTGCTCTAAGATAGGATATGAACCTACCTTTGGCTGCATTGCCTTTCCACTCTCGTACTACCTCCCCTGGAAAGTGGAATCGAACAGTCCTGGTCCAACATTCTACATTGGCATAACATGGCACTAGCCAATCCATACCCATAATTGCATCAAAATTAATCATTTCTAGTTCCACTAAATCTGCCAAAGTCTGGCGACTAACAACCTCTACCGTGCAACCCCGGTAGATCCATTTAGCTATAATAGAATTATTGATTGGTGTAGAAATTGAAAAGGGTCACTGAAGTAATTCTGGCGTTATACTAAACTTTCGGGCCACTAATGGTGTAACATAAGACAAAGTGGAATCTGGGTCTATCAAAACATAAACTTAATGAGAACAGATATCCAGCATACCTATCACAACATTCAGCGATGACTCCAACTCCTGTCGCCTGGTAAAGCATATGTGCTATCCGGACCTGTGCCTGAACTAGATGCCCCTAACCTGCCTCGGCCTCTGTCGGCTAGAGTTGAGGGCCTGCGCCCTGCTGGAGGTGCTGGGGCACATGACCCTACTGAAGATCTATCCTATTAGTCCCAATCACCCTGAACTCTAGTTGGGCAGTCTCTCATCATGTGACCCTCTTGCCCACAGGTGTAACAAGTAGTAGAACCACACCTGCATGTCCCAAGATGACGTCGACTGCAGATAGGACAACGTGGCATGGTGAGTCTACTCTACTCTGACCCTCTCTGTTGCTGCAAACCCGATGCCCGTGAGCCCTCGTCAGGTCTTGACTGCCCCCGATGGTCTGATCTACCACCCCGCTGCTACTGTGGAGGTGGGGGTCTAGGTAGTCTACCTGATAGTCGTGGCCTAGGTCCACCCTGAAACTCTGCCTAAGTGTCACTAGGTCTAGCCCTGCAGCGCTGCTCCTAATTTTCTCTATCTCCCGCTGTCGTTGTCTAATCCCCTCAATACTCTGAGAAAATTCTTGAATGCGGGCAATATCCATGTCCTCCTGCAGCGTAACCGTAAAACAAGTCTCCACGTACTATAGAAGCAGCCACACAATAAACCGGTGTACCCTTGCTGACATAGTGTCTACGAAAGCTGGTGCATATTTGGCTAAGGAATCAAACTCATAGAAAACCCCCAAACACTCATTTAGCCCTGCTCTAGATACAAAAATTGATCTACTCGGGCCTGTCAAATTTCTCATAGCAAATAATGGTCTAAGAAGGCCTGTAAAAAACTGGACCAAGTCAGAGGGGGAACATCTCTACCTCAGGACCTTTCCCAACTCTCATACCATAACACTGCTATGTCCCGTATTCGAAATACCGCTAACTCAACTGACTCCGCAGGCGTGGCATGCATTACCCTAAAAATCTGTTGCAGCTGGTCCAAGAAGTCCTGAGGGTCCTTATCTCGGTCCGTCCATGTGAACTGCAGGGGACTCAGAGCGAGGAACTATCGAATCCTCAAACTACCAGGTCCTCCCAAAGACTCAGCAACCACAGGTTCCATTGGTTGATGTTGTGCAGCCACCATATAAGCTAACAAGAAGATAGCGCTCCTAACCTCCTGATCTGATGGTATCGGTATAGGAACTGCCGGAGGTGGTGCCGACACATCTGCCACTCTGGACGGCTCCTGGCGTGGCGGAGAATGCTGGGGAGACCAAGATGAAGTCTCCCTATCACCCTCAGATCAGGCTGGCTTTGTCACGCCCCACCTTGGGAGGCATGATTAGTACCTGGTGCCCTACTAGGACCTGGACTAACTTAACTAGGCCTGTGCACTCCTAATGCAGGCTTACTCCCTAAATCAAGAAAACAACGGGCTATATCTCGTCTCTAAATACAACCTCCAGCTAACAAGGCCTTATAGCCACCTGTAAAGGAAAATAGCTAACCAGAAACAAGTAATAACAGGGAATCCTATGCGGGCCGACAAGACCACCATGATGTCTAGTTATGACTATAAAGTAAAACTAGTGCTAAGCTAAACTATGGCCGACAAGGCCGCTAATCTGTCAGCTAAACAAGGCCCCACACGGCCAACACATAAACTAAAACACATACGGGCCCCACACGACCAATAACAGCTAACCACAGGGAAATAAAAACAATCTGCAAGCCTCTAGGAGTAATATGATGGTCGGGACAGGGCCCCGACCTACTTATAAACTGTATAATTAAAAAAAGGGTAAACCTTCTATCTATAAGATTCGAAAGAAAAGAGCCTACTCTTCTGCTAATCCTGGCTGGAGGCTAAGAGGGACCTGCTCCTTGTCTATCCATACCTGCAGGCAAGTAATGCAGCGCCCCAGAAAGGGCGTTAGTATAATATGTAAGACGATAACTGTAAATGACTAAGATAAAAAGATAGAACTTAGAATAACTAAAATGAAGGGATAAAGATCATACCTGAGTAATAGAACTTCTTACTATCTAATTTATTAATAACTAAACCCAACAAAAACCTTACCTGGCCCCTATAAGCCGAAAGGTACAACCAGCATAGAATAACCCACCTGGGGCCCCATGCGCCCTGCTGAGTACACTTCAGTCTATGTACCTCTATCAAGGTCCCACTAGGTCAACTAATAGCTATAGCCGTCATACCGGTCCCCTAGGTCTGCAACTGATCCCATTTGGCCATGACTGTAGCTGTGTCTGAGTCTAGTAGACTCCTGATATCTGCACCCCGGGCACCAGGCTCGACGGGGGTGTGTAGAGCCAACCAAGGCATATAATAGCCCACCCATGGAATGGACTATATGAGGACCTGGGACCCCATCTTCGTCCCTCACGGATGGCATACCGCTCCTTAGAGCGACGTTATCTCGCCCCTGGCGGGCGTCGACACAGCAAATAACCCTAGGGTCGGTCATGAAGGCTATACAAGCATAATCCATCCCAAACTAACATGGAATATGGGTTTCAGCTATTATCAACAACTAATCACAATAGACATGCTTCTGGTATTCTTACAGGGATTCAAACTGAGTTAACATGCTAAAGAAACTAACTTGCCGAAAGAAACTGCCTTAACATACCTCGTTCGCCGATTACTGATTAACTGGCGAGTTTCAGTTCGTAGTCAACTGTTCTTCTCAACTGCAATCGTATTACTGGGGAAATATTACTAGTTTCAGTACTAAATTCGATAAAATCGATAACTTTATATATAAATATTAACTATATTTCAACTTGATCGAACATGGTCAAAAACTCATAATTTCTTGAAAGTCCAGAAGGGAGAAATGCTTACTTGAAGCCTGTGATCGTATAGAAATTAGTTTTGAGAAATTCAAATGACTTTGGCTTGGCGGGGTTACAATTTGCCGAGCGAATTTCATGAAAATAACTCTGTAGCAATTCTCCCTGCAGCCTTAAAATTCAATACCCAAAGTTAATTTGAATTCAGGCGGCGTTTCGTAGTGTAAACGGGCGAAAATATTATTTAATTCTTCGTGTGCTACCTTCATTGGTCGAGGAGAACTATAGAAAATGAAATGAAATTGAAAGGAAGACCTTATATACTTATTAGGACGGTGGTAGCAGGGTGCCCCGCGCCACCCATCGTGCTGCCCTCACCCTCGCGTAGCTCCCCTCAATGCGCCAAGGGGCTGGCGCGCCGCACTTCCCAAGGTGCCAAGGTGCTAGCTCGTCACGCTGGCCCTTGCGGCCTGGCCTTGCTCGACCTGACTTCCGGGGCTTCTTTACACGCATCGTACTCTCTTCATCTATTTCAAATTCATGCGTACGATTACTAATCGTCAACTTTTATGGGGTGTAATATCCTCCCCCCTTAGGAACATTCATCCTCGAATGTCAACTTGGTTTACAGGGGTTTATCTCTTTTAGGAATATTATTCTGGAAAAATTTTGGCAGAGTCTCCCCTATAATATGGACTATCTAAAAACCCTGAAACACAAAAAAGTCCAGTACAGGCGCTTCATATAACACTATAATAATTATTTCACAATAAGGTTGGAGTCAACTGAGTAATATATATATAGCTCAAATCATGGAAAAACAACTGAATCAATAACTTACCTAAACGGCATAATCTAGACTAAGCCTGGAACAAATGAGGGTATCTGGATTTCATGTCGTCCACAGCCTCCCAGGTCATCTCTTCTCTATTCTTGTTTCTCCACAGTACTTTGACAGAGGCAACATCCTTAGTCCTCAACCTACGAACCTGTTGATCCAATATAGCTACTGGAACCTCTTCATAGGTTAATTCCTCAGTGACTTGGACATCCTCAACTGGCACAACTCGAGACGGATCCCCTATGCACTTTCATAGTATCGACACATGAAAGACCGGATGAACGGATCTAATTCTGAAGGCAAATCTAGCTCGTATGCCACCTGGCCTATTCTCCAGAGTATTCAATACGGCCCAATAATCCTCGGGCTGAGCTTACCCTTTTTGCCAAACCTCATTACGCCCTTCATTGGCGAGACTTTCAGAAACACCCAGTCATTTACATTGAACTCCAAGTTCCTATGTCGTACATCTGCATAAGATTTCTAGCGACTTTGAGCTGTCAACAAGCGTTCTCTGATGAGCTTTACTTTCTCCTCTGACTGATGGATGATGTCTAGTCCAATTAACTCTGATTCTCCAACTTCGAACCAACCAACTGGAGATCTGCACTTTCGCCCATATAAGGCTTCATAAGGTGCCATCTGGATTGCCGAGTGATAACTGTTGTTGTAGGAAAACTCAATAAGTGGTAAGTGTTCATCCCAGCTGCCCCCAAAATCCAGCATACATGCCTGTAACATATCCTCGAGCGTTTGAATTGTACGTTCTGCCTACCCGTCTGTTTGAGGATGGAAGGTTGTACTTAGGTTAACCTGTGTCCCCAGACCCTTCTGGAAGGATTGCCAAAATTTAGCTGTAAACTGTGCCCTCTATCAGAAATAATTGATACCAGAACACCATGCAATCAGACTATCTCTCTGATATATAATTCAGCATAGTCTTCAGCTGAGAAGGTAGCCCTTACTGGCAGAAAATGAGCTGATTTCGTCAACCTGTCAACAATTACCCAGATAGAATCAAATTTACTCTTGGTACGAGGTAACCCTGTTACAAAGTCCATATTAATTGCCTCCCATTTCCACATAGCCACTGCTATTTCCTGTGTCAGTCTGCCAGGTTTTTGATGTTTGGCTTTCACCTATTGGCAATTAGGACATTGAGCTACAAATTCTGCAATTTCCTTTTTCATTCCCGGCCACCAGTAATTCTCTTTTATATCATGATACGTCTTTGTTGAACCAGAATAATGAGAGTAACAGGAATAATGCACCTCACCCATAATTTGCTGGGGAAGTCCTGCCGCGTACGGAACACAAAGGCGACCCCTATATCTCAAAACTCCGTCTTCGGTGACCTTGAAATCTATTACTTCCCCTCACTGAACCTTATCTCTAAGCTGAACCAAGTTAGGGTCTTCGTACTGCCGTTCTTTCACTTTCACAACCAATGATGATACTGTAGTATTCTGAATTATTGCTCTGTTGTGTCCTGAATCTACTATACGGACAACCAAATTGGCTAAGTGATGCAGTTCTCGGACCATCTCCCGCTATTCTGGCTTCAGGTGTACTAAACTCCCCATGGATTTGCGGCTAAGAGCATATGCTACAACATTGGCCTTCCCTGGATGGTACAAAATATTCACATCATAATTATTTAATAATTCTAACCATCGACGCTGCCGCAAGTTCAACTCCTTCTATGTGAAGATGTACTAGAGGCTCTTGTGATTAGAAAAAATATCTACGTGGACACCATACAGATAGTGCCTCCATATTTTTAGGGCATGAATTACCGCAGCCAACTCCAGATCATGGGTGGGTAGTTCTTCTCATGCTTCCTTAACTTTCTGGAAGCGTAAGCAATTACTTTACCATGATGCATCAGAACACATCCTAACCCCATTCCCGAAGCATGGTAGTACACTGCATAACCCTTTGATCCTTCTGGCAAGGCTAATATTGGTGCTAAGGTCAATTTGTTTTTCAACTCCTGGAAGCTCTGTTCACATGCTTCAGTCCAGTGAAATTTAGCTGCTTTCTGAGTTAACTTGGTCAAAGGCACTGCTAAGGTAGAAATCCTTCCACGAACCTTCTGTAATACCCGTCTAACCCCGGGAAACTATGTACCTCGGTCGGAGTAGTAGGTATAGGCCTTGTTTTTACTACTTCAATCTTCTGTGAATCTACCTGTATACCAGTATCTGACACAATGTGGCCCAAAAAGGCCACTGAATTCAACCAAAATTTACATTTAGAAAACTTCGCATACAGCTGGTGATTCCTGAGAGTTTGGAGCACTGTTCGTAGGTGATCTCGGTGATCTTCCTCTAAGCGAGAATATACCAGAATATCATCAATATATACTATCACATACAGGTCCAGATATGACCTGAAGATGTTGTTCATCAAGTCCATGAACATTGCTGGGGCATTCGTCATCCCGAAGGACATGACTAGAAATTCAAAGTGGCCATACGTGGTCTTGAAAGCAGTCTTTGGAATATCTTTCTCTCTAACCCGAACCTGATGATATCCTAACCTTAAGTCAATTTTTGAGAAATACTTTGCCCCTTGTAACTGGTCAAACAAGTTGTCTATTCTGGGAAGTGGGTATTTATTCTTTATAGTGACTTTATTCATCTGCCGATAATCTATACACATGCGGAGGGAACCATCCTTCTTTCTCACAAACAGAATTGGTGCCCCCCATGGTGAAGTACTCGACCTGATGAAGCCCTTATCTAACAGATCTTTCAACTGTTCCTTCAATTCTCTGAGCTCAGTAGGAGCCATTCGGTACGGAGGAATAGATATAGGCTGAGTAGCTGGTAATAAATCAATTACAAAATCGATCTCCCGTTCTGGGGAAATACCAAAAAGTTCATCTAGAAATACACCTGAAAATTCATTGACTATTGGAATGGACTGGAGAGTCGAAGATTCTGCTTGGACATCCTGAACCCTGACAATATGATAAATACATCCTTTCGCTATCAATTTTCTCGCCCGAAGATAGGAAATAAACCTACATTTTTGTGTGGCTGCACTACCTTTCCACTCCCATACAACCTTCCCTGGAAAGTGGAATCGGACAATCTTGGTCCAACATTCAACATTGGCATAGCATGGAGCCAACTAATCCATACCCATTATTGCATCAAAATCAATCATTTCTAGTTCTATCAGATCTATTAAAGTCTGACGACCTAGCAACTTCTACTGTGCACCCTCGGTAGACCCTCTTAGCTATGATAGAATCATCGATGGGTGTAGACACTGAAAAAGGTCGCCGAAGTAATTCCGGTGGGATATCGAACTTCCGAGCCACTAACAGTGTAACATAAGACAAGGTGGATCCTGGATCTATCAATACATAAATAAAATGAGAGCAAATGTCCAGCATACCTGTCACCACATCAGACGACGACTCTGACTCTTGTCGTCCCGGTAGAACGTAAGTGCGATCTGAAACGGTACCTGAGGTAGAGGCCCCTGGTCTGCCTCGGCCTCTTCTGGCTGGAGCTGAGGGCCTACGCCCTGCTGGAGATGCTGGGGCACATGACCCTACTGAAGATCTATCTTGTCGGTTTCGATCATGCTGACCCCTGGCTGGATAATCTCTCATCTGATGACCCTCCTGTCCATAAATATAACAGGCTGTGGAACCATACCTACATGCCCCAGAGTGACGTCGGCTACAGATAGGGCAGAGTGGTACAGTAAATCTGCTCTGCTTCGCTCCTCTCTGTTGTTGTGAACTTGCTGATCATGAGCTCTCGCCGGGCCCTAACTGCCCCCGACAACCAGATCCACTCCCCTGCTGTTGTTATGGGGGTGGAGGTCTAGGTGGTCTGTTTGAAAATCATGGTCTGGGTCCACCTGGGACTCCGCCTGAATGTCACTAGGTTTGGCCCGGCGGTGCGGCACCTGATTTGCCCTTCTTATCTCTAGTTGCCGCTATCTGATCCCTTAAATATTATGAGAAAAAGCCTAAACATAGGCAATATCCATGTCCTCTCGTAGAGTGGCCGTAATACAAGTCTCCACATATTCTGGATTCATCCCCATGATAAACCATTGCACCCTAGCCGGCATAGTTTCTACAAAAGTTGGTGCATATCGAGCAAAGAAGTCGAACCTCATAACATACTCCCGGACACTCATCGACCCCTGCTCTAGATGTAGAAACTGATCAACCCAGGCCTGTCAAATTTCCCATGGCAGGTAGTGATCCAGAAAAGCCTCTGAAAAGCTAGGCCAAGTCGGAGGGGAAACACCTCTCCCTCGGGGCCTCTCCCAACTCCTGTACACAGTACTGTGATGTCTACTAGTCAGAATAGTGCTAACTCAACCGACTCTGCAGGTGTAGCATGTATCACCCTGAAAATTCGCTTCATCTGATCCAAGAAATCTTGAGGGTCCTCCGCCCGATCCGTCCCTGTGAACTGCCGGGGACTCAGTGCGAGAAACTCCCGGACCCTCGAACTACCAGGTCCTCCTGAGAACTCTGCGACCACGGGCGCCACTTGCTGATGTTGTGCAGCCATCATCTGAGCTAGCATAATAATAGCACTCCTAACCTCATGATCTGATGGTACCGGTATAGAGACTGCTGGAGGTGGTGTCGTCACATTTGTAGCTTCGAGCGGCTCCTGGCACAGTGGAGAGTGTTGAGGAGACTGAGATGAAGTCTCCCCATCACCCTCAGATTAGGTTGGCTCTGACTGAGGCACCCTGCTAGTGCCTTCCCCTGCTGCAACATCCAATCTCCTACCAGTCGTGGTGTGTTGCGGGTCTGCCATTTTTATGTAGATAAAAGAATATGGTAAGCTTAGGGACTCAACCCTATGCTGTACAGCTCTATAGCACAACTGGATAAGAAGAAAGAGTAACCATTCTATCATGCCTCGCCACCTTCTGCCTATAAAATGTGGTGCACAACACATCCATAGCTAAGACTCTACTTAGCACGGCTTGCAGACTCCCTGGGATATGACCTGATCTGATACCAAGTTTGTCACGCCCCACCTTGGGAGGCATGACTGGCACCTGGTGCCCTACTAGGATCTGGACTAACTTAACTAGGCCTGTGCACTCCTGATGCAGGCTTACTCCCCAAATCAAGAAAACAACGGGCTATATCTCGGTTGCAAATACAACCTCCGGCAGACAAGGCCTTATATCCACCTGTAAAGCAAAATACCTAACCAAAAACAGGTATTAACAGGGAATCCTATGCGGGCCGACAAGACCACCATGATGTCTAGTTATGACTGTAAAGTAAAACCACTGCTAAGCTAAACTATGGCCAATAATGCCGCTAATCTGTCAGCTAAACAAGGCCCCACACGCCCAACGCATAAACTAAAACACATATGGGCCCCACACAGTCAATAACAGCTAACCACAAGGAAATAGAAACAATCTGCAAGCCTCTAAGAGTAATATGATGGTCGGGAAAAGGCCCTGACCTACCCATAATTATATAATAAAAAAAGGGTAAACCTTATATCTATAAGCTCCAGAAGAAAGGAGCTGACTCTTCTACTAATCCTGGCTGGAGGCTAAGAAGGACCCACTCCTCGTCTATCCGTACCTGCAGACAAGTAATGCAGCGCCCAGAAAGGGCGTCAGTACAATATGTACTGAATATGTAAGGCGATAACTGTAAATGACTGAGATAAAGAGATAGAACTGAGAATAACTGAAATGAAAGGATAGAGATCATACCTGAGTAATATAACTTCTTACTATCTAATTTATTAATAACTAAAGCAAACAAAAACCTTACCTGGCCCCCATAAGCCGGAAGGTACAACCAGCACAGAATAACCCACCTGGGGGCCCCTATAAGCCCTGGTGAGTACACTTCAGTCTATATACCCCTATCAAGATCGCACTGGGTCAACTAATAGCTATAGTCATCCTACCGGTCCCCTGGTTCTGCAACTGAGCCTGCTCGGCTCCTAACTGTAGTTGTGTCTAAGTCTAGTGGACTCCTGATATCTGCACCCCGAGCACCAGGCTCGACGGGGGTGTGTAGAGCCAACTGCGTCATATAATAGTCCACTAATGGAATGAACTATATGAGGACTTTGGACCCCATCTTCGTCCCTCGTGGACGGCATACTGCTCCGTAGAGCGACGTCATCTCGCCCCTGGCGAGTGTCGACACAACTAATAACCCTGGGGTCGGTCATGGAGGCTATACTGGCATAATCCATCCAAAACTAACATGGAATACGGGTTTCAGCTAATATCAACAACTAATCACAATAGACATGCTTCTGGTATTCTTACTGGGATTCAAACTGAGTTATCAGGCTAAAGAAACTAACTTGCCGAAAGAAATTGCCTTAACATAGCTCGTTCGTCGATTACTGATTAACTGGTGAGTTTCAGTTCGTATTCAACTGTTCTTCTTAACTGCAATCATATTACTGGGGGAATATGACTAGTTTCAGTACTAAATTCGATAAAATCGATAACTTTATATGTAAATATTAATTATATTTCAACTTGATGGAACACGGTCGAAAACTTGTAATTTCTCGAAAGTCCAAAAGGGAGAAATGCTTACTTGGAGCCTGTGATCGTGTAGAAATTAGTTTGGAGCAATTCCAATGACTTTGGCTCGGTGGGGTTATGATTTGCCGGGCGAATCTCATGAAAATAACTCTGTAGCAATGCTCCCTGCAGCCTTAAACTTCAATACCCGAAGTTAATTTGAATTCAGGCGGCGTTTCATAGTGTAAACAGGCAAAAATTTATTGAATTCTTCGTGTGCTACCTTCTCTGGCCGGGGAGAACTATAGAAAATGAAATGAAATCGAAAGGAGGGCCTTATATACTTATTAGGGCGGTGGCAGAGGGGCGCCCCGCGCTGCCCTCACCCCCATATCGCGCCCCTCAATGCGCCAAGGGGCTTGCATGCCGCACTGCCCAGGGCACCAAGGTGTTGGCGCGTCGTGCTGGTCCTTGAGGCCTAGCCTTGCTCAACCCGACTTTCGAGGCTTCTTACACGCGTCGTACTCTCTTTATCTATTTCAAATTCACGCATACGCTTACTAATCATCAATTTTTACGGGGTGTAATAGGCTATGACTGAGGCACCCTGCTAGTGCCTTCTCCTGCCGCTGTATCTAACTTTCGGCTAGTCGTAGTCTGTCGCGTGTCCGACATTTCTTTGTAGATAAGCAGAATATGTAAGCTTAGGGACTCAACCCTATACAACACAGCTCTATAGCACAACTGGAAGAGAAAGAAGAGTAACCACCCTAACATGCCTCGTAGCCTCTTGTCTATAGAATGTGGTGCACAACACATTCATAGACAAGACTCTACTTGACAGGGGTTGTAAACTCCCTGGGATACGATATGCTCTGCTACAAAGTTTGTCACGCCTCACCTTGGAAGGCATGACTGGCACCTAGTGCCACACTGAAATATGGCTAACCTGGCTAGGCTTATGCACATTTGGTGCGTGTCTGCAACTTAATTCAAGAAAACAACGAGCTATATCTCAGCTGTAAATACAGCTTCTGGCCGACAAGGCCATATAACCACTTGTAAAAAAGAAACAGCTAACCAAAAACAGGCAACAAGAGAGAGTCCTATGCGGGCTGACAAGACCACTATGTTGTCTAGTTTTAGCAGGATAAAAAATCAAGCAACTACAATTATACTATAGCTGATAAGGCCACTATCTAATAGCTAAACAAGTCCCCACATTGCCATCACATGAAATAAAACATATATGGGCCGCACACGGCCAACAACAAAATGAACAACTAGAAGTCTGTAATCTGTAAGCCTTTAGGAGTGGAATAATGATCGAGACAGGGCCCTGACCTACCCATAAACTATACAATCAAAAGATCATACCTTCTCACTATTAGCTCTAGAGGAAGGGAGCTAAGTGTACTGCTGACTCTAGCTGAAAGCTAAGAAGCTCCTGATCCGCGTCTATCCGCACCTGTAGGAAAGTAATGCAGCACCCAAGGATAGGCGTCAGTACAATATATACCGAATATGTAAGGCAGTAAAAGAAAATGACTGAATAATACTGATAATAAAACTGAACAATTCAATAGGAGGGATAGAGAATTAACCTGATATAACTTTATAACCTGCTGTACAACTAATATTAAATAGTACAAACAAGAACTTTACCTGGACCCCATAAGCTCAGAAGGTACATCCAGCACAAAATAACCTGCCCGGGGCCCCCATAAGCCCTGACGAGTTCACTTCAATCTATATATCCCTAATCAGGTCAAAATGAGTCAACAGGTAACTATACTCATCCTATCGGTCCCCTAAGTCTACAATTGAACCCGCTCGGCTCTTGATCTGTAGCTGCACCTGAGTCGGGTGGACTCCTAATAATTGCCCCCTGGGCACCAGGCTTGACGAGGGTGTAATGCTGATACATCATAAATATAATAGTTCAGCCATGGAATGGACTGCAATATGGCCCTTAGGCCTCTGCATCGTCCGTTGGGATGGCATATCGCTCCTTGGAGCAACGTCATATAGCCCCTGGCCAGCGACGACACATCTAGTAACCCTGGAGTTGGTCACGGAAGGCTATACAAGGTAGGGTCAATCCCAAAATAAACATAAAGTACTAGTCTCTAACAATAGTAGCTAACCACAATAAACATACTTCTGACTTCCTTATGAGGGCTCGAATTGTATTATAATACTATAGGAAGTAACTTGCCGAAGGAATTTGCCTTAACATATGTTGATTCCCATTTCCTGTATAACTGACGAGTTTCAACTTGTATTTGTTAGCTCTTTTCAACTGTAACTTTAATACTAAAAGAATGGGTCTAATTTCAATACTAAATTCGGCAAAAAGTGTAACTTTTGATACTAATAGCAAATATAATTCAACTTCGTAAAATACGGTCGAAAACCTATAACTTTCTGAGTGTTCAAAAGGGAGAAATGCTTACCTAAAGCCTGTGGTCGTTTAAGAATCAATTTGGAGCAATTCTGACAACTTTTACTCGGTGGAGTTCCAATTTGCCGAGCATATTTTGAGAAAATAACTTAGTAATAATGCTTCCGGTAGGCCTAGAACTTGTTACCCGAAGTTAATTTGAGATTGGACAGCGTTTGGTAGCGTAATCGGACGAAAAATGATTGAAATCTTCATGTTATACTCTCTCTGGCCGAATATGTTCTAGAAAAATGAGTAAATAAAGTGAAGGAGCCTATATATACTTGCCTAGGCGATAGAATGGGGGCGCCTCCCGCAAGCTATCGGGGTAACCTAGTGCCGCATCGCACCCCTTAAGGCACCAACAGGCCTGGCGGGCAGCGTTGGCACGTCGCGCTAGCCTTGTGCGCGCTGGTCCCATCTGACCCCGCTTCCGAGGCTTTTTCTACACGCGTCACACTCTCTTTATTCGTCACAAATCCACGCGTATGCCTACTACCGATGGCATTTTATAGGGTGTAACACTTATGACTATATATATTTCAGATTCAGATTTCAACATACAGTCCCTACTCTCATGATCTACTGATTTATATTTATATGCATGATTTCAGTTAACAGTTACTCAACATGTTCTACTTACCTTACATACTCAGTACATTCCAAGTACTGACCACATACTCTATACTATATTGTTTCATGATACAGGTCCGAGCGATCAGACTCAGTTCTGCTGTTAGTCTAGCTCCCCCGCAGTTTAGCTCAGTTCCCATTATTGGTGCGTCCTTATCTTTTGAGGACATTCAGTTTGGCGTTTGATTATGTTATTTCAGTTTTAGACTTTAGCGAGCTAGTTGGGGATGTTAACCCATTAACTCATTAGATAGTGTAGAGGCTTATCAGACATTATGTAGATTTCTAGCTTTGTCGAGTGTTGACTCCGTTATGATAATTATGTTAATCTGACTTCCGTTTTATTCATGTTTCAGTTGTCAGATTCTACTTTAATGTATGCTCTTTAGTTATTATGTTCATTCCATGGGTCGACTTAGAGCTATTCGTGGTTCTAGGTCTCGTGTTTCAGTCTGGGATCTCAGCTCGGGTCGTGACAATTGGCCTAAAGTGGCAATCTAATAATCTTAGTCATTACGCACTAAACCCAGTTCTATATTCATAAGCTAAATGTCCTATGAATATGTATTTTTGGTATAATTTCTTAGTCTCAGATGTGAAGGCTTAGGCTTCAATTTTCTTCTAGGTTTTATTAATTTGCTGCCTCGCCAAGGTGCTCAAGGAACATGTTCCCAAGGCATCCTAATATAGCTCTTGTTGAAGATTGCATGCATTGTCCGAAAGATGCAGTCTTGTTGTTTCTTGCTGTTGCAGCCTCAATTATAATGTTCTAACTAATGCAGCTTTTGGATTTAGTTATTCGAGTTTTACATAGGAACTAACTCAATCGTCTGTACTATAGTATAATAATTGCAAAATTATATTGTCTTCAACAACCTGACCATATGGATTTGTGAGCAAGCCACTGAACTAGAATTATTGCGAAGACCACAACGCTTGATAAAGATGCTAATCTTAGCTTTGAGTAATATAGCAACCTTAGCTTTCCACAGCAAGATTACCCATATAAAAATCCCAAAAAATATGAGCTGTAAAGAAATGCATCAAGTTTCCTAAAAAGAGGAGAGAAGGGAGGATATGAAGAACACAATCTAAGTCTATCAGTCAATCAGGAAGGAGCTGATTTAACTTAAAGCAATTATTCATTAGAATGTCCAAAGAACTATAGGTCGCAATCAAACGCTTTTCAGCATTTCCTGCCTGAGTTGTTGACCATTACCTGACCTCACACGGGAGGCCCCGCGCCGAGTGATTCTCCCCCAAAAAAGTCTACATGTGATGTTCCGAAAACAGAAACATGTGATTTAGTAAATTAGAACCCATTGTGGGGTGCAACCAGGGAACAACTATCAACTAGTTTGAAAAGTTCTTCCATTTAGTAATGGAAGTCATCCGTTGTCACTTTCTAAGGGTATGGTAGAGAGGCTTGAGAAGGTGGACAATCCTTCAGTGAAGACCTAACGAGAGGCTGAATTCAAACACACCCAAAATCCACAAGAATCGTACGAACATCTATGGAGCGTAGCAAGGAACCTTGGCTTCAGCTCTCGTCACCTCACTCAATCCTACAGCGGAAACTCGAGTCGAGGCGCTGCAAGCGAGCAAAGAAGCACTTCTTGTAACCAAAACAAAAAGCCCATGGATCCACAAAGGCTTGTTCTGGACCACGCCGCGTCATTGAGACTGCCACCTTCCTATTTGAGTAAGGAATGAATATCGGACCCTACTGACGTTCAACCGACGACCGGGCCTAGTGGTGCTTGCGGCTTTTCCTATTTCGGCTTGGATTGAAAATACTGGACAGGAAAGGAAAACAAACTGTCCAGCCTTTCAAGCCCTACTAAGTAAAGGGGGATGCGTTGTTGGCTGCTTTAACCCCACTTCTGCTCAACATCGATCCTCTCACATACTTCCTCAAGCAGCGGAAGACTCAATGCCCAAGCAGTTACACGTTGTTGATTTCAGACTCCTCCGGTAGAGCCAACAACCATTCAGTGAAAGCCAAGCATCACCCACACGGAAACACCAATATAATTCATGTGAAAGACAAAGTCACTACAACTACCTTGTAGCAGTTGGGCACAAGAGCATCCCTTGCTTCTTGATCTTCTCGGCGCGCATTGAAACGAGTGAGCACATAAGCACCTGGCTAGTGTTCCAACTTTTGATGGCTCGAAGTTCTATTAGAGAATCAGATTTAGTTCATATACCAATTGAACCTCAATGACAAATTAGGCATCCAATAAACATCAAATATCAAAATTAACCCGATGACCTAAAATGAATAGATTTAATTGAACTTCAGTACGGATCAAATTGAAAGAATTTGTAACGTACTTGACTAAGATGAGAAAGCAATTGATCTTCAACAGCACCAGCAGAAACATTCAGCTTTTGCAAAGGCTTTAGCCTTTCATTTGCTCGACAAGCTCCCATTAGAAAAGATTTTATTGAATAGGATGCTAGTGATTATTGAATCAACAATTTTGGTGCCTCTAAATAGAAGAAAAGTGATGAGTTTACTTCTTGTTACTAACTCGAAAAGAAAATTTTCTTAGAAAAAAATCTAATAGCAACGCCCTAAGAACTTGAAGATACTTGTAACACAATCAGTAAATGAAATTTTCGTTATGTCAATAGTTCATAGAAGTCGCCTTAATGAAAGCGACCAAAATCGAAATCAATTTGTTCTAGGTCGGTTGATGAATCAACCATGAAAAAATTAATAGGTCTATGAGCCACTAGTCTTCCTTGAGTCACCAATATGAAGCAGCGGCGGCTCCAAATGAGAAATTCAAAACTGGGAAATCAAGAGTTTACGGTAAGCAAAAATGGATGAAGAAGAAGATTCAGCTATGGTTGAACCTACTAAAGAGGACGATGAAGTCGATTATAGTGAAATCAAATTGGGAAGACTTTAGGCTTTCCGCTGTCATTTGCAACTTCTCACAATAAAAAATCGAAGCAAACTAAATGGAGTAAAACTGTTCACTTGTTGGAGTAGGGCGAAGAGGAAGAAAAGAAGGCGACATGGGAAAGAGAATTTAGAAAGAGAAGAAGCCCTAAGTAAGCAAGATTAAAAAAAAAAAGAAATAGTTTTCTATCCGAAGTGACTGTTTAATTTTTCTAGCACATTTTCTCTTTTTAAAATCATTTTAAAATGATAAAAAAGCCATATATATATATATAGATAGATAGATAGATTTAGCCCCAGACCCCAGTATATCTATTGAGAAAAGCAGAGGACGGGTTGTACTGAAGAAACTTTAGGACAAACCTCATTTCTATACAAACTTGAAACAACCATTTAGTTGTGGCATAATGATTTATTTCCTTCTATTAATAGAATTATAAGGTTCATCATCCTGTTTTGTGCTTCAATTATAGTCTTTCATACTCATATTTTGTTCTTTATAAAATTATATAGACTATGTTTAGTATAATTTGCATTTAATCTTATTTCTTAAACATTTTTCTCAATTTGCCTCGTGCAAGAAGATAATATTGATATATCAAAACTATTAACTTTCGGACCCTTTTGACTGATTTTTTTCATGTATATGCAATACTTTGGTACACTTCAATTAATAGTATTTAATATATGTTATCTCGAATAAATTTATAAAATATCATATATACTAAATTTACAATAATATCACATATATATTAATTTTGTGGTTTACAACAGCGCGAAGCGCTGGCTATTTCCCTAGTTAAATTAATAAAAGGGGACCAATCATGATAATTAGTTTGTTTTTTATGAGGTATTTTGCATAATATTCCCATGAAGTTATTATATTTGATTTTAAAGGCGAAAAGCCCACTAAATATCAAGTTCCAATTATCCGTGAAAAACATTCATCTTGTCAAACCCGTCTAATCAGCTTATTGTGCTATACATTTGTACATTGCCTAGGGAGTATTTAAGTCTGCTTTATCAGTTCCCCAAATTGCGCGTATCCAAATTCAGCAAGACTCATCACCACAATGCTTGCTGCACCAAGACCGCCTTCCCTGGCGCTGCCAGCGCCCGCTCGTTTCAAATTCCAAAACCCATCTGGGAATGTTAATCTTCTGCACAGGAACGTAGGAAGTAGTAATTGCAAAAGGGTGGTGGTGGGTGTTGTTGCAACCAAAGCTGCTTACACTCGTATGCCTATGGACACTCCTGGGGCTTACCAGCTCATAGATGAAGACACTGGAGAAAAATTTATTGTTTGGGGAGGTACTGAAGATGACGCTTCTAACTCTCCTATCCCTTCCAAGAAAATTCTCTCTTGGAAACCTCTCCCTTCTGCCAACAACAACCCCCAAAGTCAGAGCACTATCAAGGGTAGCAGCAATGAAGGTCTAGTCTCCTGTACTTTACACCAATGTTTTTGGTGCTTTTAATTACCAAAAAGTAAATAAATGGAGTAACATGTTTAGGATTGTTTTCAATATCTTAGTTTATTACTAATGCAGAATTTTCTATACTGTATTACATGTTAATTGAAGCACAAGCTTGGATTTTAGGGTCTGTTAACTTGAATTTTACTATCCAAAATGAACAATTCAACTTAGAAGAAGAAGAAGAAGAAGAAAGGAAAAGATTTTTTAAAAAAAGTCAAAAAATAAAATCAATGGAGAATTTTTTGGGTATATGATGCTAGTTGGATCTCAGTATTGGTTTTTTATTGTGAAATGTTTTGTATACTAGCCAAGATGAGCTATCCGGTATTGATAGAAGAGGGGAAAAAGGGGAAAAATTGGGTTCTTTTATTTCCTTCAGTCTGTTTTCTGCTAATGGAGAATCTGAAGCTTACAAGTATTTAGTGTATTTGGTTTATAATTTCCAAAATGAGCTATACAGTATAGAGGAAAGGAATGTGTGGTGCTGTTTACAGAGTATATGCAACAATCTTTCTCTGTTTATTTGTTTACTTCAATTAACTATCCTATAGAGCGAGTACCGAGTTCACTGTTCTTAAGATTGTAACTTACTTATCATGTTTAAATTATCAATTAAAAAAAAACAATGTAATTTAATTTATTAGGTACTTGCCAAGTCAAGTTGTTAGATGGTTTACATTCACCTACTGATTATAACATGAGTATTGAAGGATTAAAACTGCCATAACGTTCCGGATGTGTATTACTTTCTGTTTCCAAGTCAAAAGAATAATCAGATATATCATATCCCTCTAGTAAATTTGCAAATGTGTTTAGCAATTTTTTCCTATGGTTTTCCTTGAGAAGTTCTATGTTACGGTTCTGCAGTTTCTAATAGGGGATCGACAGGGAACTTTGACAGACTGAAATTCCGAAGAATGAGAGATCTAGTTAGAAAAAGCTACACAAAAAACAAAGAACGTGATGTTATTGATCACGACGAACACAATGTTAGAAATGCCTCTTCTCAATCATCAATAAGTTCATATAGTGAACCTGATCATTTAAAAGAGCAACAAACGCTCAGTGTTCCTCGAGCTCTTGCCAAAATTCAACAGCTAGAATCCAGAAAAAAATCCCAAAAAATAATCAGAATGGAAGACGAAGGCTATATCAGTTATTTTGATGCGGAATCTGCACGATTAGTTGATCCTGGATCAAAAGCTTCTGCTTCTTCCTTGCGTGGATGGGGCAGTGGAGGGTCAATTCATCACAAACCTAAGGGGGAAGAAATTTCCAGAGAAAGGCGAAACTTGGATGATGGGAACAATTTCTTTAGTAGAAAATCCTTTCAGGATATGGGATGCAGTGACTATATGATAGAAGCCTTAAGGAATCAGCATTTTGTGCGCCCTTCACATATTCAGGTAGATAGTTTACTTTATTTCCAGCTATGTTGCTCGGACTCTTCAAAAATGCCGATGGGTGCGTATTGGATCCTCCAAAAGTAGTGCAGTTTGGAGGGTCTGACAATATTTTTGAAGAGTCCGAGCAACATAGATTTCCCGCATTGAATGGTCAATGCTCCAGGCTACTTCATTGCTTTGCTGCAGTTCTGATGCATAATAGCAGTTAGCATGCCAACAATCTCGTGGATATGATAGTATGAACTGCATCAGCAATATATTTTTGATAATGGTAAGGTATTATAGATGAACAAAAGCAACAAGAAAGTGCTACAGAGGTTTACAGGTTACTGCCTCATCAAATTATCTATCTTGGTATCTTTACCTCTGCTTCAATGAGCTAGTATGTGGCGATTGAATAGCCTGCTTTTAAAATATTTCTTCTGCATGTTTTCAAGCTATTCCTTATTTCATATAATGATTCCTGTGAAGCTTCATTTCCATCTAAATACAGTCCTGCAATTCCAACTTTAATTATTTTTTCGTGTCGGCAATTGTCATCTGCTTTTAGATGGCTCCCCCCATGTATTATTTTGGGAAATCTCTATTGATGCTTCATACAAGGAGTAATTATAGACTACATGCAGTCTATGACATTTGGACCCATCATGGCTGGAAAGAGCTGCATAATATCTGATCAAAGTGGATCTGGAAAGACTTTGGCTTATCTACTACCACTCATTCAACGTCTTAGGCAAGAAGAACTTCAAGGACTTAGCAGACCATCATCTCAAAGTCCTCGTGTTGTAATATTGGCACCAACAGCTGAATTGGCTTCTCAGGTCTGTCAAATTTCCTCTTTCACTAATGGAACATTTGCCACTTATTCCCCCAACCCTCCGCCAACCACACCGAGAAAAAGGAAAAAAATAAAAGACAAAGAAGCATAGTCAATTACCAGCAGATTCCTTTACGGCTGCGATATTTTCCAACTTAACCTAAATCATCAAAGATGGTGAGAACTTCTATAGAATATATTTTGCACTGATTTCCTAGCCAAGGTTCTCATGCTATATTTTCATAATTTTCATGGTGTATCTTCAATATAAAACATTTGCTGCTTTTCCACCATCTGTACAGAGAAAGTACAATTTGCCATTATGGTTATGTAATAACGCATCGGCTAATTGTTTTTCTGATAGCACCTGAATCTCGAAATATATGAAAACCATAGGTGAAAAACCTACAGGTGCTATTCCTTCCTTAGTTTCAATAGACCATTGTCATGATTCAGCCTTGATACTTTTAGCTTTCCTATAGGAAACACTAGGGTCATTTATTCACCTTTTTCTTCCTTCTCATTCTTTTAATAGTTAAATCTTTAACTATTTCAGCTCACTTGTGGGGTTATAATAGTAGTTCTTGACGGAGATGTTTGTAAATTTAGAGTATGTATTGATTGTAAGTCTAATATTTTGTTGATAAAGAACAGGACAGTATCAAAAATTGCAAAAGGGTTATAATATTCATCTTTCTTTATCACCCCCAATTACATTCTCTTGCCAGTTCAAAATTGCTTGAGAGATCTATATGCTCAGAATTTTACAATTTGAAGAAGTGATATTTTGACATCAGAGTCCCTCTTTCCACAAAATGTGAAGCTAGGAATCTCGGAGGATGTTTTGTCTCAACCAACTAGTACCCCATTTGGCTTAGCTCTTACTGATTTTTTCTTGATGAAAGGATCTTCTGTTTGTAGTTATCAAAAGCAAAAAGCGCAAAAAAACTCTAAGATAGTTGGGGCTTTAAGCGCAAGTCGAAAATAAAGCGTGAGCTTTAATGAAAAAGGCACAAAGGGAGAAAAAATTCAAACATGTATGTTTTGTCCAAAACTAGTAATTATAAGCATGAATAACAAATATATGAACAAAGAAAGTGAAAAAATTACGATAAAAGTGAAATATCAATAGTTTAGTGTTGCCTCTCAGAAGAGTCTCATTGGCAAGGAAAAGTATGCTATAGAACCTTGATGACGACACTGAAGCCCACATTAAGCGTAGTGAAACGCTCAACACGTTTTGAGCCTCGCTTTCAGGACTTAAGCGCGCCTTTGACAACGCTGCTTCCAAGTTCCAAGGGTGAATTGCTTGTGTCACATGCTCGTTCTTTCACTTTCCCTCTTTAGTTAAATCTGATTTTTCTAGTTCAAAGCCTCCTCATCATGCGATCTATTCCATTGACTATGCTGAAATTTGAATTGTGTTTTTTAATATGTAATAACTTTCATTGCTCAGCTGTATTTCACTTGTCAAAATGACAAAACAAACTTAATCTGCTTCTGCAACTTTTTCAGGTTTTAAATATTTGGCGTTCATTTTCAAAATCTGGTGTTCCATTCCGTTCTGTGGTTGTTACCGGTGGATTTCGCCAGCGAACTCAACTGGAGAACCTAAGACAGGAGTTAGATGTTCTTATTGCAACTCCTGGCCGGTTTATGTTTCTTATCAAAGAGGGCTACTTGCAGTTAACTAACCTCAAGTGGTATTAACAGTTTCCTTGAATAGTCAAAACTGTTTAACTAGCCTCAGTAGTACAGTAAGATCTCTCTATAACAGCATACTTATGTAATAACATCTCACGATAGCAGCCAAGTTTTACTCAAAACCGGTTTTTTATGTGATATTTTAGCTCTCTATAACAGCTTTTTACTTATAACAACAAAATCCATCTTTTTAACAATACACTCTTTGTAAAATTATCCCCTTATAATAACTATCTTCTTTTTTGATGATATAATAACTAACCATCTTTATAGAAATAGAATCTCTAAGATTACCAATAACATGTCTAGAGATTTTGACAAAATATTTTGGTACTTTAATACACTATTTATGTCAAAGTATATTATATGAATATATGTTTCCACCATTAAAAGATTTCCCTTTCTTTATATAGAGTGTGATTAAGCTTAGGATTTGGCATGAAACCTCTCTATAACAGCCAAATATTGTTTGAATTTCAAATGCTGTTATAGGTGTATGACAGCCAATTGTTATAGCAACCAAAAAAATCTCGAAACCAATGTTGTTGTTATAGAGAGGTTGACTATATTACATTTTCTTGAGTAGTTAAAGCTGTTTTTCAGTTTTTTGCATTTTAAGGTCTTTGCTACAATTGTACAATTCTCTCTTTTACTTGGGGGGCTGGAGGAAGAGATGTTGACGTTGTGGATATATTTACTGTCTTGTTTATTATGCATTGTCTGATGAGCTTTGACTTAAAAGTAGTAATCTTAAATCAAATAAAACTGTACAATCACCATTCACCAATGGCTAGCATAGTTGAGTTTTGTTTTCTTTCATAATAGTAGCCTTTTATCCTTTTGTTAATTTGATAACTGTTGTGAAAGTTTCATATTGTAATGGAGATGCTAAAGTAGGAGGGCGGTTGATCACGTCAATAGTTATGCTATCTACTACTAGATAAAGTAAAAGGGAATAACATGTGATAAATCAAAATGAATAAACAAGGATGTGAAAAGTTCCTTTATCTAGAAAAGTAATGGCAAAAGAAAGATTAATGAAGTTAAAGAAGCTGCCACTGTTTCTTTTCTTTTCTTTTTTTTTTTTGTTGGTGATAAGGAGAAACTGCCATCTATATGGCTGCTACATGATGTCTAATAATTGCAGATGCCCTTTAATTTACCAACTTTACTTATCCCCCAATCAATTTGCACTGCTCCTCTTTCTTAATCTTCGTGTGTTTTTTGAATAATACTCAGTAACTTTGTCTACCAAAGCTTAGACAGATGGTAATCACTTAGTGTTTTTCCTTTAATGGGATTTGCATCCTGGTCTCTTGTGGTTCAATCTAGCTTCATTAACTGCTAAGCAACACACTTAGGTGCTTTTACATGTCCTTTTTCTAAATTGATATACTTCTTTAAAAGAAACTGAGAATATGATGTATCAGTTACTTATACAATTTTAACACTTCATGTTTATCTTTGTTCAGTGCTGTGCTGGACGAGGTTGACATCCTCTTTAATGATGAGGATTTTGAGACTGCATTTCAATGTTTGATTAATTCATCACCTGTCATCACACAATATCTATTTGTGACTGCAACTTTGCCCATGGACATATACAACAAGTTGGTAGAAAGTTTTCCTGATTGCGAACTAGTGACTGGTCCTGGTATGCACCGTACAAGCCCTGGCTTGGAAGAGGTATTTCTTATTTTACTCCTATAAAACGGTATAAATTTACTTAACGGAAAAGTAGTTTCTGGTTGTATCCTTATTCTCTTGTCAAAGCTTCACCCTAATATTTTATAGAAGCTTGCTGGTAAGAGCTCCTTTAAAAAGGTTATGGTTTCCTGCTATAAATCTAAATCCTCCTGATTCCTAGGAATAGTTGAAATGAGTGTTCTTGTTCAGCTGTAGGATATGTCTGATCGTAATTTCTGGTTTGATTGCCTTGGTCAAAGTAAATTATTTTTAATACGTGTACTTCCAGGGTTTCCTCTTGCATTGTTGAATTGAGATCTTGATTTCCATATAAATGATTGACCTCATACGCTAGCAGAGAGCACTAGCCCTGTTATTCTTGTCTATGAAAAAGAGACAAGTAAAAGTCTTTTGATGTGGTCAATTATTTTATCAACATTTCATCATCATAGAACAGTTTATGATAAACCAATGATTCTCCTCTCGAAGTAACAGATAGAATCTTTTTCTAGTTAGACTTCTATCAGCGGGATGAAAGAACTCTGCCATTCTATTTTTTCGCTTGTCTATAGGAAGATAGTTTGACCGAAAGAGCCCTTCTTTACTTTATTACTTTAGGGACTGGGGGTGGGGTGGGGATGGACGGGGTTTCATACAACTGAGACAAAGCGGTTTATGATTGAATCTCCAAGGTCTCATCAGTGTACAAACTGAAGTAACTACATGGAAATGAAAGTTTAGGTCGTTTGTGTTCCAGCAACCTATGCCAATACCAACAAAAAGAAGGAAAAAGAGATAAAATTAAACATGAGTGATGTGGTATGATTTTTTGGTTGTTATGTAGTTCTTCTCACAATTATCTTCGTTGTGGATGAAAAAGAATACTTTGCACTTTGATTTCCATTATCCAAATTGTTGAGTGGATACGTTGCATTTCTTGAAATAATTTATTGTAACCCAACGTTGACAATCTAGGGAAATCCCGATAGATATCTAGTACCAACACTTCTCTTCCCTACCTGGATTTGCATGAGTTGAGTGTGCAACCCATGATGGTTGAGCATAGAACTTTTAGGTTCTAATACTTGTTGCTTTTGATATGTTAGATTTATCATCATTCCTACCCATATACGTATCTTCGTCTTTGATCTACCTTCTAATATTTGGTGTTTTGGCAATTGAACTTTATCATTTTCTTTGTTCACACTACGGTAACAAACTTATTGCAACCTACATTCTATGGGGCTGATTGTTTCTCAGTCCGTATCCTAGTAATATTGAATTTCACAATTTTGTTCCATGCTAGGAAAAAAAGAATATCAATATGGAAGTGTACAAGTAGTGATGGATTAACTGTTTGGATAGAAAATTTTGGGTGTTATAATTACAAAAAGTTCAAATGGAAACAAGAAAACTATAGAAATTAGAGAACAGCTTGAGGTATTGTAAGTAATAGGCACCTTCCCGAAAAGTTAGTAGCTTTTCTTGGAGAGAACTAGTCTTAACATATGCCACAAACAACACATGGACGATTCCTTTTTCTGTCTATTTTATGCTAAAGCACTATTTACCATTTGACAATCAGAATATTACAAGTCGGTTTTAGCTGTTTCTACTGTACAACTCCCATGCTTAATGACGTATTATGTGATAGCATGAATGTACAGGACTCCTTCCAGAAGTCTTTGTTTGAGGAGAAGTTCTTTAGTTTATACTTATAGTCTCTTTTCTCCTTCCTCTGTAGCTAAACAAGATTTATAAATATGTTTCCTTCTGTTCTGTCAGGGATGCTCTAAAGGCTTTGCCATCCAGTCAGTGCCTCTCGCTTTTTGGTAGACTTTTTTTAGTTGTCAGGCTCATCTAACGAACTATAAGTTTTTATTTTGTGTCTTATCCTTCTTATATCATAGAGCCTCAACTCTTTCGTCGTTTTATGGAAATAGCCTCACTACCTTCTATTCTAATAGCGAGAGGCTTCTTCCATCGATACTCATAAAAACCCAATATGGGCATAGAGTCATGTCATGTCTTCACAACTGTAGGACCAATGCAGTCTGTTTTTTGCACTACCAGGTTCTTGTAGATTGCAGTGGAGATGAAACAGCTGAAAAAAGTCCTGACACAGCTTTTCTCAACAAAAAGAATGCCTTACTTCAGCTTGTGGAGGATAGCCCAGTTCCAAAAACAATTGTCTTCTGTAACAAGGTGAATAAGATTTAGTTCCTCCTGCAAGTATGTTTGTTGCTCTTGGGTCACACATATGACAATTCTCATTCCAAATTAGATCCTGCATGCATATGCAGATTGATAGCTGCAGAAAAGTTGAGAATGCATTAAAGCGCTTTGATAGGAAAGGATTATCCATAAAAATTTTACCGTTCCATGCTGCAGTGGACCAAGAAAGAAGACTTGCAAACATGAAGGAGTTTCGTAGCTCAAAGGTGGAGAACATTTCTTTGTTCCTGGTGTGCACTGATAGGTATGCAGTAGCAAAGTCCTTTATAGCTTTTTTCAGATAGTTATTTGTGTCAGTTAGATGACGCACTTCAGCTATTTTCCTCACTAATCAACAAGAAGGGACAAGAGATCTGAACTGATGTCTTCTAAACAATATTGCAGAGCATCCCGAGGTATTGACTTTGAAGGTGTAGACCACGTAGTCCTCTTTGATTATCCTCGAGACCCTAGTGAATATGTACGTCGTGTTGGCAGAACTGCCAGGGGTGCTGGAGGAAAAGGAAAAGCGTTCATATTTGCTGTTGGGAAGCAAGTTTCTCTTGCTCGGAGGATAATGGAAAGAAATAGTAAAGGCCATCCACTCCATGATGTGCCATCAATATTGACTTAGCATCTTGCAAAAGGGAGCATGGAACCCGGAAAACAAGACACAACTCAAATAGGCTTTTATTTTGCAAAACCTTATCGTCATCTGCTATTATGATCCTCCCCTTTATAGAACAAACCTATCTCCTCTCATACCTGGATCACAATGAGAACTGCTCATCCTTTCAGTTGTCGAAGATCAATCTTGTTCTAGCTCTATCCTTTTATTTCTTTGGGTCGAAAAAGGACTAATATTTTTAGTACTATAACAATTTATTATATAGCTTGATTTGTCTAGGATACCTAGTACCTGGACAATTATTTTCAAATGAAGACAAAGCAAAACCAGGGGGTACATTATGTAATATCAAGTTCTCAAAAACTTCCCAGGTTGCTTCCATGCTTGGCTAGATCATCTGCCACCTTGTTGAGGCATGCATTCTTTCTGTGTATCCCGCTTTAGTTATCTGCAACCTGCAATGTTCTAATGTTTGAATAAGCTAACATGTTGATGATTTCTTTACAATCCATTTCAGCCTTTTTTGGAATTAGTTACCTCCTTGTAGCAATTTCCAAACCCGTTTTTAATGCCATGCAGCATAGCACAAATGTTTGTTGTGTGTGGAATATTCTTGCTGATCCCTATAATCCAGTTTCCGTGTTTGTCTCTGATTACTCCATCAATTCCTCCTGGACCTGGGTTGCGTTTACATGCTCCATCTATGTTGAGTTTATAAGTACATTCATCCCGTGGTTTCCATTTTCTGTAGCAACTTTGAGTACATTATCTTTTCCTTTCCGTTAGTAGACTATATCTCGACCTCCTTATTTGAAGAGAGTATTGTTCGTGTTAATCCACAGATGCCAGAATACGAATGGAAGGAGGTCCTGCCATGACAACAAGCTATCGACAGACGGATTCAGATTATATTCCGTTTTATCCATGTGTGACCGGTTGTTTCGTTAAGATTTTGATTAAAATGTGAAGGTACATAATTAACATTCTTCCCCGCAGTTGACATATGTGTTCTATATTTTAAGGCTCTTGACCACAGGCATGACTAGGGGTGACAAACTCAGCCAATAAAATCATGATGGCTCAACTCGTTTAGGTTTGGGCAAGTTAATAATCTGCTTATTAATTGGGCTCATTTTGATCTGTTTAGTTCAGCATATTTTAAAAGTGGGTTGATATACAGTTCAAAGTGACTCATGAGAAATTTTATACAAATATTTTTATAAAGATATTTTTTTTTAAAATTTGATATATAAGGAAAAATATTTTATTAGGTACTTAAACAAAGAAAATAAACTTTGAATTTAAAACTTAGTAAGAATTGACGGGTTGGAGTATGGCTTTGTTTTGAATTTATTTGGGTCATTTTGCGCAAATGCCCTATTTAGGGTTGATATTTAATTTTTGCCCATTAAAATAATTGATTTTTAAATATTACTCTTTGCAGCTTTCACTTAAAATAAAATAACAATAACTTTGATATAGAAACATATATAAATTTCTCGCATCTTAATTTTTCATAACAAACTTCACATATAATATACATTCTCCGATGGCTCTTTATCGATGATAACAACCTACCAACAACGTCGATCTACACTACTGTATCTCCTCCGTCTGACTGTGCTTAGTTAAATTGCGTCAGAAAAGATAACATAAGATTTATATATTTAAAATAGATCACATTTTACATATAAGAATTATTACGGATTGGATCAGATTTAATGCTTTGATTCAATTTCTAAAAAAAGTTGAAATATAAGTTGTTTATAAAATTTGGACATTTGTTGCCATAATTTTTTCGCCTAGATGGTTGATTTAATCCACTAAACTTGTGTCTTGTACCATAAGTCCTGCTATTTGAGCTTGTGCTTGTGGCATAATTTCTTTTGCTTTTAAATTAATTCTGATTAATGTTGTTTAGTAAGAGTTATGCTTTTGATGTTAAATTATAAAACATACGTGTATATATCTTGCACACTGAAGTTCTGCCTTCGGCATAACTTGCGTGTTTATTGCTGTAATTATAATTTTTTCTAAATAAATAACTATGGCAAATAGTCTCTTGAGGCATAACTTCTGCTACTCAAAATTGTGCCTACAGAACCTGTGCCTTCTATCATAACTTGTGTATTTGCGGTGTTATTTTATTTTAATTTTTCATCTATAACTTCTTGTGTCTATAACCTGTGACTCTTACCATAACTTGTTCCTTTGGACATGATTCTTTTTCAAGCATAACTCCCTGCATCTGTAACCTGTGCCTCTTGCCATAACTTATACCTTTTGGGCATGATTTTAATTTTTTCCAAGCAATAACTTTCTATATCTGGAACTTATGCCTTCTACTATAACTTGTGCCTTTGGGACAAGATTTTTTTTCAGGCATACGATCCTGCGTCTGAAACTTGTGCCTTCTACCATAACTTGTATTTTCGGGGTATAATTTTATTTTTTTTCATGCATAACCTCCAGCTTCTGGAACATGTGCCTTCTGTGATGACTTGTGCATTGGAGACATGATTTCATTTTTTAACTTCCTGCTTCTATAACCTGTGCCTCTTGCCATAACTTATGCCCTGGAGTATGATTTCATTATAACCTGTGCCTCCTGCCATAATTTATGCTTTTGGGGCATAATTTTATTTTTTCATGCATAACTCCCCGCCTCGTGCTATAACTTATGTCTTTGAGGCATGATTCATTTTTTTCCCATGCAATAACTTTCTGTATTTGAAACTTGTTCCTTTTGCTATGACTTGTGCCAATGGAGCATGATTTTTTTCATCTATAACTTTCTGAATCTGGAAGTTGTGCCCTTTTACCATAACTTATAGATTTGGGACATGATTTTTTTACATACATAACTTTTAGCATTTGGAACTTGTGCCTTATGTCATATCTCGTGCCTTTGGGTCATGATTTGTCTTTTTCATACATAACTTCCTGCATCTGAAACCCGTGCCCTCTGTTATAACTTGTGCCTTCTACCGTAACTTGTACTTTGATTTCAAAAAGTATATTAGTGTTTCTTGGTCAACTAAAAATTTCTTTTTATGCAGAAATTTTGAACTATAACAACCACTTACATCTAAAGCTTTAAATGGCAAATGGAATGCCAAGTATTAGTATGTGGATAATGAGACAAAACTATTACTTGTTAAGCATGGTGTGACCTTCATAAAATTTAGTCAGCAGATGTTGGGCTCTGACATACAAGCAAACATACGATTTGACACTAATGAGAAAATAATCCAAAGAAATGCGTGTAACAAATGATAAGATTAACAACTGCATGAATTTTCTCAATATCAAAAGTAGCTTCAATTTTTTTTTTCATACTAGAGTATATTACAAATGAGGTACAATGATGCACATTCCCAGACAAATCATAACAGCCTTATACAACAAAGAAAAGGAGAGCGGATAGAAGAAATTGATGCACAAGAACAACTGTACCTTATGAAAAGAAGAGATGCAATTAGCATGGGGAACTCCCTTACCAGACTCAGACAAGTGAAAGTTCGTTAGAGATTGAAGATCAACACCTAAAACAACATCAGAAGAGCCAAAACATATACATCCAATGATATGTGAGTCGACATTATTGAAGAGATCCAATCAACCACCTTCACAGTCTTTCGGAGTAGAAAATTCAATTAATAAATAAACTTAAAGAGAGTCATTAAATGTTAGAAAGATAGTCAAGTGGACGATGCTACAATGAGACAATAATTTTAACACTCAGTGCATCATTGGATGAGGTACAATTAGGGACTCTTTTTAAATTTAAGAACGATGTTCATAAGTGCATGAGTAATATTGGAATTATACGACATTAATAATATAAGGTGCAAAAGTCATGCAAAAAAAGGTTCTACATTAGGTTTCTTGACAAGAACTGCATTTGGTGCTTCCACGGTTCAAGGTTGAAGAATTCAAAAATTTTAAAGTAGTTAAATTTGAAAAAGACACATCTTCTCCATTGAGTTCATTACATTTGACATGAAGAATGTGATGTCAAGAGTCTTATGTGACTATATAGAAGAAATTGTACGACATACACTATAAGAGATTACTCTAAAATTTATAATGGAAGAAATGAGAAGCAGGTATAACTTACACATTGTTTATGGCGTTCTCTCCAATATGCTTAAAATTTGATTAGAAGGAGCCCAAAAAATAACTACAAGATGCTACCATAATATCATGTCGTGGCGTCCTCTTTATTGCAGTGGCCAAGGATGGAAATAACAATTTATTCCCTCTAGTATTTGCAATCGAAGATTTTGAGAACAATGAATCGTATGAGTGGTTCTTTAAACAGATGAAAAGAGTGTTTGCTAGGCGGTATAACCTATCAATTCTCTTATATTGTCATTCAACAATTGTACATGCAATTAAAGAAGAGTATCCAGGTTTCCATCACGATATATGCATCTATCACATTGAGAAAAACTTAAAGAAATAATTCACACTTGAATCAATTATCACACTATTTATAATGCAGCAACTACATACAAATAATTTTTTTTACTACTTATACGTCATAGATACAAAAGATTGATCTAGAGGCTGCAAAATACTTAAAAGTTGAAGTACCTGAAAGATGGGCACGTTCATTTCACACCAACAGATGTTACAACAAGCTCGCAACAAATAATGTGGAGTCAATTAATATTATGTTGACAAAATCAAGGAAACTACCAATATCGGCATGTACAAATTACATACAAAACAAACTGCAAAGTTGGTTTCATCAGAGAAGAATGGATGCAATAGGACTGTTCCACAACCTAACATATTAGGCCAAAAAGATTCTGATTGAAAAGACAATTAAAGGCTTCAAGATAAAAGTAAGAGTTCTTTACAAACAATATTTGCCTTGTAGAAATAAAAAACTACCTATTTGTGTATATGACAATATTTAACATAGAGTTAATAGATTATGTTACTCACTTATACTATTTCTTTCCACAGGTTGAGAATATCACTGCAATCAAATATGTCGTCAAAGACGAAGGATTAAAATTTAACGTAGACCTAAATAATATGATTTGTGACTGCTTGAAATTCCAAATTAATGAGTTACCATGCACCTGCGTCATGGCAGTCATAGATAAAAGAAGTTTGACAAAATCTACCTACTGTTCAAGTTGGTTAAAAAAACAAGCCCGGCAAGAGACGTATAAAGGATAAATTAGTTCTGTTGGAAATAAAGATTCATGGACTATTATAAAAGACGTCATGAGAATCAAAATAACCCACGGATGTTAAAGTAAGTCTGGAAGAAAATAAATAAAAAGATATCATCCAAGGGGATCACCAACATAATACACATACAGATGTGGCAAATGCAAGTTCTTCGGATACATTAGGGCATCTTATAACCACAATCCAGTTCCAAATCCACATGCAAGAAGATATAGAAAAAGAAAGTTCAATGAATATAATTTAATGTTTGAAAGTTGTATGAAGATTTAATAGTGGAGATTCTATGCTCTCTCGATGTTAGAATTTTTTATTTTTATTTTCTAGTATAATTTGTTTAAAAATTTCCATCTCAAAAACTATATGAAATAACACAAGTCTTTACTATAAGAATAAAATCTGACCTAATGATTATACCTCAATACTATGATTTAAAACATAACAATTTTTTTAAAAAAAATCTATATGATAAATGAGTTTTGAATTATAGAATTTGATTGTATATCACTATGTTACAACCCTTCAAATGGAAATAATAGAATAGAATTCAACAAACTAATCCAAACTGAAAAAGTATAATTGTATAAGTTGATCATTTTACATGACTTATACCTTAACTGGCAAGATTTATTAGTAATAAAACTAATACTACCTATAAGGTATGCCTCAAACCGATAATAATTTTTATCAAAAACTATAAATACACGTCCATCTTCTTTCATAAAAAATGATACTAAACTATATAAAACTTTCCACATTTTTTATAGTAACCACTTCTCATATTTATTTCAAACTATAAAACAACTTCAACAGAAAAAGTTATAGTTCGATTGAAAAAACTAACCGAATGGTATTACTCAACACTTAACTTATACTTTATGCATTGATTCGATTTTTTTTTAATCAATTTCTACAATACTAATTATTGTTGGAATGATCGACTTTAACAGTAGCAACAATTGAAACGCTCAATCTATAACTAAATTTTGCATCGAAAAAAGGTAAGTGTTACTTGAATTGACTAAGCTTAATATTTTTTAAAATGTGCAAATACGTAATTAATACTTGAATGAATTTAAATTGAAGATCGATTTTTCTCCTAATAACTTTGATTGACCTTGTAGAGCAAAAAAGAAATTTCACAGTGACTTCATATCGGAGAAAGATAATTAAGTAACATTTGTTATCCGAATCCATCACTGAACAAATAATCATTTTTCCTTATGATTTATAAATTCGTTTTCATTAAATATGGAGTAATTATGAGAATTTTTTTAAACAGGTATAGCTTTGACATGTTATGCCTTGGGGCGTAATTTGTCACTTGCCTCCTAATTTCTTTTCTTTAATAGGGGCATAACTTGTGCCTTAATGCATAACTTATACAATTGAAAATCATGATTGGCAGCATTAAAAATAGTCAATTGGGGGATAATTTTGTTTCACATGTTTAAGGGACATAAAGATAAAACATGTTTGAAAATTATAAGTCATGAGTTGTTATAACCTGGGGAGAAACTTGGGACATATGAACATATGCCATATGACATAAGTTGTGCTATTTAAATTATAATTCTGGGGCGTAACTTGTTATAGTTTTTTTTTTTTGAAATATAGACATAATTTTATACCACTAAACTTATGCCTTGAGGTCTAATTTATACAATGATTGTACTTTAACATGACATAATTTGTGAAATTTTTTAAATCTGAATTTCTTTTACCTTGTATTAAATACGAAAACCAATTATGGGGTTATGCGTTAGATTAAATATATATATATATATATATATATATATATATATATATATTACAAAAATCAAAACGTAGAAAACATATTAACCGAAAAATCAAAAACTTACATAGAATAGTATAAAGTTTTTGACAAACTTAAAAAAATTATTTACCAAAAATAGAAACATTAAAAAAACTACCGTTAGCAATCAACAACTACTATTCAGCGTTGTCATCATCATTCTGGGGATTAACCATCTCCCCCTTGATCAATGCTCGTATAGAGCGCAAACCTTTCATTAACGTCACCTTTAATGCTAAAAAATTATTGATCAAATTATCAATGGACATCTGTAAATTATTAATGTCGTCCCTGAGGATGGCATATTCCTAAACTGCATTACTATTTTGATTATCCATTTGGTATGTGTGTATTTTTATAATAAACTTAAGAGATAGAGTGAAAATTAAAGAAGGGGAGTATATATATGTATAATTAAATGAGAAAATCATTATTACTGCTTTTCTATACAAACTGAAGAGCTTCCTCATTTTACTAAATATTGGTATTGTTTAAATCACTTATGTGGATGAAAATACATCTTCTCGCACAATTTGTCAATTTTTGACATTATATTTAATTTAATAGAAAAATGAATAATTCAAATCTATTGTGAAAAATGAAAATAAAAATAAAATACATAATCATAATAAAAAAAATTTAAAATAAAAGTACATGTAAACACCTTTAATTGCAGTTTTTATAATTTAAATCACAATGATTGCTTATCAGAGCATGAGTTTGACTAAAATTTTTATTTTGATTAATATATAATTAATATTATGTATTATAACATTTCGTTTTAAATAAATAATATTACATATCAGAGAAATAATATTTTTAACAAAATAAATTCATGCCTTAAGGCATAACTTGTGCAATTGAATTCATAACTGAGGGCATAAATTGGTCAATTGCGGCATAATTTCTTTTGAGATTTTCAAAGGGCAAAAGATAAACATAGTGCAATATAATTCATGACTACTTATGACTTGCACCGTAACTTTGAACTTGAGGTATAATTTTATTTTAATTTATTTATGATTTATACCATAAGGCACAACTTGTGCAATTGAACTCATGACTAATGACATAAATTGATTAATTATGGCATAATTTCTTGTAATGCCCCAAAAACTCAAAATCTAAATTCGGGACTTAAATCAGAAAACCAGAAAAAGCTGTAGAAATGCTACAGGACGACTCACCTAATGAGTCGTTATGAGACCCAACGACTTGTTAGGTCAGTCGTGTGAAGAAGGAGTAAGTATTGAAAATGAGAAGTAGTGCACCCAACGAGAGACTTCACAAGTCATGGTCACTGACCACAACCCGTTAAGCCACTCATAGTCAAGCCTGGGTCGAGGAATTTATAAGTTGGTCAGTGTACTTGACGAGTGGGGACAACGAGTTTTGGTCAGTCATCACGAACCATTAGGTCACCTGACAGTTTTTTTCAGCGAATTTCTAAGGGCTATTTAGTAATTTTCTACTCTCCTATGCTTTAAAATACGTAGTTTTGGACATAGTTTTAGACTTATTAGGGGGGTTGACTGGTTCCTCCCCTTATTCCCACGATCTTTCTCTGAAAAACTATCGAAGAGTTCCTCAAGAAAAAATCTCAAGCAAGCTTAGGGTTGTCCTCCGTTGCAGCAGTTCAAGTCTTCTTCTATAGGAAAATTTTAGTCAGGTAGGTGGGAATTCAATAAGGGAATTGTCCTTCTCTTGTGTCCGCCAAAATCCTCCCATAATTTCCCTATTAGTTTAGCCTTTAGATTTTCAAATATGAAAAATATTTTCATGTTGGTTTTTGTTAATTTCAATTGGGTTATTATCCATGTTTATTATTTATATGATTTACATCAGTTCTTAAGTAAATTGTCTATGTTTTTGCCAAGTGATTTACATCCCTAAGTTCTCGAGTAAAGATCGATTGTGCATTAAATTCCGTCTAGTTTGTGAAGTATGTAGTGGGATGAATTTCCTAGTAATTCTTATTATATATATGTTGAGCAATTATTCCATTGATGAGAATGATTTTATCCCTATTGGATGAGATATTCTTTAATTCTTGAAACTTCGCTATATTATGGAATTTCCGTGTTGTTGGAATAAGTTGAGTTCTCTATTAGCTGCTCAGTAGTTTAGTTCAGTTATAATGTAGAACCTCTTCAGAACTATATAGAAAGTGTCAACTGATCAGTTTGACTTCAGTCTTTTCCCGAGGTGTCAGTGGTGCCTCCCAATTATCAGAATCAGACTTAGAATCCAGTATATTGGTGTATTAGGCGGTCATGACATTTTAGATATATATAGCTCTGACCATCCCCAGGACCCCAGTTCAGTTTACAGACTGTTCTTAGATGGTTACGAAGCTTCTAGATAAGCATCTCTGACCAGTCTAGAACCCAGTTTCAGAATCTGGTCCGATAAGACTCTCGGGGTACTTTCAGTTATATGTCCCTAACTAGTCTTAGATGCCAGTTTCGAGCTATCAGCTTAATAGTTTAGTATTGTTTTCCAGTGAGAGTAGAACTTAGCACCGAGCGGGTCGGGGTTCCAGGTACCTAGGCTCCCAAAACTACGTTGCCAGCGTAGGTTACAGTATTACTTAGCCTGATTGGCCCTAGAATTTTGTGATCACCCAGTTCATGCCTTTATACCCTATCAAGGTATATTGGGTCCTACCGGTGGGGTGTATACATCGGACTTCATGTCTAGCTCACGTGGTTATATGTTGGTTGTAGACTCTCCCACTAGTCAGTCCAATCCAGTTCAGAATAAGCAGTTCATTTCAGTTCCAGTTCTATTAATTTAACTCAGTTCAGTAGAGTATCTCAGATTCAAAACTTTCAGATTTAGGGCATGTCTTTGACCATCAGACAGGGTCATCTTGACCTTCACAATTTACATTAGTAGTTCAGTTCAGTTTACTTGTTGGTCATTGCATGTCATTTCAGTTCAGATTTTGTGTTCAGTTATGCTTTTTCCCACTTACTAAGTACATTCAAAGTACTGACACATACTTTATGCTGTATCGTTTCATGATACAGTTGCAGGTTTCTAGATTCAGCAACGTTAGCCGCCACGTTTCAGCTCCTTCTCAGCCACAGTTGAAGTGTGAGTTCTCATCATTCGAGGGCCTTATTTTTATTTTCTTACAGTCAGATTATAGTTTTACTTTAGACTTAGAGTTAGCTGGGGGCGTGTCCCAGTAACTCATCAGCTAGAAGGTTTTCAGACTACAGATGTCCAGTTTTCATGATTTAAGTTTTATCTTAATTTTTATAAAATGACTTTATGTTGTTATTTCAAATTTTCGTTATGCATGTTTACTCAGAATACCAGTGTATGATAGATCAGGGGTTGACTTGGAGTCACTTATGACTTCAAGTACTGTGTTACGTCCAGGGTGTAGGCTCGGGACATGACATTTCTTTTGAGAATTTTCAAAAGAGCATAAGATAAACATGGTGCACTATAGAGTTATGACTTCTTGTGACTTGCGGCGTAGCTTTGGACCTGAGGCCCAACTTGCCTGACTTAAAGTTATGCCCTTTCCAACATAAAAAATGTGTCACATTGAGCATCCTCAAATTGGCACACGACTTATTTGATGACCAAGAAGGATGCCAAATGAGAATTTGACTTTAAGTCAAAGATAGGAAGGGTACTGACAATCAAGTTGCTGATCATCTTTCTCGCCTTGAAGATGCAGAAAGGCCCACATGAAAGCTGAAATTAATGATGCTATTTCGGATGAGAGGATATTGGCCATCACCAGTATAGTGGCATCTTAGTATGTAGAATTTTCCAACTATTTGGTGGCCGGTGTGATACCTAAGGAGTTTAAATCCAATAATAATAAGAAGTTTTTGAATGATGTGACACACTATTTTTAGGAGGAGCCACACTTGTTTCACATATGTACAGACAACATTATCAGGAGATGTATCTGTAAAGATGAGGTGATGCCTATTTTGAGGGCATGTCATGACTCTCCAGTTGGGGGACATCATGGTGGAAATTGCACAACAACCAAAATTTTGAAGTGTGGATATTATTAGCCATCAATTTATCATGATGCAAATATATTGGATAAGTCATGTGATCAATTCCAAAGTCAAGAGTCCATATCCAGGGGGTATGAGATACTCTGAACTTTGTACTTGAAGTTGAGCTCTTTGATGTTCGGGGGATAGATTTCATGGGACCACTTGTGAGTTCCTATGGAGTGATTTATATTCTAGTTGTAGTGGACTATGTGTCCAAATGGATCGAAGCTGTGGCATTGCCAAAGAATGAAACAAGGAGTGTGAGTGCCTTTTTGAAAGAAGAATATTTTCACCAGATTTAGCACTCCTATATGCATTATTAGTGATGATTATAACAAGGCATTCGACGGATTGCTTCTAAAATATGGGGTCAAACACAAAGTGGCTACTCCTTAGCATCCTCAAATAAATGGCCAAGTGAAAGTATCCAACAAAGAAATCAAGATCATTCTAGCCAAAACAATTAAGGTAAATTGGACCGACTGATCCCAAAATCTAGATGATTCTCTATAGGCATACCAGACCGCTTACAAAACTCCAATTGCAGCCTCTCCATACTGGCTGGTGTTTGGCAAGGCATGCCACCTTTGGGTAGAACTTGAGCATCAAGATATGTGAACCTTGAAGAAGCTAAATATGGAGTGGAGTGAGGCTGCAATATTGAAGCTGAGTCAACTAAATGAAATGGATGAATTTAGGTTTCATGACTTTGAGAGTGCAGCCATGTATAAAGAAAAGATGAAACATATGCATTACAAGATAATCAAACATTGTGACTTCAATCCAGGTGATCAGGTATTGGTCTTCAACTCTAGACTTAAACTTTTTCCTAGGAAACTGAAGATTAGGTGGTCAGAGTCTTTCAAAGTGGTGAGTATCACTGCATATGGTTCTGTAGAGTTAGAGATGAAGTATAGGACCCAAACTGTCAAGGTCAATGGACAAAGGATCAAGAATTATCTTGGGATTACTGATGAGGATAAGCTGGTTAAGAAGTTCCACCTTAGAGACTATTCAACTCAAGCTTAACCAAAATTTGGGATTTGCATTGTGCCACAACATTAAATCAGGAGCTTCTTGAGAAAAACCCAAGGGATGTTATATAATGTGTAGAATCCGCATTGTATCGCGATATTAAATTAATCACTTCTTAGGAGGAAACCCAAGTATTTTATTGTAATACCCCAAAAGTCCCTAAGATCAGACCCAAGGGCTAAAACAGAGAAAATGGAAAAACCTGCGCCAGGTCACAGGACGAGTCATTAAGTGACCTATTAAGCCATTTGAAGGGTCGTTGAGTGACTCGTTAGGTGATGAAAATGGTGGAAAGTTGAGTTTCAGAGAGTCTTGACTACTGGTTAAGTGACCCATTAAGTGACACAACGAATCATGAAGTGAGGCATCAAGAGAAGATCAGAAAAATTGAGAAGAATTTGCCAGTGGCAACAGGTCAAGGGATGAACCATCAAGTCTCCCAATGGGTTGTCTAGTCACTCATTGGGACTGGCAGTGAGTAATTTCTTGTCGGATCATTAAGGGTATTTTCGTAATTTCTAAACTTTATCTCCTAAACTAAGTCGTTTTAAGCCTCCTAAAGGGTGTTTTTAATGATTTTAACTATCCTAAACCCTCATTCTACTTCTAACACTCTAAGTTGAAGATCAAAACCCACTCAAGCCTTAAGAAACAAGGTCCTCTTTCTTCCCTAAATCCTCTTGGGCATCAAACCCTAGCAAGAATTCCATTAAGCTCAGGTATGTAAGGTTATGAATGGGGAAAATCTTTTCACCCTTAAATCCAATTTCATCCCTATTCTATGATTTCAAGTCTCCAATCAATTTTTATGAAAATTCTAGGGTTTAACCCAATTCCATGCAATTACCCCTGCTATCTTTATGGGTTCATTTCTCTCATGTTTCAATTATTGATTTAGGGTTGTTAGGGTAGATTTGACTCTCAATGTACTTACTAATTCATGATTTCAAGTTTATGAAGGTTATTCCCTATTATGGATGATTTATGGATTTCAAGCTTATGAGCCCATAATTTCAAGTATGATGAATTATCAAGTATGCATGGAAGTTTATGAATTCTTAACTTATGATTTCATGATTTTGAATTATGTAGCTTATTTAAAGTATGTATGATTTCATGATTTGAGCAAGACCATGTAAGTCAAGTATGTTTTATCATGGATTTTCCCAAGGCTTACAAGATTAGTTTTACAAAAATATTTGGAGTCAAGACTCCTAAGAAATAGATTTAAGCTATGTTTGAGAATATAATTATGAGATATATACATGTTTTGGTAGTAGTGTCTAGCACCGAGTAGGCCAAGGATTTTGAGGACCCCCGTCTTAGAACTACGTGCCAGTTACATCTCGAAAATTTTTTGGTAACTATTTGATGTTTGTATGCTAGCTTAAGGGAATTATGGATTGTATATTGGTCATAGATGACAAGGGAAATGTGTAAGAATAGAAAAGCGAAGAGTATGTGAAGTTCATAAGTAAGAGTCGATTTTAAATGACCATATCTCCCAATCTATAATAACTTAGACATGCCACGACCTACAGAATTAAACGTCTTTGAGTTTAATTTTCAGAACATCAAACCACTCATCAATTGGAGTTCAAAGTAAGAAGTTACGGGAATTTTACTTGAGCATGATGAGTTGGAAATTTACCAACTCATTAGGCTCCTAATCATGAGTTTTTGCCTAGTTTTTGAGTCATTTATGTGGTTTTTATGCCCTTTCTCTTAAATTCTTTGTAGGTACCTCATGTGAGTAAAGAAAGCATGAAATCAACAAAAAAACATGGAATTTGAGAAGAAATTTGATGAATTAGCATATGAGGGAGAGGAGCCAAAGATAAGGGAAGATTGAAGCTCAAAAAGAGGTGCAAGGACGTGCTTTGAATCATCTAAACGTGGATATGGAAGGGCGAAATGCAGGCAAAACACCGAAGCTACTGCCTAGACCGGCTAAACAACCGGCCCTTCACGGAATGGAACTGGCTAAAAGCCACTGAACCACCGGTTTTCCCCTGCCAGGCCACTGTTTTCAACCGGCTAAAGTTTGGTGCTCCACGGATTGCAACCGGCGAAATGCCGGTTCCTCGCCGGAAAGGCCGTCTAATGAAGGGTAAAAAGGGTCCAAAAAGTTTGCAAAAGCATCTAGAAGCTCCAAGGACATTTTGGAAAAGTTGTACACAAGAAAGTACAGATATATAACCTCCATTATACACCAACTAAGGAAGAACCATTCAACCAACAATTTATTCATCAAAATTTCATCTTCTTCTTAGAATTTTTAGGAGAATCTTTTCTCCATAGTTTTGTAGAGTTAGGTAGTACTTTTCTTCTTCTTTTTCTTTAACCCAGTTTGGGGGAATTCCACCATTGTTGTAAGAGCTTGTGAAGCAGATTTGTGAAGCTAATGCAATGAATGTAAGGGGAATCCTCTTGGTATCTTCTATCTATCTTTAAATATGCTTTACTAATTTTCTAGCTAGAAGTATATTCGTGGTGGATTTGTTAATTTGATTGGTTTTGATAAATTGCTCTTGGATTCTTATTGAATTGTAGGTGGGTGTTGCTACATTCATCTTCCTATTATTCAATTAAGTGTAAATCTATTAGATTCTCTTCAATCTATTAATGAAGATCCATTGATTATGATATGGGTCTATTTATTCTTTCTTGATTGTTGCTCGGGAAAGAATAATTAAGTATTGGAAGGGAATCTAGTAGTGGGCATGGATAGGAGATTGTAAAATTAAGCTAGAAATAGCTAAAATAACTTCCTCATTCCTAACTGGCAGCTAATAGCTAGGAATAGTGAAGTTGCTAATCCAAATCAATTCGGGTTGAGCTAAATCGCAGCTAGATTTTGAGAAAACTCTAGTTAGGGGTAGTCAAGAGGCTGAGAAGCTGAGGCTACTTACTTCCCGAGATTATTTACACTTGAGTCTAAAGCATTGAAGAAATTCCCGATTTAATTGTGATCTCACCCATAGAATGTCCCTAGCCTTTCACTTGTGGTTACTTCAATTGGAATTCACCCCAATTAGCTTTAGTTTAGAAATTTTCCCTTTTTATTTTCCCCCAATTTTACTCTTCAAATGTTGAACAATTATGCGCTCTAGTTTGAATTTGAATTATCGACTCAATTCTCTGTGGGATTCAACCCCGACATTTGTCAGAAATATTTGTTTTGAGCAGCGTTCGTTTATTTTCTTTTGTAAAAGAGAAGTGTATTTTGGAAGTTATAAAAAATGGCGCCGTTGCCGGGGAATTGAGTTGTGAGAATCCATTAGTTATTTATTGATTCAAACTAGTTTTGCATTTTTGTTTTACATTTTGTTTTGCTTTTATTTTTGTTTTTGTTTTTGTTTGTTTGTAGTTGTATGATGGCATCATGGAATGGATGGATGTTTGTTAGCGGCAACCCTTATTATGATGACTCATGTCCCTATTGTGGAAGACCACACTATTGGCAAGATTGCAAATATGCCCCTAGAAAGGAGATGAGTGCACCTTCTCCTTCCTGTAGTGGGTATAGATGCACAATATGTGGTAGTCATGGGAGACATTGGGATGGATGCCCAAACGGGTTCACTTCCCTCTATAATGGTTATGATAGAAGTTGTGCTCCTAAGTTTGAAGGGAATGAAACCATGGAAAGAGAGGGAAGGAGAAGCACATGTGGATGCATAAAAGCCATGTTCCAAGCCATTGTGGAGTAGGAGTCTAATGCGGATAAGAATATTAACCCCTCTATGCCCATGGAATTATCAAATCCGTTAGAAGAAAGATGTAAATCTCTAGAAGAAGCGGAGGAGACATTGAGGAGCATAGCACGAAGAAGTGAACAATGGGGAGTAGCTCAACTTGACTCATGGGAGGAAGCTCAAAATGATGATGAAGTAGGAGTCAAGGTGAACTTTGAAGAAGTCATAGAGGTGCGCCAACCAACCAACATTGCAAAAATGCAAGTTGCCAAGGTTGAATAAGTGACACTAGAGTCTCCAAATGACATCCAACAATTCATGCTCAAGGACTCTAGTTCACTTGAAGAGGAGGATGGCAAGCAAGAGGCATGCTCGAAAGGGAAGCGACTTAAACCTCCGTCTTATCATTTTTCAACATTGATCTTGATCGACAAAATGGAGACTGAGGAGACCAAGTCAATGGAGGAAGTTGAGGAGGATGATCAAGGTGGCTTCTTCTTAGAATATGCCATGCTAACAAGGCCAAAGCACATCCCTCCTTCAAGGGCCAAGAAACACAAGATGCAACACTCATTTCTTGGTCTATGCTTACACCACCACCCCTAAAGCGGAGTGAAATAATGGACAATAAATTAGGTATGCGATTCAAATTCTCAAAGTGGAGAGAGAAGTGGTGAAGTTGAAGTCGTCGATCTATGACGTTAACTAAGGCGCTTCTTGGAAGGCAATCCAAGTGCTTTTACATTTTGTTTTTATTTTTCTTTTATTTTGTTTTACTTAATGTTTGTTGTTGTCTTTGTTTATGCAAGGGTGCAATAGGTATGGAATGTGATGAAAGACATGTAAGGTGCCCCATCCGTCATTCTTTCAAGCACGATTTGGGCACTGTGACTTGAATGAGACAATAGCCTCTTTACATGCGTTGAGGAAGTATTCTAAGCTTTATTTAAGCATTTAAAGTTTCATGTTTGATTGAGGTTAAATGTTGAGATTATTTCTAGCCTAAGTGAGGCATTTAAAGTGTGATATCGTGTTGATTGTTGTTGTAGTTGTGCATCGAATTGGAGACCTCTCAGCATGGGCACTATTAACTGGTACTTTAACTTATGTTATATATATATATATATGTGTGTGTGTGTGTGACGTTAAATGTGTTTAAAGGTCTGCTTCCTATCTGAAACTGGTGAAAGAGCTAAGATAATGACGTGTAAATGATTTTAAGCCAAGGAAAGACGTCGCAAGCTATTAAGGGTAAATGAGATTATTAAATTAGGATTGCGTTGTTATGGTTTTCCTTTATCTTAAGTGTATTTTCTGAAATATGCCAGACCAAGGGGAGATTTCATAACCCCTTTCCCTTAAGCAAAACAACAAGCTAGCGAGTCTCCGAGATTTAATGTCCCTTTGAACATGATCTATAAATCTTGTTGAAACTCTTAGGTCATCCGCAGTTCCTTATGATTTATACAAGTTCTAAATACATGTATTTAAATGCTATCTTTTAGATTTACAAGTTATATGTGCTCACTTGCAGTTATGCATTATGAAGAAGGCCTATACCGGCCATAGATTTAGTATTCGTCCTTTTTATGCTATACTTGTTAAATTGACCCAGTATAAGTCATATCAACTCCTTTGATGATTATGATTAAGATTTATTGATTTTACATCAGTGTGGTACACTGACTAGAGGATTTTTCTTTTACCTCGGTGTGGTACATTGGCTGGACGAATTTTACCCTGGCGTGGTACACTAGCTGGAGGTATTTTTATTTTTACCCCGGTGTGGTACACTGGATGGACGAATTTTATATGAATTTTATGGTCAGCTGGCCCCCGACATTTCAGTTATAGTTTTTACTGTGCATTAGATGGTTACTTTTACACTTCAATATTAAGTTATTGTCTGGTTTTGGTTTTCAGGATTCTGGGTTGTTACTATTTCTTATTTCTGGCTCAGTTATCATTGTTATCTTATATTTTTATAGTTTTTTTCCTTACATACCAGTACATTTTATTCGTACTAACGTCCCTTCATCTAGGAACCCCTCCTGCAATCATGCTGTAGGCACATGCAGTGACTTAGATCATCAGACAATGTAGGAGCAAGATTTCATAGCCGTGTCCTAGTTTTGACTATTTTAAGTTTTGTGTACAACATGGGTAGGCCGAGGCCCTATCCCTTGTATTTCAGTTTTTTACTCTGTAGAGGCTGATGTGGACTAGTTTGTATAGTAGTTTTGGTTGTGTAGTCATGTTGGTTTTCCATTGCTCTGTTTAGCTTTATTGCAGCTTTGTCGGCTTTCTAGGTTGCTTATTCGTTATTATCATGACCTTATGGGTCTAGTTTTTATCTTGGTTAGTTGTGACAGGTGGCTTGGTTGGCCATAGTGTTACATTTTCAAACGCTATATAGCCGGCTTCTCGATCAATCATGATCGAGTGCCAGTTGCATCCTGCCCCAATTTTGGGGCATGAAAGTACCACCGTAGGTATATATTTATATTTGGGATCTCTCAAGAGAGTGCTTTCCCCATTCTAGGGCACATAAGTGATCTCACACGTTCATCGTCCTTTCCCTTGGCAAGGCTTAGGACGGCTCTGCCCACTTGGATGAGATAGTTGGGACATCAAGTAAGCTCTGTCATGATGGCGTCGATTATGACGAAGCATCCCATTGTTTCTCATGTTTTCAGTTACTCATATTCATGTCTTATGATATTATGCTTTATAGCATATTTGACCCATTGATCAGTTTATGAGTTGTCACATATGATTTCAAGTATGGCACACTATATATTTTCTATTTCTAAACCTTGACTCATTATGTGCAGCTTAGGATGAATATCTCATGATTATGATTACTTTAGGAATATGACGTTTAACATGTTATCCTTACTCTCATGTTCTATCTTGTTTCATATTAATGATTTCAGACTATGATTTTACAAGCATGTTTTACTTTCTATACATACTTAATACATTTCAAGTATTGACCGCATACTCTATGCTATATCGTCTCATGATATAGGTTCGGTGATCCATCACCATCCCATCGTTAGCTTGCTCCCGCTCAGTCTAGCTCTATCTTAGTTTTGGTGAGTCTGTATGATCCAAAGACGTCAGTTTTGATGATGTCTCTTCTATTTATGCCTTTAGTTTCAGACTTAGCGAGCTAGTTGAGGGTGTTATCCCATAAACTTATTAGATATTTAGAAGCTTTTTAGACAACTATGTATAGATGGTTCAACGATGTTTGCTCATGTTTATGCTCATGCTCTTATGTTATGCAGACTTCCTTTTATATTATGTTTATGGTTTATTTTCACTTAGTAATGCTCTTATTCATTCTACATATATGCCATGGTTTAGCTTGGATCCATTCGTGGTTATGGGTCCCATGTCTCGATCCGATATCCCAACTTGGGTCATGAAAAATTTGGTATCAGAGCCTAGGTTTAGGAGTATCCTAGGGCATCTGAAAGCCGTATTAAGTAGAATCTTTTCCATGGTGTGAAGCATGCCACACTTATGGGGAAGAGGCTACAAGATATTTTAGGAAATTTCCCTTTCTTCATGATCTATGTCATGCGATGAAGTACACCTCTCTGTTCCTCTATCTCGTGGTATACACATTTTCATAATATGCCTACCCGTTCAGTCAATGGAAGAAGAAATGGCAATGAAAATGGCCATGACAATGGTAATGGAGATGGGCATCAGCCAGCCCCACTAGCTCCAGCTGATCCGTTACTAGAGTAGATTACTCATGCCAAATTCAGGGTGGCATTTCAGATGATAGCAGAGGCCATGACCGTCCAGGTTAATCAGCAGGCTGTGGCTCATGTCAACCAGAATGGGAATGCGGCAGCGGCTAGGGTGCGATATTTCCTCAAGATGAATCCACCTGAGTTTCTTGGGTCAAAAATGGATAAGGACCCATAAGAGTTTAATGAGGAGGTCTAGAAAATTACCTAGATAATGGGTGTTTCAGGAGAGGACAGTGTATACTTGGCCTCATATTAGCTCAAGGGGGTTGCTCATATTTTGTTTCGTAGTGGAAAGGGAGAAGGGAAGTTGGTGCAGTTCTTGTTGGTTGGGATGAGTTTTTTTATGGTTTTCTTAGACAGGTTCTTCCCCCAAGAGTTGAGGAAAGAAATGGCAGCAGAGTTCGTCAACTTAAAGCAAAATGATATGACTGTTCAGGAGTATGCCCTAAAGTTTACCCAGCTGTCCAAGTATGCTTCGGAGATGGTTGCTGACCCGAGGGCTTGTATGAGCAAGTTCGTGAATGGGTGGAAGATTCGTTGGTAAAGGAGTGCAGGATTGCCTAGATGATTAATGATATAGATATCTCCCCCCTAATAATATAGGCCCAGTAGATAGAGGCAAAGCAGATGAAGGAGAAGGAGAGAGAGGCCAAGAGGGCTAGGATAGGGAGCCATGGGCATTTACAGAAGAGATCCTATGGTGTAAATCATTCTCGGTTTCACCAGAGGTGATCATCCCTAGCTCCCTCATTAACCAGCATCCTATCCAGACCTTGAGGAGATCAGAGAGGCAGGGCATCAGACTCTAAGGGTCAGAGGAGCATGATAGGGGAGCACACTTTTCTAGCTTGTAGGAAGTGTGGTAGGAGGCACTCCGGAGAGTGTTTGGTTGGCACTGATGGTTTCTTTGGGTGTGGAAAGCTCGGACATATGCTCAGAGATTACCCTTCAGCTAGATAGGGTAACGGTAGAGGCTGTGCCCCAATCGTCACTTCAGCAGCTCCAATAGCTCTCCCATCTTAGCAGGTCATCTCTTCTAGTGCAGTGGGTGGATAATGCCAGAACAAGTTATACGCAATCTCATCTCGTCAGGAGTAGGAGTGCTCACCAAATATGGTCACTAGTATGTTACAAGTATTCCATCATGATGTTTATACATTGTTAGATCCTAGGGCTACATTATCTTTCGTGACTCCCTATGTTTCTGTTAGTTTCGGTGTAAGTCCTAAAATCCTATCAAAATCCTTCTCAGTCTATACTCCCATTGGTGAGTCAATTTTAACTTGACGGGTATACAAAAATTGCCCTATGACGGCTCTTCAGAAAGTCGCCTCAATTGACTTAGTAGATTTAGAAATGACCGACTTCGATATTATCTTTTGTATGGACTGGTTACATGCTTGTTATGTTTCAGTCAATTGTAGAACACATATGGTAGAGTTCCGATTTTGGGTGAACTAGTCCTAGAGTGGAAGGGTAGTTGTTATACCCCGGGAACCCAAGGATCTACCTTGGGAGTCAAACGGAGAAAAATTTGGAAAATGTTTCCGCAATGCAGAATGAGTCGTTAGACGACCCGTGAGGAGACCCCACGAGTTGTCAGGTGGCTCGTGGGAAGGCTAGAATGAGCTGAGGAGCTGAGGTCCCCACGGGTGTGGGAACGACTCTTGGTCAGCTACCATGAGTCGTCAGGTCTCCTGTGGGGCGAGATTGAGGGTTTCCTGGGAGGTCGGACTAGTGCACCTAACGAATGGGACCCCCCCGAGTCGTGGTCTATCCCAACGACTCGTGAGGTTGGTCGTGAGAAAGCAAGGGAATTTTTACTGAGGATGAAGCAGTGTACTTGACGGAAGGTCACCACGACTCGTGGTCACTTGTGGCGAGTCATTGAGTCACGCATTAAGAGCCCAGTCGACATGGTATCCAGTGTACTTGACGGGCGACCCGACGAGTCATTGCCCGTCCTGACGAGTCGTCAAGTCACCTGGCAGTTATTTCCTGCGAATTAGTAAGGGACTTCTTGTAATTTCCTACACTCCTAAGACCTAAACTACGTCATTTTAAGGTCGGGACAAGGTCTTTTAAGGGGAAATCATTCATGATAAACCTCATTTGATGCATGTAAGAATAGAGAGGTAAGAGGAAAAGGATTCAAGTGTTCTTCTTCAAGTTCTTCAAGTTTCCATCTAGAGCTTTTCAAGGGAGTTAAGAATCGAGAAATTCCAGGTATGTGGAGTTTTGAATGGGTAGTTTAGTCCTTATCCATGCCCAATTTCTCCCTAATTCTATGTTTCAGTTATCAACTCTTGATGCGTCATAACCAAGTGCATGTTTCCTCAAAAATCGGTATGAGCATGTTGTAGTATGTCTAAAATCATGGGTTTGAATTATTGGGCTGTTTTCACTTATTTAATTCAATTTTTGATGATTTAATCCCTAAAAGCACTTTGCCCAAATCATGGGGTTTTTAGTGAAATTCATGGTTTTGGTGGTTTCTCAAGCATGATATGAACTTTGAATTTTAAGCATGTTTTCAATTACTCATGTTATTATGATCATGTTTCCTATAAATTTAAGCATTTCGAGTATGATGGTAATTATGGGCAATACCCACATGTCACTTATGATTTATGAACTATGATTTTGGCCGATCTAATGGCCCCATTTCCATGGCTAGTATCACGAATTCTCAAGAATGATATGATTATCACGATTTAACTAGTCATGCATGTCATGTATGAATTTTCTATGAGCACGTTGTATGTTTTGGGAGTAGTACTTAACACCGAGTAGGTTCGGGGCCAACACCCCGAATCTCAAAACTATGTGCCACCGTAGGTTATTTGCGACCGCCTCAGTGTCTGTGCCCTATGCCCTACAGGGTCTTCATGAGTGATATCACGCCTATCATGGTTCATACCCTTGGCAAGGTATGTACGACCTCCCGACTAGGTTTACAGATCGGGCTCCATGTGTGCTCATATGGGGTATGTCGGTTATAGAAATCTCTCACTGTTCCGCATTGTTTTAGTGCATGTATGATTATGTTATTTTGGCTCAAGTTATGATTTATGAAATGTTTTTCTCTCATGTTATGACTATGACAGGTTTATGAATATTTTTGAAATCTTGAGCCTTACGATATATTTATGATTTCAGTCATCATGATCATGATGTCCCTACTCCTATAACTTTTATGTTTTCAAGTATTGTTTTGCATACCTCACACACTCAGTACATTCCAAGTACTGACTCACATATTTTCTATGATGTATCATTTTATGATACAGGCTCCGGTTCATAAGTACTACATCGCTTATAGCTTGCTCTCTAATCTGCTCTCAGTTCTCAGTGGTGAGTCCTCATGGTTATTGGGCTTCATGTTCAGATCTTGTTTGTCTTTTAGTTTTAACTATGTTAGGGTTAGTTGGGGTCTTGTCCCTTCAACGCGTCTATTATGATTAGAGGCTTTTAGACCTATTTCGTAGTAATCAACTATTTACGCTTGGATCATGTACGGTTGTTTCTTATATTTCATGTCACGATTTTATTTAGTTCATGTCTATTAAGTTAATTCTTCCGCCTTATATGAATGGTTTAGTTATATACTCATGCCATGGGTTGACTCGGGGTCCCTCGGGGCTCCTTTTCCCATGTCTACGGTTCGAGTGTACTCTCGGGTCGTGACAAACTTGGTATCAGAGTAATAGGTTCAGATGTGTCCTAGGGCGTCTGAAAGCCACGTTAGGTAGAGTCTTTTTCATGGATGTGAAGCACGCCACACTTATGATGAAGAGACTACTAACTGTTTTAGGAAATATCCCCTTCTTTCATGATCTATGTCGTGCGGTGAAAACCTCTCCATCCTTCTAATTCGTGCTATTCGCGATTGCAGTAAAAAAATTATGGCTCCCAGAAGGATAAATAGAAGGAGGAAAAGGAATGATGAAGGCGGGTGGCCATGATCATGAGCATCAGCAGTCCCCACCTATCTAGGAGTCCCAGGCACCATAGCCAGCCGTCCACGTTGAGTTTCAGGTAGCTATTCAGATGTTGGCATAGGCCTTGACCACTCAGGTCAACCAGCATGCTGTTGCGCATGTCCCATAGAATGGTAACGCAGCGCGGCTCAGATTAGAGACTTTTTAAGGATGAACTCTCCCGAGTTCATGAGATCAAAGGTCGACGAGGATCCACACGAGTTCATTGAAGGGATCTTAAAGGTCACTCAGGTGATGGGGGTGACAAAGGAGGAGTGGTGTTGACTTGGCCTCTTATCAGCTGGGATGAGTTCCACATGGCCTTTCTCGACAGGTTCTTCCCTCAGGAGATGAGGGAATTAAAAGCAACCGAGTTTGTTAACCTCAAACACGGAAAGATGATGGTGTTAGAATATTCACTTGAGTTCACTCGCCTATCAAAGTATGCCTTGAAGCATGTGATGGACCAGAGGGCGCGGGTGAGCAGATTCATGCAGGGAGTTGCCGAGTATCTGGAAAAGGACCGTAGAACAATCATGCTTCATCAGGATATGGACTACCCATGGATAGTCCTTTATGAATAGTAGATGGAGGCAGCTCATATGAGGTAGAGAGAGGCAAAGAGGGCCAGAACTGATAGCTACAGGTCCTCCCAGACGAGGCCAGGAGGCGGGCATTACCAGCACTCCCAGCACAGGTCTATTGCACCAGCACCATCTTCAGCCAGTACCCATCTAGGCCACAAGACGAGTAGAGGAGCAGGGCCCCAGGTTCCAGGGGTCAAAATAGCATGTGCATAGAGCGCACATTCACATATTGTGCTAGTTGTGGAAAGAACCACCCAGGGAAGTGTTTGATGGGCTCAGATGCTTGTTTCGGATGTGGCAAACCTGGACAAAGGCTCAGGAGTTGCCCCGCAGCCAGGTCAGGGGGTGGTGGAGCCCGCACTCCAACAACTAGTTCAGCAGCTCCAGCGGCACATCCTACTCATCAAGGTACTTCAACTGGTCCAGCTGGCGGCCAGCGCCAGACTCGGTTTTATGCACTTGGCTCTCGACAGGAGTAGGAGACTTCTCTCGATGTGGTTACGGGTATGTTGCGAGTCTTTCATATTGATGCTTATGCTTTGTTAGATCCAGGAGCTACACTGTCTTTTGTGACACCTTACATTGCTAATAACTTTTGGGTCAGTCCTGAAACTTTGTTAGAACCATTTTCTTTGTCTACTTCGGTTGGGGATTCAATCGTAGCGAGACAGGTATATAGAGGTTGCCCCATTACAATACTGCATAAGTTACCTCCGCAGACTTAGTAGAATTGGCTATGACTGATTTTGACATTATTTTGGGCATGGATTGGTTGTTTGCATGTAATGCTTCTGTTTACTGTAGAACTCGAGCGGTTGAGTTTCGATTTCTGGGTGAACCAGTTTTGAATGGAGGGGTAGTTCAGCGGTACCTGTAGGTCGCTTTATCTCCTATTCAAGGCCCGGAAAATGATTGCTAAGGGTTGTATTTACCATTTGGTTAGGGTCAAGGATGCCACGTCCGAGACCTCGACTATCCAGTCAGTCCATGTGGTAGGTGAATATCCCGATGTATTTCCAGATGACCTACCAGGTACTCCTCCAAAGAGGGAGATTGATTTTGAGATTGACCTATTACCTGACACGCAGCCCATATTGATTCTTCCCTACCGAATGGCCCCAACCGAGCTAAAATAGTTAAAGGAGCAGTTGAAGGATTTGCTGGATAAGGGTTTCATTAGATCGAGTAAGTCTCCATGGGGTGCCCCAGTGTTATTCGTCCGGAAGAAAGACAGTTCTCATTGGATGTGTATTGACTATGGGCAGTTGAACAAGGTCACCATCAAGAATAGGTACCCTTTACCTAGAATCGATGACCTATTTGATCAGCTTCAAGGTGCCAAACATTTCTCCAAGATAGACCTCAGGTTCGGTTATCACCAGCTCAGGGTTCGGGAGTGCGACATCTCGAAGACTGCCTTCAGGACCCGGTATGGCCATTATGAATTCATTGTTATGTCTTTTGGAATAACCAATGCCCCTGCAGCTTTTATGGTCCTGATGAATAGGGTATTCAAGGCATATATGGACATGTTCGTGATAGTGTTCACTGACGACATATTGATATACTCCAGGAGCGAGGAGGAGCATGCCGCATACCTAAGGGTAGCACTCTAGACCCTCAAGAATAACCATCTATACGCCAAGTTCAACAAATGTGAGTTTTGGCTGAATTCAGTTGCATTTTTGGGACATGTAATGTCAAGCGAAGGTATAAGGGTGGACTACTAGTAAATAGAGGCAGTGAAGAACTGGCCCAGACCGGTAAACCCTTTGGAGATCAGGAGCTTTTTGGGCTTAGCGAGTTACTATCAGAGGTTTGTAGAAGGTTTCTCATCCATTGCAGCCTTATTGACTAGATTGACTCAGAAAAAGGTGAAGTTCCAATGGTCGGAGGCTTGTGAGAAGAGCTTCCAGGAATTGAAGGCCACACTCATTTCATCACCGGTGTTGACTTTACAAGAGGGCACCGATGGCTTTGTTCTATACTGTGATGCTTCGAGAGTCGGATAGGGTGTGTATTGATGCAGCACGGGAAAGTCATAGCATATGCTTCCAGACAGCTGAAAATTCATGAGAAGAGTTACCCATGATCTTGAGTTGGCCTCGGTGGTGTTTGCTTTGAAGATATGGCGACACTACTTGTATGGGGTTCATGTAGATGTATTCACTGACCACAAGAGCTTACAATATGTGTTCACACAGAAGGATAAGCAACGGAGGTTGTTGGAGCTACTTAAGGACTATGACATGAGTGTCCTTTATCACCCGGGTAAGGCCAACGTGGTAGCGGATGCCCTTAGTAGACTCCCTAAGGAGAGTGTGTCGCATGTGAGCGAAGACAAGAAGGAGTTGGTGAAAGAGGTACATCAACTTGCATGGTTGGGAGTTAGATTAGTTGGCTCAACCGACGGTGGTGTAGTTTTTCAGAACGGATCAGAGTCTTCCTTGGTAACGGAGGTGAAGGATAAACAAGACGAAGATCCAACGTTGGTAAAGTTGACAGAAGCTGTTCACAATCAGAAGTAGAGGTCTTCACCAAAGGGGGAGATGGTGTGCTTCAGTACTAGGGTCGCTTATGTGTTCCAAACGTGGATGATCTTAGGAGTCAGATGTTGCATGAGGCTCACAGATCCAGGTATTCTATCCATCCAGGTGCCACCAATATGTATCATGCCTTACGGGAAATCTACTAGTGGAATGGCATGAAGAGGGATATTGCAAAATTTATAGCCAAGTGTCTGAATTGCCAACAAGTGAAGGTTGAGCATTAGAGACCGGGAGGTGTACTTCAGGACATCGGCATTCCTACTTGGAAGTGGGAAGAAATCAACATGGATTTTGTAACAGGTTTACCCCGCACTCGTAGACAGTATGACTCCGTTTGGGTTGTGGTCGACAGGTTGACCAATGATGCTCATTTCTTATCGGTTAAAACCACTGATTCAGCAGAAGATTATGCTAAGTTATACATCTGAGAGCTAGTTAGATTGCATGGAGTTCCCTTGTCCATTATATCAGATAGTGGCACCCAGTTCACCTTTCAATTCTGGAGATCTTTTCAGAAGGGACTTGGCATCCAGGTCGAGCTTAGCACAATATTTTATCCGCAAACAGATGGTCAGGCCAGCAAACCATCCAGACTCTTGAGGACATGTTGAGAGCTTATGTTATTGACTTCAAGGGTAGTTGGGATGAGCATTTACCTCTTATTGAGTTTGCCTACAGCAACAGCTATCACTCTAGCATCCAAATGGCATCGTTCGAGGCTCTTTACGGGTGAAGATGTAGATCACCCATTGGTTGGTTTGAGGTTGGTGAGGCTTCATTGGTTGGTCCAAATTTAGTCGATGAGGCTATGGAGAAAGTTTAGTTGATAAGAGAAAGGCTGAAAACAGCTCAAAGTTGCCAAAAGTCTTAATGCGGATGTAAGGAGAAGAGAGCTTGAGTTCGAGATTGATGATTGGGTGTTTTTGAAGGTATCTCCCATGAAGGGAGTAATGAGATTCGAGAAGAAAGGGAAACTCAGGCCCCGCTATATTGGTCCATACCGAATTGTGAGATGAGTGGGTAAAGTAGCCTATGAGTTAGTGTTACCTTCATAGTAGCTTCAGTTCATCCCGTATTTCACGTATCACTCTTGAAAAATGCTTGGGAGATCCAGCCTTAGTGGTTCCGGTGGAAAGTGTTGGTGTGAAGGATAGCCTCAATTATGAGAAAATTCCCATTGCAATCTTGGATCATCAGGTTCGGAGGCTGAGGAACAAGGAAGTAGCTTCAATGAAGGTGTTACGGAGAAATCAGCATGTCAAGGGAGCTACGTAGGAAGCCGAGGCAGATATGATAGCTAAATAACCCCATTTGTTCCCTACCGGCTCCGTTTCAGGTTGAGGTATCAGTTTTTTCCCTAAACCTCTATTCAGTTTTCCATGTTCCGTTCATGCGTGCAAGTTTGTTTTATGATATCATATATGTATGTGATGTCTGAATTCAGTCCAACTATGTAATTCTTTTCGGAGGTAGTCATTCCGTTAGTGCTCGACATAAATGATCGTTATTTGCATATTGTGATTGTTTGATTCTGAGTTTTCTACATATTTCTAACATTGAAGGATAAATGTTCTCAAGGGGGAGATATTGTTATACCCCGAAAATCCAAGGATCTGACCCGGGAGTCAAACAGGGAAAAATCTGGAAAATGTTGCAGCAGTGCAGAACGAGTCATTAGGCGACTCGTTAGGAGACCCCACGAGTTTTTAGGTGGCTTGTGGGAAGGATAGAATAGGCTGAGGAGCTGAGGTCCCCATGGGCGTGGGAACGAATCGTGGTAAGCTACCATGAGTCGTCAGGTCTCCCATGGGGGTGAGATTGAGGGTTTCCTGGGAGGTCGGATCACTGCACCTAACGGATGGGACCCCCATGAGTCTTGGTCTATCCCAACGACTTGTGAGATAGGTCATGGGAAAGCCAGGGAATTTTTACTGAGGATGAAGCAGTGTACTTGACGGAAGGTGACCATGACTCCTGGTCGCTTTTGGCGAGTCGTTGAGTCACCCGTTAAGAGCCCAGTTGACCTGGTATCCAGTGTATTTGACGGGCGACCCAACGAGTCATTGCCCATCCTGACGAGTCGTCAGGTCACCCGTTAAGGTCACCTGATAGTTATTTCATGTGAATTAGTAAGGGCCTTCTCATAATTTTCTACACTTCTAAGACCTAAACTACGTCGTTTTGAGGTCGGGACAGGGTCTTTTAAGGGTAAATCATTCATGATAAACCTCATTTGATGCATGTAAGAATAGAGAGGTAAGAGGAAAAGGATTCAAGTGTTCTTCTTCAAGTTTCCATCTAGAGCTTTTCAAGGGAGTTAAGAATCGAGAAATTCCAGGTATGTGGAGTTTTGAATGGGTAGTTTAGTCCCTATCCATGCCCAATTTCTCCCTAATTCTATGTTTCAGTTATCAACTCTTGATGCGTCATAACCAAGTGCATGTTTCCTCAAAAATCGGTATGAGCATGTTGTAGTATGTCTAAAATCATGGGTTTGAATTATTGGGCTGTTTTCACTTATTTAATTCAATTTTTGATGATTTAATCCCTAAAAGCACTTGTGCCCAAATCATGGGGTTTTTAGTGAAATTCATGGTTATGGTGGTTTCTCAAGCATGATATGAACTTTGAATTTTAAGCATGTTTTCAATTACTCATGTTATTATAATCATGTTTCCTATAAATTTAAGCATTTCGAGTATGATGGTAATTATGGGCAATACCCACATGTCACTTATGATTTATGAACTTTGATTTTGGCTGATCTAAGGGCCCCATTTCCATGGCTAGTATCACGAATTCTCAAGCATGATATGATTATCACGATTTAACTAGCCATGCATTTCATGTATGAATTTTCTATGAGCACGTTGCATGTTTTGGGAGTAGTACTTAACACCGAGTAGGTTCGGGGCCTAGGTTACGCCCCGAATCTCAAAACTATGTGCCACCGTAGGTTATGTTTGGGACCGCCTCAGTGTCTGTCCCCTATGCCCTACGGGGTCTTCATGAGTGATATCAAGCCTATCATGGTTCATACCCTTGGCAAGGTATGGACGACCTCCCGACTAGGTTTACAGGTCAGGCTCCATGTGTGCTCATATGGGGTATGTCAGTTATAGAAATCTCTCACTGTTCTGCATTGTTTTAGTGCATGTATGATTGTGTTATTTTGGCTCAAGTTATGATTTATGAAATGTTTTTCTCTCATGTAATGACTGTGACAGGTTTATGAATATTTTTGAAATCTTGAGCCTTACGATATATTTATGAGTTCAGTCATCATGATCATGATGTCCCTACTCCTATAACTTTTATGTTTTCAAGTATTGTTTTGCATAGCTCGCACACTCAGTACATTCCAAGTACTGACTCGCATATTTTCTATGATGTATCTGTTACACCCCGTAGAATTCCCGGCACTTAGATGACCTATTCGCACGTTGGTTAAGTATATTTGAAGGCCATACGTGCTAGGGAAAGGCCCGGGAAAAGATCGGACGAGAAACCCGTCGAAACCATCGCGGGAGGAGCCAGGCAGAGCCCCTCCGCGATGGCAGCGTGTCACGGAGGTGAGGCCTCCGCGATGGCTCCGTGACACGTTGCGCAGGTTCAGGACCAAGTATATAAGCCCCCACTTTGGTTTAAAATCATTCACCACTTGAAAACAATTCCAGAACACGCAGTAAACAGAGAAAAACGAAGGAAAATTATATATTTCCGTCCGATTACGCTGCCAAACGCTGCCCAAACTCAAATTAATCACAGATACCCAAGTATTTAACAGCAGAGAGCATTTCTGCGGAATTAGTTTCGCGAAATACGGCCGACGAATCGGCGAGCCACCGAACTAAAGTAAGTAGAATTGCTCTAAATTAATGTCTATGTGTTCCTAGCTGAGAAGTGAATATTTCTCCCTTCTGGGCCGCTGAAAAATAGCGAGTTTTCGACCGTCTTTTGATAAGCCTAAGTTTAGGCTATAAACTATATCGAAAGTAACGTTGCTCTTTACAATAAAGCTGTATTTAGTATTGATTGACGTATTTATGAATGCAGTTGGGAGAAAATAGTTGAAGTACCGGCCGAGCCTCGTCCGACGGACGAATAGTCGGAGATAAGGTATGTAAAGTTAGTTTCCTTCGGCAAGTTAAGTAATATCAGTATAGCGTAATAAATTACGGATCAGTAGAATGTTCAGAAGTCGAGTATTGCATTATTATGAATATTGGTACGATGTTAGAAAACATTGGGTTGTAATGTGTATGAAACCTAACGGTATGAAATAGATTCTAACGCAAGCGTTAGAGATTGCCCAGTATATTCAGTGTGTGATGTAATATGCCATGTTAAGATATTGTTGTGTTCAGCTGAAACCCCGCGGAGTAGTACAGTATCCATAAAGCACTTCAGAAATAGAATAGCAGGCTAAAATGAAGTTCAGAAAGCATGTCAGGAATAGTAAATCAGGTTACTATAGAAAATCAGTATGCAGCATAGTTCAGCAGAAAGACTATATTCGTACATATATATATAGTACTTCCAGCCTCAGCATGTATCAAGTGTGTACATATTTCCATCACTAGTCCAGCATATAGTGTATGCAGAAACTTAGCAAATAGCAGAGTTTTCAGCAGAAACATTATCTTATATAGCATTTGCCCAGTACAGCCCGGCAGGAGACTATATTCATATTTATACATCTTTACTTGCCTCAGCACGTATTAAATACGTACAGATTACTATCAGTAGCCCAGCATGTAATATATATGATACTTTATCCCTATTAGCCTCAGCATGTGAGATACACATACAATATTACTAGTTGAGACCGTTGTATTGTTTGGGGTTGGATTACCTAGCATCCGTGACCGCCCAGGGTTAATAGCTGTATCGACTCGTCCACCAGAGGACGAGGATACATCACTCTACGGAGTGGCATGCTGTCCGGCCAGGGGACGAAGATGGGATGCCAGTTTTTTCCCCATATTTGTGCCTTGATCGGCCCTTACACACCCCAGTCGAGCGGATACGCCCGGGTGCAGATTCAGGAGTCCTCCGGACTCAGATACAGTTATAGTCAGGGGCTCAGCGAGCCCAAGTGCATACCCTGGGACCGGCAGGGTGCCTACAACCACTGTAGGAGATGGGATGACCTGGGTAGGGGTATAGATTCTGTGTTGATTGTACCTCCCGGCTTATGGGGGCCGGGTAAGGTTATGTATGCCATGTTATGTTATGTATGTTATGCTATGATTACAGTAGATACGAGCAGATTATTAGTGAAATGATATGCCTCCAGGTATGATTCCTACACCCTTTAGTATGATTAAGAACAGGTACGATCTACACTATCAGATAGTTAATTTAGTTCTTCTATTCCAGTTTCGTCAGTTATGTTATTGATTTCAGACATCCCTTCAGTTCTTACAGATTTAGTTATCTCCTGCTATTCAGAATTGCTAGTCATATTAATTATATTCGGCTGTTTTCAGTTGCTTTACATACTCAGTACCAGTGGTACTGACGCCCAGTGGGGCGCTGCATTACTTGCCTGCAGGTACCCATAGACGCGCAGGCGATACCACGTGATCCCCATCAGCGGTCGAATATTCAGCTCCTGTCATCCGGAGACTGAATTTCTAGAGGTGTAGTTCAGTTCCTTTTGTTGTACAGTACGGGTAGGTCGGGGCCCTGTCCCAATCATTTCTATTATTCTTCTTAGAGGCTTGCAGTCTGTATGTATTCCCTGTGGTCAGATGAGCCGGTCGTGTGAGGCCGTGCAGTTGTATAGTTGCCTTTACTCCTTTCTTTCTTTTGTAATGGCCGTGTGGGGCCATAGTTTGCCAGTAGTGGTGACCTTGCCGGTCACGTAGCTTTTCAATATGTTATGTTTGAATTACAGATAACTAGACAGCATGGTGGCCTTGTCGGCCCGCATAGGTTCCCCTGAATTACCTTGTTTCTGGTCAGCTGTAATACAGGTACAGAAGGCTATAGGCCAATGGGCCGGGGGCTGTATTTACAGCCGTTATATAGCCCTTTGTTTCCAGAAATTTGAGTTAGAGCCAGCCAGGCGCCAGATGCGCCCAGGCTTAACAGTTCAGCAGGTCAGGTCTTGGTAGGGCACCAGGTGCCAGTCATACCCCCCAAGGTGGGGCGTGACAAACTTGGTATCAGAGCAGGTCGTATCCCAGGGAGTCTGCAAGCCGTGCTAAGTAGAGTCCTATCCATGGATGTGTTGTGCACCACATAGTATGGGTAGGAGGCTGCAAGGCATGATAGGATGGTTGTCTTTTATTCTGATTCAGTCGTGCTATAGAGCGGTACAGTATAGGGTTGATTCCCTAAAATCTTACCATATTCTTTGGTTACAGATAATGTCAGACCAGCGCCATCCTATTACAGGTCGGAACTTAGACATTGCAGCAGGAGAAGGCACTAGCAGGATGCCTCCCCCTCATTTGGAGACAGCCCAATCAGAGGGCACTACAGAGGCATCATCCCAGCCTCCTCAGCAGTCTCCACCACGTCAGGAGCCACTTGGGGCGACATTACCTTCAGCAGCCCCTATATTGACTCCTTCTGATCAGGAAGTTAGGAGTGCTGTAGTTCTGTTAGCACAGATGATGGTTGCTCAGCGTCAGCCAATGCCATCTACAGTTGCAGAATCATCAAGAGGGCCCGGTAGTTCGCGGGTCCGAGAGTTCTTAGCCCTGAATCCCCCACAGTTCACAGGCACAGACCGAACAGAGGACCCTCAGGATTTTCTGGACCAAATGCAGAGGATCTTCAGGGTTATGCATGCCACGTCTACCGAGTCAGTTGAGTTGGCAGCATTCCAGTTACGGGAGATTGCGGTGTTATGGTATGAAAGCTGGGAGAGGTCCCGAGGGAGAGATGTTTCCCCTCCCACCTGGTCCAGCTTTTCAGGAGCCTTTCTGGATCATTATTTGCCGCGGGAGATTCGACAGGCCCGGGTAGACCAGTTCCTACATCTAGAACAGGTGGCCATGAGTGTTTGGGAATATTCTTTGCAGTTTGATTCCTTAGCCCGATATGCACCGGCCTTTGTTAATACTATGGCATCCAGAGTGCATCGCTTCATTACGGGATTGAATCCAGAATATGTTGAGATTTGCACTACAGCCACACTGCGAGAGGACATGGATATTGCTCACATTCAGGCATTTGCTCAGAATATTGAGGGCATCAGACAGCGGCAACGAGAGGTCAGAAGGGTTAATCAGGAACAGCGTCGCCGGGACAGGCCAGTTGAATTACCGGGAGGGGCCCGGGGAGGACCCAGGCCCCGATTGTCAGACAGGCCGCCCAGGCCCCCGCCTCCGTCACAGTCACAGGGGGGTAGATTCAGCCGCAGGGGGCAGTCAGGGACTGGTAGAGGCTCGCAGATGGCAGATTCACTATCATAGAGGAGGGCGGAGCAGAGTAGGTATACCCTACCACTTTGCCCTATATGCAATCGACGCCATTCTGGAGCATGCAGATATGGCTCCACCGCATGTTATATTTGTGGCCAAGAAGGCCATTTGATGAAAGATTGCCCAGCCAGAGGTCGAGAGGACCGCGATAGATAGGATAGGACATCAGCAGGGTCACGAGCCACAACATCCTCGACTGGGCGCAGGCCCTCAGTTTCAGCAGGCAGGGGTCGGGGCAGATCAGGGGCCTCCAGTACAGGTGCGGGTCCAAGCCGCACATATGCTTTACCAGGGAGACAAGATTCAGAAGCATCGCCTGATGTCGTGATAGGTATGCTAACTATCTGCTCACACCCTGCTTATGTGTTAATTGATCCAGGGTCTACTTTGTCCTATATTACACCATTTGTGGCACGGAAGTTTAGTATTGTACCAGAATCATTACAGTAGCCCTTTCTAGTATCTACGCCCGTTGGTGACTCTATCACAGCTAGCCGAATCTACCGCGGGTGTATAGTAGAGGTTGCTGATCGTCAGACCACAGTAGATCTGGTCGAGTTAGAAATGATAAACTTCGATGCCATAATGGGTATGGATTGGTTGGTACCATGTTTTGCTAATGTTGAATGTTGGACCAAAACGGTCCGATTCCACTTCCCGGGGGAGGCAGTACGGGAGTGGAAGGGCAGCACCGCGACGCCAAAAGGTAGGTTTATTTCCTACCTTCGGGCGAGAAAGTTGATAGCTAAGGGGTGCATTTACCATCTTGTCAGAGTTCAGGATGTCCAAGTAGAATCTCCGACACTCCAATCTGTTCCAGTGGTAAATGAATTCCCAGATGTATTTCCTGATGAGTTACCTGGTATTCCCCCAGAAAGGGAAATAGACTTCGCTATTGACTTGCTACCAGGCACTCAGCCAATATCAATACCTCCTTATCGTATGGCTCCTACAGAACTCAGAGAATTAAAGGAGAAGTTGAAAGACTTGTTAGATAAAGGTTTTATCAGGCCGAGTACTTCCCCGTGGGGTGCGCCAGTCTTGTTTGTGAGAAAGAAAGATGGCTCGCTCCGGATGTGCATAGATTATCGGCAGCTAAACAAAGTTACAGTAAAGAACAAGTATCCGCTCCCCAGGATTGATGACTTATTTGATCAGCTACAGGGAGCCAGATACTTTTCTAAGATTGATTTGCGGTCCGGATATCACCAAGTCCTAGTACGTGAAAGGGATATTCCTAAGACAGCATTCAGGACCCGATATGGGCATTTTGAATTTCTGGTTATGTCCTTCGGACTAACGAATGCCCCAGCAGTCTTTATGGACCTGATGAACAGTATTTTCAGACCTTTCCTGGACTTGTTCGTGATAGTATTCATTGATGACATTCTGGTGTATACTCGCTCTGAAGCAGATAACCGGGCTCATTTACGGACAGTGCTCCAGATTCTCAGGGACCGCCAGCTGTATGCTAAGTTTTTGAAGTGTGAATTCTGGCTTAACTCAGTGGCCTTTTTAGGGCATATTGTCTCAGACACCGGTATACAGGTAGATAAGCAGAAGATAGAAGCAGTTAAGTCATGGCCTAGGCCTACCACCCCGACTGAAGTTCGTAGCTTTCTGGGGTTAGCAGGGTATTATCGGAGATTCATTGAGGGATTCTCAACCATTGCAGCACCTTTAACTAAATTGACACAGAAAGCAGCAAAGTTTCAGTGGACGGAGGCAGGCGAGCAGAGTTTCCAGGAATTGAAAGACAGGTTAACCTCCGCCCCAGTATTAGCATTGCCGGAAGGCACAGAAGGTTATTCAGTTTATTGCGACGCGTCAGGTGTCGGATTGGGTTGTGTGTTGATGCAGCATGGTAGAGTAATTGCATATGCCTCCAGACAACTGAGAAAACACGAAAAGAATTACCCTACCCATGACCTGGAATTGGCCGCAGTAATTCATGCCTTGAAGATGTGGAGGCATTATCTGTACGGCGTCCATGTTGACATTTATATAGATCATAAGAGCTTACAGTACATTTTCACCCAGAGGGAGTTGAATCTGCGGCAACGCCGCTGGTTAGAGTTGTTGAAAGACTATGATGTGAATATTCTATACCACCCCGGAAAAGCTAATGTTGTAGCAGATGCCCTGAGCCGTAAGTCAATGGGGAGTTTGGCGTATTTGCGACCTGAGAAACAGAAATTAGCTAAAGAAATTCATCAGTTAGCTGGCTTAGCCGTTCGAGTAATAGAAACAGAAAATAATGGACCAGTAATTCAGAATTCTGCAGTGTCATCGTTAGTTACAGCGGTAAAAGAACGACAGTACGAGGATCCCAATTTAGTCCAGCTCAGAGATAGAGTTCAGAAGGGTAAGGAGCCAGATTTTCAGATAACTGAGGATGGTGTGCTACGTTGTAAGGGCCGCCTTTGTGTCCCGAACGTCTCAGGCCTTAGTGGGCAGATTATGCACGAGGTACATTACGCTCGCTATTCCCTTCATCCAGGGGCGATGAAAATGTACCACGACATCAGAGACATCTACTGGTGGCCAGGTATGAAAACTGAGGTAGCCGAATTTGTATCTAGATGTGCTAATTGTCAGCAGGTGAAAGCAGAGCACCAGAAACCGGGTGGTTTGACGCAAGAGATAACGGTACCCGCGTGGAAATGGGAAGCAATAAACATGGATTTTATAACAGGGTTACCCCGTACTAGACGCAGAAATGATTCCATTTGGGTAATAGTTGATAGGCTGACAAAATCAGCTCATTTCCTGCCAGTAAGGGCTACTTTCTCAGCTGAGGATTATGCCGAATTGTATATCAGAGAAATAGTTAGATTGCATGGAGTGCCGGTCTCTATTATTTCAGATAGGGGAGCGCAGTTTACAGCTAGGTTCTGGCAGTCGTTTCAGAAAGGTTTGGGGACGCAGATTAATTTGAGCACAACATTCCACCCTCAGACAGACGGGCAGGCTGAACGTACGATTCAGACGCTCAAAGATATGCTACGAGCGTGTGTGTTAGATTTTGGGGGTAGCTGGGATGAACATCTTTCGTTAATTGAATTTGCTTATAATAACAGCTACCATTCAGTTATTCAGATGGCGCCTTTCGAGGCATTGTACGGGCGAAAATGTAGATCGCCGGTGGGCTGGTTTGAGATAGGAGAATCAGCATTAGTTGGCCCAGACATTGTTTGGCAGTCCGAGGAAAAGATAAAGCTTATCCGAGAATGTTTACTGACCGCTCAAAGCCGCCAGAAGTCATACGCAGATAGGCGGCGCAGAAATCTAGAATTTTCGATAAACGATTGGGTATATCTGAAAGTGTCCCCGATGAAAGGGGTAATGAGGTTTGGCAAGAAGGGCAAGCTTAGCCCAAGATTCATTGGGCCGTATCAGGTTCGGCGAAGAATAGGCCGCGTGGCATACGAGTTGAACTTGCCTCCAGAGTTAGCGTCGGTTCACCCAGTATTCCATGTTTCTATGTTAAGGAAGTTCGTAGGGGACCCTTCTAAAGTAGTTCCAGTTCAGAATGTCCAGGTCACAAAAGAGTTAGCATATGAAGAGGTTCCCGTAGCTATTTTAGACAGACAGGTTCGTAGGCTAAGAACTAAAGATGTTGCATCTGTCAAAGTATTATGGCATAACAGAAATCGGGAGGAAATGACGTGGGAGGCTGAAGAAGATATGAAAAGCAGATACCCTCACCTATTTCAGGCCTAGTCAGATGACAGGTATGTCCGTATCATTATTTATACAGTACCTTATGGTTGTATGTTGTAAATGATAAAGAAAGAAGTGATATTTAGTTGTTCAGTGGATCTTAGAATATTATATGCAGTGCCTGTGTTGGACTTTTCTGCATTTCAGGTTTTTGCGATAGTCCATATTACAGAGGAAACTCTGCCGAAATTTTTCTAGAAAGTAAAGTAAGTAGTCCTTTAGATAACAGTGTACATTCGAGGACGAATGTTCTTAAGGGGGGGAGAATGTTACACCCCGTAGAATTTCCGGCACTCAGATGACCTATTCGCACGTTGGTTAAGTATATTTGAAGGCCATACGTGCTAGGGAAAGGCCCGGGAAAAGATCGGACGAGAAACCCGTCGAAACCATCGCGGGAGGAGCCAGGCAGAGCCCCTCCGCGATGGCAGCGTGTCACGGAGGTGAGGCCTCCGCGATGGCTCCGTGACACGTTGCCCAAGTTCAGGCCCAAGTATATAAGCCCCCACTTCGGTTTAAAATCATTCACCACTTGAAAACAATTCCAGAACACGCAGTAAACAGAGAAAAACGAAGGAAAATTATATATTTCCGTCCGATTACGCTGCCAAACGCTGCCCAAACTCAAATTAATCCCAGATACCCGAGTATTTAACAACAGAGAGCATTTCTGCGGAATTAGTTTTGCGAAATACGGCCGACGAATCGGCGAGCCACCGAACTAAAGTAAGTAGAATTGCTCTAAATTAATGTCTATGTGTTCCTAGCTGAGAAGTGAATATTTCTCCCTTCTGGGCCGCTGAAAAATTGTGAGTTTTCGACCGTCTTTCGATAAACCTAAGTTTAGGCTATAAACTATATCGAAAGTAACGTTTCTCTTTACAATAAAGCTGTATTTAGTATTGATTGACGTATTTATGAATGCAGTTGGGAGAAAATAGTTGAAGTACCGGCCGAGCCTCGTCCGACGGACGAATAGTCGGAGATAAGGTATGTAAAGTTAGTTTCGTTTGGCAAGTTAAGTAATATCAGTATAGCGTAATAAATTACGGATCAGTAGAATGTTCAGAAGTTGAGTATTGCGTTATTATGAATATTGGTACGATGTTAGAAAACATTGGGTTGTAATGTGTATGAAACCTAACGGTATGAAATAGATTCTAACGCAAGCGTTAGAGATTGCCCAGTATATTCAGTGTGTGATGTAATATTCCATGTTAAGATATTGTTGTGTTCAGCTGAAACCCCGTAGAGTAGTACAGTATCCGTAAAGCACTTCAAAAATAGAATAGCAGGCTAAAATGAAGTTCAGAAAGCATGTCAGGAATAGTAAATCAGGTTACTATAGAAAATCAGTATACAACATAGTTCAGCAGAAAAACTATATTCGTACATATATATATAGTACTTCCAGCCTCAGCATGTATCAAGTGTGTACATATTTCCATCACTAGTCCAGCATATAGTGTATACAGAAACTTAGCAAATAGCAGAGTTTTCAGCAGAAACATTATCTTATATAGCATTTGCCCAGTACAGCCCGACAGGAGACTATATTCATATTTATACATCTTTACTTGCCTCAGCACGTATTAAATACGTACAGATTACTATCAGTAGCCCAGCATGTAATATATATGATACTTTATCCCTATTAGCCTCAGCATGTGAGATACACATACAGTATTACCAGTTGAGACCGTTGTATTGTTTGGGGTTGGATTACCTAGCATCCGTGACCGCCCAGGGTTAATAGCTGTATCGACTCGTCCACCAGAGGACGAGGATACGTCACTCTACGGAGTGGCATGCCATCCCGCCAGGGGACGAAGATGGGATGCCAGTTTTTTCCCCATATTTGTGCCTTGATCGGCCCTTACACACCCCAGTCGAGCGGATACGCCCGGGTGCAGATTCAGGAGTCCTCCGGACTCAGATACAGTTATAGTCAGGGGCTCAGCGAGCCCAAGTGCATACCCTGGGACCGGCAGGGTGCTTACAGCCACTGTAGGAGATGGGATGACTGGGGTAGGGGTATAGATTCTGTGTTGATTGTACCTCCCGGCTTATGGGGGCCGGGTAAGGTTATGTATGCCATGTTATGTTATGTATGTTATGCTATGATTACAGTAGATACGAGCAGATTATTAGTGAAATGATACGCCTCCAGGTATGATTCCTACTCCCTTCAGTATGATTAAGAACAGGTACGATCTACACTATCAGATAGTTAATTTAGTTCTTCTATTCCAGTTTCGTCAGTTATGTTATTGATTTCAGACATCCCTTCAGTTCTTACAGATTCAGTTATCTCCTGCTATTCAGAATTGCTAGTCATATTAATTATATTCGGCTGTTTTTAGTTGCTTTACATACTCAGTACCAGTGGTACTGACGCCCAGTGGGGCGCTGCATTACTTGCCTGCAGGTACCCATAGACGCGCAGGCGATACCACGTCATCCCCATCAGCGGTCGAATATTCAGCTCCTGTCATCCGGAGACTGAATTTCTAGAGGTGTAGTTCAGTTCCTTTTGTTGTACAGTACGGGTAGGTCGGGGCCCTGTCCCGATCATTTCTATTATTCTTCTTAGAGGCTTGTAGTCTGTATGTATTCCCTGTGGTCAGATGAGCCGGTCGTGTGAGGCCGTGCAGTTGTATAGTTGCCTTTACTCCTTTCTTTCTTTTGTAATGGCCGTGTGGGGCCATAGTTTGCCAGTAGTGGTGACCTTGCCGGTCACGTAGCTTTTCAGTATGTTATGTTTGAGTTACAGATAACTAGACAGCATGGTGGCCTTGTCGGCCCGCATAGGTTCCCCTGAATTACCTTGTTTCTGGTCAGCTGTAATACAGGTACAGAAGGCTATAGGCCAATGGGCCGGGGGCTGTATTTACAGCCGTTATATAGCCCTTTGTTTCCAGAAATTTGAGTTAGAGCCAGCCAGGCGCCAGATGCGCCCAGGCTTAACAGTTCAGCAGGTCAGGTCTTGGTAGGGCACCAGGTGCCAGTCATACCCCCCAAGGTGGGGCGTGACAGTATCATTTTATGATACAGGCTCCGGTTCATAAGTACTACATCGCTCATAGCTTGCTCTCTAATCTGCTCTCAGTTCTCAGTGGTGAGTACTCATGGTTATTGGGCTTCATGTTCAGATCTTGTTTGTCTTTTAGTTTTAAGTATGTTAGGGTTAGTTGGGGTCTTGTCCCTTCAACGCGTCTATTATGATTAGAGGCTTTTAGACCTATTTTGTAGTAATCAACTATTTACGCTTGGATCATGTACGGTTGTTTCTTATATTTCATGTCACGATTTTATTTAGTTCATGTCCATTAAGTTAATTCTTCCGCCTTATATGAATGGTTTAGTTATATGCTCATGCTATGGGTTGACTCGGGGTCCCTTGGGGCTCCTTGTCCCATGTCTACGGTTCGAGTGTACTCTCGGGTCGTGACAGTAGTTTAGCTGTGCCTGCAGGTCGATTTGTTTCCTACCTTAAAGCCAAAAAGATGATCTCCAAGGGTTGTCTATACTATGTAGTTTGGGTTAAAGATTCTACGTCCGAGACCCTGACTCTTAAGTCAGTCCTTGTAGTGTGTGAGTATCCATAGGTGTTCCCAGATGATCTACCAGGAGTCCCCCCTGAGCGAGAGATTGACTTTGGTATTGACCTTCTCCCTAATACACAGCCCATATTGATTCCTTCTTACAAAATGGCTCTAGCTGAGTTAAAGGAGTTGAAAGAGCAGTTGAAAGATCTTCTAGATAAGGGTTTCATCAACCCTAGTAAGTCCCTATGGGATGCTTCAGTTCTCTTTGCTCGGAAGAAGAATGGTTTACCTATGATGTGCATTAATTATCGGCAGTTGAACAAGGTCACATCAAGAATAAGTATCCCCTCCGAAAAATTGATGACCTATTTGATCAGCTTCAGGGTGCTAAGTACTTTTCAAAGATAGACCTCAGATCGACTATCACCAGCTCAGTGTTAGGGAGAGTGACATTCCAAAAATAGCCTTCAGGACTCAGTATGGTTACTATGAGTTCGTAATTATGTCTTTTGGAATAATGAATGCTCCTGCAACTTTTATGGACTTGATGAACAAGGTGTTTAAATAGTATTTGGATATGTTTGTGATCGTCTTCATAGATGACATTCTCATATATTCCCTGAGAAAGGAGGAGCATGCCGCTCATTTGAGGATTGTGTTGCAGACTCTCAAGGATCGCTGTCTGTTTGCTAAATTCAGCAAGTGTGCATTTTGGCTGAACTCAGTAGAAATCTTGGGTCATGTGGTGTCTAGTGAGGGCATACAAGTGGACTATCAAAAGATAGAAGTGGTGAAGAATTGGCCTAAACCTGTCAATCCTATTGATATTAGGAGCTTTTTGAGTTTAGCTTGCTACTACAGGAGGTTCATATAGGGATTTTCATCCATTGCAACACCATTGACTAAGTTGACCCAGAAGAAGGTCAGATTTCAGTGGTCTGATGCTTGTGAGAAGAATTTCCAAGAGGTAAAGACTCGACTCACTTTAGCCCCATTGTTGACCCTATCGGAGGGTACTGATGGCTTTGTTGTGTATTGTGATGCTTCTAGTGTTGGTCTTGGTTGTGTGTTGATGCAGTATGATAAGGTCATCGTGTATGCCTCTAGACAGCTTAAGACTCATGAGAAGAATTATATGACGCATGACCTAGAATTGGTAGTTGTGGTGTTTGCTTTGAGGATTTGGAGGCACTATTTATATGGGGTGCATGTGGATGTGTTTATAGACCATAAAAGCCTTAAGTACGTGTTTACTTAGTAAGACCTGAATTTGCGCAAAGGAGATGGCTAGAGTGTCACGACCCGAACATAGGCCTGGATCGAGACATGGGACAAAGAACCCCGAGAGGTTCTAAGTCAACCCATGGCATGAACATGACATCTAACTCAATCATAATAAAGCGGAAGATCAACATAATTAATCATAATAAAGTGGAAGATCAACATAATTAACGTAGAGGAAGTATGATAATCTCATAACATCGGAATACATAACTCAAGTCCGAAGCCGATTACATTCTATGTCTAAAAAGCCTTTACTACTAACGAGTTGATGGGAAGAGACCCCAACTAACTCGCTATAGTCTGAAACTGAAAATACAAATACGACTGAAAAGAAGGGCCCTCAAAAGATAAGGACTCACCAACTGAGACTAGGAGATGCTGATGCTGAGGGTTTGGCTAATGGCAGGGCTGAGCCTGAATATCTGAGCCTGTATCATCAATATAGCATAGAGTATGCGATCAGTACGTGGAATGTACCAAGTATTTAAGGTAAGTAAAACCACTAAGTAAGTAAAATCATAAATCATGCATATTATAAAACATAATCAAGATAAGATTCTGAGAGTAGGGCTTGCATACAAATTTCTGAAATCATGATCTGAACATAACTGAATATCATAGCTGAATCAAATGACCGAAAGCTGAAAACTGATAATCATAAGTAAAATTGAACACTAGGTCAAACCTGCTGAAAATATAATATCATGACTTATGAACATGCATAACTGAAATCATGAGGAACAATGGGAGACTCATCATATAACTGACATTACCACGATAGAGCTTACGTGGTCTTGACTATCACAGTCAAGTGGGCAGAGCCGTCTAAAGCTTTGCCAGGGCTAAGGATGTTACCATGATATTGATATCAAGATGAAGGCCCCTTGGGGCCAGGGAATCTCACAAGGGAGGTCCTAAATAATCTGAACATTCCTACATTGGCGCGTTGTTCAAAGGCATAGAGTTGATTGACCCTTAGCCTACTCAGTGCTAGACAATACTACCAAAAACATGCATATGCTCTCCATTTTTCAACGAAGCTGAACCATCGTCAAATAACGAAGCTGACTCAACACATACATGCATAAATCTAAAATCATAACATGAGGAGCCTTAGGCTCAAACCATACCACAAGCTGAAAATAATGGGAGTCTAGACTCCAAAATCCATGTGGTAAGCTAATACATGAAGTTTAGATAAATTATGAAACATACTTGATCATATGGGCTTTCCCAATACTTAAACATGCTTAACATAGACTTGATCATTCGAAAACATGAACATAGACATGGGTAATTCGAAATCATACTTTCTTCATAAACATCTCATCATGCTTGAACACATTTTTCATAGATCTCAACTTTCATGAACTTTCATGGATGGGTATCATAATTTGTAACACTTGAAAATAAAATTCATAAATTGAAAATATTGTAAAACATGCCCATTAATCATAATTCAACATTAAAAATATGCTTAGATCATACCTATGATTGAAACTTTGATAATTCACATGTTGGGTTAAACCTCATAGATTCATCAACTAGAATCTCACGAATTGAGGAGGGATTGGGCATGGGTGTCGATGGATACACCCATTCATAGCCTTACATACCTATAGAAATCTGATTTCACAACTTCCTTGATTGCCCAATGAAAATTTGGGGAATAACTTGAGGAATCTAGGCTTGATCTCTCTTAGGAGCTTTTAGACTTGCATGCATGGAAGTGAATAGGCCTAGAATGAACTTACCCCTCTTAAAAAACACTATTCAGAGCATAAAACGATGTAGTTTAGGCCTTAGGAGCTTAGGAATTATAGAAAAAACCCTTAATAAATTACCAGGGAAAAACACACTGCCAGTCCCAATGAGGGACTAGACGACTCGTTACCTGAGAGGACGACTATGCCCTGCACTCGTCGCCAACACTAGAAAGCTTACCTCTGATGGTCACCATGGGGGACACAACGACTCGTGGTGATTGGTCGTGGGGAACACTGCTAATCATTTCAACATTTACTTCAGCTCCTGATCACGACCATCCCAACAATTCATGGTCTTGACCACTAATCGTGCCTTCTCCCGTGGTCAACCCCCAGACCACCATCCGTAGCCATCTACTCCTCCACACCATAAGTCACTTACCGACTCGTGGTGTACCTCACAAGTCACTGGACGACTCATCCTGTGACCTAGTGCAGAAAAATCTTATTTTCTCCATTTCAACTCCCGGGTCTGATCTAAGGATTTTTGAGGTATTATAATATCTCCCCCTTGGGAAGGTTCATCCTCAAATATGGAAAAAACATACTGAAAAGCAGAGAAATGCAATCAACATACTCAATTACTGAACATACAGGCTAGAAACTAACGAAGTAACTGACTCCGAACTGAACTACATGACTGAACTGAATTCATGAACCATACATATATTCATTGACATGAAAGAAACTAGGGTACATGAGCGGAACATGAAACTGAATGGAATGATAAGGAGGAAACTGATACCTCAAGTTGAAACTGAGCCAGAAGGGAATAGATGTGGGTATTTAGTCATCATATCTACTTCGGCTTCCCACGTAGCTCCCTCAACATGTTGGTTCCTTCACAAAACCTTGATTGAGGCTCCTTTTTTGTTTCTTAGCTTTCAAACCTGACGATCAAGTATTTCCACCAGAATCTCCTCATAACTAAGGCTATCCTTCACATCTACACTCTCCACCAGAACAACCAAAGCTGGATCACCTAAACACTTGTTTAAGAGCGATACATGAAAAACTAAATGGACTGAAGCTAATTCTGAGGGCAACTCCAACTCATATGCTACCTTGCCAACCCGTTTCACAATTCAATACAGACAAACGTAATGGGGGCCGAGTTTCCCTTTATTTTCGAACCTCATCACTCCTTTCATGGGAGACACCTTTAGAAACACCCAATCATCGACTTCAAACTCAAGTTCTCTTCTCTTCACATCTCCATAGGACTTTTGGCGACTCTGAGCTATTTTCAACCTATCCCTTATAAGCTGAACTTTCTCCATAGCCTTATGGACTGAATCTAGACCTATCAATGTAGCTTCACTGACTTCAAACCAACCAATAGGTGATCTACACCTTCGCCCGTAAAGAGCCTCAAACGGAGCCATTTGAATGCTCGAATAGTAGCTGTTTTTATATGCTAACTCAATGAGAGGAAAATGATCATCCCAGCTACCCTTGATATCAATCACACACACTCTCAACATATCCTCTAGAGTCTAAATAGTCTACTCCACCTAACCATCTGTTTGCAGGTGGAAGGCTGTGCTAAGCTTGACCTGAGTACCAATTCCCTTTTGAAACGATCTCCAAAAATGGGAGGTAAACTGAGTACCTCTGTTTGATATGATGGAAAATGGCACCCTATGAAACCAAAATAACTCCCAAATGTATAACATAGCATAATCCTCCGCTGAATCGGTAGTTTTGATCAGCAGAAAATGAGCTTCCTTAGTCAACCTATCTACAACCACCCAAATAGAGTCATACTGTCGACGAGTGTGAGGAAATCCTATGATGAAGTCCATATTGATCTCCTCCCACTTTCAAGTAGGGATACTAATGTCTTGAAGCACACCTCTAGGTCTTTGATGTTGCATTTTCACATGTTGACAATTCGGACACTTAGCCACAAATTATGCTATGTCCTTCTTCATGCCACTCCACCAATAGACTTCCCATAGGTCACGGTACATCTTGGTGGCACCTGGATGTATAGAGTATCTGGAACCATGAGCCTCGAGCAACATCCGATCTCTCAAATCATCAACACCCGGAACACACAAGTGACCCTGATATCGAAACACCCCATCTCCCCCTTTGGAGAAGACTTGTACCTTCTGATTCTGGACGACTTTCTTCATTTTTATCAAAATAGGATCCTTGACCTGTCTAGCTTTATCTTCAGTCACTAAGGATGATTCTGACCCATTCTGAACAATGACACCACCATCTGTCGAGTCAACAACACGGACTCCTCCATGTAAGCCGACATACATACTTCACTAACTCCTTCCTTTCCTCATCTATATGGGACAAACTCTCCATGGAAAGCCTGCTAAGAGCATCCACCACCATATTAGACTTGCCTGGATGATAAAGGAAACTCATACAATAATCCTTCAAAAGCTCCAACCATCTTATCTTACGTAGATTCAAATCCTTTTGGGTGAGCACATACTGTAGGCTTTTGTGGTCCGTAAAAACATCTACATGGACCTTGTACAGATGGTGTCTCCAACTCTTTAAGGAAAATACTACCGCTACCAACTCGAGATCATGAGTCGGATAATTCTTTTCATGGACTTTTAGCTACCTGGAAGCATAGGCTATAACTTTACCATTCTACATGAATACACAGCCAAGGCTGATTCTCGAAGCGTCATAATACACCACAAACCCATCGGTACCCTCAGGTAGGGTCAATACCGTGTTGAGGTGAGTCAGGTTTTCAACTCTTGGAAGCTCTTCTCACAAGCCTCCGGCCACTGAAACTTCATTTTCTTCTAGGTCAATTTAGTCAATGGGGCTGCAATTGATGAAAACCCCTCAACAAATCTTCGATAATAACCAGCTAAATCCAAGAAACTCCTAGTATCTAAAGGATTCACCGGCATAGGCCAATCCTAGGCCAATTCTTCAGTGCTTCTATCTTTTGAGAGTCCACCTGTACACCCTCACTTGACACCACATGGCCCAAGAATGCCACTGAGTTTAACCAAAACTCACATTTACTGACTTTAGCATACAACCGGCAGTCCTTAAGAGTCTGTAGCACCACCCTCAAATTAGCGGCATGCTCATCCTTGCTTTGAGAGTATATAAGGATGTCATCTATGAACACAATCATGAACATATCCAAATATGGATTGAACACCATGTTCATAAAATCCATACAAGCTGCAGGAGTATTCGTTAGTCCAAAAGACATAACTACAAACTCATAATGACCATACTGAGTCCTGACGGCTGTCTTCGGGATGTCACTCTCCCAAACCTGAGCTGATGGTATCCGGTTTTTAGGTTTATATTAGAAAAGCACTTAGCACCCTGAAATTGGTCAAACAAATCATCGATCCTAGGGAGAGGATACCTGATCTTGATTGTAACTTTGTTCAATTGCTGATAATCAATGCACATATAAAGAGAACCATCCTTGCGGACAAAGCTGGCGCACCCCATGGGGATTTGCTAGGTCTAATGAATCCCTTGTCTAAGAGGTCTTTCAACTACTCCTTCAACTTCTTTAGCTCAGCTGGAGACATTCTGTAAGGAAAAATAGATATAGGCTATGTATCGAGAAGAAGGTCAATACCAAAATCGATCTCCTGCTCGGGAGAAATTCCTAGTAAATCATCTAGAAATACTTATGGATATTCGCACACTACAGGAACTTACTGGATAGTCAGGGTTTTGGATGTAGTATCCTTAACCCTAACTAGATGGTACATGCAACCCTTAGAAATCATCTTTCTGATCTTAAGGTAGGAAATGAAATGACCTACAAGCATAACTGAACTACCCTTCCACTCAAGGACTGGCTCACCCGAAAATCTGAGCTCTACTACATGGGTTTTACAATTGACTAATGCATAACATGCATATAACCAATCCATGCTGAGGATAACATCAAAATTGGTCATGGCTAACTCTACTAAATCGTCTTAGGTGACTTTTTGAAGAACTGTGATAGGGAAATTTCTATATACCCGTCGAGCTATAACAGAATCACTGACTAGAGTAGAGACTGAGAAGGGTTCTGATAAGATTTTAGGGCTGACTCCGAAACTACTAGAAACATAGGGCGTGACATAAGAAAAAGTATCCCCTGGATCTAACAATGCATATACATCAAGGTGGAATACTTGTAATATACTAGTGACTACATATGGGGTGACCTCCTACTCCTGACGGGATGCTAGGGCATAGAATCTGTTTTGACGCTGACCACCACCCGCACTAGTAGATGCCCCCTACTGGTATGGCATGCTGGTGGAGCTGCTAAATTGGAGGCTGTGCCTCGGCCCCTATCATGACCCTATCTGGCTGTTAGGCAATTCCTAAGCGTATGTCCGGACTCCCCACACCCGAAACAAGAACCTAAACCTGCTAAGCACTGACCCATGTGTCTTTGGACACATTTGCTACACTCTGGAGTGCTAGACTATGTGGGTCTACTACCCTGATCTCTAGAGCCTGATGCTCATCCCCTCTAATTGTGCCTGGATCTGGACGACACACTCATAGCCGAAGGCGTTAGGGATGAAGATCTCTGGTGGGACTGCTGACGGTGCCCACTAGGTCTCTGCTGGGAAAATCCAGAGCTATCAGTCCTGGCCCTCTTGGTCTGTCTCTCCCGTTCACTCTTCTGCACCGCCTCCATCTACTAGGTGTACAGGACTATTCGAGCAAAGTCAATATGCTGAAGAAGCATCACGGTCTGACAGTCCCTGTCCAAGTAATCTTCTATGCCATGCATGAATCGGCTCACTCGGGCTCTCTAATCTGACACCATCTTAGGTGCATACTTGGAAAAGCGACTAAACTCCAAGGCATACCCCTGAACTGTCATTTTTCCTTACTTTCGATTCACAAACTCGGCTACTTTAATCTCCCACATCTCAAGAGGGAAGAACCGATCCAGAAATGCGGCATGAAACTCATCTCAACTAATAGGGCCTGCTCCAACTTCCCTACTATCCTTCTATTGCTTGAACTAGATGTGCGCAACCCCTTTTAACTGATACGAGGCCAGATCAACGCACTCCTCTCTGGTCACCCCCATGATCTAGGTGATCTTCAGAACCTCATCAATAAACTCGTGTGGATCCTCATCCACCTTTGATCCAAGAAACTCCAGAGGGTTCATCCTCAGAAAATCTCTGAGTCTTACTGCCGCAACATTCCCGGTTTAGGAGACATGCGCTACTGCCTGTTGATTGACCTGGGCGGTCAAGGCCTAAGCTAGCATCTGTATGGCTGCCCTAAACTCTACGTGGGCAACCTGCTCGAGTACGTGCTCCTCATGAGCTAGTGGGGATTGCTGGTGCCCATTTCCATTGCCATTCTCATGGCTGTTTCCATTCCCATTTCTTCTTCCGTTAATTCGGCGAGGAGGCATGATCTGCAAACGTGTATAGCACGAGTTAGAAAGATAGAGAGAAATTTCATCACACGACATAGATCATGAAACAAGGGAACATTTCCTAAACATCCTGTATCCTCTTTATCATAAGTGTGGCACGCTTCACACCCATAAAAAAGACTCTACTTAACGCGGCTTTCAGACACCCTAGGACACTTTAAAATCTAATGCTCTGATACCAAGTTTGTCAGGATCCGAATATAGGCCTGGATTGAGATACGGGACAAAGAACCCCGAGAGGCTCCAAGTTGACCCATTGCATGAACATGACATCTAACCCAATCATAATAAAGCGGAGGATCAACACAATTAACATAACAGAAGTCCGATAATCTCATAACATCAGAATACATAACTCAATTCCGAAGTTGATTACATTCTATGTCTGAAAAGCTTCTACTACTGACGAGTTGATGGAAAAAGACCCCAACTACCTCATATAATCTAAAACTGAAAATTCAAATACGACTGAAAAGAAGGGCCCTCGAAAGATGAGGACTCACCAACTGAGACCTGGAGATACTGATGCTGAGGGTCTGGCTAATGGAAGGGTTGAGCTTGAATATCCGAGCCTGCATCATGAAATGATACAACATAGAGTATGCGGTTAGTACATGAAATATATCAAGTATTTAAGGCAAGTAAAACTGCTAAAGAAGTAAAATCATAAATCATGCATATTATAAAACATAATTAAGATAAGATTTTGAGAGTAGGGATTGCATGCTATTTTCTGAAATCATGATCTGAACATAATTGAATATCATAACTAAATCGAATGACCCAAAGCTAAAAACTGATAATCATAAGTAAAACTGAACATTGGGTCAAACCTGCTGAAAACATATTATCATGAATAATGAATATGCATAACTGAAATCATGAGGAACGATGGGGGACTCATCTTATGACTGATATTGCCACGATAGAGCTTACGTGGTCACGACTATTACACTCATGTGGGCAGAGCCGTCCAAAGCCTTGCCAGGGCTAAGGACGCTACCTTGATATCGATATCAAGCTAAAGGCCCCTTGGGTGAGGGGAAGCTCACTAAGGAGGTCCCAAATAATCTGAACATACCTACGTTAGCACGTAGTTCTGAGGCATAGGGTTGACTGACCCTTAGCTTACTCGGTGCTAGAAACTACTACCAAAAACATGCATATGCTCTCCATCTTTTTTCAACAAAGTTGAACCATCATCAAATGACGAAGCTTACTCATAACATACATGCATAAATCTAAAATCATAACATGAGGATCCTCGTGCTCAAACCACACCATAAGCTGAAATAAGTGGGAGTCTAGACTCCAAAATCCATGTGGCATAAAGTTTAGATAAATCATGAAACAAATTTGATCGTATGGACTTGCCCAATACTTAAACATGCTTGTCATAGACTTGATCATTCAAAAACATGAATGATCTTGGGAAGATTTATATGCCCAAGTGATACTCAAATGTGTCATTTTGCCTTGTTTATCTATCGATGTTTGTACATTCTCATGTGAATTGTAATAAAATGTGAATTTATACTAACCAACATGATTAGTGTGGTTTTGCAGGAAAAATATAATTTTACGAAGCTAAGATGAATGTTGGGAGAAATTGGGATTGGACTCGGAAGCTAGCAAGGAAAAAAGCACAAGAAAAGCACGAATTAAAGGGGCTCCGCGATGGAGCCGTGTCACGCTACCATCGCGGATGCATTCTGCCTGGATGCTGAAATTATGCCAAATTCCAGTGAAGGTGCGCGTTGGGGCCGTGGAACGGTGGCCTAGCCCCGCATTGCACACCGTGCCACGTTGGGTTTTAATACTCGGACGATCGGATTCCAGTGAGGGTCCGCGTTGGTGGCGTGTCACGGAGGCAGTGCTCCGCGATGCACTCCGTGACACGTTGCTTGTTATTCCGGGAAAAATTCCCATTTGTATAAATAGAACACTTATGTTCATTTTTAATTATTCTGACTTGGTGGAGCAAGAACGTGGGTTACAGGCAGTTGAGGGGACGAAAATCTCAGGGTTTTTCTCTATCTCCTTCTTCTTTATTTCAATTGCTTGTATGATTAACACTCATTTAACGATGTTTAATCCACAAATGAGTGGCTAAATTCCCTTCTTGCTGAGGTTAAGAACATTTGTATTGAAATGTGATTATTGATAAATTGGTTTTTCATCTTTTCTTCTATGGTTGTTCTATTGATTCTTGTTCTTACTGCGTTAATGTATGGCAAACGTTAATGTATATCTAAAAAGTCCGATTTCACTCGAGAGAGAAAGAAATTGGAAAGTTGTGAATTGATAGGATATGATCTTTTCTTAGTTTGGGAAAATTGAGAATTGATTTATCTTTAGGATAGAGATATACCTGAAAGTCGTATTAGTCAATTAAGGAATCGATTTTGTATGGCTAGAACATGAATTTCTTTTTATCACAGAGATGTAGGTGGAAGGTTCATGATTCTTAAGTTGGACTAAATACGAGAGTTTTAATCCATAGACAATAATCTTGACTAGCAACCGGAGGAAAGATTAATCAAATTGTATCGATAATTTATTTCTCTACATGTTCATTTTAGCCTCAGCATGCTCATACTTATAGTTCAGACTCAAATTGTATATTCATTTTAGATTTAGTATAAAATTAGGAAACAAAATATCAAAATCTTCTTCACACTATTGTATGCAGTTTAGAGTTAAAGTTTATTAACACTTGATTAGATTGATACCTTAGTCCAGTCCCTGTGGGATCGATACTTGTCTTACTTGAGACACTTTACTACTTGTTCGACCATGTGCACTTGCATGTAATTATACCAAACAGACCGAACAATGAACATAGACATGGATAATTCGGAATCATACTTTCTACATATACATCTCATCATGCTTGAATACATTTTTCATAGATCTCAACTTTCATGAATTTTCATGGATGGGCATCATAATTGTAAAACTTGAAAATAAAATTAATAATTGAAAATGTTGTAAAACATGCCCATTAATCATAATTCAACATTAAAAATATGCTTAGATCATACCCATGATTGAAACTTAGAGAATTCACATGTTGGGTTAAAACTCTATAGATTCATCAACTAGAATTTCATGAATTGAACAGGGATTAGGCATGGGTGTGGATGGATACACTAATTCATAGCTTTACATACCTGAAGAAATCTGTTTCACAGCTCCTTTGATTGCCCAAATAAAATTTGGGGAAGAACTTGAGGAATCTAGGCTTGATCATCTTAGGAGCTTCTAGACTTGCATGCATGGAAGTGAATAGGCGTAGAATGAACTTACCCATTTTAAAACACGCTATTCAAATCTTAAAACTATGTAGTTTAGGACTTCAGAGCTTAGAAATTACGGAAAAGCCCTTAATAAATTTGCAGGGAAAAACACACTGCCAGTCCCAATGAGGGATTGGGCGACTCATTACTTGAGAGGATGACTCATGGCTTGCACTCATCGCCAACACTAGAAAGCTTACCTCTTGCTAGCCACCACGAGGGATACCACGACTCATGGTTTACCTGACGACTCGTGGTGAACGCTGCCAATCTTTTCAACATCCACTTTAGCTCCTGGCCACGACCACTCCAATGACTCGTAGTCCTGATCACAAATCGTGCCTTCTCCGGTGGTGAACCCCTACACCACCATCCATAGCCATCTACTCCTCTACGCCACGAGTCACTTAATAACTCGTGGTGTATCTCAAGGGTCACTGGACAACTCTTCTTGTGGCATGGTGCGAAAAAAATCTTATTTTCTTTGTTTTGACTCCTGGGTCTGATCTTAGGATTTTCAGGGTATTACATAGAGCTTCTCAAGGTCTATGACATGATTGTCATTTATCATCCAGGCAAGACCAATGTAGTGGAAGATGGTCTTAGTAGGCTGTCCATGGAGAGTGTGTCCTACGTCGACGATGGGAGAAAAGAGTTGGTGAAGGATGGCCATAGGATCACTTGATTAGGAGTTTGCCTTACAGATGTGATGGATACCGGTGTTATGGTTCAGGATGGGTCGGAATTGATAACGTCCAAACTACACCCCCTTGACAAGAGAGCAAAAATGGTCATTGCTCAAAACAAATATTCCTGACGGATGTCGGGATTGAATCCCACAGAGACTAGTGAATGATTTGCTCAAGCGTTGTTTAGGAAATTAGAATTAATTCGCACAAAATCAACTGAAATAAAACAGTAAATTTTTGGGGAAAAAGAAGTCAATAATATGGTGGATTCTAACTCAGCTAGTTAAAATAGCAAAATAACCAAAATTGAGAGACAATGATGAGTGAAGTCTAGAGGTGTGGAGTAGATGGGGTGTTAATCAGATGAGGATATGCTAGATCATCAAATTGTTGCAAATAAGTGTATATAACTTTGGACAAAATGGTGTTCGATGTTTTTCAATCTCTTAGGAGCCTTTTTCTCGAGTCCTTTTGAACCTCAAGACATAATTCAATTAGCCCAATAAAGTTTGGGTTAGTAGCTGAACTATTTCTAGCCATCAACACTAATTAGGATTATGAATATAGGTTTTGGTTATTTTTAACTCAATACCCACACAATCACATCCATTTCCACTATCAAATTCTCCTCCAACACTTAATTCTTCTTTCTCAAGCCAAAATCAAGTAAGAAAACCAAACCCATATTTGCAACTATGGGCAATCAATTATAATTTGAAGAGAATTCAATAGATCTACACTAATTTAACATTATTAAGATGAATCTAGCAGTACCCAATCTAATTAACCACCCATCATCACACACTTCTAGCTAATGATTTAGCTACTCATAATTAATAAACTAAAGAGACTATTCATTAATAAACTCAATGATTTCATTAATAAGAGCAAACAAAATAGAACTCAAAATATGTTTGCAACAATGGTTATACCTTGCTAAGGAAGAAGATGAAAATAGGAGAGAGCAATATTAAAATTTCTTCTCCAATGTGTTTTTTTCTCTCTTTCCAAACAAAATAAACGTCCAAAGATAAAAGATATGTATAGAGTACTTTCTTATAGACTATATACAAAAATAGGGAAACCAATCTACTCTTTTTCAATGCTAGACGTAATTTCCCATGTTCAGGCATTTTTCACTTGCGACAGAACTGGCGGTTTGTCGGTTGCAATCCTCGAATTGCCGCTCCTTTTCTTCTGTGATCTAGTGCCATTCTAGGACCTTTCGAAAATGCCTTCGGCGGTTCACCGGTTGATATCCGCAGGCCGTCGGTTGCATTTTCTCCTCAAATTAGTGGTTGCCTGCAATTCACCGATGTTTCGCCGGTGTGCTCCGGTGGAGCGCCAGTATTCACCTGAATTTATCCTTTTTACTCTAATTCATGCTCTTTCTTTTCAACTCAGATACCTACACATAAAAAGGAAAAAAGGAATAAAATTCATCTAAATGATTTGTAAACTAAGCTTATGCTCATGCTTAAGAGCCTAATGAGTTGGTAAATTACCAACTCATCAAACCCCCAAACTTCAACCATTGCTTGTCCTCAAGTAATGCACTTCTTATCAGTCGAGCATAAGGAATGACCTGCCACTCCACAAGAGTTTATGCATCACTGACCACTTAACCTATGACAACCCAAAAATGCTCACCAACTCATAGAAAAAACAGAAGCAATTCCCCCCTAACAAATGTGGAAAAGTTTCAAGAAGCAACCACAATTCAAAGGCATGATTAACAAATACTTTCATTTTGCAAAACCAAGGCATAGCTTATCCAATCAAGTACATATAGCATCTCAATTCATAATTACTGCACATTCAAAGTTTGCCTTAGAGCTTACACTACTCATGCCTCAATCATACCTTTGCTTCAATGCTTATGTTTCCTCAAAAGGGGATGATGCCACTCACTTTAAGAGAGAGAATTCCTTTTCTTTATCATGAATCAATGCACACATAACGGATTATAGAAAAAAGATTACCATACTCACTCTCTCAAAAGAAATTTTCATGCACACAACTTGACGTATACGCTTGCCTTTCGTATAATTCGCCACTAATGTAGAGCAACTACACTAAAAATCAATTAGAACTTGCAGGTCATGATGAAGGCTAGGGGTAATGGTAAGACAATTATTTGGCTCTAGTGATTAGAACCTCCCTAATGCCTTTACATGAATGCTTTAACCCTTCCCATCTAACTTTTTATATCACTCCACTTTATCCCTCCTTTTGCAACTATTTTCATCTTTTATTTCTCAAAGGCCTTCCTTGTAGCTCTTTTGGCTATCACATTAAGCCTTGTCTATGCAAGAGGTAACACCATTTCACTTTTCTTTTCTCTTTTGGTACCTTAAGGTTTTTCAACTCATCATTTTATTCCTTTTTTACACACTTTGGTGCTACCTCAAATTTAGGCTTCTCATATTTTCCCCTTTCTTGAAAACTCCCAAACTTAGGTTCTTTGACTCTTTCTAACTGATATTTTTATCTCTCCCTATGTCTTTGGGCTTCCAGCCCCCATTAATCTCGTTCTCTTTCCACTAGCAATTAGGGAGGATTGGTGCAAAGAAGAGGGGATAAAAAAGGGGACATTGGCTTGTAATATGGTTTCGAAGAATAAACAGTTCAAAAGGCTCAAAATTGGTTAGCAAGGAAAGACATTTTAGGAGGTCATTTTGGGAAGGGTGACTAGTCAAATGAAAGCCTAAAATCATGTTCTAAGTGCAGCTACCTCTAGGATTTTGCCTTGAGTCACACTTAGGGAAAGTTGTAGAAAAGAAGAGATGTATGAGATTCACAAAGATCCTTAGCACACAAAGCATCACACCCAAAGAGTCCACACAAGTCATTATCATCACAAGATTTAGATTCAAAATATGAGAACATGCAAATTCATATGCCAAATAGGGAATCTACAATGTATGACAAGAGAGTGCTACATTTCTAATTTCAAATTCCCAATTTTTTTTTATTTTCATGTCACATCCCAAAATTTTTGATGGTACCTCTCAAAATAGTTCCACAAAAGACTCAAAGAAAGACATGGAATATTCCCTTAAGAAAGTTGCCTCACAATCTATCATTGAAAAATGTCAATCCGGTTCGACAATTAAAAAGGAAAAGAACGAGAAAACTGCTCCTTGGGAAAGAACCATGGTATGAAGAAAACCCTTGGATTTTGATTACTATTTACTATTTACAAAGACGAATAAAATAAAATATGGGTTATGAATTTAGGCACTAAGACAAGGACCCGTTCAATAGAACTAACATCAAAAAATGCATTTCATGTTAAGCCTGACAAAGGCTTTCAGACTATCAAATAACAAGCCCAACAAGGGCAAAAATTCGTCAACCACAAGCTCGAAAAGGGCACAAATTCATCAAAACAAAATCATTACAAACCACCACACTCAACCCACCCCCCAAAAAATAATGTACATTGTCCTCAATGTATGCATGAAAATTAAAAGGGAAGGGACTTCCTGGTGTGGTCACACGTCATCCACTTCGTCATCATCATCATCTCCAGCTTGGCCAGCCTCATCCCCATCATCGTCCTCATCACCTAAGCCCTCAAAGAAATCGTCGATAGGGCCACGAGCTGTGGAAGGGGCAGCCATAGCTGCATCAAGAGCACCCTTATTGGTTGCTATCATAAGTGTCCAACTCTTCCATTCCTAAACCTCAGCTCGGAGAGAGGTGACAGCTCCCTCAACCACATCCAAATGCGCACATACCTTACCCAAGTTGTCCTTGATTGAATTCAACTCCTTTTGACTATTTTCATGATTAGTTCCTATAATACCCTAGAAGCCCTAAGATCAGATCCAGGAGTGAAATGGAGGAAAACTAAAAATTATGCACCAAGTCACAAAATGAGTCGTTCTATGACCCATGGGGAAAACCACGAGTCGTGAGGTGACTCGTGGTGAGGTACTAGACGTGAGTTGAAAATAATTGTTGATGGGTTCACCACGGGCATGACAATGAGTTGTGGTCAGACCCTACGATTCGTTGGGTGAATCGTGGTTCGCAAGTAATTAATGATCTGAGGTTAGAGCAATGGAGATAATGAGTGGTGACCACGAGTCGTGGTCATAGGTAATGATTTGTATGAAGGCCCGTTATAAGTTCCAGGTGAAACCTCAACAGTGTACCCAATGATTGATGTAATGACCCATTGTTGGTGGCAACGACTCGTTAGGTCCCTCGTGGGGACTGATGAGCAGTTATTTTCTGTGAAGTTATTAAGTGTATTCTCCTCATTCCTATACTCCAGGGTCCTATACTACGTTGTTTTAAGCCATTGTCAGGGTGTATTAAGATATGTTAAGTCAATCTAGCCTATTCTAAACTCATGCATGCAAGTTAGGGAGTTAGAGAAGAGATCAAGCTTAATGCCTTCCAATTCTTCTCAAATTCCTCTTAGGCAATCAAGGAAGTGTAAGAATCAGCTTTAATCAGGTATATAGGGTTATGAATGGGTGAATCCATTTATACCTATGCCTAATCTCTCTCTAAATCATGAAATTCCTATGTGGTTCTATGGGGTTTTAATCCAATGCATGCAATTTCTAGTTTACTACATGGGCATGATTCAAAGGTGTTTTTATTATTGAATTATGAATTATGGGTAAGTTTTACGCTGTTTCCACTAAAACCATGTTTTCAAGCTTTTTAAACTTAAATGCCCATTTATGAGAAGTTCATGAAAGTTGAGATTTATGAAGAATGTTCATGTATGATGAAAAACATGTTTTCAAATTACCCATGTTTTCATCATGTTTTCAAGTGAATTGATTATTTTCAAGCATGTTAAAGTATTGGAAAATGCCCACATGTTCAGGTATGATTTATAATTATGATATGGATTTAATGATTGATCGATTTATGACGTTGGCCGATTTATGGGCCCTTGATTCACGGCTAAACATGTATGTAAATGGGGATCAATGATGTTACTGTTTATTTGGCCATGACTCTCACGAATGATTTTTATGATTTACGTACGAGCCTAATGTGCATGTTTTTGGGAGCAGTGTCTTGCACTGAGTATCCTGACGTTCAAAGGACTATTTCTTGCACCGAGTATCCTGACGTTCAAAGGACTATGTCGATGTCTCATAACTATGTGCCACCGTAGGTTCATGTTGATACATTACAATGTTAATGGATCCCCTCTTTCATGATATCACATAATGCACGTCTCTTTCCTGGAAAGTCTGGGACAACTTTGCCCACTTGATTGACATAGTTGGGGCATCATTTAAGGCTCTACCATGATGGTTTCGGTTATGAAAAGTCCTCCCATTGTTCCTCATGATTTATGCATGGTTATGTTTTTATTATTTTGGCTCAAGACATGTTTATTGAAACTTTTCTCTTATGATTATGATTATGGTTAATTTACGAATGCTTTGAAAACCTTTTCTCTTATGATTATGAGCATGTTGTCCTACTCTTATGAACTTTTATGTATTTTAAAATGTCCATTTTATTTACCTTGCATACTCGGTACATTCCATGTACTGACCACATACTCTATGTTGTACCGTTTCAAGATACAAGATCCGATCTTTAGATCCAACACCGTCATTAGCTCATTCCCGGAGTTAGCACCCAGTTCATTGGTGAGCCTTCATCCCCCGAGGACCAGTTGATATCTGTTATCTCTTTATGTTTAGTTTTCTTGACTTGTTAGGTTAGTTGGGGGTGTTGTCCCATCAGCCCATCAGATATGTTAGAGGCTTTCAGACTATGTGTAGTATTCAGCTATCATGTATGAAGTATGTTTTGCCTCCTATGTTATGTCATGATTATGCTTCCGCTATGTTGTTATGTTTAGTATTCCGCTTTATTGATATTGAGTTATATGTATGTTCATGCCATGGGTCGACTTGGAGTCTCTCGAGGCTCCTTGTCCCGTATTGCGATTCGGGGCTACGTACGGGTCGTGACAAACTTAGTATTAGAGAAATAGGTTTGAGGTGTCCTAGGGTGTCTGAAAGTCGCGTTAAGTAGAGTTTTTTTCATGGGTGGGAAGCGTACCGCACTTATGAAGAAGAGGCTACGAGAAGTTTGGGAAATGTTCCCTTCTTTCATGATCTATATCGTGCGATGAAATGTCTCTCTATCCTTCTAACTCATGCTATTCGCGATTGCAGAATCATGGCTCCCCATAGAGTTAATGATAGGATTAATGGGAATGGAAATGGCCATGAGGATGGCAATAAAGACGGGCACCAACAAGCCCCACCAGTCCAGGAGCACCAAGCACCTGAGCCGGTTGCCCATGCTGAATTGCGGGTAGCTATTCAGATGTTAGCACAGGCCTTGACCACTCAGGTCAAACAGTAGGCAGTGGCACATATTCCGCAAAATGGAAATGCGGCGGTAGCTCGAGTCAGAGATTTCTTGAGGATGAACCCACTAGAGTTTCTTGGTTCTGAGGTGGATGAGGATCCACATGAGTTTATTGATGAGATTGTGAAGATCACACGGGTCATGGGGTGAATGGAGTTGAGTGTGCTGAGTTGCCCTCAGATTCAACAGAGGTCACTAGCTCCAGCACCATCATCAGCTAGTGTCCTATCCATACCCAAGGGTGATCAGAGGAGCAGGGCCTCAGGTTCGAGAGATCAGAGGGGCATGCAGGTAGAGCGCACCTTCCCAGCCTGTGGAAAGTGTGGCAAGAGCCATGCCAGGGAGTGCTTGCTCAGCTTAAATATCTGTTATGGGTGCGATAGATCTGGCCACATGCGACGAGCATTTCCATTTGTTAGACAGGATGATGATAGAGGCTGTGCACAAACTACCGGGTCAGCAGTAGCTCCTCTATACACATCTCCGCAGGGGGCATCCACTAGTGGGGTGGCGGGCAGCTCCAAACAAATTCTATGCCCTCACCTCATGTCAGGAGTAGGAGACTTCACCGGATGTGGTTACTGGTATGTTACGAGTGTTTTACCTTGATGCTTATGCTTTGTAAGATCCAGGGGCTACTTTTTCTTTTGTGACACCTTATATTGCTAGTAGCTTTGTAGTCAGTCCCAAAAGTTTGTCAAAACTATTCTCAATCTCTACTCCCTTTGGTGATTCAGTTGTAGCCAGGTGGGTGTATAGGAGTTGCCCGATCTCAGTATTGTAGAAAGTCACCTCCGTAGACCTAGTAGAGTTATCCATGATTGACTTTGATATCATTCTCGGCATGGATTGGTTGTATGCATGTTATGCTTCTGTTAATTGTAGAACCCGTGCGGTGAAGTTTCGCTTCCCGGGTGAGTCAGTCTTAGAGTGGAAGGGTAGTTCGGCCATGCATGTAGGTCATTTTATTTCTTATCTTAAGGCTAGGAAGATGATTTCTGAAGGTTGTGTGTACCATCTAGTTAGGGTTAAGGATGTTGTGTCAGAGACCCCGACTAGTTAGTTAGTTCCAGTGGTATGTAAGTATCCAGAAGTCTTCCCAGATGATCTACTGGGAATCCCTCCCAAGCGGGAGATTGATTTTGGTATTGACCTTCTTCCCGACACACAACCTATATCTATTCCTCCCTACAAAATGGCCCCAGCCGAGCTAAAAGAGTTAAAGGAATAGTTGAAGGATCTTTTGGATAAGGGTTTCATTAGACCGAGCAAGTCCCCATGGGGTGCACCAGTTCTCTTTTTCCGCAAGAAAGATGATTCTCTTCATATGTGCATTGACTATCGACAATTGAACAAGGTCACTATCAAGAATTAAGTATCCTCTACCCAGGATTAATGATTTGTTTGACCAGCTTCTGGGTGCCAAGTGCTTTTCAAAGATAGATCTCAGATTCGGGTACGATCAGCTTAGATTTTGGGAGAGCGACATCCCGAAGATAGCCTTCAGGACACGGTATGGTCATTATGAGTTTGTAGTTATGTCTTTCTGATTGAAGAATGCTCCTGCAACTTTTATGGACTTGATGAATAGGGTGTTCAAGCCATACCTTGATATGTTCGTGATTGTGTTTATTGATGACATCCTAATATACTCTTGGAGCAAGGAGGAATATGCCCCTCATTTGAGGGTGGTGCTACAGGCTCTCAAGGATCGCCAACTATATGCTAAATTGAACAAGTGTGGGTTTTGGTTGAACTCAGTGGTGTTTTTGGGCCATGTGGTATCAAGTGAGGGCATACAAGTGGATTCTCAGAAAATAGAAGCGGTGAAGAATTAGCCTAGACCGGTGAATCCTTCGAATATTCGGAGCTTTTTGGGCTAAGTTGGCTACTATCGGAGATTTGTTGAGGGATTTTCATCTATTGCAGCACCGTTGACCAAATTGACCCAAAAGAAAGTGAAATTCCAATGGTTGAAGGCTTGCGAGAAGAGCTTCCAAGAGCTGAAGGCTCGGCTCACCTCAACACCAGTGTTGACCCTACTTGAGGGTACTGATGGGTTCGTGGTGTATTGTAATGCTTCAAGGATTGGACTTGGGTGTGTATTGATGCAGCACGGAAAAGTTATAGCATATGCCTCCAGACAGCTAAAAGTTCATGAGAAGAATTACCCGACCCATGATCTTGAATTGGCGGAGGTTGTATTCGCCTTGAAAATATGGAGGCACTATTTGTACGGGGTCCACGTAGATGTGTTTATGGACCATAAGAGTTTACAATATGTGTTTACCCAGAAGGATCTTAATCCTCAGCAAAGGAGGTGGTTGGAGCTTGTTCGCGCTCCAGCGCGTGCGGTCATACAAGTAATAAAGTGGCCCTTTTTAAGAGCCGGATGTCGAACCCATAGGGACTGGATCAATTTAGCGAATATTCAAGTTCAATTGCAAGATTAACCTTCACAAGTGTTGATTATAGAAATTTCGAGAAATTATAATTAAGTCTAGGGGTGATCACAAAATACTTGAGAAACAATAAAACAAGCAACTAGAGTTAAGGCCTAATAATGATGTAATACTACAATTCTCAATGGTTCAAGTATGAAAACTTCAGTTGTTGTCTCACATAATTAAAATGCTATGTTCATGGTTTTCTGAGCCTCTAAATACAACAAACTAGTCTCACACCTACATCGTTTAGCGGGAATCTGACGTCTTAATTCGCGAGCAATTTAATTACATGGACGTGGTTTACGGAGTTTGCACCTTCGATTATGGACTTTCGTACCTCTAATCATTTAACTGAACTTAGCTTCACAACTACTTCTGCGAGTGGTGATGTGATCTGTCACGACGCGGAGAAGACTCGGATCGTAGACACGGGACAAGGGACCCCGAGAGACCCCAAGTCAATCCATGGCATAAGAATTCACTAATTCATTCAATAATCATGAAGGAAACATAATATAAACTCAGCGGAAGTCTAACTTAACATAACAACAGAATGAACATTTAAAGCTAAATGCATGTCTAAGTCTGATAAGCCTCTAATCTGGACGAGCTGATGGGACAACACCACCAACTAGCTCAGAAATATAGAAACTAAAAATACACTCAAGGTAACTGAAATTCTAGTCCTCGGAAGATGAGGACTCACCAAATAAGCAGGTGCTAGCTTTGATAAGCGGCTACGAACGAGGCTGAACCTGAGAACCCGATCCGGCATCATGAAATGATGCAGCATACAAAATATGCGGTCAGTACGTGGAATGTACCGAGTATGCAAGGTAAGTAAAACCGCTAGAGCAATAATAGTCTTTTAAAACCATTCATACACATATGGTATACTTTAAGGATAAGAAAAAGATCACAATTATTACATATTAAGTCATTCTTATTTTATACATGGTCATGCATGGCTTCAGAATATCATGACTAAATCGGATGACTCAAGCTAAATCATAACATTTGTATCAAAAGTTGAACAATGAGTCAAACCTTGCTTTTTAAACATGCATGCATAAGATAATCATCATGAGTAATGGATATGCAAACTGGAATGATATAGACAGCGGGAGACTCGTCACTGAACCGCCATACCACGATAGAGCTTACGTGGTCCCGACTATTACACTCAAGTGGGCAGAGCCGTCCATAACCTTTCCATGGCTACGAATGATACCATGATATCGATATAAAGCTCAAAGGCCAATCGGGTCGGGGATAGCTCACAAGGGAGGTCCCAATAATATAATAGAATCAACCTACGTTGGCGCGTAGTTCTGGGGCATAGGGTAGTCAACTCTTAGCCCGCTCGATGCTAGACTCTTCTCCCAAAACATGCAATGCTCTACATCATATAAATACGAAGCCCAACATCGTCTAGTGAAAAAGCTCAACATAAAATCATGCATAAGATCAACATCGTGTGAAATGAAGCTTAACATTGTCTATTGACAAAGCTCATTATGGCATCACGTATACACTAGACATCGTGTAAATATAAAGCTCAACAATGTCCTTTCGACAAAGCTTAGAACGAAATCATGCATAGATTCAACATCATGTGAAATGAAGCTTAACATTGTCCTTGACAAAGCTCGACAATAACATGCATAGCAATTAAGGATTTATGCATAAAGAAGGCTTTACTTTGAAACTGTACCACAAGCTCAAAGAATAGTGGGAGCTTTTATTCCAAAAATCATGGGGTAAGCCTAATTTAGGAATATCACTTCATCATTATCAAAATAAGGGCCTTGCCCAAAACCTTATCATGCTTGAACCCATTTAAATCATTTGAAAACATTATAATTTGGGAGATTTCACTACAAAACGAAGTAATAAAGTTAATTCAAGAAAATCATCACTCATGCTCATCATTGGGCACTACCCCAAGCTCCATCATACATGGGTCTACTTAATCTTCTTTGAAAAAATTATCAAAATCATGGGTAAGGTTGGAAACATGCTTTTCATCATCTACTCCATCATCATCACATTCTATTAGGAACTACCCACAAATGGACATTTTAGATTCAATTTTTAGAAAACAATTTTGATAAAATAAATTAAGAACCGTCCAAGCTTAGTAAATCACCAATATCAACTCAATTTAATCATACCCATGAGTAGAAATGTAAGAACCATGCAATTAAATGAAGACCCATACTTGATCATCACAACCAAATCAAAAATTGATACGGTATGGGCATGGGTGTGGTAGGAAGCACCCACTCATAGCCTTACATACCTGGGAATGAAGAATCTTTACTCCTCCTAATTACCCAGCTGAGATTTCCCTTGAAAACCTTGAAATTCTCCTCAATTTCTTCCCTTCAAACCTTCAACCTTGCATGCATGAAGAAATGGCCTAAGATGGGTTTTTCTCTGCTTAAAACCCTCTATTACGACCTTAAAACGACGAAGTATAGGCCCTTAGAACTTAGGAATTACAGAAAAGCCCTTACTGAAATCGCTGAAAATAACTGTCAGGGGGTCCTAACGGACGACCTGACGACTCGTTACTTGGGCACATGATCCATTGGTTCACCCATCAAGTGCACTGCCTCGTCATTCATGAAAATCATTTGTCTTGGTAACGGCCCTCCTAATGGGTCGTTAGGACTAATAACGACTCGTTAGGTACCATCCATTGAGTACACTGGATAAGCTTTACCATCTTTCTCTAGGACCTCCCCACGACTGACATGACGACTTGTGGTGACTGACCATGAGTCGTTACATCACCCGTGAGGACCTCGAGTCCTTCATCATCTCAGGCCTTCCCCACAAGTCACTTGACGACTCATTGGGCCTCCTCACGAGTCATTAAGTGACCGGATTCTGCAACTGCTGCAACATTTTCCACTTTTTCTTCGGATTCACTTCTGGGTCCGATTCTTGAGTTCTTGAGGTATAACAATATCTCCCCCTTGGGAAAATTCGTCCTCGAATGTTAGAAACAAGCAATTATCATGCTCCAATATTGGTTATTTTAATCGAAATTTCACGGAATCACTATCTCCGAAAAGAACCACATAGCTAAACTAAATTCAGGCATCTCATATATTTATCATAACATAATTCAAACTTGCGCACATGAACTGAACATGGAAACTGATTAGAGAATTAGGGCAAAAATTGATACCTCAAGTCAAAACTGAGCCGGTAGAGAACAAATGTGGGTATCTAGCCATCATGTCCGCTTCGTACTCCCACGTAGCTCCTTCAACATGCTGATTACTCCATAAAACCTTAACTAAAGCTACCTCTTTATTACTCATCCTTCGAACTTGTTGATCCAAAATTTCAACCAGAATTTCCTCATAACTGAGACTGTCTTTGACACTGACACTGTCTATCGGAACCACCAAGGCTGGATCACCTAAGCGCTTCTTCAAAAGAGATACATGGAACACGGGATGAATTGAAGCCAATTCTGAAGGCAAGTCCAACTCATACGCCACCTTACCTAGTCTTCTCACAACCCGATTGGGACCAACATAGTGGGGACTGAGTTTACTTTTCTTTCCAAACCGTACGACTCCTTTCATGGGAGATACCTTTAGAAACACCCAGTCGTCTACATCAAACTCCAATTCTCTTCTTCTCACATTAGCATACGATTTCTGACGACTCTAAGCGGTTTTCAACCGGTCCCTCATCAACTGAACCTTCATCATCACCTCATGAACCGAATTTGGTCCTACCACAGCTGCCTCACCAACCTCGAACCATCCGATGGGAGATCTGCACCTTCGCCCGTAGAGAGCCTCGAACGGTGCCATCTAGATACTAGAGTGGTAACTGTTATTATAAGCAAACTCGATCAAGGGAAAATGATCATCCCAACTACCTTTGAAATCCATAACACATGCCCGCAACATATCCTCAAGAGTCTGAATGGTTCATTCCGCTTGGCCGTCCGTTTGAGGATGAAAATTGTGCTCAGCTTAACCTGAGTCCCAAGCCCTTTTTGGAATGAATGCCAGAATTGAGAAGTAAACTGAGTACCTCGGTTTGAAATAATAGACAAGGGCACTCCATGAAGCCGAACTAACTCCCGAATATACAACTTAGCATAATCGTCTGTTGAATCATAGTATTGACCGGTCGGAAGTGTGCAGCCGTGGTCAACCTGTCCACCACTACCCAAATGGAGTCGTATTATCGACGAGTATGAGGTAGACCTGTAATGAAGTCCATATTGATTTCTTCCCACTTCCAATTGGGGATGGCAATATCCTGAAGTACACCTCCAGGTCTTTGATGCTCGGTTTTTACTTGCTGACAGTTTGGACATTTTGCTACGAACTCCGCAATATCCATTTTCATACTATACCACCAATAGATTTCTCGCAAATTCCAATACATTTTTGTGGACCCTGGATGAATAGAATATCTGGTACCATGTGCCTCATGCAATATTTGAACTCTCAAATTATCAACGTCCAGAACACATAGTCGGCCCTGGTATCGTAGCACACCATCTCCCCCTTGGGAGAAAACCTCCACTTTCTGATTCTGCGGTGCCTCCTTTAGCTTCCTCAACATTGGATCCTCATCTTGCCTGGATTTAACATCAACTAGCAAAGAAGATTCTGACCCATTATGCATAACAACACCGCCATCGGTCAAATAGATCAATCTAACTCCAAGCCTCGCAAGCCGGTGAACATCTTTCACCAACTCATTCTTCCCCTCATCAACATGGGACACACTCTCCATTGAGAGTCTACTAAGTGCATCCGTAACCACATTAGCCTTGCCCCGGTGGTAAAAGACACTCATGTAATAATCCTTAAGTAACTCCAACCACCTCTTTTGCTGAAGATTTAGATCTTTTTGGGTGAACACATATTGCAAGCTCTTGTGGTCCATAAATACATTCACGTGGACCCCATACAAGTAATGCCTCCATATCTTCAATGCGAACACCACTGCGGCCAATTCAAGATCGTGGGTTGGGTAATTCTTTTCATGCACTTTCAGCTGTCGAGAGGCATAAGCTATCACCCTCCCATGCTGCATCAACACACACCCAAGTCCAACTCTGAAAGCATCACAATACACCACGAAACCATCATTACCTTCGGGTAGGGTCAATACTAGTGCTGAGGTAAGTCAAGCCTTCAAATCTTGGAAGCTTTTCTCATAAGCCTCCGACCATTGAAACTTCACCTTCTTCTGAGTCTACTTAGTCAAAGGCGCTGCAATGGATGAGAAACCCTCCACAAACCTCCGATAGTAGCCAACTAGGCCCAAGAAACTTCGAATATCCGAAGGATTCACCGGTCTAGGCCAATTCTTCACCGCCTTAATTTTCTGCGAGTCTACTTTTACGCCTTCGCTAGACACCACATGACCCAAGAATGCCATGGAGTCCAACCAAAACTCACACTTGCTGAACGTTGCATACAATTGGCGGTCCTTGAGGGTCTGGAGCACTACTCTCAAGTGAGCGACATGCTCCTCCTCACTCCGGGAGTATACCAAGATGTCATCAATGAACACGATCACGAACAAATCCTAATATTGCTTGAACAACCTGTTCATCAGGTCTATAAAATCCGTAGGAGCATTCATTAGTCCAAAAGACATAACTACAAACTCATAATGACCATACCGTGTCCTTAATGCCATCTTCGGGATATCACTCTCACAAACCCTGAGCTGATGATACCTAGATCTGAGATCTATCTTCGAGAAACACTTAGCACCCTAAAGCTGATCGAACAGATCATCGATCTTGGGTAGGGGATACCTGTTCTTGATAGTGACTTTGTTCAACTGTCAATAATCAATGTACATACGAAGGGAACCATCTTTCTTCCGAACAAATAATACTGGTGCGCCCTCTGGAGACTGGCTTAGTCTAATGAAACCCTTATTTAGAAAATCCTTTAACTGATCCTTCAACTCTTTTAGCTTGGATGGAGCCATCCTGTAGGGAGGAATAGATATAGGCTGCGCATTGGGAAGGAGGTCAATACCGAAATTAATTTCTCGCTCGGGAGGAATACTTGGCAAATCATCAGGAAAGACCTCTAGATACTCACGTACTACTGGAACTGACTGGATAGTCGGGGTCTCAGACTCCACGTCCTTAACCCTAACTAGATGTGATAAACAACCCTTAGAAATAATCTTTCTTTACTTAATGTAGGAAATAAATCGACCTACAGGCACAACTGAACTACCCTTCCATTCTAAGACTGGCTCACCCAGGAATCTAAACTCTACTAACGGGGTCATACAATTAATGGAAGCATAACAAACATACAACCAATCCATGCCAAGAATAACATTGAAAATTTTCATGGCTAACTCTATCAGATTTGCTGAGGTGACCTTATAGAGAACCAAGACCGGGCAATCTCTATACACCCGTCTAGCTATAACTGATTCACCTACTAGAGTAGAAACCAAGAAGGATTCTGTCAAGACATCGGGACTGACTCCAAAGCTACTGGCTACATAAGGTGTCACAAAGGACAAGGTGTCCCCTGGATCTAATAGAGCATAAACATCAACATGGAAGACTCGTAACATACTAGTAACCACGTCTGAGGAGACCTCCTTCTCCTGACGGGATGCTAGGGCATAGAATCTGTTCTAGCGCGGACCGCCACCTACACTGGTAGATGCCCCCTAATGTGCTGAGCAAGGGGGTGGGGATGCTGAGCTAGAAGTTGGGACACGACCCCCAACCTGATCCTGACTCGCTGCTAGACAATCTCTAAGAATGTATCCAGGTTTCCCGCACCAAAAACACGCACCTGAACCTACCAAGCACTGGCCTGTATGCCCTCGGCCACATCTGCGACAAGTTGGAACACCTGAATCTGCAAGTTTGCTTCTCTGACCCTTCGATCCTAATCCTCGTCCTCTCTGATCATGCCTAGGCCGAGATGGCACACTCAAGGCTGATGAAGCTGGGGCGGATGATCTCTGGTGGGTCTGCTGACATTGCCCACTGCCGGACCTTTACTGGGAGAACCTGTGGTCCTCAGTCTTGTCCCTCTTGGCCTCTCTCTCTTTTGTATGTGTCGCCTCCATCTGTTGGGCGTACAACACCATTTGAGGGAAGTCCATATCCTGATGGAGCATAGCAATCCTGCATTCCTTATCCAAGTAACCCACTACCCCATGCACAAACCTGCTCGCTCGCACCCTCTGGTCAGCCACTAACCCAGGAGCATACTTTGATAGGCGAGTGAACTCAAGGGAATATTCTAGTACCGACATCCTCCCTTGCTTCAGATTTACGAACTCCGCTGCCTTTAGATCCCTTATCTCCCGAGGGAAAAACCGATCTAGGAATGCAACATGGAACTCTTCCCAAGTGACCGGACCTGCTCCAGCAACTCCACTATCCTTCCATTGATGGAACCAGATATGCGCCACCCCCTTCAACTAGTAGGAGGCCAACTCTGCGCACTCAACACTACTCACCCCCATAACTACTCACCCCCATAACCTGGGTGATCTTGACGATCTCATCAACGAAGTCATGTGGGTCCTTGTTTGGTGTATTTCACAACTACACGCAAGTGCACGTGGTCAAACAAGTAGTAAAATGGCTAAAGTAAGCCAAGTATCGATCCCACAGGGACTGAACCAAGGTAATAATCGAATTAAGTGTTAATGAACTCTAACTCTAAAAATGCAGACAACAATTTAAAGGAGATTTTGAAGAGTTTGTTTCCTAATTTATACTAATGTAAAACAAAATTATAAAGTGAGTCTGAACTATAGTAATGAGCAAGCTGAGGCTAAAATGAACATGCATGGAAGTAATTTATTGATACAATTTGGTTAATCTTTCCTTCGGTTGCTAGTCAAGAATTATTGCCTATGGAGAGAAACTTTCGTATTCTACCCAACTTAAGAATCATGAACCTTCAACCTACATTTCTGTGATAAAAGAATTCATGTTCTAGCCATACGAAATAGATTCCTTAATTGACTAATACGACTTTCAGATATATTTCTATTCTGAAGGTAAATCAATTCTCAATTTTCCCAAACTAAGAAGATATCATATCCCACCAATTCATAACTTTCCAATTTCTTTCTCTTTCAAGATAAAATTGGATTTTTTAGATATACATTAACATTGGCCAGACATTAATGCAGTAAGAACAAGAATTGATAGAACAACCATGGAAGAAAAGATGAAAAACCAAAATGATCAACAATTACATTCCACTACAAATGTTCTTAACCTCAGCAAGAAGTGAATTTAGCCACTCATTTGTGGATTAAACATCATCAAATGAGTATAAATCATACAAACAATTGAAATAAAGGAGAAAGAGTTAGAGAAGAACCCTAAGAATTTTGTCTCCTCAACTGCCTGTAACCCACGTTCTTGCTCAACTAAGTCAGAATAATTAAAAATAAACCTAAGTGTGCTATTTATACTAGTGGAAATTTTTCCCGGAATAACAAGCAACGTGTCATGGAGTGCATCGTGGAGCACTGCCTCCGTGACACGGTGCAAACGCGGACCCTCACTGGAATTTAATGTTCCATGTAAATATGGCCAACGTGCCACGGCATGCAACGCGGGGCTTGGCCAACGTGCCATGGCCCCGATGCGGACCTTCACTGGAATTTGTCCAAGTAACCCACTCGAGGCAGACTGCCTCCGCGATGGCAGCGTGACACGGCTCCATTGCATAGCCCCTTTATTTGCTGCTTGTCCTTGACCTTTTCCACTTCTCGCTTCCGAGTCCATTCCCGATTTTCACCAACATGAAACTGAGCTTCCTAAAATTACATTTTTCCTTCAGAACAACACTAATCATGTTGGTTAGTATAAATTCACATTTTAACTACAAATCACATGAGAATGTACAAATAACGATAGATAAACAAGAAGAAATAAAGCATTTGAGCATCACTTGGCCATATAATTCTACCAAGATCACTTACCCCACACTTAAAACCTTGTTCGTCCTCGAACAATAATCTCATATCTCATGCAATTGACACCCACGTATAGCTACTTTGGCTCGACAATTCAAGCTACAGTTATACCGATTATTTAGTATAGCAAATCATCAAGAAAACATGTATTGTATCATAAACACAATAACATTCACCACATTAAGACCTCCTAGATTCAAGAATCGACTCTCGATCTCGGCAAACTCATGCAAATCAGCTGATCAAGACATCCGACACGAAATTCAATCTCTCGTCAAGCATGTGCCCTTACAACAAAGAGAATTACCCCTTTTCCAATCATATGATTTCCAAAGCACTACATGTAGGGGTATATAAACACTATTACGCTCTCTCTCCCAAATAATTCACATGCATCATGTCATGAACCATAGGCTTGCCTCTAGTGTATTACTCCACTAATATAAGGAAGCGTGATGTAAGATCACGTAGGACTTAACGGGTTGTAATGTAAGCTAAGAAACTAGTAAATACTAGGCTAACCAATAATAGCAACTAGCCTCCTTAAGCGCTTTTCAATACATCCCACCACCACTATGGGCATTGTTTCTTCCTTCATCCTCCCCTTCTTGAAGTCTTTCTTTATTTTTGTTCCCATTTCTTTAAGCACACTCGACTCAATAACAAAGATTAGTTATACATCTTCATTTTATTTATATTCGACAGGTACACCCTTGACCTTATCTTCACTTTCACCACTTCTGCTTTTCCTTTCTTTTTCACACTTTTCACTCCTTAACACTGTGGGAAAATTATTTTTTTCTTGAGCGCTTAAGAGTTTTGGATCAAATTCACGGCTAATGAAAAGAAGGGATTAAGCTCAGTTTCTACCTCTTCAGTGAAAGAAAAAAAATAGGCTAAAGGCTCAATGGGGCTAACTAGGATGTACATTCAAGGTAGGTATGATAAGAAAAAAAAACTTTCGGTGAAATCAAAGAAATGCCTACATCCTTTCCTACACTACACATCCTTCATTTCATTTTGTACACACACCAGGCAAGTTCTAGACACTTCACAATATCATGGAAGAATGGAAACCTCACCTCACACTCATTGCACATGCTCAACTCAAGACTTATTCACAGACTCTTCAATTAACTAATTATTAAGCCTCAATCACACCGAATCGAACTCTATGGCCTAGGTATCTCAACATGTTTCACATTTGCATGCTTTCATAAGAATCATCTTTGCATCTTTAATATCATGTACAACACGCAACAAGAATTCCAAACCATGAAGTAGTGACACGTTTGGGAAACAAACAAAAGAAAAAAAATAAAAGAAAGAAAAAAACTACTCCTATCGACTACATTTCCCTTAAGACGATCATCATCCATCCATCATAGGGAACGGTCACTATTTACTACTTCGGTTCAATGGGACTATTCTCGGTAAAAGCACCGAAAACAAAGGCCGAGAAACCCAATCATAAAAAATTCAACAAAAATTTTTTAAAAATTTAAAAATATCGATAATTTCGATAGAAAACAAAATATTTACACAACCAGCTAACAACAATTTAACACAGCACACAATAGCTTAACATTCATTACACACCGAATTACAATACAAAACATACTCACAAAATCACAAGGTCACAATTTTTTTCATAGGCACAACAACAAGACATAAACATAAACAACAACAAAACAACTGGCACCTAACTACTCCCACTCCACACTTAAACCAAACATTGTCCCTAGTGTTCATCAAATTCAACATAGCACAGAAGTAGGTGGTGAAACTCCCTGATAAATCAAAGTATTAAACTTCTTCATCAGGTGTCGTTGCCTTGTCCCCCATATCCGAATCGCCCCCGCTATCCTCATCTGGCTCAACATCTGAGTCATTGCGGCGTGTCTCCTCATCTGTGGGGACGTGATCATCAACAGGCTCCACAAAAGTAGGCCCCACTCGGCATAGAGCCCTGGCATTTTTGCCAAAGGGGTAATCTAGCTCGAGCCGCCATAACTCATCTTCTGTTGCTAGCCTCCTACTTATGCGCAACTACAGCATCTGCATCCCATAAATGCGGGCCATATATTGATCATCCCGAGCGTGTCACTCAGCTAGTGTGAGAACTGGCCCGTGAGTGGTGTCGGGTGCCTTGGTTTTGGTGACGTCCAAGGCACGCCTATCTATCTTCAGGATGTAGTCTGGGGCCTCCTCCTTGATGTCAAGGCCCCTTAGAAATGTGGTCAGCAAACCACCAAACCCGTACCTGTGCCCTTGATGCAAACGGGCTCTCTTCATGGAGGAGATGATCACCGCCCCAACATTAATCTCCAGCCCTTTCATCAGGGCATAAACTAAGCACACACGATCCCGGGTGACATCTGTCATGTGCACCCCCGGGATCAGGCAGGAACACACGATCTTAAGCCAAATCCTGGCTTCCCTGTTCATTTGAGAGTAAGGGAGCGTCTGATTATAGTCCCTCTCCTTGTGCCTGCTCCACTGTGCTATCGAACGGGCTCCACACACAGTGCGTCTGATATCCGCATAGGGTGGAGCTATGTTCAGCTGCAGGAGTACATGGGCGTCTGTGTCCCGCTCCCCCAATATGGCATTCAGGTGATGAGGCTCAAAGGTGACAACCTGCCCCCTTATCTTGACGGTGTGACTACGGAGTGTCGGGTTCCAGTTTGCGTAGAACTCCCGAATTAAATGGATGTTGCACTCCTTGGGCTCTTCGAAGATGAAGTTCAGCCCGACAGCGTCAATCCGGTGTACTATTTTGGGGAATTCCTGAGCAAGTGTCTTATTTGCAATGTGCTCCTCAGGGAAGTATTTGGTCTCCTTATGTTTGGCATACCATTTCTTCCCTTCGTCCGTCACCCATCAGGCTCCGTATTGACAGCATTGGCCGTGTGGAACCGCTGGTGCTGCTGGGACTGCCGTTCCCAGTCTAATTCTTTTTCTCCCGGCGCCTGATGTAGATGCGCCCTTTTCTTTGTCTTGCCTGCTTGCCATCGTTCCTGGCAAATCAAATAGACAGTCCCAATGTTGTTCAAGTCAAAAATTTTCTTCGATTAAGGTTGGGTGGAGTTAGGCCACCCCACACTTAATCTTTAGCCATAATGAAAACAATTCGGCAAGACTATCATTCTTTTCCAATTTTTATCAATCAATATGCCTCGTGCATTCAGATAATCCGATGGAATAATGACTAAGTACTACATCAGACTTCGTACACTAATCACAATTTCACCATCGATTTCATTACATCACATAGCACTTAGCCTAAAATTTTTCTCAACAACAACAACCTATACAATTCACCAATTTCATTTTCCCAAAAATTCCCTTGTTTATTTAGCATATTCATCCATATTCACAACATCATTTGCATCTCCCAACATGCACAACCCAATCATTTTCAAATTTTCAACCAAATTTAGGTTTTTCCTATTCAAATTCCAACCCTAGTTACCAATTTCGCACAAATTCAATCAAACATGTATTTATCAAGTTCATACAATCATAACGATACTATGAACATCAATCACAATAACTTAAATGAATTCATGCTCAATTTACACTTAGCGCAAGCTTTAGTTACCTCACATGCTCAAAAATTGAAAATTTCGGCAAAAATTGAGGTTAAGTTCAAGACGTACCTTTAATTCGATGAACTTGAAGAAAAGTTGAAGAAACTTTGATCCTAGGTCCGTGTCACGTTGGGGGAGGGGGGATTTTGGGGAGTTTGTCGCGGAGGGGAGTGAGAAATGGGAAAAATTGGGTATTTTCAAGGTTAAAAAGAAGGTTTTTCGCGCGGGTCACCCAGAGACCCGGTGTGACCCGTTGCGAATAACACTTCAACGTGTCACGGAGGGTAACGCGGAGCACCCCCTCCGTAACACGGAGCCATCGCGCAAGGGTTCTGGAATTTGTAAAAAATTCCAAAACACCCTCAACGTGTCACGGAGGGTAACGCGGAGGCCCTCCTCCATGACACGGAGCCATCCCGCAGGCTCACTGTTTTGCCACTTTTAATTTTTACTCACCTCGATTTTTTTCCTTTGCGATCCTTTGCATTTTTGCCCTCTGTTACACCTGAAAATCATCTCACAACAAGAAATTGGTTAGAATTTATAGGATTCAAACAGTAATGAAATTTTTTTTTGTTTTTGTTTTTGTTTTTATTTTTATTTTATTTTCTTTTTTTTCTTTTTCTAAACTAATTCTACTCATCTATTACAACAATTTCACGGGTTGCCTCCCATGCAGCGCCTGGTTTACCGCCGCGGCTTGACGTCATTAAAGCTCAATCATCCACTAGAGTGACGGACGTTTTCTCTCAAATAACGTCCTCACCCAAATAATGCTTACACCGCTGCCCATTAACCACGAACGTGGCACTTTGATCTTCTTGCCACAACTCTATTTCCCTATGCGGGGTGTCCTAAATTGGTGGTTTTCCCAATGGATCTTGAGAATCAACAATCTGGACAATATCTGCTTTATCAAGCACGTTGATTGCTGAAAGCTCCTCATATACGGCCGGAAGCTTCGTGGCTTTGTACACTTCAAATACCTCCACCTTGTCATGCGCCCGCATGGTTAGCTGCCCTATGGCTACATCAATCAAAGCTTTCCTGGTTGCCAAGAAAGGACGTCCCAAAATAAATGGGACTTCCGTATCCGGCTCAAAATCCAGCACAACAAAATCTACCGGGAAGATAAGGGAGCCCACTTGCACCAGCACGTCCTCCACAATGCCATCTGGTCTGGCCAAAGAACGATCCGCTAACTGCAAGATCACTGTAGTTGGTCTAGGACTGCCCAACCCCAACTTCTTGAATACCGATGTCGGCATCAAGTTAATGCTCGCTCCCAAATCACATAGCCCACGAGCTCAGATACTTTGCCCAATTGTGATTTGGATTGTAAAGCTCCCAGGGTCCTTGAGCTTTGTTGGCAACCTGTTCTGTATCCGGGAAGTGCACTCCTCCGTAAGTGCCACCGTAGCATACTCTGTTAATCTACTTTTGTTCGCCACGATGTCTTTGATATATTTCGCATACTTCGGCACTCCCTGAAAAACATCAACAAGGGTAAATTAATGTGTACCTGTTTAAGCACCTCCATGAACTTTTTGAAACACGCTTCCTCCTTGTGTTTCTTTAATCTTTGAGGGAACGGGGGTGGTGTTCTTTCTGGTTCAGCTTCCTTTTTCTTTCCCCTCTCATCATAGTGTTCCCTTTCTTTCTCAACTGCTCCCGACTGCTGAGGTGGTCTTTCTGGTTCTACCTCCTTGAGTTGTAAACCACTCCTTGTGGTTACTGCATTTACTTGCTTGGGATTCGGGTCAGTGTCACTCGGTAGTCCTCCTCTTGGAATGGTGTTTTGAGCTTTAGCTAGTTGCCCAAACTGGTACTCCAATGCCTTTGTAGCTAACTGATTGTTCCTTACATCTGCTGCCAATTTTACATAGTCAGCCTGCAGTTGAGCTTGGTTAGCTATCATTGTTTTAAACATTTCCTCAACGCTGGGTGGTGGTGGTTGAGGAGGTGCATTGTTTCTTCTATATTGAGTCTGATAGTTCTGCTTCCCTCCTTGATTTCTCTGTGCACCCTGATTCAAACTCTGCCCTTGATGGCTGTTACTACCCCAGGAAAAATTCGGATGATTCCTCCAATTAGAGTTGTAGTTGTTGCCATACATTTGGTGATTATTTCTCTGAACATTACCAACAAAGTTCACTGAATCTGGATTTGCACCACAACACTCAACTGAGTGTTCATTACTACCGCATACTTTACACCAAATCTGCTGCACTACATTAACTGAGGCTTGAGATTGATTTAAGCTCATGTTGCTGAAGTGGGTGTTGAGTTGATTTTGCAATGCAGCTATCTGTGCAGCGATAACTGTAAACCCATCCACTTCCAAGACTCCTGCCGCTTTCCTTGTTCCTCCTCTAGAAGAGTCCGCATTCCACTCTGGATTTCCCTGCAAAATATGATTTAACAATGTATACAGCTCCTCATAAGTCTTTTTCAATGCTTGTCCCCCAGCTGCTGAGTCTAGCAAAATTTTTGTGTGGGGTTCCAAACCCCCTATGAATGTATGCACCAGCACATTATTGGATTGGTGATGGTGAGGACAATCTCGTAACATGGATTTGAATCTTTCCCAGGCTTGATACAGATTCTCCCCCTCTCTTTGTTTAAAACTTAGAATCTGACTTCTAAGTCTTGTTGTTTTCCCGAATGGAAAGAACCGTATCAAGAATTTCCTTGTAAGATCATCCCAAGTGGTGATGGAATTAGGTGGCTCAGCTTTCAACCACCTCTTTGCTTCTCCCAATAGTGAAAATGGGAACAATTTAAGCCTTACGTAATCAGATGATACTCCAGCGGGGATATAAGTGTCACTTATCTCCAAAAAATTTTGGAGATGTTGTTGTGGATCCTCGTGAGGGAGACCTGTGAATTGCCTGCTAGTGTGCAACAATTGCACCATATTCTGTTTCAGCTCAAACCTCCCTCTTGGCTCAGGTTTGCGAATGCTTGATGTAACATTGTTAGCATGTGGGATTGCCACTTCGCGAACCAGCCTAGCTGCCATTTCCTCGGGCACTAACGCTGCCCTTACAAGTGGTGGATTCTGTTGTTTCTCCAGGATTGTTTGTCTAAGCAACTGCAGCTTCCGCTCTAGAGCTTCTCTCCTTTGACGATGAAATTGTCTTTCTGGCTCTAAGTATGAATCCACCAGCTCCTTGTCTCTTGCCAGTGTTCAACAGAAGTCAATATCTGCAAAAGACAGGCTAAGATCAAGTTGTCAGCACAATATAGAAATCGTAAACCAACACTTAAGAGAACAATTTTACCAATTGCTAGTCCCCAGCAACGGCGCCAAAAACTTGTTCGGTGTATTTCACAACTACACACAAGTGCACGTAGTCAAACAAGTAGTAAAATGGCTAAAGTAAGCCAAGTATCAATCCCATAGGGACTGAACCAAGGTAATAATTGAATTAAGTGTTAATGAACTCTAACTCTAAAAATGCAGACAACAATTTAAAGGAGATTTTGAAGAGTTTGTTTCCTAATTTATACTAATGTAAAACAAAATTATAAAGTGAGACTGAACTATAGTAATGAGCAAGCTGAGGCTAAAGAACATGCATGGAAGTAATTTATCAATACAATTTGGTTAATCTTTCCTTCGGTTGCTAGTCAAGAATTATTGCCTATGAGAGAAACTTTCGTATTCTACCCAACTTAAGAATCATGAACCTTCAACATACATTTATGTGATAAAAGAATTTCACGTTCTAGCCATACCAAACCGATCCCTTAATTGACTAATACGAATTTCAGATATATTTCTATTCTGAAGGTAAATCAATTCTCAATTTTCCCAAACTAAGAAGAGATCATATCCTACCAATTCACAACTTTCCAATTTCTTTCTCTTTCAAGATAAAATTGGATTTTTTAGATATACATTAACATTGGCCAGACATTAATGCAGTAAGACCAAGAATTGATAGAACAACCATGGAAGAAAAGATGAAAAACCAAAATGATCAACAATTACATTCCACTACAAATGTTCTTAATCTCATCAAGAAGTGAATTTAGCCACTCATTTGTGGATTAAACATCATCAAATGAGTATAAATCATACAAACAATTGAAATAAAGGAGAAAGAGTTAGAGAAGAACCCTAAGAATTTCGTCCCCTCAACTGCCTGTAACCCACGTTCTTGCTCAACTAAGTCAGAATAATTAAAAATAAACCTAAGTGTGCTATTTATACTAGTGGGAATTCTTTCCGGAATAACAAGCAACGTGTCACGGAGTGCATCGTGGAGCACTGCCTCCGTGACACGGTGCAAACGCGGACCCTCACTTGAATTTCATGTTCTAGGTAAATATGGCCAACGTGCCACGACATGCAACGGGGGCTTGGCCAACGTGCCACGGCCCCGATGCGGACCTTCACTGGAATTTGTCCAAGTAACTCACTCGAGGCAGACTGCCTCCGCGATGGCAGCGTGACACGGCTCCATGCGGAGCCCCTTTATTTGCTGCTTGTCCTTGACCTTTTCCACAGCTCGCTTCCGAGTCCATTCCCTATTTTCACCAACATGCAACTTAGCTTCCTAAAATTACATTTTTTCCTGCAAAACAACAGTAATCATGTTGGTTAGAATTCACATTTGAACTACAAATCACATGAGAATGTACAAATAACGATAGATAAACAAGAAAAAATAAAGCATTTGAGCATCACTTGGGCATATAATTCTGCCCAAGATCAGTCCTCACCTATCTTGGACCCCAAGTATTCCGGCGGGTTCATCCTTAAGAAATCCCTGACTCGAGCCGCCACTGCATTGCCATTCTACGGAACATGCACAACAGCCTGCTGACTGACCTGAGCGGTCAAGGCCTGCACAATCATCTGAATAGCGGTCCGAAACTCAGCATGAGCGGCCGACTCTAGTGCCTGAGGCTCCTAAACTAGTGGGACCTGCTAATGCCCATGACCCATGCCATCCTTATGGCCTTCACCGTCTCCATTTATCCTTCCATTAATCGTTCGAGGAGCCATGATTTTGCAATCGCGAATAGCACAAATTAGAGGGATAGAAAGACTCTTCATCATACGACATAGATTATGAAAGATGGGAACATTTCCTAAAATGTTTCGTAGCCTCTTCGTCATAAGTGTGGCGCGCTTCACACCCATGAAAAGACTCTACTTAATGCGGCTTTCAGAATCCCTAGGACACTTCAAACGTATTTCTCTGATACCAAGTTTTTCATCACCCAAGAGGAGACCCGGATCGTAGACACGGGACAAGGGACCCCGAGAGACCCTAAGTCAACCCATGGCATAAGCATTCACTAACTCATTCAATAAGCATGAAGGAAGCATAATATAAACTCAGCAGAAGTCTAACTTAACATAACAACAAAATGAACATCTGAAGCTGAATACATGTCTAAGTCTGATAAGCCTTTAATCTGGACAAGCTGATGGGACAACACCCCCAACTAGCTCAGAAATACTAAAACTGAAAATACGCTTAAGGTAACTGAAAGTCTAGTCCTCGGAAGATGAGGACTCACCAAATAAGCAGGTTCTAGCTTTGATAAGCTGCTACGAACGAGCTGAATGATCTTGGGCAGATTTATATGCCCAAGTGATACTCAAACGTATCATTTTCGTCTTGTTTATTGTGCAATGTGTATACATTTTCATGTAATTGGCAATAAAATGTGAATTTATACTAACCAACATGATTAGCATTGTTTTGTAGGTAAAACATGATTTTGAGGAGCTAAAAGGCATGTTGGAACAATATCGGAGTTGGACTTGGATGCGAGCACGAAAAAGACATTGGACTGCACAATGTAAAGGGGCTCCGCGATGGAGCCGTGCCACGCTACCATCGCGGAGGCACACTTCCTGGAGGGTGATTTAATTGTCAATTTCCAGTGGAGCCTCGCGACAGCTCCGTGGCACGGAGGCAAGCCACCGCATTGCATGCCGTGCCTCGTTGAGGCTTTATTCCCGGACCCCAGATTTCTAGTGAGGGTCCGCGTCCACGCCGTGTCACGGAGGCAGTGCTCCGCGTTGGCCTCTGTGACACGTTGCTTGTTATTCCGGAAAAAATTCCCAATAGTATAAATAGAACACTTAGGCTTATTTTTAATAAATTCAGACTTGGTGGAGGAAGGACGTGGGTTACAGGCAGTTGAGGGACGAAAAAGCTAAGGGTTTTTCTCTCTTTCTTTCTTCTTTCAATCAATTGTTTGTATGATTAACACTTGTTTTAGGAAGATTAATCCACAAATGAGTGGCTAATTCTCTTCCTTGCTGAGGTTATGAACAATGGTGATGAATTTTGATTATTGAATTGTATGGTTTTTCATCTTCTTCTTCTATGTTGTTCTATTAATTCTTGTTTCTACTGCATTAGTGTGTGGCCGACATTAATGTTCATCTAAAAAGTCCGATTTCACTCGAGAGAGCACGAAATTGGAAAGTTGTGAATTAATAGGGTATTGTTCTTAACTTGATTTGGGAAAATTGGGTTTTGATGTGCTTTCCTGATAGAAATATACTTGAAAGCCGTATTAGTCAATTTAGGAACCGAAATTGTATTGTGAGGTCATAAATTGCATTTGATCACAGAAATGTAGACGGATGGTTTATGATTCTTAAGTGAGATTAAATACGAGAGTTTTAATCTCTTGGCTAATGTTCTTGGCTAGCAACTAGAAGAGAAGAATAACCGAATTATGATTATAATCAAGTTCATTACTTGTTCTTAACCTTGGCATGCTCATATCCATAGTTTAAATTCAAAGTAGATATTTGTTAATAGTTTTAGTATATAATTTATAAATAAAATTATTTAACTTTTGGTTACGTTGTTGTCAGCATATATAGAAGTAAGATAGAATATAGTATACTTGAGCAATTTTTACTTATCCAGAGTCTCCTTGGTTCGATACTTGGCTTACTTAGCCACTTTATTACTTGTTTGACCACGTGCACTTGCGTGTCGGTTTTTAACCCATTTAGCAAACCACCGAACAAGTTTTTGGCGCCGTTGCCGGGGAGACTAGGCAATTGGTGAAATTGTGTTAAGTGTAAATTTACTGTATTTTTGTTTTATTTTCTTAAGTGTTGACAACTTGGTCTTAGCCTATATTTTGCAGACTTGATTTCTGTGAACACTAGCAAAGGACAAGGAGCTGGTGGAATCTTATATAGAGCCGGAACGTGAATTTCATAGTAAACGCAGAGAAGCTCTACAAAAGAAGCTGCAGTTGCTCAGACAGACTATGATGGAGCAAAAAAATCCACCGGTTGTGAGGGCAGTGTTAGTGCCCGACGAAGCAGCAGCAAGGCCGGTTCGCGAGGTGGCAATCCCACATGCCAACAATGTACATTCAAGTATCCGCAAACCAAAGCCTGGAGGGAGATTTGAACTAAAGCAGAACATGGTGCAATTGTTGCACACAAGCGGGCAATTTACCGGTCTCCCTCATGAAGACCCACAACAATATCTCAAGAACTTTTTGGAGATAAGTGACACTTATATACCCGCTGGAGTGTCACCTGATTATGTTCGGCTCACACTATTTCCATTTTCCTTACTTGGTGAAGCCAAGAGGTGGTTAAAAGCTGAACCACCAAATTCTATATCAACGTGGGATGATCTAGCACGGAAGTTCTTGATAAGATTTTTTCCCTCTGGTAAAACAGCCAGACTTAGAAGTCAAATTCTAAGTTTCAAACAGAGGGAGGGAGAAAATTTATATCAAGCCTGGGAAAGATTTAAATCCATGTTGCGGGACTGTCCTCATCATCATCAGTCCAATGAGGTGTTGGTACACACATTTATTGAGGGTTTGGAACCCCATACTAAAATTTTGCTAGACTCAGCAGCTGGAGGGCAAGCGCTGGAAAAGACTTATGAGGAGCTGTACACTTTGCTCTACCGGATTTCACAGAGCAATCCAGAATGGAATGCTGACTCATCTCGAGGTGGAGCAAGGAAAGCAGTAGGAGTGCTTGAAGTGGATGTATTTACAGCTATAGCTGCGCAGATAGCTGCCTTGCAGAATCAGTTGAACAACCACTTCAGCAACATGAACTTGAACCAGCCTTCAGCTTCAGTCAATACGGTCCAGCAAATGTGGTGTGAAGTGTGTGGAAGCAGTGAGCACTCAGCTGAGTGCTGTGGAGCAAACCCAGATTCTGTTAACTTTGTGGGCAATGCACTGAGAAATCAGCAGCAGTTTGGTAGCGGCTACAACTCAAATTGGAGGAACCATCCAAGTTTTTCGTGGGGTAGCAACAACCAACAAGGCCAAAGTTCGGGTCAGGGTATGCACAGGAATCAAGGAGGGCAACAGAACTACCAATCTCAATTCAGAAATCACAATGCCCCTCCTCCACCACCATCACCTACCATTGAGGAAATGTTCAAGACCATGATCGCTAATCAGGCGCAATTGCAGGCTGACTATGTTAAATTGGCAGCCGAAGTGAAGAACAATCAATTAGCGACCAAGGCTCTTGAGTATCAATTTGGGCAATTTGCTAGTGCCCAAAACACAAGGCCCAGAGGAGGACTGCCTAGTGACACGGATCCTAATCCGAAGCAGGTAAATGTAGTGACCACAAGAAGTGGTTTGCAGCTGAAGGAGGTGGAACCGGAAAGACCACCTCAAAAGTCAGGAGCAGCAGATGTTGAGGAAGAACAAACTTCGGATAGGGGGAAGACCAAAGAAGCTGAATCAGAAAGGCCTCCACCCCCGTTCCCTCAACGACTCAAGAAACACAAGGAGGAGGCGTGTTTCAAGAAATTTATGGAGGTGCTTAAACAGGTACATGTTAATTTACCTCTTGTTGATGTCTTGCAGGGAGTGCCAAAATATGCCAAATATATTAAAGACATCGTGGCCAACAAAAGTCGTTTGACTGAGTATGCCACGGTGGCTTTGAAGGAGGAATGCACTTCCCGGATCCAAAATAGACTGCCTACGAAGTTAAAAGACCCTGGAAGTTTTACTATCCAGCTTACTATTGGGCAGAGTATCCCAGCTCGTGGATTGTGTGACTTGGGGGCGAGCATAAACCTGATGCCATCTTCAGTATTCAGAAAGTTGGGTCTAGGGAGTCCTAGACCTACAACCGTAATCTTGAAGTTAGCAGACAGATCCTTAGCTAGGCCGGATGGCATTGTTGAGGATGTGCTTGTGCAAGTGGGATCCCTCATTTTTCCGGTTGATTTTATTGTTCTGGATTTTGAACCAGACGCTGAAGTCCCATTTATTTTGGGACGACCCTTCTTGGCAACCAGGAAAGCATTAATCGATGTGGCTGCGAGTCAACTTACAATGCGAGCACATGACAAGGTAGAGGTGTTCGATGTATACAAAGCACCCAAGCTCCCGATGGTAAATGAAGAACTCTCGGTAATCAATGTAATTGATCATGGGAGTGTGAAACAAATGAATAATTCCCGAGAGTTGATGGGAAGACCACCAGATAAGGGTGAGCACTACTGGGGGGATGACAATGATCGTGAAAAATCGTCCATCACCCTAGTGGATAATTGAGCATAAAGGACGTCGATCCGCGACGGTAAACCAGGCGCTGCACGGGAGGCAACCCGTGAAAAATATTTTTTTCTTTTGTTTTGTAAAGTGTAAATAGATTTTATTTTATTTTTCTTTTTCTTGATTTAGTACAAAATTTTTTGTTTTAGTTAGTATTTTTCATTTTAATTAGGGAAATCTATTAATCTAACCAATTTTGTTTAGTGAGGTGATTTTCAGGTCAAATGGAGAAAAATATGCGTGGAATCAGGAAGGAAAAGGCAAGGTATGGAAAAATGAATAAAATGAAGAGACAGTGAGTTGGGGCGATGGCTCTGTGTCATGGAGGAGGGGCTCTGCGTTACCCTCCGTGACACGTTGAAGGTTAATCTGGAATTTTTGAAAATTCCAGTAAGCCATCCCGATAGCTCCGTGTCACGTAGGAGGGGCTCCGCGTTACCCTCCGTGACATGTTGCCCTATGTTTTGTGACGGGTCACGCCGGGTTGCCGGGTGACCAGTGATAACGGGCAAAAATATATGCTCGAGATACTCTTTATTACTTCAATTAGTCTTGTTTATCTAAGTTATCGTATACATTTTCATGTAATTTTAGATAAAATAAAGATATGTGCTAACCAACATGATTAGCCTTTGTTTTGTAGGTTTTGATGATGTTTGAGTAACTAATCCATGAGTTGGTGAAGTAGAAGCTTGGACACGGAATTAACACGTGAACGTCGGCAAGGAAGAGGCACAAAACAGCCCACCGGCGCGTCGACAAGGTGCCACGGCAGGCAGGCCGCTCCAAACACCCCACCTGAGCGTTGGAAATGTGCCACGGCAGGTGGACTCCGCGACCATGGGGCTACAACGCGCTGCCCAGGCAGCGTGACACGTTGCCAACGCGGCAAGGTGCTGCCTGGGCCGATTTCGGGTGATTTTCCAGAGAGCCTCCGCGTTCGTAGCGTGTCACGAAGGCCGTGCTCCGCGATGCACTCCGTGACACGTTTCTTGTTAATCCGGGAAAGATTCCTACTAATATAAATAGCACACTTAGGTTTATTTTTCAGAAGGGAGACTTGGTGGAGCAAGGACGTGGGTTAGGAGCAGTTGAGGGACGAAAAAGCTAAGGGTTTTTCTCTCTTTCTTTCTTCTTTCAATCAATTGTACGTATGATTTACACTCATTTGAGGATGATCAATCCACAAATGAGTGGCTAATTCTCTTCCTTGCTAAGGTTTCGAACATGTGTATTGAATTTTGATTGTGAATTATATGGTTTTTCATCTTCTTCTTTCATGTTGTTCTATTAATTCTTGTTCTTACTGCATTAGTGTGTGGCCAACATTAATGTACATCTAAAAAGTCCAATTTATCTCGAGAGAGCAAGAAATTGGAAAGTTGTGAATTAATAGGGTATTGTTCTTAACTTGATTTGGGAAAATTGGGTTTTGATGTGCTTTCCTGATAGAAATATACTTGAAAGCCGTATTAGTCAATTTAGGAACCGGAATTGTATTGCTAGGTCATAAATTGCATTTGATCACAAAAATGTAGACGAATGGTTTTAGATTCTAAAGTGAGATTAAATACGAGAGTTTTAATCTCTAGGCTAATGTTCTTGGCTAGCAACATGAAGAGAAGAATAACCGAATTATGATTACTATCGAATTCATTACTTGTTCTTAACCTTGGCATGCTCTTATCCATAGTTTCAATTCAAGTAAATATTTGTTAATAGTTTTAGTATATAATTTATAAACAAAAAATTATTTAACTTTTGGTTACGTTGTTGTCAGCATAATTAGAAGTAAACTAGAATATAGTATACTTAAGCAATTTTACTTATCCAGAGTCTCCTTGGATCGATACTTGGCTTACTTAGCCACTTTATTACTTGTTTGACCACGTGCACTTGCGTGTCGGTTTTTAACCCCTACCAAAGCACCGAGCAAGTTTTTGGCGCCGTTGCCGGGGAGGCTAGGCGATTTGTGAAATTGTGTTAAGTGTAAATTTACTGTATTTTTGTTTTATTTTCTTAAGTGTTGACAACTTGGTCTTAGTATTTGTTTTAATTCTTTGTTCATTTTAATTTTTCTCTCTTTCGGATACCCTCATTGACATGACATCTTGGAATATAAATGGTGGATACGCATATTTCGGCGAATCTTGCATGAATTGCGGAGGACCCCACTTGTGGCAAAACTGTAACACGTGCAATATATGTGGGTGTCAATATGGCCATTGGGGTGATTGTCCAAAGGCATATTCCCCTCCCCCAAGCCCCTACTATGATCCTTTTGTTGTTTTTGCTGAATATAGGGATGTTGAAAATGAGGACTTGGGACGCCAAGTTCAAATAGAGGACATGATGAAACAACTCCTGGAGCAATCAGAAGCAATGAAGGAGTCGGTGGTAGAATTGATAATTCAGCAAAAGGAGAATGCAGAGGTTGTAAGCAGGATGAGCGTCAAACTCACAGAGATGTGTGCTGAGGCTGAAGCTTGTGATAATTTGCAGGTGACAGTTTTAGCCGATATTCAAGAGGAACTACAAGAGGAATACAAGGGTGAATTTTTGGATGAAGCCCCACAATTAGAATCTCTTGAGTGTCTCCGTGATCGGCTCATACCTATAGAAATTCCATTCATGGAAGAAGAAAAAGAATATCTCCCATTTGACCTTAATGGAGAAATAGATGTCGATGTTGAAAAGGTGTACACAAGTAAGGAAGTCAAGCACAAAGCAATTTCAGAGTTGAGGTGTATTGGACCACACTCTACGCATTTTTCGACATTAAGTTTGGTTGACAACATAGAAATAGAGTCTTTCAAGTTTATAGAGAAAAGTATAGAGGAGGACCAAGCCCCATATATTCTGAAATTTGCTAACTCAGAGAGACAAAATGACTTCGCTTACATAAGGGCCAATAGGTTCTAAAGAAAACATCTACTGCTTGGTCCTTACAATTTTTCACCACCACCCCTAGAGCATAAGAGGAAATTAGAAAAGAAATTAGGGGTGAGATTCATATCCTCAAGGTGGAGGAAAAAGTGGTGAAACTTGGTACGTCGTGCTGCGATGTAAAATTAGGCGCTGCTTGGGAGGCAACCCAAGGGTACCACAGGTACCATTTTAATTTCTTGCAATTGAGTTGATTTTTGTTTATTTTCATCTTGTGTTGTTTTGGTGGAAAGTTAAGCGCAGCTGGAGGGGAAGTCTGAGTACCCGTGGAGGAGGAAGCTAACAAGCATGGAAGAGAAAAAGTGTGGGGTTGAACACCCACTTGTGCAAAGTCGAAGAAAACATGCTGTTAGCTAAACCTAAAGGCCTCAGGGAGTATTTCTCACCCTTTGTAAATTTTAATTTGATGCTATGAGGACATAGCATGATTTAAGTGTGGGGAGAGGGAAATTTCAAAATTTTCTGTGCTTAACGATTTTGGTGAATGTAATGCTTGTGCAAAAGTTGGTGAGAAAATTTGAAAAATTTGAAAAATTTTTGTGAATTAAGCATGACTTCATCACCCGTTGGTTTTTCTTTTCGGTTCTTTTCCGACGGGGGGTCTTTGAACCGAAGAATAATTTTTTTTTCTTTTTCTTTGTCTGTATATAATGTTTTTTAGTCATAGTTAGTGACTGTTTCCTACGATGGATGGATGACGACCGTCTTGAGGAAAAATTAGTCGATAGGTTTTGGGTTTTGAAACAATAACTAATTGGTGCTGGATGTTCTTGTTATGTGCTATAAATGTTTGTAAGATGCAAGTATGTTCAGCATGAAGCATGCAAGTGTATAACTTTGTTTGAGACACTTAGGCTCTTGAATTTGACTCAATATGATGGAAGCTTAATTCTGAATTCTTGTGATTAGCTGAGTAAGAGTCTACTGATTGTGTCTTGATTTGAGCATGTGCCATGAGTGTAAGGTTTTTGAGTATTCTATGCTATTGTGGAATGTCTAGAACTTGCCTGGTGTGTATATAAAATGAAATGAAGGATGTGAATTGTAGGAGATGATTTAGGCATTTCTTTGAATGAACCAAACTTTTATCCCTCATTATACCTACCTTGAAAAATTAATCCTAGTTAACCCCATTGAGCCTTGAGCCTATTCTTTGACAGCTGCAACATAAGCTTAATCCTTTTTCTTTCATTAGCCTTGAATTTGATCCAAAACTCCAAAGCGCTTAAAGAAAAAAATCCGAAAGAGTAAAGGAGTGAGAAGAATGAAAAAGAAGGAAAAATAGCAAGTTGTAAATAGTTGAGAAAAGGAAAAAGGTGCATTTGTGTGAAAATGGTTGGTTATTAGTAGGGAGTAAGAAAAGGAATGAATGAAACATATTGCTTAAGTACTCCTTACTAATAAGCTAAAAGTGTCGAAAGAAATGGGGGAACAAAAGAGGAAAAAGAAAACTAAAAGGAGAAAAAGGTGAAGTCAGGGAAGGGAAGTTTGTAATGAAGGCGTGAGGTATTAAAATCGCTTAGGAAAGATATTCACTATTACTGATCATAATAGTACTTACCCGCACCTGAGTTACATTACAACCTAAAAAGTCCTACTTGATCTTACATTCATACATCCTTATATTAGTGGAATAAAACACTAAGGGCAAGCTTATGGGTCACTACATGATGCATGTGAATTCTTTGTGAGAGTGAGCGTAATTCTATTCATGTACCCACACATGTTGTGATGTAAAAAATTGTTTTTGCGTGTAATTGGGTAACTCTCTTTCCGTGAGGGGCACATGTTGAAAGAAGGATATATTTCATGTGGAATTTCTTAATCAGATGATTTGCATGAGTTTGCTAAAATTGAGAGTCGATTCTTGAGGTTAAGAAGTCTTAACATGGTTGTACTTCATTTCAATGATCAAATCAGGCATGCTCTATTTTTAGCTTGTATCTTACGTAATCATTATAGCCGTAACCTGAATTATCTTGCTAAATTAGTTATGTAGGAGTCTCCATTTGCATGATATGTAAAAGGTTGTTCGAGGACGAACAAGGCTTTAAGTGTGGGGTTGTGATAACGGGCAAAAATATATGCCCGAGATACTCTTTATTACTTCAATTAGTCTTGTTTATCTAAGTTATCGTATGCATTTTCATGTAATTTTAGATAAAATAAAGATATGTGCTAACCAACATGATTAGCCTTTGTTTTGTAGGTTTTGATGATGTTTGAGTAACTAATCCATGAGTTGGTGAAGTAGAAGCTTGGAAACGGAATTAACACGCGAACGTCGGCAAGGAAGAGGCACAAAACAGCCCACCGGCGCGTCGACAAGGTGCCACGGCAGGCAGGCCGCTCAAAACAGCCCACCTGCGCGTTGGCAACGTGCCACGGCAGGTGGACTCCGCGACCATGGGGCTACAACGCGCTGCCCAGGCAGCGTGACACGTTGCCAACGCGGCAAGGTGCTGCCTGGGCCGATTTCGGGTGATTTTCCAGAGAGCCTCCGCGTTCGTAGCGTGTCACGGAGGCCGTGCTCCGCGATGCACTCCGTGACACGTTGCTTGTTAATCCGGGAAAGATTCCTACTAATATAAATAGCACACTTAGGTTTATTTTTCAGAAGGGAGACTTGGTGGAGCAAGGACGTGGGTTAGGAGCAGTTGAGGGACGAAAAAGCTAAGGGTTTTTCTCTCTTTATTTCTTCTTTCAATCAATTGTACGTATGATTTACACTCATTTGAGGATGATCAATCCACAAATGAGTGGCTAATTCTCTTCCTTGCTAAGGTTTCGAACATGTGTATTTAATTTTGATTGTGAATTATATGGTTTTTCATCTTCTTCTTTCATGTTGTTCTATTAATTCTTGTTCTTACTGCATTAGTGTGTGGCCAACATTAATGTACATCTAAAAAGTCCAATTTCACTCGAGAGAGCAAGAAATTGGAAAGTTGTGAATTAATAGGGTATTGTTCTTAACTTGATTTGGGAAAATTGAGTTTTGATGTGCTTTCCTGATAGAAATATACTTGAAAGCCGTATTAGTCAATTTAGGAACCGGAATTGTATTGCTAGGTCATAAATTGCATTTGATCACAGAAATGTAGACGAATGGTTTTAGATTCTAAAGTGAGATTAAATACGAGAGTTTTAATCTCTAGGCTAATGTTCTTGGCTAGCAACATGAAGAGAAGAATAACCGAATTATGATTACTATCGAATTCATTACTTGTTCTTAACCTTGGCATGCTCTTATCCATAGTTTCAATTCAAGTAAATATTTGTTAACAGTTTTGGTATATAATTTATAAACAAAAAATTATTTAACTTTTGGTTACGTTGTTGTCAGCATAATTAGAAGTAAACTAGAATATAGTATACTTAAGCAATTTTACTTATCCAGAGTCTCCTTGGATCGATACTTGGCTTACTTAGCCACTTTATTACTTGTTTGACCACGTGCACTTGCGTGTCGGTTTTTAACCCCTACCAAAGCACCGAGCAACCCGCATATTTTCCTTCATTTTAAACCCCGATTTTAGGCCCTTTGTCCTCATTTTCTCTCTTCTCCGCGACCAAACACCCAAATTTCCCACCCCAACCAACGTGCCACGGTATTAAGCAACCAAGTTGTCGAGTTTCTTCGATTATTCAATTTAAAGGTATGTTTTCCTCGTCTCTCTCAAGTTTTTGTCGATTTTAGTCGAATTTGAGCATGGGAGGTGAGATATATTACCCTAAGTAGCAATTTAGCATGAAATTGAGTTATTCTTTGATTGATAAATGTTCGAAATGTTGTAATACGCATTTGAACTTGTTGATTGCGTGAATGATTCGAATTTGATTGTGAAATTCAATTCTAGGGCTTTGGTTGTTGAATTCGAAATGGGTAACTTGGTAAATTGGTGAATTATATGCCGGGGTGTGCTTGTGAATTGAATGTGATAGACGATGAATTCTCGGGATTTTGGGAAAATGCGAAAATTATTCGAATTGGTTGGTTATATAGGTTCATATGTATCTAGAATTTTTGTTGTTGTTTTTGTTTGTTGTTTTCTTTGCTAAGTGCGATGGTTGAATTGATAGCGATGGTAGGATTGGGATTAGCTGTATGAAGTCTGAGTAGTACGCTAAGGTTATACTGTCGCAATTTTCTTTGCGAACGCACTAAGCATAAATTGTATAGTTGTTTGTTTTTTGGTGTAAATAAAGTGCTCCTTGCCGTAGTATCGTAACCGTAGCTAAGGACTAAGTGTGGGGTAAACTTAGCTTAACCCGACCTTAGCCGAAGCTAATATGCATTTAGCTTGACATGGTGCTTGTTTATTTGTGTTGACAGGTACAATGGCAAGTAGGCAGGATAAGGGTAAAGGTGCATCTACTTCAGGCACCGAGAGAAAATGACTTAGACTGGGCACAGCAGTCCCAGCTGCACCAGCTGTTCCGCGCGGCCAACGCTGCCAATACGGAACGAGATGGGTAACCGATGAGGGGAAGAAGTGGTACGCTAAACACAAGGAAAACAAATACTTCCCTGAGGAGCATATTGCGCGGGAACCACTAGCACAGGAGTTCCCCCGTATAGTGCAGAGGATCGAGGCAGCTGGGCTCAGCTTCATATTTCAGGAGCCCAAGGAGTGCAACCTATATCTAGTCCGGGAGTTCTATGCAAATTGGAACCCGGCAATCAGAAGCCATACAATAAAAATCAGAGGGCAGATTGTCACTTTGGAACCCCAGCAATTAAATGCCATCATTGGAGCGCAGGACACAGACGCCCACGTTCTCCGCCAGCTGAATATCACCCCACCATATGCCGATATCAGACGCACACTGTGTGGGGCTCGATCCACAGCCAGATGGAGCAGACATAAGGAGAGGGGTTACCACCAGACTCTGACGTATTCTCAAATGAACAGGGAGGCCAGAACATGGCTAAAGATAGTCTGTTCGTGCTTAATCCCGGGGGTGCACATGACTGATGTGACCCGGGACCATGTCTGCCTGGTGTATGCCCTGATGAAAGGGCTAGAGATTAATGTTGGGGCGGTCATCATATCTGCCATGAAGAGAGCCCGACTACACCAGGGCCACAGGTATGGGTTCGGAGGACTTATCACCACCTTCCTCCGGGGCCTCGACATCGAGGAAGAGGCTTTGGACTACATCCCGCAGTTGGAGCGGAGGGCCCTCGATGTGACCAAAATTAAGGCCCCCGACACCACACACGGGCCAGTGCTGACACTTGGCGAGCGAGATGCTCGCGACGACCAGTACATGGCACGGATGTTTGGTATGCAAATGCTTCAGCTTCGAATTGGTGGGAGACCAGCCACGGAGGAGGAGCTATGGCAGCTGGAGCTGGATTACCCATTTGGCGAAAACGCCAGGGCTTTATGTCGAGTGGGGCCAGCATTTGTAGAGCCCACTAACGATGATGTCCCCACGGACGAGGAGACACGTCGGGAGGACTCCGATGTGGAGTCCGATGACGACGATGGAGGTGACTCGGACATGGGCGATGAGGCAGCAGCACCGGATGAAGAAGTTGAATATTTCGACTGATCAGGGAGTTCCACCACCCAAAATTTTGTGATTTGAATTTTTGTGAACACTGGGGACAATGTTCGATTTAAGTGTGGGGTGGGGAGTAATTAGGTGCTGGGGCTAGGCTGGTTTGCTTGTATGTTCTTTCCTTTGTTTGTCTTGTATGTTTAAGTTTCCCTGTGTTTGTGAAGTGCAAACTGATTTGTATCTGTATATATTTGTGGTAATTGATGATGTGTGTTGTGAAATGTTGTGGTTTGCCAGCTAAGTCTGTAAAAAAAATTTTTGTAAATATTTTCTTATGTTTTTTTTCTCTATCGAAATGATCGATATTTTTAAAATTTTTGCGAAATTTTTTGCGAAAATATTTTGTACATATTAAAATATTTTGTAAATATTTTTCCATCGAAATGATCGATGTTTTGCAAAATTTTTTGATTTTTATTTTTGGGTTTCTCGGAGTTTGTTTTCGGTTCTTTTATCGAGAATAGTCCCATTGAACCGACGTCATAGTTAGTGACCGTTCCCTATGATGGATGGATGACGACCGTCTTAAGGGAAATGTAGTCGGTAGGAGTAGTGATTTTACTTTGTTTTCAGTTTTTCTTTGGTGGATTGCATCACGGAACCTGTAGTTACTATATGGTTGTGAAATTATGGTTGCGTGTTGTAACTGATACTCAAAATGTAAAAGTGATTCGTTTGAAAGCATGCAATTTTGTAAATATGTTGAGTTACCTTGGTTGTAGAATTCGATTCGGTGTGATTGAGGCTTAATTCTGAATTCATGTAATTGGCTAATTAAAGAGTCTGTGAATGCATCTTGAATCGAGCATGTGCATGAAGTGTGAAGTGAGGTGTTGTTATTCCATGCTATTGTGAAGTGTCTAGAACTTGCCTGGTGTGTGTACAAAACGAAATGAAGGAGATGTAGTGTTGGAAAGGATGTAGGCATTTCTTTATTTTAACCGAGAGTTTCTATTTTTTTCTTGTCATACACTACCTTTTTATGTGATTGTATACCCTAGTCAGCCCGTTGAGCCTTTAGCCGATTATTTCTTTCTTTTGTCCAAAATTGTATAAACTAAGCTTAATTCTTTTTTTTCATTAGCCGTAAAGTCTATACAAAACTCTTAAGCGCTTAAGAAGAACAGAAAAATTTTTCCCAAAGTGTCAAAGAGTGAGAATAGCGGGAAGAAAAAGAAAAGAAGAGTGAGGAAAGAAAAGAAAAGGTTGAAGAGGCACTTGTTATAATGCAATGAAAATGAAGGTGCATGAAAAACCTTTGTTGTTGTGTCAAGTGTGTTTGGTGAAATGGGCCATACGAAAGTAAACCAGTATGAATGGGATGATGAAAAAAGAAAAGAGAGAAACAATGTCATGAGTTGATCGGAATGTGTTGAAAAGGCGCTTAATGATGCTAGTGGCTATTATTGGCTAATCCAATATGTACTAGTTCCATAACTTCCATTACAACCCATTAAAGTCCTACGTGATCTTACATTGCATTTCTTTATATTAGTGGAGTAATACACTAAGGGCAAGCCTATGGCTCATGACATGAGGCATGTGAATTCTTTTGGGAGAGAGAGTGAAATTAATTTCTACATGCCCCTACTTGAATGTTTGTGTGTCACATGAACAAAAAGGGGGAAGATTCTCTTGAGTTGTGAGGGCACATGCTTGATGAAAGATTGATGTTCGTGTCGGATATCTTGATTAGCTGATTTGCATGAGTTTGCCGATATCGAGGGTCGATTCTTAAAGTCTAGGAAGTCTTGATGTATTAAAGGTCGTTGCATTGTAAGACCATGCATGTTTTCTTGATGATTTACAATATTGAATGATCGGTATGACCGTAGCTCAAATTGTCGCACCATAGTGGCGAAAGCTGGGATGTAATTTGCATGAGTTGTGTATGTGTTGTTCGAGGACGAACAAGGATTTAAGTGTGGGGTAAGTGATCTTGGGAAGATTTATATTGCCAAGTGATACTCAAACGTATCATTTTCGTCTTGTTTATTGTGCAATGTGTATACATTTTCATGTAATTGGCAATAAAATGTGAATTTATACTAACCAACATGATTAGCATTGTTTTGTAGGTAAAACATGATTTTGAGGAGCTAAAAGGCATGTTGGAACAATATCGGAGTTGGACTTGGATGCGAGCACGGAAAAGACATTGGACTGCACAATGTAAAGGGGCTCCGCGATGGAGCCGTGCCACGCTACCATCGCGGAGGCACACTGCCTGGAGGGTGATTTAATTGTCAATTTCCAGTGGAGCCTCGCGACAGCTCCGTGGCACGGAGGCAAGCCACCGCGTTGCATGCCGTGCCACGTTGAGGATTTATTCCCGGACCCCAGATTTCCAGTGAGGGTCCGCGTCCACGCCGTGTCACGGAGGCAGTGCTCCGCGTTGGCCTCCGTGACACGTTGCTTGTTATTCCGGGAAAAATTCCCAATAGTATAAATAGAACACTTAGGCTTATTTTTAATAAATTCAGACTTGGTGGAGCAAGGACGTGGGTTACAGGCAGTTGAGGGACGAAAAAGCTAAGGGTTTTTCTCTCTTTCTTTCTTCTTTCAATCAATTGTTTGTATGATTAACACTTGTTTTAGGATGATTAATCCACAAATGAGTGGCTAATTCTCTTCCTTGCTGAGGTTATGAATAATGGTGATGAATTTTGATTATTGAATTGTATGGTTTTTCATCTTCTTCTTCTATGTTGTTCTACTAATTCTTGTTTCTACTGCATTAGTGTGTGGCCGACATTAATGTTCATCTAAAAAGTCCGATTTCACTCGAGAGAGCATGAAATTGGAAAGTTGTGAATTAATAGGGTATTGTTCTTAACTTGATTTGGGAAAATTGGGTTTTGATGTGCTTTCCTGATAGAAATATACTTGAAAGCCGTATTAGTCAATTTAGGAACCGGAATTGTATTGTGAGGTCATAAATTGCATTTGATCACAGAAATGTAGACGAATGGTTTATGATTCTTAAGTGAGATTAAATACGAGAGTTTTAATCTCTTGGCTAATGTTCTTGGCTAGCAACTAGAAGAGAAGAATAACCGAATTATGATTATAATCAAGTTCATTACTTGTTCTTAACCTTGGCATGCTCATATCCATAGTTTAAATTCAAAGTAGATATTTGTTAATAGTTTTAGTATATAATTTATAAACAAAATTATTTAACTTTTGGTTACGTTGTTGTCAGCATATATAGAAGTAAGATAGAATATAGTATACTTGAGCAATTTTTACTTATCCAGAGTCTCCTTGGTTCGATACTTGGCTTACTTAGCCACTTTATTACTTGTTTGACCACGTGCACTTGCGTGTCGGTTTTTAACCCATTTAGCAAACCACCGAACACTGAACCTGAGAACCTGATCCTGCATCATGAAACGATGCAACGAAGAAAGTATGCGGTCAGTACGTGGAATGTACCGAGTATGCAAGGTAAGTAAAACCTGCTAGAGCAATAATAGTCTCTTAAAACAAGTCATACATATATGATAACCTTTAAGGATAAGAAAAAGATCACAAGCATTCATTATTAAGTCATTCTTATTTTATACATGGTCATGCATAGCTTTAGAATATCATGACTAAATCGGACGACTCAAGCTAAATCATAACATTTATATCAAAAGCTACACAATGAGTCAAACCTTGCTTTTCTAAACATGCATGCATAAGATAATCATCATGAGTAATGGATATGCAAACCCGAATGATATAGACATCGGGAGACTCGTCACTTAACTGACATACCATGATAGAGTTTATGTACTCCCGACTATTACACTCAAGTGGGCAGAGCCGTCCATAACCTTGCCCGGGCTACGGACGATACCATGATATCGATATCAAGCTCAAAGGGCTTATTGGGCTGGGGATAGCTCACAAGGGAGGTCCCAATAATATAATAGAATCAACATATGTTGGCACATAGTTCTGAGGCATAAGGTAGTCAACCCTTAGCCCGCTCGGTGCTAGAAGATTCTTCCAAAACATGCAATGCTCTACATAGTATAAATACAAATCTTAACATCGTCTAGTGACGAAGCTCAACATGAAATCATGCATAAGATCAACATCGTGTGAAATGAAGCTTAACATTGTCTATTGACAAAGCTCATTATGGCATCACGTATACACTAGACATCATAGAAATATGAAGCTCAACAATTTCCTTCCGACAAAGCTTAGAACGAAATCATGCATAGACTCAACATCATGTGAAATGAAGCTTAACATTGTCCTTGACAAAGCTCGACAATAACATGCATAGCAATTAAGGATTTACGCATAGAGAAGGCTTTACTTTGAAACATACCACAAACTCAAAGCATAGTGGGAGCCTTACTCCAAAAATCATGTGGTAAGCCTACTTTAGGAATATGACTTCATCATTATCAACATAAGGGCCTTTCCCAAAATCTTATCATGCTTGAAGCCATTTAAATCATTTGAAAACATTATAGTTTGGGAGATTTCACTCCAAAGCGAAGTAATAAAGTCAATTCAAGAAAATCATCACTCATGCTCATCATTGGGCACTACCCAAAGCTCCATCATACTTGGGTCTACTTAATATTCTTCGAAAACATTATCAAAATCACAACCAAATAAAAAATTGATAGGGAACAGGCATGGGTGTGGAAGGAAGCACCCACTCATAGCCTTACATACCCGGGAATGAAGAATCTTAACTCCTCCTAATTACCCAGTTGAGATTTCCCTTGAAAACCTTGAAATTCTCCTCAATTTCTTCTATTTAAACCTTCAACCTTGCATGCATGAAGAAATTGCCTAAGATGGGTTTTTCTCTGCTTAAAACCCTCTATTACGACCTTAAAATGACGTAGTATAGACCCTTAGAACTTAGGAATTACGAAAAAGCCCTTACTGAAATTGCTAAAAATAACTGTCAGGGGGTCCAGACTGAAGACCTGACGACTCGTTACTAGGGCACACGATTCGTTAGTTCACCCATCAAGTGCACTGCCTCGTCATTCATGGAAATCATTTGTCTTGGTAACGGCGCTCCTAACAGGTCGTTAGGACTGACGACAACTCGTTAGGTAACATCCCTTGAGTACACTGGATAAGCTTTACCATCTTTCTCTAGGACCTCCCCACGACTGACATGATTACATCACCCGTGAGGACCTCTAGTCCTTCATCATCTCAGGCCTTCCCCATGAGTCACTTGACGACTCGTTCGGCCTCCTCACGAGTCGTTAAGTGACCCATTCTGCAACTGCTGCAACATTTTCCAATTTTTCTCCTGATTCACTTTCGGGTCTGATTCATGAGTTCTCGGGGTATAACATGATCATTCTAAGGCATTATCTAGCTCATCCCATTATAGTAATCAAGAAAGGAAAATTAGGTATAATTTATATCATAACCACGAATCCTATCATAAAGATAAGAACTTGCTCCTTACATTCTTATGTTCTAGCCTAGGGTTACTCTTTCAAGCTTTTACCTAAGCTTAACGCATTTGTTTTCATGGTGATCAAGCATAAAAACAACAACAATGAAGAATGTAAGACAAAACAACAAACCATTGAAGAATTCATGCAATTACAATCATGTTACGTAGCCTCAACCCTAGAGGAAGGGTTTTTGCCACTCATGCTCATAAAAATACTTAAGAACATGATTCAAGCAATGTACTTACAAGAATAGTTAAAGGATAATGAATAAATAATGAACCCTAGATAGAGTTCTTCACTTCTCCCTTCACTCCTTTACGATTTTCAAAAAATATTTCGTGATAAATGATTTTAAAAGCTAAGGGTTAAATTTATACTAAGTTGAAAAAATGCAAAATTTGGCCTGTGATGGAATAGCTCCGTGTCACGGAGGTTATAATAGAGATTTTCCTCTGTGCCACGGAGCAAACGCGGACAGCTACTGGACGTCTCTTCTCGACAGGTCTTGTGCGAGGTACCTGCGCGTCGCCCGACATGGTGCGCTGCTGGTCGCGCCATGTGCCTGCTGTGGCACGTTGCCATCACGTAGGGTCATGGGATGACACTCCTCACGTGACATGGCATGGCATGGCACGGCCTTTAGTGTGCAACTTGTGCTGCGTGGCACACTGCCTTTGCCGGCAGTCCCTATCTTTAGCCTGCCATGTTGCCTTCATTTGCCATCGAGTCCGTACTTCATTCCTCTGCTTCAACCGTCATATTTTAGTCTGTTACATGCATTTTACACCTACAAAACTAGGACTAATCATGTTGGTTAGTGCATACCCAAATTTACACAAAATCGCATAAGAATGTAAGTGTATAATTTGACAAGCACGACTAAATTAAGCTATAAAATAACACTTGGGCACGTAATTATTCCCAAGATCACTACCCCACATATAAATCCTTTTTCGTCCTTGAAAAACTCTATTACATCTCATGCACATGAAGATTCTCATATAGCTAATTGAAGCAAGATAATACAAAGCTACGACTACAATGATTGTTTTTAGATAGAAAGTTAAAAATATAGCATGCATGGTATAACCATTAAAATCAAATATAACTATGTTAAGACTTCCTAGCCTCAAGAATGAACTCTCAATATCAACAAACTCATGCGAATTAACCGATCAAGAAATCCGACATGAATTTTATCCTTTATTAAACATGTGCCCTCACAACAAGAGAGTTACCCATTTTCGCTCATATGTTTTCAATTTATAACATGTAGGGGTATATGGATAAGAAAAAATCTCACTCTCACAAAGAATTCACATGCCAAGTGTATTGACCCATAAGCTTGCCTTTAGTGTTTTACTCCAGTAATTTAGGAATATTCAAAAGTAAGATCAAGTAGGACTTAATGGGTTGTAATGTAAGGTAAGAGGCGGGTATGTACTATCATGGCCAGTGATAGTGACTATCTTCTCTAAGCGCTTTAAATCCATCACACTTTCATTAGGAATTTCCATCCTCTTACTTCACCTCTATTCTTTTCAACTCCCATTTTCCTCTTTATTTCCCCATTTCAATTAGGCACACTTAAGCTATTATTAAGGAGTGCTTAAGAAATTTTTTTCTCTATTTTCTTCTTTTACTCCTTACTAACTCTTATTTAATTTTTTAAACAAGTGCCCCTCTAGTCTTCTCTTCAACACCAACAACTGCTATTTCACTTCTTATTCCAACTTCTCACTCCTTAATTTCTTTTGCATTTTCACTTAAGCGCTTAGGAGTTTTGGATCAAATTCAAGGCTAATGAAAAGAAAGGATTAAGCTCATTTTGTGGCTAGCAAAGAATAGGTAAAAGGCTCAATGGGGCTAACTAGGATAATATGACAAGGTAGGTAAGGAAAGGGATAAGAATTAGGATCATTCAAAGAAATGCGTAAATCATCTCCTACAATCTACATCCCTCATTTCGCTTTGTATACACACCAGGAAAGTTCTAGACACTATACAATAGCATGGAATATTCAACAACCTTACACTCTCAGCACATGCTCAATTCAAGACAAATTCCACAAACTCTTATCTCAACTAATCACAAGAACGTAAAATTCAACTTTAAGCACATCAAGTCACATTCAAGAGTCTAGGTGTCTCAAATAGAGTTATACAACTGCTCACATGCTTCAAAATTTACAACACTTGCATCTCACAATCATGTATAGCACATAACAAGAACATAAAGTCATCAATTAGCAAAGGGTTTAAAAATAAAAACCTATTGACAAATTTTCCCTCAAGACGGTCGTCATCCATCCATCGCCGGGAACAATCCCTAACTATGACTGAAACAACTATGTACAGACCCAAAAAATTTTATTTATCGGTTCAAAGTGCCCCCCATCAGAAAAGAACCGAAAATAAAAACCAACAGGTGGGTGAATTATGCTCAACTCAAAAATTTTCAGCAACCACTATCATATAAAGCACTAACTTCAACCGACTTCATTAAGCACAAAACCTTGAAATTTCCCTCACTCCACACTGAAAATATGCTATGTCCCCAAAGCATAAATTAAAAGTAATACAAGGGTGAGAAATACTCCCTGAGGTCTCTAGGCCTAGCTAACAACATGTTTTTCTTTCATTTTTGCGCAAGTGGGTTATCGACCCCACATTCATCCTCCTCCATGCTCCTTAGCTTCCCGAAGGGTACTCAAACTTTCCCTCATCTGTGCTTAATTCCAAAACAAACAACAACAAGTGAAAATTAAAAAAATCAAAATAAAGAAAACAAATTAATCTGTATCGGTGGTACTCTTGGGTTGCCTCCGAAGCAGCGTCTGATTTTATGTTGCGGCACGCCGCATCAAGTTTCACCATTTCCTTTCACTTTGAGGATATGAATCTCACCCCTAATTTCTTTTTTAATTTCCTATTATGCTCTAGGGGTGGTGGTGAAAATATTAAAGGACCAAGCAGTATATTTCACCTTTTATGCTTATTGGTCCTTAAGTAAGTGAAGTCATTTTGTCCGTCAGAATTAGCAAATTTCAGAATATATGGGGCTTGTTCCTCCTCTAGACCTTTCTCTAAAAGCTTGGAAGACTCTATTTCTAGGTTGTCAACCAAACTTAATGTCGAGAAGTGCTTTGAGTGGGGTACACTACACCTCAACTCTGAAACTGCACTATGCTTGACCTCCTTACTCTTGTACACCTTCTCCACATCAACATCTTACTCCACATGAATGTCTAATGGTTGGAACTCTATCTCTCTTATCATGACTGGATTGGCCATATATGTGGGACCATCACAGAGACTCTCAGGAGCTTCTAACTGTTGAGCTTGTTCCAACAACTCACCCTTTTCTTCTCCTTGCAGTCCCTCTTGAGTATTGGCTAAGACCGTTACTTGCAAATCAATGCAAGCTTCAGTCTCATTCATCAACTCTGTGAACTTGGTTCATATCATCTCTAGGGCCTCACCATTTTCCTTAGTCTAAATTCTCATTACTTCTATTTTCTCCCTCATCACTCCTGTCTGCTCAAGGACTTGTCTTAACATATTTTCTATATGATCTTGGTGTTCTAAGTCCTCTTCTTCTTCATTGTTGTACTCATCAAAAACAATAGAAGGATCATAGTAGGGGCTTGGGAAGGGGAATATGAATTTGGACAACCATTCCAATGGCCATCCTGACCACCACATATACGGAAAGTAGGACAATGTTGCCACAAGTGGGGTCCTCCACAATTCTAACAGAAATTATTGAAATATGAGTATCCACCATTCAACCCATTTGTATTCCATGATGTCATGTCAAGAAGGGTATCAACTAAAAACAAAAATAAATAAAATCTAAAACTAATAAATAATTTTCTTTTCAACACTTAGAAAATTAGACACTAACACAAAATAAGAAATTCACCAATTTCACCAGTCCCCGGCAACGACGCCAAAAACTTGTTCATGCTCCAGCACACGCGGTCGTACAAGTAATAAAGTGGACCTTTTTAAGAGCCGGATGTCGAACCCATAGGGATTAGACCAATTCAGCGAATATTCAAGTTCAAGTGTAAGATTAACCTTCACAAGTGTTGATAATAGAAATTTTGAGAAATTATAATTAAGTATAGGGGTGATCACAAAATACTTGAGAAACAATATAAGAAGCAACTAGAGTTAAGGCCTGATAATCATGCAATGCTACAATTCTCAACGGTTCGAGAATGAAAACTTCAGTTTTTGTGTCACATAATTAAAATGCTATGTTCATGGTCTTTCGAGCCTCTGAACACAACAAACTAGTCTCACACCTACATCGTTGAGCGGGGATGCGACGTCCTAATTCATGAGCAATTTAATTACATGGACGTGGTTTATGGAGTTTTCACCCTTGATTATGGATTTTCGTACCTCTAATCATTTAACCGAACTTAAATTCACAACTACTTCTGCGAGTGGTGATGTGATCATTCTAAGGCGGTTTCTAGCTTATCCTGTTTTAGTAACCAAGCAAGGCATATTATCCTAACCGCGAATCCTATCGCTTAGGTAACTGTTTTAGGCAGTTTCTATCCTAACCGTGAATCCTATCGTAAAGATAAGAACTTGCTCCCTACATTCTTATGTTCTAGCCTCGGGTTACTCTTTCAAGCTTTTACCGAAGCTTAACGCATTTGTTTTCATGGTGATCAAGCATAAAAACAACAATAATGAAGAATGTAAGACAAAACAACAACTAAAACTCAAACCATTAAAGAATTCATGCAATTACAATCATATTGCGTAGCCTCAACCCTAGAGGAAGGGTTTTAGCCACTCATGTTCATACAAATACTTAAAAACATGATTCAAGCAATGTACATTACAAGAATAGTTAAAGGAGAATGCAAAAATAATGAACCCTAGGTAGAGTTCTTCACTTCTCTCTTCGCTCCTTTACGGTTTCCCAAAAATATTTCGTGATAAATGATTTTAGAAGCAAAGGGTTGAATTTATACTAAGCTGAAAAAATGAAAAATTTGGCCTATGGTGGAATAGCTCTGTGTCACGGAGGTTATAACGGAGATTTTACTCCATGCCACGGAGCAAACGCGGATAGCTACTAGACGTGTCTTCTCAGCAGGTCTTGCGCGAGGTACCTGTGCGTTGCCCGGCGTGGCACACTGCTAGTCGCACCATGCTCCTGCCGTGGCGTGTTTCCATCACATAGGGCCACTAGATGACACTCCTCACACGACATGGCATGGCGTGGCATGGCCCTCAGCGCGTAGCTTTTGCTGTGTGGCACGTTGCCCTTGCCGACAGTCCCTATCTTTAGCCTGCCATTTTGCCTTCATTTTCCATCAAGTTCGAACTTCATTCCTTTACTTCAACTATCATGTTTTAGTCCCTCACATGCATTTTACACCTACAAAATAAGGACTAATCATGTTGGTTAGTGCATACCCAAATTTACACAAAATCGCATAAGAATGTAAGTGTATAATTTGACAAACATGACTAAATTAAGCTATAAAATAGCACTTGGGCATGTAATTATGCCCAAGATCATAGCTACGTAAGGATTACAATATGAGTGTGCTTTCCCATCTGGGAAAGGAAAATGTAGTAGCAGACGCACTTAATAGTCTCTCCATAGAATATGAGTCCCATGTAGATGAGGGAAAGAAGGAGCTGGTGAGGGACGTGCATCGACTTGCAAGGTTTGAAGTTCGTTTGGTTGATTCAACCGATGGAGGTGTTATAGTTCAGAACTGATCAGAATCTTCCTTGGTGACTAATATAAAGGCTAGACAAGACGCAGACCCTAATTTGGTAAAGTTAAAGGAATTCGTTTAAAATCAGAAGGTAGAGTTCTTTTCCAAAGGGAGAGATGGTGTGCTTCGATACAAGGGTTGCTTATGTGTTATGGATGTCGATAGTTTGAGAAATTGGATGTTGTACGAGGCTCATGGATCTAGGTATTCAATCCATCCAGGTGCCACCAAGATGTACCATGACTTATGAGAAGTCTATTGGTAGAATGGAATAAAGAATGATATCGTAGAATTTGTAGCGAAGTGCCCAAACTGTAAGCAAGTAAAAGTTGAGCATCAGAGACTGGGAGGGGTGCTTTAGGAAATCAGTATTCCTACTTGGAAGTGGGAAGAAATCAATATGGACTTTACAACAGGTTTGCCTCGCACTTGTCGACAATATAACTCCATTGGGGTTGTTGTAGATTAGTTGACCAAAGTTTTCCATTTTCTATCAGTCAAAACATAGATTTGGCGAAGTATTATGCCAAACTATACATTTGAGAGCTAGTTCGGTTGCGTGGAGTACCCTTGTCCATCATATCAGACAAAGGTACCCAATTTACCTCTCATTTTTGGAGGTCGTTCAAAAAGGACTTGGTACTCAGGTTAAGCTCAGCATAATATTTCACCCGCAAATGGATGATCAAGTAGAGCGGACAATTCAGACTCTTGAGGACATGTTGAGAGCATGCGTGATTGACTTCAAAGGTAGTTGGGATGATCATTTGCCTCTTATCGAGTTTTCATACAATAGCAGCTACCATTCCAGTATTCAGATGGCTCAGTTTGAGGCTCTCTTTGGGCAGAGATGTAGATCACCTATTGTTGATTTGAAGTTAGGGAAGCTGCGATGATAGGAATAGATTCAGTCCGTGAGGCTATGGAGAAGGTTCAACTCATACAGGAAAAGTTAAAAATAGCTCAATGTCGCCAAAAGTCCTATGCTGATGTGAGAAGGAGAGAACTCGAGTTCAAAGTGGATGATTGGGTGTTTATGAAGGTGTCTCCCATGAAGGGAGTGATGCAGTTTGGAAAGAAAGGAAAACTCAGCCCTCGTTATGTTGGCTCCTACTGGATTGTGAATTGGGTTGGCAAGGTGGCATATGAATTCGAGTTGCCCTCAAAATTAGCTTCCGTGCATCCTGTTTTCCATGTATCGCTCTTAAAGAAGTGTTTGGGTGATCTAGCTCTAGTTTTACTAGTGGACAGTATCGGTGTGGAAGACAACCTTAGTTATGAAGAGGTTCCGGTGGAAATACTAGATCGTTAGGTTTGAAGGTTAAGAAACAAGGAAGCAGCTTTAGTTAAAGTTATATGGAGGAATCAGCAGGTTGAGGGAGCTATATGGGAAGTCGAAGAAGACATGATGGCTAGATACCCACATTTATTCTCTACCAGCTTAGTTCCAGCTTGAGGTATCAGTTTTGCCCCAGTACTCTAATTAGTTTTCATGTTCAGTTCATGTGCCCAAGTTTCTTTTACGTGAAGGTATGTATGTATGGTTTGTGAATTTGGTTCAGCTATGTAGTTTAGTTGGAGGTAGTCATTCCGTCAGTTTTCAGCTTAAATGATTAGTATTTGAATATGATGATTGCATTTCTCTATTTTTCTGTATGTTTTTCAACATTCGAGGAAGAATGTTCCCAAGGGGGAGATACTGTAATACCCCGAAAGCTCTAAGATCAGACCCGCGAGTGAAATGGAGAAAAACTAAAAATTCTGCACCAGGTCATAAAACGAGTAGTTCTGCCACCCGTGGGGAAAATCACGAGTTGTAAGGTGCTCGTCGTGAGGTACTGGACTTGACTTGAAAAAAAATGCTGATGGGTTCACCATGAGCATGACCATGAGTCGCGGCCAGGCCCCACGATTCATTGGGTAAATCGTGGTCAGCAAGTAATTAATGATTTGAGGTTGGAGGCAGTGGAGATAATGAGTGGTAACCACAAGTCATGGTCACCGGTAACGATTCATATGATGGCCCATTATAAGTTCCAGGTGAAACCTCGAGAGTGTACCCAACGATCGATGTAACGACTCGTGGTTGGTGGCAACGACTTGTTAGGTCCTTCGTGGGGACTGATGAGCAGTTATTTTTTGTGAAGTTATTAAGGGTATTATCTTCATTCCTATGCTCTAGGGTCCTATACTACGTCGTTTTAAGCCATTTTCAGGGTGTATTAAGATAGGTTAAGTCATTCTAGCCTATTCTAAACCCATGCATGCAAGTTAGGGAGTTAGAGAAGAGATCAAGCTTAAGCCCTTCCAATTCTTCTCAAATTCCTCTTAGGCAATCAAGGAAGTGTAAGAATCAACTATAATCAAGTATATAGGGTTATGAATGGGTGAATTCATTCACACCCATGCCTAATCTCTCTCTAAATCATGAAACCCTATGATTGTTCTATGGAGTTTTAACCCAATGCATGAAATTTCAGAATTATTACATGTGCATGATTCAAAGGTGCTTTTATTATTGAATTATGAATTATGTGCAAGTTTTATGTTGTTTCCACTAAAACCATGTTTTCAAGCTTTTTAAACTTAAATGCCCATTTATGATAAGTTCATCAAAGTTGAGATTTATGAAGAATGTTCATGTATGATGAAGTATTAATGATGAAAAACATGTTTTCAAATTACCCATGTTTTAGTCATGTTTTCAAGTGAATTGAGTATTTTCAAGCATGTTAAAGTATTGGACAATGCCCACATGTTCACGTATGATTTATGATCTGGATTTCATGATTGATCAATTTATGATGTTGGCTGATTTATGGGCCCTTGATTCATGGCTAAACATGTATGAAAATGGGGATCGACGATTTTAATATTTATTTGGCCATGAATCTCATGAATGATGTTTATGATTTACGTATGAGCCTAATATGCATATTTTTAGGAGTAGTGTCTAGCACCGAGAAGCTCGACGTTCAAAGGACTATGCCGGTGTCTCATAACTATGTGCCACTGTTGGTTCATGTTGAGACATTACAATGTTAATGGATCCCCTCTTTCATGATATCACATAATGCACTCTCTTGCCTGGCAAGGCTGGGACGACTCTGCCCACTTGAGTGAGATAGTTGGGGCATCATGTAAGGCTCTACCACGATGGTGTCGGTTATGACGAGTCCTCTCATTGTTCCTCATGATTTATGCATGGTTATGTTTTTATTATTTTGGCTCAAGACATGTTTAATGAAGCTTTTCTCTTATGATTTTGATTATGGTTAATTTACGAATGCTTTGAAAACCTTGACCCTTATGTTACATTATGATATTTATGTTATGAGCATGTTGTCCAACTCTTATGAACTTTTATGTTTTTTAAAATGTCCATTTTACTTACCTTGCATACTCGGTACATTCCACGTACTAACTACATACTCTATGTTGTATTGTTTCATGATACAGGCTCCGATCTTCAGACCTAGCACCGTCATTAGCTCGTCCCCAGAGTTAGCATCCAGTTCATTAGTGAGTCCTCATACCCTGAGGACCAATTGATATCAGTTATCTCTTTATGTTTAGTTTTCTAGACTTTTCGGGTTAGTTGGGGGTGTTGTCCCATCAGCCCATCAAATATGTTAGAGGCTTTCAGACTATGTGTAGTATTCAACTGTCATGTACGAAGTACATTTTGCCTCCTATGTTATGTCATGATTATGCTTCTGCTATGTCTTTATGTTGAATATTCCGCTTTATTGATATTGAGTTACATGTATGTTCAAGCCATGGGTCGACTTGGAGTCTCTCGGGTCTCCTTGTCCTGTGTTACGATCCGGGGCTATGTTTGGGTCATTACAATTTCGGAAGGCTCTTAGCTAGCCGTTAGAGTTGGCTCTCATGGGAGTGGATTATTTCTTCAAGCTTTTTAAGACCACTATGCTGTGAGGAAGTAGGAGGAGGTGAGGAGCCTCGGATTGATGCACCTCCAAAAGCTTGCTCTGATGCCTCAAGATGTGGCATATTGAGATTGGGGGCATAGGGGGTCGGCTCTGAACTAGAAGTGATAGGCTCATCTAGGACCTCAAAGGCTTGTATCCACTGCCTCTTGCCCTTAGGAGCATCAACATCCCTCTTGTTGGCAAAGGAGATGACACTGGAGGCAGCACTAGGGGTCTCATCCGGGAAAAGGGGTACTCTTGCTCTTAAGCATAGCTGTGATATCAGCACCGCATATAGCATTGAAGTGCCGACTTGTATGGCCTTTCTCCACATCTGATTCGCCACTATCTCCCCAAAGTTAATTAGGACCCCTGTCATGATGCAATAAATCAGGATCGCGGCTTCCAAATTCACCCACTGTTCATTCCTGGATGGCATGATTCTACCACAAATGAAGTTGAGCCACAACTTGGCCTCGAAGCGTAGCTCATGGCGAGATATCTCACTACCCCTAGATTCCCAGAGAGGTGTGTCAGTGGTAATGACTGGGGCTATAACACTGAATTGAGCCTCTTTTTTGGCAAAGTGGATCAAATATTCTATACCTTTATCAATTTCATCCTCCCAGAACAGTGAATTTATAGCTGCTGGGGTTATGTCTACCTCAACACCCCTTCTAACACTGAGGGTAAGCATGGAAAGTCCTTGACTTTTCCTATATAATTCATACTTTCCTGCCTGGCCTGATATGAAGCATAGAATTCCGAGACTAGGCTCCTAAAAAAATCTGGGAGAGGGTTGGTGAAGACATGCCACTGGCGATTGGTGAACTAGGCAGTGATGTTGGGGAAGTCACCCCCTCAGCCCCGCTAAATCGAAGTGCTTCTCCACAGTGATGGAGCGACCCTCACAGATAGAATAGTTCCCATTCATGTTGGGCACATAAAATATTATTGCCCCTCTAGTGTTGGCAGGGGCTGAGAAAGCTTTGGCTTTGCCTTTTCCCTTTGTCTTTGAAGTGGCGATGGCCTTTCCTGTGTTTGGGTCTCTGGAAGAAGACATTTTCTGCAAACACAATGTTAGTGACACCCACAATGTTTCTTTTTGTATTTTTCAAATGGTAAAAATGAAACAACCAACAACCACTCTAAAAATTAAATGAGAAACAAAAGGAGGAATTAGCTCGAAAGATCTGGTAGCACCGGCGGAACTTCGGCGAACCGTCGATAGTGAGAAAAACACTGGGTAGGGAGGTTTCAACTGACGACTCATCAGTCAGCCGCTAGTCACGATATGTGAAATGCCGATGCAACACGGGGTCAAGGCAGTGGCCCTGAAGCTATATTTTACCCGAACCGGCATTTCATCAACATTTTGTAGAACCTGACCGGCGAGTGGCCGATGGTCGTCATCCCCATTGCATCAAAATTGCAATCCAACATCTAATCTAAAAAAACATATGCACATCTGCTAGAATCATTACCTATCCAAATAAAAAGGAACAAAATGAAGATTTACCCTTAAGAACGGCGTCACCCGATCTATCATCGGGAAAATTTAGGTCTTTGTCCCCCTTTGAGATTACTCAGACTTCACCCCACTCAACTACATAAAAGTAACCATTTCCCAACACCTATTTAAGCATCAAGCCCCTACTACCCCACAAATTTCACAGTATAAACTTCAATCACATTCAAATCATGTAAAAGCACAATAATGAAAATGCTGGGAAAAAAGGGTAGTAAAAAGAAGGGATAACATAGTACAACAAAATTCATATGCACCAAGACTAAACTTGTAACAATATTAAAGTTGTAGGATTTTTACCAGGGCACAAATCTAGAGAGTAGATGATACTTGAAGTAGCCCAACAATGAGGAAGATGAAAACTTTGTTAGTAGAAAGTGAAGAGTATAGTCTGAGTTAGGAGAAAGAAAATTGGGGGTTTTTATAGGTTAAGAGGAATGAATGGGATTGGTTGAGGAAAAGATGGGTGTTTAATGGTGATTTAAATGTAGAGGGAGAGGAAAAAGTGGATTGTTGGAATGTGGAAAGGTGGGGTGTTGGGAAGATGAAAAGGTGTATAGAGAAGTGTTAAAAAGTGGGAAAAGGGGAATTTTGGGAGAATAAAGAGGGAATAAATCGGGTTTGGTGGCTGAAAAGGGAATCTTGGTCTGGTTGGTCATGATTTTTAGAACAAGACATATACCTGTACCGGCATTTCACCAGCGGTCACCGATTGGAAATGGCGCTTTTCCACCTTACCATTATGAAGCTTAACTTATGCCAGTTCTCTATTTATGACAGGTGGTTCGCAGATTAAGTTCTGCATTCCGTTGGTGGGTCGCCGATTGTGCCCCCACTTCTCAAGTGTTCTAACTTGAGCCAGCAGTCAAACGGCGGTTCGCGAATTGGTGTAGGCATTCCGCCGGTGACTCGTCGGTTTGACCTTGTTGTTCCCAGATTTCTACTTCCATGACTTAAGAAGCTGGCGGTTTGCGTATCTAGACCGGTGGTTCGCCGGTCTAGCGCGGTGTCTGCCTTTGTTTTGTGCTCCTCCTCCTTGCTTCTCACGTACTTAGTACTACAAAACCATAAACAACAATGGTATTAAAACATTCAAAAGCAAATACTTGGACTGCCTCCCAAGAAGTTCCTTAGTTAACGTTGTGGCATGACATATCTTTTATTCATAATTCATTCTCTGGAGCATCATCCTCTGACTCAACCTCTTCCATATCATTCCCGTCATTCAACACTCCAATCACTTTGCATTCATCAGGAGGTTCAGCAGATTGACACACCTTGAAGGTAACCTCTTTACCTCCTACCCAAAACTTGACCTCACCTAGCTCCACATCTATCAAGGCTCTATCAGTGGCGAGCAATGGTCTCCCAAAAATAATTGGAACTTCCACATCCATCTCACAGTCGAGAACCATAAAGTCAGCTGGTAGAAAAGACTTATCTACCCTCACCAGCACATCCTCCAAAACACCCACAGGTTTCTTGATAGAGTGATCAGCCATTAACAATATCATTGAGGTAGGTTTGGTGTTCCCAAGCCCTAACTTCTTGAAGATTATGAGGGGCATCAGATTTATGCTCTCCCCAAGATCATAAAGGGCTTTGTTGAACATACACAACCCAATAGTGCAAGGAATTGTGAAGGCTCCTGAATCCTCCCGCTTTGGGGCCGAGTTGCTCATCATCATAGTACTACAATGATGTGTTATCTGTCCGATGGACACATCTACAACCTTCTTCTTCTTCTTCTTCTTCAGCAGTTCTTTCATGAACTTTTCATATCTGGGCATTTGAAGTAAAGCATCCACAAATGGTATATTTATGGAAAATTTGTTGAACATATCGATGAACATGCTGAATTGATCATCCTTTTTCTTCTTGGCCAATCCCTATGGAACTCTTGGTTATTGTTCTTTCTCACTTGAGGCCTTCCTGTCTGTATCTTCATGTTCATCATTTAAGGGAATCTCATCAATATCTCCCTCACCTTCATCCTCAACATTATCACAATCAATTGGTGTTTGTGGCACCACATCTGATTCTTTTTCATTACTTGCCTTAGGGGCGATAACTTTCTTGGGCTTAATGCCCGTATCACCAAGCATCTTACCGCTCCTTGTGAAAATGGCCATGCATTGACTATCCTTCTTGGGATTTGGCATTATATCACTAGGAAGTGTTCCCTTCATTTGGGTGTTCATTTGAGAGGATAGGTGGTTCATTTGGGCTTCCAAGTGCTTGATGGAAGCTGAGTGTGAACTCATCGTTTGGGCAAGGTTAGACACCTCCCCTTTTAGTTCCTTGACCTCGCTGTCAGTTGATTCAACTTTCTTGAGAACCCTTGCTAACATTTCCTCAATTTTTGAATTCCCTACATCACTCACACCTGGTTGAGATTGAGGGTTCTCAGCTTTAGTAGGGGGAACATACGGATTCGAGCTTCCATGATAGCGGACCCCCTCACAATTTTGCTCTCTATTACCCCATCTCTCATTTCGATGAGGACACCCTTGTGCATCATGGTTCCTCCAACCTTGGCTCTCTTTCTATGGGTGCCAAGGGCCTTGATAAGCCCCTTGATACCCGGGTCAAGAACCCTCCATCTGATTTTCCATATATTGGCATTCCACTTCATATCGTGGTGGCGATGACTCCCCTTCAAAATGCATTGGACCTTGCATTCCCACAACATTTACCACTTTAGGCCCGGCTCCCATCACATTCTTAGTCATTAACTCCAGTCTAGTAATCATTTTAGCAAGATTTTCATCTCACTCTTTATCCCTTTTTCTCATTTCCGCTGTTAGCACACTAGAACCATTATCACGCGGCGATACATTAGTCTCCCTTGTATGCCACACCCTATTTTTCTTTGTCATTCTATCCAAGAAGGCTTTGGTTAAACCATACGTCTGATCCATGATTGATCCTCCAGCTATATTATTGGCCACAGATTTATTTGTGGAGTCTAGAGCTCAATAAAAGATTTGAAGGAGCATTCCATCGGGGAGAACATGGTTAGGGAAAAGAGACACTTTTTACTTGAATCTCAGCCATGCTTCATGCAAAGGTTCACGCGGCTCTTGTCTAAAGTTTGTAATATCATCCCTCAGCTACAACATCTTTGAGGGAGGGAAACAATGATACAAAAATACTTCTATCAACTCTTGCCATGAGGTAATACAACTCGGAGGTAGCTCCTCCAATCACATAGTTGCTTCTGTTGTTAGGGAGAATGAAAAGAGCCTCAACCTGATAGACTCTTGACTTATATTTGTTATGTTAAAAGGCTGACAAATCTCTAAGAAATTCCTCAAATGCCGGTTCACATCCCCACTCGGTTTACCTCTGAAGAGCCCTTCCATCTGCAATAAGTGTAACATCATGCTAGTAACGTGAAACACTGCATTCCCCATCATAGATGGTAGGCGAATGACCCCTGCAACCTCAGGCATAACAAGGTTATCCTCATCATGCTCCATGTTTCCTTCATCCAAACTATCTCCTGATTGTGAGTGTTTGCTCATATGAATTCACCCTAATGAGAAACAATAAGAACAATGTCAAACAAATAAGATGCAAGTATCAATTCAATTATCAAATAGCTCAAGGATATCATGTTCTAGTCCCCGACAACGCCACCATTTTTAATAACGTCCAAACTACACCTCTCTTGATGAGAGAGCATAAACAGTCATTGCTCAAAATAAATATTTTCAACGGATGTTGGGGTCGAATCCCACAGAGACTAGTGAATGATTTACACAAACTTTGTTTAGGAAATTTGAATTAATTCACACCAAATCAACAAAAATAAAACAGTAAATTTTTGGGGGGAAAATGAAGTCAATAATATGGTGAATTCTAACTCAACTAGTTAAAACAACAAACAAAAATTGAGAGATAATGATGAGTGAACACTAGAGGTGTGGTGTAGATGGAGTGTTAATCAGATGAGGATATACTAGATTATCAAATTATTGCGAATAAGTGTAAATAACTTTGGACAAGATGGTACCCGATGTTTTTCAACCTCTTAGGAGCCTTTTTCTCGAGTCCTTTTGAACCTCAAGACATAATTCAATTAGCCCAATAAAATTTGGGTTAGTAGCTGAGCTATTTCTAGCCATCAATCACTAATTAGGATTATGAATATGGGTTTTGACTATTGCTAATCCAATACCCACACAATCACATCCATTCCCATTATCAAATTCTCCTTCAATACTTAATTCTTCTTTTTCAAGCCAACATCAAGTAAGAAAATCAAACCCACATTTGCAACTATGGGAAATCAATTATAATTTAAAGAGTATTCAACAGATTTACACTAATATAGCGATATTAAGATGTATCTACCAGTATTGATTAAAATTAAACACCTATCATCACACACCTCTAACTAATGATTTGGCTATTCATAATTATGAAACTAAAGAGCATATTCATTAATAAACTCAATGATTTCATTACTAAGAGAAAGCAAAATCAAACTCAAAATATGTCTGCAACAATGGTTATACCTTTCTAAAGAAGAAGACGTAAATAGGAGAGAGCAATATTCAAATTTCTTCTCCAATTGGGTTTTTTCTCTCTTTCCAAAGCAAACGGAATGTTCTAAAGATAAAATATATGTACAGAGTTTTTTATTCTACACTTTATAAAAGAATAGGGAATCAAATCTCCTCTTTTTTAGTGCTAGACGTACTTGCCCCTGTTCTGGCATTTTTCACTTGCGACAGAACCGACGGTTAACTGGTTGTAATCCGTGAACTACCGCTCCTTTTCTTCTGCGATCCAGTGCCATTCCATGACCTTTCGGCGATTCCTTTGGTAGTTCGCCGGTTGCATTTTCTCCTCAAATAAGTTGTTTCCTACAACTGACCGGTGTTTCATTGGTGTCCTTCGGTAGAGCACCAGTTTTCACCTGAATTTATCCTTCTTACTCCAATTCATGCTATTTCTTCTCAACTTAAATACCTGCACATAAAAAGGAAAAAAAGGGCATAAAATTCATCTAAATGACTTGAAAACTAAGCTAAAGCTGATGCTTAAAAGCATACTGAGTTAGTAAATTACCAACTGATCAGGAATCTTCATTGGTGACGAAAGTTAAAGCGAGGCAAGATGAGGATCCCATACTAGTAAAGTTGAAGGAAGCAGTCTAGAATTAGAAGGTAGAGGTTTTCTCCCAAGGGGAAGATGGTGCACTCCGAAATCAGGGCCGATTATGTGTTCTAGCAGTGGATGGCTTGAGAGAGCAGATGTTGAATGAGGCTCATGGCTCTCGATACTCTATCTATTCAGGTGCCACCAAGATGTATCGTGATATGTGGGAAGTCTATTGGTGGAATGGCATGATGAAGTACAAAATGAAATTTGTGGTTAAGTGTCCAAATTTTCAATAGGTGAAGGTCGAGCATCAGAGACCTAGAGGCATGCTTTAGGAAATTAGCATTCCTACTTGGAAGAGGGAAGATATCAATATGGACTTTATTATAAGGTTGCCTCGTATGCGCCAATAGTATGACTCTATATGGTTGATTATGTCATGCATGAGTTCATGGCTAGTTAAATCATGATAATTAGAAGCATGTGTGTGGATAAGTAAATTAACCATGAGGTAAGAACCGTGGGTCGGCCAAAACATGGTTCATGCTTTATAAAATACATACATACTTGTAGATCATGCATATATTTAAAATTTCCATAAGATCATAACAAATAACATAATATATTCATGATTTAATTCATAATACATACTGGGCTTATAAAAAACATCAATGGATCAATGGATTATAAATCGGTTTATCATGGGCATGCATAATCGGGTTAAATGGTTAGAAATATGAAATGAGCCATACTAATATCAATTTAGAGCTAAAAAATGATCAAAATCAGTAGATAATGATAGTGTTTCAAAATCACAAGACCCATAATTAAATCATTAAAATTTATACAAACCGAATATAAACCCTATGAGTTTTTAAATAAATGTTGATTAATTAATAGGGAAGGAGCATGGGTGTGGAAGAATCCACCCATTGAAAACCTTACATACCTAGGATTATCAACTCCTAACCCTCCTTAAAAGCCCAAGAATGGAATTGAAGAAATTGAGGTGAAAAGCTTGAAATATCCCCTTAGATCACTTGTCAAAATCCTTGCATGCATGAATAGGAGTTTAGGAAGGTCATTCTCTTAAAAACCCAGTTTTCCTAAGCCAAAACGATGTAGTTTAGGGCCTTATATCATGAAAAAGTCAAAAATACCCTTAATGAACCTGTCTTGAAAACTGGCCGGATGGAACCAACGGAGAGCACCAACGGGTCGTTGGAACCCACCACGACCCATCGTGTCCCTCGTTGAATGGACTGCTTAATTTCTCCTTTCGGAACTAATCAATGGACGAATAGGATGAGTCATCCTCTGAAACCACGATTCATTACACCGTCCGTTGTTTGCTCATTATAAAATATGAACCCACTTTCCACGAGCCTCACCACGACTCGTGGTTTCCTCCAATGAGTCGTGGTCTCAACCCGTCACCTACACTAGAAATTCTTAACCTCCAAAAACGACCACAACCAACGACCTGTGGCTTCTCCTAACGGGTCGTTGGGTCTCCCGTTGTTTACACTACCGCTCCGGGTGACCCTAACCACGACTGCAAAGGAAGGCCCGTTGTATCCCACAACGGGTTGTCATACCTCTCATTATCTCCACTGCCACCATCATTTCCCTAACCAACGATAGCATACAATGACTCGTGGTTTGATACCACGAGTCATTTTGTGGTCCGTCTTGGGACTTTTTCCCAGTTTCTGTAGTTTTCAACTTTCAACCTCCTGGGTCTATTCTTACGCACTATCATGGTATTACAATATCTCCCCCTTGGAAATATTCATCCTCGAATGTAGGAAACAAGCAAAAAATAGAAACATGCAATTTTCATACGCAAATACTGATCATTTAAACTGAAACTTTCACGGAATGACAATCTCCGAACCAAACCACATAGCTGAACTGATCTCATGCTTCACATACACATAAAAGAAACTTGCACTCATGTACTGAGCATGAAAACTAAATGGGTTCGTAGAGTAGAATTGGTACCTCAAGTCGGAACTGAGCCGGTAGAGAACAAATGTGGGTATCTACCATCATATCCGCTTCGGCTTCCCATGTAGCTCCCTCAACATTCTAATTTCTCCATAAAACCTTAACTAAAACTACTTCTTTATCCCTCAACTTTCAAACTTGACGATGCAAGATTTCAATAGGAATTTCTTCATGACTGAGGTTGTTTTTTACTCCAATGCTATCTACCTAGACTACCAAGGATGGATCATGCAAACACTTTTTCAAAAGTGACACATGGAAGACGGGATGAACTGAAGATAACTCCGATGGCAAGTCCAACTCATACGCCACCTTACCAACTCTTCTCATAACCCGTTAGGGACCAGTATAGCAGGGACAGAGTTTCCCTTTCTTCTCAAACCGCATGACTCCCTTCATGGGAGATACCTTTAGAAATACCCAGTCGTCCACATCAAACTCCAAATCTCTTCTCCTCACATCAACATATGATTTCTGATGTTTTCAACCGGTTCCTTATCAACTGGACCTTCACCATTGCCTCGTGAACCACATCTAGCCCTTTCAAAGCTTCCTCGCCAACCTCAAACCATCCAATGGGGGATCTACACCTCTGCCCATAGAGGGCCTCAAACGGTGCCATCTGGATACTAGAGTGATAACTGTTATTATAAGCAAACTCGATCAAGGGAAAATGATCATCCCAACTACTTTTAAAATCCATAACACATGCCCTTAGCATATCCTCAAGAGTTTGGGTTGTTCGTTCTACCTGGCTATCTGTTTGCGGATGGAATGATGTGCTGAGCTTAATCTGGGTCCCAAGTCCCTTCTGAAAAGACTGCCAAAACTGGGAGGTAAACTGAGTATCTCGGTCTGAAATAATAGACAAGGGCACTAGATGAAGTCGAACCAACTCCAGGATATACAATTTGGCATAATTGTCTGCTGAATCCGTGGTCTTGACTGGTAGGAAGTGTGCAACCTTTGTTAACCTATCTACCACCACCCAAATTGAATCATAGTGTCAGCGAGTATGAGGTAGGCCTGTAATAAAATCAATATTAATCTCTTCTCACTTCCAAGCTGGAATGCTAATATCCTGAAGGACACCTCCCCGCCTTTGGTGCTCGACCTTCACTTGCTAACAGTTTGGACACATGGCTACGAACTAAGCAATATACTTCTTCATACCATCCCACTAATAGATTTCTCACAAGTGCCGGTACATCTTTGTGGATCCCAGACGGATGGAATATCTGGTACCATGCAATATCCGGACTCTCAAATTATCAATTTTTGGAACACATAGCCGACCTTAGTATCGAAGGACACCATCTCCCCCTTGGGAGAAAACCTCCACCTTTTGACTCCGCACCGCTTCCTTCAGCCTTCTTAAAATCGGATCCTCATCTTGATTAGCTTTGACATTGACCACCAAGGACGATTCTGACCCATTCTGCACAACAATGCTGCTATCGATCGAGTCGATCAATCTAACCCCCAACCTTGCAAGCCGGTGGACATCTCTCACCAACTCCTTCCTTCCCTCATCCATGTGGGATACACTCTCCATAGAGAGCCTACTAAGTGCATCCGCAACCACATTAGGCTTGCCCAGGTGGTAAAGGACACTCAAATCGTAGTCTTTTAGTAACTCCAACCACCTCCTTTGCCGAAGATTTAGGTCTTTTTGAGTGAACACATACTGCAAGATCTTGTGATCTGTAAATACATCCACATAGACCCCATACAAGTAATGCCGCCATATATTTAGTGCAAACACAAACGCGACTAACTCAAGATCGTGGGTTGGGTAATTCTTTTCATGAACTTTTAGCTATCTCGAGGCATATGCTATCACCTTCCCCCGTTGCATCAACACACATCCAAGTCTGACTATCGAAGAATCACAATACACAACAAAGCCATCAGTACCCTCGGGTACAGTTAATACTGGTGCTGAAGTGAGTCGGGTCTTCAATTTCTGGAAGCTTTTCTCACAAGCATCCAACCATTGGAACTTCACCTTTTTCTGAGTCAACCTGGTCAATGGGGCTACAATTGATGAAAAGCCCTCAACAAATCTCTGGTAGTAGCCTACTAAGCCCAAGAAACTCTAAATTTCTGAAGGATTCACCAGTCTAGGCCAATTCTTCACTGCTTCGATATTCTGGGAATCTACCCTTATGCCTTCGCTTGATACCACATGACCCAAAATTGCCACTGAGTTTAGCCAAAATTCACACTTTCTAAACTTTGCATACAGCTGAAGATCCTTGAGGGTTTCCAGTACTATTCTCAAATGAGCGGCATGCTCCTCCTCGCTCCGGGAGTATATAAGGATGTCATCAATGAACACAATCATGAACATATCTAGATATGCCTTGAACACCCTATTCATTAGATCCATAAAATCTGTAGGGACATTGGTTAATCCAAAAGACATAACAAAAAATTCGTAGTGACCATAGGGAGTCTTGAAAGCGGTCTTCGGGATGTCACTCTCTCGAACTCTCAACTGGTGATACCCGGACTTGAGATCAATCTTGGAGAAGCACTTGGCACCCGGAAGCTGGTCAAAAAAATCATCGATCTTGGGTAAGGGGTACCTGTTCTTGACGGTAACCTTGTTCAATTGCTGATAGTCAATACACATGCAAAGGGAACCATCCTTTTTTCAAACAAATAGAATTGGTGCACACCATGGAGACTAGCTCGGTCTAATGAAACCCTTATCCAACAGGTCCATTAACTGATCCTTCAATTCCTTTAGTTTGGATGGGGCCATCCTGTAGGGAGGAATAGAGATATGTCGTGTATCGGGTAATAGATCAATACTGAAATAATTTTCCCTTTCCGGAGGAACACCTGGCAAATCATCTGGAAACACCTCCGTATATTCGCACACCACTGAAATTGACTGAATAGTCGGGGTCTCAGACTCCACATCCTTAACCCTAACCAGGTGGTACATGCAACCTTTAAAGATCATCTTCCTGGCCTTAAGATAGGTAATAAAATGACCTGCTGGTACCGCCGAACTACCCTTCCACTCAAAAATTGACTCACCCAGAAAAGGAAATTCCACTGTACGGGTCCTACCATTAATTGAGGCATAACATGCAAATGACCAATCCATACCCAAAATTATGTCAAAATCAATCATGGTCAATTCTACTAAGTCCGCAGAGGTTACCTTATGCAACACCATAATGAGGCAACCTCTATATACCCGCCTAGCTACCACCGATTCACCGATTGGAGTAGATACGGGGAATGGTTTTGACAGAATTTCAGGACTAACACCAAAACTACTAGCAATGTAAGGGGTCACAAAAGAAAAGGTAGCTCCTAGATCTAACAAAGCATAAGCATCAATATGGAATACTTGCAACATACACGTGACCACATCTGGCGAAGCCTCCTGCTCCTGGTGAGGCACTAGGGCATAAAACCTATTTCGGTGCTGACCACCTGCCGAAATAGTGGAGGCACCCTATTGAGGGGGTCGTGATGCTAGAGCGATAGAAATGGCTGCAGGGAAATCTCTAATCCTGTGCCCGAGTTTGCCACACCTGAAATAAGCATTCGCACCAACCAAGCACCTCTCGGGATGATTTTTGCCACATCTCGCACAAGTTGGGAAAGTGTGCTCCACCTGCATGCTACCATGATTCCTCAAAAATGTAGCCCTGCTCTTTTGGTCTCCCCTGGACCTAGACGGTGTGCTAGCTGATGAAGGATCTCGAGCAGTGGACCTGTGCTGGGACTGCTGACGTGATCCATCTCCTGACCTAGCCTGAGAAACCTCGTAGTTGTCGGTCCTGGCCCTCTTGGCCTCTCTCTTCCTCCTATAGACCGACTCCATCTGCTGGGCATGCAATACAATACGGGGAAAGTCGATGTCCCGGTGTAGCATGGCAATGCGACAATCCTTATCCAAGTAATCTGCTACTCCATGCACAAAGTGGCTCACCCTAGTCCATTGATCCGCCACCAACTCTGGAGTATATTTAGATAGCTGAGTGAACTCCAAGGAATACTCTTGGACTGACATGTTTCCCTGCTTCAAATTCACAAACTTAGCCGCCTTGAGCTCCCTCATCTTCCGAGGGAAGAACCGATCCATGAACACAGTGTGGAACTCATCCCAACCTATCGGGCCCGCACCCACTATCCTAGCACCTTTCCATTGCTTGAACCATATATGTGCTACCCCCATGAGCTGATACGAGGTTAAATCAAGACATTCTCCATTATTCACCCCCATAACCTGGGTGATCTTCATAATTTCCTCAATAAAGTCATGTGGGTCCTCGTCTACCTTCAACCCTGTGAACTCCAAAGGGCTCATCCTCAAAAAGTCCCTCACCCTAGCAGCTGCTGCGGTCCCATTTTGTGGATAATGTGCCACAGTTTGATTTTGGACCTGAGCTGTCATGGCTTGTGCCTACATTTGAATCGCCGCCCTAAACTCAACGTGGGTGGCTAGCTCTGTTACGTGCTCCTCATGAACGGGTGGAGCTGGCTGATGCTCTCCATCATGGGCACCCTCATGATCATTACCATTACCGTTCCTCTAGGCATTTACTCGGCATGGAGGCATGATTCCACAAATGCGAATAACACAAATTAGAGGAGTAAAGGATGTTCGTCACACGACATAGACCATGAAAGAAGGGAATATTCCTAAACTTCTAGTATCCTCTTCATCATACGTGTGGCTCACATCACACCCATAAAAAAGACTCTACTTAATGCGGCTTTCATACTCCCTAGGACACATAAACCGATGGCTCTGATGCCAAGTTTATCATGACCCAAATGTACACCCGAATCGTAGACACGGGAAGAGGAGCCCGAGAGACCCCAAGTCAACCCATGGCATGCTCATACATCTAATTTAATCACATGAGCGAAAGACTTAACATAAAGAACATAATAACATGAAATAAAGGAGTTCATGACATAAAATAGTAAAGACGACGATACAAGATTCATACATAGACACTGACTACTACATATAGTCTAAAAAGCCTCTAGTCATAATAGATTGGTTGGAGGAACAAGACCCCCACTAACCCTAGTATACTAAAACTGAAAGAAAGATAGATTCTAAACATAAAGCCCTCGAAACATGAGGACTCACCAACTGGGACGGAGGGATAATACTGAAAGCAAGGTAGGAGCGGGGATGCGCCTGAGAACCAGGTCCTGTATCATTTTATGATACAACATAGAAAGTATGTGGTCAGTATGTGGAATATACCGAGTATGCAAGTTAAGTAAAATGGATATTTCAAAAATATATGAGATTTAAATCAATTATAAGAGTAGGACATCATGCTCAAATTGTAGACAATATAATATAACATAGAGCTCAAGGTTTTCAAAACATACGTAATGCCAACATAATTAAAATCAAAAGATGAGAGCTTTAATTAGCATGACATGAGTTAAAATCAATAAGCATAACATGCATAGATCATAAGGAATAGTGGGATATTCTCTTAACCGACATACCTCACATGAGCACATATGAAGCCCAACTTGTAGCCCTAGTCGGGAGGGTGTTCATACCTTGCCAAGGGTAAGAACCGTGAAGGGCGTGATCACACGAGAAAAAGGGCCATTTGGTCCAGGGACAAACATGAGAGATGTCCCAACATACCTACGGTGGCACATAGTTCATGAGATTTGGGGCTTAAACGTGAGCCCCGAACCTACTCGATGTTCGATACTACTCCCAAAACATATATATAGTGCTCATAGTATATCTTGCATGAGTTCATGGCTAGTTAAATCATGATAATTAGAAGCATGTCAGTAGATAAGTAAATTATCCATGAGGTAAGGCTCGTCGGTCGGCCAAAACATGATTCATGCTTAATAAAATACATACATACTTTTAGATCATGCATATAGTTTAAATTTCCATAAGATCATAATATATAACATAATATATTCATGATTTAATTCATAATACATGCTGGGTTTATCAAAAATATCAATGGATCAATAGATCATAAATGGGTTTATCATCGACATGCATAATCGGGTTTAAATGGTTAGAAATTCGAAACCATCCATACTAATATCAATTTAGAGCTCAAAAGATGATCAAAATCAGTAGATAATGATAGGGTTTCAAAATCACAAGACCCATAATTAAATCATTAAAATTTATACAAACCGAATATAAAACCCCATGAGTTTTTAAATAAATTTTGAGTAATTAATAGGGAAGGAGCATGGGTGTAGAAGAATCAACCCATTGAAAACCTTACATACCTGGGATTATCAAGTCCTAACTCTCCTTAAAAGACCAAGAATGAAATTGAAGAAATTGAGGTGAAAAGCTTGGAATCTCCCCTTATATCACTTGTTAGATTCCTTGCATGCATGAATGGGAGTTTAGGAAGGTCATTCTCTTAAAAACCCAGCTTTCCAAAGCCAAAACAACGTGTTGTGGAAAAGTCAAAAATACCCTTAATGATCCTATCCTGAAAACTGGCCAGATGGAGCCAATGGACAGCACCAACGAGTCGTTGGAATCCACCAGGACCCGTCATGTCCCTCGTTAAATGGACTGCTGAATGTCTCCTTTCGGAACTAACCAACGGACGGACAGGATGACTCATCCTCTGAAATCACGATCCATTACACCGTTCGTTGTTTGCTCATCATAAAATCTAAACCCATTTACCACAAGCCTCACCACGACTCGTGGTTTCTTTCAACGAGTCACGGTCTCAACCCGTCACCTACTGGAAATGTTTAACATCCAACAACGACCATAACCAATGACCTGTGGCTTCTCCTAATGGGTATTTAGGTCTCCCATTGTTTACACTGCCTCCCCGCCTGACCCTAAACACGACTGCAAAGGACAACCCGTTGTATCCAACAATAGGTTGTCATAACTCTCGTTGTCTCCACTGCCACCATCCTTTCCCCAGCAAATGACAGCATACTCTGACTCGTGGTTTTATACCATGCGTTGTTCTATGGTCTGTCCTGTGACTTTTTCCCAATTCAACCTCCCCAATCTATTCCTACGCACTTCTGGGGTATTACACCAGGTTCCCAAAATTACGTTGCCAGCGTAGGATTCAGTATTTATTGGTCTACTTGGCCTTGGACTTTTGTGATCACCCAATTCATGCCTTTATACCTTGGCAAGCTATATTGGGTCCTACCATTAGGGTGTATACATTAGACTCCACGTCTAGCTCACGTGGTTACATGTTGGTTATAGACTTTTCCACTAGTCAGTTTAGTCCAGTCTTAGTCCAGTTCAGTTCAGATCAGTATTCCAGACTTAGAACATGCTTTGACCATTAGACAAGGTCTTCTCGACCACCTCAGTATTTTAGTAATTCAGTTCAGTGGCTTTAGTTGGTCATTGCATGTCTTTCAGTTCAGCATTTATTTTGTTATTTATTCTATTATGATATGTTCCTCTCACTTCCTCAGTACATTAAAGTACTGATGCATACTTTTATGTTGTATCATTTTATGATACAACTACAGGATCACAGTCTCAGCCCCATTAGCCGACCTCTCAATAAAGATATCAGCCATCCCAGTTGGTGAGTCATCATCCTTTGAGGACGGAGATAATTTTATTTAGTTATGATTTCATTTCTTTTAGTTAGATTAGGAGTTAGCTGGGGGTTTATCCCAACAGCTTATCATACCTAGTGGCTTTCAAACGTAGAGTTGTTTTCAGACTCATATTTATTTTATTAAATATGTAACCTTGTTCAAGTATTGTTATTTTCCTTTAAATTTCCACTGCATGTGTTTCTATGTTACTCAGAACGCTAATGTATGATAGACCAGGTGTTAATTTAGGGTCACTTGTGGCTTTAAGTATCGTGTTTCGTCTAGGGTGTAAACTCAGGGAGTGACAATAACTATGAAATCAAATAACTAAGTTTTGTACTTGATTTCAAATGCATGATAATGTTCTAACACACACTGTATAAGCAGTCACTCTAGACACAACCATTACTTCTCTTCTTCTCTTGTCAAATAGCCTTTGTTTCCTTTCTTTTCAAATAGAATATAGGATCTCCGAATACGTTAGTTTGAACATTGAGCCTTTGGTGATCAACCTTTGGTTCTTGTAAAAGAACTATAGATAGAAAGATTTATCCCTCAACTTGGAAAATTATCAGTATATCAAATCATTGTTTGTAAGAGACATATTTAGGCTATTGGTAAGATTACTAATTGATTCCCTCACTAAAATAAGAGTTAGTTCATTTGATACGATGATAACCTGTATATTATCTATATAAATTTTGTGACGTTATATAATCTTTTTTGGAAATCGTCAATTGCTTCATCATTGTACCGCTCAAAACTAATATGAAAACAATAATGTTCATCACTCATTGAGGTAATAACTATATAATAAAGTATATTAACATGGGGAGGAACATATTACCAAATTATATCATTTACAAATGCTTAAATCTTGAGATATTTTTTGAATCCATCATATATTCATATAAGATATGTGGATATTCTTCTCAGAGAACCTAATGAGACTTTTATCTCATACTACTTTAATAAAATACACCAAAGCATTATTACAACGGAATGAAATAATAATATGTTTTAGCTTCATTAATAAGTTCCACTAAAGTGCTTTCAAATAGTAAAGTTACAAGACGAGACAGTAATACCCGGGAGTGCCAAAGAATAGACTTGGAAATTGGAAATGAGAAGTAATAGAAATCTAATTTTTGCCTCAGGACCATTTAGGGACGAGTCGTAGGAAGGACCAGGACCTATAGGAACCACCCGTAGTTAGCAGTTATGAGGGAAGGAGTTGGAACAACAGGCCTTGTAATGACTCGTTAGTATAAGTACAACTTGTAGATAGGTGTCCTGGGTTGGTTCTAGAATAGTCAGGGATGGATAGTTCGAGTCGTTCTATGACTCGTTGAGAGGAACAATGAGCCGTTGTAAGTGCCTGTTAGAAAAGCATGGAAAATATCCCAGTCAAGTAACAGATGGAACCCACGACTCATAGGAGGAAGGTACAAGTTCTGGTGTGACTCATGGGAAGCTCAGAGGTAGTATCATCAGAGGCAGTTTGAGAGGATAAGATGGATCGTTCTTTGAGGTAAGGACTCGTCCTGTTGAGTCATAGTATTAGGACCTGAGAACTGAAGAATGAGGAAGGGTGGTAATGGATAGTCACCACGATTCGTGGTAGCAAGATACTACTTATGGTATCACTCGTTGTCACTAGTAGTGCAGAAATTCCAAACTTTTCATTAAGAGTATTTTCATAATTCCTAAGCTCTAAGGTCTTAAATTATGTAATCTTAAGCTTAGTTAGCAGGGTTTTAAGGGTGTTAAACCTATTCTAAGCATTCCCACTCCATGCATGCAATTTAGAGCTTTCCTTGGAGATCAAGCTTGAAGAATTTCTCCAATTTCTTTCCAATTTCCCTTGGGCTTTCAAGAGGAAGTGTAAATCTGATTTACTCAGGTATGTAAGGCTATGAATGAGAGTTCCTTTCACTCTCATGCTCTAAATTCTTCCCAAGTATATGGATTTCAATTCTAGATTCAAGTTTCATGATCTTATGGGGTTTATTCCAATTCTTGTGAAATTCTCTATGATCTATCTAAGGGTCAATTTCCTTCATGTATCAAATCATGTTTAATGATCTATGGGTAGATTTTACAGCTATTTTTATTATTAATTTATAGATTCAAATTTTAATTGGATTATGCCAAATTATGCATGATTCATGAAAAGTCAAGTTATTATTTTATAATGATTTTGATCTTATCAAGTCTAAATTATGATTCATAATTTATGGTATGAATTCTCTTCGAGTACTCATAATAGATTTATGAATATCAAGTATATACATGTTTTACTAGTATGCATGGATTTCATGATTTATGGATTTATGACTCTTGGCCAATTCATGGGTCCTTATTCATGGCTAATCATGTATTTCAAGTGGGATCCATTATGTTATTATTTATTTGGCCATGGACTTCATGAATGATTTCACGATTACTATACAAGCCCTCATGTGCATGTTTTTGGAAGCAGTATCTAGCACCAAGTAGACCTGGCATTCAGGTAAACCCCGTGGTCTCAGAATGAAGTGCCACTGTAGGTATATACATTTATTATCAGATCCCTGTGATATTAGCATACTGCACATCTCTTGCCTGGAAACCCTGGGATGGCTCTGCCCACTTGAGTGAAATAGTTGGGGCATCATGTAAGATATATCATGGTGGTGTCGGTTATGACGAGTCCTCCTATTGTTCCTCATGATTTATTCATGGTTATGTTTATGTTACTTTGGCACAATTTATATTTTATAAAGCTTTCTCTTATGATTATGACTGGTTTACGAATGGCTTGAAAATCTTGAGCCCTTATGTTTACATTATGATATTTACTTTATGATCATGTTGTCCTACTCTTATGAACTTTTATGTATTTTAACTATCTATTTTACTTACCTTACATACTCAGTACATTCCAACTACTGATCGCATCTCTATGCTATATCATTTCATGATACAGGTTTGAGGGATCATTCTTAGCTGCATCATTAGTCCCGCTCCCCTCTCAGAGATGTGTACCCAGTATTGGTGATTCCTCATCCTTGGGGGACATTTAGTTATCTGTAGTTATGTTCTTTCAGTTACAGACTTTTTTCAAGTTAGTTGGGGGTGTTGTCCCATCAGCTCATCTGTTATGTTAGAGGCTTTTTCAGACATTATTTAGAAATCAGCTTGTCACTGTTGATTCTGTATTAGATTGATATGTATACAAACTTTTTCTATTATGTATGTTAAACTTCAGCATCATTATGTTGAGGTTATATGTTATGTTCATGTCATGGGTCGACTTGGAGCCTCTCGGGTTTCTTTGTCCCGTGTCTCAATCCGGATCTATGTTTGGGTCATGAAAAACATGACATCAGAGCATTAGGTTTTGAAGTGTCCTAGGGTGTGTGAAAGTTTCGTTAAGTAGATTATTTTTCATGGGTGTGAAGCGCGCCACACTTATGCTGAAGAGGCTACAAAATGTAGTAGGAAGTGTTTCCTTCTTTCATGATCTATGTCGAGCGATGAAACATCTTTCTATCCTTCTAACTCATGCTATACGTGCTTTAAGAATTATGCCTCCTTGCCAAGTTAATGGAAGAAAGAACAAAAATGGAAATGGTCACGAGAACGGGAATAGGGATAGGCACTAACAGGCCCCACCAGCCCCAGACGATCATGTGCCCTAGAAGGTGGCCCATGCAGAGTTTAGAGCTGCCATTTATATGTTAGCTCAGTATTTGACCGTCCAAATCAACCAACATGCGGTAGATCATGTCACCCAGAATGGGAATGCAGCAGCGGGGAGAGTTAGAGATTTTTTGAGGATGAACCCTCTAGAGTTTTTCGGATCAAAGGTGGACAAGGATCCGCATGAGTTTATGGATGAAGTTCTAAAGATCACCCAAATCATGGGGGGACTAGGGAGGATGCTAGATCTAGCCTCGTATCAGTTGAAAGAGGTTATGCATACCTAGTTCAGGTAATAGAAGGCTAGAAGGACAGTTGGAGTGGGCCCCATTAGTTGGGAGGAGTTTCATATCACATTTTTGGATTTGTTCTTCCCTCATGAGATGAGGGAGATTAAAGCAGCTGAGTTTGTGAACCTAAGGTAGGGTAATATGACAGTCCAGGAGTATGCTTTGGAGTTCACTCATTTGTCCAAATATGCACCAGAGCTAGTGGTTGATTAGAGAGCTCAGGTGAGCAGGTTTGTACACGGAGTAGCAGACTACCTGGTCAAGGATTGCAGGATCGCTATGCTTCATCAGGACATTGACTTTCCTTGATTGGTTTTGTATGCAGTAGATGGAGGTGGTGCATCTGAGAGAGAGCGAGGCCAAGAGGCCAGGATAGACAGTTATGGGTTCTCTCAGCAGAGATCGGGAAGCAGATATCGTCAGAAGTCTTATCAGATGTATTAGCTCCAGTGCCATTATCGGCCAGTGCCCCATCTAGATCGCGAGGTGATTAAAGGATAAAAGCGTCAGGTTTGAGGGGCCAAAGGATCATGCAGACAGAGTGTGCCTTTTAGCCTGCAGAAAGTTTGGCAAGAGTCATCTGGGAGAGTGCTTGATGGGATTAGATTTTTGTTTTGGGTGTGGTAGATCCGGTCATATGCGCAGGGAGCATCCCTTGGCTAGACAAGGTAATAGTAGAGGTCGTGCTTACGCTACCAGCTCAGCAGTAGCACCACCACGCCCGGCTCAGCAGGGTGAGTCCACCAGTGCAGGTGGTGGCCAGTGCCAGAATAGGTTTTATGCCCTTGTATCCCGACTGGAGCAGGAGACTTCACCAGATGTGGTGACCAGTATGTTATGAGTATTCCACTTTTATGTAAATGCATTGTTAGATCCAGGGGTTAATTTTTCTTTTGTGACGCCTTATGTTTCTAGTAGTTTCAAAGACAGTCCCGAAATCCTATCAGAACCCTTCTTAGTCTCTACTCCAATCAGTGATTTAGTTATAGATCGACAGGTATATAGAAACTTCCCTGTCATAGTCCTTCAGAAAGTCACCTCAGCAGATTTAGTAGAGCTAGCCATGATAGATTTTGATGTTATCTTTGGCATGGATTCGATACATGCATGTTATGACTCAGTCAATTATAGAACTCGTGCGGTAGAGTTCCTGTTTTCGGGTGAGCCGGTCCTAGAGTAGAAAGGTAGTTGTTACGCCCCGAGTTTACACCCTAGACAGAACACGGTACTTGGAAGTCACAAGTAACCCCAAGTCAACCCCTGGTTTATCATACACTAGTAATCTGAGTAAACATATATATAGCGGAAGCTTTAAAGTAAAATATAAAATATATTATGAAAATAAAGTTAAATCATAAAGTTTAAAAATATCTGAAAGAAACTGAAAGTATGAAACCATGTTTGTGTCTAAAAGCCCACTACAGCTGATGAGTTGCTGGGAAAAGCCCCCAGCTAACTCCAAGTCTAAATAAAGGAAAATAGAACTGAATAAAATGATCTTCATCCTCGAAAGATGAGAACTCACCAGTGGTGCAACTAAAATCTTCTGAAAGCGATCTGCTAATGAGGCTGTGACTTAGATCCTGCAGCTGTATTATAAAACGATACAGCATAAAAGGTATGCGTCAGTACTTTGAATATATTGATTAAGTTCAAGAAACCATACATAAGGAATAAAAACGCTAAACTAAACAGACATGCAATGACCAACTAAAACTACTGAAACTGAATAACTGTAATAACTGAGATGGTCTAACTGACCCTATCTGATGGTCAAGGACATGCCCTAAAGCTGAGATACTAATCTAAAATACTGCACTGAACTGAGCTGACTCGTGGGAGAGTGTATCACCAATATATAACCACGTGAGCTAGACGTGGAGTCCGATTCATACACCCCATCAATAGGATCCAATATACGTTATCGGGGTATAAAGGCATCTGGGTGATCACTGATCTTGGGCCATGAGGCCAATAAGAATATATCCTACTATGGCAATGTAGTTCTAGGAAACTGGGTTTGTTGGAATCCCGGTCCGCTCGGTGCTTAGTCTTACTCCCACTAGATAGTCCTAGACTGATTACTAAGCTGATAGCTCGAAACTGGGGCCCAAGACTAAGTAAGGGATACTTATCTGGAAGCACCCTGAGAGTCTTATCAGGCTGGATTCTGTAATTGGGTTCTAGGACTAGTCAGAGTTGCTTATCTGGAAGTGTCGTAACCGTCTAATGAACAAACTAAAATCTGAAGTTGGGGTCCTAAGGCTTGTCAGAGTTGCTTATATAAAAGTGTCATGATCTCCTAAATAACCACTAAAAACTAATACTGAGTCTAATTCTGATAACTGGGAGGCAGTACTAACACCTCGAGAGTTTCTGTAGTCAAACTTATCAGCTGATGTTTCTGACTAACATAGAGTATTCTAACATTCTGAATGACATAAATATGACTAAGATTTCAATACAAACTAGCAATATGGAAACCCCCAACATTGAAAGAATCAAGTAATTTCGATAATAAATCATTCATGTCAGACTCTAGGTTTTCTTCATTCAAGAACTAGGGCTAGATTTCACTTTACAGGAACAAGCAACAACATAGTCACGAACTGGTGGAAAAATATCTACAATTAACATAAACAATATTCCACATGACATAAACGAAGTTTGACATGTAATTTCTTCACATTCGAAAGTTTTAGGGCTAGAACTAATAGAGAAAACAGGAAAGATTTTTTTTGGGGACATAAGGGAAGAATTATTCCCTTGTTTAATTCCTACATACCTGGTGATGGATGTTGACACCCAATTTTGACCTACCTGCGCCTTAATATGCTGCTTATATATGTATATATGTATTTATTTATTTTACGCAAATATTCGACTTACTTTTATATTTATAAAATAATTTATTATCATAATATTGTGAAATTATTTCAAGTTTCATATATATGACCCATATTAATTTTAATTTATGATATTAAATAATTATGTCGTATATAATGTATTCCGTTTTAATATGCGCCCTTATCTTGAAATATATATTTATTTAATAAACTATTTACATAATTTTACTAAATTTTATAAATTTATTTGACTAATATTATTACTTGAATTTATAAATTATTTATGTTAATAATATTATTATTTTTATAATATTTGATAACTTAATTTTATTTTCTAGTCATTAAATTATTTCTAAATATAATAATTTAATCATATGATATTTACATAAGTATAAATTTAGGATTTAGTTATTAATAATAATATTTATATGATTTTCCTATAATTTAAACTATTTTATTATCTATTTATTAAATTATCTACAAGTATAGTATATTTATTAATTTAATAGCAGCTAATTAAACTTCCTTCAATTCATTTAAAGTTTAGCCATTTCCTATCAATTCATACCAATTTTGACCCTCTTCTATTCAATTTATGTCAATTTTAGCCACTTTTGATCAATTTTGGCTATTATTTAAATTCAATTCTAACCTAATTTAATTCCTACCCGTTTACCCTATCCATGGCCTGCGAATTAACCCAGAAACCCAACCCATTCTCCACATTTAATCTCAGCCGTTCATTTATTTTAATCCAACGATCTAAAATTAAAACCTATTCTTATCTTTTATCCTACACCCATACCCTAAAATATTTTTTCCCCCTCTACCTAACACCTCAGTTGCCTCTCCCTCTTCTCTCTTCTCCTCTCCGGCCAGCCACACCACTACACCGGAAAAATCACCCTCTGGCGGCCATCGCATCATCACTTTCCTCTCCCCATCGTTCTCCTCCTCTCTCGGCCACCACACTCCCACCATGAACAACAACGTCGCACCTTCCTCCAACTCCAATCCCTTCCAAATCAACACGCCAGCACCACAGCCCGCCGGCCATCTCCGGTCAAACAACACCACCGGATTTCTCTCTTCCCCCATCTCCGGTCATCCCTCTATTTATTCCGGCAAACCGTCCAGCTGACCACCAAGCGCCGCCAAAACCACCACCTCCATAAGTTTCGATCGCCGTCCTCACTGTGCCGCAACACCGAGTCTCTCTCTTCTCTCTTTCTCCTCTCCGGCGGGCCTCTTCTCGCCGGAAAAACAACACCCCTCACCCGCCTTTTCTTCTTCGTCGTCGCCGATGAATCTCGCCATCACCAAAACCCACCAAACAATCCGACGAGTTTCAGATCTAAACTTTAAAGGTTTGGAAGAGATTCGTAAGAATCTGCCCGTTATTTGATTTTTCGATAAAGTCCCTCTCTCCTACATTGCGATTACATTTTTAATATCATTTTACCCTTTCTCAATTCTGGGCAGATCGTGGTCGATTCATTGCTTTTGAATCGCCCCTCTTCCATTGCTAACTAGATCTAATTCTCTTTACTTATTTATTATTTATGATGCGCTGGTAATTTATTTATTTGAAATTGTCTCAATTGTTGTTTGTGCTTGTTGTTACAATAATATGAAAGCGCCGAAATTGTTCATATGATTTTTGTTTCCACCTAACCCTAAACATGTAATAAGTTATTACTTATGTATGAGATCACAGGTTAAGCTGAATCAAATGTTGGTGTATTACCTGTATTAAGTCATTACTTGTTTCTAAAAATCACCATTTGTTTAGCTCGGTATTTTGTTATCACTGTGTTTTGTTACTGTGGAATCACGCAAATGCGTGCATATATAAACTCATAATTTTGCAGTTCTCTCCTATCCGCTGTGCAAAATCCTGATATTATACGTGCTATTGTGAAAATCCCTTGTTTGAATAGATTCAACGTTCATGAAATATATTTTGTTGTTTTTGCCTCTGCCTTATTTGAATTTTTTATTTTTTTTATTTTTAATTCATGACTAACGATTGGTTTTCATTTAACAAACAATCTGAGACACTATGTTTGGTGAAATCCCTCGTGACAATTTTGCTATGTGATTGCCTCAATATATTTCTACTGTATTTGAATTTAATCAATTCATTAATTCAAAATGAATTACCTTTGTTTTGTTTGTCTACTCTTAACTAAATTGGCCCTATTATTCGGGACTAATTGATTATTTTTATAACCGTTTATTATTATTGCCTGGTCAATATTGATGCATTGTACAATTGTGGTAATTTAGTATTTACTTTTAAAATATTAAATGACAACTTGTTCTCATTCCATTTAATTTGTCCTAATATAAAATATTTTTTTCCATTAGACTATTTCTTTCCTTTTTGTTTTCCAAATATTTGTTAATTATGGTAAAGAGATTTTTCCTCCCCTAATTAACTTCCATTAAATCAATCAATTTATCTGCATATGAGAGGGAATGATTTGGGGAATGAATTTCAATATCCTCTTTCCCTTTAAACCCTTAACTATTTAGCTATATAAATGGGGGTATCCTCCCCTCTGGTGAGACATTCGAACACGAAAGAAAAAATACCTGAACTACTCTTTCTCTTCTTTGTTCTTCACTTTTTATTTACAAACACTTTTATACCGCCTCAACACGAGCACTACTTGGAATCTACGAGATTCCTGTGATCTTGACGTGTCGGGGTTCGGGTTATAATTGTTGTCAAGGCTTCTTTTGCAACTACGAATGTTTATTACCTTGTTTGCTGGAACTACATTATTGTATTGATTATCTGATTAGTTTACTCCTCTATGCTATTTTTTTTCTTTTTTAATGATACAATGTGCAAACCTGGTTATTTGTATCATGTGAATTTTTAGACATCCTGATTTGTCCTTATGCCTCATAAACTTAAATTTTTGTGACTTAACTTATTTGTATAATTATTTTGTAAAAGTTTTAACTGAAAGGTAGTGATTTATGGATTGCCGAAAATATATTTGCACATGTTTTTTGTGGAGTTACTTATTTAATAGGTTCCCTCTTAAGAATGGCATGAAGAGTCGCCAGGATGAATAGGGCTTGGGATTTCATTAGATTTAGCATTTTTTCATACCATGTTGTATTTATTTGTTTATCTTTATTCGGTTTGTAATAAGTTGTAAATGAACACTGCTAATAGTGGAAAGGGGTCTAAGGGGGGCGGGGATTTTATTTTCATTTACTGTTTTCTCATATGTCGATACCACTTAGAAACTATGCATATAGAATTGACACAAACAATAGAAATTATGCTCGTAGCAATTTGATTTATATGACGCTAGAAAACGTGCCTATAGAAATAACATAAAATTTTTAGAAATCATGCCCATAGGAATTCAATCTAATAGTATAGCAATTAGATATCATGCCTATAGGGTTTAATTCATAAGCATGTTTAATTGCCTATTTACCTTAATTAGAGGCATATTTGAAAAACATATTTGCTAGTTATTTTAATCTGCTTGTTTGACGTTTAATCGCCTTTATTAAAGCCTTAAGATTTTAGATCCCAACTCCAAAAAATAGTAATTGTTCAATGTCTCTTGGACCTTAATGTCGGGACGGGTAGGCACATGTTAGGGCGTTAGTCTTCTCCACTTAGATTGCTTAGGCTCTGCAATATTTAAATTAATTAGATGGGTAGATGGGAGATGATGAAACAGACAAGCTATAGCTGACTTCTTGTATGAAGTGCATATCAGCTTCGTAAATACAAAGCAATTTGTTACTCCCATTTTTTCTAATTTCATGTCATTTTTTTTTAAAAAAAAGAAGCTTTCAAAGACTTTAAAATTTCTCTTATTATGTTGAAATATTGATATACTTTTATTAAAAAAAAATTAGTAAAATACATATATATATGTATATATATATGTGATTTTCTTAAAATGCATTTTTATTCAATTTATATATATATATATATATATATATATATATATATATATATATATTATTCTTTTCATACTATTTTGATTTAGAAAAAAATAGAATAGATGGGAGTAATATCGCATTGGGCCCATTTTCAGCCTTGTCAAAACCTGATCCCACTCTTAATTTTAGCTTTATAAATTGCTAATTTAGTATTTGTGTTAGTATTCTATTTAGGCTTAATAATTCATCAATTTTAATCACTTAGATAATTCCCCCACTTTTGAATCCGGCCGGGAACCACATTTGTGGACCTCGAAAGGTGCCTAACACCTTCCTTTCGAGGTAATTTAAGCCCTTGCCCGACTCTGGTAACTTAGATAATAAGCTTAGTTTAGAATGGTTCCCTAACGCACCTTAATCCGTTAGGTGGCGACTCTTCAAAATTAATAAAACCTTAAGAGTTGTCACATGTTGGGTTCCGCTTTTTCGCGAGGAAAAATGGGGCGCGACAATGGAAATCCCTGAGAGAACTTCTTGAAAAATATAAGGAGGATTGACCTTCCTAACTTCTACTCTGAACCTTTCTGAGATAAACTTTACATTGAACTGTTGATGGGATGAGAAAAAATGAGAGAAACAGTCAGACCCCCCCTCTAAAACCCCTGATTAAACCCAAAACGACATAGTTTAGGGACTAAGTAGGTGGGAAAGTACAAAAGTAACCCTTAAAATTAAATCTGAAAACTGGCCAACAGTGTTTCAATGGGTCACTCAAAGAGTCGTTAGTTGGGACCATGACTCATTGGGACCTTTTGTTGCTTCCACTACATGGGACGAGAAGATACTGGATCTGGTAATGAGGGTCACCACGACTCGTTGGATGAACCAACGGGTCATTGGTTTGTCCCATGGACACTGGACAAGGAAAACTGGTAGGCTAGGCAACGGGTGACACAATGACTTGTTGGTTGAACCAATGGGTCGTCGTGTCCAGTTGTTAGGTTTACCGAAGGATTTTCTAAAAATGTCTAAGTTGACACCACGGGTGCTAACAACAACTCGTTGTGGAAATAAACAAGTCGTTGTTTCCTCTTGTCTTCAACTGGAAGGGGGTTTCAGAGATTTCACCTGACGAGTCTCACAACGGGTCATTGTTTCTGACAATGACTCGTTGGTTGAGTCGTGGGGTCCTAAGAAGGATTTCTTAGGTGGGGAAACCATGACTGATAGGAAGACTCATTATTCCTCAGAAAGGGTCGTTTCTTGTCTCATCGGTTCCCAGGAGGCCAAGACTTGCTCACCACGACTGACATAACGAGTCATTGGAGCTGACCACGACTTATTGTCTCAGTCGTTCTGAGACAATTTTTTCTGGTATTTTTCTTTTGAATTTTCTTGAAATGTCTAAGTCTAGTGTAGGAAAGTTTTGGGGTGTTACAATATCTCCCCCTTGGGATCATTTGTCCCCGAATGAATACTAAAATTGCTGGAAAACTAGGAAAAGAGCTGAGATTTCTAGACTGAGACTATGAGTTGGTTTCTGAAGGAGTAACTAACTTCAAACTGACTTAACCGAAGAGCTGATGCAACTAGAATGCACATAGAAAATCTAAATAAAGCTGATGAGTATGGAACTGAATAGAGTACCGGGAGGAATTTAGTACCTGATGCCGAAACTGAATTGGAAGGGAATAAGTATCGGTATCTAGCCATCATATCTGCGTCCGCTTCCCATGTAGCTCCTCCTACATGCTGATTTCTCCACAAGACCTTGACTGAAGCTACCTCCTTGTTCCTCAGCTTACAAACCTGACGGTCAAGGATCTAAACTGGAACCTCTTCATAAGAGAGATTATGTTTCACTCCCACACTATCCAATGGCACAACTAAAGTTAGACCACCGATGCACTTCTTCAATAGTGACACATGGAATATTGGGTGTACAGATGCCAATTCTGAAGGTAATTCCAGCTCATAGGCTACCTTGCCAATTCACTTTAGAATTTTGTAGGGTTCCACATATCTCGTACTAAGTTTTCCTTTCTTCCCAAATCTCATCACCGCTTTCATGGATGGAATTTTCAAATAAACCCAGTCATCCACTACAAACTCTAATTCTCTTCTCCTCACATCAGCATAAGATTTATGATGGCTTTGAGTTGTTTTCAATCTTTCTCAAATGAGCTGTACTTTCTGCATAGCTTCAAGAACTGAGTCTAGCCCTATTAAAGTAGCGTCACCAACTTCAAAACACCCGATAGGAGATCTAGACCTCCTGCCATACAATGCCTTAAATGGGGCCATTTGGATATTAGAGTGGTAACTATTGTTGTACGTAAACTCAATGAGAGGCAAGTGGCCATCCCAACTACCCTTGAAATAGGTCATGCACGCTCTCAGCATATCTTCCAAAGTCTGGATAGTCCACTCAGCTTGTTCATTTATCTGTGAGTGAAAAGCTGTGCTGAGCTTAACCTGGGTACCAAGTCCCTTCTGAAAGGACTTCCAGAAGTGAGAGGTGAACTGGGTAACTCTATTTGAGATAATGGATAAGAACACCCCATGAAGTCTGAATAACTCCTAGATATAAAGCGTAGCATAGTCCTCAGCTGAATCTATAGTTTTAACTGGGAGGAAGTGTGCTGACTTAGTCATTCGGTCTACCATCACCCAGATTGAATCATGCTGCCGATGAGTCCAAGGTAGACCCATAATAAAATCCATATTTACTTCTTCCCACTTCCATGTGGGTATGCTGATATCCTGAGTCATACCTCCCGGTCTCTAGTGTTCTACTTTGACTTACTGGCAGTTCGGGCACTTCGCTACAAATTCAGTTATATCTCTCTTCATGTCGTTCCACCAGTAAATATCCCGCAAATCATGGTACATCTTAGTAGCACCTGAGTGGATAGAATACCTCGAACTATGTGCTTTAACCAATATCTACTATCTCAAATCAACCACATCCCATATGCACAATCTACCCTGGTAGCGGAGTACCCCATCTCCCCCTTAGGAGAAAACCTCCACTTCTTTTCTTAGAACCGCCTCCTTTAGTTTAAGCAGTATGGGATCTTTATCCTACCTTGACATAACTTCAATTATTAATGAGGAGTCTGATCCACTCTGTACCACTACTCCTCCCTCAACCGTATCAACTAATTGTACTCCCAACCGAGCTAATCTGTGGATATATTTTGCCAGCTCCTTTTTGCCTTCCTCAAAATGAGCCATACTCCCCATAGACACTCTGCTTAGGGCATAAACCACCACATTGGCTTTGCCATGGTGATATAGCATGCTTATGTCATAGTCCTTCAGTAGATCCAACCACCTTCAATGACGAAGATTCAGATCTTTCTGACTAAACACGTACTGAAGGCTCTTATGATTGGTGAAAACATCCACATGATCCCCATACAGGCAGTGTCTCTATATTTTCAATGCAAATACCACAGTTGCGAACTCCAAGTCATGATTCAGATAATTCTTTTCATGAACCTTGAGTTGTCTGGAGGCGTAGGCTATCACCTTTCCCCACTGCATCAGAACGCAATCGAGACCAACTCTACAAGCATTGTAATACACCTTCTTCTGAGTCAAACTAGTCAGAGGGGATGCTATAGAGGAAAAGCCTTCCACAAATTATAGGTAATAACTGGCTACACCAAAGAAACTTCTAATTTCGGTTGGGGAGGTAGGTCTGGGCTAGTCTTTCACCGCTGCTATCTTTTGAGGATCTACATGAATACCCTCACCCGAGACCACATGACCCAGGAAAGTCACAGACTTCAACGAGAATTCACATTTGCTGAACTTGGTGAATAATTGGCGATCTTTGAGTGTTTGAAGCACTATCCTCAAGTGATTAGCATGCTCTTCCTCATTTCTGGAGTATACCAGAATGTCGTCGATAAATACAATGACGAACATATCCAAATACTGCTTGAAGACTCTGTTCATCAGGTCCATAAAAGCTGCGGGTTCATTTGTGAGTCCGAAGGACATAACTATGAAGTCGTAGTGACCATACCAAGTCTTAAAAGTTGTTTTCAGTGTGTCACACTCTCTGACCCTTAGCTGATGATACCCCAACCTGAGATCAATTTTGGAGAAAGAACTGGCTCCCTGAAGCTGATCGAACAAGTCGTCAATCCTGGATAGGGGATATCTGTTCTTGACTGTGACCTTGTTCAATTGACGGTAATGGATGCACATTCTTAGGGTACCATCTTTCTTTCGCACGAATAGTACTGGAGCACCCCAAGGAGAGATGTTGGGTCAGATAAAACCCTTATCAAAAAGGTCTTTTATTTGCTCCTTCAACTCCTTAAGCTTAGCTGGAGCGATTCATATAAGGAGGGATGGAGGTGGACTGAGTATTTGGGAGAAGGTCTATACGAAAGTCTATTTTCCGCTCAGGAGGGACTCCAGAAAGATCTTAAGAAAACACATCAGGGAACTCGCTAACAACTGGGACTGACTGGATAGTTGGGGTCTCAGAGCTGGAATTTTTGACCCAAACTAGATGATAAATTCACCCCTTAAAATAAGTTTTCTGGCCTTAAGGTAGGAAATAAACCGACCCTTATGCGCTGAACTACTACCCGTCCACTCTAAAGCTGGCTCGTTAGGGAACTGGAACCTGATGGCCCTAGTTCTGCAGTCGACTGAGGCATAACCAGAGTGTAACCAATCCATTCCAAGAATAAGGTCAAAGTGAACCATTTCTAACTCTACCAGATTAGCTAGAATGACTTTATTCAAGATTGAGATTGGGCAGTTTCTATACACCCGGCTAGCTCTAAGTGACTCGCTAACTAGGTCGAAGACTGAGAATGATTCTGAGAGGACCTCTGGTCTGCTACATAAGGAGTCATGATTGAAAGTGTGGCTCCTGGATCTACTAGGGCACACACATCTAGATGAAAAAGGCATAACATACCCGTGACCACGTCAGGTGAGCTCTCCTGATCCTGACGAGAAGACTATGCATAAAAATAATTTTGGTGTTGATCGCCATTCGTACCTGAAGTGTTGGCCTGTTGAGCTGGTCAGCCTGCTGGAGCTGTTGAAGCAGTGGACTGTGACCTCCCTCGTCCTGCTGATGGACATTCATTAAGCCGATGACCAAGCTGTTCACAACCAAAACAGCCCTCTCGACCCTGAATAACTCTCCTATATAGTTCTTGCCACACTTAGGGCAAGCTGGGTAGCGATTGCTAACACTGAAGCTCTAGGACTGAGAGCCAGATGCTCCACCCCTATGATCCTTGCAAGATCGGAAGGTTGGGCCACTGGATGAACTGGGTGTTAGAGCCTGCTACTGCTGCAGCTATGGGCGGCTACTACCGCCAAATCTCTAATAGCCATAATCTAACTGGCCGGTTCTTGCTCGTTTGTTCTCCCACTCCAAATCTTTCAATTTTTCTACCTCAATATGCTGGGCATGAACTATGAGGCTGGAGAGGTCTATGTCCTTGATAAGCATTGTTGTCTTGCACCTCATTAAGGGCCAAAACTCTATTCACGAACTTCAGCATGCGAGCCCTTGGCTCGGCTTTCATCTCTGGAGCATATTTAGACAACTTGGTGAACTCTAGTGCACATTCTTCTACTATCCTATTTCCTTGTTTCAGATATTTGAACTCTGCCACTTTCACCTCCCTGAGCTCCCGAGGGAAGAATTTGTCTAGGAAGGTTGTAGTGTACTCCTCCTATTCCACCGGTCCTGCTCTCACTGGCCTCCCCTCCTGCCATTGCTCCTATCAGATCTGGGCTACCCCTTTTAGCTGGTAGGCAGCCAAGTCGACACTCTCAGAGGAACTGACACCCATAATCTGGGTGATCTTTCTAATCTCATCCACGAACTCTGATGGGTCCTCTCCTACCTTTGATCCGTGGAAATCTAGAGCGTTCATCCAAGTGAAGTCCCCCACCTGGGTAGCTTCTGCGAACCCATTATTGTTGATCAGAACTACCTGCTCATTCACCTGGTTGGTAACTGTCTGAGCGAGTAGCTAGATAGCCGCCTTGAACTCTATGGTGGACATTGAGTCATCCTGAGGGGCTGGTGGGGCAGGTTGGTGAGCGTTATCAGCCCTTCTTCCATTACCACATTGCGAAGGAATAATTCACTGAAACAAAATAGAGCACAAGTTAGGAGAACGATTCCGGAATTGAATTTCTACGCACGATAAAGAGTATGAACAAAAGGGAGCTTTCCTAATAACATCTCGTAGTCTCCCTGTCATAAGTGTGGCGTGCTTCACACCGATGAAAAGGACTCTACTCATATGCGGATTTCAGATATCCGAGGATACTCTTAACCTAGTACACTGATACCATGTTTGTCATGCCCCGAGTCTATACCCTGTACGGAACATGGTACTTGGAGTCACAAGTAAACCTAAGTCAACCCCTTATCTATCATACACCGGTATTTTGAGTAAACATATATATAGCGGAAGCTTTAAAGTAAAGTATAAAACATTTATGAAAATAAAGCTGAATCATAAAGTTTAAAAATATCAAAAACAAACTGAAAGTTTGAAACCATGTTTGTGTCTGAAAGCCCAATACAACTGATGAGTTACTGGGATAAGCTCCAAACTAACTCCAAGTATAAATAAAAGAAAATAGACTGAATAAAACGATCTTCGTCCTTGAAAGATGAGGACTCACCACCGGTGCTGCTGGAATCTTTTGAGAGCGATCTGCTAACGAGGCTGTGAGTAAGATCCTGCAACTGTATCATAAAATGATACAACATAAAAGGTATGCTTCAGTACTTTGAATGTACTGAGTAAGTGAGAGAAACCATACACAAGGAATAAAAATGCTGAGCTGAAAAGACATGCAATGACCAACTGAAATTGCTAAAACTGAATAACTGCAATAACTGAGATGATCTAAGTGACCCTATCGGATGGTCAAGGACATGCCCTAAATCTGAGTTAAGAATATAAAATACTGCATTGAACTGAGCTTACTAGTAGGAGAGTCTATAACCGACATATAACCACGTAAGCTAGACGTGGAGTCCGATGTATACACCCTATCAGTAGTACCCAAATACCTTGCCAGGGTATAAAGGAATGAACTGGGTGGTTACCGGTCTGGGGCCATGAGGCCAATAAAAATATGTCCTACAGTGGCAACGTAGTTCTGGGAACCTGGGTGCGCTGGAACCCTAGTCCGCTCGGTGCTAAGTCCTACTCCCATTGAATAGTCCTAGACTGATTACTAAGTTGATAACTCGAAACTGGGTCCCAAGATTAAGTCAGGGATACTTATCTGGAAGCACCCTGAGACTCTTATCGGACCAGATTCTATAACTGGGTTTTAGGACTAGTCAGAGCTTCTTATGAAGTTGGGGTCCTAAGGCTGGTCAGGGTTGCTTATATAAAAGAGTCATGATCGCTTAAAGAACCACTAAAAACTAATACTGAGTCTAATTCTAATAACTAGGAGGCAGTACTAACACCTAGAGAGTTTCTATAGTCAAACTGATCAGCTGACGTTTCTGACTAACATTGAGTATTCTAACATTCTGAATGACATAAATTTGACTAAGATTTCAATACAAACTAATAATACGGAAACCCCAAACATTGAAAGAATCAAGTAATTTCGATAATAAATCATTCATGTCAGACTCTAGTTTTTCTTCATTCAAGAAATAGGGTTATATTTCACTTTACAGGAACAAGCAATAACATAGTCACAAACTGGTGGAAAAATATCTACAAATAACATAAACAATATTCCACATGAATTAAACGAAGTTTGACATGTAATTTCTTCACATTCAAAAGTTTCAGGGCTTGAACTAATAGAGAAGACAGGAAAGATATTTTTCGGGGACACAAGAGAATAACTATTCCCTTGTTTAATTCCTACATACCTGGAGATGGAAATCCCTGAGAGAATTACTTGAAAAATTTGAGAAGGATCACTCTTCCTAACTTCTGTTCTGAACCTTTCTGAGAGAAACTTTACATTGAACTATTGATGGGATGAAAACAAAGAGAGAAACTGTCAATTCCCCCTCTAAAACCCCTGATTAAACCCAAAACGATTTATTTTAGGGACTAAGTAGGTGGGAAAATAGAAAGTAACCCTAAAAATTAAATCTGAAAACTGGACAACAGTGCCCAATGGGTTACTCAATGAGTCGTTGGTTGGGACCACGACTATTGGGACCTCTTTTTAGTTCCATTGCCTAGGATGCGAAGATACTGGATCTAGCAACAGGGTTCACCATGACTCGTTGGATGAACCAATGGGTCATTAGTTTCTCCCGTGGCCACTAGACAAGGAAAATTGGTAAGCTAGGCAACGGGTGACACAACGACTTATTGGTTGAACCAACGGGTCATCGTGTCCAGTCGTTAGGTTTAGTGGAAGGATTTTCTAAAAATGTCTAAGTTGATACCACAGGTGCTAATAGTGACTCGTTGTGGAAAACAACAAGCTGTTGTTTCCTCTCATCTTCACTGGAAGGGGTTTTAGAGATTTCACCCAACGACTCTCACAACGGTTCGTTGTTTCTGACAACGACTCGTTGGTTGAGTCATAGGGTCCTGGGAAGGATTTCTGAGCTGGGGAAACCACAACTGATATGACGACTCATTTTTTCTCAGAACATGTCATTCTTTGTCTTTTTGGTTCCCAAGAGGCCAAGACCTGCTCACCACGACTGACACAATGAGTCATTGGAGCTGACCACGACTTGTTGTTTCAGTCGTTCAGAGATAATTTTTGCAGGTTTTTTTCTTCTGAATTTTCTTGAAATGTCTAAGTATAGTCTAGGAAAGTTTTGGGGTGTTACATGTAGAGTGACATGTTTTTCAACGAATGAGAATTGCACTACTTGAGGACAAGCAATGGTTTAAATTTGGGGGTTTGATGAGTTAGTAATTTACCAACACATTAGGCTTTTAAGGTTGAGTTTTTTCTTAGTTTTTGAGTTGATTATATGGATTTTATTCCCTTTTTGCCTTTTTATTGTGTAGAGACATAAATGTGTAGAAAATATCAAAAATGAAGCAAAAAGAAGGAAATGAGATCAAATCGGCGATCCACTAATGAAAAACGGCGAAACGTTAGTCAAAAGCCGATCATCATTGCCTCTGAGGAAGAATGCCATCAGAGAAATGCGAGTTGCCAATGGTGACCCGCCGGTCCAATCACCAAATGACATCTGATTTGTTGAGGTAAAGAACAAAGACTCGGCAGTTCACGGATTGAGATTGACTAAACGCCGAAGGAACCGCCAATGTTCACTGGAGTTTAGTGATGGCTTCGATAATGTACCCAGTGGTTCACAAATTTTAACTAGTGAACTGCTGGTACCTCTGCCAATTCTAGAACACTGCTTAGGGGAAAAATTGTCCAGCATGGAAAGAGAGAGAGAAGATGCCCTATTTTCTTGGATATAAATTCTAGAGAAAGTACTGCGTATTGAGCATATCATAGCAGAGCATATCATATCATCTTTCTAATTTCTTAGATTTAGAATATTCCTTTAGCAGAGAAAAGGAGATTTTGATTGGTAGACTTTGAAAAGTACTATTCTCCACTTCTTTTTCTTAATAGAAAGGTACAACCATTTTTGGAGACTATTTGTGAACTTGATTTAACTACTCTTATTATTCAATTCAATGAGTTTATTGTTGAATGTGCTTTTGAATTTCTTAATTATGAGTAGCTAAATCATTAACTAGAGGTGTGTGATGATGAATATTTAATTAGAGTGGATATTCTAGAGTCATCTTTATATTGTTTAAATAAGTGTAAATTTGTTAGATACTATTCAATCTATAATAGAAGATCCATTGATTATGATGTGGGTCTATTTGTTCTTACTTGATTGTTGCTTGTAAAAGAATAATTAAGTATTGGAAGAGAATTTAATGGTGGGTATGGATGAGAGATTGTGAAATTGGGCTAGAAATAGCCAAAATTGCATTTTCACTCCTAATTAGTAGCTAATAGCTAGAAATTAATGCAGCTACTAATCTAAATCAAATCGGGTTGAGCTAATAGTGGCTAGAGGTTTGATAAAACTCTAGTAAGAGATATTTATAGAGCTGAAAAGTTGTAATTACACATTTCCCTGAGATTATTTACACTAATTGAACTTATAAGATGACCTAGCATGTCCCTATCTAGTTAGTATATCACCTATACCACACCTGTAGTCTTTCACATTCTTGTTGACAACCTTGCTGATTTTGCTATTATATTCAACCAAATAGCAATTATAATCTATACAAATTCCAATCTCCCCCAACTTATTTTTTTTCATGTCAATTCTAAGTGGTGCAAGGACACTTGTAATTATCACTCACTAATCCTTGTGAGATTCGACCCCGACACATGTTGGGTTACTTGTTTTGATACTTCGGTCGTGTATATCCTTCTTATGAAGAGTATATTTTGAAAGTTACTAGAACACCAGAAATAAGGCCCTTGAGGCCTCCATTTCAGCCCATTAAACCAGAAGAAATAAAGAAAAGACCCTTCAAAGAAGATTAAAAACCAAAACTAGAAAATAGATATTCAATTTTGGAAGAAATAGATAAGGGAATTAGAGATGAGTTTTGTAGAAAAATCTAGACTTTTGCACCAGAACTTCTTGTGGTACGAGTCGTGATAGGAAGTGATGAGTTGTGATATGAGTCGTGGTTAGGATTTGGCAGGTGAAGGGGATGATATCAGGACTACAGTACGACCGGTGGTAGGACACCAAGAGTCGTGATATGCAATCAGAGATTTAGAGATATTGCAGGGAGGAGCAGTGGTGACCATGAAAGGTAACCATGAGTCTTTACATCTGGTATGACTCGTGGTGAGAGTCATGATGACTGGCAGTCTCCATTTTCCAGTTTTTTCATTAAGGGCATTTTCATAATTTATAAGCTTCTAAGTCCTAAACTATGTTATTTTAAGCTATGTTAGGAGGATTTTAAGAGGGTTTGGCCTATCCTAATTCATTCAACTCCCATGCATGCAAGATTAGAGGTTTCTATTAGAAGATAGAGCTTGAAACCCTCCAATTCTCTTGGGCTTTCAAGGAGAGTGTGGAATTAGATTTTCCTAGATATGTAGGGATGAATGAGAGTTCCTTTCATATCATTCTCAAAATTCTCTTCAATTTCATGAATTTAAGTTCTAGATTAAGATCTTATGAGGTTTATCCTAATTCTATGAAATTCTCTATGATTTACCTAAGTTTCAATTCCCTTCATGTATCAAATCATGTTTTAAGATCTATGGGAAGATTTTATACCTATTTTGATTATTAATTCATGGTTTCAAATTTTAATCAATTTATGCCAAATTATGCAAGTTTCATGAAAGCCAAGTTTATGATTCTATTATGATTTTGATTCTCCTAAGCCCTAAATTATGATTTATGATTTATGATATGATTTCCTTCAAGTATTCTTCATGAATTTATGAATTTCACGTATAGTGATTTTCTCAAGCATGTATGTTCTTCATGATTTATGGGTTTATGTTTTTGGCCGACTCATGGGCCCTAATTCATGGCTAATCATTTATTTCAAGTATGATCATGATTGTTATGATTTATCTAGACATGAATTTCATGTATGACTTCATGATTACTATATGAGCCTTCATGTGCATGTTTTTGGGAGTCGTGTCTAGCACTGAGTAGGCCCAGCGTTTAGGTAAACCCCGTGGTCTCAGAACTACATGCCAACATAGGTTTATGCTTATGGACTCTAGGTGGGTCGCTATCGGTTATATCACGCCATGTACATCCCTTCCCTGGAAAGCTTGGGACGGCTTTCTCCACATGAGCGAGATAGTTGGGGCATCATGTAAGCTCTATCATGGGGGTATCGGTTAAGACCAGTCATCCCATAGTTCCTCATGATTTATGCATTTTCATGGTTACAATACTTTGGGTCAAGTTATGTTTTTACAAGGTTTCTATTATGATTATGATTATGACTAGTTTATGAATAGTTCTGAAAATTTGGACCCACATGTTTATGTTATGACTATCCTTGCATGTTATGAGTTTTCCTACTCTTATGTATTTTGATTGGTCTATTTTATTTACCTTGAATAATCATTACATTTCTAGTACTGACCGCTATCTTATATCGTTTCATGATACAGGCTCAGATGTTTAGGGTCAGTCTCTCTGCTAGCTGGTCATCAGAGTTCAGTTTAGCTAGCTATTGGTGAGTCCTCATCCTTTGAGGACCTTCAGTTAGTTACATTGTTTCTATTTTCAATTTCAGATTGTTAGTGAGATAGTTGGGGTCTTGTCCCATTAGCTCATCATATGTAGAGGCTTTTCAGACATAGTGTTGTATTCAGTTTCAAATTCAGTGTTGTGATATTTTCGTTAGATAAACATTTAGTTAATCAGACTTCTACTATCTCATAATTCAATTTCTTTCCGCCTTGATTATGTTAAGTTAGTTATCATGCCCATGCCATGGGTCGACTTGGAGCCATTTAGGATTCTAGGTTACGTGTCTCGATTTGGGCCTATGTTCGGGTCATGACAAACTTGGTATCAGAGGAAAGGTTTAGTGTATCCTAGGTTTTCTAAAAGCCATGTTAAGTAGAGCATTTTTCGTGGTGTGAAGCGCACCACACTTCTGACAAAGAGGCTATGAAGTGTTTTAGGAAATTTCCCTTCTTTGATGATCTATGTCGTGTGATGAAATATCTCTCTATCATTCCAACTTATGCTATATACGTTTGCAGAATCATGCCTCCACGCTGAGTTAATAGAAGAAGGAACAATAACAAAAATGGGAATGACCATGAGAATGGAAATGGAGATGGGCACCATCAAGCCCTACAAACCCCAGAGGATCATATGCCTGAGCATGTTGCCCATGATGATTAGGGCTGTTATCCAAATGTTGGCACAGGCGTTGACCGCTCAGGTCAACCAGTAGTAGCTCATGTTCCTTGGAACCAGAACGCAGCAACAACTAGGGTCAGGGAATTTCTCAAGATGAATCCCCCTGAGTTTCTTGGGTCGAGAGTGGATGAGGACCCATATGAGTTCATTAACGAGATTCAGAAGATCACTCAGGTTATTAGAGTGACAGGGGAGGAGTGTGCAAACCTAGTCTCTTATTAGTTGAAAGGGATTTCTTATATTTGGTACAAACAGTGGAAGGATAGCCGGAGAGTCGGAGCGGGTCGCACTTGTTGGGAAGAGTTTCTCACCACGTTCTTGGACTAATTCTTTCCCTGAGAGATGAGGGAAATCAAGGCAGTGGAGTTTGTGAACCTGAGACAGAACAACATGACAGTTGAAGAGTATGCTTTAGAGTTCACCCATTTGTCCAGGTACACACTGGACATGGTGGCCAATCAAAGGGCCTAGGTGAGCAGATTTGTGAACAGGATAGCGGACTACTTGGTCAAGGATTGTAGGACCGCTATGCTACATCAGGACATCGACTTCTCCCGATTGCTTTTGTATGCCTAGCATATGGAGGTAGTGCATAGGAGGTAGTGGGAGAGACAATCCAAGAGGGCCAGGATAGATAGTTTTGGGTTCTCCCAGCAAAGCTCGGGCGGTGGACATCGTCAGAAGTCCCACCAGAGGTCATTGACCCCAGAGCTATCATTAGTTAGTGTTCCATCCGGATCTTAGGGTGATCAGAGGAGCAGGGCACCTAGGAGAGTGCTTGGTCGGATCAAATATTTGCTTGGGGTGTAGGAAACATGGGCACATGTACCGAGAGTGTCCTTTGGCTAGGTAGGGCGATGGCAGGGATCATACTCAGGCTACCATTTTAGTAGCAGCTCTAGTGGCATATCTTCCCCGATAGGGTGCATCCACTAGTGTAGGTGCTGGCCAGCGTCAGAACAGGTTTTATGCCCTAGAGTCTGGGAAGGAGCAGGAGGTCTCCCCAGATGTAGTCACTGGTATGTTACAAGTATATCATCTTGATGTTTATGCATTGTTAGATCCAGGGGCTACTTTATCTTTTATGAAGCCCTATTTTGCTAGTAGTTTCGGAGTCAGTACCAAAATTCTATCAGAATCCTTCGTAGTCTCTACTCCAGTCGGTGACTCAGTTATAGCTCGATGGGTATACAGAAATTGTCTTGTCATAGTCCATCAAAAAGTCACTTCATTAGATTTAGTAAAGTTAGCCATGACAGATTTGATGTTATCTTTGGCATGGATTCGTTGCAGGCATGTTATGCCTTAGTAAATTGTAGAACTCGTTCGGTAGAGTTCTAGTTTTCGGGTGAGCCAGTCCTAGAGTGGAAGGGTAGTTCAGTTGTTCCTGTAGGTCGCTTTATCTCCTACCTTAAGGCCAGAAAGATGATTTTTAAGAGTTGAGTATAACATCTAGTTCGGGTTAAGAATGTTATGTCCGAGACCCCGACTTTCAAGTCAGTTCCCATAGTGTGTGAGTATCCAGAGGTTTTCCCAAATAATCTACCCAGAGTCCCTCTTGAGCGAGAGATCGACTTTGGTATTGACCTTCTTCCCGTTACATAACACATATCTATTCCTCCTTACAGAATGGCTCCAGCTGATCTAGAGGAGTTGAAAGAGTAGTTGAAGGATCTCTTGGACAAGGGTTTCATCAGACCTAGCAAATCCCCATGGGGTGCACCAGTTCTCTTTGTTCAAAAGAAGATGGTTCTCTGTGTATGTGCATTGACTATCGGCAGTTGAACAAGGTTACTATCAAGAACAAGTGTCCTCTTCCCAAAATTGATGATTTGTTTGACCAACTTCAGGGTTGCTAAGTGCTTCTCAAAGATAGATATCAGGTCCGGTTATCACTAGCTCAAAGTTAAGGAGAGTGACATCCCGAAGACTGTCTTAAGGACTCGGTATAGTCACTATGAGTTTGTAGTTATGACTTATGGAATAACGAATACTCCTGCAGCTTTTATGGATTTGATGAATAGGGTGTTCAAGCCGTATTTGTACATGTTCGTGATCGTGTTTATAGATGACATTCTCATATACTCTTAGAGCGAGGAGGAGCATGCCGCTCATTTGAGGATTATGTTATAGATTCTCAAGGATAGCCAGTTGTTTGCTAAATTCTGCAAGTTTGAGTTTTGGTGGGACTCATTAGTATTTTTGGGTCATGTAGTGTCAGCTGAGGGTGTACAGTTGGACTCTCAAAATATTGATGCTATGAAGAATTGGCTGCGACCGGATAATCCTTCAGATATCAGGAGTTTCTTGGGTTTGGTTGGTTACTATAGGAGATTTGTTGAGGGATTTTCATCCATTGTGGCACCATTGACTAAGTTGACCTAGAAGAAAATTAAATTTCAGTGGTCAGATACATGTGAGAAGAGTTTTAAAGAATTAAAGACTCGACTCACTTCAGCCCCAGTATTGACCTTACCCGAGGATACATATGGATTTGTGGTGTATTGTGATGCCTTAAGGTTTGGACTTGGTTGTGTGTTGATGCAGCATGGCAAAGTTATTGCATATGCCTCTAGATAGCTCAAGATTCACGAGAAGAATTGTCCAACGCACGACCTAGAATTGGCAGTAGTTGTATTTGCATTGAAGATTTGGAGGCACTATTTTTATAGGGTCCATATGAATGTGCTTACAAACTACAAGAGTATTCAATACATGTTTATCTAGAAGGATATGAATTTGCAACAAAGGAGGTGGTTAGAGCTTCTCAAGGACTATGAAATGAGTGTCCTTTACCATTCGGGCAAGGCCAATGTAGTGGAAGAGTAGGCTATCCATGGAGAGTGTGTCTCATGTGGAGGGGGGGAGGAAAGAGTTGGTGAAGGATGTGCATCAGCTTGCACAGTTAGGAGTTCATTTTGTTGATTCGATAGATGGTGGTGTTGTTGTTCAAAATGGTTTAGCATCCTCTTTGATGACTTAATTCAAGTCTAGACAAGATGAGGACACGATTTTGGTAAAGTTGAAGGAAGTGGTTAGAATCCAAATATAAAGGTCTTCTCCTAAGGGGGAGATGCTGTGCTTTGATATCACGGTCATTTGTGTGTCCCAGATGTTGATGATTTGAGAGATTGGATGTTGCATGAGGCTGATTGTTCCCGATATTATTTCCATCCAAGTTCCACCAAGATATACCGTGATCTATGAGAAGTATTTTGGTTGAACAGCATGTAGAGGGACATTATAGAGTTTGTGGCCAAGTGTTCGAATTGTCAACAAGTGAAGGTCGAGAATCAAAGACCTGGAGGTGTACTTCAAGACATTTTTATCCCTAGCTGAAAGTGGGAGGAAATCAATATGGAATTCATCATAGGATTGCCTCGTACAAGTCGATAGTATCACTCGATTGGGGTGATTGTTGACAGGTTGACTAAAGCGACTCATTTCCTATCAAAAATAACGACTCAGCGGAGGACTATGCCAAGTTATACATTTGGGTGTTAGTTTGGTTGCATGGGGTTCCCTTGTCGATCATATCAGAAAGGGGTACTCAATTTACCTCGCAATTTCGGAAGTCATTTCAAAAAGGACTTAGTACTTAGGTCAAGCTTAGCACAACTTTTCACCCATAGATGGATGGTTAGGCCGAGCGGACCATTTAGACTCTTGAGGATATATTGAGATCATGTGTGATTGATTTCAAAGATAGTTAGGATGACCATTTACCTCTTATCGAGTTTTCTTACAACAACAACTACCATTCTTGCATTTAGATGGTTGCATTTGAGGCTCTTTATGGGCGGAGATGTAGATCGCCTATTGGTTGGTTTGAAGTAGGTAAAGCTACATTGAAAGGACCAGATTCAGTTCATGAGGCTATGAAGAAGGTTCAACTTATAAGGGAGAGGCGGAAAACAACTTAGGGTCAACAAAAATCCTATGCAGATGTGAGGAGGAGAGAACTTGAGTTTGAAGTTGATGATTAGGTGTTTCTAAAGGTGTCCCCGATGAAGGGAGTACTGAGGTTTGTCATGAAAGGGAAGCTTAGTCCCTGATACATTTGTCCGTACAGGATTGTGAGACATGTTGGCAAGGTAGCCTATGAGTAGGAGTTGCCTTCAGAGTTGGCTTCAGTACATCCAATTTTCCATGTTTTGTCTTGAAGAAGTGCATTGGTGACTCGACGTTGGTTTTTTTGGTGGAGAGCGTGGTACCAGTTAAAATCCTTGATCATCAGGTTCGAAAGTTGAGGAAAAAAGAGGTAGCTTCCGTAAAGGTTTAATGGAGGAATTAGCATGTTGAGGGAGTTGCATGGGAAGCCAAAGAAGATATGATGGCTAAATACCAACATCTTTTCCCTCTTAGCTCAATTCAAGCTTAAGGTATCAGTTTCCTCCCTAGTAATCTATTCAGTTTCTTGTCTATTTCATGTATCCTAGTTTATTTCATGTTAGTGTATATATGTGTGAATCATGAATTCAGTTCGGTCAAGTGTTTCAGTCCGAAGTCAGTCACTCCATAAGTTTTCAGCTTCAGGTGTTCAGTATTTGGGGGGCAGATACTTTCCTCAGTTATTTAGTGTGTTCACTCATATTCCAGGATGAATGTTCCCAAGGGAGAGATATTGTAATACCTCAAAAGATCCTAAGAAATAGATGAGAAATTAGGAATGAGTTCTGCATAAAAATCTAAATTTTTGGACCAGAACGACTCGTGATATGAGTCATGATCGGAAGTGATGAGTCATGATAGGAGTCATGGTTAGGATTTGGTAGGTAAAGGGGATAATGTCACGACTAACCATATGACTTGTGGTAGGACACCACAAGTCGTGATATGCAATAGTGGTGAGATTCAAAGATGTTGTAGGGAGGTACAGTGGTGACCACGAGAGGTAACTATAAGTCGTTAATTCATGGCATGACTTATGGTGAGAGTCGTGATGATTGACAGTCCCCATTTTCCAGATTTTTCATTAAGGGCGTTTTAGTAACTTCTAAGCTCCTAAGTCCTAAACTACGTCATTTTAAACTCTGTTAGGAGGATTTTAATAGGGTTTAGCCTATCCTAATTCATTCAACTTCCATGCATGCAAGAGTAGAGGTTTCTCTTAGAAGATCAAACTTGAAACCCTCCAAGTCTCCTCCTATTCTCTTGGGTTTTCAAGGAATAGTGTGGAATCAGATTTTTCAGGTATGTAGGGCTATGAATGAAAGTTCCTTTCACTCACATTATCAAAATTCTCTTCAATTCCATAATCTAAGTTCTATATCGAGTTCATGATCTTATGAGGCTTATTCCTAATTCTATGAAATTCTCTATGATTTATCTATGGATCAATTCCCTTCATGTATCAAATCATGTTATAAGATCTATGGGAAGATTTTATACCTATTTTTATTATTAATGCATGGTTTCAAATTTTAATCAATTTAAACCCAATTATGCAAGTTTGATGAAAAATCAAGTTTATGATTCAATTATAATTTTGTTCTCTTAAGCCCTAAATTATGATTTATGATTTATGATATGATTCTTCAAGTACTCTCCATGAATTTATGAATTTCATGTATAGTGATTTTCTCAAGCATGTATGTTATTCATGATTTAAGGGTTTATGATTTTGGCCAACTCATCAGCCCTACTTTATGGCTAGTCATTTATTTTAAGTATGACCAAGTGTGTTATGACTTATCTAGCCATGAATTTCATGTATGACTTCATGATTAATATATGAGCCTTCATGTGCATATTTTTGAGAGCGTGTCTAGCATCACATAGGCCCGGTGATGTTCCATGATTTTACGACACTTTCGACACTTAAAACCAAGAAATTATGCACATTTCGGGTATGTTTATATAGGTATGATGTGTTTTGTGTTTAATGTTGCAGGAAAATAGGTTCAGAAGTAAACTAGGAAAATTTATACTGAAAATAACTGAAAGAGTGACTGCCAGGCACTTCACAAGTCATTGGCAAGAAGCATGACTCATTGTTGAAGCAGTGGGCAAAAGATGAATTCTAAAGATGCAGAGATAGTGTACCTGACTGGTTGAGGGAACGACTTGTTACATATGGTAACCAGTCGTGAAGTCAGTCGTGAAGACTAGGAGAGAAATTATTGCCAAAGTGACTAGTGGAGATGACGACAAACTTAACGAGTCATTAGTTCACTAAACGACTCGTTGGAAGATCACTAGAACCAACCGTAAGGTGCACTAGAATTTTGAAGGAGTTAGACAACAAGGGGCCTAAAGACTCGTGCCCAGGCACAACGAGTCGTTAGGTGACCCATTTCCACAACTGGGTACGATGCTGAGGACGACTATTTTTAACAAGGCATGACTCGTCAGAGATCCCAATGATTCGTCACCTAACCCGTGGTCACTGACAACCTGGATTCCAATTTTAGTTAGGAAAAGGTTTTCTTGGAACTATAAATACACTGTTTAGGTTTATTTTCGTAGAGAAGCCGATTATTACTATTTTTCATGTAGGATTTTGGTGTGGTACGATTATTCTTGGGTCAAGAAACAAGGTTTACAATTTTGTTCTTGAATTTTGAGGATCAAAAGCAACATTAGAATTTATTCATCAACTTTTGAGTTTTATTCAATTTACTTGGTTTTCTTCTATGATAATTTGTAAGTTGCAATTTTGATTTATTTTACATTTTGTGATTGTGATCATACAACCATGAGTAGCTAAACCCATAACTAGGGTTGTGGGAACCAAGATGAATTAACGCACATTGGTGAAACACTTAGTGATTCTTGAATGAAGTTTAATGCATGTATTGTTTTTTCCTTCGTTTTAATTGATTCTTGATGGTTGCAAATGTTAGGACTTGCCTTATTCTTACTTACCGGACCAAGGAGGTAATGAATGAGAAAAGGGATTAACAACAGAGATTTGAGGCTATCAACCCTCATATAATATCTTGAACTTTTCCGGGGATAGCTAATCCGATATAAAATGTAAGGGTCAATTAAAAGTACACCTGTATGGACCAAGTTGCATGGTGATAGTCATCTAAATAGGGGACCAACCATTTAGGTGAACCTAACTTACCGATATTGCATGTTGAACACCGGAATAGATCACTAGGGTATAAGCCTTTTGGTTATAAAGTCTTGGGGAACATAATCCTAGTCAAGTCGTTAATTGAATACAAACCGAATTTGATCTAAGCATTCAGTAGTTTTACTTTTGTTTATTATTCTATTTCTTCCCCCCTGTAGGAAATAAGTAACTAAATACTAGCAGCTATTCTCATTAACTTAAGTTCTTTCTATATTCCTTGTAGGATCGACCTCAACCTCTAGTTGGGTTCTATATGTGACATCAACCGCTTAATATCTCAATTGCGAGGTGTAATTTGGGCTACATCAAATTTTGGCGTAGTTGTCGGGGAATACGGCTAAGGCTTTTGTTAATTGTGTTTGCTTTAGTGTTGGTTCTTGTTTCCTTTTTATTTTTATGTTTTTGCTTTTGTATTTAATAGGTCTTTCCCATGGAGGAATTATTGATTCTCGATGACCTAGAAGCCATGTTGATGGACATTGGTGCTGAGGAGATTCATAATGGTGAGGAGATTGTAAATGCGCTTGCTGGAATAGGGTCATACACTTATGCTCCAAAGAAGATCGATCTTGATTTGGAGAATTGGGTGATCCCACCAGCCAAGCCATCTATTGAGGAGCCTCTTATGTTGGAGCTCAAAGCACTCCCGTCCCATTTACAGTATGTATTTTTGGGAGCCGGTAACACTCTACCGGTCATTGTTGCAGCTGACTTGGAAGAATGGAAAGTGGAGGCTTTAGTCTACGTCTTGAAGAGATACAAAAAAGTCATTGGGTGGACCATTGCAGATATTATTTGAATCCCAATCGGTATTTGCACTCACAAGATCCAGCTAGAACTAGATTGTATTCCGAGTATTGAACATTAGCGTAGGTTGAATCCACCTATGCAAGAGGTGGTCAAGAAGGAAATCATAAAGTGCTTGGATGCAGGTGTGGTTTATCCTATTGCAGACAGCAAATGGGTGAGCCCAGTCTAGTGTGTACTGAAAAAGGGAGGAATTAGGGTGGTCCCAAATACTAACAATGAGCTCATTCCTCTAAGACTAGTCACCAGCTGGAGAGTATGCATGGATTACAGAAAGCTGAGCCGTTGGACGCAAAAAGATCACTTTCCGATGCCATACATGGACCAAATGTTAGACAAACTTGCAGGCAGAGGATGGTATTGTTTCCTTGATGGTTATTCGGGGTACAATCAGATTTTTACAGCCCCTAAAAACCAAGAGAAGACCACATTCACTTGTCCGTATGGTACATTTGCTTTTATGAGGGTTCTGTTCGGGTTATGTAATGCACCCGCCACTTTTAAGCATTGCATGATGTCCATATTTTCTGACATGGTGGAAGACATCATTGAAGTCTTTATGGATGATTTTTCGATGGTGGGTGATTCATTCGAGGAGTGTTTGGCTCATTTGAGCAAGGTGCTTTAGAGATGTGAAGAGACAAACTTGGTGCTTAACTGGGAAAAGTTCCATTTCATGGTCAAGGAAGGAATAGTGCTAGGCCACAAGATTTCTGGTAAGTGTATGGAGGTAGACCGGCCAAGATTGAGGTAATTGCTAGTCTTCCATCTCCAATTTCTATGAAAGGTGTTCGAAGCTTTTTATCATGTAGGTTTTTATAGAAGATTCATTAAGGACTTCTCCAAAATTGCACATCCATTGTGTAAACTACTCGAGAAGGAGGTGAAGTTTGTTTTTGACGAGGCATGTCTGAAGGAGTTTGAATGTCTTAATGAAAATTGACCACTGCCCCCATTATAGTGGCACCTGACTGGTCTTTGCCTTTTGAGGTTATGTGTGATGCTAGCGGTATGGACCTAGGAGCTGTGTTGGATCAAAGGCGTGAAAAGATTTTTCATCCAATTTATTATGCTAGCAAGGCTCTTAATGCAACTCAGAAAAATTATATTGTGACAAAACAGGAGCTGTTGGCTGTAGTTTTTGCATTTGAGAAGTATCGGGCATACTTGCTAAGAACTAAGGTGATAGTCCACATGGAACATGCAGCTTTGAGATATCTGATGGCAAAGAAGGATGCCAAGCCATGGTTGATTCGATGGGTTTTTCTTCTATAAGAGTTCGAGTTTGAGGTAAAAGATCGAAAAAGGGATGAAAAATCAGGTTGCGGATCACTTATCCAGATTGGAACCTGATGCAGCACTTAGAAATTAGCATGACATATATGATGCATTCCCAAACGTGCAGGTTCTAGAGGCATCACAAGATCTCATCCCATGGTTTGCAGACTTTTTCTAATTATCTGGTGAGTGATGTTGTACCAGAGCACTTATCTTTTCACCAGAGGAAGAAGTTTATGTCTGTTTTGCAGAAATTTTTCTAGGATGAGCCCTACTTATTTCGTATATGTGCTGATGGGGTTATTTGGAGAAGCGTACCTGAGGTGGAGATACTGAGTACATTGGAGGCCTGCCACTCATCTCCTATTGGAGGCCACCACAGTGGGATTCGCACAGCCCACAAAATTCTATAATGTGGGTACTATTGGCCAACCATTCACCAGAATGCACATGATTTTGCAAAGGCATGTGATGCATGTCAAAGACAAGGAGGCATATCACAGAGGCATGAGCTTCCTCTTACTCCCATCCTCGTCATTAAGATATTTGATGTATGGGGCATTGATTTCATGGGTCCATTTGTGAGCTCAAACGGGATGAAGTACATACTTGTTGTTGACTATGTTTCAAAATGGGTGGAAGCAGTTGCACTTCCAAACAATGAAGGGAAGAGTGTCACAACATTCTTGAAGCGGATATATTTGCTAGATTCAGGACTCCCAGAGCCATCATTAGTGATGGGGGATCGCACTTCTATAACCGGTTGTTTCGCTCTTTATTGGAAAAATATGGGGTCAAACACAGGGTGGCCACATCCTATCATCCGCAGTCGAGTGGACAGGTCAAACACAGGTGGCCACATGCTTCATGGGCCTATCGGACCACCTTCAAGACTCCTATAGGTATGTCTCCGCATCAACTTGTTTATGGTAAAGCATGTCATCTTCCGGTTGAACTTGAGCAAAAAGTAATGTGGGCACTCAAGAAGCTGAATTTAAACTGGAACGAAGCGGCAAACTTGAGGCTTGATGTTAAATGAGATTGATGAGTTTCAGTTGAAATCCTATGAGAGTTCTGAGATTTACAAATTAAGGATGAAAATTCAACATGACCAGAAGATTGAGAGAAGAGAATTTAGTCCGGGTGATATGGTGTTATTATTTAATTCTAGACTTCATTTGTTTCCTAGAAAGTTGAAGTCTAAGTGGCTGGGATCTTTTCAGGTGGTCCAAGTATCCTCCCATGAGGCAATCGAACTAGAAAACCATGAAGGAAAGAATTTCAAAGTGAATGGTCAACGGGTGAAAGCTTATTTAGGGAGAAGTGAAGAACTCCAACTGGTAGACCTTTGGACCCTGAGTGAAGTCTGAGTAACTTGAGGGAATTGCATCGTGCCACCATGTTAAATCAGGCATGGCATGAGAGATTACCCATGGAGGTGTTTTGGTGAAGTCTGAGCAGCCAAAACATCCACGTCGTGCCGCGACGTTTAATCAAGCACTTCTTGGGAGGCAACCCAAGTTGTAAATGTAGGAAAATATAGTGTTTACGTTTGTTGATGGGTGCATGTGATTAAGATGGAAAATTTGAAGTTGGAACCAAAATCTGGACCTTTAGTTCTAGTGCAAAATGTCACAAAACGAGTCATTGTCTGACCTAACAACTCATTCAGTCAAATCGTGAAGAGAACTGCAGAAAATAGGGGAGCAACAATTGACTTAACGATTCGTTTCTTCAAGACACGAATCTTGAGGTCCTCTGTCATGTACACTGGATAAAATTCAGAATCAAAAGGAAAAAGGTGATAACGGCTCATTCAATGAATCATTTGGGAGACCAAACAATTCGTTAAGAGACCCGTCAGGTAGTTACAATAGTCTAAGGAGCACGACTCAGGCCACGACTCGTTGGGTGACACCACGACTCGTTGGGTGACACCACGAGTCGTTGCTTGACTTGTTAGGTCCCAGGTAAGTTTGTTGAACTCCAGTCACTACATGAAAGGGCACAACAATTCTTCTAATCACTTAATAAATCGTTACATTGGGCGTTATAAGTTTTTAATGAACATATCTGATGCGACCCAGGACTGGAATTGGGGTAAATTTTAATTTGAAACATATAAACCCGATTCTTTTACTTTTCCAAATTCTCACAATTAAACGTAAACCCAAAAAACTTCAAACTTCCCTCTTCTTCTTCTTCTCTCAAACCCATTGAAAACTCTTCGACCTTGCACTCCAACATTCACTCGCACATACATTTGCAATCCCATCTTCGAGCAAGCATCTTGTGAGTAAATTGTCCCATTAAATTGTGAATACTTTTGCATTTAAATAAGAATTTTGCTGACCCATGTTGTGAATGAAATCGATGATATTTCAAGTGATGTTTTACTTGTTTCAATCATTGCCTCATGATGATAATGAACCCTAGGAAAGTTTACACAAAGAAATTGCGATTGAATACACTGGGGTTTGTTTGAGAATGTGATGATTTTGTGTTTGTGGAATTAAAACTATAAATTGTAGATGAAGATGAATCAATGGGTGAACTAAATTCTTGAGCACGAGCTACATCACGAGTCATTGGATCACCAAACGACTCGTTGTGTAGCTCGTCCTGAGTGCAAAAAGTAAATCACTAAGGTAGTGTACCTAACGCCTGACCTAACGACTCGTTGCCTTCGGTAATGACTCATTGGGACCATTCGTCAAGTACACTGGCCCAACATGAAGGAAGTCTAGTTTGGGATAACGAGCGACCTCATGAGTCGTTGCCAATGGAAACGACTCGTTTAGTCACTCGTCAGGTCCACTAAGCAGCAGTTTAAAAAATGTTTTTGTTTTGCCTCATCTTATATACTAACAATGTTTCCACAGGTACAATGGCTCCAAGAGGTACACCGAACAAAGGTCCAGCAAAGAAACAAACAGCTGAGCGCAGTCAACCATCATACCGTAGACTGCGTGATGAGTCGTCCTCCTCCGAAGAGTTAAATAGCTCTGAGGAGTAATATGACATATCAGAGGAGCAGTTAGTGAGGAGATCAACTAGGGCTAGGGCTCAACAAACTTCAAAGCCAATAGCCATGGTCGATGCTGCCACTCCACTAGCGAGGGATCCACCCAACCGCACTGATGATAATACCAGGGCTGCAGTTGCACTTGCTCCCGAGGACCCCACAGCTGGGCGAAAATAGAGATAGCAGAAGAGTCAGATGCAGAGTGAGGGGACTCTAATGATGAACTGACTGAGACCTCAGACACATCAAATGAGAAACCAAGAAACATGCGGAGATGGTGTGTTCATGGTATGAGGGCCATATATAATAGAGATATTGCTCCTAATGAGAAAGAAAATCCAAAGAGGACCATATATGAGGAGCCGAGGCTGATCACTACAAGGCTGAAAGACCTTCCAGAGCTACAAGCTGTGTTCGATAAGTATAGGTTTGGGTGGTTAACCGAGCCAATAGGAATCTATAGCCTGTGCTTAGTCAGAGAGTTCTATGCAGCCTATGCGGCCACATTGCAGCGTTTCACATTAAGGGGTCAGGACTGGAAAAAGAGGCCCACCTTAAATCAGGTGTTGGTGCGAGAGACTCCCGTAGACATATCTAAGAGGACAATCCCAGGATGCTGTATAGGCCAGATTATCATGCTCCGATGAACACGATCGAGTTCGACCACAGGCTATATGAGTTGAAGAAAGTCAAGACCAAAAAGTTGAATAGTCAGGAGTGCATTAGGCAACGTACTTGGCTATCTTGGATCATTGCTACAAGAGGTCCGTTGGTTGAATGGTTGCACGGCACAGAGTCTCAAATAAAGAAGGCCATACTCAACTTTTAGGAAAAAATTCTGGTGGTCACTGGTGTAGAACTGACTGGTACGAACCAGCAATGAACACATCCTCTCACCTGATAGAGCAGCATTGGTAGCAAGTATAATGGAGGGATATGCCATCAATTTCCCACAGTACATTGTTGAAGAGATTAGAGAGCGGGCAATCAATGACGGTACTATAATTCCCTTCCCCTTTCTGATTGATAGACTCTGTCAGGAGTCGAAGTTGTCGGAGTTGCCATCAGTTGACTAGAGAATAGTGGTCTAGAAGATAATAGATATTGGGTTGATTCGCGATGATGTTCGGTGGTTATTGAGTATATAACTACACGCAAGTGCACGTGGTCGAACAAGTAGTAAAGTGGCTCAAGTAAGCCAAGTATCGATCCCACAGAGACTGGACTAAAGTAACAATCTACTCAAGTGTCAATAAACTTTAATTCTAAATTGCAGACAACAATGTGAAGAAAATGTTGATATTTTGTGTCCTAATTTTATACTAAGTCTAAAACGAATATATAATTTGAGTCTGAACTATAAGTATGAGCATGCTGAGGTTAAATGAACATGTAGAGAAATAAATTATCGATACAATTTGGTTAATCTTTCTTCCGGTTGCAAGTCAAGAATTATTGCCTATGGGTTAAAACTCTCGTATTTAACCCAACTTAAGAATCGTGAACCTTCCACCTATATTTCTGTGATAAAACGAAATTCATGTTCTAGCCATACAAAACCGATTCCTTAATTGACTAATTCGACTTTCAGGTATATTTCTATCCTGAAGGTAAATCAATTCTCAATTTTCCCAAACTAAGAAAAGATCATATCCTATCAATTCACAACTTTCCAATTTCTTGCTCTCTCGAGTGAAACCGAACTTTTTAGATGTACATTAACGTTGGCCACACATTAATGTAGTAAGAACAAGAATCAACAGAACAACCATGGAAGAAAAGATGAAAAAACCAATTTATCAATAATCACGTTTCAATACAATTGTTCTTAACCTCAGCAAGAAGAGGATTTAGCCACTCATTTGTGGATTAAACATCGTGAAATGAGTGTTAATCATACAAGCAATTGAAATAAAGAAGAAGGAGATAGAGAAAAACCCTGAGATTTTCGTCCTCTCAACTGCCTGTAACCCACGTTCTTGCTCAACCAAGTCAGAATAATTAAAAATGAACCTAAGTGTTCTATTTATAATAGTGGGAATTTTTCCCGGAATAACAAGCAACGTGTCAAGGAGTGCATCGCGGAGCACTGCCTCCGTGACATGCGACCAACGCGGACCCTTACTGGAATCCGGACGTCCAGGTATTAGGCCCAATGTGGAACGGCGTGCAACGCGGGGCTAGGCCAACATGCCACGGCCCCAACGCGCAACTCCACTGGAAATAGGCATAATTTCACCATCTAGGTAGAATGCACCCGCGATGGCAGCGTGACACGGCTCCATCGCGGAGCCCCTTTAATTCGTGCCTTCAAGTGTTTTTCTTCCTTGCTAGCTTCCGAGTCCAATCCCGATCTCTCCCAACATGCATCTTAGCTTCGTACAATTATAATTTTCCTGCAAAAATCACGCTAATCATGTTAGTTAGTATAAATTCACCTTTTATTACAATTCACATGAGAATGTGCAAACATCGATAGATAAACAAGGCAAAATGACACATTTGAGTATCACTTGGGCATATAAATTTGCCCAAGATCACTTACCCATAACTTAAATCCTTGTTCGTCCCCGAACAATAATCTTACACCTCATGCAATTGACACCCCATCCTGGCTACTTTGACATCGACAATTCAATCTACGGTTATACCTATTATTTAATCTAGCAAATCATCAAGAAAACATGCATAGTCTTTTCAATATAATGACCTTCAACACATTAAGACCTCCTAGCCTCAAGAATCGACTCTCGACATCGGCAAACTCATGCAAATCAGCTGATCAAGATATCCAACACGAATTTTTAATCTCTCGTCAAGCATGTGCCCTCACAACACAAGAGAAATTTTCCCCCTTTTTAATTACATGAACTCAAAGACATTACATGTAGGGGCATATAAACACGATTTCACTCTCTCCCAAAAGAATTCACATGCATCATATCATGAACCATAGGCTTGCCTTTAGTGTATTACTCCACTAATATAAGGACATGTGATGTAAGATAACGTAGGACTTAACGGGTTGTAATGTAAGCTACGGAACTAGTAAATACTGGGCTAACCAATAATAACAACTAGCATCCTTAAGCGCTTTTTCAATACATCCCATCAACCTCATGGGCATTGTTTCTTCCTTCATACTCCCATTCTTGAAGTCTGTCTTTATTTTTGACCCCATATCTTTAAGCACACTTCACTCAATAACAAAGATTATTTATACATCTACATTATATTTAATTTATAACGAGTGCACCTTCAACCTTTTCTTTCCTTTCATCACTCTACTTTTTCTTTTCTTTTCACCATTCTCACTCCTTGACACTGTGAGAAAATTATTTTCTTTTCTTGAGCGCTTAAGAGTTTTGGATCAAATTCACGGATAATGAAAAGAAGGGGTTAAGCTCGGTTTACACCTTTTTGACAAAAGAAAAATAATAGGCTAAAGGCTCAAAGGGCTAACTAGGATGTACATTCAAGGTGGGTACGATAATGAAAAAAAAGAAACTTTCGGTTAAATCAAAGAAATGCCTACATCTTTTCCTACAATACACATCCTTCATTTCGTTTCGTACACACACCAGGCAAGTTCTAGACACTTCACAATAGCATGGAAGAAACGAAACCTCACTATACCCTCATTTCACATGCTCAACTCAAGACATATTCACAGACTCTTCAATTAGCTAATTACAAGAATTCAAACATTAAGCCTCAATCACACTGAGTCGAACTCTATGGCCTAGGCATCTCAACATATTTAAAAAGTTGCATGCTTTCATACGAATCACCTTTGCATTTCAAATATCATGTACAACACACAACCAGAATTTTGCAACCATAAAGTAACTATGGGTTTTGGGATGCAAACCAACAAAAGAAAAAACAAAAAAAGAAAAAATGAACAAAGAAATCTACTCCTAATGACTACATTTCCCTTAAGACGGTCGTCATCCATCCATCATAGGGAACGGTCACTAACTACGACTTTGGTTCAATGGGACTATTCTCGGTAAAATAACCAAAAACAAACGCCGAGAAACCCAAAAGTTTAAAAATTCATGAAAAATTTTAAAAATATCAATCATTTCGATAAAACAAAAATATGTACAAAACCAGCTAACAACATTCAACAGCACACAACAGCTTCACCTTAATTACAATACAGACATACACAAAAATCGCAGGGTCACAAGTTTATCCAAGCACAACAACAGAACAGAGACATTAATAATAACAACAGCAACCGACACCTAACTACTCCCACCCCACAATTAAATCGAACACTGTCCCCAGTGTTCACAAAATTCAGCATAGTACGAAAGTAGGTGGTGAAACTCCCTGATTAATCAAAGTATTCCACTTCCTCGTCAGGTGCCGCTGTCTCATCTCCCATGTCTGAATCTCCCCCGTCATCATCATCTGACTCTACATCGGAGTCATCACGATGTGTCTCCTCATCTATGGGGACATCATCATCAGTGGGCTCCACAAAAGATGGCCCCACTTTGCATAAAGCCTTGGCATTTTGACCAAACGGGTAGTCTAGCTCGAGCTGCCACAGCTCCTCTTCTGTTGCCGGCCTCCCGCCTATTCGCAGCTGGAGCATCTGCATCCCAAACATGCGAGCCATGTACTGATCATCTCGAGCATGTCGCTCGTCTAATGTGAGAACTGGCCCGTGAGTGGTGTCGGGTGCCTTAGATTTGGTAACATCTAAGGCCCGCCTCTCCATCTGCGGGATGTAGTCAAGGGCCTCCTCCTCAATATCCATGCCCCTCAGGAACGTGGTCAGTAAGCCACCAAACCCGTACCTATGCCCTTGATGCAAACGGGCTCTCTTCATGGCGGAGATAATCACTGCCCCCACATTGATCTCTAGCCCTTTCATCAAGGCGTAGACCAAGCATACATGATCCCGGGTGACATCTGTCATATGCACCCCTAGGATCAGGCAGGAACAAACAATCTTCAGCCATATCCTGGCTTCCCTGTTTATCTGTGAGTAGGGCAAGGTCTGATGGTAGCCCCTCTCCTTACGCCTGCTCCAACGTGCTGTAGACCAAGTTCCACACAAAGTGCGTCTGATATCCACGTATGTGGAGTGATATTCAGCTGCCGCAGCACATGGGCGTCTGTGTCCCGCGCCCCCAAGATGGCATTAAGGTGATGGGGCTCAAAAGTGACTATTTGCCCCCTTATCTTGATGGTATGACTTCTGAGTGTCGGGTTCCAGTTGGCATAGAATTCTCGAATCAGGTGCAGGTTGCACTCTTTGGGCTCTTCAAAGATGAAGTTCATCCCAGCTGCCTCAATTCTGTGGACAATTTTGGGGAACTCCTGTGCCAACGTTCCCTAGCAATGTGTTCTTCAGGGAAGCATTTGCTTTCCTTATGCTTAGCGTACCATTTCTTCCCCTCCTCTGTCACCCATCTGGTTCCATATTGACGGCGTTGGCCGCGTGGAACCGCTGGTGCTGTTGGGACTGCTGTTCCCAGTCTAATTCTTTTCCTTCCGGCGCCCGATGTAGATGCACCCTTCCCTTTATCTTGCCTGCTTGCCATCTTTCCTGTCAAACCCAAAAGACAGTCCCAATGTTATTCCCATTAAAATTAGCTTTGACTAAGGTTGGGTTAAGCTAGGCTACCCCACACTTAGTCTTTAGCGACAATCACAACATTACGACAAGATCATACTTATTTCCAAAAAAAAACAAACAACAAAACATAACAAATATGCCTAGTGCATTCAGAGAATTCGACGGTATAAATTCTATGTACTACTCAGACTTCGTATAGCTCGTCACAACATTACCAGCGATAACATTTCATCACATAGCACTTAGCAAATATTTCTATCAACAAAACAAAATGGGAAAAATGAGGGGAAAATGGGGTTAAAAAGAAGGTTTTTTGCGCAGGTCATCCGGCGACCTGGTATGACCCGTCGTGAAATACACTTCAACGTGTCACGGAGGGTAACGCGGAGCATGCCCTCCGTGACACGGATCCATCGCGCAGGTGTTCTGGAATTTGTAAAAATTCCAGAATCACCTTCAACGTGTCACGGAGGGTACCGCGGAGGCCCTCCTCCGTGACACGGAGCCATCGCGTAGGCTCACTGTTTGTCACTTTTTATTAATTTTCTTACCTCGATTCTTCCTTTGCGATCCTTTGCATATTTATCCTCTGTTCAACCTAAAATTCATCTCACCACAAGAAATTGGTTAGAATTTATAGGTTTCACATAAACTACAATTTTTTTGTTTTTATATTTTTTTATTTTTCTCATTTTGTTTCTTTTCTTTTTTCTACGAAATCTATTAAAATATTACAAAAATTTTCACGGGTTGCCTCCCGTGCAGCGCCTGGTTTACCATCGCGGCTCGACGTCATTAAGCTCAGTCATCCTCTAGGGTGACAGACATTTTCTCTCGACCACCGTCCTCTCCCCAGTAGTGCTTACATCGCTCCAGTGGTTTCCCCAATAACTCCCGTGACTCAATTCTCTGGAAAACATCAGCTTGATTAATCACATTGATCACCGAGAGTTCCTCATACACAGCCGGGAGCTTGGTGGCCTTGTATACATCAAACACCTCCACCTTGTCGTGTGCTCGCATGGTTAGCTGCCTTGCATCTACATCAATAAGTGCTTTCCCGGTAGCCAAGAAAGGACGTCCCAAAATAAATGGGACTTCCACGTCTGGCTCAAAATCTAGCACGAAGAAATCTACTGGGAAGATAAGGGAGCCCACTTGCACCAGCACGTCCTCCACAATGACATCAGGTCTTTCCAAGGACCGATCTGCTTGTTGCAAGATCACTGTTGTTAGTCTAAGACTCCCTAGACCCAACTTCTTGAATAGCGATGACGGCATCAAGTTAATGCTCGCTCCCAAATCACATAATCCACGAGCTCGGATACTCTGCCCAATTGTAATTTGTATGGTAAAGCTCCCAGGGTCCTTGAGCTTTGTGGACAACCTGTTTTGTATTCGGAAAGTGCACTCCTCCGTAAGAGCCACCGTAGCGTACTCAGTTAACCTGCTTTTGTTCGCCATGATGTCCTTAATATACATTGCGTACTTTGGCACTCCCTGCAAAACATCAACAAGAGGTAAGTTAATGTGTACCTGTTTAAGCACCTCCATGAACTTTTTGAAACACGCCTCCTCCTTGTGTTTCTTTAATCGTTGAGGGAACGGGGGTGGTGGTCTTTCTAGTTCAGCCTCCTTTTTCTTCCCCCTCTCTTCACTTTGCTCCCTCTCAGTTTCTGCTGCTCCCGACTGTTGAGGTGGTCTTTCTGGTTCCACCTCTTTAAGCTGCAAACCACTCCCTGTGGTCACTGCATTCACTTGCTTGGGGTTGGGATCCGTGTCACTCGGAAGTCCTCCTCTAGGCCTGGTGTTTTGGGCTCCAGCAAATTGCCCAAACTGGTACTCCAGCGCCTTTGTAGCTAACTGATTGTTCTTTACCTCGGCTTCCAATTTCGCGTAGTCATCCTGCAATTGAGCTTGGTTAGTTATCATTGTCTTGAACATCTCCTCAATGCTGGGTGATGGTGGCGGAGGAGGTGCATTGTTGCTTCTATATTGTGCCTGATAGTTCTGCTGCCCTCCTTGAGTTCTCTGCGTCCCCTGACTCGAACTTTGCCCTTGATGGTTGTTGCTACCCCAAGAGAAATTCGGGTGATTCCTCCAGTTGGAATTGTAGTTGTTGCCATACTGTAGGTGGTTGTTTCTCTGTACATTCCCCACAAAGTTCACCGAATCAGGATTTGCTCCACAACACTCAGCTGAGTGTTCACTACTCCCACACACTTCACACTAAATCTGTTGCACTACATTCACTAGGGCTTGAGTCTGGTTCATGCTTATGTTGCTGAAGTGGGTGTTGAGTTGATTCTGTAAAGCAACTATCTGTGCAGCATAGCTGTAAAACCATCCACTTCTAGGCCTCCTGCTGCCTTCCTTGTTCCTCCTCTTAACGAATCAGAATTCCACTACGGATTTCCCTGCGAAATACGATTTAACAAGGTATATAGCTCCTCATAAGTTTTCTCCAATGCTTGTCCCCCAGCTGCTGAGTCTAGCAAGATTTTTGTGTGGGGTTCCAAACCCTCTATGAAAGTATGCACCAATACATCATTGGATTGGTGATGATGAGGACAATCTCGCAACATAGATATGAATCTCTCCCAAGCTTGATACAGATTCTCTCCCTCTCTGTGTTTAAAACTCAGAATTTGACTTCTAAGTCTTGCTGTTTTACCCGATGGAAAAAACCGTATCAAGAATTTCCTTGCAAGATCATCCCACGTAGTGATAGAATTAGGTGGCTCAGCTTTCAACCACCTCTTGGCTTCTCCTAAAAGTGAAAATGGGAACAATGTAAGCCTGATATAATCTGATGACACTCCAGCGGGGATGTAAGTGTCACTTATCTCCAAAAATTTTTGGAGATGTTGCTATGGATCCTCATGAGGGAGACCTGTGAATTACCCACTGGTGTGCAGCAATTGCACCATGTTTTGTTTCAGCTCGAACCTCCCTCCTGGCTCAGGTTTGCGGATCCTAGATGTGACATTATTAGCATGTGGGATTGCCACCTCGCGAACCGGCCTAGCTGCCATGTCCTCGGGCACTAACATTGCCCTTACAACTGGTGGATTCTGTTGTTGCTCCATGATTGTTTGATTGAGCAACTGCAACTTTTTCCCTAGAGCTTCTCTTGTTTGACGATGAAATTATCTTTTCGGCTCTAAGGATGAGTCCACCAGCTCCTTGTCTCTTGCCAGTGTTCAACAGAAATTAGTATTTGCAAAATACAGGCTCAGACCAAGTTGTCAACACTACGAAGAAATAGTAAACTAACACTTAAGAAACATTTACCAATTGCCAGTCCCCGGCAACGGCGCCAAAAACTTGTTCGGTGGTTATTGAGTATATAACTACACGCAAGTGCACATGGTCGAACAAGTAGTAAAGTGGCTCAAGTAAGCCAAGTATCGATCCCACAGAGACTGGACTAAAGTAACAATCTACTCAAGTGTCAATAAACTTTAATTCTAAATTGCAGACAACAATGTGAAGAAAAGGTTGATATTTTGTTTCCTAATTTTATACTAAGTCTAAAACGAATATATAATTTGAGTCTGAACTATAATTATGAGCATGCTGAGGTTAAATGAACATGTAGAGAAATAAATTATCGATACAATTTGGTTAATCTTTCTTTCGGTTGCTAGTCAAGAATTATTGCCTATGGGTTAAAACTCTCGTATTTAACCCAACTTAAGAATCATGAACCTTCCACCTACATTTCTGTGATAAAACGAAATTCATGTTCTAGCCATACAAAACCGATTCCTTAATTGACTAATACGACTTTCAGGTATATTTCTATCCTAAAGGTAAATCAATTCTCAATTTTCCCAAACTAAGAAAAGATCATATCCTATCAATTCACAACTTTCCAATTTCTTTCTCTCTCGAGTGAAACCGGACTTTTTAGATGTACATTAACGTTGGTCACACATTAATGCAGTAAGAACAAGAATCAATAGAACAACCATGGAAGAAAAGATGAAAAAATCAATTTATCAATAATCACATTTCAATACAATTTTTATTAACCTCAGCAAGAAGAGGATTTAGCCACTCATTTGTGGATTAAACATCGTGAATTGAGTGTTAATCATACAAGCAATTGAAATAAAGAAGAAGGAGATATAGAAAAACCCTGAGATTTTCGTCCTCTCAACTGCCTGTAACCCACGTTCTTGCTCCACCAAGTCAGAATAATTAAAAATGAACCTAAGTGTTCTATTTATACTAGTGGGAATTTTTTCCGGAATAACAAGCAACGTGTCACGGAGTGCATCGCGGAGCACTGCCTCCGTGACACGCCACCAATGCAGACCCTTACTGGAATCCAAACGTCCAGGTATTTAGGCCAAACGTGGCACGGTGTGCAACACGGGGCTAGGCCAATGTGCCACGGCCCCAACGTGCACCTCCACTGGAAATAGGCATAATCTCACCATCTAGGCAGAATGCATCCGCGATGGAAGCATGACACGGCTCCATCGCAGAGCCCCTTTAATTCATGCCTTCAAGTGTTTTTCTTCCTTGCTAGCTTCCGAGTCCAATCCCGATCTCTCCCAACATGCATCTTAGCTTCGTACAATTATAATTTTCCTGCAAAAATCATGCTAATCATGTTGGTTAGTATAAATTCACCTTTTATTACAATTCACATGAGAATGTGCAAACATCGATAGATAAACAAGGCAAAATGACACATTTGAGTATCACTTGGGCATATAAATTTGCCCAAGATCAGATGACACGAACCTTGTATCGAGAGCAAGGACTCAGGCAGCTACATCCACTGGAGCGACTATATTAGCAGAGGCATTTCATGGCAGTATGCAAACCGATGCAACACAGTTCACTGAGTTGGCGGCTGAACCTATTGAGGGAAGAGAGACAGGTAGCCAGCCTGAGGCTACAGATGCAGCGGACACCTCCACACCTATTGATGTTCTCGATTCATCATCTACAATAGCAGCTCCTAGACCACCAGTTTCTCCTCCACGAGCCACTACAGCCTACCTGGTTACAATTTTGCAAGAGTTTTTAGTCGATATGGCTAGGCGGCTAGCTAAGGCTGAAAAGCAATAGGCACACACAGCTCTATAGTTTAAAGTTCTGATGGAACAAGTAAAGTCGTGGGTGTCGAAAGAGTTGGAGGCATTGTCGAGAGGGGCGGTGTGTACAAGGCCTTGGAAGGAACTCACCGCCCTATGGCTGACCAGCGATTACTAGCGATTCAGGCTTCATGCAGGCGAGTTGCAGCCTAAAATCCAAACTGTGGACGGGTTTTTTGGAGTTAGCTCACCCTAGCGGCGGAATTGAATGCATGGACAATTAGACGCCTTTTAGAAGAGAATGGATGAGCGCCTTGCAAAGTTATAGGCTCCTGAGTTGTCGAAATGGTACTCAGAGCTAGGAGCACTCAGAGCCAAGGAGCAGGACTTGGCTGCACGATAGGAAGCTTCAGTACCTCCACCGGTACTTCCTGTGATAGATGATGAGTTTGAAGAAGAGTTACCACCAATTTTTGATTTTATCACGGAGTAGCCGGTGGCACATGATAGGGAAAAAGGCCTTGTGAGGAGGCAAGTTTCGAAGATGATGCTTCTCTGCTTCGTCAGCAAAAATGAGAGTGGAGTGAGATGGAGAGAGCACTGCATGAATTGAGAGAGGAGGCTAGACAGAGAGCTAAGACTGAGGCAGCGAGAGCTTGTGGAGAAGGCACGAGCTCATTTGGATATGAAAATGCACCGGGTCAAGCCGGTAATGTTGGAGATAACATTGGAGTTGAATCTACACCCTTCACCGACTAGGTAGCTGACACCTAGGTTGCACAGGTATGTTCCCTATTTCCCTAGTTTTGTCGGATATATATATGCATCGAGGACGACGCATACTTTTCTTGATGGGGGTGGGGAGGGATACCTGTGCATGATTTTGCTGAACGTAACTCGAGGATTTTTATTTTCAGATATCTTTTCCCTCGGGTGTTACATATCTAGTAGAATCGACATGTTTAGGGTTTTTTTTTTGTTTTTTTGTTTGTGTCAGTCGGAAAAAAGTTAGGTGAACTGAAGATCGTCAAGAGATTAAATTGTTGGTTGATGCATTTTTGTGTTTTTGTTTGTGTCAGTCAGAAGAAGGCACTTTCGACACTTAAAACCAAGAAATTATGCACATTTCGGGTATGTTTATATAGGTATGATGTGTTTTGTATTAATGTTCCAGGAAAACAGGCTTTGAAAGTGAACTGGGAAAATTTATACTGAAAACAACTGAAAGGGTGACTGTCAGGAACTTCACGAGTCATTGGAAAGACGCACGACTCATTGCTGAAGCCTGGGCAAAAGATGAATTATGAAGATGCAGAGACAGTGTACTTGACAGGTCAAGGGAATAGCTCGTTACATCTGGTAATGAGTCGTGATGTCAGTCGTGAAGACTGGGAGAGAAATTATTTCCAAAGTGACCAGAGGAGATGACGACAGACTTAACGAGTCGTTAGTTCCCTAAACAACTCGTTGGCTGATCAATGGAACGAACCGTAAGGTGCACTGGAATTTTGAAGGAGTTAGACCATGAGATGCCTAACAACTCGTGCCTAGGCATAATGGGTCATTAGGTGACCCATTGCAACAACTGGGTACGATGCTGAGGATGACTATTTTTAAAAAGGAACGACTCGTCAAAGGTCCCAATGATCCGTCACCTAGCCCATGGTCATTGACGACCTGGTTTCCAGTTTTAGTTAAGAAAAGGTTTTCTTGGAACTATAAATACACTATATAGGTTTATTTTCATAGAGAAGCCGATTATTACTATTTTCACGTAGGATTTTTGTGTTGTACGATCATTCTTGGGGCAAGAAACAAGGTTTACAATTTTTTTCTTGAATTTTGAGGATCAAAAGCAACATTAGAATTTATTCATCAACTTTGGAGTTTTATTCAATTTACTTGATTTTCTTCTACAATATTTTGTAAGTTGCTATTATGATTTAATTTTTATTTTGTGATTGTGATCATACAAAATGAGTAGCTAAACCCATAACTAGGGTTGTGGGAACCAATATGAATTAACGCACATAGGTGAAACACTTAGTGATTCTTGAACGGGGTTTAATGCATGTATTGTTTTTTCCTTCATTTTAATTGATTCTTGACGGTTGCAAACGTTAGGACTTGCCTTATTCTTAATTATCGGGCCAAGGAGGTAATGAATGGGAAATTGATTAACAACGGAGATTTGAGGCTATCAACTCTCATCTAATAGCTTGAACTTGTCAGGGGATAGCTAATTCGATATTAAGGGTAAGGGTCAATTAAAACAACACTCGTATACGGACCAAGTTCCATGGTGATGATCATCTAAATAGGGGACCAACCATTTAGGTGAACTTAACTTACCGATATTGCATGTTGAACACCGGAATAGATCACTAGTGTATAAGTCTTGTGGTTATGAAGTCTTGGGAAACATAATCCTAGTCAAGTCGTTAATTAAATACAAATCGAATTTGATCTAAGAATTCAGTAGTTTTACTTTTGTTTATTATTATATTTCTTTCCCCCTGTAGGAAATAAGTAACTCAGTAGTAGCAGCTATTCTCATTAACTTAAGTTCTTTCCATATTCCCTATGGGATCGACCTCAACCTCTAGTTGGGTTCTATATTTGACATCAACCGCTTTATATCTCAATTGTGAGTTGTAATTTAGGCGACATCACCTGGCATTTAGGTAAACTCCGTGGTCTCAAAACTACGTGCTAACTTAGGATTTTGCTCATGGCCTCTAGGTGGGTCCCTAATAGTGATATCATGCCATTTACGTCCTTGGCCTGGCAAGCCTGGGATGGCTCTACCCAATTGAGCGAGATAGTTTGGGCATCACGTAAGCTCTATCATAATGGTGTCAATGAAGATGAGTCCTCCCATTGTTCCTCATGATTTATGCATTGTCATGTTTACAATACTTTGGCTCAAGTTATATGTTTACAAGGTTTATCCTATGATTATGATTATGAATAGTTTATGAATAGTTCTGCAAATCTTGAGCCTCATGTTTTTGTTATGACTATCATTGCATGTTTTGAACAGTCCTATTCTTATGAACTCTTACATTTTTTATTGGTCCCATTTATTTACCTTGCATACTCAGTACATTCCAAGTCTTGACTGCATACTCTATGCTGTATGATTTCATGATACAGGCTCAGACGTTCAGGGTCAGTCTCTCCGCTAGCCAGCCATCAGAGTTTAGTTCAACAAGCTGTTGGTGAGTCATCATCCTTCGAGGACCTTTAGTTAGTTGCATTGTTGCTATTTTTAGCCCATTAGTATGTTGAGTCTTTTCAGACATAGTGTTGTATTCAATTTCGGATTCAGTGTTGTGATATTTCCTTTGGATAAACATTTACTTCTTTAGACTTCCACTATTTCAGAATTTAGTTTCTTTCCCCCTTGATTATGTGAAGTTAGTTATCATGCCCATGCCATGGGTTGACATAGAGCCATTTATAGTTCTAGGTTCCGTGTCTCGATCTGGGCCTATGTTGGGGTCGTGACATAGGCAATCTACATCTCCACCCATAAAGAGCCTCAAACAAAGCCATCTGAATGTTGGATTGGTAACTATTGTCGTAAGCAAACTCTATAAGAGGTAAATGATCATCACAACTTCCTTTGAAGTCAATCACACATGATCTCAACATATCTTCAAGAATCTGAATGGTTCGCTCGGCCTGATCATTCATCTGCGGATGAAAAGTTGTGCTAAGCTTGACCTAAGTACCAAGTCCCTTTTGAAATGACTTTCAAAATTGTGAGGTAAACTGAGTACCTCTATCTGAGATGATGGACAAGGGAACTCTATGCAACCGAACCAATTCCCAAATGTACAATTTGGCATAATTCTCTACTGAATCAGTAGTTTTGACTGTACAAAATGAGTTGCTTTAGTCAACCTGTCCACAATCACCCAAATTGAGTCATATTGTTTGATGTGTACAAGGAAATCCTACGATGAAGTTCATATTAATCTCTTCCCACTTCCAGGTGGGTATATTGATGCCCTGTAGCACACCTCTAGGTCTTTGATGCTTCACTTTTACCTTTTGGTAGTTCAAACACTTAGCCACAAGCTCTGCTATTTCCTTCTTCATACCATTCCACTAATAAACTTTCTGTAGGTCACAGTATATCTTGGTGGCACCTGGATGTTTGGAATATCGAGAACCATGAGCCTCATGCAACATTTGATCCCTCAATTCATCAACATCTAGAACACATGGACGACCCTAATATCGAAGTAAACCATCTCCCCCTTGGGAGACCTAAACCTTCTAATTCTGAACCGCTTCCTTCAACTTTACCAAGATCATATCCTCATCTTGTCTAGACTTGACCTCGGTCACCAATGAAGATTCTGACCCATTTTGAACAATCACGCCACCATCTATCAAGTCAACAAGGCGAACCTCTAAACGAGCAAGCCTATGGACATCCTTTACTAACTCCTTTCTCCCACCCTCGACATGAGACACACTCTCCATGGATAACCTACTAAGAGCATCCACCACTACATTGGCCTTGCTCAAATGATAAAGGATACTCATATCATAGTCCTTGAGAAGATCTAACCACCTCCTTTATCGCAAAATCAAATCCTTCTGGAAAAACACATATTGAAGACTCTTATGGTCTGTGAACACATCTACATGCACCCCATACAAGTAGTGTTTCCAAATCATCAATGCGAACACCATTGCTGCCAATTCTAGGTAATGCGTTGGATAATTCTTCTCGTGAGTCTTGAGTTGTCTAGAGGCATACACAATGACATTTCCATGCTGGATCAACACACAACCAAGTCCAACCCTAGAGGCATCACAATACACCACAAATCCATCTATGCCCTCGGGTAGGGTCAATACTGGAGCTGAAGTGAGTTGAGTCTTTAACTCTTGAAAACTCTTCTCACAAGCATCCAAGCACTGAAATTTGACTTTATTTTGGGTCAACTTAGTCAACGGTGCTACAATTGATGAAAATCCCTCAACAAACCTTCTGTAATAACCAACTAAACTCAAGAAACTCTTGACATCTAAAGGATTAATTGGTCTAGGCTAATTATTCACTGCTTCTATCTTCTGAGAGTCCACCTGTACACCCTCACTTATCACCACATAACCCAAAAATGCTACTGAGTCAAGTATGTAGAATAATCCTCGAGTAAGCAGCATACTCCTCCTCGCTCCTGGAGTATAAAAGAATATCATCTATCAACACAATCATGAACATGTCCAAATATGGCTTGAACACCCAGTTCATCAAATCCAAAAAAGCTATAGGAGAATTTGTTAGTCCAAAAGACATAACTACAAACTCATAATGACCATACCGAGTCTGAAGGTTGTCTTCAAGATGTCACTCTCTCAAACTCTGAGCTGGTGAGAACCTAACCTGAAATCTATCTTTGAGAAGCACTTAGCACCCTAAAGATGGTAAAAAATCATCAATTCTAGGAAGAGGATACTTGTTCTTGATTGTAGCCTTGTTCAATTACTGATAGTCGATGCACCTACGAAGAGAAGCATCCTTCTTTTGAACAAAGAGAACTGGTACACCCCACGGGGATTTTCTAGGTCTGATGAAACCCCTGTCAGAGAGATCCTTCAACTGCTCTTTCAACTCTTCTAGCTTATCTAGAGCCATTCTGTAAGGAGGAACAGGTATGGGTTGCGTATCAGAAAGGAGGTCAATACTAAAGTCAATCTCCCGCTCGAGAGGGACTCTAGGTAAATCATCTGGGAACATCTCCAGGTACTCACACACTACAGGAACCGACTAGAGAGTTGGGGTCTAAGACATAGCATCCTTAACCCAAACTAGATGGTAAACATAACCCTTAGAAGTCATCTTTCTGGATAAAGTAGGAAATAAAGAGACCTACTGGCATATATGAACTACACTTACACTCTAGGACTGGCTCACCCAGAAATTGAAACTCTACCACATGGGTTCTACAATTCACGGACGCATAACATGCATGCTACCAATCCTTACCAAAGATAGAATCAAAATCTGTCATGTCTAACTCTACTAATTTTGTTGAGGTGACTTTTTGAAGGATTGTTACAGGGCAATTTCTGTATACCTGTCAAGCTATAACTAAATGACTGATTGGAGTAGAGATTGAGAAAGGTTTTGATAGGATTTTGGGACTGACTCTGAAACTACTAGCAACATAGGGCGTCACAAAAGATAAAAGATCCCCTGTATCTAACAAATCCATAAATATCAAGATGGAATACTTGTAACATACCAGTGACTACATCTAGGGAGACCTCCTGCTCGTGACGAGACACTAGTTCATAATATCTGTTCTAGCATTGACCACCACCTATACTAGTGGATGCACCTTGTCGAGGAGGATGTGCTGTTGGAGCTGCTACTAAACTGGTAGCCTGAGTACGACCCCTGCCATCACCCTACCTAGCCAAAGGACACTCCTTGCGCAAGGGGACAGGGTTCCCACACTCTAAGAAAATATATGATCCGACTAAGCACTCTCCTATGTGCTTCTTACCACATTTTTCGCAGACTAGAAAGGTGCGCTTTACTGGAAAGTTCCTCTATCCCCTCTAACTTGATGCCCTGCTCCTCTGATCACCCCAAGATATGGACGGAACACTAGCTGATGACGGCACTAGGGCCGATGTTATCTGGTGGGACTGCTAATGATGTCCACCACCCAACCTTTGCTAGGAGAACCCAAAACTATCTGTCCTGGCCCTCTTGGCCTCTCACCACCTCTCCCTCAAATGAACATCCTTCATCTACTGGGCATACAAAACCAATCAGGAGAAGTCAATGTCATGATGTAGAATAGCATTCCTGCAGTCCTTGATCAAGTAGTCCGCTACCCCATTCACAAATCTACTCACTTGAGACATTTGATCTGTCACCATCTCCAGCGCGTACCTGGATAAATGGGTGAACTGTACAACATACTCTTGAACCTTCATGTTGTTCTGTCTCAGATTCATAAACTCTTTTGCCTTGATTTCCCTTATCTCTCGGGGAATGAATCGGTCTAAGAATATGGTGAGAAACTCATCCTAACCAATGGGACCCGCTTTAACATCCTAGCCATTTTCTATTGCTTATACCAAATATAAGCAAACCCTATCAAGTGATAAGAGGCTAGGTATGCACACTCCTCCCCCATCACTCCCATAACCTAAGTGATCTTTTGAATCTTCTCAATGAACTCATGTGGGTCCTTGTCTGCTCTTGACCCAAAAAACTTTCATGACCCGAGTCTGCACCCTGGACAAGAAAACAGTACTTGGTGCCAAAAGTGGCCCCAAGCGAACCCATGGTCTATCATCAAACTGGTAACTATGTAAGCATACATTGAAGTTGGGAAAAATAAATATCCAAATAAAATATTTTGGAAATAGTAAACATAACTGTACTGAATACTGAACATCTATGTCTGAAAGCAAACTACTAACTGATGAGCTGCTGGGAAAAGCCCCCAGTTAACTCTAAAACTATCTAAATAAGGACTAACTAAAACAAAATATCGTACTCTGAAGATGAGGATTCACCAAAATAATGCTCCTGCTGAAATTGTCGGAGGGAACTACTGATGATGTTAAAACTGAGAACCTAAGCCTATTTCATAATATGATACAACATAGAAAGTATGCGTTGGTACTTTGAATGTACTGAGTAAGTGACATATACAATAAACATGGAAAAACAAGCACTAAACTAAAATAACATGAAATGACCAACTGATGCTGAATATTGGTAAAAAGTTGAGCTATAACTGATATGGTCAATAATGACCCTGACTGATGGTTATAAACATGTCCTAGGACTGAGTGACTGAACTGAGCTAAACTAAACTAAACAGAGCTGAAACTGCACTGAAAGTGGGAGAGTCTACAAGTGACATATAACCATGCGAGGTAAACATGGAGTCTGATGTATACATGTAATGCCCCGAAAAATCAAAGACTAGATCCGGGCCTTAAATCAGAAAATCTGGAATCTGCAGATATTGACACAGAATGACTCACCTAACGGGTCGTTGAGAGACCTAACGACTCATTATTCAGTCAGGGAAGGAGGATTGAGATATGATAAGGGAGAGGCAGTGTACCCAACGGAAGACCTCAAGAGTCATGGTCAGGCACCACAACCGGTTAGGTCACTCGTGAGCAGGCGGGGGTCAGGAATTTAAAGAATTTGACGCTGCACTTGATGAAAGGTCCCCACTATTCGTGGTCAGCCACCACGAGTCGTCAAAACATACTTAAACAACCATTTCAAACCTAAGTATCCTTTATAGATATGTAATAAGATGAGTCGTGATCAGCTAAGGGAGAATCCTTAAAGGGTGAGGCAGTTTACCTAACGAATGGTGACCACGACTCGTGGCCACTGGCAATGAGTCGTGAGTTAATCTATTACTATCCCCAGACAACTAATAAACAGTGTACTTGACGAGTGAAGTAACGAGTCATTTTCCTGGGTTGGGTCACCCGTTAGGATCACCTGTCAGTTTTTCTCTATGACTTTCTAAGAGATATTTAGTAACTTCATACCTCCTAAGCTTTAAACTACGTCGTTTTGGATGTAAATTCAGACCTATTAGCGGGAATGATTGGCCTCTCCCATTATTCCCATTTTCATTCTCATCAAAACATCGACAAGTCTTTCAAGAACTCTCAGAGAAAGTTCCAAGGTTTCTCATTCATCTTAGAAATTCAAGTTTCCTCCTCAAGGAAATTTTTAGCCAGGTATGTGGGAATTCAACAAGGGAATTGTTCTTTCCTTGTGTTCCCCAAAACCCTCTTATAGTTCCGCTATCAGTATTAGCCTTGAGTTTCTGAATACGAAGAAATTACATGTTATTTTTCGTTAATCTCACATAGAATGATATCCATTTTTATTATTGATATGATCTCCATCAGTTCTTACCCAAATTGTTGATGTTCTTGCAAAAGTGGATTTAAGCCCTAGATTTTCGAGTGGAGATTATTTGCGTATCAAATTCAGCCTAGTTTCTGAAGTTTGATTTGGGATGATTTTCTAGTATTTCTTATTGTCTAGATGTTGAGTAAATACTCCATTGAAAAGAATGACTTTAGCCCTAGAATGAATAAGAAAGTTATAGCATTCTTTGTCAGATGTGATTCCTTTAATTCTTGAAATATTTGCCATATTATGGAATTCCCGTGTCGTTGGAAGTTGAGTTCTCTGTTAACTGCTTAGTAGTTCAGTTTAGTTAGAACGTAGAAACTCTTCAGAACTATATAGATTTTGTCAACTGATCAGTTTGACTTCAGTCTTTTCCTGAGGTGTCAGTGGTGCCTCCCAGTTATCAGAATCAGATTCAGAACCCAGTTATTGGTCCATTAGGCAGTCATGACATTTTAGATATATAGATCTAACTATCCTCAGGACCCCAGTTCAGATTACAGTTTGTTCTTAGACGGTTACGACGCTTCTAGATAAGCAGCTCTGACCAGTCTAGGACCTAGTCTAAAAATCTAGTCCGATAAGACTCTCAGGGTACTTTCAGTTACATCCCTCACCAGTCTTGGACCCCAGTTTCAAGCTATCAGCATATTAATTGAGACTAGGTTTTCCAGTGGGAGTAGGACTAAGCACTGAGTGGGCCAGGGTTTCAGCGCACCCAGGTTCCCAGAACTATGTTGCCAATGTAGGTTACAGTATTATTTGTCCTAATTGGCCCCAGACTCTTGTGATCACTCAGTTCATGCCTTTATACCCTAGCAAGGTATATTGGGTCCTACTAGTGGGGTGTATACATCAGACTCCACATCTAGCTCACGTGGTTATATGTCGGTTATAGACTCTCCCACTAGGCAACCAGTCCAATTTCAGAATAAGTAGCTCAGTTCAGTTCCATCTCTATCAGTTTAGTTTAGTTTAGTATAGTATCTCGATTTCTGAACTTTCAGACTTAGGGCATGTCTTTGACCATCAGACAGGTCATCTTGACCATTTCAATTTACTTCAGTGGTTTAATTCAGAATATTAGTTGGTCATTGCATGTCATTTCAATCCAGTCATTTATATTCAGCTATGTTTTCTCTCACTTACTAAGTACATTCAAAGTATTGATGCATACTTTTACGTTGTATCCTTTCATGTTACAACTGCAGGTTCTCAGACTTAACATCGTTAGTCGCCACGGTTCAGATCCTTCTCCTCAGTAGTTGAAGTGTGAGTTCTCATCATTCGAGGGCTTTATTTCATTTCTTTAAGTTAGTTCATTATTTTTTTTTGCTAGAGTTAGAGTTAGCTGGACACTTGTCCCTAAAATTCATCAGTTAGAGGGCTTTCAGACACAGAAATAAATTTCAGACTTCAAATGTTCTTAAACTCTATGTTTTCAATTTTATTTTCATAAATGTTTTTATGTTATTATTAAAAGCTTTCTCTATGCATGTTTTACTCAACATACCAGCGTATGATAGACCAAGGGTTGACTTGGGGTTACTTGTGACTCCAAGTACCGTGTTCAGTCCAGGGTGTAGACTCCGGGCGTGACAAACTTGGTATTAGAGTGCTAGGCTTAGAGTATCCTCAGAATTTCTGAAAGCCGCATCGAGTAGAGTCTTTTTCATGGGTGTGAAGCGCTACACACTTATGACGAGGAGGCTACGAGATGTTATTAGGAAAACTCTCTTTTGTTCATATTCTTCATCGTTCGTTAAAGAACGAACCCCAAAACATCCTTCTAACTCATGCTCTATTTCATTTTAGTGAACCATGAAGGGCCGGTAACGCTAACAAACCAGCCCCACCAGCCACGACAGCCCCTTAAGATGATTCGGTATCTACTACCGAGTTTAGGGCGGCCATCCAACTGCTGGCCCAAACAGTCACCAACCAAGTGAACTAGTAGGTGGTACCAATGAACACCAACGGGTCTGCAAAAGCTGCTAGAGTACGAGACTTCATCCGTATGAACCCTCCATCTTTTAGGGATCCAAAGTAGGGGAGGATCCCTAAGAGTTCGTGGATGAGATCAGGAAGATTACCCACATTATGGGTGTTAGCTCCTCTGAGAGTGCTAATCTGGCTGCCTACCAGCTAAAAGGGGTAGCTCAAGTCTGGTATGAATAGTGGAAGGAGGGGCAGCCAGCGGGAGTAGGACCGATAGAGTTGGAGGAGTTCCACACAGCTTTCCTGGATAGATTTTTCCCTTGGGAGCTGAGGGAGGCAATAATGGTGGAGTTTATGAACTTGAGATAGGGCAACAAAACAGTGGAGGAGTATGCTCTGGAGTTTACCAGACTGTCTAAGTATGCTCCAGAGATGGTAGTCGAGCCGCATGTTGAAATTTCTGAATGGGATGTCAAATCTGGTCCTCAAGGAGTGCAGGACAGTGATGTTGATTAAAGATATGGACCTCTCCAGCTTGATTGTCTATGCCCAGCAGATTGAGGCTGAAAAGTTGAAGGATATGGAGTGAAAGAAAAAATGAGCAAGGACTGGCTAGTCAGATTACGGTCATCAGAGGTTTAGCGGTAGTAGCCACCCACAACAGCAGCAATAGTAATAGCAACAACAGTATAGGACCCCAGCACCTAGCTCAGCCAGCACCCCAACCTTTCGGTCTTGTCAAGATTAGAGGGGTGGAGCATCTAGCACTCAAGTCTCAGAGCCATACTGACGGAAACAGATACCCATCTTACCCCAAGTGTGGGAAGGATCACCTGGGAGAGTGCCTTCAGGGTCGAGAGGATTGTTTTGGTTGTGGGAAGCTCGGACATTGGCTTAGGGAGTGCCGATCAGCTGGGTGAGGGAGATCACAATCCACCACATCATCAGCTCCAACAGGTCGACCATCCCAGCAGGCCAACACATCAGGTACGGATGACGGTCAATGTCAAAACCATTTCTATGCTCTATTTTCCTGTCAGGATCAAGAGAGCTCACATGACATAGTCACGGGTATGTTACGTCTCTTTCATCTGGACGTGTATGCCCTCCTAGATCCAGGATCCACTATTTCATTCGTGACACCCTACATAGTAGTTAAGTTCCATATCAGTCTAGAGGTCCTCTCAAAACCATTCTTAGTCTCCACCAAGTTGGCGAGTCATTTAGAGCCAGTCGAGTGTATAAAAACTGCCCAGTCTTAGTCCTGAATAAATTCATTCCAGCTGACCTCATAGAGTTAGGCATGGTCGATTTTGACCTTATCCTCGGCATGGATTGGTTACACTTTTATGCCTCAGTTGACTAAGAACTAGAGTTGTTAAGTTCTAATTTCCAAATGAACTAGTGTTAGAATAGACGGGCAATATTTCAGCACCTAAGAATAGGTTTATTTCATACCTTAAGGACCAGAAAATCATCTCCAAGGGATGTATTTATCATCTAGTTCAGGTCAAGGATTCCAACTCTGAGACCCCAACTATCCAGTCGGTTCCAATGGTCAGTGAGTTCCCAGATATATTTCTTGAGGATCTTCCCAAAGTTCCCCCTGAACGGGAAATAGACTTTGGAATAGACCTCCTTCTAGATACTTAACCCATCTCCATCCCACCTTATAGAATGGCTCCAACTGAGCTTAAGGAGTTGAAGGAGCAGCTAAAAGATCTTCTTTACAAGGGTTTCATCAGACCCAGCATCTCTCCCTAGGGTGCCCTAATGTTATTTGTGGGTAAGAAGGACGGTACCCTCCCAATGTGTATAGATTACCGTCAGCTGAACAAAGTCACAATCAAGAAAAGGTATCCCATGCCCAGAATTAACGACCTATTTGACCAACTTCAAGGAGCCAGTTGTTTCTCAAAAATCGATCTTAGGTCATGGTATCATCAGCTAAGGGTCAGAGAATGCCACATACTGAAAACATCATTTAGGACTCGATATGATCACTACGAGTTTGTGGTGATGTCCTTTGGGCTAACAATTGCCCCAACAGCCTTCATGGACTTGACGAATAGAGTTTTCAAGAAGTATCTAGATATGTTCGTCATTGTGTTTATCGATAACATTCTGGTATACTCCAGGAATGAGGAAGAGCATGCTAATCACCTGAGGTTAGCATTACAAACACTCAGAGATCGTCAATTGTTCGCCAAGTTTAGCAAGTGTGAATTCTGGTTGAAGTCTGTGATTTTCTTAGTTCATGTGGTTTCAGGTGAAGGAATACAAGAAGATCCTCATAAGATAGCAGCAGCGAAAGGTTGGCCTAGACCTACCTCTCTGACGGAAATTAAGAGTTTCTTGGGCCAAGCTAGTTATTACCAACGGTTTGTGAAAGGTTTCTCCTCTATAGCATCCCCTCTAACTAAGTTAACTCAGAAGAAAAGTGAAATTTTAGTGGTCGGATACGTGTGAGAAGAGTTTCTAGGAGTTGAAGACTCGACTCATCACTGCTTCAGTCTTGACCTTGCCAGAACGAATAGAGGGATTAGTTGTCTATTGTGATACTTCTCGAATTGGACTCGGTTGTGTTCTTATGCAGCGAGGCAAGGTGATAGCCTACAGCTTCAGACAGCTCACAGTTCATGAGAAGAACTATCCAACTCATGACTTGGAGTTGGCATCAGTGGTATTTTCACTAAAAATATGGAGACATTACTTATATGGAGCTCACGTGGATGTGTTCACAGATCATAAGAGCCTTCAGTACATGTTGCGTCAGAAGGACCTAAATCTATTTCAGAGAAGGTGGTTGGAGCTATTAAAGGACTGTGACATGAGCGTGCTGTATCATCTGGGCAAATCCAATGTGGTGGCTGACACCCTAAGCAGACGATCTATGGGGAGTGTGGCTCATTTTGAGGAAGGCAAAAAGGAGTTAGAGAAGGATGTTCACAGACTAGCCCAGTTAGGGGTGTAGTTGGTGGATTCAGCCGAAGTTGGTGTGGTAATGCAAAGTGGGTCCGATTCATCCTTGTTAGTCAAAGTTAAGTCCAGATAGGATGAAGATCCCATTCTTCTTAAACTTAAAGAAGTTGTTCTCAGGAAGGAGATGGAAGCTTTCTCTAAAGGGGGAGATGGTGTGCTTCGTTACTAGGGCAGATTGTGTGTACCGGATGTTGGTTAGTTAAGATAGAATATACTATCTGAAGCACACAATTCTAGATATTCCATCCACCCTGGTGCTACAAAAATGTACCATGATCTGCGAGAAATTCGCTGGTGGAACAACATAAAAAGAAACATTGCTGGATTTGTAGCCAAGTGCCCGAACTACCAGCAAGTTAAGGTGGAACACCAGAGACCGGGAGGTATGACTCAGGACATGAGCATACCCACATGGAAGTGGGAAGAAGTAAGCATGGACTTCGTTACAGGCCTACCTTGGACTCGTTGGCAGCATGACTCAATCTGGGTAGTAGTAGGCCGGATGACTAGGTCAGCTCACTTTCTCCTAGTCAAGACAACAGACTCAGCTGAGGACTATGCCAGACTTTTCATCTGAGAGCTAGTCAGACATCATGGGGTGACTTGGGCTATCATTTCAGATAGAGGAACTTAGTTCACCTCACACTTTTGATAGTCTTTTCAGAAGGGATTTGAAACTCAGATCAAGCTTAGCACAGCTTTTCACCCGCAGACAGATGGGAAACCTGAGCTGACTATTCAGACCTTAGAAGACATGTTGAGAGAATGTGTGATTGATTTTAAAGGTAATTGGGATGAACATTTTCCTCACATTGAGTTTGCGTACAACAATAGTTAGCACTCCAGTATCCAGATGGCCCCGTTTGAGGCATTGTATGGTAGGAAGTGCATATCTCCTATAGGGTGGTTTGAGGTTTGTGAAGCTACCTTGATAGGGGCCAGACTCAGCTCACGAGGCAGTGCAGAAAGTTCAGCTCATCCAAGAAAGATTGAAAACAGCTCAGAGCCATCAGAAATCTTATGTCGATTTACGGAGAAGAGAGTTGGAGTTTGCAGTTGACGACTAGGTGTACCTAAAAATTTCACTTATGAAAGGAGTGATGAGGTTTGGAAAGAAGGGAAAGCCCAGTCCAAATATGCAGGACCTGATAGAATTTTGAGGCTTATCAATGTAGCCTATGAGCTATAATTACCTTCAGAATTAGCAGTTGTACACCCAATATTCCATGTGTCACTTTTGAAGAAGTGCATTGGGGATCCAACCTCAGTTGTGTCGTTGGATAGTGTAGAAATAAAAGATAGCCTCTCATATGAGGAGGTACCATTTCAAATCCTTGACCGTTAAGTTCATAAGCTAAGGAACAAGGAAATAGCTTCAGTCAAGGTCTTGTGGAGAAATCAGCAGGTTGAGGAAGCTACGTGGGAGGCCGAAGCAGATATGATAGCCAAATACCCGCATTTGTTCTCTATTGACTCTGTTACAGCTTAAAATATTTTTTTCCTTAGAAACTGATTTAGTTGTTTGGTTCAATTTATATGTTTAAGTTCCTTTATGATTTTGGATGTTTGTACGAAAGGTGGATTCATTTAATTATGCATGTTGAAATGTGGGTATTCATTCTGTCAGTTTTGGAGTTAAATGAGTCGTATTTGATCATTTTGATTGTTATTCTTTGCTTTCTTGTGTGTCTTCCAACATTCAAAGATGAATGTTCCCAATGGGGAGATATTGTAATGCCCTGAAAACTCAAAGGCTAGATCCGGGACTTAATCAGAAAATCTGGAATCTATAGGAATTGTCATAGAATGACTCACTTAACGGGTCTTTGAAAGACCTAATGACTCGTTAGGTCAGTCATGGGAAGGAGGATTGAGATATGATAAGGGAGAGGCAGTGTATTCAACAGATGATCTCACGAGTCGTGGTCGGGAACCACAACCCGTTAGGTCACTCGGGAGTAGGCGGGGATCAGGAATTTAATGAATTGGGTAGTGTACTTGACGAAAGGTCCCCACAATTCATGGTCAGCCACCACAAGTCGTGAGGTGAGTTATGATCAGCTAAGGGGGAATCCTCTAAGGGTGAGGCAGTTTACCTAACGAATGGTGACTGATCTTGGGCAAATTTATATGCCCAAGTGATACTCAAAGGTGTCATTTTAGCCTTGTTTATCTATCAATGTTTATACATTCTCATGTGATTGATAATAAAATGTGAATTTATACTAACCAACATGATTAGCGTTGTTTTGCAGGTGAAATATAATTTTGGGAAGCTAAAATGCGTGTTGGGAGAGATTGGGGTTGGACTCTGATGTCAACAAGGAAAAAATGCAAAATTTGGCCTGTGGTGGAACAGCAACGTGTCACGGAGGCAGTGCTCCGCGATACACACCGTGTCACGGAGGCAGTGCTCCGCGATACACAACGTGTCACAGAGGCAGTGCTCCGCGATACACAACATGTCACGAAGGCAGTGCTCCGCGATACACAACGTGTCACGAAGGCAGTGCTCCGCGATACACTCTGTGACACGTTGCTTGTTATTCCGGAAAAAATTCCCACTAGTATAAATAGAACACTTAGGTTCATTTTTCAATATTCTGACTTGGTGGAGCAAGAACGTGGGTTACAGGCAGTTGAGGGGACGAAATTATCAGGGTTTTTCTCTCTTTCCTTCTCCTTGAATTCAATTGCTTGTATGTTTAACACTCATTTAACGATGTTTAATCCACAAATGAGTGGCTAATTCATCTTCTTGCTGAGGTTAAGAACACTTGTAATGAAATGTGATTCTTGATTCTTTGGTTTTTCATCCTTTCTTCCATGGTTGTTCTATTGATTCTTGTTCTTGCTGCATTAATGTGTGGCCTACGTTAATGTATATCTAAAAAGTCCGGTTTCACTCGAGAGAGCAAGAAATTAGAAAGTTGTGAATTAATAGGATATGATCCTTTCTTAGTTTGGGAAAATTGAGAATTGATTTACCTTCAGGATAGAAATATACCTGAAAGTCATATTAGTCAATTTAGGAATCAGTTTTGTATGGCTAGAACATGAATTGCATTTAATCACAGAAATGTAGGTGGATGGTTCATGATTCTTAAGTGGGGTTAAATACGAGAGTTTTAATCTCTTGGCAATAATTCTTGACTAGCAACCGGAGGAAAAGGCTAACCAAATTATATCGACAATTAATTTCATTACATGTTCGTTTAACCTCAGCATGCTCACATTCATACTTCAGACTCACATTAGATAATTGTTTTAGACTTAGCATAATTATTAGAAATAAAAATATCAAACTCTTGGTTACACTGTTCTCTGCATTTTTAGAATTGAAATAAGTACACTTGAGCAGATTGCACTTCATCCCAGTCCCTGTGGGATTGATACTTGGCTTACTTAAGCCACTTTACTACTTGTTCGACCACGTGCACTTGCGTGTAGTTTTATACCCAAACAAACGACCGAACAAGTTTTTGGCGCCGTTGCCGGGGACTGGCAATTGGTGAATTTTTCTTAAGTGTAAATTTACTATATTTTTTTCTTAGTGCTGACAACTTGGTCTTAGTGTTTGTTTTAATTCTTTTTCATTTTATTTTTTTCTTTTTCAGATACCCTTATTGACATGACATCGTGGAATACAAATGGTATAAATGGTGGATACTCATATTTTAGCGAATCTTGTCTGAATTGCGGAGGACACCACTCGTGGCAACACTGTAACACGTGCAATATATGTGGTGGTCAAGATTGCCATTGGGATGGCTGTCCGAATGCATATTCCCCTCCCCCAAGCCCCTACTATGATCCTTCTGTTGTTTTTGCTGAATATAGGCATGCTGAAAATGAGGACTTGGGACGCCAAGCTCAAATAGAAGACATGCTGAAACAACTCCTGGAGCAATCAGAAGCAATGAAGGAGGCGATGGCAGTATTGAGAATTCAGCAAGAACAGAATGCAGAGGCTCTAGAAAGGATGAGCGTCAAACTCACGGAGATGATTGCTGAGGCTGAAGCTTGTGATAAATTGCAGGTGACAGTTTTAGCCAATATTCAAGAGGAACTACAAGAGGAAGACAATGGTGAATTTTTGGATGAAGCCCAACAATTAGAATCTCTTGAGTGTCCCTGTGATGGGCTCCCACTTATGGAAAAATCCATTCATGGAAGAAGAGATAGAGTATCCCCCAGTTGAGATTAATGGAGAGATAGATGTCGATGCTGAGAAGGTGTATACAAGTAAGGAGGTCAAGCACAATGCATTTTCAGAGTTGAGGTTTATTGGACCACACTTGAAGCATTTTTCGACATTAAGTTTGGTTGAAAACATAGAAATAGAGTCTTCCAAGCTTATAGAGAAATGTCTAGAGGAGGACCAAGCCCCGTATATTTTGAAATTTGCTAACTCAGAGAGACAAAATGACTTCGCTTACTTAAGGGCCAATAAGTTCAAAAGGCAACATCTACTGCTTGGTCCTTATAATTTTTCACCACCACCCCTAGAGCATAAGAGGAAATTAGAGAAGAAATTAGGGGTGAGATTCATATCCTCAAGGTGGAGGAAAAAGTGGTGAAACTTGGTACGTCGTGCCACGACGTAAAATTAGGCGCTGCTTGGAAGGCAACCCAAGGGTAGCATGGGTACCATTTTAAATTCTTGCATTTAAGTTGATTTTATTTATTTTTCATCTTATGTTGTTTTGGTGGAAAGTTAAGCACAGATGGAGGGGAAGTCTGAGTACCGGTGGAGAAGGAAGCTAACAAGCATGGAAGAGAAAAAGTGTGGGGTCGAACACCCACTTGTGCAAAGTTGAAGAAAGGCATGCTGTTAGCTAGGCCTAAAGGCCTCAGGGAGTATTTCTCACCCTCTTTAAATGTTAAGTTGATGCTATGGGTACATAGCATGATTGAAGTGTGGGGTGAGGAAAATTTTAAAATTTTTGTGCTTAACGATTTTTGGTGAATGTAATGGTTGTGAGAAATATTTGAAAAAAAAAGAATTTATTTTTTCTGAGTCAAGCATGACTTCATCACCCATTGGTTTTTCTTTTCGGTTCTTTTCCGACGGGGGGTCTTTGAACCGAAGAATAAAAATTTTTTCTGTTTGTATATAATGTTTTTAGTCATAGTTAGGGACTGTTTCCGACGATGGATGGATGACGACCGTCTTGAGGAAATATTAGTCAATAAGTTTTGGTTTTTGAACCCTTAGCTAATTGATGGCTTGATATTCTTGTTATGTGCTATAAATGATTGTAAGATGCAAGAATGTTTAGTGTTGAAGCATGCAAGTGGTATACCTATGTTTGAGACACCTAGGCTCTTGAATTTGACTTGATATGATTGAAGCTTAATTTTGAATTCTTGTGATTAGCTGAGTTCAGAGTCTGCGAAATGTGTCTTGAATTGAGCATGTGCTGTGAGTGTAAGTTTTTCGAATATTCCATGCTATTGTGGAATGTCTAGAACTTGTCTGGTGTGTATATAAAACGAAATGAAGGATGTGAATTGTAGGAGATGATTTAGGCATTTCTTTGAATGAACATAAATGTTATCCCTCACTTCACCTACCTTGAATATTTAATCCTAGTTAGCCCCATTGAGCCTTGAGCCTATTCTTTGATAGCTACAACATAAGCTTAATCCTTTTTCTTTCATTAGCCTTGAATTTGATCCAAAACTCCTAAGCGCTTAAGAGAAAAAATTCCAAAGAATGAGGGAGTGAGAAGCGTGAAAAAGAAGGAAAAGTAGAAGTTGTGAAAGTTGAGAAAAGGACAAAGGTGCACTTGTGTAAAAATGGTTGATTATTAGTGGGGAGTAAGAAAATAAATGAATGAAAAAAAAAAATTTTGCTTAAGTACTCCTTACTACTAAGCTGAGTGTGCTTAAAGAAATGGGAACAAGAAGAGAAAATTTAGGATTGAAAAGAATGAGGGTGAAGTAAGGGAAGAGATATCCTTAATGAAGGTTGAAGTTATTAAAAGCGCTTGGGGGAAGATAGTCACTATTACTGGCCAGAATAGTACCTACCCGTCCCTTAGCTTACATTACAACCCATTAAGTCCTACTTGATCTTACGTTCAAACATCCTTAAATTAGTGGAGCAAAACACTAAGGGCAAGCTTATGGGTCATTACATTATGCATGTGAATTCTTTGTGAGAGTGAGCATAATTCTATTCATTTACCCATACATGTTGTGATTTAAAAATTTGCGTGTGAAAATGGGTAACTCTCTTGTTGTGAGGGCACATGTTTAATGAAGGATATAATTCATGTTGGATTTCTTGATCAGTTGATTTGCATGAGTTTGCTAAGATAGAGAGTCAATTCTTGAGGTTAGGAAGTCTTAACATAATTGTATTCCATTTCAATGATTAAATCGTGCATGCTCTATTTTTAGCTTGCTATCTTAAACAGTCATTGTAGCTGGAGCTTGAATTGTCTTGCTAAAATTAGCTATGTGTAAGTCTTCATGTGCATGAGATGTAAAAGGTTTGTTCGAGTACGAACAAGACTTTAAGTGTTGGGTAAGTGATCTTGGGCAAATTTATATGCCCAAGTGATACTCAAAGGTGTCATTTTAGCCTTGTTTATCTATCAATGTTTATACATTCTCATGTGATTGATAATAAAATGTGAATTTATACTAACCAACATGATTAGCGTTGTTTTGCAGGTGAAATATAATTTCGGGAAGCTAAAATGCGTGTTGCGAGAGATTGGGGTTGGACTCGGATGTCAACAAGGAAAAAATGCAAAATTTGGCCTGTGGTGGAACAGCAACGTGTCACGGAGGCAGGGCTCCGCGATACACACCGTGTCACGGAGGCAGTGCTCCGCGATACACAACATGTCACGGAGGCAGTGCTCCGCGATACACAATGTGTCACGGAGGCAGTGCTCCGCGATACACTCCGTGACACGTTGCTTGTTATTCCGGGAAAAATTCCCACTAGTATAAATAGAAAACTTAGATTCATTTTTCAATATTCTAACTTGGTGGAGCAAGAACGTGGGTTACAGGCAGTTGAGGGGACGAAATTATCAGGGTTTTTCTCTCTATCCTTCTCCTTGAATTCAATTGCTTGTATGTTTAACACTCATTTAACGATGTTTAATCCACAAATGAGTGGCGAATTCATCTTCTTGCTGAGGTTAAGAACACTTGTAATGAAATGTGATTCTTGATTCTTTGGTTTTTTATCTTTTCTTCCATGGTTGTTCTATTGATTCTTGTTCTTACTGCATTAATGTGTGGCCTACGTTAATGTATATCTAAAAAGTCCGGTTTCACTCGAGAGAGCAAGAAATTGGAAAGTTGTGAATTAATAGGATATGATCCTTTCTTAGTTTGGGAAAATTGAGAATTGATTTACCTTCAGGATAGAAATATACCTGAAAGTCATATTAGTCAATTTAGGAATCAGTTTTGTATGGCTAGAACATGAATTGCATTTAATCACAGAAATGTAGGTGGATGGTTCATGATTCTTAAGTGGGGTTAAATACGAGAGTTTTAATCTCTTGGCAATAATTCTTGACTAGCAACTGGAGGAAAAGGCTAACCAAATTATATCGACAATTAATTTCATTACATGTTCGTTTAACCTCAGCATGCTCACATTCATAGTTTAGACTCACATTAGATAATTGTTTTACACTTAGCATAATTATTAGAAATCAAAATATCAAACTCTTGGTTACACTGTTGTCTGCATTTTTAGAATTGAAATGTAGTACACTTGAGCAGATTGCACTTCATCCCAGTCCCTGTGGGATCGATACTTGGCTTACTTAAGCCACTTTACTACTTGTTCGACCACGTGCACTTGCGTGTAGTTTTATACCCAAACAAACGACCGAACAGTGACCACGACTCATGGCCACTGGCAACGAGTCGTGAGGTCATTCGTTACCAGCTCTAGACAACTGATAGACAGTGTACTTGAGGGGCGAAGTAATAAGTCGTCCTGGGTAACAACCCGATAGGTCACCCATTAGGATCACCTGTTCAGTACAGTATCTCAGACTCTGAACTTTAAGACTTAGGGCATGTCTTTGACCATCAGACAGGGTCATCTTGACCATTTCAGTTTACTTCAGTGGTTCAGTTCAGCATATTAGGTGTTCATTGCATGTCATTTCAGTTTAGTCATTTATATTCAGCTATGTTTCCTCTCACTTACTCAGTATATTCAAAGTACCAAGGCATACTTTTATGTTGTATCATTTCATGATACAGCTGCAGGTTCTCAGACTCAGCACCGTTAGTCGTCGCGGTTTAGATCCTCCTCCTTAGCAGTTGAAGTGTGAGTCTTCATCATTCGAGAGCCTTATTTCATTTCTTTTAGTTAGTTCATTATTTTTTTTACTAGACTTAGAGTTAGCTGGGGACTTGTCCCAGCAACTCATCAATTAGAGGGCTTTCAAACACAGAAATAATTTTCAGACTTCAGATGTTCTTAAACTCTATGTTTTCAGTTTTATTTTCATAAATGCTTTTATGCTATTATTTCAAAGCTTCCGCTATACATGTTTTACTCACAATACCAGTGTATGATAGACCAAGGTTTGACTTGGGGTTACTTGTGAATCCAAGTACGATGTTCCGTTCATGCAAATTGGTATCAGAGCCATGTTGGCGTATTGTAAATTTAGCATGAGCAGCTAAATCTACAATACTGTCAAGGGCATGGACAAATCTTTGATACTGTTTTAATCCAATTATGTCTTTAATCAAGATTTTATTATTTCTCGAGTTGCTCTTTCAGACACTTTTCTCGTGTGAGGCTGTTGATTATTTCCTATAGTTATGAGGTAACCGAGTAATCCCCGGCTAAGACGTTGGTATGCCTGAACCTAGGACGTTGCTATGCGAGCGTGAGTCCGTTTGAGAGGTTAACCAGTCGCCAAGATGAACTTAGGAAATCTATCTGTGTAAGACCAAGAAAACTTGTCCTGTTGTCTGATGGATCTTTTGGAGTTATAGTTAATATCTTGTTTTTCTGCATCTTTAGATTAACTCACTGTTTCAATGATTTGATCCCTTACCCTTTGACAGTATTTATTTTTAAATGGAAAACAACCAAACCATTGTTAATAACATTAATATGTCTGCATCTGCATCTAAGATTGCTAGCATTGAAAATGATTTACAAAATTGGAGTTTACCAATTGAACCTTTTAAAAGGATTTATCAACTTGGCAATTTTAGTTTTGTTAAAAATCATAATATTAAGACTAACGAGTCTACTGTTGCCATTAATAATTCTCTTGAAATTATTAAACTACTTTCTCATCGTGATATTACTAAATATCAAAAATCTTTTAATTTTTTGCATATTGGTCTTGTTCAAGTGGCTGTTAAACCTTTGTTCCGAAAAGGTCTTGATATTCCTATCTGCGTTCTCCTCCGAGATGCTCGTCTCTTGAACTTTGACAATTCCCTTTTGGGAGTACTTGAAAGTAACTTGGCTAATGGTCCAGTTTATTTCAACTGGTACCCAAACTTCTCTGTAGACATTAATTATCCTAATGTCTTAGATACTCTGACATTAAATGTCAAAACCAAAAACATGAACAGCAAAATTAACACTCGTGAAATTGCTGTTATCTATAGAGTCTATTATAGACTCATGAAAACCAATCTTGCTCCCAAAGCTTGTATTGAAAGCACCAAAGGAGTCACTATGCTCATGGAATCCAACCCTGAGCACAGTTCTATCTTTGTTCCCAGACTTCTTCCTTGGGAAAATGTTCTCTCTTCAAATGATTGGCACTTTGAGGCCATAACTCAACCTTTGCCCAGTTATGCTGAAACATCTCAAATCGAGCGTGTAGTTCAGTTTCCTGATGGATCTATAGATCTTAAATTCCTTAGGAATTCATCTAGAAGATCTACTCTCTCTTTTCGAAAGTCGACCTCGGATCTACCGACGTCTACTTCAAAAACCCCGAAAGAGAAGGAGAATAATAGTAACACTAAAGGGAAAATCCAGGGTGTTGATTTCTCTGGAGAAATACCTAAAGTTTACTATAAAACTTCACATCCTAGTCCCACTTCTAGTGAAATGAGAGGACCTATCGACGACTCTCTTCTGACAATTTCTTCTGAAGAATCTTTTACTCCCGATTTCAAAACTCTTACTAAGCAATGGAATCATCCTGATAATCAGATCAAGCGTAAGTGGTATACTCATACCTATAGCCTTGAAAAAAGAACTGCTTTTAAAGATAATTGGATATCTGATATGAAAAGACTCAGATGTACAATTGAATTCTTTAAGTGGTTTGAAATCACGGGTCAACTTAAAAACCCGAAAGAATCCCTTTCTGTTATCATCTGAAAATGGTATACTCGTGCTAACGAAGTTATCGAGTCTATTACTCCTCCTCTTGAAGGAATTCTTATTGCTCATAAGAAAGAAGTCATAAAAGCTTCGCCTTTTAAAGTCTCAGATGAGAAAAATAGTATTATCTCTACCAAAGACCTTAACAAAGTAGTTGAACAAAACAACTACACCAATCAACTTCTGCACGTCGTCTCTCAGCAAATTGAAGTTGCTAAAGGTAAGTCGATCTTTGAAAAACCCCCGACTACCTCCAAATCCGACCAAAAGATTGATCACAACCCTACCTTTCGTATCCCCGAATTCGATAACAAAAACTTTCCAAAACTTGGTGATGATTTTGACGTTTCTAAAAACCTTCTTGACAAAATCAATCTCAAGCTCTCCAAACTTGATCTTAAAGAAAGAGATAAACCTTCTACTTCCAGTAAACCTTCATTCCGAGCTTAGAGTCATCAAAGAAGATGAGTCCAAAATCCATCGATTAACTAATGATCGATATCCTAATCGAAAAAACTACTATTCCAGGCCATCCTTTCCTGATATGCAATACGAGGAAAATCAATTCCTGGTTACTGCTTCCCAGGATGGTAGAAGTATCACCGAATGGAATATTGATGGCTTATCCGATCATCAAATTCAAAACGTTCTTCACGGTATGGGGGTAGGCATCACCGCCTACAAAATCAAAGGCTCCTCTGATAAACAATGTGCCTTTATGATTGTTGCTGGTTTTACCGGTATGCTTAGGCATTGGTGGGATAACTGCCTATCTGATGATATCAAGAAAAGGATCTTTGAATCCACTGGTGTAGAAACCGTTATAAAGGTTGAAAACAGTGTTGAATCTTCTACGCAGGAAGTTAAAGAAGATGCTTGTGCTACCCTTCTTTATCACATCCTCAAACACTTTATCGGTGAACCTCAACTCTTCCAAGATAGAAGCTTGGAAATTCTTAACAATCTTACTTGTCCTAAGCTTTCTGATTTCCGCTGGTATAAAGATATTTTCATGTCCAAAATCATGATATGCAGTGACTGCAATAATGATTTCTGGAAAGAAAGATTTATTAGCGGTCTTCCTCCCTTATTCGCAGAAAAGGTAAGGACCAAAATTCATGATAGATGTGACGGTGCCATCCCCTATGGTCAAATGACCTATGGAGATCTTGCCAGTTTCATCAACGCAGTTGGTCTGGAACTCTGCAACGACCTTAAGCTCAAAAACCAGCTTAAGAAAGATAGCCTTCACTCTAAGCAAGAGTTAGGAAGTTTCTGCCAAGACTTTGGCTACCATACTATTACTGCTCCTTCTAGGAAGCATAAAACCAGTGTAAAGTCTAGAAAGTCTTCTTCCAAAAAATCTTCATCCAACCATAGCTCCAAAGATGAAAAGCTTAGGAAAAAATCTAGACGTTCTAAACCTTCAAAGAACTCTTCTTCAGACACTTGCTGGGATTGTGGTAAAACTGGTCATCGTGCCAGTCAATGCAAATCCGGTAAGAAAAAGAAGAAAATCAGTTGTCTTGCTCTTGACGATGACACCAAGGAAAACATCTTCTCCATCCTTGATGAGATTGAGGCAATTAACGAGTCAGCACAATCTTCTAATAGTAATTCAGAAGATTATAGTGATGATGAGTTTATCAATGTTGCTCATGAGTCCGACGCTAGTCAGTCAGAAGGAGAACTCCCGAAAAAATTCCTTTCCAATTCTGCGACTATCTCTGTCCTTACTAACGACTCCAAAGAAGTTCTTTTTGATATGATTGAACATATCGAAGACGAAGAAGCACGTAGGAAATACCACCTAGAACTCAAAAATTTGGTTATCAATAGTTCTGATGACAAACCCAAAAATCATCAATTCGTTGAACCTTTCAGCTTGAAACCTATCATGAATCGCTTCAGCAAAGCGTCTGAACCCTCTATTTCTGATCTAAAAAAAGAGGTCTCTGATCTTAAGTCCGAAATCAAAAGCATCAAAACTAGGCTTGATAAGGTCGAAATGGATGCTTTAACGGAACAACTTCTTAAACACACCAGCAAAAGAGTTTATGAAGAAGATGATGAACCCATTCTTCCTCCTCCTACTACTGAAGCAGAACCCCTTGGGGTTACGACTATCTCTTCAATCAGACCGCAGAGTCATCATATTCCTATCAAACTCTACGTCAGTAAAGACGTTGTTCTTGAGAAAATCGCTTTATTCGACAGTGGTGCAGATCGTAACTGCATTTCTAAAGGACTTATTCCAACGAAATACCTTCAGCGTAGTTCCTCTAAGCTGTTTTCAGCCACGGGTGAGAGATTACAAATTAATTACAAACTTTCAAAAGCTCATATTATCATTGATGGTGTTTGCTTTGTAAATGATTTTGTTGTGACTGAAAATATCAATGAAGATATCATTGTTGGTATACCTTTCATTACACAACTTAAACCCTATACTACTGGTTTTGATGGTATCAAAACTACGATTTTTGGAAAACATTTATTTATCCCTTTTCTTAAAACTCTTTCTCGGGAAGAAAGTGATTTCATTAGAGATAAAACGGTTTTCTGAATAAATAAACTTTCTCAACATATTAATTTTATTAAAGAAGATATAAAAATTAAGCGGATTGAGCAAGTTTTAAAAACCCCGGAGATGGTAAGAAAAATTACTGATCTCAAAACTCTTTTTGAGAAAGATATCTGTTCCAATTTCCCTAACGCATTTTGGGAAAGAAAGAAACATGTTATAAACTTGCCATACATAGATGGATTCAATGAACAGGCTATTCCTACTAAGGCAAGGCCTATCCAGATGAATCAGGCTATGATGGAGGTTTGTAAAGAGGAAATAAACAACCTTTTGAATAACAAGATTATTCGTCCCTCTAAATCTCCTTGGAGTTGTTCTGCTTTCTATGTCAATAATGCTGCTGAAAAGGAACGTGGTGCTCCTAGATTAGTTATTAATTATAAACCCTTAAACACTGCTTTAAAGTGGATTAGGTATCCGATACCTAATAAAAGAGATCTTTTGAAAAAGACTTTCAAAGCTAATCTTTACAGCAAATTCGATATGAAGTCAGGATTCTGGCAGATCCAAATTGCTGAGAAAGATAAATATAAAACTGCTTTCAACGTCCCCTTTGGACAGTATGAATGGAATGTCATGCCTTTTGGGCTCAAAAACGCCCCCTCTGAATTTAAGAATATTATGAACACTATCTTCAATCCTTATAGCTATATGTCAATTGTTTATATTGATGATGTGCTTATTTTCTCTGAAGATATTGATTCTCATTTTAAACACCTTAACACTTTTTACAAAGTAGTTAAGCATAATGGTTTAGTTGTTAGTGCTAAAAAAATTATGCTTTTCCAAACTAGCATTCGGTTTCTTGGCCATGACCTTTATCAAGGTACTTATAAACCTATTTGTAGAGCCATAGAGTTCTCCTCCGAATTCCCTGATGTTATTCTTGATAAAACCCAGTTACAAAGGTTCCTTGGAAGCCTTAATTATGTCGCTGATTTCATTCCTAATGTTTGGCAAGTTTGTGAACCCCTCTACAAGCGTCTTAGGAAGAATCCTATTCCTTGGGGGATAGAGCAAACGAATGCTGTCCTTAAGGTTAAAACCCTTGTTCAAAAACTCCCTTGTTTAGGTATCCCAAACCCTGATGCTTTTATGATTGTTGAAACCGATGCCTCTGATGAAGGCTATGGTGGTATTCTTAAACAAAGAATTCAAAATTCTTCTTCCGAAACCCTTGTTCGTTTTACTTCAGGAATCTGGAATTCTGCTCAGAAAAACTATTCAACTGTTAAAAAGGAAGTTTTATCTATAGTGCTATGTATCACTAAGTTTCAAGACGATCTTGTTAACAAACAATTCTTACTTCGAGTAGATTGCAAATCTGCTAAAGAAATTTTACAAAAAGATGTTAAAAACCTGGTTTCTAAACAAATATTTGCTAGATGGCAAGCTCTACTATCTAGCTTTGATTTTGAAATCCAATTTATTAAAGGAGAAAATAACTCTTTACCAGATTTTCTTACAAGAGAATTTTTACAGGGAAACAATGAGGCCTTCCATAAGACCCAACAAACCGACACCTGAAAGAAAGGTGCCAACTGTCAAGCCCTTTGCAAGGGTCCAAATGCCCACTGTGAGACCAGATCTCACCAACAAGTTTACAGCCTTAGCTGAATTTCCCCTGCTCACAGCACCTTTACCACACCCATCTTCTAAACTGGTGGATCTCAAAACTGGTAAACCGTTTGAAAAAGGAACATCTTCTGGTCCTACCATTCAAACAAAGAATGATTATACAATGAAGACCCCTGAGTCTTTTATTGAAGCGGTTCGTCCTCACACTCCTCTAAAAAATAAAGAAAAAGAGGAAACTTTCAATTTTATTTCTTTACAGGTAATTTCAATACTTGCTTTGGACAAGAGTTATGAAAATTGCACCATTGATGCTCTTATATCTCCTTGTTATCACAATAGGAATTTTGTGGATAATGATAATCCACTCAAAACCCGAAAATACTACGAAGCCATCCTGGTAGACACTGACTCTATCACTGTTGAACATTCAGTTTGCCCCAAAGGTGAAATAGCTTATTCCAGATTTACCATAAAAAAGATCTGGACTCCTTATGAATGGTTCACGAGCCATTTACATACCCCCATCAATTTATCCTTCACACACCATCCTCAGACCTACAACTGGTATGATTACAAGGCGGCATGGTTCAATTTTGTGTTCGAACGACCAGGACACACTTGGTTTGTTAAGTACAGCCCTGAGCTTACAAAATCTGTCACTCCCAGATGGTTCTATGAGTGGTGGAATTTATTTGGTGGAAATAGACAAATCCTCCCTCAGCAATTTCTCAAACGGCTAGATGAATACCTAGCTAAAGAAGAAATTACTACCCTTGCTGAACACATTAAAATGTGTAAATACTTTATGGCAAAAAGAATTTGCTATATTATTAGTTGGGATTTTTCAATTAATGAATTTGACCGAATCAAACATCTTTGCAAAACGGTTAAAATTAAAGGTTGGACTCCCAAGCCAATTTGTTCACCCGCTTCAGTAGGTGGCACACACTCCTCTCTAGGATCATCCTCATCAAAGCTACATTCAAAAGATGAGCTAAGAAGAAAGCTCAAAAAAGCCTTAGATGATCTGGAAAGTAAACCAGCAGATGAAGATGTCATTCATCAACTAATCGAAGAAGCAACCTCTCATTTCACTAGCAGTGGGACTAGGAGGTGAAGTTTTATAGTAAACTTTAGGTATTTCTCCAGAGAAATCAACACCCTGGATTTTCCCTTTAGTGTTACTATTATTTTCCTTCTCTTCCGGGGTTTTTGAAGTAGACGTCGGTAGATCCGAGGTCGACTTTCGAAAAGAGAGAGTATATCTTCTAGATGAATTCCTAAGGAATTTAAGATCTATAGATCCGTCAGGAAACTGAACTACACGCTCGATTTGAGATGTTTCAGCATAACTGGGCAAAGGTTGAGTTATGGCCTCAAAGTGCCAATCATTTGAAGAGAGAACATTTTCCCAAGGAAGAATTCTGGGAACAAAGATAGAACTGTGCTCAGGGTTGGATTCCATGAGCATAGTGACTCCTTTGGTGCTTTCAATACAAGCTTTGATACCAATTTGCAGGATCAGAGACTATTTCTGCTGTCGGAGAACCGAACAGCGTCAATAGTACCAGAGTATAATTAAAACTTAAAAAGATATGGAATACAAAATACTTCAAATTATTTTAATAAAGTAGTTCAAAACTTACTAAGTTATTACAGAGGGAAGCCAAAAGGAAACATTGGAAATAAAGAAGGCAATGGAATATTTTCTCTCTGGGGTAAAATTTCTGATGCCTCTCTATTACAATTCGAGAGTCTTATATAGACCTCTAAAAATTTTTGCTCTCAAAGGATGCAAACAAGTGGACGGTCTAGATTGATCCGTCAAAAGATAAATGGAATCAAACTTTATTAAAGTAAAGTTTTCTGTCTTCTTTCAGAAGGCCATGTGCAGTTGTCTTTGGAGTCCTCATGGGTCATTATCATCAATAGTAAAGCGCCTCTTTGAGAAAGGCAATTCTGATGCTTTGCATCTCTACCCTTCTTGAAAGGTCATGTTTACATGTCATCATAAGGGTCCATGTAGGCCCTAGCAATTCCTTTCGGATGAAGCATATCTCCATTATCACTTTCTTGAGAGGTTGCTTCTTCGATTAGTTGATGAATGACATCTTCATCTGCTGGTTTACTTTCCAGATCATCTAAGGCTCTTTTGAGCTTTCTTCTTAGCTCATCTTTTGAATGTAGCTTTGATGAGGATGATCCTGGAGAGGAGTGTGTGCCACCTACTGAAGCGGGTGAAGAAATTGGCTTGGGAGTCCAACCTTTAATTTTTAACCGTTTTGCAAAGATGTTTGATCCAGTCAAATTCATTAATTGAAAAATCCCAACTAATAATATAGCAAATTCTTTTTGCCATAAAGTATTTACACATTTTAATGTGTTCAGCAAGGGTAGTAATTTCTTCTTTAGCTAGGTATTCATCTAGCCGTTTGAGAAATTGCTGAGGGAGGATTTGTCTATTTCCACCAAATAAATTCCACCACTCATAGAACCATCTGGGAGTGACAGATTTTGTAAGCTCAGGGCTGTACTTAACAAACCAAGTGTGTCCTGGTCGTTCGAACACAAAATTGAACCATGCCGCCTTGTAATCATACTAGTTGTAGGTATGAGGACGGTGTGTGAAGGATAAATTGATGGGGGTATGTAAATGGCTCGTGAACCATTCAAAAGGAGTCCAGATCTTTTTTATGGTAAATCTGGAATAAGCTATTTCACCTTTGGGGCAAACTGAATGTTCAACAGTGATAGAGTCAGTGTCTACCAGGATGGCTTCGTAGTATTTTCGGGTTTTGAGTGGATTATCATTATCCACAAAATTCCTATTGTGATAACAATGAGATATAAGAGCATCAATGGTGCAATTTTCATAACTCTTGTCCAAAGCAAGTATTGGAATTACCTGTAAAGAAATAAAATTGAAAGTTTCCTCTTTTTCTTTATTTTTTAGAGGAGTGTGAGGACGAACCGCTTCAATAAAAGACTCAGGGGTCTTCATTGTATAATCATTCTTTGTTTGAATGGTAGGACCAGAAGATGTTCCTTTTTCAAACGGTTTACCAGTTTTGAGATCCACCAGTTTAGAAGACGGGTGTGGTAAAGGTGCTGTGAGCAGGGGAAATTCAGCTAAGGCTGTAAACTTGTTGGTGAGATCTGGTCTCACAGTGGGCATTTGGACCCTTGCAAAGGGCTTGACAGTTGGCACCTTTCTTTCAGGTGTCGGTTTGTTGGGTCTTATGGAAGGCCTCATTGTTTCCCTGTAAAAATTCTCTTGTAAGAAAATCTGGTAAAGAGTTATTTTCTCCTTTAATAAATTCAATTTCAAAATCAAAGCTAGATAGTAGAGCTTGCCATCTAGCAAATATTTGATTAGAAACCAGGTTTTTAACATCTTTTTGTAAAATTTCTTTAGCAGATTTGCAATCTACTCGAAGTAAGAATTGTTTGTTAACAAGATCGTCTTGAAACTTAGTGATACATAGCACAATAGATAAAACTTCCTTTTTAACAGTTGAATAGTTTTTCTGAGCAGAATTCCAGATTCCTGAAGTAAAACGAACAAGGGTTTCGGAAGAAGAATTTTGAATTCTTTGTTTAAGAATACCACCATAGCCTTCATCAGAGGCATCGGTTTCAACAATCATAAAAGCATCAGGGTTTGGGATACCTAAACAAGGGAGTTTTTGAACAAGGGTTTTAACCTTAAGGACAGCATTCGTTTGCTCTATCCCCCAAGGAATAGGATTCTTCCTAAGACGCTTGTAGAGGGGTTCACAAACTTGCCTAACATTAGGAATGAAATTAGCGACATAATTAAGGCTTCCAAGGAACCTTTGTAACTGGGTTTTATCAAGAATAACATCAGGGAATTTGGAGGAGAACTCTATGGCTCTACAAATAGGTTTATAAGTACCTTGATAAAGGTCATGGCCAAGAAACCGAATGCTAGTTTGGAAAAGCATAATTTTTTTAGCACTAACAACTAAACCATTATGCTTAACTACTTTGTAAAAAGTGTTAAGGTGTTTAAAATGAGAATCAATATCTTCAGAGAAAATAAGCACATCATCAATATAAACAATTGACATATAGCTATAAGGATTGAAGATAGTGTTCATAATATTCTGAAATTCAGAGGGGGCATTTTTGAGCCCAAAAGGCATGAAATTCCATTCATACTGTCCAAAGGGGACGTTGAAAGCAGTTTTATATTTATCTTTCTCAGCAATTTGGATCTGCCAGAATCCTGACTTCATATCGAATTTGCTGTAAAGATTAGCTTTGAAAGTCTTTTTCAAAAGATCTCTTTTATTAGGTATCGGATACCTAATCCACTTTAAAGCAGTGTTTAAGGGTTTATAATTAATAACTAATCTAGGAGCACCACGTTCCTTTTCAGCAGCATTATTGACATAGAAAGCAGAACAACTCCAAGGAGATTTAGAGGGACGAATAATCTTGTTATTCAAAAGGTTGTTTATTTCCTCTTTACAAACCTCCATCATAGCCTGATTCATCTGGATAGGCCTTGCCTTAGTAGGAATAGCCTGTTCATTGAATCCATCTATGTATGGCAAGTTTATAACATGTTTCTTTCTTTCCCAAAATGCGTTAGGGAAATTGGAACAGATATCTTTCTCAAAAAGAGTTTTGAGATCAGTAATTTTTCTTACCATCTCCGGGGTTTTAAAACTTGCTCAATCCGCTTAATTTTTATATCTTCTTTAAGAAAATTAATATGTTGAGAAAGTTTATTTATTCGGAAAACCGTTTTATCTCTAATGAAATCACTTTCTTCCCGAGAAAGAGTTTTAATAAAAGGGATAAATAAATGTTTTCCAAGAATCGTAGTTTTGATACCATCAAAACCAGTAGTATAGGGTTTAAGTTGTGTAATGAAAGGTATACCAACAATGATATCTTCATTGATATTTTCAGTCACAACAAAATCATTTACAAAGTAAACACCATCAATGATAATATGAGCTTTTGAAAGTTTGTAATTAATTTGTAATCTCTCACCCGTGGCTGAAAACAGCTTAGAGGAACTACGCTGAAGGTATTTCGTTGGAATAAGTCCTTTAGAAATGCAGTTACGATCTGCACCACTGTCGAATAAAGCGATTTTCTCAAGAACAACGTCTTTACTGACGTAGAGTTTGATAGGAATATGATGACTCTGCGGTCTGATTAAAGAGATAGTCGTAACCCCAAGGGATTCTGCTTCAGTAGTAGTAGGAGGAAGAATGGGTTCATCATCTTCTTCATAAACTCTTTTGCTGGTGTGTTTAAGAAGTTGTTCTGTTAAAGCATCCATTTCGACCTTATCAAGCCTAGTTTTGATGCTTTTGATTTCGGACTTAAGATCAGAGACCTCTTTTTTGAGATCAGAAATAGAGGGTTCAGATGCTTTGCTGAAGCGATTCATGATAGGTTTCAAGCTGAAAGGTTCAACGAATTGATGATTTTTGGGTTTGTCATCAGAACTATTGATAACCAAATTTTTGAGTTCTAGGAGGTATTTCCTACGTGCTTCTTCGTCTTTGATATGTTCAATCATATCAAAAAGAACTTCTTTGGATTCGTTAGTAAGGACAGCGATAGTCGCAGAATTGGAAAGGAATTTTTTCGGGAGTTCTCTTTCTGACTGACTAGCGTCGGACTCATGAGCAACATTGATAAACTCATCATCACTATAATCTTCTGAATTACTATTAGAAGATTGTGCTGACTCGTTAATTGCCTCAATCTCATCAAGGATGGAGAAGAGCTCTTCCTTGGTGTCATCGTCAAGAGCAAGACAACTGATTTTCTTCTTTTTCTTACCGGATTTGCATTGACTGGCACGATGACCAGTTTTACCACAATCCCAGCAAGTGTCTGAAGAAGAGTTCTTTGAAGGTTTAGAACGTCTATATTTTTTCCTAGGCTTTTCATCTTTGGAGCTATGCTTGGATGAAGATTTTTTGGAAGAAGACTTTCTAGACTTTGAACTGGTTTTATGCTTCCTAGAAGGAGCAGTAATAGTAGGGTAGCCAAAGTCTTGGCAGAAACTTCCTAACTCTTGCTTAGAGTGAAGGCCATCTTTCTTAAGCTGGTTTTTGAGCTTAAGGTCATTGCAGAGTTCCAGACCAACTGTGTTGATTAAACTGGCAAGATCTCCATAGGTCATTTGACCATAGGGGATGGCACCGTCACATCTATCACGAATTTTGGTCCTTACCTTTTCTGCGAATAAGGGAGGAAGACCGCTAATAAATCTTTCTTTCCATAAATCATTATTGCAGTCACTGCGTATCATGATTTTGGACATGAAAATATCTTTATACCAGCGGAAATCACAAAGCTTAGGACAAGTAAGATTGTTAAGAATTTCCAAGCTTCTATCTTGGAAGAGTTGAGGTTCACCGATAAAGTGTTTGAGGATGTGATAAAGAAGGGTAGCACAAGCATCTTCTTTAACTTCCTGCGTAGAAGATTCAACACCGTTTTCAACCTTTATAACGGTTTCTACAGCAGTGGATTCAAAGATCCTTTTCTTGATATCATCAGATAGGCAGTTATCCCACCAATGCCTAAGCATACCGATAAAACCAGCAACAATCATAAAGGCACATTGTTTATCAGAGGAGCCTTTGATTTTGTAGGCGGTGATGCCTACCCCCATACCGTGAAGAACGTTTTGAATTTGATGATCGGATAAGCCATCAATATTCCATTCGGTGATACTTCTACCATCCTGAGAAGCAGTAACCAGGAATTGATTTTCCTCGTATTGCATATCAGGAAAGGATGGCCTGGAATAGTAGTTTTTTCGATTAGGATATCGATCATTAGTTAATCGATGGATTTTGGACTCATCTTCTTTGATGACTCTAAGCTCGGAAGAAGGTTTACTGGAAGTAGAAGGTTTATCTCTTTCTTTAAGATCAAGTTTGGAGAGCTTGAGATTGATTTTGTCAAGAAGGTTTTTAGAAACGTCAAAATCATCACCAAGTTTTGGAAAGTTTTTGTTATCGAATTCGGGGATACGAAAGGTAGGGTTGTGATCAATCTTTTGGTCGGATTTGGAGGTAGTCGGGGGTTTTTCAAAGATCGACTTACCTTTAGCAACTTCAATTTGCTGAGAGACGACGTGCAGAAGTTGATTGGTGTAGTTGTTTTGTTCAACTACTTTGTTAAGGTCTTTGGTAGAGATAATACTATTTTTCTCATCTGAGACTTTAAAAGGCGAAGCTTTTATGACTTCTTTCTTATGAGCAATAAGAATTCCTTCAAGAGGAGGAGTAATAGACTCGATAACTTCGTTAGCATGAGTATACCATTTTCAGATGATAACAGAAAGGGATTCTTTCGGGTTTTTAAGTTGACCCGTGATTTCAAACCACTTAAAGAATTCAATTGTGCATCTGAGTCTTTTCATATCAGATATCCAATTATCTTTAAAAGCAGTTCTTTTTTCAAGGCTATAGGTATGAGTGTACCACTTACGCTTGATCTGATTATCAGGATGATTCCATTGCTTAGTAAGAGTTTTGAAATCGGGAGTAAAAGATTCTTCAGAAGAAATTGGTATCAGAGCCATGTTGGCGTATTGTAAATTTAGCATGAGCAGCTAAATCTACAATACTGTCAAGGGCATGGACAAATCTTTGATACTGTTTTAATCCAATTATGTCTTTAATCAAGATTTTATTATTTCTCGAGTTGCTCTTTCAGACACTTTTCTCGTGTGAGGCTGTTGATTATTTCCTATAGTTATGAGGTAACCGAGTAATCCCCGGCTAAGACGTTGGTATGCCTGAACCTAGGACGTTGCTATGCGAGCGTGAGTCCGTTTGAGAGGTTAATCAGTTGCCAAGATGAACTTAGGAAATCTATCTGTGTAAGACCAAGAAAACTTGTCCTGTTGTCTGATGGATCGTTTGGAGTTATAGTTAATATCTTGTTTTTCTGCATCTTTAGATTAACTCACTGTTTCAATGATTTGATCCCTTACCCTTTGACAGTATTTATTTTTAAATGGAAAACAACCAAACCATTGTTAATAGCATTAATATGTCTGCATCTGCATCTAAGATTGCTAGCATTGAAAATGATTTACAAAATTGGAGTTTACCAATTGAACCTTTTAAAAGGATTTATCAACTTGGCAATTTTAGTTTTGTTAAAAATCATAATATTAAGACTAAAGAGTCTACTGTTGCCATTAATAATTCTCTTGAAATTATTAAACTACTTTCTCATTGTGATATTACTAAATATCAAAAATCTTTTAATGTTTTGCATATTGGTCTCGTTCAAGTGGCTGTTAAACCTTTGTTCCGAAAAGGTCTTGATATTCCTATCTGCGTTCTCCTCCGAGATGCTCGTCTCTTGAACTTTGACAATTCCCTTTTGGGAGTACTTGAAAGTAACTTGGCTAATGGCCCAGTTTATTTCAACTGCTACCCAAACTTCTCTGTAGACATTAATGATCCTAATGTCTTAGATACTCTAACATTAAATGTCAAAACCAAAAACATGAACAGCAAAATTAACACTCGTGAAATTGCTGTTATCTATAGAGTCTATTATAGACTCATGAAAACCAATCTTGCTCCCAAAGCTTGTATTGAAAGCACCAAAGGAGTCACTATGCTCATGGAATCCAACCCTGAGCACAGTTCTATCTTTGTTCCCAGACTTCTTCCTTGGGAAAATGTTCTCTCTTCAAATGATTGGCACTTTGAGGCCATAACTCAACCTTTGCCCAGTTATGCTGAAACATCTCAAAGCGAAATGCGAGAGTAGATCTTCTAGATGAATTCATAAGGAATTTAAGATCTATAGATCCGTCAGGAAACTGAACTACACGCTCGATTTGAGATGTTTCAGCATAACTGGGCAAAGGTTGAGTTATGGCCTCAAAGTGCCAATCATTTGAAGAGAGAACATTTTCCCAAGGAAGAGAAGGAGAATAATAGTAACACTAAAGGGAAAATCCAGGGTGTTGATTTCTCTGGAGAAATACCTAAAGTTTACTATAAAACTTCACCTCCTAGTCCCACTGCTAGTGAAATGAGAGGACCTATCGACGACTCTCTTCTGACAATTTCTTCTGAAGAATCTTTTACTCCCGATTTCAAAACTCTTACTAAGCAATGGAATCATCCTGATAATCAGATCAAGCGTAAGTGGTATACTCATACCTATAGCCTTGAAAAAAGAACTGCTTTTAAAGATAATTGGATATCTAATATGAAAAGACTCAGATGCACAATTGAATTCTTTAAGTGGTTTGAAATCACGGGTCAACTTAAAAACCCAAAAGAATCCCTTTCTGTTATCATCCGAAAATGGTATACTCGTGCTAACGAAGTTATCGAGTCTATTACTCCTCCTCTTGAAGGAATTCTTATTGCTCATAAGAAAGAAGTCATAAAAGCTTCGCCTTTTAAAGTCTCAGATGAGAAAAATAGTATTATCTCTACCAAAGACCTTAACAAAGTAGTTGAACAAAACAACTACACCAATCAACTTCTGCACGTCGTCTCTCAGCAAATTGAAGTTGCTAAAGGTAAGTCGATCTTTGAAAAACCCCCGACTACCTCCAAATCCGACCAAAAGATTGATCACAACCCTACCTTTCGTATCCCCGAATTCAATAACAAAAACTTTCCAAAACTTGGTGATGATTTTGACGTTTCTAAAAACCTTCTTGACAAAATCAATCTCAAGCTCTCCAAACTTGATCTTAAAGAAAGAGATAAACCTTCTACTTCCAGTAAACCTTCTTCCGAGCTTAGAGTCATCAAAGAAGATGAGTCCAAAATCCATCGATTAACTAATGATCGATATCCTAATCGAAAAAACTACTATTCCAGGCCATCCTTTCCTGATATGCAATACGAGGAAAATCAATTCCTGGTTACTGCTTCTCAGGATGGTAGAAGTATCACCGAATGGAATATTGATGGCTTATCCGATCATCAAATTCAAAACGTTCTTCACGGTATGGGGGTAGGCATCACCGCATACAAAATCAAAGGCTCCTCTGATAAACAATGTGCCTTTATGATTGTTGCTGGTTTTACCAGTATGCTTAGGCATTGGTGAGATAACTGCCTATCTGATGATATCAAGAAAAGGATCTTTGAATCCACTGCTGTAGAAACCGTTATAAAGGTTGAAAACGGTGTTGAATCTTCTACGCAGGAAGTTAAAGAAGATGCTTGTGCTACCCTTCTTTATCACATCCTCAAACACTTTATCGGTGAACCTCAACTCTTCCAAGATAGAAGCTTGGAAATTCTTAACAATCTTACTTGTCCTAAGCTTTCTGATTTCCGCTGGTATAAAGATATTTTCATGTCCAAAATCATGATACGCAGTGACTGCAATAATGATTTCTGGAAAGAAAGATTTATTAGCGGTCTTCCTCCCTTATTCGCAGAAAAGGTAAGGACCAAAATTCGTGATAGATGTGACGGTGCCATCCCCTATGGTCAAATGACCTATGGAGATCTTGCCAGTTTCATCAACGCAGTTGGTCTGGAACTCTGCAACGACCTTAAGCTCAAAAACCAGCTTAAGAAAGATAGCCTTCACTCTAAGCAAGAGTTAGGAAGTTTCTGCCAAGACTTTGGCTACCATACTATTACTGCTCCTTCTAGGAAGCATAAAACCAGTGTAAAGTCTAGAAAGTCTTCTTCCAAAAAATCTTCATCCAACCATAGCTCCAAAGATGAAAAGCCTAGGAAAAAATCTAGACGTTCTAAACCTTCAAAGAACTCTTCTTCAGACACTTGTTGGGATTGTGGTAAAACTGGTCATCGTGCTAGTCAATGCAAATCCGGTAAGAAAAAGAAGAAAATCAGTTGTCTTGCTCTTGACGATGACACCAAGGAAAAGCTCTTCTCCATCCTTGATGAGATTGAGGCAATTAATGAGTCAGCACAATCTTCTAATAGTAATTCAGAAGATTATAGTGATGATGAGTTTATCAATGTTGCTCACGAGTCCGACGCTAGTCAGTCAGAAGGAGAACTCCCGGAAAAATTCCTTTCCAATTCTGCGACTATCTCTGTCCTTACTAACGACTCCAAAGAAGTTCTTTTTGATATGATTGAACATATCGAAGACGAAGAAGCACGTAGGAAATACCTCCTAGAACTCAAAATTTTGGTTATCAATAGTTCTGATGACAAACCCAAAAATCATCAATTCGTTGAACCTTTCAGCTTGAAACCTATCATGAATCGCTTCAGCAAAGCGTCTGAACCCTCTATTTCTGATCTCAAAAAAGAGGTCTCTGATCTTAAGTCCGAAATCAAAAGCATCAAAACTAGGCTTGATAAGGTCGAAATGGATGCTTTAACGGAACAACTTCTTAAACACACCAGCAAAAGAGTTTATGAAGAAGATGATGAACCCATTCTTCCTCCTACTACTACTGAAGCAGAATCCCTTGGGGTTACGACTATCTCTTCAATCAGAACGCAGAGTCATCATATTCCTATCAAACTCTACGTCAGTAAAGACATTGTTCTTGAGAAAATCGCTTTATTCGACAGTGGTGCAGATCATAACTGCATTTCTAAAGGACTTATTCCAACGAAATACCTTCAGCGTAGTTCCTCTAAGCTGTTTTCAGCCACGGGTGAGAGATTACAAATTAATTACAAACTTTCAAAAGCTCATATTATCATTGATGGTGTTTGCTTTGTAAATGATTTTGTTGTGACTGAAAATATCAATGAAGATATCATTGTTGGTATACCTTTCATTACACAACTTAAACCCTATACTACTGGTTTTGATGGTATCAAAACTACGATTTTTGGAAAACATTTATTTATCCCTTTTCTTAAAACTCTTTCTCGGGAAGAAAGTGATTTCATTAGAGATAAAACGGTTTTCCGAATAAATAAACTTTCTCAACATATTAATTTTCTTAAAGAAGATATAAAAATTAAGCGGATTGAGCAAGTTTTAAAAACCCCGGAGATGGTAAGAAAAATTACTGATCTCAAAACTCTTTTTGAGAAAGATATCTGTTCCAATTTCCCTAACGCATTTTGGGAAAGAAAGAAACATGTTATAAACTTGCCATACATAGATGGATTCAATGAACAGGCTATTCCTACTAAGGCAAGGCCTATCCAGATGAATCAGGCTATGATGGAGGTTTGTAAAGAGGAAATAAACAACCTTTTGAATAACAAGATTATTCGTCCCTCTAAATCTCCTTGGAGTTGTTCTGCTTTCTATGTCAATAATGTTGCTGAAAAGGAACGTGGTGCTCCTAGATTAGTTATTAATTATAAACCCTTAAACACTGCTTTAAAGTGGATTAGGTATCTGATACCTAATAAAAGAGATCTTTTAAAAAAGACTTTCAAAGCTAATCTTTACAGCAAATTCGATATGAAGTCAGGATTCTGGCAGATCCAAATTGCTGAGAAAGATAAATATAAAACTGCTTTCAACGTCCCCTTTGGACAGTATGAATGGAATGTCATGCCTTTTGGGCTCAAAAACGCCCCCTCTGAATTTAAGAATATTATGAACACTATCTTCAATCCTTATAGCTATATGTCAATTGTTTATATTGATGATGTGCTTATTTTCTCTGAAGATATTGATTCTCATTTTAAACACCTTAACACTTTTTACAAAGTAGTTAAGCATAATGGTTTAGTTGTTAGTGCTAAAAAAATTATGCTTTTCCAAACTAGCATTCGGTTTCTTGGCCATGAACTTTATCAAGGTACTTATAAACCTATTTGTAGAGCCATAGAGTTCTCCTCCAAATTCCCTGATGTTATTCTTGATAAAACCCAGTTACAAAGGTTCCTTGGAAGCCTTAATTATGTCGCTGATTTCAGTCCTAATGTTAGACAAGTTTGTGAACCCCTCTACAAGCGTCTTAGGAAGAATCCTATTCCTTGGGGGATAGAGCAAACGAATGCTGTCCTTAAGGTTAAAACCCTTGTTCAAAAACTCCCTTGTTTAGGTATCCCAAACCCTGATGCTTTTATGATTGTTGAAACCGATGCCTCTGATGAAGGCTATGGTGGTATTCTTAAACAAAGAATTCAAAATTCTTCTTCCGAAACCCTTGTTCGTTTTACTTCAGGAATCTGGAATTCTGCTCAGAAAAACTATTCAACTGTTAAAAAGGAAGTTTTATCTATAGTGCTATGTATCACTAAGTTTCAAGACGATCTTGTTAACAAACAATTCTTACTTCAAGTAGATTGCAAATCTGCTAAAGAAATTTTACAAAAATATGTTAAAAACCTGGTTTCTAAACAAATATTTGCTAGATGGCAAGCTCTACTATCTAGCTTTGATTTTGAAATCGAATTTATTAAAGGAGAAAATAACTCTTTACCAGATTTTCTTACAAGAGAATTTTTACAGGGAAACAATGAGGCCTTCCATAAGACCCAACAAACCGACACCTGAAAGAAAGGTGCCAACTGTCAAGCCCTTTGCAAGGGTCCAAATGCCCACTGTGAGACCAGATCTCACCAACAAGTTTACAGCCTTAGCTGAATTTCCCCTGCTCACAACACCTTTACCACACCCGTCTTCTAAACTGGTGGATCTCAAAACTGGTAAACCGTTTGAAAAAGGAACATCTTCTGGTCCTACCATTCAAACAAAGAATGAGTATACAATGAAGACCCCTGAGTCTTTTATTGAAGCGGTTCGTCCTCACACTCCTCTAAAAAATAAAGAAAAAGAGGAAACTTTCAATTTTATTTCTTTACAGGTAATTCCAATACTTGCTTTGGACAAGAGTTATGAAAATTGCACCATTGATGCTCTTATATCTCCTTGTTATCACAATAGGAATTTTGTGGATAATGATAATCCACTCAAAACCCGAAAATACTACGAAACCATCCTGGTAGACACTGACTCT